>OX596236.1:37620971-38965137 GCA_951394345.1 Salicornia ramosissima
AGAGGGAAGGGTATGTTAGGGTTACCTGTTAGTCTGTTACCCACTCTTCAGCCAAAAACGACCTAGAGGTGTTCGAAGACTTCTTTTCTATGAAAAAAATACTTCGAATTCCATCCTCTGTCATTAGCTTTGTCAAGCTTGGCAATAAGGTTGGGTTTGCCGTCTTTGGGCAGGAGGGTAACCCTACCCTTCCCGTTGGTGGTAAAATCATAGGTAAACCCTAGGTCGGAGAATGTAAGGTTGAGTTGGGGGTTCTTTTTTAGCAGAATCGCAAGGGCAAGGAGCAGACGCCATACGTGAGGCATCAGTTAGCACATTGGAACCTGGGATTTCTCTAAGAATTCACTGGTAAGGGGTCCGAAAGGAAGGGTATGCCCAATCTTGAAGGGGTATTCATACATGCATACCCATCCATCACATTTTGAGTCCGGACGAACGAAATTTGGTGGGGCTACTTTCTTTACACCTTTGAGGAAGGGGAATTTGTCTTCCAGAAGAGGGATGTCGTTTGTGGTGGTTGCTACGCGATTTTTTTGGGTCGAGGAGAGTCCGTTCTTGAAATTTTGGGAAGGTGTTTAGGGTGTGAGGTGCAAAGTCGAAAGACATGGTGAGTGGAAAGCTCGAATGACGCAGGGGTAGAGAGTGAAAAGTTAGAAAGTGTGCAAGAAGAAGAAGGTAGGATGAAGTACCCGAAGAGCTTCGAAAATGGCGGAAAATGGCGTTTGAGGTTGGAGATGGTGAAGGGGCGCAACTTTTGGGAGTTGATGGGACACGTTAATGAGAGGTAATGATGAATGGTGGAGTGAGTTAATGAGGGGGAGTTGGGTGTTCACTTTAGTTTGAATTTCTTTGCACGGTTGCCAAGCAAAAAAATCGGGGGCAATGTTTAATTTGCGCTCACTTTTCAGTCAGCATTCGGTTGGGCCGTTGGGACGCGTTTGGGCCAAATCTACTGGAGTTGCTTCTTGGTTCTTTGGGCCAGCGTTAGGCGTGTGGCAATAAGGGGGATGAATCAGTCTAATTGGTTAGCTGGGTCAGCCCTACTTTGTAGGAGCCCTTGACCGTGTAGAGTGGAGTGGGTGTTGAGGGCCTATTCTTGGTACTAGTTTTTAGGGGATAGTTGGAGGTTAATTTCCTCTATAAATAAAGCAATATCATTTGTTGTATATTCATTCGAAACTACAACTAATAATATAATTGCGTTATTCACTTTGTTTACTCTCAAATTCATTCTGCTATTTTTTCCTTTAATTCGCTTTGCATAATTTACTCTAAAATTAAACCTTTGAACTGTCAAACATTAGGAATCAAACTAACACTTGAAGTTCTAGTCGAATCAATTTTTGGCACGAACAGCGGTTCCCAATTGACTTTTTGAGAAGGGCTCTTATTTATGTTAGCTAGGTTTCCATTATCATGGACTTGAGCAACGGTATTCATGTTCCTACTTTTGTTTAGAATCTGAAGATAGTTCTTAATCATTTTTACTATATGGCTTCTAGAATAGCTTTGGTTGTTAAAGACCAGCTTATTACGGATAAACTACATGAACCACCAACCAACGCTCCAATTTGAGAGCATTTCTATGCCAATTTCATTTTTTTTATGTTACATAGGTTTTGCATTATGTCCAAGTTCTCGTTAATTTTGGAAATTTTCCAACCTTGTTGTTCCAAGGCATTCATGACAATATCAGTTTTTGGGCATTTAAAAAGTAGATGACTCAAAATCTTTTAAATAATGATTGCATGAATGGCAGTAAGCGAGAATTGTCACATTATTGCGAGTAAATCTTTCATTTGTGGGATGTCCATCATTAAGGGGCGGGGCGAGGTATCTAGCTTCCAGGTCTAGTTATAGGGTACCTTATTATGATATGTGTAGCCTTGTAGGAATAAGTCTGTCGATTTTGTCTAAAATTTACCATCAGGGGAGGGTCCCCAGAAGAGTTTTTCTTATATATCACTATTAGGATAAGGATGTTAAAAATTAGCTCACAATCCATAAAGGGGGATTTATTGAAATGGTTGTATACTTGTATATATTACATAGCTAGTTATTACATTACTACATCTGTCCACAAATAAGTACTCCATTTTGACAAAAAAGCACTCATTTGTGGACGGATGGAGTAATTAATTAGTACAAAAATTAATTAATTATATTATTTTCCCTTTTTTTTTTTTTTTTTGCAATTTTGTTTTTTTTACTTGATGCGCTATTTATTTGGCGGAAAGTCAGAATTTTTCCAAAAACACAGGAAAAGGAAAACAAGGCAACAAGCACTTCTTCTCTCTAAAATCTTTCTCTCTTTTACCTCGCCTTTGAACTGTGACGAAACTGGGCATTGAATGTGCTTCCATTCCTCCATTGAAGCAGCGCTTTTGAGGTAATTTTTGTTTTCTTTTGTTTTCTTTTTTTCGTCGAATCATGGGAAATCAATTGTACAATGGGGTTTAGTTTCGTACTGTTGCGGATGTAATATTGTCACTTAGGGTTCTTCTAGGCTGGATTATTGAATATAATTAGGGAAGTTTATGCTGTGTCATTTATCGCTATAGTTTTAAGAGAAGGAGAATTTCCAGTCGAATTTTGTTCCTAATGTGGTGTAAACTCTTCATTGATTGTATCAGACTACGAATTAGTTATTTTCTTCCTGGTCTCAGCCCGGCCGCCCCTCCTGCCCTGGATCAGGGACGAGCCTGGTTTCTGTTTTTCATGTATTGATACATTGCTTATTGGGTTTCATCCCAATGCCTGTTTTTTGACTTTTTTTTTTGCGATTGTGTGAGTCAGATACAATGAATTGATCATCAAATGTTAGTGGAACTGATAAAATTTTGTCCATGTTGTTCTTCTATGGACGTGCTAGGGTTTTTCTTTGTTTCTTGGCTTGACACACTGCGCAGGTGCGTGTATCAAAGTGCTGGGCATCAATTGCTGACTTTCGGAGTGAATTAGACAATGCCGTTGCTTAAAAGGAAGCCCTTTTCATTGTTGGAACCCCCAAATGACTTAGAGCCTCGGGAGCTCATCTTTCAAGTGCGATTCACAAAGGAGATTTTCCGTGATTATCAGTATCCTCACATATGACTTTAGTAAACTGAATGAATGATTTTTTTTTTCTCTATATTGTCATTTTTTTCCTTCTCTCCAATTCACCCCTTCCCCTCTCTCTTTCCTTTGTATTCTTTAATTCTTAATAGAGAGTACTTGAAGCGGATGAATTTTTATCGTCAAAGAATATGGACATGTAAAGTAACCGGAAAGACTAATTTTACATACGAAGAGGCTTTAGCCTCAGAGCAGCGTGCAGCAGAGAAGGTTCAAAAGTTTCCTGAAGAGTATATCGTCCCTGTACTGAGGATCATTCAGTATAGTAAGTGCTACTTGTATTATTGTGTTTGTTACTTGTGCTAAATAGATTATATCTGTTGCTCTATTTGTGATTGCATTTTTGAAAGACATTGCTTTTTTTTCATGCTTGGGATTTGTTTCACATTTATGTTTTCTTTAAGAAATTGTGGATTGAAATATACTAATGCTATGTTTGGATACAAGCATTTCATTTGAAATGATAGATTTGGGTCAAATTACATGTTTGGCAAGTAAAAAAAATTGGAATTGAATTTGGCTTAATTCCCAACCCAAATGAATGTTGTGTATTTCAAATACTTAACAAAACCATGTCATTTCAAATTCTAAAACAACCCAAACAAATAATTGTCATTTGAATTGTAACATTTCAATTTCACAAATTGAATTCATCAATTTGAAATGAATTCCACATATCTAAACACTACCTAAAGTAAATGCGAATCGGGTACTTGTGATAGGGATTCGATTCTCAATGACCCTTCCCTGGCCAATGCTACCATTGTATCCTAAGATAGGAGCTATGGGTAGGGCCAAGTTTATCTTACCATGTGGGAAAAAAATTCCTTGCAATATTTTTTTTGGGGGTAATTAGGCCTTGTTTGATTCATTTTATTTCAACACCTCATTGCTTATTTCAAATCAGACACACCGGATCACATGTTTTAAAACTTTAAATATTTTAATTCCATAACAAAAAATATTATTAAAGTTACATATTAAACAACTCTTCATTAATGCAAATAAAATAAGATCTCAATTGATACATCTTTTCATTATGGATTAGCATATATGCGCGGTCGAAGTTTAGTCAAATTAGACATTAAGTTTAGTTCAAATGAGAAAAAATAAGTTCAAATCAGATGAACAAATATCAGGTCATTCAGGTGAATCAAACATAGCCTTATCCCTACCTGTACTTTCTGTCTTGATCTTCATCTTTCAACTTACTCTTTAGTTTACTTGTTCTTGCTTCTATGATAGTGCTCTTTGAAGAGTGGTTATAGTTATTCAGTTATTAGTTATGACTGTCTAAGGATGATGGAATGGCAGGGTGTATATTGCCTATACTTTTATTTTCCCACTCGAATGATGAATGCCTGCCATCATATACAATAGCTGCCCTGCTATCTCTCTCTCTCTTTTTCTCTTTTTTTTTTTTTTTTTTTTTTGGGGTGGGGGGGGGGTACATGATAGACTTCTTGAACAACTCAAATGATTAATGTGCGGTGGCTACAAACCATTACTATATCAGATACGGCCTTATTTTTTATAAGAGAAACAGTAATAATTTCATTTGAAAGAAAAGAGTGAATATATGATGTACTGTCAGGTCTTTTTAAGACCTCCATAACCCTCGTACTTGGTGTCAAGTTTCAAATTTTCTACTCTAATAAAATTCTTCTTTGCAGCAGTATTTTGGGAAGTCCGTCTGAACTTTACGTTTCCCTTATTAAGTGGAATTAACAATGGAACTCATTTCCATTTTGAGCATGGTCGTTTCTATTGTTCAATGTCACAGATACAAGATGCATGGAGAGCCAATAGCCATTGGATTCAGTAGTTGTGAAAAAAAGGCTATGTTTATTTATTTAATTAAAATTATTCAAAGGTTGTACACTATCCTCAACCATCAATGTGTCTAAAGATTTCTATTGCTGCTGCATAGATTGAACCATCATCCAAGCAAAAGTAGGAGATTTGAAATTTTGTATTTCCTCTCCTATTGTTTCCGTTCATTATAAATCCTTAAATATTTAACAGCGAATGCACACTTTCCTAAAATATCACCTCAAAGTAACTCAATCTATCATGTAAATTGCTTTCACCAGCCATCTATTTACACCTTGAAGCCCTTGACGGATCCTTTTTCTGTGTTCATTTGTTGTTGAGGTATCTGCAGGTTGCAGTTTTTCCTTGAACAGAATCACAGACTAGTTCTTCTGCGGAATTAAATAAGCCATTTTTGTCAATCATATCTTGTTGATTCTTGTCACGTGTGCAGTTGTGGTGTGTATCACTAGATCATTCCTGTTAGTTAAGCTATGCTGTAAGAATGTTTGACATTAATAGAAATGATTGATGTTGATGGAGTTATCATCTGCTATGCCTGTTCTGCTCATTCTATTAATTTCCTTGCTCTAATTGCTATGTGCCAAGACTTCTTAAGTTTTGTTCTAGGTGGGGATGTTATAGGTATCAACACGTTTGAGGTTGCTAGTTTGCTACCTACTTGTAAAATGCCAAAAATACATTATGTGCGTAATTGCGTTCTTGTCCTGCTTTTGTTGGAATGGGATAAAGTCTTGACATGTGATATTGTGATATATTGATATCACTCATCTAAGCTGTATTATATGTGCACTTCCAAGTACAAACTATAAAGTCTTGGAAAACTATGTTATTCCAATGCATGCTCAAGCTAGTTTTTTAACTTTCTTATGTGCTCTCCCAAGAAGCAATTCTTAGGAAACTGCATTGTTATAATACATACTCAACTAGTTTTCTTCTTCACAGGTATGCTCCCATTAACTGATTTGGTCCACAAAATTAGAGCAGACTTGCAAGAAAACCTGGTTGAGGGTTTAGAACTACAAGGAAAGAAGGATGGTTATGTATGTCCGTGCAGGATAACTAAAATTTTAAATGAGAAGGAAGGCGACTGTCGTTATGAGGTGGCATGGCTTGATAATGATGCTAAAATTAATGGAAGCGCTGTGTTAGGTGAAACAGATCTTGTTCGTAAAAAACTACCTTTTGGTAGAGAGGTTCTGAAATCTTACATTAGGGAGGCTACATATCGGAGTCTTCCATGGGTAATTCACAATAATTTGGCATCAAGGTATGGAATTCCTACGGATCTACCAGAAGAATTAACAGGCATAGTATCTTTTGTTGATGGATGTGTTATCAAGAACAAAAAGAGAAAGAAAAATGAGGTAAGAGTTGATTTTGAATACCCATTTCCACTCAGCCACTACACCTTTTGAATTGAGTTTATCTTGAATTATTTTTTTGTTGGTTTTTTTTCTTAAAATCTTTTTGATTAGGAACTCCAGGATGGTAGCCTTGCGAAACGAAAGAAAGAGAGATCTGATGGTTCACCCAGTGATGTGGAGAATGGTGGGTAAATAATTAACAAAGCCTGTTTTTTTTTTTTTTTTTGGCAGTTGATTCTCCTCTAGAGTTTTAAATGTGTGCAATGATTTAGTGCTAGTTGCAACTTTCAACTTATAAGGTAGTTGTATCACTTGTACGTTTGAAGTAATTGCATTACATCTTAAGATAACCACTGTTTGTAATTCATATTGAAGAAGTCATTGTTTACTAGTTGTTGACTATATCAACTGTCACTACTGAATTTACAGGGGCCATCAAGTATCCAATAGATGATCAGTTAGTGAAGCCTGGTGCTGATGATCCAGTTTTCACTGATCGTCCTTCTCCATCAAGAGACTTCACCATACAAATGGATTGTGTTGGGGACCTTGTGATGGTTTGGGATTTTTGTTCATCTTTTGGTAGGCTACTTCTTCTGTGGCCATTCTCTCTTGAAGATTTTGAAAAGGCAATTTGCCATAAAGACAGCAATCTTACTCTTGTCGTTGAAACCCATGCAACCCTTCTTCGCTTGCTTATAAATGAGGAGGGACAATATTTTTTGGTGATCCAGAAAAAGAAGCGTAAACCAAAGGTCAGAATTCTATCTTGTTTTTCTTAAACGCTAGTTACCACTTAAGAAGTTAACATATTCCCTTTCACCATATGTCTTGTAATGTTTATTTTGTGGGTGTCATGTTTTGATGCCTTTTATTCATTTTTCTTTTCAGATTACATTAGTTACCTGGACGGAGTATTTGTGTGATTTTCTAGAAATGATTGACATCTCTGAATTAACAACACATATACCCACCATAAAGCGTGGTCATTATGGTCTACTAGAGCCCCCTGTCAAATTGAGAATCTTGAAGGAGTTGGTTGACCAAGTCACTGCTACAGATCTAGTGAGGGAGAAGTTAGATGAGCGGCTTGAAGAAAGACATGCGCTTGCTGCTTCAAAAAGAGGAGAAGCATTAGAGGAAGGTAAGAAGAAAAGGGAGGCAAAGGAACGTCTGAAGGCTGTCTCTGAGAGCAATGGCATTGTGCTGGAGCATAATTCAGATACTTTTGAAGAACTCTCTAATGTAGTAGGTTTAGAAAATGGAAATACCATTGAGAAATTGTCTACTGAGAAAACTCCGTTACAAAATGGGTCTGTTTCTTCTCTTTTATTGATGAAACTTTCTTTTTAAGGACTGGATGAATGTGTTGTGACTTCTTGGTTTATTATGTAGTGTGAATGGCCATAAAAACAGTGGACTGAGGGAAAAAACAAAGAAACTATTGGAGGATCTGGAGAAGAGCAAAGACGAAAGGGTATGTGTTTTACTTCTGTTTCTGTGCAATGTGTTGTGACTGTTACTGGATGTTGATTTTATATACATGGAATAGTGGAATACTACAAAATTTCTACATTAATAAGCATATACTTCATATATAGTTTTTTTCGTCTTAATTGTCACTGTTTTTTCTGCAGAAAGAATTTCTGGAGAAAGAAATGGAGAAACGAATTATCCGAACTAACTCCTTGGGTAAAGATAGAGATTATAATAGATATTGGTTTTTCCGTCGTGATGGGCGAGTATTTGTTGAGAGTTCCGACTCTAGGCAATGGGGCTACTATTGCAGCAAAGAAGAGGTAACAGTTTGTACTTGATGCAAAAAAAAAAAAAAACCGTGTTAGGTGATCATTCTATTGCATTTGTTAACTTGTTATTAATCAATTTTTGTAATTAGATTACTTTTTATTATTCAAGGTATATGTGTCATGGTATTAGATTTTGGCCACATCACCCATCATGATCATGATGAAAAGGATTTTGAGCTTACTACGAGTGAGATATTAGGCTGCAAACATTTCCCACAAAACAGTTGCATGTCCATTATCGCAATCCGACTGCATAGTATCATTTATCTGAGATTTAAAACTATGACATATGTTGTTTAGGGTTGAGCTTTTACCAATATTTCTCTCTCAAACAAAAGTATTAAACCATTAAAGTTATTTTACTTTGATTTGTATGAATTATGAAAATTGTATTGCTTCCACAATTTTTGAGCTTGTCAATCTATAATAAAAAAAAAGCTTACCGGTAAAACATTGATTTCATAAAAACATGGGTCCTTGTATTATTATAAATTGTTCGAGTATTTATTTAGCAGATGGCATACTTTTTTGATTACGGTCATCTATGGTCCACTTTTTTTTGGAGTTTCTCAAAGTAGAAACTTTTGTGAAATCTTCAATCTATCCATCTGTCGTGAGGTTTGAGGGATTTGTTGTTGGTCTCTAATAATGTTTCTATGTAAATCAACAGCTTGATGCATTTATGGGTTCTTTGAATCCAAAGGGGGAAAGAGAGAGGGCCCTCAAAAAGCAGCTTGACAAATATTATCCTAGAATCAGGTGAGTGCTTGTCAACTTGATTAGTGGTAATCCATACATTTCACTTTTTGGGTTTTCAATTTTCTGCGATCTCTGTTTCTTCAGTTTCCTGTTTGCTCAGCTTAAAATATCAGCTGATGTGTTCAGAAAATAATAATAATAATGCTCGGGATTGTGAGTTTTGGATATGAATTGACAAGAAATACTTTGTGAAGCAGAAGAACGTAATGCAACAAACACTATTAGTATTACATTAGTCAAGCAATGCCCCATTTTCTATATTTGTATAATTCTAGGGAAAATAGTTGAAGTCTTGAATGGCTGGATGCCAATAGCCTTAATGGTAACAAGTCAAATTGTAGCTAGATAAAGTGTGTGCGCGTGCATTTGTATATGTGTGTGTATATATATTTGTGTGTGTGTGTGTGTGTGTGTGTGTGTGTGTACACACACACACACACATGTATGTTTGGGTTCTAGTTAAAAGTTTTTTATTATGAGAAGGTGAGAAAGACCTAGAGTCTTAGAGACATCAACAATGACTTATAAGTATATTGACTAATAATTATAGATACATTCATACATTCATTACAAACTATAAATACATTGAGGATATATACATTGACCTTATACTATAGGTTCAATGTTTGTAAATTTTAAATAAAGAGGAAGCAAATTAACATAATCTTGACCCTTTAATTATGTGTGTGTGTGTGTTTGTGTGTATAGATAGATAGATAGGGTTAGGGTAAGGTGAAAATGGGCATAAATACATCACTTATGACCTATAGGCCCCGTTCTTTTGGACTTAATTTCAGTCCAGTTCAGTTCAATTTTATTTAGTTCAAAAGAACGGGCCTTAGAGCAACTTGGCATTCATAATTCATCATATTTTACCTTTCAATTCACTTTCTAAACTCTCAATAATTTAAGTTGACATATTCCATGTTGTTTGAAGTTTATCTTAAATTGATTATTAGGTCCTGTTCTTTTGGATTTATTTTCAGTTCATTTTTTCTCAGTCCAAAAGAACGGGGCCTAAGTCCATTGACTTAATACTATAGACATGTTTGCAAATTTCAAAGTAGAGTAAAGAGGAAGCAACATAATTTAATCTCAACCCTTCATTAGTTGATCCAAGGGTCAATGTTCTTTCTCATCCTTCTCACCAAAGTTAGTCTTCTCACATGAGACTAATTGTTGATCCAAGGGTCAATATTCATCTCTTATCTTATTTTTCCAAGTGCCACAGGAGTATTGTTGTCTTTTTCATGTGTTCCTACCTTAGCTGCTCACTTTTAATTTGGTGCATGTCATAGATTTATATCTTTCCTAAACATCTAAATTTCTTGCAGCAAGGAATTGCAGAAGCGATCTAAGGATGATGCCCAGAGAATTGCATTGGAAGAGGCAGTTGTGAGAAGATCCACTCGAGTGCGAGCTCCCCCAAAGGATAATCCTACTTTGGCATTCCTAAAGTATTCCAATAAGTGGAAAGTTTTGATGGGTTAGTACTGGGGTTGTCTAGGTAATACTTCCTCCGCTTACAACGGGTTAAAAAAGTACAGAGCTTTTTGGTCTAACTGTTGCAATTAATATGCAGCGGAGGAAGTATATATAAGTCAAATGCTCCTAGGTAATTCCATCAACCACACAGTGCTGTTTTCATTATATGCACTGTAAGAGAGGTTGATGTAAAAATTGTTGATGTGCATTAAGATGCGTCATTATCATTATCATTGGTAGAATGAGGAAATTCATCTGACTTAGAAACTTAGGGTTTAGTGGTTGGAAACCTCCCAATTTTGAAGTTCCGAGAGGGTAGATATTAGAGCATCAATCTGTAAATGACTACGTGGGAAGAAACATCAGTGAATCAAAATTCTGAAATCAGCAACTTTGTTTCTTTCTAAGTTTTCATGTGTTACTTTAGTAATCTGATGTTTTCTCACAATGATATTGTATATTGTGGCACTGTCATTCTCACTCTCTTGTCAAGGGGAAAAGAAAATCCCTACGAGTGCCTATGGCATAGCATCATTTTGCCCCAACAGAAAAGACAAAAAAATTACAATATTCCTTGTCTTCTATACTTCATTCGTCTCAAAATAAGTGCTCCATTTAGGTGTCGTTTGGTTCATTAGGGAAGTAAAAATTTCCATAAATTCTCAATTTGTAGGTATTTAGTTCCCCCACTAAATCCATGGGAATTTAAGAAATTTGTTTGGTTAGTAATGGGGGAAATAAATTCTCATAGGAATTATAACTTATCAAGGGGGGTTGGGTAAGTAAATTTCCATGTTTTGTTGGAAGTCAAAATTCCCATGAATTTTCATTGTCTACATTTTCCTTTTTTTTTTGTCTACCAAACATAGTCAAAATAAAATTCACGGAAATTTTGACTGTTCATAGGAAATATAGACAACCAAACAACCCCTTAGTTTTTTCACATCATCACATGAGACATAACTTTATATATTTAAAATGTAATTGTTATATATTTAGTTCCCCCACTAAATCTCGTTTGATTTGGCCTGATGTGTAGTTTTTTAATATGTAATTGTTATAATTTTTTATTATATGTATCTAAAGATATTTTTATTTAAAATCGTGTGTTGGGAGGTGTGAAAAAGTAAATATTGCAAACAATTTGGGATAGAGGGAGTGTTGTGTAGTGCACATACTCACATAGACCATTGATTAGTAAATTTACTACCTAATAATCAAGTTTAAAATAAGTGGCTGTTTTGTGGAAGACTGGATTGGTAGTAATATGTTGTGCTAATTTATTGTCACAATATAATGTGATTGTTTTTGGAACCTTTATAATTTATATACAAATCTCCGAGCAAGCCATTTACCCACACCAATTCACTTGCAATTTGTGACATTCCTCAATTCATTCTATGCCGCTATAGATGATTTTGGAATTGTCTTTTGCTTCTTTGTCATCCAAGATACAAAACAATCCCCAAGAAAATAACATATCATATTAATAATCTTCGATAAATAATGTACATACTCCCCAATTAACATAAATGTAGCTCTTCATGTCTAGCCTATTTAGATTTGAAATTAGCCTATGCAGTCGAGCCTGCAAATCAAGAGGTGGTGAAAAAAAGTTGAGCACTATGCATCAGTGCATCACTAGGGGTGTAAAAATAGTTCGAACGATCGGAAATAGATCGGTGAAAAACGCGTTCAGCAAAAAACGTCGGTAAAAAACAAGTCATATGAGCCCTTTCGGTATCGGTCAGTAACGGTTGGTCTTATTCGATATCTAGTCGAATTCGGTATTTTCCTAAACATGTGTCGGCCGGTTTCGGTGCGGTCGTTGTCGGTAACAGGTCACATTCGATTCGGTCAAAAACGGTTTTTTTTTTTTTTTTTTTTTTTTTTTTTTTTTTTTTTTGCAGATCGTAACCGATATACAGGTTATAATCGATCAATCAAAATCGGTATGCAGGTCATAATCGGTATGTGGGTCATAATCGGTCGATCACAGTCAAATGTAGGACGTAACCTGTCAGTATTAAACGATCAATCACAATACAATCAGTCAATTGAAAACTTCAGATCGGATTTTGATATTTTGGGTTCGTTGGCCCATAATTTTTTGGCTTAGAAGCTAGGGATTGAAAAATTATGCCCACCCCTAAATTATATTAAAAACCAGTTTTCATTTTGTTTGGGCCAAAAATCAATGCCAGATTGAGTTCACAACAAAGCAGATCTGGTTATGTTCATTTTAGCTTACAAGTAGGTTAAGGAATTCGTTTTACGCCAGTCTATTCAGGCCAAATAAGATCGGGTTATGTTTTATTTGAGTTTATAAAAGCATTGTATCAAAATTTATGAGAATAACAGCGACGTTAGTAAGTGACTAATATAAATAATAATCTCAATGAACCATATCAATTTATGATGAGGTAATGACTATGATTATAATAACAATATATATCATTAGGATATCAATGGCCACGGGTATGAGATTTATCGTTGTCGTCATCATCATAAAAGCAATATATATAGTAACAATAGTAATAATGACAATGATGGTGAGTCAATGACATAAATAATCAACCGATCAATAATAATGATTATGAATGGTAATAACAATCAATGACGATCATAATGATGGTGGATGATGGTGAAAATCACGATGTTGGCTAACATGAAGGATGGTGATTGATGATGGTGATGAATTAGGATGACACCAATTACATATGGTGATGATGACGTTGATGATGGATGATAATGAGTGATAATAATGATCATGGGTGATTATGTATATGAATAGTGATGGATGTTGATGATGGATACATATGATGATGACATTAATGATGTATGGTGATGCATGATGATGATGATGGATGTTGATGACCAACATGATAGACGGTCATAAATAATGATGATGACATGGATGATGGTAGGGATTATGACGATAACAATAAATTGTTATAGGCTTATGATGACAATTAAGATGATGATGGATGATAATGAATTGGCGATAAAAAAGATGATAACAATAATGATAGCAATTAACAATAACAATGAATTGATGACGATACTGATGATAACGATGATGATGGTGACGATTGTTATGAATTGAATAACTTAAAAATAATAACGATAATAATGATGACGATGATAGATGTTGATGACCAACATGATAGATAGTCATGGATGATGATGATGATAGATGATAAAGATGATGATGGTGATTGATATATGATTAATATAACAACAATAGTAGTAAACTAGTAACAATAAGTCAATAAAGACAACAAGAACAATAATAAGTAGACATGGTCATAATATTTAACAAACTATTTAATCCATATTTAAATTAGATTCTTAGTTATTGTTCGTCTTTATTACCATTTAAAGTAAACCAAATTAAACAAAGTTAAACTATAGATGCTAAGATTGGTGATGATTATACAGTATAAACTAATAAGCGACTAAGGACGAATTAAATCATTTAATCCAGATGCCACCGCTGCCCTGTTGTCTCCTATATATATATATATGTCTCCAACTGCTGTCTCTACTTGTTAGGTAACGGTCGGTTAAACGATTTTCTGACCACATTTACACTCCTATGCATCACCTTCTCCATAGTCTTGAATAAGACAAACTGCTTTTGATTGAGTTAAATTATTCATTGTCATCACGATTATTTTTCTTCTAGTGGTAGGATTTCAAAGTAAAATTGATTACATAAATCCGTACTGATAATGTTTACAAGATGGAACTTAGAAAGGGAATTTTAAGGATCAAGCTGGTAATGGGGATATAATAGACGAAGTAACAAGTATTATGTAGATAATGTTAATGGTGGAAGTAGGATAGGTAGCAAAAGGAAGCCAATATAGAAGATGTTTTGATGAAATGCCGGAAATAAGAGAGACTGTGTAAGTGGTCCAAGTCAGCCGAAGCCCAAGTATCAATTTCATAATCGGAAAAGGTAAGGGTCATTTTTAACTATGTCAAAAAGGGACTATTAATGTAACACCCCAAATTACTCTCTATTAATAACGATTATAAATACGGATTAAAGAGTAACTTAGGACTATTACTGCCACATGATTACGTAAGGCAAAACAGAGTTTTGCAGCGGAAAAAAACATACTTATACTTTTATTCATTAAATAAAAGGAAAAATTGCCAAGAATAAGTCAACCTTTGGCTGATCTTCCACATTTAAGCCAGCCTTTTGAAAATCCAGAAATAAACTAATCTTGTTATCATTTAAGCTAAAAATAGGTTAAACGAATATTTAATTTATTAGTTATTTGTTGTTTCAAGTTACTATTATCATTTAAAGCAGAAAATAGGTTGAATGATTGTAAAATAGTGATAAAAAACAATAGAAAATAACATGTTAAATAATCGTTTGACTTATTTTTGGCTTAAATGATAACAAGGTTAGCTTATTTCTGGATTTTCAAAAGGCTGGCTTATTTATGGAAGATCACCCAAAGGTTGACTTATTCTTGGCAATTTTTCCTAAATAAAAATAGTGATGTAATAATTTTAGTACATAAATGAAATAAGTAATTAAAACAAATGCATAACATTAAACTTAGACCAAGTGAGTTATCGCCTTTTGTCCCCAATGCAGCACTTAGAACACACCGTGACCACCATCACATGATAAGTAGGGCCAAACCAAAACAAAAGAGAAATACGAGTTAGCGAAAACGCTAAGTAGATACAAATGCTAAATATGTAAAATCAACTTAATTAAGCAAACATGCTTTCACAAATCATTTATGCTTTACCAACCATAAATATTCAAATAATCCATAAATAAGAATTACATAATTTTGGAAATGTAAACCAAACCAATAACTCACAAAAATATAATTAAATGATAATATGCAATTCATTTTCATAATTCATTTTCCACCCAAGTGTGCACACCCCCCAAGCTAGTAACTCCTTTATATAGCCTATACTTGGGGAAAAACTAGATCATACAAAGTACATAGTCTTATCAATTATTCTCCAACATAATGGGAGTCAAGATACTCAGTCTCCACGTAACGGGAGTAAAGAAACCCCCACGTAGTGGAAGCCAAGAACCCAGTCTCCACATAACGGGAGTAAATAAACCAATCTCCACATAACGGGAGTAAAGAAAACCAAAAGTGTAAAAGTGTCCGATGAAACGGACTTCTGAATTCCCGTATAAGGAATATCCATAAACCCATTCACTATGATGGTAACCTATTTAAATTTATTTTGTAATATACTTTGCAAATTGATTTTAACCAAGTTAATGTCAGACGAACAAACTTCCAAAATCCCGTATATAGGATGTCTATCAATTTGTAACAGTAACATTTATAACCATTTAAAATGATTATCAATTAGTAAATCGTTTTCAATATCCTTCACAAAACATTTTATAATGAATCATTTTAGAAATAAAATTTTAAATACAATTATAAATAATCTTTTAAAACAATCAAATATCAACAAATATATTACACACAACATTTTCATATTTCAACACCTTAAATATATTTACATGAAAAATCATGTTATAAAAGATCTAGCCACTCATACGACCTCAATCATTGCTCTCAACACAAAATTCCTAATTACGAGCTTAGAATCCCGAATCACGAACTTGGAAATTCCTCCTAAAATATACCAATAATCCTAATCAAACTTTTGATCTATAACATAAGAATACTAATATTAACTCTTGACTAGTTGTGCGTGAACAATTATTTTAACTCTTTTTACCAATTCAACCAAATAGGTATTCATTAAAGCTTTATAAAATTTAAAGTTGGAAAACAATGAAATGATAGAAATAATATAAATGTTAATGGTAATAACCACAATAAAAGCAATAGCAATAATAATACTAATAAGAGATGGTATTGTGTCAGACTCATCTGACAATTATGTTACTGTCAGACGAGTCCAACTGACCTGAAAAAATGAACAAAAATTGACCTGGACATTCACTCAAAAAGACCTGGACAATCACTCAATAAACCTGGATATTATCTCAAAATAACCTGGACGAAAAAAGAGAAGACCTAGACAATAATTTTCAGACCTGGAGACTCACTCAATAGACCTCAACATTTACTCAAAACGACCTGAACGAAAAAAACGAAGACCTGGACGAAACAAAGAGAAGACATGGACAATAATTTTAAGATTTGGACACTCACTTAATAAACACGGACAGTCACTCAATAAAACTGGACATGTAATCAAAATGACCTAGACGAAAAAAATTAAAACTTGGATATGAATTTTAATACATGGATAAGAAATTGAAGCATCCTGGTCCTTTGATTCATCAATTGAAGTTGAAGGCCCACATAGTTGATGATGATGAATCAGTGCTTCAAAGGACAAACTCTTCTTCTAGATCTATGAATTTCTCCCCTTTTGACACCCTCTTCCACCGCGTCGCCGCCATCCTTCTTCACCCATTATGACCTTAGCCACCACCTCGAACACCGAAGCGGAGGTTGGCCTCGGCTGTTGCCCCTCTGTCTGGACCTCGCGCGCCGCCTTTGTTCTCCACCCTCTCTTTTCGCCGCCACCACTTCGAACAACGAAAATTGATCGATGAAGGCATTAAAATGCAATAATGTCATTTAATTGTTGAATTGGCATGAAGAAGGTTGAGGAATAAGCTACTGCAATAATATCATTTAATTACTGCAATAATCTTCTATGTTCTCCACTCTAAACAAAGAAGATGCCTCAATGAAGGAGGAAGCACGGGAGAAAGTTCAGGCTGGCCTCAATTGAATTGGGAGGAAGAATTATTGGGTTTTAGTCGTCTGACAGTAATATTAAGCCAGGCGGTCTGACCCAATACTTTCACTAATAATAATAGTAAAGCAATATAATATGAATAATAATAATAAGGCAATATTATAATAATAATAAGATTAGTCATAAAATTCATAACGTTAGTAAAAATAATAAACAACTTTAGTATTATTATTAGTGATAGTGGTTTAACAAATAGTAAAAATGGAATTTAATAATCCCACCTTTTGGTGGTCTGATCAAAATAATCTCACCTTTAATTTATTTCAAAATAAACTCATCTTTGTACATCATCTGCTTAAAATGGACTATATCACCCAAAATCGGTCCATTTTGAGAAGAAAATTAAAAGTGAGATTATTTTAAGCAACTGATATATAAAGGTAGGATTATTTTGAAATAAATTAAAGGAGAGATTATTTTGAAATAAATTAAAGGTGAGATTATTTTGAGCAGGCCACCAAAAGGTGAGATTATTAAATTCCATTTTTCTTAACAAATATTTTTTTTTATTGTTAATATCATAATCATAAGATTTTGTCCAAATGGGTCCAAAAGTCCAATTAGAGGCTTAATAACATTGTAAGTAAGAGGTCCAATGCATCCTTTTTCTTTTCTTTTTTTTTTTTTTTTATTTAAAGCATGAAGTAAAATAAAAGAAAGGAGAGAAAGAGGGGATGTGGAGCAGGGCCAATCAGCCCCTGACCTTGGGCTGGGCGTGGTCAGGTCGGCGGTGGCAGCAGGGTGGAGGCAGTGGTGATGCGGTGGTGCAGCGACACCAGGGGCAAGGAGAGAGAGAAAACGAAGAGGGAGAAAGGCAGAGCAAGCAGAGGCGCGCTGGCTACGGCGTCGCGTCAGAGGTGGAAGGAGGAGCGGCGCCTGTTCGCCGGTAGTGGCCGCGGCTTCGGGAGGTGCTGGCTGCGGTACAGGGGCGGTGTATATGGTGTTTTGTTTGGATTGCTTTGATGGAAATTTTGGGGTTTTATTGGAATTGATTGATGAGCAATTGAAATGCATGTACTCATTTAGCAATTTGATTTGTGAATGAATTGGAGTGGTTTCTTGCCCTATTTATAGGGAAAATGGGATAGGATTTCAGATTTTGTGATCAAAGTTGATTGGGTAATTGAAGATGGATTGGGTGAAGGATAAAGATTGAAGATGGTATTTCATTGCATGATAAATACTTGGAGGTGAAGAAGGATGAGATGAAGATATTTTAAATTAAAATATGATGAAAATGGAGAAAGGTTTGATTGGAGTGTAAATTATGAAATGCCATGGTTGAAATGCCAAGTTTAGAGCTACATATAGCTAGGAAGAAGATGGTCCTTTTTTTTATATATATAAAAAAAAAAAAAAAAAAAAAGTCACGTTTTGATTTTAGTATGAGTAACTGAGTAAGTAGGTAATTGGGTTTGAAATTCATGTGGGCTAGATAACTTGATAAAAACTAAAATAATTATGTTATTGGTTTGGAAAACAAGTAGTGTTATAGTATCTTTATTGATAAATTTATAAAGTAGACTTTATACTTTAATTAATTGAATTGAAATACTTAATAAATTGCTACTCTTGAGTAAAGAAATTAAATTATTATTTGATAAAATAACTTGCCAATATTTTACATAAACGTCAAATAAAATAATATTTTAAGATTAATAAACTTAATTAAAATTAATAAACTTGGTTAAAAATACAAGGTATTACAATTAAATTTTAATTTAAGGAAAGGCAATTCAATGCTTCAACCCAAGAACCAAAACAACTATGATTATTAAAGTTATCAATTCCCCAAAGAAAACCAGAAGTATGGATTGGATAAAATTAAGAACCAAATGAAACAAACGAATATCTCTCCTCTTACACACTTCAGCAATAATAGCAAAATAAAGACGAATAATATCGTTCAAGATGTGGAACATCAATATATCGATAACAATGTAATGGAAGATCCCCTAACCAAACCCGAGAAAGCCCAAATAGCTCAAACTACAAGTTGTACTCCCCAATTGTTATATGGTGTTCCCAGGACCACGTAGCTTTTTGTGGTCCTGGGAATCTTCATTTTTTTTAATCTTTAATATTCATTTTTGTACACTATAATATTCATTTTTTAATCTTTAATATAATAATTTGCGGAATTAACATATGCTTGAGTTATGCAAAGTTTAACATCTTTTATAACTTTTTAGCATTTCAATTTGGGTTATGAGATGGACGCCAAATGATGTTGGACGGCTGAATACATTTGACAAGTGTACGTCCTATTAATGAGCAATGTCGTTAATTAAAAAGATAAAAATTAAGGCAATGGATAAGGTTTTAGTAAATTTTGGAGAAGCAAAAGGGTGAGAGAGGAGAATTTGTAAACTTAATAATTACAATAATTACAATATAACATACAAATAAGTAATAATTTATACAATTTAGAAGCGTATGAAAAAATTAAATTTTTCATATTTGATCAAAATTTTAATTTTTTTTTGCCACAAACTCCATAAATTTACGATTTTTTTGTACAAAATCATCTAAAATTTTAACTTAGAGTAGCTCCAACATTTAACATAATTCATCCATTTAGATGTTTAATGGGCCCACCAGAATTTTAAACTAAAAAACGTGAAAATCTACTAAAATAAAATACTGCAGATCCGCTAATTTTGTATTAAATTCAACTAAATTGCATCGTTTCATTTTTTGGGTTGGATAAAAATTGCTTGTAAATAGTTCGAATATAGGACTATAGGTAATTTGGAGAATTTTTTCCACCGTTAAGATTTAAATTTAGTGGAGTTCAATTCTGAAATATTAGGGTTTATGAGTGGGATAAAAATGATTTTTTTGTTGTTGTTGAATTGGGGTTTATAATTAGGGAAAATTAGGCAAGTACAATGGGCTCAATTTTTTCCACCGTTAAGAATTTTTTATTTTTTTTTGCCTTCCTTGGGCTCAATTTTGTGTTTCACTAATCATATTCATCTACCCTACTCGTTCATGTCACCAACCGCTATGCGAGACATCCTACCCCTTTTTTATACTCTCGGTCTTGACATTAGAAAAAGTAAGAAAAAGAGAGATATAGTAAATTACTAAGTTGTTTTATCGAAATGAAAGGAGGAAGAAAGTTTGTAAATTTTATCGATTCAGATTCAGTGGAGTTTTATGAAAACTCTAGAGGGCAGAGTAAAATTAAGAAAAAAGAATAAGATAGGTTTCTACAAAAAAAAAATAAAAAATAAGGTGGCGTCCGACAAAATTTTCAACAAGTAATTAATAAAATAAAGTATTAGGTTAGACCGTCTAACCTAATGTTACTGTCAGACGGGCTGACCCTAAATTATCTTACGATCCCAAATTTCAAACAAAATTTCCTTTTCTTTTCCATGTAATATATCCGCCATTGTTGTTGGTAACAAAGCTAATACTGACCCAAATTTAGCCTCCAAAGTTCTTGCTATGACCAATATTTACACCAGCCTCCAAAAAAACTCCATCTCCGATGATATTAAGCCGTCTTCTCCAATTTCTTTTGCTGTCCTTCAAAATTCGTACCCGTCTTCTTCCGGGTCGTTTAAGCAAGACCTTCTCAATGCGTTAATTAAGCCCATGCTTGCTTTCTTGAAGAAAACTTTTATGATCCTAAAATAAGGGTGAATGAAACATAGCCTCGGTCTAAAAAAAGAAAGTGACTAGGGCTTTTTAGGGCTTGCATGGAATGATAAATAAGATTGCAAACACTGAGTCTTCCATAATCTTCACAATTAAAGGAGATAATTTGGCTACATTGTATAGTAATTCTAGCTGCAATCCAAGGATATAATTTGGGTACCATATTAACTATCTCATAAACTCGACTAAGTTGTTAGTGAATTACATTTATAATGAATGGATCACTAACATTTTAGTTCTTATTCTTCAGAAACCTAAACATGCCAATATGCCATCAGCAACATTCAAGCTATATTGACTACTGCACGGCCAATAATGCTTCCCTGACTAAGATCTTGGTATGCTTTGTCTGCCTCCTCAAAGCCATAGATTCTTGAGACTGCTGAGCCGAGATTAAACGTACCCGTTTCTGCAAGTTTAACTATCTTCGGCAAGTCCTGTCTAGTTCTCGCTCCATACGACCCAATAATTTTCACCTGTTCAACAAAAATATACACATTAAGATCTAATCCCTCCATCCTAATAGATTCTTCCCACATTCACTTTCACACGTTTACCAATGCATATTTTATATCTTTAAATGTATATAACTAAAAATACAAAATTTTGATGTTATTAAAGTTCTTATCAAGACCTTGCTGAAGGTGCTAATGAAGAACAAAAAAAATATACAAAGAATTTTTTTTAAAAAAAAAGATGCACTGGCAGTCTGGCATTACGATATATATTCATGCAGCTGTGAATAAAACAAAATTTCCCTGGGCAGCAGGTAGCCTAGGGTGTTTGAGGAAGGATGCAGTGGCTGTTGTTGTACTGCTATGGCCCTTCCACACCTTGAACCCCCTCCAAAATGATAGGACAGTGTAATGGTTATTGATGAAAGTAGATTACTTCAAGCTCTCCCAACCTAAGGTTCTTTCATGGGAGATGGTAATGCCTCGGATCTTAATGTCCTCAAGGTTGGGATGGTGACAAGGAGGCTACTTTCATTTTGACCTATTGTCCTATTGTTCGAAATGATAAGAGGAGGAATTGGTTACTTGTTGATGATAGATTCTTTCGAGCTTTTTCAATCACGGGTCCTTTCATGGGAGATGGTTTGCCTCGGTGCTTAATGTACAGTTATGTACTCATGGTTGAGAGGGTTCAAAGGAGGAAGCTCACACTGGCCTACTACTCTTATTGTTTTCGTTGATGATGTGCAGTTGAATTAAGGATGGCTATGGTTGATATCAAACCCATTGGCTTGGACGTCCCATGGTACATAGGTATTATGTTTTAGTATTTACAGTCTAGCTAGTGTTGTATTGTAATATAAAGGACTATGTCCTTAGGCTAGCCTAGGTGTTTTTTTCATTGATGTATCTCTACTTTACTAGCTTGGTTCGTATTGTATATTAGGATCTTATTCCTTAGATAAAGCTTGTATAGTAGTTGTATTGATTTGGGTGGGGGCTGGAGACTCTTAGGGGGTTGTCCCTAATAGTCTCTTAGTTCTCATCTTGGTGGTGGCTTTGTGTCACACTCTTAGGATAGGATGTAATAATCTTCTCCTTTAGTATATAATTCTTTACTTACCAAAAAAAATAAAAAATAAAAATTTCCCCACTTATATGGATTTAAAAAATCTAAAGGAGCTTTTTTTTAAGGGGATTTAAAGAAGCTTGGGACACATTAAAGGGAGAATTTTTAGGAAATGAAAAGGTTGTTGCTGTTAGATTGCAAACTTAATGGACAGATTTTGATAACTTGGAGATGAAGAAGACAAAAAGCATCCAATTTTATTTTTCTTGAGTCACTGAGATAGTGAATCAAATAAGAAGACTTGGTGACACTATAGAAGAGAAGAGAGTTGTTTGTAAAGTCTTGAGAAGTTTGACACAAAAGTATAATTCTGCAGCATTTATAACAGAAGAGTCGAGAGACTTGTCAACTCTCACAATGCATGAATTAATGGAATCTTTGGAATCACATGAGCAAAGATTGAAAAGAAATTCAAATACCGATTAACCTGGATCAAGCATTTCAATTCCAACATAATATATCAAACAAATAACATAAAAAAGAATTAGAGAAAAGAGGGGGAAAATCTAAAAGGTTTTCAATACGGAAGGGTTCGCAGTACCCAAAATTTTGTCGCAGCTGCGGATGAAGCAGAGGTACAGGACGCGGGCAATACCAAAATTATCAACAAAGAACAAACAATACTCATTGGCATATTTGTAGTAAACCTGGCCATCAATCATCAGATTGCTACCACAAATGTAAACGATGCCGTAATCCAAACCACAGCCACAAAAATTGCTGGCATTAAGATGGAAAAGAAACAAATGAAGTGAATTTCACTGCAAATGGTGAAGGCGAGCAGGTATTTCTTACATGCATGGATGCGCAAAATAAATCTGATAATTTGTGGATCTTAGATAGTGGTTGCAGTAACCACATGACAGGAAATAAAGATATGTTCGTCAAGCTAGATATGGGTGCAGAAAATTAAGTCACCCTATGCTATACATTGACTTTTACTAGAATTAATTAGATAATTCTAGAATAATAATCTTTTTCTTGTTTACTTTTCTGTTAGTTTGTTATTGTTTTTCTGTTAGTTTGTTAACTATTTTTCAGTTAGGTTAATAACTGTTTTCTCTTAGAGTTTGTTAGTAGTCATGAGTTGGCTTAGCAAGGGCAATTAAGCCTTTGTTTAGCAAGTCTATTAGCCTATAAATAAAGGGATGTAAATCAGTTTAGTGATGAATGAAAAATATCAGTTTCTTTGGGTTTGTTAGTTTGGGAGAGTGCTTACCTCTCGAAAGTAAGCAACACTATCATCTACTATTTCTGTCCAATTTTACCAGTGTTCAGCAACTTGGTATCAGAGCAAGCCATTCTGGGCAGCGAAATGGGCGGCTCAACTCAGTCACAACGGTTGGATGCGGTGGAATTAGAGATTGCCACCTTGAAGACGACTCTGGCCGACCAATCTGTGACGGTGCAGACTTCTCTGCAACAACTCACGGAGAGGATCTTGAAGCACCAAGAAGAACAAGAAAGATTTAGGGTTGAAGTCTCTGCCCAAATTTCACGCATTATCCCCCAAAACAAGGAGGAGTTCGATGCGGAGGTAGTGCAACCCTTGGGGGAATCTTTGGCCACCGGTGATGGGGGGCGAGACGGCGGAGGCGACGAGAGAAGTGGAACCGGCAGTGGCGCGTCAGGTGGCGGCTGGCGATTTGAGAGATTCGCAACCCTAGAAGAGACCCGAGAGGAACTTAGGTCAGAAACTAGGGTTTTGAGAGGGGGATTTCAGCTCGGCCTCGGGTTGCGAGCCAAGGCCTTGTTCATCATTGAGATTCATGCAAGAAGTAAACACATTGAGATTCGACATCATTTCATGTGTGAATTAGTCAATGAAAAAGAACTACAACTCGAGTAGTCGAGTTCATCAATAATAATGATCAACCAGCAGATATGCTTACCCTAATTCTAAGTACAACTATAAATATTTTGTATACTCAATTTTCAATACGAAGTAATATTTTATTCGTTTTAAGTTTTTCCTCTTTTATGAAAAATCTTAATATGCAAGCATGAGTACTAAACTTGTTCAAATAATAAAACATTGCAATTAACAACCCGCTTGGTAGCATGTCATAAATGGCGGTAATAAGAATAAATTTATATGTAAATTTGGAAGGAAAATCCACATTCATTGCCATGGTGTAGCTAGCTTACCTCCATTTATCTAGTTTTCTTCATATATGTCAATTCCCTCTAATACCACCCTTCCCAATTTTAATAAATGGTAATTGACAATATGAAGAAAATTCAAGCTTGGGAATGAAAATATGTTTTCCATGGGGATTGCAAGGTTTCTTCCTTAAAAAAATTATACTCCGTACTTTAAATCCTTTCTCATTACCACACTTTATTACCAACAACGAACGCTACCTTTTCACTTAACCAATAATGGAATTAAGGTAATCACTAAGAAAATAACATCAAACTCCTACATCAATCTAACACAAATTTCAATATGGATGACTGTACATGTTGCTTGTCATGATGAATTCCCATTATTAGATGACCTAAAGCAATTCCTATCTTACATTAATCTATCCCCCAGTGCTAATATAAATAAGGACTAGCCTTATGTGCACGCTATGCGTGCTATAATGTATGAGTATCTTATATAATGTTTGTATACATTTATTTATAAGCTTGTTGAAAATAAGATTATGATTGTTTAATTAAATAAAATTTAATTTCATCTACTACACTGTCCCTGATCAAATTTTGCGGTAATTAAAAGATAAAATTTAATGTGAAAAGCTATATAAATATGGGTGTCCATTTGTAAGAAAATTCAACAATATTAGTTTGCTGCTTTTATTTATTTTTGTAAATTATTAATTTTCTGATATTTTCATTTAAAAAGATAAAAAGTGTTAGATTCTATGGGGAATAAATAATTATTTTCTCTTTGATTGATAATTACTTATTTGTTATTAATTGATTAAATTTAATTTATATTTTAATTATCTTTATTTCATAAGTAATGGAAGATCAGTATTTTAGACATTTTCATATAATAAAGATTTATACTAATAAAAAAGAAAATATTTGTGTGAAAAACTATACCAATATGGGTATCTAATTGTAGAAAATTTAAAAATATGAATTTTGGTGTTTATTTATTTTATTTTTTTTGAATTATATATTTTATAATATTTTCATTTTAAAAATAAAAAACTTTCCTTTTTAGGTAATATTATATAGTTTGAGTATTTAGAAATTTGTTGAAGGGTAGTTTAGACTTTTTGAGGAGGGACATCATGGCTCCCCCTTGGCTTATATAATAGAGATAAATTCACAGAAGACATTAGTTTATATATAGAAACAGTTTAAATGACATGAGGGGCACATTCATGCAAGTAATAGCAGTGATAAAAAAATTATGATAGTCCAATAATTTAAGCAAAAAATAGACTGACAAATATTATTCTTGTATATACCTGTCTACGAACAAGACGATTTATATCGACCTCTCCTCTTGCACTAGCATCAGCGAGGCCAATCATGACAGCTTTACCTCCATCACGGACACTTTGCGTGCACTGCTGGAATGTTTGTGGTTTTCCCAGAGCTTCAATAGCAATGTCAACACCAACACCTCCAGTTATTTCCTATACTTGACCATTTACAAAACAAGTCAACTCTATGAATTACAAAATATATGCACAAAATGCATAAAATATGTAGGCAATACAACATAAACATTTAAATATGTTACTTTGACATCATCTAATGTCAGAAGAGGAAATATAAAAAATTGAACACATTTAAAACAAAAATCATGCAGACTAATATTTAAGATGGCACTATATAGATTCCTAGAAGCTCCCTTCCACTTCACCCAACTCGATTTGATTCTTTGAGCAACATCTCTATCCAATTGATCCTAGATATCAGAAAAATACAAAACCTTGAGTACTCCTATCCAGACTCCAAAGTGATCGCACCCTTCACATTTCCTCTTGTCCTGCTAAATTTGCACTCCAAATATTCAATATTACTCCAATTAAAAAGCCTTGAGATTCCAAGATTTGTCGCTATAATTCCAACTTATTTTCCACACCTTCGTTTATCTCATTAATTAAAACAATATCATCTACAAACAACATACTGTGGTATAGCGTCCTAGATTTGCCTGGCCAATTTGTCTGTAAGTGGGGCATGACGGCCCACTTGCCTCGTGCCACATACAGGTCAAGAGAATACCATGTCATATACACATGCTATGTTTTAACAACGCTCATGCTGTGGCTCGTGCCCTATTAAGAATATCTATATATCTATATCTATATATATATATATCAATTATGGGAAATTCTGCCCAAATATGGCGATTCACAGCAAGTTTCTTATCAAAAGACCTTCCCATATCAATGAAAACAATAAATAGATCCTTTTTCTTATCCCTATAATTTTCCATGAGTTGTCATATAAGTTACATTGCCTCCATTGTAGATCTCCCTGGCAAGAAGCCAAATTTGTTTTCCAAAATTTTTACTCTTCTTAACCTGAATTCAATCAATCGTTCCCAAAGATTTAATGTCACTCACTAATTTAATCCCTTATTAATTGGAACAATTTTGCACATCACCTTTATTTTTATACACCGGGATTAACTTACTTTTTCTACATGCAAAGAGCATTATATTGCTTCTCCAGATCTTGTTGAAGAAAGCTATCCAACTGCTTCATTCGAACCCATCTTTTACAATACTCTTTTGACTTCTCCCTTTTGAATTCTGCTTGAAATCTCAATTGAACATTCTGTGTTTAATATTTGCATCCCCAATATCCTACCCTTGATCTTCATAGAATAAGTTATCCCCAATATCCTACCCTTGATCTTCATAGAATAAGTACAACGACTGATTCACATAACAAAGGACCTGTATGGCATGAAATTAGAGATTGGCATAAAAGGGGTAAGAACCATACTCTAATTTTCTCAACAGCATCTTCTTTTTGAGCATTAACAATGTGAGTGGCACCAACATCCTTAGCTTTTGCAAGCTTATCATCACTAATGTCTACTGCAATAGTGGCAGAAGCACCAAAAGCACGTGCTATCTGCAGACAACTGGGGCAATTATCTAATGTCATATTCACCCAAGGCATGTTAGAACAAAAAAGTAGTCAACAAAATAAATGATACGTAACACACACTACACTTCTGTCTCACATGATACACTATGTGCACTTATGATTTATCCCCAAAAATGAGAAGTCTAATAAGACCTCTGCGTTATGTACATGGTTCAGTACAAGCACAGTTTAGAATCAACAGCAACCAAGCGATTCTACTTGCCACATTAAAGAGGCACTTTACTTTGAGCATGCTTCCTTACCCTACTTTCCTTTTTCATACAAATTTGGATATTCCAATTCTTTCTCTGAAAAGCAACTTTTTTTTTATCAAATCTGATCTCAAGGTTTGAATATTAAATATGTTGATCAATTTTAGCTATTCAATGTTTCAAATTACCAAAAGAAATATCCAATGAGGTAGAACCATCTCTATCAAAGTATCAACATAAGATGAAACCTTAGTTTTTAAAGGCGCAAGGCGCACCAAGGCACAAATATTCCCCGGAGGCGCATGCCTTTTGTAGCAAAGGTGAACGTATTTATGTATTTTTTTCAAATTATTTTTTTCTTTGATTGTATTTGTTGTTAATTAAAAAAAGACACCTAATAATTCAAATAGTGATATATATAAAGCTAAGGTAGTCTCAATTTGAAAATACACCCAATCAAAGACACCTTATTGATGTATACATATTGATAAGGCGTGTCATATAAGCCTTATATATGACACGCCTTATATATGTATCAATTTGAAAATACAATATATACAACTAAGTCTCAATATGTTAAATTGACACCTAACAATATGTGTCCAAGGAGCAAAGGCGTGCCTTACCAAAGGCTCTCTAAGGCGCACGAGGCGCTCGCCCTTCATAGATGACTGAGCCTTGCCTAGATAAAGCCCATTTAGCCTAGGAGCAGGCGCACCTAGGCACGCTTTTTGAAACTAAGGATGACATGCTCATTTTATGTAGAGAAGGTATTGTGTCAGACTCGTATGACAGTAATGTTACTGTCAGACGAGTCCAACTGGAGCTGGACACATTTTTAAATATGGAGATATTGGTTAAACCTTGACACATATTTGTAAACCCGGTGAAAACTTGTTAAACCCGGTGAAAACTTGTTAAACCTGGACAAATATTTGTTAAACCTGAACACATTATTAAACCTGGACACATTTGTAAACCTGGTGAAAACTTGTTAAACCTGGACACATATTGTTAAACCTGGACACATATTATTAAACATGGACACATATTTGTAAACCTGGTGAAAACTTGTTAAACCTTGACACATATTGTTAAACCTGTACACATATTTGTTTAACATGGACACATATTGTTAAACCAGGACATCTATTTGTAAACCTGGTGAAAACACTTTTAACCTGGATACATATTGTTTAACCTGGACACATATTTGTTTAACCTGAACACATATTGTTTAACTTGGACACCTATTTGTTAAACCTGGACACATATTTGTAAACCTGGTAAAAACTTATTAAACCTGGACACATATTTGTTCAACTTGGACACATATTGTTAAACCTAGATATCTATTTGTAAACCTAAACACTTATTTGTAAACCTGGAGTCCTGGACACGTGTTGTTTAACCTGGACACATATTGTTTAACCTGGACACATATTGTTTAATCTGGACACATATTGTTAACCTTGGACACATATTGTTAACCCTAGACACATTTTGTAACTAACTTGGACAAAATACAA
Source organism: Salicornia ramosissima (assembly GCA_951394345.1). Classification (NCBI taxonomy): domain Eukaryota; kingdom Viridiplantae; phylum Streptophyta; class Magnoliopsida; order Caryophyllales; family Amaranthaceae; genus Salicornia; species Salicornia ramosissima. The sequence goes on from OX596236.1 coordinate 37,650,215, forward strand.
CCTGAACACGTTTTTTGGCATTTTGAGGCCTTTAGAGGCCTTGTTTGGCATTTTCCCGTGGCTAAATCCCCTTCGAGTATTTGTAACTACGTTCGTCTCGAAAAACTAATCAATTTCGACATATCATATGCCTCGATCCGACATCCGAGCGCAAAGTTATGGCCTTCCGAAGTTTTTTCCACTATTATAATGGCTATATTGGGTCAGCCGTCTGACGGTCTGACCCAATACTTTCAATTTTATGTATCATCAATAGGATCAATTAAAATTTAAAACAAAAGACACTTGTAATTGGAAAATATAAAAAGAAATTCCTGCAGCTGAATTACCTTGCTCTTTAATTAAGTTGTATTTTGCAGAATAATGAGAATAATCCCACTAGAAATGCGGTTTTAAATGCTTGCGACTACATATTTGATGTGAGGAATTGATTGGTTTTTTTTTCATCTTTATGCACATGCAGCATTGGAGTTCTTAAAAGAATTAAACTTCTATAAATACTAGGGAAAATTACCTTCAATGACCCAAAAATTGGGTCTACACAAAATGACAATAAAATGGCAGCATTTAAAAAAATAAAATAAACCAACTATCACGGGAAAGGGGCCTCAGGGCCTTTCGCCCTTTCCCCGGAGAATGTAACTTTTTTTTATTAAAATAGGATACATTTTGCATTACTTCCATACATAGTGTTATTTATTAGGGTTTTCTGGGGAAAAAAACAAAAGAGGGGATTTTATTAGGGATTTCAATTAGCAGTGAATTACTATTTGAGGACTTGAATGCAAAATGGATCTTATTTTATTATTATTTTAATAAAAAAAGAACACTTACCGGTGAAAAGGCCCCTTCCAGTGATAATTATGTCATTTTTGTTTTAAGGCTGTCATTTTTGTTAGTGTACCAATTTCGTGTAATTTATTTTTTGTAGAACGCCCAATATTTGGCCATTGAAGGGAATTTTTCCTAAATAATTTCAGTTTTATGTGAACAGGTTATCAATATTTGAGTTCTTTACTTCATTCAATTGACTCTCTTCCTTTTTAATCAAATCAAATTCAATACAGTATACACACATACACCACTAATCCTATGGATAAAACAGAAAATCCTATCACTAAGTACCCTTTCAAACTACTTAGCAATAGCATTGAAGAACCCAAGAATAGATATCGATCCCATCACCCAAGCACAAGAGAAGATGTTGAAGATGGAGAACATAGAAAAGGTAACTTACACTAGAATCAAACAATCTAGCATACAAGATAAATCCACTACTTGATCCCAAAGACGAACTGCACTCAACAAAAGTTCTCAGGCCCATACCTGGAGCCAACACCTCCAATACCTATCACAGCCACAGTGTCCCCACCACGCACTTCAGCAGCATGAACCATAGCACCATAAGCTGTGAAGACTGCACATCCTAAAATTGCTGACTCGGTATAGGGCAATGAATCTGGAAGTATAGCTAATCCATGTGCCGGAGTAACACAATATTCTGCAAGACCTCCCATACTATACATGTACACAGGCTTCCCTGCAAATATACAAAAATTGACACCCATTTTCAGACATGCGTAGAAATGACCAATAATGAATCATCCATCTGCAATGGAAGATGAAACCCGTTTGAAATGTTCCTAATATAATAGCTTCAAGCTTTAAATTGAAAATCCTATTTCTTCTTGTCACAGTACTTTTAAGGTGCAACCTGCACCTTTCTGTGACTAGACAAATTCCCCTAATGCTGACACCAACATGGGACACAGTGATTATTTTTTTAAACAATAGTTAATTCTAAATTTCAAATGAGCTTAACACATACAGGAATACAGGTCCAAATATATAAGGGACAAAGCATAGCCAAAAGGTGTTTTAAAAATATAGGCGAAAAGAAGATCATCAACAAGCTATGGACTAGGCTATGTGATCGACATACCTGTGGTGACAGGATACATCACAGATTTTGACACAAATTCTAAATTTCAAATGAGCTTAACACATACAGGAATACAGGTCCAAATATATAAGGGACAAAGCATAAACAAAAGGTGTTTTAAAAATATAGGCGAAAAGAAGATCATCAACAAGCTATGGACTAGGCTATGTGATCGACATACCTGTGGTGACAGGATACATCACAGATTTTGACACAAATTCCAAATCTGATCTCTCATTATACACTCAAAGTCAAACAAGAGTACCCAATGAAGTGAAGAAGAGGATAAGGATAAAATATGAAAAAAAAATCAAATTATAAACAGAACATGTCAACCACAAAGCAAGGCTTTGTTATTTTCAATACATGATGTTTGTTTTTTATCAAGAATTCTTTGAGAAGATAGCAACAAAATTTTAGAGCAATTTTCTTTAAAAGGTTTTTTTTAAATATAAAAAAATCCCAATGTACCAAAAAATTTCACATTGTCATATTAGGTACTTGGATATGTACCCATTTAACATATGTTGCTGTTAGATGTAATGAAGATGAGAGGCAATTGGTAAAACCAGCCTTTATTAAACTGCTAGCTGTAGTTCTTTTTTTTTTTTGTTTTTGTTTTTGTGGGAAAGTTAGCTATAAGGTTAAGGAAGATCATAGTCATTTATTGTATTTGATCCATTTATAACCTTAGTTTTGGGTAGGGTAGTTAGTTTAAGATGTAATTAACTCCCCTTTTCCACTTTTTGGTATATAATACTACTAATTACCAAAAAAAAAACAAATATTTGTTTAGGGGACAATGAGTGCTCTTACGCAAATAATGGAAACAAGAGTGCCTATGTTACTACACTTTCTAGGAATCTTTATAAAACTTGTTTTTCATGGTCCTCAATGCACACTTTTGACCCTAATATCTTTGATTGGGTATTAAAAACAATGGAAAGTTGATAGTTTGAATATGCATCGAGATAAAACTCAAAAGAACACAACATTCACATGATTTTTTTTTGTTTGGGGGGTGGGGGGGGGGGTTAATTTTGAAAAGAAAAAAATAAACCGCCAAAGTTTGTGAAATTTGGCCACTAAGAGGCAAGTGTTTCACACTTTCACTTGTTGGAAAAAAGGAAAAAGTGTTTCATATATGTAAACAAGGATAAGTGCAGGCAACACACTCAATTGTAGATTTGTAGGAGAAGAATATACTTCTTTTTTTTCACAAAATGATTTAACTTATCATACATTTATCTCTCTCCAACGCTCTAAGATTAACCAAAGTAGAAGCCTGCTAATCTGCTACACATTTTACATCATTTAGAATAAAACCTCAAAAGCCCTTCCCTTTCCCATAGAATAGCAACAAATGACAGAAAGCTTGCATTATTTTATTTCATCTAAAAAAACTGAATAGTTAGGAGAACATTGCATTGATTGGGAGCTTATTAATATATGTATACCTATCTTTTACCCCCACAAAAATAGTGAATTTTGGTAGTAGTTTAATCAAATGACATGCATAGCTTTACAGAACAAACCTATAAAGATTACCCATATATCATGGAATAAAGGTATTTAAAAAAAGATAGGCAAAAGACAATAAAATATTTTTAGGCTATGCTTAAAGCATCTAGTCGGGATAATGTAACTTTAGCAATGAAGATGACACTGACCATTGCTTCTAAGAAAAAGCCGCGTTTCACCATCATAAAGAGTTCCTTTTGCTCGGTTATAAGCAAAGAAGTCCTCACAAAGATCATCTTGCCCCTATATTGCATCAGTATGTGAGTAGCACTAAATGCAATTGTACGGAAGTCAAAATTCGTTTTACCTACCTTTGAACAAAAGGAACAGTTACCACAAGGCATGATAAAAGCTCCCACAACATGTGATCCAATAGGAAATCTGCGAAATTATTATTGCTCGCAACTATTGTCAATTCTATTTCACACGAATTTACACATTATTTACCGCATCACTAACTTCATCATATAGTACACGTTAATGGAGACAGATAAGATTGTGATTAAACAAAAATTATTAGTAAAGAGATGGTCAACCTTTGGATAATTCTGCTATCAGTAAGAGGACCATGTTCAACAACTTCACCCGTAATCTCATGACCAAGGATACAAGGGCTGGCAAATGGAATTTCACCTTTTATCACATGAAGATCGGAGTGGCATACTCCACAAGCTGCACCCAATAAATTGCAAATGTCAAAATTAGTTCAACTTCTTTACTCTCAATCTTAACTAGCGTCAAATAAGATACCAATTATTAAGTGTATACTCCATGATGTGCGTGCATGGAGGGAAATGCTAGAATTGTGTTCTTAGTCATTTCTTGACCACTCTTGGATGTTCTTGAAAACATTTTACCTACTTCAACAAGTTTTTTTTAATTAGGTTTTTGGTTTTACTTACAAGTTTCTTTAATTAGGCTCTTAGTTTTAAAAGGCGCACCTTAGGCGCGCCTAGGCGCAAGGCTCTTCAAGGCGCTAGCGTTTGGGCTTTTTTAAGGCGAGGCACAAGGACCCCTTGGAGGCGCTGGAAAGGCGCGCCTTTTTGAAAATGAGCTTGGACAACCAAGTTTGCTTTTCCTTCCCTTTTTTCTTTTCATCATGTAATGTTTTAGACTTTTAATACCGTTTTTTTAATATGAATTATACTTTGTTATGTCATTTATGCATTTATAACGAGTATAATGTTATTTGTGTAAAATATATGATCTAGTTTTAAAAAATTAAGGTTTTAGAAAATTTAGTGCGCCTCACCACCTAAAGGCGCGCGCCTTCGCCTTGCGCCTTGCACCTAGGGTCCAAGGACATCGTGCGCCTCGGTGCGCCTTGCGCCTTTTAAAACTAAGATTAGGCTTTCCTTGCAAGTTTCTACATTCACACATATGAGAGTTGCATTAAGCTATAAGAAGTTTTAGTTTTCTTTGTTGTAATTTTTGAAATTTATCAATTAAAATAGTTAAATATGTAGTATTTATTAGGAATATTGTTGGATTAGATCCGAATTTGTTAGAAATTCTAAATAATTTAATGTCAAGTCTTTGTTCTATTAGGTAGTTTGGGTTTCATCTTATCTTTTAGTTTGTTTAATTAAAATTGGCTTGCTTTTTAAAATTTTCAAAATTTACCTTTAATCCATATTTTCTTGTGTTAATTAAATTTTTGAGTGAAGATAACTTAATTCTTTCCAAAAATCCTATTAAAAATGATTCCGAATGACTAAAACTTAAATTCAATTTTAAAACACTTCAGTTTTTTTGGTATTGTTTGAAGATTGTTATAAAACTAAAAATAACTTCTTTTCGGATCCATATCACTTCCTCTATCTCTTATTATTTGCCCCATTTGCTTTTAAAATTTTCACCAGAAATTGCCACTATTAAAAAACTAAAAGAAATTCATTTGAGATCTTGCTAAATTTTTCATGTATAGTTTTCAAATGTCAACGTGAGGCTACAAAAATGGAGAATAATAGCCAACTTCCCTAAATACAATATTAGCAATAATTATTAAAGCTTAACAAGCAAGAGGTTCCTTAAAAAAAATTAAAAAAAAAAAAAAAAAAGCTTAACAAGAGGAAACTAATCATTTGACAATACTTATATATTCTAACAAAAACAAAAATCAAGCTCCAAATTAGACCAAACACAAGCATAAACAATTATTTGCCAAAAATGAAAATGCAATGAACACAAATAGTCAACTAAGTATTAAATTATGCAAAGTAAAATAAGGAGTAGGAAATTGTACTATTGACTATCGTGTGAAAAAAAAAATCAACACAAGGAAAATTGCATAAATTCAAAAATACAATAATAAAAACATATCACATCCATTAGCCAAAAAAATTAAGTTAACAAAAAACATACAATTCCAAAAAAAATACAACAATACTATATATTCAGTGCCAAATGCAGAAATATTATGCAACGGGATCACTTTATAAATAACATGCACCCCTCGCTCAATGTCGACATGGTTATACTTAGACTTTTACATTATAGGGCACTTTTCACTATTAACTGGGGTCTTAATACTAGACAAAATAATTTTTTAAACCAAATTTCATTAAAATAAATACATATAATAAAATTTTTTTAGCCCAAGTGGGGTAATGTGACCCCACTTGGTTCAAATTCCATCCGCCAAGGTATATATATACTTAAATCCCTTAAACCAGAACATTTTACAATTCTAATGTGAGAACAATGATCGAAACTTTGGCATTCTCAAACTTCAAAGGTATGAAAATTTCTTTAATTAACAATCTAATTGTTGTTTCAATTGAATAGTTGTTTTGTTGATTACGTCTCTCTTTTCCAAGCATTATTCTATAAATTTTTAAGAATAAATGCATACATTGTTCATGACATTAATTTAAACAAAGAAATTTTGTATCCTTAAATCACATTGAGAATAACCATGTAGATCAAATCTTCTGTTTGACAGCTTAAAATCATAAAATATTTTAATTAAAAAAAATTAAACATCAGCGCATCGCGTGCATATAAAACTAGTATTTCAATGATCAAACATTCAAACGTGTTTCTTGGAGACCGCAAAACCACCTAATGGAGTACACAATTAGGGATAAGGGGAGCATTAAAGACTAAAGCATACATTAGGAGATTTCCAATTTCATATTGTTCCTAATCCATTAGTGTACTTGTTTGGTAGGTAATTTATGACACAAGTCTTGTACTAATACTTCCCCTTGTCTATCTCATCTCTGCAATTCATCCCCTCACCAAGCTACTCTTTCCCCTCTCATTTCTCCCTCAAGATTGCAGCGGCCCCATATCCACTCTCTTCAATCTTTTTTTCACTAGACATGCAAATTTATCTCTTTCACTTTATCCAATTTCCATAGTATAACAGTAGAAAAGGCTTACTAGGCAATAAACAATCTAAAGAACAATGTTCAATTACCTCAAGCAAATTGAACCAAGGAAGAACTATTTTATCAACCCATTTTGCCGAAGTCATCTTCACCGACAATGATTGCCGGAGTGTTACGTTTATACCAATAATGAATACACATTACATAGAGAGAAAATAAGGGTGAGAAAATAATGTTCCATCTTTTGTTGAAATACATGAGTATTGCTTCTAAATTGGCGTTGCTCTTGAACAAAATCTTGGATGGGGCATCATTGACCATCCTCTTTGAAAACTAAAATGGTTACCACTAAAATTACCATAATAGAACACCACTAACAATAACAATATAAATAGACCACTAAATTGGGTGACTACAAATATCTTTTGGGCTAATTTTGCATGAATTCACAAAATGAGGAAGATACTTAAATTTATTGTATTGCATGGTGCGGTGTGTGGTGGAGATGGCAATTTTGGTTGCCTTTGTTTTTATTAATTCTTTGGTGCAGTTGGGTTTGGGGTCAATGGAGCACTAGCATAGAATGGATAGTGGAAAATTGGTGAGGAAAGGAGGGTGGCGATGGTGGGCAGATAGCCGGATTAGACAAAGTAAGGTTGTGAGGCAAGTAGTCTAACACTAGGAGGGTTGTTTACTTCATTAAAATTCTATTTAAAAAATAACACAAAGCTTTACAAGTTATGACGCAAAGTGGGGCCCCCGCCCCGGGCCCAAAATTAAAATGCCCAAAATCTTATTATGACATGATATACTATTATTGCAATAATATACTAACTATTAAATATAGATCATTGGTAATGCATATAATTTGTGTTTGAGGTCACATATTCTAATCTTAGACACGGCTACTCAATTGTTCCAATTTTAACTAAAATTTAATTAACCTTTTAATTCTAAAAATAAATTAAACTTTTAATCAACAAGTAATTTCCAAGATTTCAACCGCATTACATTATTTTAAAATTCTCATTGCTCTTTTTTTAAGTATACGTTTTTATATTTTTATTTATTACCACATTTGTTGGGAATTGAGTAACAGATAAAAACACCAACAGGAAGGAAAAAAATTAAGTACAAAAATAAAAAATAGAATAATAGACTATTTTTTACGTGGAAACCCTCTTAAACTAGGGAAAAACCACGGTCCCAATCTCCAGAGACGAACTTCACTATAATATATTTCGGAGTACAATAAATACCGCTACAACAACAATACTAGATAATATGTGTTTAAGATAAAGTGCTACTCGTACCCTTCACAATGGTACCACCACTAACTAATCCTAAACACCACCCCCCCCCCAACTAATATTGTGTTTGCCTCACACCAATTACTCCATCTCACATTTGTATATTTGTGCTCTCATTATCCAACACCATCTCACAGTGGAGCTACTAGCACAACATCACTACAAACAACCAATCGCCTAGCCAACGAGACACGCCGCTTGACCAACATCAGGAAGACCTTCGATACAAGAACACATCTTGTACCGCCGCTAGCACCACCCTCGCTTACTCGGTGTCATACAAAAACATCACTTGTACGAACACCCACACACCTCAACTGTGACCTTACATTTTTGCCGCTCCTCACTTTAGCACTCTTCTTCTTTTCTTGCTCTTCTTGATGTACCACTTTTGGCACACTTGGTACACACCTTTTATTGTTGTGCAGCCTCACTTGTGCCCAAGTACCCATATTTATAAGCATTCTCAAGCTTATCATACAAGCCTCTGTTAACACAAATTTTTAAATCTGCGAAGAGATATAAAAATATGCAAAAAATAATAATTTATATTGATCAAAGAATATTTTTGGGTGCAACTCTATTTCTTCTACTGATTCGATTTCCACAATAAAATGAACTTTAAAAGAATTTTGCAACTTGACTTGAATGAGGGCCACCGGCTTGTTCTCGTTCAAGGAAGGATTCTCAAAGAGCAATTTGACGGATGCTTGACGACTTGATTTGTCTGCTTCCTGGGTTGAAAGTGCTTCTTCTACTTTCTTCGCCTCTGTTGGATGCTTGATGACTTGATTGGTCGGCTTCCTGGTGTTGAAAGAGCTTCTTTCACTTTCTTCTTTTGAGAGAGCTTCTTATTTGAGAATGAATTCACCTTTGATGGAGCTTCTTGCTTGAGAGAGAATTTCTACTTTGTTGAGTTTTTCTTAGCTCTGGATCCTCTGCTAGGAATGGGTATGATGCTCTATTTATAGAGCCATTTTGCTTGGGTTTTAGGAATAACCTAACTCTTTTGGGCCTGTAGTCAAATTCCATTTCCCTTTTAACCTGAAGTCCAACTTATTACTTATTGAATATTGGGCTTCAAATTAAACATACATAATAATCAAAATAAGCCCAAATGTTATTACAAGCCCAAATTAATTAATTCATGACCCATTTACAATAAAAGTCAACGTTTGACTTTTTAACGGAGCAAATATAATTAATGTGGCATAATACAATTTTTATGTGCCTACAAATTGCCCCCTCGAGACTGTGTCACGTACATGACTTAAAGTGTTTTTGTTCGTGACAGGGTCTCGACATTGTTTGTTTGACTTGGCAGTCATTTTTTATTTTAGGACTTGGCAATCATTTTTTATTTATTTTATGACTTGGCAGTCATTTTTTTTTATTTTATGACTTGGCAGTCATTTTTTTTTATTTTATGACTTGGCAGTCATTTTTTTTTATGATGACTTGGCAGTCATTTTTTTTATTTTATGACTTGACAATCATTTTTTTATTTATGACTTGGCAGTCCTTTTTTTTTATTTTATGACTTGGTAGTCATTTTTTTGTTTTATGACTTGGAAGTCAATTTTTTTCCTCTTCTGACTTAAAAGTCAAATTTTTCCTTCTGACTTAAAAAAAAAATGGATTTTTTTTTCCTCTTCTGACTTAAGAAATCGGATATTTTTTTTCTGACTTAACAATCGATTTTTTTTTCTTCTGACTTGAAAGTCGATTTTTTTTTCTTCTGACTTAAAAAATCAGATTTTTTTTTCTTCTGACTTAAAAAATCAGTTTTTTTTCTTTTGACTTAAAAAAATCAGATTTTTTTCTCCTTACTTTAAAAATCAGATTTTTTTCTCCTGACTTTAAAAGTCAATTTTTTTTTTCTTCTGACTTGAAAGTCGATTTTTTTTTAATTGGATAAAACATATCTGCAGAATATTTAAGGAATAATTCTTTTTTTCTTTTCTATAATTGGATAAAATGTATCTGCAGAACAACAAACTTTGTGGTTTTGTAGCTTATAAATAGAGGCTTGTTCATTGAGAATCATCATCTTCAACCACCGTTGTCTTTCTTCTTTAACTTTCTTCTTCTTCTTTTTTTTTTCCTTTCTTTTCTGTTTTCTTAATTTCTCCATTGGTGCTGAGGTAAAACCTCAACTTGCTACTAATGATAAGTTTAGTAGCAAATTCAGCACCCACTTTTCATATACAGAAGGCCCATCATGCTCTGCCTCCATCTTTTAGAACATACCTTCTTCTATTATTTTTGTTTTATTTACTTTTTTATTTTTTTTATTTTTTTTGAAATATATATATATATATAATGATACTTTTTCCTCTTTTAATGGAGTATGCTTCTGCATCAATCTCAGGATTGCAACTTGGATCTCAATCGATCAACTTACAGTGCCCTGAAGCTTCGTCGAGTTATGCTCGGGGCTACGACCTCTTAACTTGGACGACTTGCAGACTCCATCTGGACTTTGGGACTTCTACTAAAAGAGGACCTTTCTTACCGTTGCCGTTTCCACTGTCGATCACTGTTGTTGCTGACTTGCCGTCAACTGCTGGTCCGTTGCACTTCCGTCTGCTGAAGCTTCATCTACCGAGCGCCGCAGCATTAATGTGTCATTGCTGGCTCACCGACGCCACCGCCCACCTGTGGTCCGCCTTTTGTGCCATCATCCATCTTGTGAAATTCAGAATCTATTTCACGCTTCTTGCCCGGCCTTCTCGGCTAATCTGTTCCGGACGTCTGTGCTGGAGCTCGGTTCGCTACGTTATTTACTGTCGCGTGGATCGCCGTCCGATCAACCAGAACACCGTTTGCGATGACATCAGTTGGTTGAGGATATAGTGGGTCACCTACTTCAACCCAGTACCTTAAAACGTCACTCAAGTTCTTTACTTGTGAGTTCGGTCGGTCGCGTCACGGAGAACCTCGGTCACCACCTCACCGTTGCTCGCCGTTTACTAGAACTCTACTCCACCGTGCCGTTTTCAAGTCAGATTGCTCATCTGCTTCAGAATTTTTTTTTTTATACCAAAGGTTCAAGCTTTATAACTGTAGAAGGTTTGCTGAGACTTGAAAGAGTAGCAGGTATTATACGTACACTTATCATATAAGAAGCCAACAAGCCATTGCTCATGTAAATATATAGCTCCACTAAGCTTTAATTACATCACTTTCTTTCTTTCTTTTTTTTTTTGAATTTTATGATAATGAAAACCAAAAGAAAGTTGGATGGCAAAAGTGGTACAAAGAGACCAACTCAAACGTGTTCCATTCTCTCTTTCTTTTTTTTTTTTAAATTTTATATTATTATAATAATGAAAACCAAAATATTGTATGGAGAAAGTGGAACTAAAGAACCCCACGTGCCTTTCTTTCTTTCTCTTTTTTTTTTTTTTTGTTTTTTTTTTTGCTTAAATTAATAAGTAAATAAAAATATAAAATTTATCATTATTTACTTATTTTTTATTGTTACCCCTCTCAGGTAAATATGGTAAAATTTGACTCCATAAAATTTCTGAAGGCTCTTTTCTAGTGGTGAAGGATGACAACAATGAAGACAAAGAGTTGACACTTCCTGCTTTTTTCACCTGTAACTGGAGCTCTTATCGAAAATTGGCAAACTAAGTACAACCCCGACAATTTGAAATGTTGGACATCAAGCAAGTTATCCAAGGTCACCCTGAGATCCTCTCATCAATCATCATCGAGGCTCAAATATGGAGTAGAGTTTTCAAAATTGGACCTCCTAGGCACTATGTATGCTTCAATGTTTCTTTATGAATGCAACTCCCCGATGATGCAACGCTTTTGCGAGCCCCGGTGCCCTGCAACAAACACGCTCCTTACAGAAGCCGACGAACCTTTGGAATGTTCTATGATGAAGTCGTCCCTATCATCACCGAATTGGAAGACTCCAAAGATGGTAAACAACTTCTTCCTTTTTAGTTGCAGGTACATATTTGCAGCTCTTCAGCACATAATGTCAAAGTTCGGGAGATCACATGCTACTTTTGGGGAATGGTGCCGTTTTTGGTTCAGACGACCTGAGAAGTATTCATTGACAAACAAGCCTTTAGCCATGCAAGACTTCTCTGATTTTGGAGATCCTAAATTCTGGAGCACAACTTACGAAGTTTTTGCTGTCCTAAGCATTTCAAATGAACACCGCAACCAGACTTATCTTGCCGCCTTCTTATCCTGTTGGCTTTGTGCGTTCGTTTTTCCCGTGAAGGACATAGATTGCGTTCACCCCAGTGTGTTCAAACTTGCATCACAACTTGCAAGCGAGCAAAGGATTTCACTTGTTGTACCAGCCCTAGCTAGCATTTACCGAGGTTTAAACATCCTTTATATCTCTCTGACCCCAGGACAACATCGTGGACACCTCCCAGCTCACTACGTTTATGTTTGTGGTCGTTCACAACTTTGTTGGTGCAGCGATGATTGCATACCATGTTCAAGCACCGTCAAAGCACTTACGAATGCAGAAGCTATGGCCCTCGTTCGCTCAGGACAAAATTTATTTATTATTATTTAGCCGTTCACAGTTTAAACTCTTGCGGGCCAGGAGTTTGATTTACAACAATGAGTTTTTTTTTTTTTTTTTGATGTAGCTGCACTTGAAATTTTTTATCCAAGCTGCCTACGTACCTACAAGATGACAAGAAGTAATCCTGAAGGATCAAGCCAACGTAGTTCCAATACAACTATTTAACTAACTTTATTATATGTGCAGTTTAAGGCTCTTGCTTAGGAGCACACCTACTTTACTACTTCACGGGTAATAGCGCTTCAAGAATTTACCATTGTAGAGAGTCCCTTTATAGTATATGAAGCGTGCTGCACGATGGCGAATCTCCGTCCTATGTTTAGCATCATTCGACAACTTTCCATGCATAAGATAGCTTATGAGAGGCTGGCGCCAATCTTCTTTGGATACTTCAAAAACAGAGACTACATTAGTCTTCTTCTCTGTCGCAAACTCAGAAGGTGCAACCACCCATCGATTATAAACTGGAGCAGACGAATAATCCTCTGCCCCCAGTGCCAAAGTGGCTGCAAGATTTGCAAGCGCGTCAGCCACCTTGTTGGCACTCCTTGGAACAAGCTCTAACACTGTGCTTTCAAATTCACTTAGTAGTTGTGAAGCGTGCCTATGGTACAGTACCAAATCATCCTTCTTGATCTCATCTACGACAGATTGCCCCCCAATTTCAAGCGGCTTTGGTGCTTTGCTTGTTTCAACCTCCCTATCCGTGGTCTCTTCTGGGAGTGAAAGAGCCTTGCACCAACCCATATGTGACGGGACTGTATCAAGCAATGCGAGAATTTTTGAGTCTCTATCCACATTAGGCTCGTGACTAAGCTCTTCCTCATTGGTTTGCCTTTCTATATTTTGGCTCTTCCCTTCTTCAGCCAGGCTGCATGTTACTGTATTTACTGAAACTTTGCAAAAGTATTCCTTTGGAAAGAACTCCTCTAACGTGATTGGTACACGTCCTTCCTGGGCAGGCGAACTATTTTGCAGAGTTTGAAACTTGTTAGTTGACTCGACCTTCCTTTTGCTTTGGAGTTGCTTGTGTTTCTTCCTTTGTGGATGCTTCTTTTGACACGATAGCAGAGGCTGTGCCACAACTTTCCTCCTTGGCTTATTTCTCGCAACCAACGTCCATCCCTCCTCGTCTTCTTCAGGACTCTCAAGAGCAGAACTGTCACATTCCAAGTTTGATTTTGGTTGTTGAAACAATTGCACCACCACTGGCTCTAAGTTGCCAAACTGGATAGAGTGAACATGAACATAGCATTCAAGAGAGACGGATGCATGATTAGCCTCTGCGGCTTCATCATCATCTAAGATGATCTTCCCTTCCCTTGCCAGCTGCATGATCTTCGCTTTGAGGGTGATACATTTTTCAATCGGATGACTGATCAACCGATGATACTTGCAGTAATTTGGATCAGATGTTCTACCTTTCTCCGTTGGGCGTTTAGACTCCGGGATTTCAATGATTTTCTTCTCTAGGAGATCCTCCATCATTCCCTCCAAATCGGAATCAGGAAATGGATATTTCTTGGCTTGGAGTTCCTTCAAAGTAGGCCTCTCCCTCCTGGTGTCCCTTGAAGACGAGCCCCTCTCATACAAAGATTTTGGCTTTGTAGAAATCTGTATTGGAGCTGAAGTGGAGACAACATTTGACCCCTCAACAGAGCTATTTGAAGATTTATCCGTCTTCTTAAAATCCTTCCTCTCGTTCGAGTTTTCAGAAGAACTAGTCTTGCGACTGGCAATAGTCAACTCCATGTCATGTGTGCGTGTTGCTAACTCTTGGAAGGACTTTGGCTTGATTCCCTGAAGAATATACAACAAATCCCAGTCCATGCCGTTAGTGCACATTTCAACTGCAGAAGCTTCCGATAAACGTTCCTTGTACTCGAGACTCTTAGCGTGCCACCGGCTGATGTAGTCAATGACTGGCTCATCTTTCCATTGTTTGGTGTTAGTTAATTCGACCATGCTCACGACACGCCGAGTGCTGTAGAATCTGTCTAGGAATGCTATTTCCATCTGATCCCAATTGTCAATAGACTCTGGTTGTAAATCTGTGTACCAATCAAAAGCAATGCTTTTGAGAGATCGCACAAATTTTTTAACAAGCAGATCTCCTGAAGTCCCGGCATTGTTGCATGTTTCCACGAAGTGAGCGATGTGCTGCTTCGGGCTCCCCTTTCCATTGAATTGTTGAAATTTCGGTGGCTGATAACCGCTTGGCATTTGCAACCTATCGATCCTCTTAGAATAAGGCTTCACATAACGACCACTGTTGCGCGGATCTCCACCAATCTGAGATTTGACTGCACTTGCTATCATATCCTGCAGATGTTTTGCAGTAACTGACTTGTGTCGACTGTCAGGATTTTCATCTTCTTCAGGCTCACTGTTTTCACCTTCACTTTCAGTTTTCTCATGGTCAATTTCTTCAAGTTTCTTTGATAAAGAGGCTATCTCTTTGTTTTGTTGCTTGATTTGAGCATCTTTCTCCTCTCCATCTTTCAGTACTTTCTGAAGAAGAGTCTTCATCTCGGCAAGCTGTTCCTCGACGGTCTTGGCTTCAGTCACCATAACCGCAGCGACATCATTGGTGGAACGGTTGTTAGATGAATCTCTTTTAGACGCCGCAGAGGATGATCCAATAAGAAATTCATCGCGCAAATTGGAGTCAGACATGGCATTCTCATAAGTTGTGAAAACAAGGGGTGCAATAGGCTGATCAAGGGCCCTACGAGCCTTCCGAGGTTTGGTCAGGACAGACGCAGAACGCAGACTTGAAGCAGCAGCAGAGACAAGGGCTTGCTTCATTCCTCTGGTGCAGATACCTCCTCCTGGCTTGCCGGAGACCACTTTGTCACCCACGATTTCTTAGTGGCGGATGAAGCGTTGTTCTTCGAGACCATCTTTTTTTTGAAGCTGTTTGTGGAAAAAGATATGAGTAGTAGAGATGTCCCACCGAGCGTGCCAAAAATTTGTTAACACAAATTTTTAAATCTGCGAAGAGATATGAAAATATGCAAAAAATAATAATTTATATTGATCAAAGAATATTTTTAGGTACAACTCTATTTCTTCTACTGACTCGATTTCCACAATAAAATGAACTTTAAAAGAATTTTGCAGCTTGACTTGAATAAGGGCCACCGGCTTGTTCTCGTTCAAGGAAGGATTCTCAAAGAGCAATTTGACGGATGCTTGACGACTTGATTTGTCTGCTTCCTGGGTTGAAAGTGCTTCTTCTACTTTCTTCGCCTTTGTTGGATGCTTGATGACTTGATTGGTCGGCTTCCTGGTGTTGAAAGAGCTTCTTTCACTTTCTTCTTTTGAGAGAGCTTCTTATTTGAGAATGAATTCACCTTTGATGGAGCTTCTTGCTTGAGAGAGAATTTCTACTTTGTTGAGTTTTTCTTAGCTCTGGATCCTCTGCTAGGAATGGGTATGATGCTCTATTTATAGAGCCATTTTGCTAGGGTTTTAGGAATAACCTAACTCTTTTGGGCCTGTAGTCAAATTCCATTTTCCCTTTTAACCTGAAGTCCAACTTATTACTTATTGAATATTGGGCTTCAAATTAAACATAAATAATAATCAAAATAAGCCCAAATGTTATTACGAGCCCAAATTAATTAATTCATGACCCATTTACAATAAAAGTCAACGTTTGACTTTTTAACGGAGCAAATATAATTAATGTGGCATAATACAATTTTTATGTGCCTACAGCCTCTTCAAATAGGCTCTACATATCCTTGCTCTCCAAGCTTAACAATAAATGCATAGTCCAAAGTCAAGCCTAGTAACTAGTTAAAAAAAAACTATTACCAAAAAACTACTCCTTGGAGCCTAAGGATTCCTCATTTCTAGCCCTTTTTTTCCACTTTTCTTCTTTTTTTTTCATTTTCCAATACATAATAATTAGTACAACTTGAATTTGATATTTAGGAGGTTAACCCAACAACAAGGGAGTAGTATCTAAGAAGTTACTAATGAAATAATGTAATGTGAAAAAAAATAGAACTTTAAAGAAATGAATTTAGGAGGAGAAATAAAAGGGATTGGGCGGGAAAATCTATTTTAGTGGTTATTGCTTTAGTAATAGTTATAGAAGTATAGATTATACATTGAAATCATTAAAGCATTCTTAGTAATGTTTTTGTTCTTGCCCTCTTTATATTTTTAAAAAAAACAAAAACAAAAAAAAACAAATTGATAGATATTTTTATTATAAGTTTATAATTGACTTATCTTGCATCAACACGATGTATTTTTTTCACAATGAATTTGAGCACAGTTACATAAAAGAAATTATCAAGGAAAAAATAAACCTCTTCTTATCTAAACACAGGCCCCCATTTAAAAATTTGCCCTGGGCCTCCATATTGTTTGGACATGCCCTTGATGGTAGGAGAGATAGTGGTGATTCTTTGTTTTTGTTCACTTTTAATCAACGAGAATGGGTTATGTGGAAGAGTAAGGAAGGGGCGAGAGAGATTGGTGGGCAATTTTTTAAGCCACTGTTCATAGTGCTCTTAAGCCCATGACTGAAGCCTAACAATTGTTTTTATACTCTAAGCGACCTGTTGGGTTAAAGTGCGGATTTATCATGGATCTCTCCTCACCCAACACTATCATTTTAAAAGAACGGGTGGATTAGATATGAACATTTTTTTACAATAAAATGGCTAGGCAAACCCTAGTTATCGCTTCTCTCTATTCTCTCCTTAAAAAAACCCCTTCTTAGCCTCCATTGTTTTGGGGCTTCCATCAATCTTTAAAGGTTGATGCTAAGTCCCTTCTCTCTATTCTTATTTTGTTATTACTTTTGTTTTAATTGTTTACAAAAAGACCATATGTTATTCTCTTCATGAGATCTATTATTCTCCTTGTGAGACTTATCATTTCGTTCTATCAAATTTATCATTCTCCTTTGTGAGATCTTTTTGGGGTGGAACTTCACGAGGGCATGCGGGGGCCATGGCCCCCACTAATTTTGAATTTGTCTTTGAATTAAGTTAAAAATTTGCTAATTTTTGCTTATAAATAAGTTATTTTTGTGTATTCAGCCAACTTCAAAATTTGGATATTTATATTCTGGTTATGCCCCTGTTTTTGGGCTATGTGTGTTTGCTTTTTCTTTGGGAATTAATTTGTTGATGGAGATTAAGCTGTATGATTGAAGATGCAATGATGTGAAAGAGGAGCGACTGTTGGCAGATATATTTTTTAGCGATCTAAGTTTTGTCAATGTTTAGTTTAATTTGATCCATTTTGATATGTATTTGATTGTTACTGATTCTATTGTAGATGCGGTATGACTCTCCATAAATAGATTAACCTTCCCTTGTTCTCAAAAAAGATATGAACATTTTAAAAGAAGGGATAGATTAGATATGAAATCTTAGCAATTTTAACACTATTTACATGACCCAAAGTTTCGGTCAATTAGTCGGTATTGGTCAGTCAATATCAGGTTTCGGTCGTTTTCGGGTAAACCATTTTTTCGGTAACAGGTTGAATTTTTTTTTTTTCATGACCCAAAGTTTTCGGTACCAGGTCGGTCTACTTTTTTCTTAAATGATTTTTTTTTCGATGTTTCACAAAATATAGGCTAACTATTTGGAATTAGGAGTCGAAAAATGCATGATGTAACTACACTAACTAGTATTTTTCATCAAAATTGTTTATTTTAAATTGCAAAAAGTGGGCTTATACATTATTTACATTTATAACTTTGACTAATGTTTGTGATTTGTACATAATGAAAAACATATTCAAGTGGGATCTTGTTGCAAATGTCTTGTGACCTAATATTATTTGTAATAGTATAGGCTATACTTGAAAAATCGGTCCGTCAAATCGGTAACGAGTTGGTCACTACTTTAAAACAAGGCTTCAGGTTCGGTTAAAATTGGGTTTCGGTTCTATTTTTATGTTGATGATTCAATTTTTTCAGGACGATATTGAGTCGGGTTTGTTTTTGCGGTATAACTAACGCTGATAACATATGAAACCAAAAGCTTAAGCTAATCCTTGACGCAATTTGCATGCAATCCTCTTAATCCATTCCTACTCAAATATATTCCCCAACGAAAAAAAAAAAAAAACCATCCCAAAATCCTAAAAAGTACTGAATAAATGCTGGAAATAAAAGTTAATTTGATGAAACTAAAGAAAACTCAACAAAAATTATAAGAAGAAAACAAAAGGTAAATTTGATAAAACTAGAGAAAGCGCAACAAAAAAAAAAAAAAAAAAAAGAATTGGCAACATGGTATTGAAAATTGAAATAGTACCTTTATTCTTGACAAGAATTTCATTAGCTTTAGGACGAGGCATGACAAAATCTTCAATGCAAAGAGGTTGATTTGGCTTTGTAAACATAAACCCTCTCATGTAAGACGAAGAACCTCCCATATTCACATTATACGAAGAGGAAGAAGAAAACGAAGCAGAAGAGGAAGGAGAAGTAATCGTCTGCGATGCAGAAGCGTCAGTTTGGACTGACCTGGAAAATGAGGAGTAAGAGGAGATTGCTCTTCTGATGATTGAATTGCGGGAAATTGACGCCATTGACATTCGAGAAAGGGGAAATCGGAAATGAATTTATGATTTCGAAGTTAGATTGATTGATTGATTATTCAAATTGATTTTGAGGTTTTGATTGATGATGGGTTGGAAGAAAAGAGAGCTGGTAACAAACGACGACCATGTTTGCTTCAATCAATTTTTTTTTTTACGTTTATTTTTGGCAAATTCTAAAGCTTTCCTATGTGCAGCAAACCCTAAACCCTGGTCCTACACTATAACAGGGATATAATGGTCATCCACTAATATATCTCTATTATATAAGTCAGGAGAGCCATGCTGTCCCCTCAAAAAGTCCATCTTACCCCCTCAAAACTTTCTAAAATCTCAATTTTTATCACTTCTAATTATTAAATGAATTTATTACAATTTTCAAAATTTTAAAAATGAAAATAGTACAAAATATAATATTCGAAAAAAATAAAACAAATATACCAAAATTAATATATTTAAATTCTCTATAAATAGACGTCCATATTGATATATTTCATCAAATAAAAATTTTACATTTTGATTATCGTAAAAATTTGGTAGCGGCCAATAGAATATGGTAAATAAATTTGATTTTTCAATTTTTCTAACAAATAACTTTTTTTTAAACAGATTAATAGTTATATTTAAAATAAAAGGCTAGTATTACATAACACTCCCCTTGGATGTCTATTATACAAAAACAACAATTTAAAATACAATATTTCATAACATTCATTTACAATACTCATTAACTCCCCCCTAATAATGTAATCTATCAAGATCCTTGAGACGACGTAACCCAATTGTTAAATAAATTTCTTGAATGTAGTCGAATAGCATGCCTCGTCAAAACCTTTACTGAGAAAAACCCTGTCGGATAAAACCCAGTGAAGGAAAAAGAGTACAACACTATCGTAATACGCTTTGAAATGCTGCCTCATTAAAAACCTTACCAGGAAAACTCAATTCGGGACAAAACCTTGGTTAAGGGAAAAAGAGTGCAACGCGTATTTTCTCCCCCGATGAATACATAACTTGAGATCTTCAAATGTAATAAATCCAATGCCGCTGGGTAACTTCACATTTGTTGCATAATAACATTCTTCGGTGACAAATCTTCTTAGACTGATCTTGAATCTTCAAATCTTCTCTTGGACATAGTGAGACATCTTCAATTATCAACACTTATGAAGACAATGCATGAGTCTATTATCAAGTTGCCTTAATTATTGAATTGATGCCTTGTTTTGGATGTCAAAGTAAAAATTTATGATCAATGATTGATCATACATCCTCTAATCATAATGTTATGGCAACACTTGATATATTCACATAGAATTGTCTAATAATTCATTTCTCATGGTTCTTCTAGACCATAACAACTATTCTCACTGAGAGATTGTTATTTCTATTCTTTAGACATTTCATATATGCAAGAATTCTCCAATGTGTATAAAAATCGGTTATCTATCACATGCTCAAGCTTCAGGTTGAGATGTCAAAAATTAAGTCGCATAGACTATTTAGGATTTCAAAGGTAATATTAACTAACATTGCTAAAATACAAGTATATAACTTGTAGAATCAAATATTAAAATACGTCGTGTATACGTTTTTCAAGAACTCTTCTTGCATGATTCACAGCATGGTATTAAATCAATGTTATATATACATATATATAGTCTCGTGAGAGCTATAATCCCATTGGAGTATAAATATCTCATGCAAACATATGAATTTCTTCTCACTATATTTTGGATTTCTTCTCATGCAAACTTATAAATATCTCATGCAAACTTATGCAAACTTATGCCTGAGATGGTACGTGATACTATCGAGAAGGTCCGAGTCATCCGGTCTAAGATGCAGGCCGCTCAGAGTCGTCAGAAATCCTACGCCGATAATCGACTTAGACCGCTGGCTTTCGAGGTAGGTGACAAAGTCTTGCTTAAGGTTTCACCATTCAAAGGAGTGGCACGCTTCGGTCAGAAGGGGAAACTCCGACCGAAATATGTGGGACCTTACGAGATACTAGAACGAGTTGGGGAGGTGGCGTACCGATTGGCTTTACCACCTAGTTTATCTAGTGTGCATGACGTATTCCATGTTTCCCAGCTAAGGAAATATGTACATGATCCTACCCACATTATTCCAGTGGAGTCGGCCACGTTTGAGCCGAATCTGACTTTTGAGGAGCGACCCGTCCAGATCTTGGATCGGGAAGTGAGGATCCTTCGGCGTAAGCAATTCCAGCTCGTAAAGGTGTTGTGGAGAAATCAACACCATGAGGAGGCGACTTGGGAGATAGAGGCGTCCATGAGGCAGAAGTATCCGGAGTTATTTGAGGGTGAGCGATCTCCTTTGCCTTAAATTTCGGGACGAAATTTCTTTAAGGAGGGGAGGTTGTAACGACCCTGATTTTCATGATGTTTCTGCCTTGAGTTTATGTGTATTTATGTGATGTTATGCATAGTTCAAATTTATTTTTGAACTATTTATTTTATTTTATGTGAATAATTTCGATTTAATTCGAATTATTTTATTTGCAGTTATTATTATTATTGTTAATTATTATTTAATTAATTAGAATTTTTATTATTTAATTTTCTAATTAATTATTTAATATTTTGGGCTAAATCGATTATGCATGATTAATCATGTAATTTTTGTAAATTAGCCCAATTGATCACGAAAGCCCAAATTTGGCCATTTCTCTTGCTTGGGCTGGTTTTTCCTCAATTGCATGGCAAGGATTTGCCACTTGCTTTGTGTTCACACCTTAACTAACTCTATATACAGAGGGGTTAGTAAGGCTTTTGCTCATTTTTGCCCATTTCAAACACAATTGTCATCCTATGCTCTTGCCATCAAAAAGATCAACACAATTCTCTCCATTTGCCTTGCCATTCTACACGCCATTTTTGGCTATTTGATCATCACCAATTGTTCATCATTCTTTCTAATCCCAAACTTAAAGATTCAACCTCTATTGATCTTTAAGTACCAAAACACAATTTAAACCTCAACAATTTTATTCAAGATCATTAGTTCGGGTTGGTTCCGGGCTTGGTCCGTGTGGGGTTTTTGTGGGTTGCTCGTGTGGTGTGCGTGGTGGTGCTCGTGTGCCGTGCGTGAAGGTTGGGCAGCCGTGCAGATCGTGTGTGCAGCCGTGCAGGTCGTGCAAAGGGTCGTGCAAGTGTGCCGTGTTGTTCGTGCCGTGTGTGCGTGGTTGTGGGTCGTGTGGTTCGACTTTCCGGGCTGCAATTTTTTGTTGTTTTTGTGTGTATAACTTCAATAAGGTAACATACTTTCTCAACTTAATTGGCATACTATGTTTCATAGTATAGATTAAATGAACAAGATTGGTTTAAATGAAGTTTTGATCATGTTTTTGAGTATGAATGTAAATCTGATTTTGTGTGGTTTAATGATGATTTTGATGATTGAAAATGATTATTTTATGTTTGATTACGTTGGTTTTAAGTTCATGTTGACCATGTTAAAGTTTGATGAATTTTGGATGATAGTAAGTTGGTAATTTCATGGTTGAAAGTTGAGTTATGCGTGTGATGTTTGGATGTTGGATGAGTTC
Source organism: Salicornia ramosissima (assembly GCA_951394345.1). NCBI lineage: Eukaryota > Viridiplantae > Streptophyta > Magnoliopsida > Caryophyllales > Amaranthaceae > Salicornia > Salicornia ramosissima. Next base: position 37,673,037 of record OX596236.1, read on the forward strand.
TTGGTTGAAGTTCTTGAATCTTGATTGAGTTCTTGATTGAAGTTCTTGAATCTTGATTGAAGTTCTTGAATCTTGAATGAGTTCTTTATGAATCTTGGTTGAGTTCTTTGAGTTCTTGATGAGTTCTTGATGAGTCTTGTTAAGTTCTTGATTAAGTCTTTTAAGATTAATGAAAGTTAAAGAAAGCTAAAGAAAGTTAAAGAAAGAGTTAAAGAATGATAAGATGTTGATAAGATGTTTGGTTTACGCGTTATTTTCTTAAGTCAAGGCGTAAAGGCAACTTAAGAAATAGCTAAGTAAGTAGACTTCGGATTAAAGAATTAAAGATTTGTTAAAGATTAGCTTGATTTCGTAACTAGACGCCTAAAACTTAGAGTAAGATTCTATGTTTTTGGGTTAAGACGTTGCCCCTATCCTATCCGCGGTATTGGGATAGTTGGTGGTCTTACTATGTTGTCTTCGGATGTGGATTTCCAGTAAGATTGGTTTCACGGGACTTGGGAGTAAGATTCTCAATTCCTAACATAGTACAAAGTTCGAATGCGTAAGATGCGTTCGTACGTGCATAGTCCGGTCTAGTCTATGAATGATTGCGCCAAAGTTAAGTTTGGATAAGATAGTTGAGTCGAGTTTATTTTGGATAATTTTCGCATTTTTGGTGCTTGATTTGGTTATTTGATTTGTGCTATGTTCATGTGTATTCCCATTAGGGTGAGTCGGTTATGTTACTCGCCACTGATGGTGGACTGTTGTTTGTTTTTCAGGTAATTCTGATGATGAGGTTCTTGCTTAGTTTTGGGTTGGGCGAGCGCCGATATTATGATTTAGTTGTATTTTCATTATTTTATGATTTTGGATAGTATTAGACTATAGTAGTGACTTGTATACATTTGTTTTGGACTCTGACATGTGTTTGGAGTTTCGTATATTAGATTTGATAGTATGACTTTTGGTTTAGTATTGTACAAACTTGTGGGTATTTGTACTTTTGGGTTTTAATAATAATATCTTGAGGTATTTGTTTTAATTTTTAAGTATTTGAGTTGTTAGTTATGACTATTCGACTCGTCGGTTTCTTCCACGCCGATTTAAGCGAGTCGGGTCGTCACAAAAATTTTCAAGCTCGATTAATAAACGAGCTTTACTCGAACAAGGTAGTACTCGACTTATTAAGGCTCGCGAACAGGTTGCTCAAGTTCGTTTAAAGCTCGTTCGTAATTGTTTAATACTCGTTAAAAGCTCGTTAAAAACTCGTTTATATAATTTTAATTTTAAAATTTATTTATTCATAGTATGCATCATTTAAATTTTAGAAATATATGTTTTTCCATTTATATGAGCTAATTAAATTTTGGGCTATAATTTATTTCTTCCAAAATTATGCTATCTAATATCAATAATTAACTATTAGTCCATTACCCTGCTTTTACTTTCATTTTATTGAGTCTTAACCAAATTAAATTTTGGGCTATAATTTTTATTTCTTATATTACTTATGCTTGGGAAAAGGTTAAAATTAGAAATGTATATCACAATCTCGTTTAAACATATACAAAACTCGTTTATTAATGAGTTATCTTAGCTCGAGCTCGAATACGTAAACGAGCAAGCTCAATCGAGCCGAGCTCGAACATGAAAAAATTAAACGAGCCAAGCTCGAACAAGTTTTTTGAAAGCTCGGTTATGCTCGAGCTCAGCTCGGCTCGTTGACATCTCTAAACAATATTCATTCATATATTGTAATATATTCAATACATTACAATATTCATTTCAATACACTGCAATATTCATTTCTGCTACAATATTCATTTCCAGCAAACAATATTTATTCATATATATAAAAAAAAAATGCTGAAACGAATCTAAAATACGTAATAACCTACAATCATCATTTTCATAACTAGGGAAATTTGCAACGAGCTGAAGAGAGATAAAATAGCTAAAAAACAAAGTATAGGAAGTTGGTTTTTGAACTGAATATTTATATGCTTTTAAATGACTTTTTTTAAAAAAAAATTAGCCAAACTGTATTCAATATATTACAATATTCTTTTCAATACACTACAATATTCACTTCAATACATTACAATATTCACTTCAATACACCCGGGACCACAAAGAGTTACGTGGTCCCGGGACCAGGAAATAATTTGCGTATTTTTTACCTATCACTGAATTTTTTTTTGCCTATTTTAGCTATTTTGGCCTATTTTACTAAATTTGTGAATAAAAATTGGTAAAAAGCGAAAATAGGATATAAGTAAAAATATGTGTGATTTATTAAAAAACTAAGTATAACATTTTATTAACCGAAAAGTTGAAGTCAAACGCCTGAAGTGATGAGTGGTAGTGGTGAATAACGAGATGAATTAAAAAGGTAATTTTTCATAAAATTTTGTTGAATAAGATAGTTTCTCGCAATTATTAGGTGGTCCCGAGACCACATTTCTCATTGTGGTCCCGCGATATACATTTCTCAATACTGCATATGGTCCCGGGACCACCTTCCTCATTGTGGTCCCATGATATACATTTCTCAATACTGCATATAGTGGTGAGAAAAACGGGGTACCCGGTCCCTTTCTATGGAACCGGACCCGGAACCTGAACCGCCGGGTCTGAAATATATGTAATTGAAATCGGAACCGCTCCAACCGGGCAATATATTTTTGGAACCGGAACCGCCGGGTACCGGTTCCTATACCAGGTACCCGATTTTCTTTAATGGGTGTGTATTTTGTTCACCTTCTTAAATTTAAATAACAAAAAGGCTTAATGGCCAACAACTACTCTACTACATATTTAATTATTTACCACTAAACATCCACAAGGATAGTTTCCTTAAGCACAATTTTACAGTTTTAAAATAAAACATACAACTTTATATAAAGTCATAAACACAAGTTCACACAAATTATATACAAATTTACATAAAGCCATAACCATACAAACTTTGAATGGAAAAAAAATAGGCTTATTATATTTTGGTTTAGTAAGCAGTCATTTCAATACTTCACTATTTACCATTGGATAAAGTATGAAACCTAATTCAACTGGCTCAGGTACTAGGTACCCATCGGGAACGGGTCCGGTACCGGGTACCCGGACTTGGAACCATTACAACCGGGTACCCACCAAGTACCCAGTCCAAAATTTTTGGAACCGGAAACAGTTGCGACTGGGTAGTAACTTTTGGATCCAGAACCGGACCCAGTTGAACCGGTTCTGGGTAATTACCCGCCGGTTCCTAACTGGATCCGGTTCCGTGGGTGGGTACCCAGGACCGTTGCTCGGCCCTGACAGCATATACATTTCTCAATACTGTATATTCATTTCTCAGTACTGCATATACATTTTTCAATACTGCATATACATTTTTCAATACTGCATATTAATTTCTCAATAATATTCATTTGAATACACTACACTATTCATTTCAACACACTGCAATATACATTTCAACAAATAATATACATTCCTTTATAAAAACAATGTTGAATTCAGTTTATGATTCATATTCAATTCAATACACTTCAATATTCATTTCAATACACTACAATATTCATTACCATTAAACAATATTGATTCATATATAAAAAGCCATAATAGAATCTAAAAAGACATATACATTTCAATACACTTCAATATTCATTTCAATATACTACAATATACATTTCATTACACTACATATTCATTTCCATTCAACAATAATAATTCATATATAAAAAAAACCTAAAATACGTGATAACATAAAACATTAATTAACCAACATCAAGACAAAAAACAAAGCAAGTTATCATCAACAATCTGATTATCATCAACATCAAAACAAAAAAAAAACAAAAAATTGAAGAGATCGTAAAAAAATGAAACAGAGAAAATATAGGAGGTGGTTAGTAGCAGAAAATAATATTTATAAATTTTTCGCATTTTTTTTTAAAAAGCCAAACGACGTCGTAAAATCCCGGGACCACATAGAAGAAGGTGGTCCCGGGACCATATGCAATATTGAGAAATGAATATGCAGTATTGAGAAATGTATATGCATTATTATTGAGAAATGTATATGCAATATTGAGAAATGTATATCGAAGGACCACAATGAGGAAGGTGGTCCCGGGACTATGATATAATGATTGGTGATATAATTAATATTTTTATAGGTACCCCTAGGGTTAGGCCTAATAGCCAGAATGTCCCCACTTTTTTTAACTTGCATTAGGTACCCCCTGAGATCAATATAATTGGCCAAAATGCCATTACTGCAAATTTCAACCTCAAATCATGATTAATCTGTTCGTTTTTTGGAAATTCCGACCTCAAATCTGATCCTTTAGGATTAAAACACGTAGATCAAAGCACGCAAATTGAGGCGAATCAAGACGTAGATATATGTGCGCAAAAATTGTTATCTCAATATTTTACGAGCCATTTTAACCCTTAAGGGTCAGATTTGACGTCACAATTTGCAAAAAATGAACAGATTAGCCCTGATTTGATGTCAAAATTTGTAATAATGACACTCTGACTATTTATACTGACCTCAAGGGTACCTAATGCAAGTTAAAAAAAGTGGGGCATTCTGGCTATTTGGCCTAACCCCAGGGTACCTGGGGAGATATCCCAATAAAGTAATATCTCGCAAATCTAAACTTAAATATTTAAAACATGATCTTTGTGCGCCACATGTCCATCTCTAATACATTGTTTGCCATGTGTCAAATTTTTATATTCCACCCTATGGTGTTTGTGCCACATGTGCACCTCAAACACCTCTTCCTTCCTATGGTTTGTTTGCCACATGTTTTCATCTCATAAACTTCAACTCTATTATTTATTAGGTCATAAAAGACTGCCCATAATAATATAACAGCCCACAGCCCATAATATCATCACAGCCTAAAGAAAATAAAAGCCCAATTAACTTTTAGCTATTCAAGTTATGCGTTCATTTCAGATTTAGGGTTTGCAAAAACACCCCTTGAGGAATAGATGGCCATAGTCGGTATGTTGAATCTTCCGCCTCTGCCTCCGCCACCGCAGTCCAAACCGTAGCCGAAGTCGGCCGCCCAACCGCTACCGCCGCCGCATATTTACCTCAATCTCAGCCTCAATTATGGCATATTTTCTGGGTCCTGCGCTACCGCAACACCCAAAATTATTACCGGTCGCCTCTGGGTTCAGTTCCAGTTCGAGCCACCCATTCACCACCTTTTCAGTCACGCATCCCCATCCTCAAGAGACTCAACTCTGCGGTTAAACATAATTTCATACATATTGTTGTACATCATAAGTTGCAACCTCCGTCGTAGCACAATCCCATTGTTGGAAGCTTCTGGATCTTACTTAACATCCTCAACCACCGCCTTAGCTTCCGCCTCCCAGCCCCGACGGTACGTTTATCAAGTTTTTTTGGGTTTCTTTGTATCATTTTTTTGTTCTGTTTTTTTTTTTTGTTTTTTACAAATTCCTTTTCTGATTATTTAATCTATATTTACTTTTCATTTGGCACCGCCTTCCCAAATACAATCACCACCGGAATCCCATTCTCAACCGCAAATGACACTTCCATTGTTGTTCCCGACTCCGATCCTTTCGTCACTGTGGGTGAAGGCCCATTCTAGCAGTTTACCGGTTAGTTTCCTCTTATTCATTGTGTAATTATTGCCTTAAAATGTTAATGCTCTGTTCTTTTTAACTTCCTTTCTACTTTTAAAATTTGTTTTCTCCTTTTACTGGTCTTTGTATGGTTTTGGCGTGTTGTTTTTCCTTGTGCGTTTATTTTTTAGCCGTTTTATTTTTTAAAATTCTTTAGCATTTTTCATTATTTTATTAATTAATTACATTATTTGATTTTCTATAATCAATGATTCCAATTCTAATGTTATTTATTACTACTTATTTCTTGGCTAATTTCTTGGCTAAATTTATGGTTTTTTTATCATTAATCATTTGAAAACCTTCCACATTTTAACTGATTTATATTTATTGAGTTTATTTCCAATTAAAAAGCACATTAATTGCATTTTAATACTGTTATTCAAGCCTCACATATATAGATTGTCATCATATCATATATATATATTCTTTCATATAGTTGTTACCCCAATTTGTTATGCTTGTATGTGTCAAAGGTTATTGTTCACATTTTTCTTTTATTCATTTTTCTGAATTTACGTATATTTTTAACAGTCAATAATACACCATGACACTAACAATTTTCCCTTTTTATTTTGCATGTTACTGTCTTTGTAGACCAGTGACATTCTGATAATTATATAGGTAATTCTTTCTTTCTCCTTTAACTTTAGTAAGTATTGTTGAATTTTATTACTGAGTTTATATTAGCATGCCTATTTACCTAATATGTGGAATACGTATTCTTTTTTGAGTGCCACCTAAATTTATGCATTGTATGTATTTACATATAAAATTACTGAGTTTTATAAATTCATTATTAAAATGACCCAAAGAACCATGATTTGGGTTACAGTATATTTATATCATGTACTAAAACTAATCCACTAGAGAGTATGACCCAAATAACGTATATTCCAATATACTTATATACTGTAACACAAAGTTTATATTTATATATGACCCAAAGAACGTGTCACATATATTTGAGTATATTTCTTTTTTTAATATACTGTAACACAAAGTTTATACTTATATGTAAACTTCCTTTTTTAAAATTCCAAAATATTATGGAAAACGTATATCCGAATCTAGAGTATGACCTAAATAGTTGCAAGCTGTGCTTTTATATATTATATTATTCATTTTGCTAAATTTATCTTTGCCAACATGTTACGTAAGTTTTTAAAATAACTAAATTTTAGGAAAAAATGTAGCTGTGCGTATTCCATAATTTTGATTATGTGAACTAATTTCTTAAAATAACTAAATTTTAGGGAAAATTGTTTAATTTGACTACCACCTAATTTTAGGCAATTTGTGCTTTTAGTATTTGTATTACTCAATTTACCGTTTTTAGTTCTTTGTAAACTTGCATTTTTTAATTTTACATTAATAAAATTAGTTTTAAAAGTCAATAAAGAATGATATAACTACTCATATTCCATAATTAACATTATGTGTACTTATTTTTATTCCTAAAGTTTAGGAAAAAGAATGTATTTTAATTTTAAATGTTAACTAATTTATGCAATGTGTATATTTATATATTAATTACACATTTTAATAATTTGCTTTTGGTTAACTTCTATATTTTTATTTAACTGTCCTAAGTTTTGTTTAAAAAATCAATAAAGAATGATATAACTACACATATTTCATGTTGTTTAAAAAATACAAAAATCTCCCTATTCCATAATTAGCATTACATGAACTCCTTTTTTAAATCAAAAAAATTATGCGAAAAATAATTATTCAAATATAGAGTCTCACCCAATTTTAGGCCCTTTTGTTTTTATTTATTATATTACTCAATTTACTGTTTTTTTTTGGAACCCTGCATATTTTAATTTTTCAACCTTAAATTATATTAGACAGAATCTTACACTATTAATTGATAAAAAAATTATACGGGGCTAAAGATTAGTTAGTAGTAGTAGTGAGCTTTATGACCTTTATTGCACAATATATCATCTCATTGTGAGCCTAACATGGTCCCCGACCCTTAAGCTGACCTATATTATTCTAATACTCCATATTCCATATTTTTTGTAAACTTGCATATTTTAATTTTACAACCATAAAATTTCATTAGTAAGTATTTTTGAATTGTATCACTTAATTTAAGTATCATGTCAATATACCTAATTTATTAGTTGATATCTTTACTTTATAGAGTATATAACATTTTTTATAATTTAATATGTTATTTGATTGAATGTTCAATCTCAATTAATATCTTAGTTGATTTAGTATATAACATATTTTTGGGCCTTAACTATCAGCTTAAGTGCCACCAAATAGATCGTAAGTGAGATTTCGTTGAATCTATTTTAAAATTAAATTCCGGGGGATTTTATGCTTGGCCTAGCTTAACTCTCAATAGAATCTATGGGCAGTTTAAATTCAATTGGCTTAGTTAAATTATAGTCATGCCAAGCACTAATTTGTTACTGAATCCGAGTAATTTGTTTTTTCCAATATATTTATATGTAAACTCCCTTTTTAAAAATTCCAAAATATTAGGGAAAACGTATATTCGAATCTAGGGTATGACCTAAATAGTTGCGAACTGTGCATTTATATATTATATATAATATTCATTTTCCTAAATTTATCTTTGTCAACATGTTACGTATTTTTTTAAAATAACTAAATTTTAGGTAAAATTGTAGCCGTGCGTATTCCATAATAAGCATTACTTGAACTAATTTTTTATAATAACTAAATTTTAGGGAAAATTGTTTAATTAAATCTTGACTATCACCTAATTTTAGGCAATTTGTGCTTTTAGTAATTGTATTACTCAATTTACCGTTTTTAGTTCTTTTTAAACTTGCATTTTTTTTACTTTGCATTATTAAAATTGGTTTTAATAGTCAATAAAGAAAAACACAATAAAAAAAATTACAGCCTCTTCATCCAAAGCTTATACAAAAATGTTTAAAAAAGAATTGAATTTCAAATATATATATTATTTTAAAGATATAATTTTGATATTGCTAAAATTGAAAAAAAAAAATTACTGAATGCAATCCACATACTAGCATCTGATATTATGAAATTCAAATTTGGTAATTTAATCACAAAATTATGAAATTATAGTATTAAATATTAATACAACATTCTTAAAAAAAAAAACTTGAATTGTAAATTTGGAAAATAATTCCAATTGCAGATTTGTTGAAGTGTGCTAATTGCATGTTTGCCGAATGTTTGACCTGGTCAAAATTCAACTACCTACTATCCTATAATAATGGCATCTTAGGAAACAAAAAACGCAGATGAATTTTTTTTATAAAAAAATAAATAAATTATAAGCCTTTAAAATTACTCCCTCCGTTTTTTTTTTAATTTACTCACCCCACGTTTCACACTTGCCGATGTAAAGCTAGATTAATATATTTAATTGTGTTTGTAAAAATTATAAAAACTATATATTAAAAAACTACATGTTGAAACGAATCCAATGAGACCCACATGACTATGTTTTTCCTTACGTGTAAATCACATACGATAGTAAAAGTATACTTATGAATAGTGTCAAAGTCAAACTGAGTAAACTAAAAAAAAGAGGCAGTATTAAAGTACCCTTACTAAAAGTACGTAAATTAAAAATAAATTATATACAAAAAAAAGTTAAAAATATGATATGGTAAACATTAAAAAATCCAAATTTGATAATATTTGATCTACTTTAAAATTAAGTCAGCATTAAACTAAATGTTTTTGCACACATAAACATATTTAGAACATGACTTATAAAATTTGGAACATGGCCAATTAAATATAGAACATGGCTTATAAGTTATAACAAAGCTTAGCAAAATTTGGAACATGGCATAATAAATTTAGAACATGATCTATAAAATTTGGAACATAACTAGGTAAACAAGGGCCAAAATTTCAGTTAAAAAAACAGATTTATTTATTTAAAAAAAACGAGTAACATAATTTTCTTCCCATAAAAAAGCTATGGTTTTTAAGTTTAAAAAAACATTTTTTAAATATGAAATTGATAGAGTATGCCCCCTCGCCAATAGAAGCACTGCTGATGACACACTATACGCACCAGAATACCTAAACACATTAGAATTCGCACGTATTCCTAATCATGAGATACGACTAAAGGTTGGAAGTCCAATTATATTGCTTCGTAATATCATGCAACGGAAGGGATTGTGCAATGGAACAAGGCTCATTGTAAGTAGGCTTGACACAAGAGTTATCCAAGCTCAAGTGGTGACTGGAACAAATATTGGAGAAAAGGTTCCGATATCGCGTGTTGAAATGACTCCAACAGATAGCAATCTACCTTTCACTATGAAACGCAGGCAATTCCCAATAAGAGTATGTTTTGCAATGACAATTAACAAGAGCCAAGGACAAAAATTCAACCGTGTAGGACTGTACTTGCTTCATCCAGTGTTCAACCATGGTCAATTATATGTTGCAGTGTCAAGAGTCGCATGTCGATCAGGGATAAGGATTAGCATTGGCCAAGATGGGGATACCCCAGAAGACAACACAATAACTAAAAATGTAGTCTACAAGGAGAAATTTGCAGTTTTGTAAATAACAATAGGTTTATTGTAAATTAAATAAATTTAAAACTACATTTATCGTACCTAACTTTGTATTATGGGTAAATTATTGCAGGCTCTATGACTCAATAGAAATGCATTCTACCAAAATATATGCTAAACTTCCTATTACTGTTAAGTTATTGTGTAAAAGTAATCAATAATGAAATCTATGCGTGTGCAATTAAAATCATTGATTAAGGAAAACAAAACACGGATTTCCAAAACAATGAAATATACATGTAACAACATCTAATGCTAGGTATTCCCCAGAATTAAAGAAAGATATTATAAATAAATAGTCTTAAGTATACACAAAGTTTTTGCAAAAGGGAAACACAACCAAAAATAAAGTTTGGAGGCAAACTATATAAATGACAATTTAACATGTGGAGGATGATGCGATGAGCGACTATAGGTTTAGTAAAATTAAAATTTAGGAAAAAACACTAGACTAATCATATATGGAGCAATCAACTTTAGCATAGTATACTGGTGGACTGGTTAGTGCCTTGGTGGTAGTTTTACTTGTGGCAGTAGCTTTTACCTAATTAAGTAAAGTTTTGTTAAGTTAAAAAAATGTACAACCTCTAACGAAGCACTCTTAATTCAATCTTGAAATTGAAAACCAATGAACTAATGGACCATTTCAACAAAATCACCACTAACCATCAAAACCAAAAAATCAATCAAAAAATAAAGAATAAATTATTGTCCTTTTAAAAAAATATGTATATTGTGACTTAACCAACATCAATTTAACATTTCGTAAACATGCAGCACTGTAGATGATGGCTCCCACAAAATACAACATTGCACAATTAGATGCTTCAAAGAAAAATTGGACGATGACTGCCCGACACGATTATGGGAAGTACGCTACGACCGAAACAACGTCCGCCCTGATACATTGGATATGGTGTTGCTTGATGTTCAGGTATGTCTTTAACTAAAACAAAATAGAACAAGGGATACACACCCTTATGCATATCTCACAACACACATGACCACCAACGACAAGCAGCCCTCATCACAAAAGCTTTACGCTATCACAACAAAATTAGATACAAGCATACGATACCAATGGTAGACCTGTCTATTTAGAAAGCTTATTAAATACCTACAATTAATATAGAATATACAACATGATTCAAACATTCAACATCTGGCTACATATGTAAGGGTTTAACCCATTACAATAGCATACATATAGTGGAGAAGGTACGTAAATGCATGTAATTAAATAGTTTTAAACGACGCAACTTGTACTACATAACCACTATACTTGCAGGGAACTCACATACAAGCATCGGTCCCAAAAGAATTAGTGAACCATTTCAAAGAGAAGCTTCAGGAAGGGAAAATTTACACAGTGAGACATTTCAATGTGGGAAGAAACCTAAGGAAGTACAAACTTGTAACAAATGAGTATATCATTTGGTTCACTTCTTACACTTCTATCTGTCCAGAGTAAGAAAACCGGTTGCATATTGCATTACACAAATTCGAGTTCCAACCATTGCAAAAATTGGTGGAACGTAATAACTGACAAGACATAGTAACAGGTAACCCCCAAATCCCAATCCTCCACAAAAAAAAAAACAAAAAAAACTACCATTCTTAGTGATATAGAATGCAGATGCCTATCAGTACATTATATTCCTTCACATGTAATGCTTTCACTTGCTCATCACAAACTAACACAAACTAATGTTGCAATCTATAATAATACAGATGTAATAGGACTGCTCACTGCTCTTGAAAATCCAGTAACAAATGAGGATGGAAACACAAGGAGACGATTATACATTGAGGACACTATGTAAATCCACAACCCAAAAGCAAATGTCATTCGTCCAACAACATAATTGCTAAACTTTACACTTGCAGGAACACAAAGGTGATGACAACACTATGGAATGAAGTTATTGAACAAATTCCACCAAACTTAACAATCATCACTGATGAACCAAAGATACTCGTAATCTCCAGCACACGTGTGAGACAATATCAAGGTGGGCGCATAGAAAAACAACTATACATAACTAAAAAGAAATATATACATATATATTTATATATTCATCAAATTTAATGCACACACGCAGAAGAACACGTAAACATCCATAGACACAGACACACACACATATATAAGCATCTGTATGTCTAACCTAATATCCCATACATGACAGGAAACTATCAACTAAATTCCACAAGTGCAACGAAGATTCATGTCAATTTATACATACCCGAAGTACGAGCTATCAAGGAAGCGTAAGTAATACGACTCTTTAATTGATTAAAAACCACATTTAATCAAATACTGACTAAAAAAACAGTGTAGGAGAAACTCCACCACAAATCACACAAATTGAGGCCCCACAGCCAAAAAGCCGTGAAGAAGCTATGAACAAAAACTGAAAAACAATAAGTGAACGGCAACAACTCTACTTGGACCAAGAAGAAAACCAGGTGAACCAACAACAAATATCTTGAACATGTTAATTGCTTTCATATATATAGCATCTCTAACATACAAATAACGGAACTCAACAACACAGGATTTGAATCAAACATACACCTGCATTGCAAAAATTGAGGCACTACATGTAAAGGAATACAGTTGGAGGTATGAATCATGTAGAGTTTGCAAATCAAAGCTTGATGGCGATCATTATTGTAGAAAATGCCACCATATTGAAGAGTACCCAATACAAAGATAACATATATACATAGATCAATACAAATACGATTATGACATACCAATATATAATGACATAAATAACATCAAACAGGTACAAGATCATTATCTCAGTCACTGACGGGGATACAACAATGAAAATGGGTCTCTTTGAACAAAATGTAGAAAAACTTATTCTGTTACCCATCTCGGCAATGCAACTTATCAATGCAAAGGTACCTTACTATACAAATTACGCTTACAACGTAACTTCCCAACCATAACTACAAATAAAAAGTACCTCAATAATTAATGCAGGTTAATGGAGAGGAAAAGATTTATGAGAAATTTGCAAAATGTCTGGAGAGTTCCCGCATTTTCAAGGTACAACTGAACAAAAGAGGGTATTTACAAGAGTTAACTGCTGTAAAGGTATCTGACATACCCACTGAAGACATCAACACTCAAACTACCAACAACAAAAATATTGTAAGTCACTATAATTGAACAATACAATAACCAACTAAAAAACAGCTTTACCAACATAATTCCTAAACAACTTCAATTCACAGGATAAAGACAAAGGAAAGAAGCGCACCCACGAAGAAACACCCAGTACAAGCACAACAGATGCACAACTTCAATTACAAGAACCCCTGAAGAAACTTAAAGACGACATCCCAACACCTCGCAACACTACCGAAGAATGAAGCGACAACACATTGTTACGTCCACCCAACATTACAACAAAACAATATTATGAACACTTTAATGGGTTATTAAGACTTGTATTTTTGTCCACGACACAATATTAGCATTACTTTATCTACCGCTAAACTTGATTTACCACAGTTCTACATTACATAACGCACACTACATTGACACCTAACACCTACATTGAAGCCAGGTGAAGGGAAAAAAATAATTGCACAAAAAAACATAAAATCTAAATATACACACAACAAAAAAAAGTGATGGACACTACATCACGGGCATCACAATTTTTAAACCAAAAAAAAAACCCATGCCCCGGCAAATAAATACATCCGCAACATTAAAACAATTGAATACATTGCATCAATCTTCTACAACAAAAAAAAAAAAAAACGCCTATGAGTACGATAACATGTTCCCTTCAGTATATTGCTTTAAAACTACCCACATCATATCCCTTCTCACGGAATTTTAATACTCCCCAACTACCACTCAACAATTCATTACAGCTCTCATGAAGGCTATTCTACAGCTAATTTACTACAACTTCCTTTATCAACATCGAAAAGACATAGAGTTCACAATAACATTCTAAAAAAAAAAGAGATAGCTTGATAAAACAACTCACCCATCACGGTAACAACACCAGCAAAAATATAAAAACACCCATCCAACAAATACCTATACACGTAATCCAATAAAACAATAATAATCCGTGCATGCCACGGGGTTAAAACTAGTTCTGTTGTAATTAATGACAAAAAAATCCACACAAAAATATGACAATCCAAATTCCAAATCCAATTTGACCCATGGGATTGCCACCTCCAAACTCCAATATGAGTATGAGAGAGTATCCATGTAGGAAATGGCCACAAAATAGTAAAAGGATTTGCTTTTAGGCGCTGTCGGCCTCGTGTTGTGCTGTACTTTCACTGTTTTGCACTTTCTCTCTCCTCCCTTCTTCTTCTTTTTCTTTCTCTAAATCTTACATCCTTCTTTTCTTCTTTTTTTTGATAATTAAATCCTTCTTAATAACTGCAATAAACAAGAAAGAGAAAGGGAATTCCAACGAAAACAAGAGGTGAGACAGAGTGAAATAAAGAGTTATTACTTATTATTATACACATCTATTCCCAAAAAAAAAATAAAGCAGAATTGTTTCATTAGTTATTTGCTTTTGATCTTTCTTTTAAACATGCTTCAGCTCGGCAGCTCTTTCATTGGCTTCTGATTTCATTCACTCCTTGTAAGTTTTCATTTTAATGCTCTACTTGTTAGTTTTTGCTTATGGGACTTACTTTTAATTTTCATGTTATATTTAGGGAAAATATTATAGTATAAAGAAAAAGGGAATAAAGTGATTAGTTGCCTTTACTTGTAATTTTGGCAACTGGGTTATTGAGAGAAGTGTGGGGTATTAAATCATTGATAAGTTTGCATTAGTGAGTACTATGCTATTGTTGCTTATATTGGAGGTTTATGCAAGTTGTATTTGGGAGATCAAGGGGTAATTTGATGCTCTTATATCTCTGCTTTTATTTATTTAATTTATAGTAATAAGGTATTGTTGTAGGTGAGATTCTGGTGATTATGTTGCACGGGCTAAACTGTGATGTATCATGTATATCTTATTAATGTTATAGCCATTGTATCATGCCTAGGCCTTATTAAGGGCTGATTGTAAGGCATTGATTGATTCCCTAAGTTAGAAGTTGGTTGAATGAGACATTTGATCTATTTCATTGTATTCAGAAAGATGAATGTTCTGTCATTACATTTTGCCTTTTTTCTGTGATATGATTGTCTTTGGAAATTGGCTAGCTAATGTTAGAGGCCATTCTTTTGTTTCCCCCCTGCAGAGAAGCTTGGATAAGATTGTTATATTAAATCATATTGAGGGCACACTACTTGTCAACTGGTAAGTAAACTTTATAATTTCATTCATGGGATGTTTTAGTTGAGTCTCTTAGCCTTTGCAAATAGTTTTTTTTTTTTTTTGAGTTTTTGGTTTCATTCCTTACTGATTATTGTTGCTCCAAGTTCCAATTTGTTCATGCTGTCAACTTCTAGTGTTATTGTTGATTGAAAGTTATGTGCTGCAGCTCCATGTTTGTTGACCACAAACCCCACTCACACATCATGGGTTATGGTGTGCATGGATGCTATGTTTCGTTCGTGTGGTCATGCATGTAGTTGATGGTTACTAATTACTAATATGGTCAAGAATTAGTTTAGGTGGAGTGGGGCTAAGGTTTAATAGAAATTCTTATATACACCCAGGTGTATGGTGCATCTAAGAGTAATTTTGCTCATTTTAAAATTTAAAACGAGCAATAAAACACCTTTGGACGTACATACCTCTACATGCATCTGGGTGCTTAGTAGACCCATTGTAATGTTTAACCACAAAAAGCTGCTTTCTTCATGTGTCATTTTATTCTTATCACTAATGCTGCCCCCTTTACTTTTAAATTCTGTTTCCTTGGATCCGGTTTGGATTTATGCTGCTACATGGTTGGCTCTATCTTTTGCCTCATTAGTTGCTACAACAAAAATGCACTTGTAATTGAACTAAAATGGAAACAAAGCTACTATAAAGTTTGAAATTTTGAATATCATGGTCTAGGTCCAACATAGGTCACATCTACATTGTCCAGTATCATGACTCTTGTCTGGAGTTTGGTGAAAGTGTTTTGATGGGACAATAGACTTGTAATATGTGCTGTCCAATTTTGATTGGCATGTTGCATGTTTCATGAAATTTTCTTTAAAAAAATATAGTCCTTTTTGAAAGGAAAATCTTTGCATGTTTTTCATTGGATTTTTTTTGCAGACTCTTTAATCTTTTTGGAGCTGAAAATGGCTACTGAGCTTGTGAATACTGCCACAAGTGACAAACTAAGTGAGGTTGACTGGGCCAAATTCATTGAGATCTGTGAACTAGTTGCAAATGATCAGAGGTTTTTCTATATTTGGTTTTTGACTTCTGTGCTCTGTTATGGATATGCAATCATGATATCTGGGTAGTTTGTTATGCTTCATATTTGTCAGTTCGAGATCATAAAATACACTACGTAGTTGAAGCCTTATCAGATTATACTGCAACTTAGATTCTTATCCTATATTGTTCCTCCAGCTTCAAAAGTGAAGCAGGGGCTTTTGATTTGGGTTCGCGATTTTAACTTGGGATTAAAAAAAGGATAATGATAGGTGAGGTTGGAAATAGAGCCATGTAGTTTAATTAAAGCTGATAAGGAAGGCAAACATAGGTTTATAGAAGAAAAGGAGATGAAAAAGAGGAAGGCAGAAGTCACAGAATGTTAATCTCCTTTCAAATTAGTGTGGCAGTTAATCTCCTTCAAAATCAAGTCATCTATGAAAAAAACTTCTCCAATATTGACAAATTATCCATTCTTTGAGCCCCTTTTACTCTGCCTTCTACACAAGAGGCTCTAAGACCTTGTTCTTTTGGACTGAATTAATCTGAACTTAACCGCACTAAGCTAAATCCTAGACTCATCATGAGTTGAACTGAACTGAACTTATTTTGTCTTTACTGAAATTTCAGAAATTAAGTCTAGAAGAACAGGGCCTAAGGGTAACAAAATTGATGAACTCTTTATCTAAGCTCTTTACTGTGTCATCATTTGGATTTCTGAATTCATAGACTGGATTTTGGTGACCGATGGGCAAGTGCATGTGTTGTGTACTTGTGTCTTACGCTCTTTGTTATAGTGTTTTTTTTTAAATCAATTTATGTGCTGATAAAGCTATTAGCTATATCACATTCGGTATTTGGAAAGCTATTGATAGGCTAATTAAAATCCTTTTAACATATGAACCATTCAAAAATTAATATGAATCCCATGAAAAAAAGAACAATTGATTCTCTGCTCAACTTGTTAATTTATTCAATTTTAGGATACTATTGTCAATGTTTGAGTATGATTGGGTTTTGCAAGCATATGACTGGTTTAAATTCAGTTTTGCTACCTAATAATTTAAAATATTTGAGGATTTAAGTGGAGCTATCTTCTCTGTTGATCTTTTTTTCTCCTTTCTACTGAAAATGTCTTCAACTATTTTGTGTAGGCAAGCAAAAGATGTTATAAAAGCAATCAAAAAGCGCTTGGGTAATAAAAGCTCCAATGCTCAAGTATATGCCGTCATGGTAGGTAGAGCTAAATGTCTTATCTAGATCATTGCATTATCTGATTTTATTGGGCATTGTATTGTTAAGCTTTGGCTGTTTGGTAATAGTATGATGTATATTCAACATTCATCCTATTTTGTAATGTGATGAGAATTTTTGTTGTTTGATAAAATGGGTTGTTTACTAATTTGTTACTGAAAACTTTCAGCTGTTGGAGATGTTAATGAACAATATTGGTGAGGCTGTTCACAAGCAGGTGATTGAAGCAGGTCTTCTCCCTATCCTGGTCAAAATTGTGAAGAAAAAGGTATTTGTTGTTATGTTTTGTCCCTTCACCAAATAGTGTTGGTGGAGGTAATGGATTTAACGTTTTCCTGTCTATTCAATCTGACTTTCTTGCTTCTTATTATGCAGTCAGATTTACCAGTACGAGAAAGGATATTCCTTCTTCTAGACGCCACGCAAACGTCACTTGGTGGAGCGTCTGGAAAGTTCCCTCAATATTATAATGCTTACTATGAGTTGGTGGTAGGTATAATCTGGCAATTATTGATTTTAGGCTTTGAAGTCTAATGTAATTTGAAGTGATTATAAGGATTGAATTGAAGTATATTGCTTTATTCGGGTGGTTCCTTGAATCCCAGGTCTTATCTTGGCTTAGCTTAAATAGAAATGGTTGTGATGTCTATTTATAGATAATTGGCTCGAGTTTGTTCGAATCTTGTGTTCAGATTTAATGCTTGATCTTCTTGAGTAGTTGAAAACTTCTGTAGCATTCTAACAGTTGGCTGTGTGCTGTATTGATAAACATGTAAGCGCATTAGTTTAACATATTATTCACTTTTTCTTCTTTGGTAATTTGGTTATATACTCTTCTATCGCATTCCATTTCTTTACTCCCTGACTTTTGCTGGTTGTCTAACTCGAGTTGCAATCATACCCTCTTTTCTAAAATCTTCCTTACAATTCTTGTCAATTGGCATAATTCCAAAGTCAAAGGCTTTTTGAAAGGATGGAATGAGAATATCAGGGTGTTATTGGGATATGCCAACATGTAATTGCTCTAAATACATACTTGGATTCCTGAAACATTTTATTACTCTCTTTTTCACTCTCCTAACTATCCTGGCTCTCATGCAATCTTATATACTTTTAATCTCTATTATATAAGCCAAGGGGGAGCCATGGTGCCCCCCCTCGAAAAATCCTGATTACCCCTCCAAATTTTCTAAAATTTCAATTTGTATCACTCCTAATTATTAAGGAAAATTATTACAATTTTTGTACTTTTTTAAATGAAAATAGTACAAAATATAAAATTCGAAAAAATAAAACAAAAATATCAAATTCATGTTTTTAAATTCTCTATAAATAGACATCCATATTGATATATTTTATCAAATAAAAAATTTACATTTTGATTATCGTAGAAATTTGGTAGCCAATAGAATATGTTAAATAAAGCTTTTCTTTTGTTCATTATTGTGGGATGACCAAATGAAAGGGGAAAAACTTATTTTTGATTATATGAATGAGTGTGAATTTGACAAATTTTTCAATTTTTCGAACAAATAACCTTTATTTTTTTGTTTGTTTAGATAGATTAATAGATGTATTTAAAATATTATCGCACGCAAAGCGTGCATAGAAGGCTAGTTTACTATAAGATGAGGCTATTATTTTCCAAGATGCTTTTCATGGTACACACGTCATATTGGAGGCTAGTTCCTTTATGTAGAGCTAACCTGTCCTAAGCTCCTAACTCATCCTTACAAATAGTAGTAGAGAATGTCATATAAGTAGCAGTGGCAATGTGTTTACACATTGGAAGCCTTTTATTTGTTGGTCCTAATCAGGTTATTCTTTTTTTTCCCCCTCTAGTGAAAATGAGGGTAGAAGAGAGAAGAAAAATTAAAATGGAAAGAAAGTGAAGTGACTCTTGATATGCTGAGTTTGCTTGTATAATAGGGTTCTACATTTTCTTTAGCCTGTCCATCACTGCCATCTTTGTTTGTTCTTTTTCCTCGGGATCCTCTTGCTTTCACAAATTCTTGTTGCCTTCTCTGGATTATGTCTTTTGTTTTGTTTTGTTAATAATTTAAGGCCTTCTTCTCTTTATCTGACTTTGCTAATTTAACTGATAGAATGAATTCTACTGTGATTCACTATTGGTTATTATATAGTCAGTGATTTTAACTGAATATTTATTCTTTCAAGTCAGCAAGTAACTAGTTCTAATTGATGATTTCTAAAACATTGAAGTGTACTGAACTACTCACTTCCATCTATTCAGAGTGCAGGAGTGAAATTTCCTCAAAGGCCTCAGCCAGTCTCATCTAATCAAATATCAACTGGTGCAAGCAATAATGATTCAACTGTTGCAAGTATCTCCTCAGCTACTGAAAAAGTTACAAAAAAGGAAGAATCTCAGCCTGCTGCTGGTTCTAGGTAGTCTAGCTAACTATTTTCTCTTGGTTTGATGTCTTAAAATAATATTGGTTTCAAATACTTTTGTCGTAAAGCCTTTGCTATCCAAAAGAGCTATGTGATGAAATGGTAGAAAATCACTCTCTTCATTTCTTTTCAACAGTTTTTCATTAATATAACAATTATTATAGGACACGCAGGAAGTACGATGCTATATAGCCATGTCAGATTGCGAAGTTCTTATGTTTGGTGATGATAGATATACCAGTTATCTACATCGTATCTTGACTTTCAAGCTCTTACCTTTAAGGAAACAGACCTTTGAAACACAAGGAATGAATTGGGCATTTGGTATCCTTGACCTATATTTACCATCAGCATTTGTGGGAAAGTTAACTCTATAAATTAGAGCAATCAAGTGCATCCACTACAATGAACAAAGAAAAAAGTTCATCTTCTCTCTCCATGAACAAACTATTCCCTTAAGTTTCTTAACAATGAAACATTTTAACAAGTTCATTATCAGTTAGTGAAAGGGTAAATTTTTTAATGTAATGAAACCTATACAATATGAATGGATTGTTTGTTTTTTTTGTTTGAATTGTATTTTTTATAAGATAACATTTTTAAAAAATAAAGCTCCTCTCTTCAGCAGTTACTAATATTTTGGTTGGTTGAGAAAACCAAAAGACAAAAAGAAAAGGAAAAAAATGCATGAACACTGATCAACCAGTTTGACAGACTGAATGGCTATGCAATTGTTCTTCCATGAACAATTAAAAGTTCATCACTTTGAGAAACTTAATTGCTCATTCCTTTAAGAACTATTAAATTTCCTATTGTAGTGGTTGCACAAATAACTTTATGCTCTACAGAGGCGGACCCAAAATTTTGATCTTGGAGGGGCACCAATAAAGTACAATAATAAATTAAAATCTAAAATTCCGTAATTTAATATATATATAAAAAAGAGTTAATACTAGAGTAATTTGTTGAAAACAAAAACAATTAATTGCAAATGAGTATTAAGAAGGGGAAACAGAGAGAAATATGGATATAGGAAAAGGAAAAAAAAAAAAGAGAAAGGAGAGGAAAAAAAGAGAAAAAAAAGCAACAAAGAATATGGTTGATAGAACATTCGAACACTTGACCTAGAACATAAAAGCAGAAGTGGCATGACTCCCCACACCACTAGAGCAACGACTTCAACTTGCTTAAATCAACACACTAGTACACTACAATATATATATATAATAAACATACTGGTTGATCCCAAATTAAAAAAAAAAATCCAGCAGCTGTGGTGGTGCCAGTGCCACTCAGGCCCCACTATAGGTCCGCCCCTGATGCTCTAGCAATTATTACCCTTAAAAGTTACTGCCTTGCTGGTAGTAGTCTTGCTATGGTATATTCGTGGTAAACTGGTAATCTTAATGCTACAGAACATCTTATGGTATGCATTTTGCTGTAGTGGTGGATTAGTAAAAAATTCCTGCAATTTATTATTTTCAATTTTGTTCTATGCAGTATAATTGATAAAGCTAGTTCTGCATTAGATGTTCTGAGAGAAGTCCTGGATGCAGTCAATGCTGAGAATCCTGAGGTACTTCTGAACTCATTTTGTTTCAGTCGGTGCTACATTGATATGTATACGCTGCAGTGGCTTACTGGCTTTATGTGCATTTGGATGCTACCATCCAAGCAAACATTCAAGTTTTCTTGTAAAAAAATTATGAATTAATTTAAAGAAATAAGAATTAAGTTCGGCTCCAAGCATTGTTTTAAGAGATGAAGCTACATTGTTATGTCGATATTGCAGTGGCTTGCTGGTTGTATGTGCATTTTGAATGCTACCTTCCAAGGAAATCTTCAAGTTTTGTCGTTTATACAAGTATTGTAGTTTCCTGTTTCTACCATAATAGAAAATAATGGAGATGAAGAGAAATGAACTAAGTCGGGCTGACAGGCTCCAAGCATAATCTTAAGAGACGTCCAAGTATGAGCCGAAACTCAAGGCTATGTAAGCCTCTTAGGCCTAGCGTTAAGCTTGAGCTTGGCAAGCTGGTGCTCATCTTGGTTTATATAATCCCAAAACCAGCACCGTTCCTGAGTATATAGAGGCCTAGGGGCGAGATCACGATATGGGGCCCATTGAATAACTACTATTAAATATATAAAACTTAAGGGTGTGCAATAAGTGAGACTTCAATTTGCAATACTTAATTTTTATTAAATTTGGAAGAAGAAAATAATACATAATCTAGAATTAATCAATTACAATGTAGGAGTAATACATAATCGTAGCCAATTTGCCCAATTCCAAAATTTTCACCAATTTTTCAATATCAAATTTAGTAATCAAGAATTATGAACAAATTACAAATAAGAAAAGAGATTGATGGGATATGAAGGACATGAAAAGAGGGCTTTTTATAGACAAATTGCTATATAGAAATTGAATCTGTAAATGACCGTTGATTATGATGGCTGATGCGTTGGAGTAATGGAGTTGTTGCCTACTTTTGTTTTATTATTTTATTTTATTTTTGTAAAAATTACCTTAAACCTTTTATTGAACTTGGAATTTTCTTCTTGGGCCCAGGGCAGCCGCCCCACCTACCCTGCCCTAGGAACCGCCCTGCCCAAAACCATTGTAATGATTGTATAGCATAGTCACCAGGGATGCCATTGGAAGTAGGGTCTCCAAGTTGGTTGCCTGATCTGTTTTTCCCTGTTGATTTTCTTGAAGATTGTTGTTTACTAACTTTGCTTTCTGCTTTTCCTTGAATATTTTCTCTACCTCATCTAACCATAAAAAATTTACTCAAAACTTTTTTAAAATGGTACTTGTTGAGCATTGAACCTCCTTAATACTGTCTAATACCTCACCTTAGTTACACAAGAGTATGGATGTTTTCTTTTTGAGCTTGCTTAATGCTTATTGCTGTTTCTGAGAAGAAATTGAATTTTCTCAAATTTCTATAAGATAAGATGTCTTTGGTTCCTAAGCACACTATGCACTATACAGGGCATATAATGCATGAGTCTTTCCCTTCTTAAAAAAAATCTGTAATGGCTGTCTTTGGTATTCCTTTTAATTTCTATGCCATTCACAACATTATTTGTGCTTGTTAATGTTGTTGATAGGTATGTTCTTGCCTTTGTAACTGCTGCATGAACCTAGTTTGACTATGTATTCCCCTTTTTTTTTGCAATCCCTTTTAGGCGGCAAAGGATGAGTTTACTCTTGATCTTGTAGAGCAGTGTTCATTTCAGAAAGATAGAGTAATGCACCTTGTGATGACTTCCAGGTAAAAGTACAAACATTTCTTCTATTTATCAGTATTCTTTTATATGTTTTCTTCACTTTGATATCACTGGACTCCTGTTCAGCTTGTGCAGTAATAAAAATATCTACAAAGACTTTAAATTAAGATTTTGAAAATATAATAAACCCTATAAACCACTTTTGCTGAGATGATGTTCCTTTAATAGATAAGACACCTTCCTAATGCCCACCTTGGCAACAACACGAATCTGCAGATGGGGAATAACTTCAAATAGGAAAAGCCCGAGTTTCTGATAAAACTATTATGGGTGCTTTTACTTGCTAAAATAGTTCTTTATTTTTTTTTTCTGCTGAAATCAGCTTGCTGCACCCTTTGTTCTTTTTTCCAGGCCATCATTAGATCTTTGGACATACCTAGTTGAATAAGGAAAAATTCAAAATGAGTAATCACAAGGGAGTTTCCTTTGGGCAAGAGCCTGAACAGAGGACACAAAATTTTCATTTTTATTGTATTCTTCTGAACAAGAATAAATAACTTAGACCTGATCTATTGATTTTTTTTTGTTTTAGACAGCACTTGCCTTAAACATTGATACTTTCCTTAAATCTTCTCTTTTGCTACTGCCGATTGAAAAACTCAGGCTACATGAGGAGCCTTAGATGGTGATTGGTAGGGAAGCTCTGTACAGTGAAATACATTCAACGGTTTAAATATGTAATCATGGAACTTGACCTTTCTTCTTGAAAATTACTCCCACTGTATAATGGTTCCCTTCTTTTCCCAAGCATCAGAAAAGTAGAAAAACTAGGTGCCCCCATGGCCCATGTATTGCACTTGCACCAGTTCTTAATCTGTTCCTGTTTTCTTATCCTTGGGTTGTGATACTTAAGAGTTGAATTTTGAAGCATGATCCCTATTCCCTATGTGTATAATGTCAGGCCAGTAAAGCAGTATAATGCTACACTTCATCTTGACCATTTGACCCTCCATTTCTCGGGAAAAAATGAAAACTTTCTAGTGTAATATTTGTTAAAGTGTAAGCCCTTTTTAAGTAATTTATACTATATACTCTGTCTGAGATGATAAAATAATGTCAAATTATATAGGTAAAATTAGCTTCTATTCTTCGATTTCCATTTTTCAGCCTGGATTATGAAGTTAGTCATGCACACTTTTCTCTACTCTTTGCCCCTTTGTTTATGATGTTTCAATTGGAGAAGTATGAGATGCTTCTACATCAAATATCTAGCTTATGATGTCAATCTTTTCTTGAACAGAGATGAAAAATTGGTTTCTCGGGCTATAGAGTTGAATGAACAGCTTGGCAGGGTTTTGACAAAGCATGCTGCCCTCGTGTCGCATGAGCATGCATCAACACCTGATTCTGCCGATCCTCCTCACCAGCCCACTACAGCATCGAATGATAAGAATCACACGGGCCATGGAAGTTGGGCTTCAACCCATAATAATCACCCGGTTAGGGGTACATGGGCCTCAAACCATAATAGTGATAATGGTCAAGCCACATCATCACCCAATCATATCCATTATGCTGACCCTGAAGAAACAGACGAGGAAGAGGAAGCTGCACAGCTTTCTCATAGGTGTGTGCTTGTTGTGCCTTCTTTTATCCTATTCTTCTATTAGCAGGTCTCATGTCTAAGGACTAACACGTTTAACTTTTTACTACAAAATTGCAACTTTTTAGCACAATATCATAACTTTTAATACTACTTCTGCTCCAAAATTGTTGCAACAATAGAAGGTGCGCTGATTCATAAACAAAATTTGTTTGTGAGCGTGAAATTGACAGCGAGAGATAAAAAACATGTGATAAGGAAAGAGGTTGAAAAAAATGATTACCTTTTAAAGATAGAAAACAATTGTTGCAACTAATGTGGTTTCTGTTTTTTTGGGTAAATGTGCAACTAAATTGGGGCAAAGGTAGTATAAAGCTTAACTTGTTATGTTAAAAGATATAAATTTATGGTAAAAGGTTACAGTTTGTAATTAAAAAGTTCTGTCACACCGTCTAATGTTCTGTCAAGAGATTTTTTTATTCCTCTATTCTTTCCTGTGGTCTTGAATTTGTTGTTTTTGTTTTGGCTTTTGGAACTTGGCTCAGGAATCGAAAAGGAAAAGCTCATGTGAGGCCTAAAGATGAAGAAATCACGGAAGAGACACTTGTCGAGTCACTCGGCTCTTCCCTTCAAAAAGAAAGGTTGCATCGTCCTCTAATACGACCTGTAACCCTAGAGTCATCAGCCCCTGAAATGAAGGACTCGCCTCCAGCTACTTTGATACCTCCCCCACCTGCAAAACATTTCGAGAGAGAAAAGTTCTTCCAAGAGAAGAAGGGAGATGCGGCTGGTTTGTCGGGCCATATGAGAGGCCTTTCTTTCCACAGCCGCAATCCTAGTGGTAGCTCGTACACTGGGAGCATAGGTTCTAATGAATGATATAGTAGACCACAATCTATTTTTTTTTTTTTTCTTTTGAGTGATTTATTATTAGGCTATACTGGTGTTAGGGTATTGAGTTATCTATGATTAAAAAATATATTAATCAATATATTTTGCTAATCATAGATATCTCATACCCCTAACAAGGGTTTCAATCTTATTGATTTATTGAAGCAAAGAGATGTTGTTGTTGTTATGGATTGGCTAAGAGCGTGCGGTGATATACATGAATGTGAGATTCTTCGCAAGGTCTGCTGGATGGTTAAGGCTGTCAAATGAGGTGCTCATACTCATGCCAGTTCGAGTCTTATTAGGTCATTTTGGGTCGGCTTAGAATTTAACAGCTCTAGTGGCGGCATAATCTAGTATTAGTAAGTTGTGTTGGTGTTGGTTTATTAGGCTTCTAAGTTTCCGGTTATTACCGTCAATGTCATCTTTTCTTGCACAACCTCTTTTTTTGTCTTTCTTTGTTTTTGTAAATGTAAATGAGTGGTTTTTTCATATTCGACTCAGAGGCTTATGTACAAGTGTATAACTATGCTTGAATGGCTGAATCATGTAGCATAATTTATATATTTCATACGTATATAAATATTTGTCATATACATTCTTGTTCTCTTACTGTATAAAGCTCTGAACTAAATTAAAATGAATTAAACTAAATCCTAAACTCATCAGGCGCTGAGTTGAATTGAATTTGTGTGAAGTTTAAGAAATTAAGTTCAAAAGAACAGGACCTTAGAGCATCTTTTATAATAAAAAATAAATGAAAAACTTGACTTGCTAAGTTTATTTTCATCATGTAGTTGTAATACCATGATAGAAATATCATGAAACTTGGCAAGTGATGAATTCCATGTTTGTTTTTGGCATGTATAGTAGAGTGAGATACATGTTTATTTTTGGCATTGTTGGAGTGTTCGTGACACAAATTGTTATGGATAGTGGATAAATGAGGTGAAGGAGTGAGAAAGGGGTAGAGAGAGATGATAAGTTTATTTTTTAAAAATATTATAAGTGATGCTCTTAGCGATCATGACAGAACTTTGAACCAACTCAATTAAGGCCCTTCAACAATTATAACTTATAAGTGAACTTAATTAACCTTTTATAACCTGATGGTTGGTTCATATTTAGTTATGGTTTTTTCTCTCCCAAACTAAATAAAGAGAAGGTATTGTGTCAGACTCGTCTGACAGTAATGTTACTGTCAGACAACTCTAACTGGAGTTGGACATATATTGTTAAATTTGGATATATATTTGTTAAATCCAGACATGTATTGTTAAACCTGAACATAAATTTGTAAATCTGGTAAAAACTTGTTAAACCGGGACACATATTGTTAAACATGGAAACATATTTGTTAAACCTGGACACATATTATCAAAACCTGGACACATATTTGTAAACATGGTGAAAACTTGTTAAACTTAGACACATATTGTTAAACCTGGACACATATTGTAACACCTGGACACATATTGTTAAACCTGGACACATATTGTTAAATCTGGACACGTATTTGTTAAATCTGAACACATATTATTAAACCTGGACACACATTTGTAAATTTGGTGAAAACTTGTTAAACCTAGTGAAAATTTGTTAAACCTGAACACATATTGTTAAACTTGGACACCTATTTGTAAACCTGGTGAAAATGATTTTAACCTGGATACATATTGTTTAACCTAGACACATGTTTGTTTAATATGGACACATATTGTTAAACCTGAACACATATTTGTTAAACCTGGATACCTATTTGTTTAACTTGGACACATATTTGCATTTGTCTTGAAAAATTAATCAATTTGGACATATTTTATGCCCCGATCGGACATCCGAACAGAAAGTTATAGCCTTCCGAATTTTTTCACTATTATAATTGGATATATCGGGTCGACCGTCTGACCAGATTATTTGGTCAGACCGTATGACCCAATAATTTCACATAAATAAAATGGCATATAAATAAGGAAAATTTGTCAGAAAAGACCTTATAAAATATTCTTTTTGTAAGAAAAGACCTTATAAAAAATTTGTTGTGAAAAGAGACCTAAAACAAAAAAAAAGTTGCAAGGAGGGACATTGCCTCTATTTTCCGACGTTAACTGTGAATTTCCGACATTGACTCGCTATTTTCCTACAATCTTCAACGAATCCTTTCTTCTCTATTTAACATTTCCTTTTCTTTTCACTATAAATTCATTTTTCCTCCACCCCCTCCATTTTCCCTCCTAAATTCATCTACATAAACTCTACATTAACACTTCCTTCTAGCATCTAAAATTCTATTCTTCTGAATTTGAGTTTCCTCATCTCTTACCCTCTTAAATATGAAATGATTCGTGCAAAATTGGAGGGAAATAGTGAGCCAACGCCGGAGATTCACAGTCAACGTCGGAAAATAAAGGTAAGGTCCCTCTTTGCAACCTTTTTTTGGGTTTTAGGTCCCTACTCACAACAAATTTTTTATAAGGTCTTTTCTCACAAAATGAATGTTTTAAAAGGTCTTTTTTGACAAAATTTCCTATAAATAATTATAAAAAAATCACTCAATTACCTGAAAAATTTTAAAGTTTGATCACATTTCAAAATAGAATAATTTGTTTACAAAATGAAGCACCCATATTATGTGGAGCTTTGATCAGCGGCTCACAGTGAGATGTGCGCCGACTTCACACAGAGAGCAATACGCCAAAAATTGGGGTTTTTTTTTTTTCCATTCACCCTAAACTCAAAACTCTCATTTCTCACTCGCAATTTAAGATATGAGAAATTTTGGTAAGGATATGATAACACTTTGTTAAGATATGATAACACTTTTCTAATATATGATAACCTGAACATCGTAATCACTTGAAAATGAGGGTGAAAGAAAGAGGTAGGGTTGCAGCCTCCATACAACATTTGTTTATCATATATCAACAAAGTTTTATTATATTCTCACAAAATTTTATCATATCATATATTGCGCTGCCATCTCACACCACTAAACAAATTTTCTTTTTCACAAATTTGTCGTTTAGTGGCTTGAGATGGCGGCCCAATTTAGGATATGATAAATTTTTTTGAGGATATGATAAAATTTTGTTGAGATATGATAAAACTTGCTGAGATATGATAAACAAATGTTGTATGCAGCCCTACTTTTTTTCACTCTCATTTTCAAGTGATTGTTTATCATATCCCAGCAAAGTTTTATCATATCCTCACAAAATTTTATCATATCCTTAATTGTGCCGCCATCTCAAACCACTAAATGACAAATTTGTGAAAAAATTGTCGTTTAGTGGTGTGAGATGGCGGCGCAATATAGAATATGATAAAATTTTGTGAGGATATGATAAAACTTTGCTGAGATACTATAAAGGAATGTTGTACGCAACCCAATTTCTTTCTTTCACCCTCATGTTCAAGTGATTATGCTTATTCAGATTATCATATCTTATCAAGGTGTTATCATATCTTAGAAAAGTATTATCATATCTTTACCAAATTTTATCATATCCTAGATTGCGAGTGAGAAATGAGAATTTTGAGTTTAGGGTGATTTTTTTTTTTAAAAAAAAAGAGCGAAATTTTGTCTTTTTGTGGGTGTGAGAGACTCTCAATATCTCACCGTGAGAGACTAATAATTTTTGTATTATGTCTATGTCTCAAATATTGAATGAAAATTACGTTTCTTTGAAGGAAATGAGATATTTCATTTACATGAATTGTACAACAAAACAATGAAACATTATTACTCCCTACATAACTAATTACTAGCAACAATCGAAATAGCACAGACTCTTAGTTGGAAGAAGATAATTGTGGTATTAAGTGATATAATAATGAAAATAATAAGAGAGAGAAAAGTAGATAATTGTGGTATTAAGTTTTTTATTATTAAAAAAGTTTTTTATTATTAAAAAAAGTTTTTTTATTTTTTTATTATTAGAAATACTTTTTTTAAATCTAAAAAAACAGTTTTTTTTTTAAAAAAAAAAAATTGTTTTTTATTAAAATTTTTGAAAAAAAACAGTTTTTAAAAGAAAAAATTCAAAAAACAGTTTTTTTTTTTAATAAAAAAATAAACAGTTTTTTTATATAAAAAAACAAAACATTTTTTTATATTAAAAAACATTTAAAAAAAAAAAACAGTTGTATAAGAAAAAAAAAAAAACAGATCCGAATACCCAGTTCCCCGAACCGAATTTTCGGGTACCCGAATTATCCGGATCAAAAAAATATGACCCAAAAAACCGGGTACCCGAAAATTCGGGTACCCGAATTTGCCCACCTCTAATTCTATCAATGTGGGACTCGTAGACAATTAGATGTAGTGATTTTCTATCTTGCCATTGATGAAGCCTTGTAGATGCCACATGGTCCTGTAAAGAAGGTCCACATGGACCGGTAATGAAGTGCCATGTGTCTCCCTTTAAGGTGGATGTATTGGGCTTTGCTATGTCCTCTGGATTGAATATATGAAGAAATTTGCTCTCTGATCCCCTATTTTTTCTTAAATGGCTTATTTACCTATTTAGGGCATATTATGGCCCATAACTTTTAGCACATAATATTTAGGCCATATTTTGGTCCATAACAGTAATAATGTATTAAAAAATAGAATAAAATGAAATTAGGAAAAAGTATTACTAATATTATTTTAGAATAAAAAATAAAAAATTTTGCTACTAATATGTTACAGAGGGAGTATATTTTAATGTGAAAAGGGGAAAAAAAGGTTTATTGGGAAGCAAGATATTTTTAGTGAACTTGATTGTGGGGAAGGCGAGATATTTCCACTTTCCAGTGGTCTACTTCTCTGCACACGCTTCTCCAGTCAATTTTTTTTAATACAAAAATTATAGGTATAGCAAGTACGTCTTTTTGCAAATAGCAGGTATTTTGTTAGACTGTATGACAATAATATTTCACAGTCCGTTTGGTAGTCGATCATAAATGGAGGTAATAGAAATGAATTTAGAACTAAATTTGGAAGAATATTCATTC
The DNA here is from genome assembly GCA_951394345.1 of Salicornia ramosissima. Taxonomy (NCBI): domain Eukaryota; kingdom Viridiplantae; phylum Streptophyta; class Magnoliopsida; order Caryophyllales; family Amaranthaceae; genus Salicornia; species Salicornia ramosissima. The sequence continues at coordinate 37,703,990 of OX596236.1, forward strand.
CCATAGTGGTGCAAGCTTAACTCCAATTTATCTAATTTTCTTCACAAATATTCATTCCCAACTAATACCATCTTCCATATGATGATGGATGGTAATGAAAAATAAGAAGAAATTTAGGGCTCGTTTACATTAGCTTAATAGAGATGAACTGAACTAAACTGAATTGAATTGAACTGAACTGAACTGAATAGAAGTGTATTAATTAAACTAAATAGAGATGAACTGAACTGAACTGAATAGAGATTAATTGAATTGAACTGAACTGAACTGAATATAATGTGAAGTAAACAAGCCCTTAAAGTTTGAGAATGAAAAATATGTTTTCCATAGGGATTATGAAGTTTTTCCTTAACAAGTTACACTTTAAATCTATTATCATTACCACAATTTATTACCAACAACCAAACGAGCCATTAAATTAAAAAAAAATCATAAAATTGTACTTAACTTTTAATAGGAAGATTAACTAGATATGTAAAATTTTATTGTTGCCACAATTTTTTTTGGTATCTTGTAAAATTCTATTGTAATTTTTTTTTACTACACTTATAAAATTCTATCATGATACTAAAAACCTATCATGATACTATCATATAAGATGTAGAAAAATTGCATATAAAATGTAGAAAAATTACTACCTATCAAACGCCCCCAAGCTAAACAAATGCTTGCCCACAAGAATTCAATTATTAAAGCACATGGGAAAGAAATGATAAATTCCCCAAGGAAACACACATGCCAAAATTTGCAAACTCACAAAACATTTTTTCAATAGATTTCAAAAGTAGTTGATAAAACGAACCTCATACCTACCAGGGCCGTCCCATTGAATTTTGGGGCCTTGTTCTCATACAAAAATATTTGGCCCCTAGATATGAAGATGAAGAATTAATTCATGGAAATTTAAGATTTGCAATTAATGAATGATTTTTTTTAATGTGAAAATGGAATATGGAAAGTTGGTGCAATTAGTTGACATTCATTGTAGATTACAGTTAATTTGTTTCTTTCTTTCTTTGTTTTTTTTATTGGGCTAAATATGAAAATGGGCCCCTTACAATTGGGGGCTCTGTGTTGTTGGTCACCTTGCACATGTGCAAGGACGGCCCTGATACCTACATCAAGCATTTGGAGCAGCAACCAACATATCAGACATCTTTCCCAAGCTAAACTTCATTAAATGCAAAGAGCTTCTCATTATAGTACTGCAAAAATAAAAATATCGAGTCTCTCATGTATTCAATATTGCTCAGGAAATATGTTCAATTACTCTATATGAATCTCTTCTTTAGGATTGCCTACCATCTTTCTTCTCTTTTCAAAGGGGGTGACTAATACACGGGAGTCATGAGTTCCTCAAATAGGGTACACTTGGTTAGATAGGGTAAGACAATTTAAATTAATTGAGAATATGGTACTAAAAAACACAGGGAAATAAAAATGCTCTGGGATAAAGACACAACTACCAAATCTAGTGCAAACTTCACCTTCACAACGCCAAGAACTACCCAATGTGTAACTCTTTTTCTAAGGAAGAAATGAAATGAAAGGAAGAGAAAGAATCGAAGTGAATAGCTATTTATACGACACGAAAGCTAAAAATTTGAAGTTACTACACACATATATAAATATATGCTAAATTCAGATGAATTTATTTTTTTCTTTTCTTCCTTTTTCTTTTTTTTGACTGATAAAAAGAAATATACGAGTATATAAAAGAAATTCTTCCTACTTTCTTTTTCCCTTTATTTATTTACATTTTTTTTTGAGTTACACACTAAATTGAATTAAGAATGAAAACTTTTCTTCGTTTAATTCATCCAATTTATGAAACACGATTCCACCGATCAAGACCTTAATCAATAAATAAAAACTACATTACTCCATAAAAACAATGACACTTTTGAGAGGAACACAAATAAAACAAGCTAAAAGAGAGGAACACAAAAAACAACTATAGAAAAATTAAAAATAAAAAACGAAAATGCAAAACTTGAATACTAATATAAAATGAATATGTCCAAGACAACTAATATCCTCCCCGGCCCAAGCTAAACATCAAATTGTCCTGAACAAGAGGAACAAAAAAAAAAAAACAAGTTAAAGGAAAGGGGATTAGGGCTCATTCGCCCGATGAGGGGTCATACCTAGGTTGAGCTCAAGCTCACAGGTTATTAGCTCTAGAGGTCTTGTCTCAAAGGGTCGTACTCATTGGACATGCGACCAGTTCTAAAATGCACCAATCATGCCCATGAAAAATAATGACAAAACCTAGGAAGAGGTCAGTGTTGTTAAAAATTGCTCACAATTTACTAATAATCTTGTAAGTTTTCAATATTACCTTTTATCAAAATTTGAAAATTACAACATCAATAATAAGCTAGTTACTTTCACGATAATAAGCTAGAGCTTGGTTTCGCAACAAAATAATTCAATCTTGCATAGCAAAATTCAAGCTTATATAGAGAAAAGAGAAATCAATTTATTAATTAAAAAAAAAAAACTTAGCTCCCCTAAAAAAATGAGCTCCTATACTGCAAATCTAGGTGAAAGCAGAGCTATGTGTGTCTAAATTTATATTTTGGGCATTTAATATTCATTTTGCTCATTTAAAATGTAGTTTTTTCAAGAAATTATTTCATAATACTCATTTAGTTTTCTATATTACTTATTTTCTATAATTGCATATTAATGGTACGTTCTCTTCATCTGAATTTTTCTAATCTGATCTGATCTAAAAACTTATGAGAATTGATGAGATGAGATATGATATGATATGAGGTGTATTATTTTCAACTTATATCAGATCAGATCTCATAAGTTCCAATAAGATTCATATTAATTATTTATTAATTATGCAGTTGTGTTGTTAATCTTATATACATGTATGTATGTATGTATGTATGTATGTATGTATGTATGTATGTATGCATATGTATGAGTGTGTGTGTGTATATATATATATTAAAAAAATCGGATTATGTAATTTTTTTTTGATCTTGGTTAATTAAAGTAGTAACTATGGAGTTATAATAATGATATAGATCCATAAATAATTAAGAAAAATAAAATGAAGTTCAAAATAAATCTACTAATTATTATTATTATTATTATTATTATTATTATTATTATTATTATTATTATTATTATTATTATTATTATTATTATTATTATTATCATCATCATTATTATTATTATACTCAAAACAATAAAAAACCTAAAAAATACGTCAAAAGAATTACAAGAAGTTGGTGGGGAGCCGAGATACAATGTGGGCTCCACCCCTCTAGCTATAGCAAGCCCGAGCCTGTTGAAGATGTGAGTAGTAGCGCGATCACCTATATCTTGAGTCTTAGCGAACACCTGTGTAACGCCCCAGATTTTTGGGCTATTTTCTTGTTTATTTTGTTTGTAATTATTTTAATTCTGTGTATAGTCTAAATTTATTTGAACTATTTATTGATTGATTATGATTATTTTATTATGTGATTTATTTGTTTTATTTTATTTTATTTTATTTTATTTTATTTTAATTAATTAGAATTTTATTGTAAATTTTCTAATTAGTTAATTATTTTTGGGCCAAGGCAAAATTGATCATGATTAGTCATGCTTAAGTACAAATGGCCTAAGTAATCATTTAAGCCCATTTGAGCCTAAGCCCAACCGGCGCCCTCTCTTGATTAGTGGCTTAATTTTGCCACTTGCCTTGTTTTCACACCCAACTAACTTCTATAAATAGGGGTTGTTAGTAAGGCTTAAACACCATTTTGCCATTTGATCATCCTTGGCCACATTTAAACACAAAACACTCTCCATCCTTGTCCCTTGCTCCACACGCCATTTTGGCCTATCAATCCCCAACCATTGTTCATCATCTTTTCAAGCCCACACTTAAAGATTCATCCTCCATTTGATCTTTAAGTGACTAAAACACAAATAGCCTTCATTGCCTTGATCAAGACTTGGGTTTTGGGTTCGGATTTTGGGTTGTGTTCACGGAAAGGTGGTGGCCGTGTGGTGCTACTGTTCGTGATGGTGCACGGTGGTTCACGGAAAGGTGGTGGCCGTGTGGTGTGTCCGTGCAGACGTGGCCGTGCTCGTGAGATTAGAGCCGTGTGGTTTGGTTCCGGGCAGCGGATTTTTGGTATTATTATGTTTAATCTTCAATAAGGTAACATACTATCCAAGTCCTAGTAGGTATACCATGATTCATAGGGTAGATTAAGTGATTAGATTAAATCGGAATGGATGATTATGACCTTGTTATGCGTGAAGCATAGGCTGATTTTTGGGTGTTTGATTATGATATTCATGTTTTGATTCTATGTGTTATATGATTGATTATGATTAATTTCATATTGATTATGTTTAAGTTTAATTTCATGAAGATTTGATGATTGTAAGATGATGAATTATTGTTGAACTTTGATGATGTTGAGCGTGTATTTTGATGGTGTTCATGATGATGATTCTTTATGAGTTTTTTATGGTTTCTTTATGAATCTTGATGAGTTCTTTATGAATCTTGATGAGTTCTTTACGAGTTCTTGGTTAAGTCTTGAATTCTTGAAGTATCTTAATTATGAATGATGATTCTTGGTTTCTTTATCATGATTATGTAGTCTTAAGTGTAGATTATATAGTCTTGGTTAAAGAAAGTTAAGATAAGATTAAAGAAAGTTAAAAGAGGTTGAAAGAAAGTTAAATAAAGTAAATAAAGTTAAAGAAAATAAATAAAGTTAAAGAAATGATTAAGATTGATTAAAGAAGTGGTATTGATTATGGTTAGACTCAAGAAAAGGCGAAAGAAGCAATCTTGAGAATAACAATGATGGTTTACATGTTAGTCTTAAGTCAAGGCGTAAGATGCAACTTAAGATTAACTAAGAATGTAAATTTCGGTTAAACATTAGCTTGATTTTACTATTAGACGCCTAATCTTAGAGTAAGATTCTAAGAATTGGGTTAAGACGTTGCCCCTATCCTATCCGCGGTATTGGGATAGTTGGAGATCTTACTATGTCGTCTCTTGATATGGATTTCCTGTAAGATGGGTTTCGTGGGGTTGGGAGTAAGATTCTCAATCCTGGCATAGTAGAAAGTTCGTTCGCGTAAGATGCGTTCGTACGTGCATAGTCCGGTCTAATATGTAAATGATTGCGCCAAAGTTTAAGATTGTTAATTAATGGTTAAAGTTAGTCGAGTCAACAATGTTGCTTATTGATGTTATGGTATGTTGGTTCGCATGTTAGTATGTTTGGATGTTTGGTTTGGTTGCTTGATTTGTGCTATGATCTTGTGTATCCCCGTTAGGGTGGGACAGTTATGTTACTCGCCACTGACGGTGGACTGTTGTTTATTTTTCAGGTAATTCAGATGATGAGGTTCTTGCTTACCTTTGGGTTGGGCGAGTGCCGATGTTAATTAGTACTTGTTTTGTTGTTTTACGATTCTAGTTTAGACTATAGTAGTGGTACTTGTATATTCTAACTCTGACATTATTTTGGAGTTAATAGTGTTAATAGTAGTATTGATATTTGGTTTTAGATATGTACAATCTTGTGGGTGTTGTACTTTTGGATTTAGCATATATTCAATTTGAGGTTTTGTTTTAATTTTTAAGTTTGTTAGTATGTTAGAACTGACTATTCGACTCGTCGGTTTCTTCCGCGCCGGTTTAAGCGAGTCGGATCGTCACAGTTGGTATCAGAGCCGAATAGGTTTTAAGTGAAGTTTTAGGATTTGAGTAAAACCCGGGAGTTGAGAGCTTTGCTATTCCCGAGTGATAAACCCAATTTCGAATAAGTTTAAGGGAGAAGAGCGTCGGGTAGAAGAATCCGGGATAAGACTCTTTTCCTATTTTCCTTTTATTTGTGTACTTGATTATAGTGTGGATTGTTGACTCACATTTTTGTTCTTTTTGTCCTTGTCATATTACGTTTCAACATATCCATACCTCGCCGGTCAAGTTCGGGACGACAGAGGTTACGAGCGCTCGAGGAAGTGATCCTTACGTTGACACACCATAGTCGTCATACGCCTAGTACGCAGTCGACGTTCGATAGTATCGCACGTCATCGACCACCGATGTAATACCCCGAAAATTTGGGATATTTTAAAATTTTTATTTATTAATTAAATGTATAATCAATTGACTATTTAATTGATTATTGTTTAATTAATTATTATTTTGTGTAGCAATCTAATCATTTTGAGCCTGGCCTTAACCTTTTTATTTTGTCTTGCCAAAACCCTAGCCCAATTGTTTCCTTTGATCCATATGTTACGTAGTCCATCCTTTTATTCTTTCTTTGTTCCATTAATTTCTTTTAATATTATTAATTCTTTATCTATTTTGGCCCTATTTCCAAAATTCTATATTTATATCCTTGCCCATTTATTTTCTTCTTACTATTAAAGAAGCCTATTGTCCCTATTCATTTTCTGTTTTCCTAAATATTTTATTCTAAATCCAAAAGGCCCATTTAGTTTGGACTGTTTTATTTTTATTTCTCTCTCTTTTTCTCAAATTGGGCCAATGACCCAAATTTTCCTCCTTCTTTTGTCATGGCCGGTCCTCCCTTCTCTTTTGGGCCAATGATGATTTTTTTTTGTTTAATTTAATTATTTAAATGATTTTATTAATTAAATTAAATAATTATTTTAATCCCTAAACTAATTCAAACCTAGTCTAACTACCTAACTAAGTCCACCTAAAATTTGCTCAACTTCCCTCTTTTCACTCCTAGTACACGGCTCCCCCTCCCCTTAGTTGTTAGGGTTTTGTTCTCTCTTTCTTTCTCTATAAATACTAGGCTTAGCATATTTTGTTCCTAAATTGCTAAAGCTTATAAACCCTACAAGAAAATATTCCTCCTTTCCCCTCTCAAAAATAAAAAAAACCGTGCACTATATTCACCAAGTGGTGAATTTTTGCCTTGGAATATTTTAGCGATCAGAGGTAACTAGACTTACCTTCTTAAATTTGGGTAGTTTTCTACATAGTTAATTAGGATTAAGATCATGAAAATTGCTAGGAATTAGTATCATGTTCACCTAGGAATTTCGAACCATATGATATGATTTTATGAAATTTTCTTGATGTTTTTATGTAATCTTTATGAATCTTGAATTGTTAAATTAATTTTAATCATGAATTAAATTGTTTAATTGTATGTTTATGATGAATAATTGCAGGTTAAATTATTGAATTATGATCTTGATTATTTTCATGGAAGCCGAGTGATGATGATGATGATTTGATTATTTTTTTATGTTGTTTTCTTGAATTATTATTGTTAATCTTGATTATTCAATTGTTATATTAAAGTCTTGAATTAAAAAGAATTATTTTGTTCTTGTTGTTCTAAAATTCGAGTGTCTTAGAATAATTTTAGGAGCTTCTTTACTGTTTGATCTTTAATCAAGATTTATTTCATGGCGAAATTCGTCCTTCTCTTGCTTGAAATAATTTAATCTTTCAAACCGGTAAAACTGTCCAGATTTAGTTTATGAATTATTCAAGGTATTTAATCAATTCAGATGACTACGAAATTTTAGGTGGAAGTGAGTAATAGTGTTTTACAGCTTGTGTTAAATTTTCGTAATTTTTAAAGATCGTTTGCTATGGCAGAAAAATCTGAAGCTGAATTCAGCCTAATCTGATTTGTTAGTTAGAAAATAACTTAAAAAATAGTAAATGACGTTAGTTTTGGACGAAATTTATGCAAGTTAAACCTTGAACCGATGTTTAACTCCCATAAAAATTTCCAGATTATTCGATACCTTTAAACGAACGTTCTTAATTTAATTCTTTTAAATCAGATTGTATAAAATAGTGTGATTAAATTATTAAAACATGTTGTTGTTGAATTCTTGGATTTAATCTTGATAATTTTAATATGCCAGAATGTCGTGTGATATCATGTATATAAAGTATTGATTTTGATCTGGTTCTTGATAACATTAATGTTTAAAGTATGATTTTTAATTAATGTTATTAAGTTTAATAGCTAGTTATTGTTGATTGTATTGATTTAATTTAATTGATAAATGTTGGATAAAATTTCGAGTGACCTAAAATATGAAAGGTAGGATTTTTATCATGTTTTATGTAATTTGATGATAATTATTAATTTTATGAATTATTGTTAATTTAATTGGCCTTGGTTAATTATTATATTAATGAATTTATTTAGTTATCAGCTACCCCTAAAATGTCGAGTAAATTGGTTATTATTGACTAATTTTTAGGTTAGTTGTTTTGACTTATAATAATAGTAGGAATATTTTTTTTAGGAATAATTACTATTATTATTATAATTATTACAATTAAAGGAATTATCAGGGATAAGTTGTAATATGAAGGGAAGTAATAATATGACTAAGGAATAGGTTACATAACAATATTAAGGATTAAAAGATTGTTGTTATTAATATTTATTATTATTATTGGAATTAGTTATTTATTTAAGAAATTATGATTGTTACGAATATTATTATTATTATTATTATTAAGTTTCAGTAGGGATAAGTTACAATAAGGAATTATAATAAGATGTTAATAAGAAGGGAAAGGAAACAGAGTAAAAGGAATTTGAATTGTTTCGATCTCTGGCTAGGAAAGACTTGGTATTTAAGGTGGCCAATATACGTGCCGCACCTCTCTTTCCTGGGACATCGAGCATTTCATTTCCGATTACGGTCACCTAGTACTTTCGAATTTAAGAAAGATGTTAAGATAAGAAAGATAAGTAAGATAAGGGCGCCCATTTGTTGATACACGAGTCATCAGGTCGGGTTAAGTCGATGCCACTGCCAGACTGCGGTATCTGCGTAGTTCTTGATTCTAGAATATGTAGTCGTCTAAGTAGTAGTACATGAGCTGCTATTTAGGGGTTATGGCCATAGCTTAGGCTTAGTGGTGCACACGGGATCCACTACGGGTTGAATACACGAGTTCACCCCTGCATGTTTTGGGAAAGTTGTGGTGCACACGGGATCCACAACGAGCATTATGACCGGTCCGATAAGAAGGTTGAAAGAAGGTTTAAGGGTAAAATATGATATGATTAAGATAAGACGTTTGATATGACATAAGGTATGATATGTTACGATATAAGGAAAAGTATGATAAGTATTAAGGTTAGTCCAGTTATTTAATTATTTATATTGAAGGATAATGGGTACAAAATGTACGTAGAATGTATAGTATAAGTCTTCCGCTGTGTATATCTGTATTTGTATGACTTAAGTATGTTTGTATAAATGTATGTATAAGTATGCATGTACCTGTATAAGGAATCGTATGTATACGTATTCTGTGATGTAATGTATTTTTGTATGTATTTCTAACCGTATTTTGCAGGTATTATTATACGTATTTTATACATATTTTCGTACGTATTTTTATACGTACCCCGTATGAATTTTTGTATAAGACGTTATATGTTTATGTGTGATTTTCATGCATGATTCTATGATATTATGTGTTTAGCGGTCCCTCAATTAAGCGGGACAGCCTAGTTACTCGCCACTGACGGTGGACCCCCCCCTCAGTTTCAGGTGATGATGCAGCAGCTTAGAACGGGCTTTCGCTGGATTGGGCTTTGTGTGGCTGAGATTTGTAGTTCAACCTTAGTTTATTTAGAGTTTTCAATAAGACTTTTATGTTATTAATTATCCCAGCCTGTTGGGAAAAACCTCTTTAATTTATGTAATTTAGTATTTATCCTTCGTAGACTTTTGGATTTTGATTATTAAGTTAATAAAAGATGCCTTAGTTTTTTTGAATATTTGATTAATATTAAGTTTAATGTTTAAGTAATGTTCCGTATGTCGATTTCCTTCGTCAATCGACAGTCTAAAAAGTCGGGTCGTTACAACCGACCTACGATGGGGTTGCCGACCCTACTATCCTGGAGAGTTGGATCCGCGAGATGGGGAAGCTCTTCGACGCTACGTTTTGCCCTGAGCACGAGAAGGTGTAGATCGCCACCTACTATCTACGCGGAGAGGCCGATAACTGATGGAGTGTAGCTAAGGACGCGTGCATGCCCTTACGTTTGATCGAGTTCGTAGATAAGATCCAGGAGAGATTCTAGCCCGACGAGTTGCGGTGGAAGAAGCAGGAGGAGTTTCTTACTCTTACCTAGGGTAAGATGACAGTTCAGGCGTACCCCGACAAGTTCGCCGAGTTATCGAGGTTCGCTACGTCTGTAGTTCCATCTGAGGAGGAGCGGGTCAAGCGCTACATCAAGAAGATAGATCCGAGGATTCGCGTTCATGTGATCAGCAGTGGAGCGAAGTCATTAAAGCGAGCTTACGAGGTAGCACTCGAGTTGCAGGCGTCTGTTATCGAGGAGGATGCGAGCAGGAAGAGGACCTCGACCCCGATTACGTCGCATCTTTCAAGAATCCGCGATTTAGTGCTCCTAGCAGTACACCCCCCCCCCCTTCGACCGCTAGTTCGCATTAGGGTTTCGACGGTTTGAAGTGTAGAGGCTGCGGCAAGGACTTCCACCCAGGGAAGCGATGTGACGGCACGCCCATAGCATGTTTCATCTGCAGGAAGGGAGGCCATAAGGCGTCAGTTTGTCCCGAGAAGAAGCCAGGCACCGAGTTCAAGCAGCTTCATAGGGTATTATTATGTTTAATCTTCAATAAGGTAACATACTATCCAAATCCTAGTAGGTATACCATGATTCATAGGGTAGATTAAGTGATTAGATTAAACCGGAATGGATGATTATGACCTTGTTTATGCGTGAAGCATAGGCTGATTTTTGGGTGTTTGATTATGATATTCATGTCTTGATTCTATATGTTATATGATTGATTATGATTAATTTCATATTGATTATGTTTAAGTTTAATTTCATGAAATTTTGATGATTGTAAGATGATGAATTATTGTTGAACTTTGATGATGTTGAGCGTGTATTTTGATGGTGTTCATGATGATGATTCTTTATGAGTTCTTTATGGTTTCTTTATGAATCTTGATGAGTTCTTTATGGATCTTGATGAGTTCTTTACGAGTTCTTGGTTAAGTCTTGAATTCTGGAAGTATCTTAATTATGAATGATGATTCTTGGTTTCTTTATCATGATTATGTAGTCTTAAGTGTAGATTATATAGTCTTGGTTAAATAAAGTTAAGATAAGATTAAAGAAAGTTAAAAGAGGTTCAAAGAAAGTTAAAGAAAGTAAATAAAGTTAAAGAAATGATTAAGATTGATTAAAGAAGTGGTATTGATTATGGTTAGACTCAAGAAAAGGCGAAAGAAGCAATCTTGAGAATAACAATGATGGTTTACATGTTAGTCTTAAGTCAAGGCGTAAGATGCAACTTAAGATTAACTAAGAATGTAAATTTCGGTTAAAGGTTAGCTTGATATTACTATTAGACGCCTAATCTTAGATTAAGATTCTAATAATTGGGTTAAGACGTTGCCCCTATGCTATCCGCGGTATTGGGATAGTTGGAGATCTTACTATGTCGTCTCTTGATATGAATTTCCTGTAAGATGGGTTTCATGGTGTAATACCCCGAAAATTCGGGATATTTTAAATTTTACATAATTAATTAAATATATAATTAATTAACTATTTAATTGATTATTATTTTATTAATTATTAATTTGTTGTAGCAATCTAATTAATTTGATCTTGGCCCGAACTTTAATTCTATCTTGCCAAAACCCGAGCCCAATTATTTCCCTTAGTCCATGTTCCACGGCCCCCTTTTATATTTTTCTTTAAATTAATTCCTTTTGTTTTAATTAATATTATTATTAACCTTTATCTATTTTTGACTAAGCCTATAAACCCATCTTTGTTTACCTATTCTTCTTGCTAGATTTTAGGAGAACACCAACCCCTTTGATTCTAGTTACCTCACGGTCCCCACCCCTTTCTTTTTAATTAATTTATTTTGCTTAACCAATTTTATTAATTAATATACCTATATTGGACCTTTTCTTAAAAACCCTATATTTATTCTAACCTCACCTATTCTTGTTACTAAGTTATAGGAAACCAAAACTCCCTATTTTGTTTCCCCATATACCGGCCCCCTCTTGAGTTTTCCTTCAATTGGTTATTTAATTTAATTCCACCGATATTACAATTTATATCTATTTTGAACTATTCCTAAAAATCCTATTTTTATCCTAACTTCACCTATCTCTCCTACTAGATTTTAGGAATTGAAAATCTTTCTTTTTCCCTCTTAATATACGGCCAACCCTAGTAAACAACAACAATAAATTGTTTTATTATCTTTCCTTCCAAGATCAATCATTAAAATTATTCCTTAACCTTTTATATTGTTCCAACCCTTAAAGATTGATCAAGAACCTTAAAGAAACCCAAAGAAACCGTGAACCCTTATGTAGTTCGAACCCCATTCAAAATCAAAGGTAATTAGATTTGCTTTACTTAATCAATAGGATAGATTAGCAATATAATTGTTAGAATAGGTTAAATCATGTTTGGAATAGGTTGGAATAAGCTTAGAATTGTGTAGGAAGTATTTTGAATTAATTATTGTTTCATGTTTAAGAATGTCGAGTGGCATGGTTATATTCCAAGAATTATTTCACAAGTTTATCTCATGATTTTACTATGTTCTATGATAGTTTATGAATCTTGCTATTTTAGAATTGATGAAGCTAGATATTGAATGTGTATGAGTGTGTGCCGAGTGATATGTTAGGGTGACCGAATATTTTCTTTCATAAAATATGATTTTTATGCTATGATCTTGATCTTTAATTGAACCTTGATGTTAATCTTGAATATGATCTTTAAATTAAGCATGTTATTATAGTTTCTTGAATCGAATCTTGAAGTTGATGATTAGCCATAGAGCCATGTATCACATGTTCCTAAAAAGAATCGATTTTGGTCTTGTTTTAGTCCATATTTGATGATTTAATGTTTAAATTAAAGCATGATTTTATGATTTATTATTAAGATTATATGATTAATTAATGATGATTGTATCTAATTATTTGAAAGTGTAAATTTTGGTAATGTTTAAGGTGAATGTCGAATGGTATGGTTGGGTAAAAAGAGGATTTTTATCATGTTTAAGTATTATTAATTGATGATTATTAGTTTATCTGTTTAATTGATTATTTCTTTGATTTATTGATGAGTTTATATGATTATTTAAGGAGTTGAATTAAGTATTATTTTGAAGAGTAATTGTCGAGTGGTTTAAGAGTTGGAATCGAGTTTTGGGTCAAGTTAAGATGAGCTAGAATTGAATAGAAGTGAAGTGGAGCCAATAAGGAATTGAATTGTGAAAAGGAATCAAGAACAGAACAGAATTGAATTGGAAAGATGATTAACTATGAAGTGACCGCCTATCTAGTGGCACAAGTGCCATGAACATAGGTATAGTCGAAGCCACTGTCCTATCTTCAGATTCGGGACAGTTCTTGATCCCAGTGCTTGGGGAGTAGATCTTCGTGGTTGACCCGGCATGAGCAAGGAAAGTTGGGGGGAGTAGATCTTCGTGGTTAACCCCTTACGAGCATATGACTGGTCACGGATTAGCACCTGAACTGAATAGAACTGAAGAGTCAATAGTGGTGTCAAGAAGTCTAGAACTGAATAAGTTAGTTTTGAAGGATTTGGGTTTATTATGTTATGATTATTTTCCGCTGCGTACTTGATTGATGATGTTTATGTATGATTATATGATGATATGTTGTCTGTTTGATTGATCTACTCTAATGATTATGTTTCTAATTGTGTTCTACTAATTAAGTAGAACAATCTAATTACTCACCACTGACTGTGGACCCCAAAATCCTTTTCCAGGAACAGGTGGTGACTGAATTGGGCTACGCATGGGCTTGGATTGTGAGCTTGCCAGCTTAGTAGTTGACCCTGATGTCTAGTTTTAAGCCCATGTTCTATTATTTTAGTGGACTATTCTTTATTTTGCACTAATAAGGAACTCTGAATTATTAACTATTTTGGATTATTTAATAGTTTTAATGAGTAATGTGATTAAGTTTAGAGCTTCCGCTGCAGTTTATGAATTTGATCTTAGAGGTTTTTAGAAGATAAAGATATGTAATGTTGTTTTCCTCCGGAAACAACGCTGCTAAATTACGGGTCGTTACACATGGGGTTGGGAGTAAGATTCTCAATCCTGGCATAGTAGAAAGTTCGTTCGCGTAAGATGCGTTCGTACGTGCATAGTCCGGTCTAATATGTAAATGATTGCGCCAAAGTTTAAGATTGTTAATTAATGGTTAAAGTTAGTCGAGTCAACAGTGTTGCTTATTTATGTTATGGTATGTTGGTTCGCATGTTAGTATGTTTGGATGTTTAGTTTGGTTGCTTGATTTGTGCTATGATCTTGTGTATCCCCGTTAGGGTGGGACAGTTATGTTACTCGCCACTGACGGTAGACTGTTGTTTATTTTTCAGGTAATTCAGATGATGAGGTTCTTGCTTAGCTTTGGGTTGGGCGAGTGCCGATGTTAATTAGTACTTGTTTTGTTGTTTTAAGATTCTAGTTTAGACTATAGTAGTGGTACTTGTACATTCTAACTCTGACATTATTTTGGAGTTAATAGTGTTAATAGTAGTGTTGATATTTGGGTTTAGATATGTACAATCTTGTGGGTGTTGAACTTTTGGATTTAGCATATATTCAATTTGAGGTTTTGTTTTAATTTTTAAGTTTGTTAGTATGTTAGAGTTGACTATTCAACTCGTCGGTTTCTTCCGCGCCGGTTTAAGCGAGTCGGGTCGTCACAGTTGATATCAGAGCCGAATAGGTTTTAAGTGAAGTTTTAGGATTTGAGTAAAACCCGGGAGTTGAGAGCTTTGCTATTCCCGAGTGATAAACCTAATTTCGAATAAGTTTAAGGGAGAAGAGCGTCGGGTAGAAGAATCCGGGATAAGACACTTTTCCTATTTTCCTTTTATTTGTGTACTTGATTATAGTGTGGATTGTTGACTCACATTTTTGTTCTTTTTGTCCTTGTCATATTACGTTTCAACATATCCATACCACGCCGGTCAAGTTCGGGACGACAAAGGTTACGAGCGCTCGAGGAAGCGATCCTTACATTGGCAAACCATAGTCGTCATACGCCTAATACGCAGTCGACGTTCGATAGTATCGCACGTCATCGACCACCGACCTACGATGGGGTTGCCGACCCTACTATCCTGGAGAGTTGGATCCGCGAGATGGGGAAGCTCTTCGACGCTACGTTTTGCCCTGAGCACGAGAAGGTGCAGATCGCCGCCTACTATCTACGCGGAGAGGCCGATAACTGGTGGAGTGTAGCTAAGGACGCGTGCATGTCCTTACGTTTGATCGAGTTCATAGATAAGATCCAGGAGAGATTCTACCCCGACGAGTTGCGGTGGCAGAAGCAGGAGGAGTTTCTTACTCTTACCCAGGGTAAGATGACAGTTCAGGCGTACCCCGACAAGTTCGCCGAGTTATCGAGGTTCGCTACGTCTGTAGTTCCATCTGAGGAGGAGCGGGTTGAGGAGCGGGTCAAGCGCTACATCAAGAAGCTAGATCCGAGGATTCACGTTCATGTGATCAGTAGTGGAGCGAAGTAGTTACATCTAGCTTACGAGGTAGCACTCGAGTTGCAGGCGCCTGTTATTGAGGAGGATGCGAGCAGGAAGAGGACCCCGACCCAGATTACGTCGCCATCTTTCAAGAAGCCCCGATTCAGTGCTCCTAGCATTACCCCCCCTCCCCTCCGACCGCTAGTTCGCATTAGGGTTTCGACGGTTCGAAGTGTAGAGGCTGCGGCAAGGACTTCCACCCAGGGAAGCGATGTGACGGCACACCCATAGCATGTTTCATCTGCAGGAAGGGAGGCCATAAGGCGTCAGTTTGTCCCGAGAAGAAGCCAGGCACCGAGTTCAAGCAGCTTCCGGCACCGACTAAGTCTCCAATGAAGAATCGAGTCTATTATATGACTGAGGCAGAAGCAGAGGTCCAGCCCGATGTAGTCTCAGTTCCCCTGTTAGTTCGTTTATAACTCTCCCTTCTGGAGAGGATTTTGTTTGTCAGCACGAGTTCCGAGGAGTGCCTATCGTTTTAGCTGGAGAGCAGGCGACGGCCGACCTAAAGGAATTCCCGCTGATGAAGTTTGATGTCATTCTTTGCATGGACTGGCTGTCGAGGTATCGAGAGATCATTCGTTGCCGGGATCAATCAGTGATATCCCGAATACCGCTTTTCGTACGAGATACGACCACTACGAGTTTTGAAGTGATGCCCTTCGGTCTCGCTAACACACCAGCCGTGTTCATGGATCAGATGAACCGGAATTTTCATCACTTACTCGATAAGTGCATCGTATTTTTCCTCGACGATATCCTAGTTTATTCAAGAGACGAGTCTGAGCATGCAGAGCATCTCCGGATAGTGCTAGAGATATTAAGAAAGAATAAGTGATTCGCGAAACTCTCAAAATGTGAGTTCTGGCTTCGCGAATTAGCATTTCTGGGTCACGTAATTAGCAAGGAAGGCATTAAGGTAGACCCGACAAAAGTTAAGGTTGTAGTCGAATGGAGTAGCTCGAGTAATGTGGCGGAGGTTCGTAGTTTTCTGGGTTTGGCCGGATACTATCTGCAATTCGTCCAGGACTTCTCCAAGATTACTGGGCCGATGACTAGTCTCCTACAGAAGGAGATCTGATTCGTTTGGACGGAGGCTTGCGAGCAAGCGTTTCAGCAGTTGAAACAGAGATTAGTCTCTGCTCCTATTCTTACCCTTCCGAACGATGAGGAGGATTTCGAGGTCTATAGTGATGCATCTAAGAGTGGCCTAGGTTGTGTGCTAATGCAAGTGGGAAGGTCATCGCTTATGCGTCGAGGCAGCTGAAGGTGCACGAGCGTAACTAACCCACGCATGACTTAGAGATAGCAGCTGTAGTTTTCGCGCTTAAGATTTGGAGGCACTATCTCTATGGTGGTTCGTGTAAGGTATTCACGGATCATATGAGTCTCAAGTACACCTTCACTCAGAAGGACCTCAACTTGAGGCAGCGACGATGGCTTGAGCTTATTAAGGACTTCGACCTGACGCTTAATTGTCGTGAAGGCAAGGCGAACATAGTAGCTGACGCGCCGAGTCGCAAAGACCGATTGAGCTTCAGTGCAAGTCGCAGTTCCGTCAGAGTTCGTCTTACTTCTATGTGTGCTGAGCCCAGATTTTTTGATGGTGGACAGTCTCCTTTGCTTAAATTTCGGGACGAAATTTTTTTAAGGAGGGGAGATTGTAACGCCCTAGATTTTTGGGCTATTTTCTTGATTATTTTGTTTGTAATTATTTTAATTCTATGTATAGTCTAAATTTATTTGGACTATTTATTGATTGATTATGATTATTTTATTATGTGATTTATTTGTTTTATTTTATTTTATTTTATTTTAATTAATTAGAATTTTATTTTAAATTTTCTAATTAGTTAATTATTTTTGGGCCAAGTGCAAAATTGATCATGATTAGTCATGCTTAAGTGCAAATGGCCCAATTAATCATTTAAGCCCATTTGAGCCTAAGCCCAACCGGCCCCCTCTCTTGATTAGTGGCTTAATTTTGCCACTTGCCTTGTTTTCACACCTAACTAACTTTTATAAATAGGGGTTGTTAGTAAGGCTTAAACACCATTTTGCCATTTGATCATCCTTGGCCACATTTAAACACAAAACACTCTCCATCCTTGTCCCTTGTTCCACACGCCATTTTGGCCTATCAATCCCCAACCATTGTTCATCATCTTTTCAAGCCCAAACTTAAAGATTCATTCTCCATTTTATCTTTAAGTGACTAAAACACAAATAGCCTTCATTGCCTTGATCAAGACTTGGGTTTTGGGTTCAGATTTTGGGTTGTGTTCATGGAAAGGTGGTGGCCGTGTGGTGCTACTGTTCGTGATGGTGCACAGTGGTTCACGGAAAGGTGGTGGCCGTGTGGTGCATCCGTGCAGACGTGGCCGTGCTTGTGAGATTAGAGCCGTGTGGTTTGGTTCCGGGCAGCGGGTTTTTGGTATTATTATGTTTAATCTTCAATAAGGTAACATACTATCCAAATCCTAGTAGGTATACCATGATTTATAGGGTAGATTAAGTGATTAGATTAAACCGGAATGGATGATTATGACCTTGTTTATGCGTGAAGCATAGGCTAATTTTTGGGTGTTTGATTATGATATTCATGTCTTGATTCTATGTGTTATATGATTGATTATGATTAATTTCATATTGATTATGTCTAAGTTTAATTTCATGAAGTTTTGATGATTGTAAGATGATGAATTATTGTTGAACTTTGATGATGTTGAGCGTGTATTTTGATGGTGTTCATGATGATGATTCTTTATGGTTTCTTTATGAATCTTGATGAGTTCTTTATGAATCTTGATGAGTTCTTTACGAGTTCTTGGTTAAGTCTTGAATTCTTGAAGTATCTTAATTATGAATGATGATTCTTGGTTTCTTTATCATGATTATGTAGTCTTAAGTGTAGATTATATATTCTTGGTTAAAGAAAGTTAAGATAAGATTAAAGAAAGTTAAAAGAGGTTCAAAGAAAGTTAAAGAAAGTAAATAAAGTTAAAGAAATGATAAAGATTGATTAAAGAAGTGGTATTGATTATGGTTAGACTCAAGAAAAGGCGAAAAAAGCAATCTTGAGAATAACAATGATGGTTTACATGTTAGTCTTAAGTCAAGGCGTAAGATGCAACTTAAGATTAACTAAAAATGTAAATTTCGGTTAAAGATTAGCTTGATTTTACTATTAGACGCCTAATCTTAGAGTAAGATTCTAAGAATTGGGTTAAGACGTTGCCCCTATCCTATCCGCGGTATTGGGATAGATTGAGATCTTACTATGTCGTCTCTTGATATGGATTTCCCGTAAGATGGGTTTCATGGGGTTGGGAGTAAGATTCTCAATCCTGGCATAGTAGAAAGTTCGTTCGCGTAAGATGCGTTCGTACGTGCATAGTCCGGTCTAATATGTAAATGATTGCGCCAAAGTTTAAGATTGTTAAGTAATGGTTAAAGTTAGTCGAGTCAACAGTGTTGCTTATTTATGTTACGGTATGTTGGTTCGCATGTTAGTATGTTTGGATGTTTGGTTTGGTTGCTTGATTTGTGCTATGATCTTGTGTATCCCTGTTAGGGTGGGACAGTTATGTTACTCGTCACTGACGGTGGACTGCTGTTTATTTTTCAGGTAATTCAGATGATGAGGTTCTTTCTTAGCTTTGGGTTGGGCGAGTGCCGATGTTATTTAGTACTTGTTTTGTTGTTTTACGATTCTAGTTTAGACTATAGTAGTTGTACTTGTATATTCTAACTCTGACATTATTTTGGAGTTAATACTGTTAATACTGGTGTTGATATTTGGGTTTAGGTATGTACAATCTTGTGGGTGTTGTACTTTTGGATATTTAGCATATATTCAATTTCAGGTTTTGTTTTAATTTTTATTTTTGTTAGTATGTTAGAGCTGACTATTCGACTCGTCGGTTTCTTCCGCGCCTGTTTAAGCGAGTCGGGTCGTCACAGTTGGTATCCGAGCCGAATAGGTTTTAAGTGAAGTTTTAGGATTTGAGTAAAACCCGGGAGTTGTGAGCTTTGCTATTCCCGAGTGATAAACCCAATTTCGAATAAGTTTAAGGGAGAAGAGCGTCGGGTAGAAGAATCCGGGATAAGACTCTTTTCCTATTTTCCTTTTATTTGTGTACTTGATTATAGTGTGGATTGTTGACTCACATTTTTGTTCTTTTTTTCCTTGTCATATTACGTTTCAACATATCCATACCACACCGGTCAAGTTCGGGACGACAGAGGTTACGAGCGCTCGAGGAAGCGATCCTTACATTGGCACACCGTAGTCGTCATACGCCTAGTACGCAGTCGACGTTCGATAGTATCGCACGTCATCGACCACCGACCTACGATGGGGTTGCCGACCATACTATCCTGGAGAGTTGGATCCGCGAGATGGGGAAGCTCTTCGACGCTACGTTTTTCCCTGAGCACGAGAAGGTGCAGATTGCCGCCTACTTTCTACGCGGAGAGGCCGATAACTGGTGGAGTGTAGCTAAGGACGCGTGCATGCCCTTACGTTTGATCGAGTTCGTAGATAAGATCCTGGAGAGATTCTAGCCCGACGAGTTGCGGTGGCAGAAGCAGGAGGAGTTTCTTACTCTTACCAAGGGTAAGATGACAGTTCAGGCGTACCCCGACAAGTTCGCCGAGTTATCGAGGTTCGCTACGTCTGTAGTTCCATCTGAGGAGGAGCGGGTCAAGCGCTACATCAAGAAGCTAGTCCGAGGATTCGCGTTCATGTGATCAGCAGTGGAGCGAAGTCGTTACAGCGAGCTTATGAGGTAGCACTCGAGTTGCAGGCTTCTGTTATCGAGGAGGATGCGAGCAGGAAGAGGACCCCGACCCAGATTACGTCGCCATCTTTTAAGAAGCCCCGATTTAGTGCTCCTAGCAGTACCCCCCCCCCCCTCCGACCGCTAGTTCGCATTAGGGTTTCGATGGTTCGAAGTGTAGAGGCTGCGGCAAGGACTTCCACCCAGGGAAGCGATGTGACGGGACACCCATAGCATGTTTCATCTGCAGGAAGGGAGTCCATAAGGCGTCAGTTTGTCCCGAGAAGAAGCCAGGCACCGAGTTCAAGCAGCTTTCGGCACCGACTAAGTCTCCAATGAAGAATTGAGTCTATTATATGACTGAGGCAGAAGCAGAGGTCCAGCCCGATGTAGTCTCAGTTCCCCTGTTAGTTCGTTTATAACTCTCCCTTCTGGAGAGGATTTTGTTTGTCAGCACGAGTTCCGAGGAGTGCCTATCGTTTTAGCTGAAGAGCAGGCGGCAGCCGACCTAAAGGAATTCCCGCTGATGGAGTGTAATCCCCCGTAATTTTTACACTTTAATATAGAATTATTTATACGAAAATATATGGTTTTATACCCATAATGAATATTTTCGGGATTGGAATTAATAAAATAAATTAAATATTTTATTTTATGTAAATATAAATGGTTTATGTGTTTGAAATTGTTTTTACGAAAATTGTGGGTAACATTTAATAAAGGTTTTAATTATCATCCGGGAATAATTTAAATAGGTAAATAATAAATAGATTCAGTTTTTAAAGTAATAAGGGCTTAAAAGGGTTGCCACAGGCCCAACCCATTGAGAAACCCTAAACACATAACAGTATAAATACCCCAAGATGAACCAAATTAGGTCAAAAAGCAAAAAGTGAAAAAAAAATCTCTCTCTTCCTCTCCTGCTCACCGTGAACCAAGGGAAAAGAGGAAAAAAAAAAAAAAAAAAATTCAAGATTTAAAAACCCCAAAACCTCCATACCCATCTTCAACCTCCATAACCACCAAAGCACCACCACTCTTCACTTCGGGTCGCTGCCCTACCACCGCTACCCACTGTGGTGGTTGTTGTTCTTTAAAATAAAAAAAAAAAAAGGAAAACAGAGCACCCCTCACGCATAGCCTGACGCAGCACCACCGCCACCACCGTAGCCGCGTCGCCGGAGCCCGTCTGACCGTCGCCGCCGCCTGCTGCTCCGACCCGCCGTCTGCTGCCGCTGTTGCTGAAGGTGGCAGTGTGTGTGAATTGTGTATATATGCATATATGTAATTGATATGTGCGTGTATGTATATATATATATATATATATATATATATACACACGTATATATATACATAATTAAAAAAAAAAAAAAAAAAAAAACTTTTAAATTATTTATCTTTATTTTCTTTTAAAATCTTGGATTAAAGAATGTATTTATACAATTGAATAAGTAGTTAATATTATCTTCGGGTAATTTATGGAAAGTCTTAGGATAGGTTAGAGCTGCTGGATATTTTTAGGACTCAAGTTTAATATTACTGTCTTTTATATGTTATAGGCGAGGAATATTACTTAGGCGATTTCTGAAAGGAAAAGGTGGAGTACCACCAGGTTTACTCAAGGTACGCGCAGTTAATAGGCTTCCAGACGTAGTATTATGTTAGGATTTTGCATATTTCTGTCATGACTGTCGATTAGGTGATTCTGTGGAACATGATTTATTGTGGTGATTTTAGTTGTTTGTATAACTCGTGTTTGCAAACTGATCAAGAAAAGAATAGGAAAGATTACTTCATGTTCCTGATTATAAGGAAAGATAATGCATGAATAGGTTCTTTGAATATTTCATGCTTCTTTAATAGCAGTTTATTTGATTATGGACAAGTTGTCCCTTCAAGTTCATTATTATTAGTGCGTGAATAGATTCTCCGAATATTTCATGCCTGGAATAGCTTTGGGATACCACTTAAGGCATATGTTCTTAACGGAAATCTCGTTAAATAGACAAGAGTTCAGTGTGTTTTATCTGAACAATAATTAAAACAAGTGTTATGTGAATTGTATGTGTGTGCTTGTTATGTGTAACAACTCTCAAGACACTAATCACTTAAAGTGAAAGATTCGGGTAAGCATTAAAACTCTCGACAAGTGCACGTCGTGAGTATTGGCATAGATGTGGGTTGGGGTCACGGCAGGACTCGTGACTTTAAGGGGACCGTAGGATCCACGTGTTCCATTAGCGGATTGAGCTCATTCCTTTATTTGTGACGTGGGTAGCTCCCATTGTCACCTTCTAGGCATAGACAACTCGCCTGGTGCTTACACTGGCTTCGGCTCTAGAGGGCCACTTAATAATAAATGTGTTTAACAAGGAATAATAACTAATTACTCACCATAGCATTTATGTTTTTGACATGATTTTTATATGCAATAGATCTGTATGCTTATTTAATTGCCGTACTCAGCTTTGCTGACGCCGTACAAATTTGGTCTTGTTAATATCTTGACCCTGTGATGACCCAATTATTGGTGAGCAGTTGTTCAGGGTCAAGGTAGCTTTGTGCAGGAATTCAGGGACGTTTATGGGCTTGAGTGATGAGTGGGTTCTGAAACATTTATTTAATGAAACATTATTTTTCCAACCCGATTTGACGTTTCAGTTTGAAAGACTTTTAGACATATTTATTTATTAAGTTGGATTTATTTCGTTTGAGTCGATTTAATAAATTTCAGGGCCTTAATGGTTCCAAGTTGTAATAGGATTTAGCTTTATTTTAACTTAGTACTAATTTTATTTCCGCTGCAAAATTCTGAGTAAGCCGATACGTTTTCACACGTGGCGATAACACTTTAATAATTCTCAGTGTTCTTTGGAATTAGCTTTTATAACTTGATGAGAATTATTGGGGTGTTACAAAGTGGTATCAGAGCCTCAGGTTTTGATCCAAAATTTTTTTTTTTTTTTTCTAAACGTCAAAATTTTATTTTAATATATTTTGATTTGCAAAATAAGATTTTCTAAATTAACTTTAGTGAGGATTTGGGAAGGGTATTAACGTGGATCGTATTGTGGCTATTTGTTATATATGATGATGATAGTGACTGTGTGTGTGTTCAGTGATTATATGTTGGTAACATATTGTTGTTTTATTTATTTATTTTTTTTATTTTTTTTATTCTTATTATTATTTATTCCTTTTGGAAATTGGTATTGCGTGGGATCACATGCACCTTCATACGTACAGATGTTGTTTCCTCCAAGAAACCCACCTAACGAATACCTAATCAAGAAAGATAATGAAACAATCATTGAATATTTAAACAAGATAACAGCATATGTGTTTGACATATTTCTAGAAGAGAATAGAGTAAACGATGTCACCCAGGCCTACATTGCCGCCATGTGCTTACATTATTTACCAAAGAAAGAACCGTTCACACCAGTCTTTCAGTATTTTAAAGCACCAATAATCATGTTTGCTGGACAATTCAACAGTCTCGCCTACCCGGACGAATATATGTTAGGAAATGGTTTACGAAAGTGGCTAATAAAACTTGAAAGTGAGTGGAACGAAAAACAAGGAAAAATTGAAAATACTACATCGAGTCAGGGTAGCGTTAACATAAACAACGATAAGAAAGGAATAGAAGAAGCGCAACTAGCAGTTTTAAGAGCAGGTAAAACAGAGGAGACGAAAGCTATCTTAACCGCATACCTTACGGCAACTACGTGGGAAGAGAAGCAGAAAGTCTATCAAGCGCATATGAGACCAACTGAATCGGACCTAGGAGATGACTACCTGATGGACGCATATGAAATTCCAGACAGAGATCCTACGACAACCCTCGATGAAGAAGAACTGGGAATGAATGAAAGTTCTGAAGAGGAAGACAGTGATGAAGATTTTGATCCCAGAGTTTATCAGGAGAAGGCCGACAAGCGCGATAATAGTAATTTTTAGTATGTAAGAATAATAATAACAATAATAAATTGAGTCGTACGAAGTTGTTCTTTTACTCATTTATTCATTTACTTATTACTAAATTATAAACCTCTCAAAATAGAGGAGTATAGTTAGGGGTTTCTATTGCTACAAATTAATAAAAACTTAGAATTTATAAAGATTAAATATCAATGTTCAAACCGAGCACTTAACACCGCGCTATGGGAATCTCTTTTATTCTATTTTATTTGTTAATTTTCTTGCTTAAATTATGTGTTCGCTATGATAGATTGATAGCTTCATGCCTATTTTCTAGACCATATGAATTAGATTTATTAGTAGGGATAGTCAGTTAATGACCTATCCAAAGCTAATTTGGCAAAACTAAATAGGTTTCCCTTTTATTTAGGAGGAGAAGGAGGATGGCGGATAACCTAGCCCTAGCTGATGCCATAAGACTATTGGCAGAGAACTTGAACGCAAATCGCAATGACCAGAACGACCCTGCTGGGGAGATGTTCAAAAAGTTGGCACAAGTGAAACCACCCTATTTTAAAGGAGGCCCTGACCCATCACAACTGGAAAGTTGGTTAAGGGAATTTGACAAGATCTTCGATACTTTAGACTGTCCTGAAGCGCTTAGGGTCAATCAAGCTACCTTGTATCTGAAGGATGAGGCCGATCTATGGTGGAGGGAGAGTGGGCCTGCGATCCGCGAGGCCGTTGGATTCAACTGGGACGCTTTCAAGATCAGCATCAGGAACAAATTTTATCCTGCTTGGTTGAAGAAGCAAAAGTCTGATGAATTCTTCGACTTGAAAATGGGGAAGATGAGCGTAGCGGAATACTATGCTAAGTTCGTTGCCCTGTCTAGATTTGCCCCAGAAGTGGTAGCCACAGAGGAGCTAAAGGCTCAGAGGTTTGAGCAAGGACTTTCCATGGAAATAAAGATGAACTTGGGTGGAGAGACTTTCACAAGGTTGGATGATGTGTACGGAAGGGCTGCGAATTTATACAGCCTCTTCCAACGGAATGCGAAAGGAGAGGGTGTTGTGGGAGAAAAGAGGAAGGAGTTCCAACAAAGTAATCATCAGGGAAATTTCAAGAAACAAATGAATGGGAACTTCCGAAACAAAGGAAACCAGAACATAGGGAGAGGGCAAGGACAACAAAGGCCTGATGCTAATGGGCGAACTTACTTCTGCAAGAAATGTCCACGAAATCATCCTGGGAAAGACTGCGAGGGTAACCTGGTTACCTGCAACAACTGCAAGAAGAAGGGACACAGAGCGTACGAGTGCTTCTCCAAACCCGAGGCTGAAAGGAATGAAACTAAAGGAAGACCCTACGATAGATCCGGAGGACATTCGAGTAACCAAAACAACCTCACTAAGCAAGGAGGGGTAGATAATAACCATCATCAGAACAAGAACAACACTGCAGGCAGATTGAACGTCATGGGAAAGAAAGAGGGCGAGAAAGCAGCTGATACTATCACGGGTACTTTTTCCCTAAACTCCTTTATGGTTAAAGTTCTTTTCGATTCTGGTGCAACCTATTCTTTTATTTCTAAGTCTGTTGTGGTAAAGTTGGGGTTGATTAAGGCGGAGCTAATCCAAATACCTATATGCCTACCCACTGGGGAGGTAGTTAACTGTACTAGACTTCACAGGGAATTGCCATTACAAATAGGAGAATCTAACTTTCCTTCTGACCTTATAGAGATTTCTTTAGGGGGCTTGGATATTATCTTAGGAATGGACTGGTTAAGCAAGTATGAGGGAAAAATAGATTGTAAAGCACAAAGAGTGTACTTGAGGACCCCTTTAGGAACCCCCATTTCTTATAAGAACCCCAACAAAACCAAAGGCTTTGGGATTATATCTGCCATGAAACTGAAAAAGCTAGTTACAAAAGGACACCCGTTATACTTCTGTTGTGTTCAAGACCTAGGGGAAAAGAGGGAAACAAATTTGGCGGATGTCCCAATAGTCAATGAATTTGTTGATGTCTTTCCCGATGAGATCTCGGGAATGCCGCCAAAAAGAGAGGTTGAGTTCACTATAGACTTAATACCTGGGACAGCCCCTATCTCCAAAGCACCATATAGAATGGCACCTGCGGAGATGAGTGAACTAAAAACCCAATTACAAGAGTTGCTTGACAAAGGTTATATCCGGCCTAGTGCAGCACCTTGGGGAGCCCCTGTGCTATTTGTGAGGAAGAAAGATGGGAGCCTTAGGCTGTGCATAGACTATAGGGAGTTGAACAATGTGACCATCAAAAACAAGTATCCCTTACCTAGAATTGATGACTTATTCGATCAACTCAAAGGAGCTTGCGTGTTCTCAAAGATCGATCTGAGGTCCGGCTACCATCAGTTGAGAGTAGCCGATAAGGACGTGTCGAAGACTGCCTTCCGAACTCGTTATGGCCATTACGAATTTACCGTTATGCCGTTTGGGTTAACCAACGCACCAGCTATATTTATGGACTTGATGAATAGGGTATTTCACGACTATTTGGACAAGTTTGTGGTAGTTTTCATAGACGACATACTAGTATACTCCAAGAGTCAAGACGAGCATATCAAGCATTTGAGAACAGTTCTGGAGACCTTAAGAGAAAACAAGTTGTATGCCAAGTTTTCTAAGTGTGAATTCTGGCTAGAAAAGGTTGCATTTTTGGGGCACTATGTGTCGAAGGAAGGAGTATGTGTGGACCCTGAGAAGATCAAAGCAGTGAGCGAGTGGTCTACTCCTAAGAACGTAACCGATGTCCGAAGCTTTTTGGGCTTAGCAGGCTATTACAGAAGGTTTGTGAAGGATTTCTCAAAGATAGCAAGACCCATGACTAACTTGATGAAGAAGGAAAAGAAGTTTGAGTGGGATGGAAATTGTGAAGAAGCATTCCGAGCATTGAAGGACCGATTGACAACAGCACCAGTGTTAACCTTACCTGAAGGGACCGAGGGGTTTGAGGTATATAGTGACGCTTCAAAGAATGGGTTGGGATGTGTCTTACAACAGAATGGAAAGGTGGTAGCCTATGCATCGAGACAACTAAAACCATACGAGGCAAATTACCCTACTCACGATTTGGAGCTAGCCGCTATAGTGTTCGCCCTGAAGATATGGAGACATTACCTGTATGGCGTAAGGTGTAAGATATTTACGGATCACAAAAGCTTAAAGTATATTTTCACTCAGAAAGATTTGAACATGAGACAAAGGAGATGGCTAGAATTAATTAAGGATTACGATCTGGATATCCAATACCACGAAGGAAAAGCCAATAAAGTCGCCGACGCCTTGAGCCGCAAGACGACTCATGGAATCAATACCCTGATGGTCGAAGACACTCTGTGCAGAGAGTTTGAAAGGTTAAACTTGGAAGTTATGTATGAAGGGGAAGTGGAAAACTTGATAGCAGCCTTGTCGATAGCACCCACATTGTTTGATGAGATTGTGGAAAGACAAAAGGAGGATGATAAACTAAATAAGATAAAAGGAAATTTAGATCAAACTAAGGAGAGTGACTTTAGAGCATTTGACGATGGAAGCTTGCGTTTTAAAGGAAGGTGGTGCATACCCGCAAAATGTGAGGAGTTGAAGCAGAGAATAATGGAGGAAGCTCATAACACACCGTACTCTGTTCACCCCGGAGGTGATAAGTTGTACAAGGATTTAAAATTAGCCTACTGGTGGCCCAACATGAAGCGTGAAATTGCGGAATTCGTGTCAAAGTGCCTTACATGTCAAAAGGTGAAGATAGATCACAAGAGACCAATGGGGGCAGTTCAACCGCTGGAAGTGCTAGTCTGGAAGTGGGATTCGATATCGATGGATTTTGTCACGGCCTTACCTAGAGCTAAGAGTGGTAACGACACCATATGGGTGATAGTAGATCGACTAACTAAGTCTGCCGTTTTTATACCCATCAGAGAAACTTGGAAAAAGAAGCAACTGGCGAAAACCTACATAAAGAATGTGGTAAAACTGCATGGAGTACCGAAAGATATCATCTCGGATCGTAACTCTCGATTTTTATCAAAGTTCTGGAAGAAGGTGCAAGAGAATTTGGGCACAACTCTCAAATTTAGCACAGCGTTTCATCCAGCAACCGATGGGCAAACCGAACGAACGAACCAAACTATGGAAGATATGTTGAGGGCATGTGCACTCGATTTCCAAGGATCTTGGGAGGATCACTTGGACCTTATCGAGTTCTCCTATAACAATAGTTACCACGCTAGCATCGGTATGGCACCCTTCGAAGCACTGTATGGGAGGAAATGTAGAAGCCCTATTTGTTGGAACGACCTTAGTGAACAAATTGTCCTGGGAACCGAGTTCATAGAAGAGACAGTCAAAAGTGTTAAATTGATTCGGAGTAGAATTCAAGCAGCCCAAGATAGATATAAGAGTTACGCAGATCAGAAACGACGGGAGGATGAATTTAAAGTTGGTGACAAAGTTTTCCTGAAAGTTTCACCAACGAAAGGTATCATGCGATTCGGGCAAAAGGGTAAACTCAGCCCAAAGTATGTAGGTCCGTATGAAATCTTAGAAAGAATCGGGAAGTTAGCTTACAAGCTGGCCTTACCGATGGAATTTGAGAAGATGCACGATGTATTTCACATTTCACAACTTAAGAGGTACATCCCGGATTCCAAGCATGTACTGCAACCGGAAGCAATTCAGTTGGATGAAAATCTGACATATGAAGAACGACCCGTCAAGATATTGGACACTAAGGTACGAAGTACCCGAAACAAGGATATAAAGTTAGTAAAGGTCCTTTGGTCTAACCAAGAGTACGAAGAAGCCACTTGGGAAACCGAGGAAGATATGAAGAGCAAGTACCCCGAATTGTTTTAAACGGTGAGTTACGGGGACGTAACTCTTTTTCTTTAAGGGGGGTAGAATGCGATAGAATTTCGCGCTTTTATAGCATTTTATAGCATTATTAGCATTATGGTAACTATTTTGGCATGCTTGCACTGAATAGTTTAGTTCTTTTCCTCGTTTTGGGACATAGTCTCAAGAGTTTCCGGGCATATCGTCGGGAACAAGTAATAGAAATAGAAGTTAGAGTCAAGTTACAGCAGCTCTAGTCCTTAGACTTTAAAATTTTAATATTTAGCAGTATATTTCTTTACAATTTATCGTTATTAGTGGCATAAGTTTCGGGGACGAAACTTCTTTTAAGGGGGGTAGAATGTAATCCCCCGTAATTTTTACACTTTAATATAGAATTATTTATACAAAAATATATGGTTTTATACCCATAATGAATATTTTCGGGATTGGAATTAATAAAATAAATTAAATATTTTATTTTATGTAAATATAAATGGTTTATGTGTTTGAAATTGTTTTTACGAAAATTGTGGGTAACATTTAATAAAGGTTTTAATTATCATCCGGGAATAATTTAAATAGGTAAATAATAAATAGATTCAGTTTTTAAAGTAATAAGGGCTTAAAAGGGTTGCCACAGGCCCAACCCATTGAGAAACCCTAAACACATAACAGTATAAATACCCCAAGATGAACCAAATTAGGTCAAAAAGCAAAAAGTGAAAAAAAAATCTCTCTCTTCCTCTCCTGCTCACCGTGAACCAAGGGAAAAGAGGAAAAAAAAAAAAAAAAAAAAAATTCAAGATTTAAAAACCCCAAAACCTCCATACCCATCTTCAACCTCCATAACCACCAAAGCACCACCACTCTTCACTTCGGGTCGCTGCCCTACCACCGCTACCCACTGTGGTGGTTGTTGTTCTTTAAAATAAAAAAAAAAAAGGAAAACAGAGCACCCCTCACGCATAGCCTGACGCAGCACCACCGCCACCACCGTAGCCGCGTCGCCGGAGCCCGTCTGACCGTCGCCGCCGCCTGCTGCTCCGACCCGCCGTCTGCTGCCGCTGTTGCTGAAGGTGGCAGTGTGTGTGAATTGTGTATATATGCATATATGTAATTGATATGTGCGTGTATGTATATATATATATATATATATATATATATATATATATATATATATATACACGTATATATATACATAATTAAAAAAAAAAAAAAAAAAACTTTTAAATTATTTATCTTTATTTTCTTTTAAAATCTTGGATTAAAGAATGTATTTATACAATTGAATAAGTAGTTAATATTATCTTCGGGTAATTTATGGAAAGTCTTAGGATAGGTTAGAGCTGCTGGATATTTTTAGGACTCAAGTTTAATATTACTGTCTTTTATATGTTATAGGCGAGGAATATTACTTAGGCGATTTCTGAAAGGAAAAGGTGGAGTACCACCAGGTTTACTCAAGGTACGCGCAGTTAATAGGCTTCCAGACGTAGTATTATGTTAGGATTTTGCATATTTCTGTCATGACTGTCGATTAGGTGATTCTGTGGAACATGATTTATTGTGGTGATTTTAGTTGTTTGTATAACTCGTGTTTGCAAACTGATCAAGAAAAGAATAGGAAAGATTACTTCATGTTCCTGATTATAAGGAAAGATAATGCATGAATAGGTTCTTTGAATATTTCATGCTTCTTTAATAGCAGTTTATTTGATTATGGACAAGTTGTCCCTTCAAGTTCATTATTATTAGTGCGTGAATAGATTCTCCGAATATTTCATGCCTGGAATAGCTTTGGGATACCACTTAAGGCATATGTTCTTAACGGAAATCTCGTTAAATAGACAAGAGTTCAGTGTGTTTTATCTGAACAATAATTAAAACAAGTGTTATGTGAATTGTATGTGTGTGCTTGTTATGTGTAACAACTCTCAAGACACTAATCACTTAAAGTGAAAGATTCGGGTAAGCATTAAAACTCTCGACAAGTGCACGTCGTGAGTATTGGCATAGATGTGGGTTGGGGTCACGGCAGGACTCGTGACTTTAAGGGGACCGTAGGATCCACGTGTTCCATTAGCGGATTGAGCTCATTCCTTTATTTGTGACGTGGGTAGCTCCCATTGTCACCTTCTAGGCATAGACAACTCGCCTGGTGCTTACACTGGCTTCGGCTCTAGAGGGCCACTTAA
The DNA here is from genome assembly GCA_951394345.1 of Salicornia ramosissima. Lineage (NCBI taxonomy): Eukaryota > Viridiplantae > Streptophyta > Magnoliopsida > Caryophyllales > Amaranthaceae > Salicornia > Salicornia ramosissima. Next base: position 37,735,393 of record OX596236.1, read on the forward strand.
TAATAAATGTGTTTAACAAGGAATAATAACTAATTACTCACCATAGCATTTATGTTTTTGACATGATTTTTATATGCAATAGATCTGTATGCTTATTTAATTGCCGTACTCAGCTTTGCTGACGCCGTACAAATTTGGTCTTGTTAATATCTTGACCCTGTGATGACCCAATTATTGGTGAGCAGTTGTTCAGGGTCAAGGTAGCTTTGTGCAGGAATTCAGGGACGTTTATGGGCTTGAGTGATGAGTGGGTTCTGAAACATTTATTTAATGAAACATTATTTTTCCAACCCGATTTGACGTTTCAGTTTGAAAGACTTTTAGACATATTTATTTATTAAGTTGGATTTATTTCGTTTGAGTCGATTTAATAAATTTCAGGGCCTTAATGGTTCCAAGTTGTAATAGGATTTAGCTTTATTTTAACTTAGTACTAATTTTATTTCCGCTGCAAAATTCTGAGTAAGCCGATACGTTTTCACACGTGGCGATAACACTTTAATAATTCTCAGTGTTCTTTGGAATTAGCTTTTATAACTTGATGAGAATTATTGGGGTGTTACATGGAGTTCGATGTCATTCTTGGCATGGACTGGCTGTCGAGGTATCGAACGATCATTCGTTGCCGAGATCAGTCAGTGACATCCCGAAGACCGCTTTTCGTACGAGATACGACCACTACAAATTTTGATGTAATGCCCTTCGGTCTCGCTAACACACCAGCCGTGTTCACGGATCAGATGAACCGGAATTTTCATCACTTACTCGATAAGTGCGTCGTAGTTTTCCTCGACGATATCCTAGTCTATTCAAGAGACGAGTCTGAGTATGCAGAGCATCTCCGGATAGTGCTAGAGATATTAAGAAAGAATAAGTGATTCGCGAAACTCTCTAAATGTGAGTTCTGGCTTCGCGAATTAGCATTTCTGGGTCACGTAATTAGCAAGGAAGGCATTAAGGTAGACCCGGCAAAAGTTAAGGTTGTAGTCGAATGGAGTAGCTCGAGTAATGTGGCGGAGGTTCGTAGTTTTCTGGGTCTGGCCGGATACTATCAGCATTTCGTCCAGGACTTCTCCAAGTCGCAGTTCCGTCAGAGTTCGTCTTACTTCTATGTGTGCTGAGCCCGGATTTTTTGATGGCGGACAGTCTCCTTTGCTTAAATTTCGGGACGAAAATTTTTTAAGGAGGGGAGATTGTAACGCCCTAGATTTTTGGGCTATTTTCTTGTTTATTTTTTTTGTAGTTATTTTAATTCTGTGTATAGTCTAAATTTAGTTGGACTATTTATTGATTGATTATGATTATTTTATTATGTGATTTATTTGTTTTATTTTATTTTATTTTATTTTAATTAATTAGAATTTTATTTTAAATTTTCTAATTAGTTAATTATTTTTGGGCCAAGTGCAAAATTGATCATGATTAGTCATGCTTAAGTGCAAATGGCCCAATTAATCATTTAAGCCCATTTGAGCCTAAGCCCAACCGGCCCCCTCTCTTGATTAGTGGCTTAATTTTGCCACTTGCCTTGTTTTCACACCTAACTAACTTTTATAAATAGGGGTTGTTAGTAAGGCTTAAACACCATTTTGCCATTTGATCATCCTTGGCCACATTTAAACACAAAACACTCTCCATCCTTGTCCCTTGTTCCACACGCCATTTTGGCCTATCAATCCCCAACCATTGTTCATCATCTTTTCAAGCCCAAACTTAAAGATTCATTCTCCATTTTATCTTTAAGTGACTAAAACACAAATAGCCTTCATTGCCTTGATCAAGACTTGGGTTTTGGGTTCGGATTTTGGGTTGTGTTCACGGAAAGGTGTTGGCCGTGTGGTGCTACTATTCGTGATGGTGCACGGTGGTTCACGGAAAGGTGGTGGCCGTGTGGTGCGTCCGTGCAGACGTGGCCGTGCTTGTGAGATTAGAGCCGTGTGGTTTGGTTCCGGGCAGCGGGTTTTTGGTATTATTATGTTTAATCTTCAATAAGGTAACATACTATCCAAATCCTAGTAGGTATACCATGATTTATAGGGTAGATTAAGTGATTAGATTAAACCGGAATGGATGATTATGACCTTGTTTATGCGTGAAGCATAGGCTGATTTTTAGGTGTTTGATTATGATATTCATGTCTTGATTCTATGTGTTATATGATTGATTATGATTAATTTCATATTGATTATGTTTAAGTTTAATTTCATGAAGTTTTGATGATTGTAAGATGATGAATTATTGTTGAACTTTGATAATGTTGAGCGTGTATTTTGATGGTGTTCATGATGATGATTCTTTATGAGTTCTTTATGGTTTCTTTATGAATCTTGATGATTTTTTTATGAATCTTGATGAGTTCTTTATGAATCTTGGTTAAGTCTTGAATTCTTGAAGTATCTTAATTATGAATGATGATTCTTGGTTTATTTATCATGATTATGTAGTCTTAAGTGTAGATTATATAGTCTTGGTTAAAGAAAGTTAAGATAAGATTAAAAAAAGTTAAAAGAGGTTCAAAGAAAGTTAAAGAAAGTAAATAAAGTTAAAGTAATGATTAAGATTGATTAAAGAAGTGGTATTGATTATGGTAGACTCAAGAAAAGGCGAAAGAAGCAATCTTGAAAATAACAATGATGGTTTACATGTCAGTCTTAAGTCAAGGCGTAAGAAGCAACTTAAGATTAACTAAGAATGTAAATTTCGGTTAAAGATTAGCTTGATTTTACTATTAGACGCATAATCTTAGAGTAAGATTCTAAGAATTGGGTTAAGATGTTGCCCCTATCCTATCCGCGGTATTGGGATAGTTGGAGATCTTACTATGTCGTCTCTTGATATGGATTTCCCGCAAGATCGTTTCATGGGGTTGGGAGTAAGATTCTCAATCCTGGCATAGTAGAAAGTTCATTCGCGTAAGATGCGTTCCTATGTGCATAGTCCGGTCTAATATGTAAATGATTGCACCAAAGTTTAAGATTGTTAATTAATGGTTAAAGTTAGTCGAGTAAATAGTGTTGCTTATTGATGTTATGGTATGTTGGTTCGCATGTTAGTATGTTTGGATGTTTGGTTTGGTTGTTTGATTTGTGCTATGATCTTGTGTATCCCCGTTAGGGTGGGACAGTTATGTTACTCGCCACTGACGGTGGACTGTTGTTTATTTTTCAGGTAATTCAGATGATGAGGTTCTTGCTTAGCTTTGGGTTGGGCGAATGCCGATGTTTTATTTAGTACTTGTTTTGTTGTTTTGCGATTCTAGTTTAGAATATAGTAGTGGTACTTGTATATTCTAACTCTGACATTATTTTGGAGTTAATATTGTTAATAGTATTGTTGATATTTGGGTTTAGATATGTACAATCTTGTGGGTGTTGTACTTTTGGATTTAGCATATATTCAATTTGAGGTTTTGTTTTAATTTTTAAGTTTGTTAGTATGTTAGAACTGACTATTCGACTCGTCGATTTCTTTCGCGCCGGTTTAAGCGAGTCGGGTCGCACAACCTGTACCCGCTTCAGCAACGCCACAACCACCTTCTTTAGTTCCACTAATGAAGAAAAGGAGAAAGGGAGAATGTAATAACTCAAAATTTTGGGCTATTTAATTTTTTTTTTCTATTATTTAATTACTTATTTTGATGGGCAAAGGTTCAAACCCAAATTAAAAACTGAGCCCAAACTTTTTACCTCGCTTTGTCAATTTAGGGCCAAAGCCAATTTAGCCTTAGCCATTTAATTCCCCACGGCCCAACCCTATTATCTTTCCCTTTAATTAATTTATTAAGCTATTAATTAATCTAAAAGCTAAACCAAAAACCTCACTTTTATTGTCCTTTTTGCCCTCCTTAATTTTTGGAGAATACACCAACAACCTAGTAAAAGGATTATAACCAAAACCCTTGTTTCCTCTAACCCACACGGCACCCCTTCCATTGTCCTAATTAATTAGTTTTAATTAATTAGAGTTATCATATTACCGTTAAACCAAAAATAACATTTCTATCCTATCCTTTTATTTGCCTACTACATTTTAGGAACCCCTAAACTAACTTGAAGGATCATAAAACCCCCACCCTTAGCACTCATTCACGGCACCCTATAATCAAAAACAACAAATATTCCTCTTATATATTATTTCTCAAGAGTTATTGTTCACAAAGAAAAACCTCAAAGAATTCTCATAACATTTCAAGTCTCTAAACAATTCAAAGATTGAAGCAAGAGCCAAGAAAACAACTCTTGTAGGACGAAAAGTCACACGGCCAAACCTTGAAAGGATTTCGAGTCTTTGTTCCATCAATCTTAGGTAATTAGATGTTTTATTTAATTATAGAATAGATCAAGTTTATAATTGTCTAGAACATGCCTAGAATTGTTTAGAATTAATCCTGAATTGATAAAATTGCTTGACTATGTGTTCACATGTGATGGCCGAGTATTACTTAATGATTTGATGATTTTATTTTATGTTCTATCGTATCATGATTTTATGATTAATCTATGATCCTTGCCGTGAATCCTAATGATTGAGTTAATGAATTATTATCTAGCATAAAACCGAATTGTTCCATATCTTGTTGTTGAATTTTTCGAGTGAATTGGGTGAATAAAGATTGGATCTTTTGCTTTTAATTTTGTTCAATCTATGTTCCATTATGATTTTCTTGATTTATTGTTTAAGTTCTTTAATTAAAGTATTAAATCTTGATTCTAGTTGATGAATGTCGAATGGATGGTGAATCTTGGTTGAGTTTGGGTCGAATTCTTGAGTGTTATTTCCAAGCATGAGTTTTTTTATGAATTAGTCTAACTTAATTATTCTAACTAATATATTTTCGATTGGATTAATTAAATTCCTTGAATTATAATTGTTGATATTGTTCTTGGACTAGCCGTGATGTTGAGGACTACTTAAAGGTTTGATTTTTGGTTTATTAATTAAATGATTGGAGTTAATTATTGGATTATGTTTGTAACGACGACCCGACTTTTATAGGCTGTCAATTTACGAAGGAAATCGACAAATGGATCATTACCAAACAAGACTTAAAGAACATTTTTAATATTAAAGTTCATTATTCTATTTATTATCTAATAAGTAAATAAAAAGTCTCAAAAGTCCTTAAATAAATCCAAAATACAACTTAAATTGTCTTTCCCAACAGGCTGGGCGGAACTAAATAATAAAGAAATAGAACAACATAAGATAGACTCCGGGTTCTCTCTATAAATCTCAACAAGGCACACAACCCGAGCCAAACGTAAGCCCACTTATGCGTCTGCATCATCACCTGAAATGGGGGGTCCACCGTCAGTGGCGAGTAACTAGGTTGTCCTGCTTAAATGAGGGACCATTAACCATATAATATCATAGAATTAACCAAGAAAATCATACAAAAATACATGAAAATACGTATAAAAATACATACGAAATACGTATAAAAGTACATACGAAATACGTATAAAAATACATACGAAATACGTATAGAAATACTTATAGAATATGTAATAACCCGAAATTTAGGGCCAGAAAATTTCGTGGTTAATTAATATTATTTTATTATTCTAAGTCCAAAGGGCCCGCATATTTGGACTGTGTACCTTTATTTCGTCGATCTTATCCGGGAACCGGGTCCCTTAACCCATATTCGATCCCTCTTGGCCGGCCCCCTTATGGATGGCCAAGGTTATTTTCCTTTTTAATTTATTATTAATTAAGTAATTTTATATTTATTTAATTAATAATATTTTAAATATAATTTGAACTTGTAAGACCTATTGTAGCCACTATACTAAGTCTACCTAAATTCACTCCTAGCCCTATTCTCACTCCCCCTCTCACGACCCCCTCTTTGTTTTTTTTTTTTATTATTGTTTTTTTGTTTTGTTCCTCTTAATTTAATTAGGAACAACACTTACACCCTTGTATCTTTTGCCTAATTTCAAATACTCAAAAAAAAAACCCCTAAAGGTTGCTCTAGCTTGGCCGTGTGTTTCAAAGGTTCCAAAGGGTGATTTTCTTGAATTATTTCTTCCTAATCTAAGGTAACTAGACTATCCTTTTTAAATTTGGAACAAGTTTTCCATATAGTTAATTAGGATTAAATCATGAAAAACTTGTAGAATTAGTATCATGTTTACGGTAAATTTTCGAGTAGTATTATATAATTTATTATGAATCTTGATGAATCTTTACATGTTTAATAAATTTTATGCTTGGAATAATTTATTTAAATGTGTATTTATGTTATAAAATTTCATGAAATATTGTTTAATCTTGATCTTGATTATTTGCATGAATGTCGAGTATTATGATGAGGATTATGATGATTTTTGTGATGTTTTCTTGAATTAAAGTAATAATCTTGATTGTTTAATTGATGAATTAAAGCCTAAAATTAAAATTGTTGAGCCAAGTATGGTTTTGATGATAATGAACAAATGATGATTATCTAACTAACATGTGTGTTAAGATGTACATAAACAAGTTCATAGGTCTTAAGGAAGAAAGTTCCTATTGTGATTTAAGATGTATGCAATACAAGTTCCTGAGTTGGAACAAATCAAGAGAAGCTTCTGAGTTGAAGCAACTAAATAAAGAAGTTCAAGCGAAGGAATACAAATGGAGAAGTGTTTCTAAACGAGAACTTCAAAGAGAAGATCAACCAAGAAGAACTTGAAGGAGTATTCAAGTATTCAAGGGAGATCAAACAAGAGAAAAGTTTCAATGTGGGAATGCAACTCAAATAGGTACCAAGTTGAAGCCTTGCAAAGAGAATACTTGAAGAAGCACAATCAAGAAAGCAAGCTAAACTGAAGTTCCTATGAAACACGAGTTAAGTTCCTGTGAAGAAACAAACCAAGAGAAATGAGAATCAAGATTTCCAGAGTTGGAGCGTCTTGAAGGTGAGAAGAAACTAGAAAATTAAGAGTTTAATTTTCTAAGACTTTTGTAAATATGTTGAGTCATGAGTCTGACTGGAACACGAGTTAAGTTACAAGTGGAACTTGGGTCTGTCTGTCAAAGGAACTTGAGTCCAGTTCCTACAGGAACACGAGTCCAGTTCCTAGAGGAACTTGTGTCTGTTTGGTCAGTTATGGTAGTCCACGTGTCTAGCATGATTATAGCATAATTTTAGACTGATTTAATTTGGTAAACCACTCAGAATATTGCTGGAGAACGGAGTCCTTAATTTTAGGAAGTTGCAACAAACTATTTTGAATTAATATGTGGTAAACATTTGTTACCTAAAATTTAGGAGCTTAAGTTGGTTTTTCTGATTTAATTGGGCAGCTTCTTTTACTAATTAAAAGAATAATTTATTTTCAGAATTTGTTTTTTAAAATTGGTAAAAATCGGTTATTTGACTAGCTAGAAAATAGGGTTGTTGCAACTAGTTTGTTGGTAGCCAAATTTGGTGGTTATACTACTTTTAAGTGGTCTTTAATTCTGAAAATAAAAGTTGTCAAAAGGTTTTGTTAGTTTCCTAAAATCATGGAGTCAAATAAGTGGGGTTTTACGTGAAGTAGTGTGCATGTGTTAAATTTATGAATTCATCTCTTCACTATATAAGTTTATGTCATACCACACATAGATATTAAAATCAGTCATGGAGACCTAAAAATAAGGAGTCAATGAGTAGTGGGATGTGGCTGTAGTTAATGGGAACATGGGCAGCAATGTAGTGGGCAGTTACAAGTTCCTGACAGAATTTTGAGTGGGTTTAATGGTGTAGTTAGTGTTTTCTTGGGGAGCACGACTTTAAACCTTATAAATACTGTATGGATCACCTATTCTAAGGTGAGCCAGACTTAAATAAAGTGGAGAGCTAAAATGTTACATCATATGTCCACATATTGAGTCGGTTCCACTCAAAGTTCCTATCGTATGTTCCAGATTATGTTCCAAGTTCCAGTTAGGTTTATGATCAATATATTAGAGTTTTATTCTATCAAGAATCTGTAATTTTGAGAAGAGGGAAGAGAGTTTGAGTGAACTCTTGTAAAGGGGAATTTGTAAAGGGTTTGAGAGAATTCTTGTAATTGGGGTGAGAATATGAGAAAAGTGTGAGAATAGAGAAGAGAAGGTAAAGAGAAAGAGAAAAAGAACAGAGAATAGAAAGAGAAAGAGAAAGAGAAAAAGAGAGAGAAAGAAAAGGGAAAAGAACACTAGAATATAGAGAATAGAGAAGTAAGTTCCCAGAGGAACTTACGGGTCCAGTAGAATATTATAGGTTGTAATTGATTTATTGCCCTATAGTGAAGTGTTTTAGAGAAATCCCTAGTGGGCCGAAATTTTATTTCCAGTTGGGCCCTGGAAAGTTTCCTCGCTAAATCTCTCTTGCATCGTTTCTCTTTATTTTCTTTTCATGTTCTTTAATTTCCGCAAAAATTGACTATCATGTTCCATACTACAATTCACCCCCCTTCTTGTAGTAGTTCATCTGAAATAACAAAAATAATTAATTTTGTTCATAATGATAAAATGTCGAGTGGCCTATGTTACAAAAGGGAATGAAAAATCTGATTTTTATTGTTAAAACTTGATAATTCTTGAATTAGTATTAGTAATCTTTAATTTGATCTTTGATTTAAGCATGTCGTTGTTGAATCTTGAAATTAATCTTGATGATCTAGATGTGGCCAAAAAGTCGTGTGGTTCTTATGTAACAAAGGGTTGATTTTAATCTTGTTTTGATCCAATCTTGATAATTTAATGTTTAAAGTATGATTTTAATTGTTATTATTATGTTAATTGATTAATTATTGATGATTGAGTTTAAATAATTTAAAGTATAATTTTTGGTATTTTATTCAAGAAATGTCGAGTGATATAGAAGGAGAAAATAGGATTTTTATCATGTTTTAGGTATTATATGTTGTTACTGGTTAATTTAAAAGATTTATTTAATTGTTTATATGATGATTTAATGAATTTATTTAATTAATATTTTGGTTACAAAAAATGTCGAGTGGTCCTAGTAGTATTTTGATCAATTTGAGTTCGGTTTTTGAATTGTAATAATATTAGAAGGTAATTTTAGAAATTAATATAATTAAAGGAATTAAAAGGAATTAATAGGGATAAGTTGTATTATGGAGGAAAGTGACAATATGATTAAAAGGAAGGTTATAAGATGATATGAACTAGTGGTCTCAAGATGGCCTTTAGAAAAGATGTTATGAATTAGAGGTCTCACGATGGCCTTTAGAAAAGATAAGATACGACACGGACGCCCTTTTGGTGATACACGAGTCATCAGATCGGGTTAAGTCGAAGCCACTGCCCTACTGCGGTCTCTGGGCAGTTCTGGATCTTAAGATATGTAGTCGCCTAAGTAGTAGTACACGAGCTGCTATTTAGGGGTTATGGCCATAGCTTAGGCTTAGTTCTTGCAAAGGAGGGCTACGGGTTGAATACACGAGTTCACCCCGGCATATTTTAGGAAAGTTGAGGTGCACACGGGATCCTCAACGAGCACAATGACGGTCCAATAAGATGGTTAAAAGAAGGGTCTATGGATAAAATGTGATAAGATCAGTATTTCACGGGAAGGATTCTGTTGTATGTGTATATATGTGTATTTTCGTGTGTTTATGTATTAATTTTGTAATATTAAGTCTTCCGCTGCATACGTCTGGTAAGTCTGTATTTACATGTATTCAAGTGTATGTTGTACGTTTATTTACATGTATTATGTATAAGTGTTTTGGTCTGTATTCCTAGACGCATTTTGTATGTGTATTTGTACGTATTTGCTTTGTAATTTATACGTATATGGTATGTATTCCTAACCGTATTTTGCAGGTATTATATACGTATTGTACTCGTATTTTATACGTATTTGTACGTATTTCTAACCGTATTTTGTAGGTATTTTATACGTATTGTAATCGTATCTTATACGTATTTGTATACGTATTTTCTACGTATTTTTCTACGTATCTTTATACGTATTTTTCTACGTATTTTTTATATGTATTTCGTATGTATTTTTGTACGTATTTCCATGTGTTTTTGCATGATTTTCTTGGTTGATTTTATGCTATTATATGGTTAGCAGTCCCTCATTTAAGCGGGACAGCCTAGTTACTCGCCACTGACGGTGGATCCCCCCCATTTCAGGTGATGATGCAGATGCATAAGTGGGCTCTCGTTTGGTTCGGGTTGAGTATTGATGTGATCAGTAGAGTGAACCAGAGTCTAGTTTATGTTTTCTTTTCATAATGATTTAGTTTATCCCAGTCTGTTGGGAAGATACAGTTTTATGGTGTATTTAAGTATTGATTTATAGACTTTTGGGATTATTGCTTCAGTATTTAATTAATAAAAGGAATTTTAGACTTTAATTATAATATTATTGTTAAGTTTTATGTTAGTAATGATCCATTTGTCGATTTCCTTCGTAAATCGACGGCCTAGAAAAGTCGGGTCGTTACAGAATAAGTAAGGAATACGTACAAAATACGTATAAAGTACCTGCGAAATACGTATAGAATAAATACGAGTACGTACAAAATACGTATAAATACGTATAGAAATACCTGTGAAATATGTATAGGGATACCTACATATAAATACATATATACATACATAATTACATACATAAATACATATTTAAATACATACTTATCAGACGTACGCAGCGGAAGACTTAACATAATATACATATACAATTCATAGATAACATACATATAAATACGTTGACATATACATTAGCATTTCCAACCCGTATAATACTTATCTTATCATATTATTACCCTAAACCCTTCTTTTAACCATCTTCTTAACTTTATGGACCGGTCATTATAGCTCGTAAGAATGCCCGTGTACATCCCAACTTTCCTAAAATGCGCTGGGAAGAACCCGTGTATTATACCCGTAGCTCTCCTTTGCAAGAACTAAGCCTAAGCTATGGCCATAACTCCTAAATAGTAGCCTGTGTACTACTACTTAGACGACTACACATCTTAAGATCCGGAACTGCCCAGAGACCGCAGTAGGGCAGTGGCTTCGACTTAACCTAATCTGGTGACCCGTGTATCACCAAACAGGCGTCCGTTTCTTATCTTATCTTATCGACATGGCCATCGTGAGACCAATACTTCTTATCATCTTATAACTTATTCTTATCATCATATTATTCCTTTCCTTCATATTACAACTTATCTTATTAATTCTTTTTATTCCTTTAATCTTATTTATTCCTAAAATTACAAACTAAATTATTATAAGCCAAAAATTAAACTAAAATTGATCATAACCTTTATCATACTACTCGACATTTTCCATGTCAAAACAATAATTAAATCAATTCCTTAAATAATTATATAAACAATTTAATAAATCAATTAAATAAACAACTTATCATATAAACTATCCATAAAACATGATAAAAATCCTATTTTTCCTATTTCATGCCACTCGACATTCATATGCAAAAAACCAAAATTGACACTTTAATTTAATCAAATACAATTATCAATAATTAATCATATAAACTTAATAATAAACAATAAAATCATACTTTAAACATTAAATCATCAAACATGAATCAAAACAAGATCAAAATTAATCCTTTTATGTACATAAGTCTCACGGCTTTCATGGCTAAAGAATAATATCAAGATTAATTTCAAGAATTAATAATATCATACTTAAATTAAAGATTTAATCCAAGATTAATTAATAATTCAAGATTTGCAACAAGATTCATCAAGAAAAATTAGATTTTTAATTCTTTCTAGTCTTCAAACCACTCGACATTTTGAACAATATGAACAAAAATAATTATTTTAATTTAAGACTTTAATCAACAATTAAACAATCAAGATTATTAACTTAATTCAAGAAATATCATAAAAAATCATCATAAAATCATCATATTAATTTCGACAATTACACGAAAATTCAAGAACAAGAATCAACAAATTATCATGCAATTATTCAATATAAACATACAACTGAAGAAATTATTTCATGTATAGAATTAATTTAAACAATTAAAGATTCATAAAGATTCATGATACATCAAGAAAATAACATAGAAAGTTACATCATATGGTTCGAAAATTTCTAACTTATCATGATACTAATCCTATCAGTTTTCCTAGTTTAATCCTAATTAACTATATGGAAAACTATACCAGATTTAAGAAAGATAGTCTAGTTACCTGGATTAGGAAGAAAAATCAAGAAAAACAATCCTTTGGGGTTCGAATATCACACGGCCAATAAGGGGTTTCTAGAGTTCTTTGAGAGTTTAGAGTTGTATTGAAAATTAGGTAAACAGGTTATGAGCTTTGCTACCTATTTAATATATAAAAGAACCCAAAAGAAAAATAAATAAAAAGAATAATAGGGGGTCGTGAATCAAGAGGAATATTAGGGAAAATGGAGTGAATTTAGAGTTGTTGAGATAAATAGGTAGACCAAGTAAAAGTAGTCATTTAGGATCATTAGTTAATTAATTAGATAAACATTTATCCAATTAAAATAAATGAATTAAAAGAAATAACAAACAACCCTTGTGGGGGCCGGCCAAGGTAGAGGGAAGTATGGGTCCTTGGGCCCAAATTCGAAATAAGGAGAAGAAATAAAATAAACAGTCCAATTAATTGGGCCTTTTGGACTTAGAATACTAAAACAATACTAATTAACCGCGAAATTTTCTGGCCCTAAATTTCGGGTTATTACAATGTTATTTGCCTAATTATTGGTCAAGTCAACGCAAACATCGGACCCACTGTCCCAAGAATAAAGAAGCACATCTGCAGGTTGAAGATCCCCTTCGTTCCCTCCAGTCAATCCAACATCAACCTCCTTCTAAGCGAAAATCCCAGACCGATAACAAATATCAACAAGGGTATCACGAACAACATTATGTCGATGTTTAACACCCACCGTCCCGGATTCCTAGCACATGACACAACATGATCATCGAAAATATCTCCATCAAAAACCCTTGAGAAGGACTAACATGGTGCCCAAACCGAGAACAAAAGACTCTCATCTGGTAACAAAGAACACAACGATAAGCCTTACCGTTCATAGTCTGACTCAGAACCGAGATCGGGGCTGCCCTTATCATTATCATCATCATCATTATCATTACCTAAATCATATAAAAAAAAATTAATTATTACTACTATTATTAGTAGTAGTGTTGTCAGATTGGGTCAGAACTGATTTAACTGAACTGAACTAACTGAAACTGAACTGTTTTGGGTCGATCTGAAATTACCCGAAACTGAAAGTGAATTTAACTGAATGAACTGATAACTGAAAGTCAACTGAAAAATATCAAACTGAACTGAACTGAACTGAATTGAATCTGAAACCAACTGAAACTGAAGTTAACTGCTAAATATCTGAAAATAACTGAACTGAACTGAAACTGAACTGAAAGTCGAGTATCTGAAAATAACTGAACTGAAAAGAGGATAACTGAAGCTAACTGAAACTGAACTGAAAAGATGATAACTGTATCTAACTGATACTAAAAATGACTTCAAACTAATTTAATTTGAATATTACTAAACTGAATAAAAAATGAAACAATATTATCCAAACTATTTTGAACACTACAAGAAAATGCTAAATTACCTACCGCCATAAGTGGTAGAAAATGTAGAAAAATCGGTCGGAAATCATGTTTTCGACCGATTTTCGGTCGGTATTGAGCGGTAGGAAATACGTTGGTCGCTAATTGTAAATCGGTCGGAAAAATTACCTACCGCATTTTACAACATGTCCTACCGACTTTTAGTGGTAGCTAATTTCCTACCGAAAAATTAAAAAATATTGGTAGGTGATTTGCTACTGCAGTTCTCAACATTTCCGACCGAAAATGTGGTAGGTAATTTCCTACGAGAAATGTCGGTAGGTGATTTCCGACCGATTTTACACATTTATATTCGACCGACTAGCGGTAAAAAATTTCCTACTGAATGTCTATCTTAAGACTGGTTTGGAGTTATAAAATTGTAATCTCAAATGACCTGAACTAAAGCTAACCGAACCAAAAAAACTGTAACCAAAACTGAACTGAACTGCCGACATTTTGAACTGAACTGAATTGCACCCGTTCGAATTTTTAACTGATTGGTCAAACTGAACAATTAACTGAAACTGAAATGAACTAAAATATGTCCGTACAAAAACTGAACTGAAATCATAATTAAGTGAACTGAACTGAACTAGAAAAAAAATTATCTGAAATTAACTGAACTGAAACGACCCAAACTGATTGGTTAAAACCAAAACTGAACTGTTGACCTGAATTGACAGTGCTAATTATTAGTATTAGTATTATCATTATTATATCTTGGTTAATTAGAATAGTAACTTTGGAGTAATAATAATGATATAAATCGACAAATAATAATAATCATATAAAAAATTATTATTATGATTATTATTATTATTATTATTATTATTATTATTATTATTATTATTATTATTATTATTATTATTATTATTATTATTATCCCTATAATATAAGGGAAGGGGGAAGACAACGGCGGTCCAAGTGAATTACACTTTTACCCCCTCCCCTAACTAAATAACAAAAAAAACCTATATTTCCTTTGTCCTTTTAATTTTCTATACTTCCTCCGTTTTGAAAAAAATGCAACAATTGGGTTGACACGGACTCCTGGGCAATTTTTTGTTGTGAGGATAAAAGAGATAGAGAGAGAAAATGGGGTATGTGATGATGTGAGAGATAGAAACAAAACTTACAAAAATAGAATATTAAAATTGTTACATTTATTTTGAAACATCCAAAAATAGAAATTGTTGCGTTTTTTTCCGAAACGGATGAAGTATTTACTTTTTCACGCTTTCCAAAACATAACGTTAAATAAATATATCTTTAGATATAATAATAATAATAATAATAATAATAATAATAATAATAATAATAATAATAATAATAATAATAATAAATTATAAAGATTATATATTAAAAAAGTACACATTGAGCCTAACCAAACGAGATTCCACTTGACTATATTTTTTTCTTATATGTATAAAATTAGAGAGAGTCAAAGTTACACAATGGATAGTGACAAAAGTCCTTATGCAACAAACATATACGGACGGAGGTTATACTACAAAACTGGGTAACAATCCCAAATTAGTATATACAAAATCCTTGCCAAAACAAATATTCAATCAATACAAAATAAGTTAACAACAATAATTCTTTTATGAATCTATATATAATCCACTTAATTATTTGTATTGCATTACCAACACGTAATAAAAAAACTAGTTTCGGTTCAAACCCATGAAATTTCAGTTTGGATAAGATTCAATAACTAAAAAAATACAGTGTATATTGACAACAATAATACACTTGCCAAAAAAAAAAAAAAAAAAAAAAACTGTGGCAACAATAGAATTTCCGTTAATCTTGTAAAATTCTATCATGATACTAAAAACCTATCATGATACTATCAGGTCGGTCGAATAAGTTGAAGAGATTGTACCCTAAATAAAAACATAATTTTTACTTCAAAACTTTGGTATCATGATAGGTTTTTGATTTTTTCAGTATCATGGTAAGTATCTGGTTATCATATTAATTTCCTGTTGTTAGTATCATGCTAGGAAGTTCATTTTATTAAAGTTCTGATTTAATTCATAAAAATCATGTTTTTATTTATTGTCTTTAGTATCATGATTAGGATTTTTATTTATTTCATTTAAAATTCTTTATTTATAGTTTTGCATAAATCACTTTATTTTAATTTTAGGAAAAATTCACACCAATAATCTCAACTATTGGTGGTCTTTCAATAATAATCCCAACTAAGGGTAATTCTAGTATAATCCCAACTAATTCACCCTCTTCCAATTTTGATCCCATTTGACCTGTAACCGGGTAATCAGGTTAATCAAGTAGTTTAATTTGGTTTAATTATTATTAAATGGTTTTAATTATTAAAAAATTACAAAAAAATTACAAAATACAAGACAAATACAATGAATAAATAAATAAACAAAATTTAAATATAAATCCCAACCCAACCCCTTCACCTGCCCAGCCGCCCACCACCACAACCCCCAACCTGCCCCAGTCACCGCCCCTTCCCCCCTTGCCCAACCACCCACCAGCCAAACCCCGACCCATCCCCGACCCCACCTACCCCTTCCTCAACCCCACCCACTCCCGAATTCCCCCACCCCGTCAGCTCCTCCTCTCCCAAATTCCTCCTCCACCGAATCCCCCACCCCCGAATTCCCCTAGCACAGAGTCCCCCGATCCCCGACGATGCCCCCCATCCCAAATACCCCCGCCGCAAAAGTCCCCCACCCTTGTCGGACCCCCCCAAGCCCTCAAAACCACCGCCACAACCCACCAAACCCTACTCACCCGCCAAGAAGCCCCCAAAACCACCCCCACAAAGCCAAAAAGAAGAAGAAAACCCCCGTACCCACCCCCACGAGGCCAAGAAAAAGAAGAAAATGAGCCGGGACTTTGGCCGTGATGGTGAGAGGCGTTCGTTGTTGTGTGAGGAGAGAGAAAGAAATGGTGGATGTTGGGTGAGGAGAGATAAAGAGATGGTGGATGTTAGTTGAGGAGAGAAAATGAGATGTTAATGGTGAGAGAGGAGAGAGAATGGGTTGGTGAATTCTGATTTTTTTCCCCTTTTCTTTTCTTTTCTTTTTTTTTTATTTGTTTTTATTTTTTATTTGTTTTGTTTATTTTCTTAATTTAATGGTTACCTATTGTAGCAAGTTAATGGATCAAAATTGGAAGAGGATAAATTAGTTGGGATTATACTAGAATTATCCTTAGTTGGGATTATTATTGGAAGACCTCCAATAGTTGGGATTATTGGTGTGAATTTTTCCTTAATTTTATTGTTAAGAAGATAAGAATTTTATGCTATCACATTAAAATCTGATAAATTTTGGACAACTGGACTTAGGGTTCTTAAATTAATATTAATCACAATGATCACCTAAAAATATTAGATTTATGTGTGCATTATAAATTAACTCGCCTATTAATTATTTATTTGCATTTAGGTTTTTAATATGGAAATATCTATGTTGTTTGAAACTATAACAATAAAATTGCAACGAGATCGAGTAGAGGCTGCTAGATGCAGGGAACTGGAGAACATTTTGAACTACAGTACAGTGTTCTTACCTTCTTCCCCTTACCCTTTAATCTGATGAATGATCTAACGTTGGGGTTATATCTTGGCCTACGGGCTAGACGAATTGGTTCCGTACTGGCACCATAGAGTACAGTGTGACGACTCATTTACTTGAGTTTCTAAACTCACCCAGAGTCAGACATACTCACAATATGCAATATCAAAATATAAATAACAATAAAGTCGGCATTCAAACAACCGGCAGTGGGCCCACAACACAAAATGACGCCCACAACATCAAACATATAATCACCTTTCATATGGATATAACTATCTTTATTAAAGCAGGAATATACTAAACTGATATAGTGATGTAGAGTAAGTGGCGCGTACAGATAATGATGAGGAGGTAGTGCAGAGCAAATGTTGCCTACACCCAGCTGAGTTATGGGTTAGTAACCCAAGTTATGGGTTAGTAAACCATCATTACCCGCCAATGAGCTTATCGGTTTCTTACATTATAAAAAAAATTACATATGATAATCATTAGGAATAATTACATTAATAGGTACCAACTATTGCACTTTTTATTTTATAGGTACCAACTTTTGATTATTCACCAGCAGCACGAACTATTACATAGAGTTGCAAGGATAGATATATCACCTAAATGTTGTTGCAATTTATAGGTCATTCATACTTATTTATAGGTCATCCATACCTATCGTTGCAACTTTATGTAATAGTTCGTGCTGCTGGTCAATAATCAAAAGTTGGTACCTATAAAATAAAAAGTGCAATAGTTGGTACCTATTAATGTAATTATTCCTAATCATTATGCATATAGTTAAGATTTATGAGAATGAAGTCATAGCCCAGTGGTTAGGGCTTTAGAATTTCAGGCACGAGGTCCTGGGTTCGATTCTCACCGCACGCATTTGCGAGGATTCCTTATTACCCCCCTTACAGATGCGTGTGTTAGCTAAAATTGGGTCGGGTGCATGAACTGCAATAGGGCCCAGTTCCAAGGCCTAGTATCCCACACATTATCCTATAAAAAACATATATAGTTAAGATTAATATACAATTAATTAGTGTACATGATATGTATCCAAAACTTTATGTTGAAAACAAATAAATTGTACTCCTACTTTTCTACAAGGACTTGAGGCTTGTTCAAAGCTTATTGGCTATAATTTTTTTTGTCCTGATGTCATATCAAGCAAAAATAAGGAATTTTATTTTTTTTATTATTTAAAAAACGATCTTTAATCAGGTGTTTGAGTCGAAATAAGGATAGTTGTACGTGCAGTTGAAAACTATCCTTTATCATCTTTATCTTTTAAGTATCTTTAATGATTTTTAGATATTATCTTCTATGATCTTTATCTTATCTTTTAAACTGTTGGGTTTTTTTTTTGTTTGTATTTTTTGGTATAATTTAAGTGTACATCTATATTTATATTTTGTTTATTCAATATTTATTTTTTCTAATTTAGGATGTGTTGTCTTTAATTTATATCAAATCAGATCAGACTAGGGGTGCGTTCTCTTCGTCTTAATAATAACTAGATTTTTTTCACGCGATGCGTATGATAATTTTGAAAATTTTGTATTATTATTGTTGTCTTTTTTTTTTGGCAAGTGTATTATTGTTGTCAATATACACTGTATTTTTTTAGTGATTGAATCTTGTCCAAACTGAAATTTTATGGGTTTGAACCGAAACTAGTTTTTTTATTGCATGTTGGTAATGCAATACAAATCAGTGGATTATATATAGATTCGTAAAAGAATTATTCTTGTTGACTTATTTTGTATTGATTGAATGTTTGTTTTGGCAAGGATTTTGTATATACTAATTTTGGATTGTTACCCAGTTTTGTAGTATAACCTCCGTCCGTACATGTTTGTTGCATAAGGACTTTTGTCACTATTTATTATTTAACTTTGACTCTCTCTAATTTTATACATATAAGAAAAAATATAGTCAAGTGGGATCTCATTTGGTTAGGCTCAATGTGTACTTTTTTAATATATAAGTATTCAAAGATATATTTATTTAACGTTATGTTTTGAAAAGTGTGAAAAAGTAAATATAGAAAATTTAAACGACAAAGAAAGTATAGGTTTTTTTTGTTATTTAGTTAAGGGAGGGGGTAAAAGTGTAATTCACTTGGACCGCCGTTGTCTCCCCCCTCCCCTTATATAATAGGGATAATAATAATAGTAGTAGTAGTAGTAGTAGTAGTAGTAGTAATAATAATAATAATAATAATAATAATAATTTTTTCCGTCTTTTGGAAACTTAGATACAAAGAGGAGAAATGAATGAGTTGGGGAGTGCCTCAATGTATGTTGACTAGATCTCTAGGTGGTGACTTGGTTGTGGATGAGCTGATGCTTGGTGCTGACTGGACTCCCTCGAACCGGCTCGGGCCAGGCTGAGTGAGTCCTGCAAAATGAACAAGGGTGACTGACTCGGGGGGTGGACCCGAAAATTCCCCTCCGATGCTGAAATCAGCAAAGTATTTTATGTAGGATATTGGGAGTTGTATTGGGAGTTGTGTATTAAAAGTTGTGCCTTCCCTCACCTGCCATAAATGTAGGATATTTATAGGTGAGGTTTTTGGGAGCTGATTGACGGGCATGTGGGGGCTGTCAATCAGCTGATATGGGGGATTCATGACATGTGTATTCGGATGTCCAGATGGCGACACCTGTCCGAAGGGTGTTTTAGGAGGTAACGGGAATTTCGGGGGTATTTTGGTCATTGTGACTTTATGGGCCTCGAGGCCAAAACAATAATAATAATAACTTTTTATATGATGATGATTATTATTATTTTTATTATTATTCGTGGATTTATATCATTATTATTACTCCAAAGTTATAGTGTTTTAATTAACCAAGATATAATAATGATAATACTAATACTAATAATAGTAATAATTAATTTTTTTATATGATTTAGGTAATGATAATGATGATGATGATGGTGGTGATAATAATGATAAGGGAAGCCCCGATCTTGGATCTGGGTCAGACTATGAACGGTAATGCTTACCGTTGTGTTCTTTATTACCGGATGAGAGTTCTTTTGTGCTCGGTTTGGGCACCATGTTAGGCTTGCTCAAGGGTTTTTGATGGAGGTATTTTCGATGATCATGTTGTTTCCTGTGCTGGGAATCTGGGATGGTGGGTGTTAAACATCGATATAATGTTGCTCATGATACCCTTGCTGATATTTGTTATCGGTTTGGGATTTCCGCTCAGAAGGAGGTTGATGTTGGATTGAATGGAGGGAACGAAGGGGATCTTCGACCTGTAGATGTGCTTCTTTATTCTTGGGACAATGGGTCCGATTTTTGCGTTGACTTGACGGGGTTTCCTTTGACACAATCCGGGTTAGCTGACTTTGATCCTGGGCGGGTTGTGTCAGTTGCAGCTTAGCGGAAGCGAGACAAGTATGAGGCTCGTTGCAGGGCATTGGGTATGATTTTCTCCCTTTCTCATTTTCTTCATTAGGGGAACTAAAGAAGGTGGTTGTGGCGTTGCTGAAGTGGGTACAGGTGTTCGCTAGGACTCAAGATATAGGTGCTCGCGCTACTACTCACATCTTCAGCAGGCTCAGACTTACTATAGCTAGAGGGGCGGGGCCCATATTGTATCTCGGCTCCCCACCAACATCTAGTAATTCTTTTGACGTACTTTTTAGGGTTTTGATTGTTTTGATGATGATAATAATAATATGATGATGATGATGATAATAATAATAATTATTATTAGTAGATTTATTTTGAACTTTATTTTATTTTTCTTAATTATTTATGGATTTATATCATTATTATAACTTTGTAGTTACTATTTTAATTACCCAAGATAATTTTTTTTTACATAATCATATTTTTTTAATACACACACACACATACATACATACATGTATATAAGATTAACAACACAACTGCATAATAAATAATTAATATGAATCTGATTGGAACTTATTTCATGAGCAATTCTCATAAGTTGAAAAGAATAAACCTTAGATCATATCATACAATGTCTCATCTCAGCAATTCTCATAAGTTTTTAGATCAGATCAGATTAAAAAAAAATCAGATGAAGAGAACATACCATTAATATACAATTATAGAAAATAAGTAATAAAGAAAACTAAATAAGTATTATGAAATAATTTCATGAGCAAAACTACATTTTAAATGAGCAAAATGAATATTAAATGCCCAAAATATAAATTTGGGCACACATAGCTCTGCTTTCACCTAGATATGCACTATAGGAGCTCATTTTTTTGGGGGAGCTAAGTTTTTTTTTTTTTAATTAATAAATTGATTTCTCTTTTATCTAAGCCTGAATTTCGCTATGCAAGATTGAATTATTTTGTTGCGAAACCAAGCTCTAGCTTGTTATCGTGAAAGTAACTAGTGTGATTCGTAAAGATTCATATTCTTCACGTCCTTTTAATATATTGATGTTGTAATTTTCAAATTTTGATAAAAGGTAATATTGAAAACTTGCAAGATTGTTAGTAAATTGTGAGCGATTTTTAACAACACTGGCCTCTTCCTAGGTTTTGTCATTATTTTTCATGGGCATGATTGGTGCATTTTAGAACTGGCCGCATGTCCAATGAGTACGACCCTTTGAGACAAGACCTCTAGAGCTAATGACCTATGAGCTTGAGCTAATGCCCATTATTTTTCATGGGCATGATTGGTGTATTTTAGAACTGGCAGCATGAGTACGACCCTTTGAGACAAGACATCTAGAGTTAATGACCTATGAGCTTGAGCTCAACCTAGGTATGACCCCTCATCGGGTGAATGAGCTCTATTCCCCTCTCCTTTAATTTGTTTTGTTTGTATGTGTTCCTCTTGTTAAGGAAAATTTGATGTTTAGCTTGGGGAGGATATTAGTTGTCTTGGACATATTCATTTTATATTAGTATTCTAGTTTTGCATTTTCGTTTTTTATTTTTAATTTTGCTATAGCTGTTTTTTGTGTTCCTCTCTTTTAGTTTGTATTGTTTGCGTTTCTCTTGCAAGTGTCATTGTTTTTATGGAGTAATGTAGTTTTTTTATTGATTAAGGTCTTGATCGGTGGAATCATGTTGCATAAATTGGATGAATTAAACGATTTCATTCTTAATTTAATTTAGTGTGTAACTCGAAAAAAATGTAAATAAATAAAGGGAGAAATAATGTAGGAAGAATTTTTTTGTATGTATATTTCTTTTTATCATTCAAAACAAAAGGAAAAGGAAGAAAAGAAAAAAATAAATTCATCTGAATTTAGCATATATTCATATATTTGTGTAGTAACTTCAAATTTTTAGCTTTCGTGTCATATAAATAGCTATTCACTTTGATTCTTTCTCTTCCTTTCATTTCATTTATCCCTTAGAAAAAGAGTTACACATTGGGTAGTTCTTGGCGTTGTGAAGGTGAAGTTTGCGCTATATTTAATTTGGTAGCAGTGTCTTTATCCGAGAGCATTTTTATTTCCCTGTGTTTTTTAGTACCATATTCTCAAATTAAGTTATTTTACCCTATCTAACCAAGTGTACCCTATTTGAGGAACTCATGACTCCCGTGTATTAGTCACCCCCTTTGAAAAGGGGAGAAAGATGGTAGGCAATCCTAAAGAAGAAATACATATAGAGTAATTGAGCATAATTTCTGAGCAATATTGAATACATGAGAGACTCTATATTTTTATTTTTGTAGTACTAGAATGAGAAGTTCTTTGCATTTAATGAAGTTTAGCTTGGGAAAGATGTGTGATATGTTGGTTGCTAGCTCCAAATGCTTGATGTAGGTATGAGGTTCGTTTTATCAACTCCTTTTGAAATCTATTGAAAAAATATATGTTTTGTGAGTTTGCAAATTTTGGTATGTGTGTTTCCTGATGGAATTTATCATTTCTTTCCCATGTGCTTTAATAATTGACAAGAATTTGTTTAGCTTGGGGGCGTTTGATAGGTAGTAATTTTTCTACATTTTATATACAATTTAGTACTCTTTTATTAGCATTTAGTTCTTTTTTTGTCTATTTTCATAACTTTGTATCACCATGACTTTTCACGGGTTGTTTTGTTGTTTATGATCTTATTCAAGAATAACTAATCACTTTTGTGGATTAATGTTTAGCTTCTTGCCTTGTGTGGGTGATGTTGGAACTGCTCATTACATAGGCAAACAATTTGGAAGTGGTTTCACACAATGGTAAACATCAAACGTATCTCTCAACATGTTCAACATTTTATTATGATTCAAATTGGAGATAATAGCTTATCGCGTTAGCTTCGAAACGATAGGTCAGACGCCCAAAAATGATGAATAGAGAGAAATTAAGTTATGTCATTTTGAAACAAAGTTATTCATTACATGGTTGCCATGTTTCCAATTGTTGATCTTTTGTAGGGAACATGCCCATGTTGATGTCAACATGTACGTGTTAACTGTTAACCTACCTTCCAAAAGTTAGAAGCTTGATGCCAAAGGGTTTTCCTTAGCAACATGCCCGTGTTGCTATCAACACGCCTGTGTTGTTCATTTATTTTCCAGCAGCAAATGAAAGGCAAAGTCATGTGTTAAGCTAATAAGCTAGCATTTTCTATATATTTTGATGCATAATCAACACCTTAAAGATCCAAGAAATATATAAAAAAATTGTAGCCCACAATTTTACCAAAAATAAGATCAAAGATATGGATTTGAAAATTACCCACCAAGAATTATCATCAACAACTAAACAATATAAAAATTTCTTGTTTGAACATTTATATATAAATAAGCTTGGAGAATAGAACAAAAGAATAAGAAATAAGGCAAAAAGGGAGAACGGGGTAGTAGCCCGTCGCACCTCGCGACCCACGATGGTCCCTCGCGACCTACGATTTGCTACTGCCTCGAGCCTTGGTTTGTTTGTGTTCTCGGATGCCTTTTGCCTTGGATGCCTTTACATCTTAAAGCTTGTTTATTAGGCTTCAATACTGTATTAAGGGAGTATTAAACTTGAGTAAATAAGAATGTTAAGAGCTAACATTGTGTATGTCATCTTAGCATGTTAATTGCACAATTTAAGTGATACAGAACGGGATGGTCAAACAAGCGTCTTCAACGGTCAATGACGACTCTTTCCATATCTATTTAACTTGTCTAGCTTTAGCTTCATTTTAAGCTTTACTTTTATGCTTTTCGGGTTGTAATAAGTAGCTTAAACTCTTGTTTTAACGCTTTAGTAGTTAACTAGGCTTGTAATAGCATGAGAGTAAAGGATTATAATGGCTTAAAGGAGCTAAAGGGGGCCTAAACAGCCGTGGAAGAGTAATGCATGACCGTGCAAGGCAAGTCGTGCATGAAATGGGCAGAATTGAAGGTGCACGACCGTGCAAGAAGGTTGCACGACCGTGCAAGCAAGTTGCACGACCGTGCAGGCTTATCTTGCAGGATCATGCACGATCCAATGGCACAAGAAGTATTGCACGACCGTGCAAGAATAGGGTACACGACCGTGCAACCAAGATGCACAACCGTGCAGGCTAACCTTGCATGACCGTGCATGATCCAGAACCATGGTTTTTGCTTGCATGACCGTGCATAGTTGAACTGCACGACCATGCATGGCCCATTACGCGTGAATTCGTATTTTGCTTCCCTTCTCTTGCTTTGTTAAGTGATTGGTTAATCTTGGACCTTGATTGCTTAGAGATTAATGGCCTAGATTAGAAGCTTAATTAGGGGTTGCTTAGTCTATAAATAGTCTCTTTGCCTCATGTAAAAATCAGATTTTGTCGAATTGAAAATTGAGAGTTTTCGCCTTCTCTTTGTGAGTTCTTTGTGAACTTGTCCATCCTTGGTGGTTGGTGAAACCTTGCAAACTTTGTGATTGTAAGTCATTTTCTGTTCTTTACCTTTGTGATTTAAAGTAGATTATGTTTAGTTCATGATTATAAGTCCTTAGTGAGCTTATTTTCATGTCTATATCCATGTTTTGATGAGTTTTTCATGTTCATATTTGAGGGCATATATAGACCTACGAAAATTCTGAAAATGTGGTGGTTTTGTATGTTTTTGAGACCCCATCCTACATGGATGTGGTATCAAGAGACTAGGTTTCAATACCTCCAAAGATCTTAGTGATTTATTGTTTAAAATTTCAGATTTTTGTGTGTTCTTGAATATTGCATAGAAGGTGTTTGATGAAATGATTAAGTGGATTTTTTCTTCTTTAGACCCCATACTTCCTTGTCCAATCTTTAAGGGATATTGAAGTAAGCCTAAACTCCACAAAAGTAGTATCCTCCATTCACCTAGCACCACGAAATTTATCTTTGAAGGTTGTGATTATTGATTGCACTATAGGTGTTTGCTAAAATGCCTAAGTGAGTTTTTCTTCTTCAAACCCCATATTTCTTTATCCTATATTCAAAGGATATTCAAATAAATCCTTTAAAACCACAATTAAGTTTTCCTCCTTTACCTAGCACCACAAATTTCTAGCCTATTGTCATATTTTGAAAATGGATTTGTCTAAACTCAATTTTTCAATGAGGGAGATTGTGTATATGAAGGATGTCTGCAAACAAATGATTAACTCAATTGACCAAATGGTTGGGACAAAACAAAAATTGGCTAAGGAGTTTAGACATCAAGAGTTTCAATCTAGATGTACGATTTTGGATAGAGTTTGTAATTTCAATGTTGACCCAAATGCTAGAGAGAACTTAGTATCCCAATACATGGTTGATAAACTTGAACTACATGCCTTGGGTTTTCCTAAACAAGTGACCTTTCCTTTTTCAATTGGGAAATCATATTTTGATGAGCTTACTTGTGTGGTGAGTCAAATGGATGATTGTCATATTGTTTTTGGACAACCTTGGTTGATGAGAAGAAATTTCATCCATGATTCTTGTAAGAACTCATATTCCTTCAAATGGAATCGAGTGAAGATTGTCCTAAATCCATTGCCTCCTAATGAAGTGCAAGAGGTTTCCGTCAAGCATGTCACTCCCATTTATAATGAAGAGGTATCCAATGCACAAGATGAGGGTTCATTGCTTATGGTTCATGGTGATCTTCAACATGAGTTAAAAGAATCCACTTCTCTCTTCTTTCCTTGTGATGAGGTTTTTGATATTCATGTGGTAAAGGATTGTGATGATCAATTTAATGAGCATGAATGGGATGAATTGATGAAAATGGATGATATGCATGGTAATGATTTTTCTATTGTTGATCATGGTGATGGTGATGAGACTTCTTGGGTTACTAATGAATTCAAAATTTCTGTTGTGGTGCATGATGATTCTCTTGGGCTTAATTCTAGCTTAGCATATTTTGACGTTGGCATTAGTGAATTAAGACTAAGGTTTGAACGAAATTCTTTACCCCTTGATGCTATGTTTGATCTATCTTATGCTCATGGAGGTTGTGGTTGGTCTAGAATTGATAAGGGTGCTCGTGATGATGTCTCACTTTCTTTGACATATTCTTGCATTGGAAGAACTCTATTGGTCTCGATGTCATTGAAATATAGATTTTTGAGGTGGCGGGTTAGGTGCGCCAATGCTATGCTTGATTTCTTGGTTGATGTGCATCAGATTTCGTTGGTTGTGCTACTTGTCCTCCTTATTTGGGAGTTTGATCCGGGTGGGTCTTCGAAGAGCAATGGAAGTTTTGAATCGGTTTTCCTAGCTATAGCTGCCGGCTATAGTGGATTGGACCTTATTCGTTGTTGGTTGTCCTCACTATGTTCCTTGTTGAAGGTGAGGATTTGAGGGAAAATCCTTTTTTAGAAGAGAAGTTTGATACAGAACGGGATGTCAAACAAGCGTCTTCAATGGTCAACGACGACTCATTCCATATCTATTTAACTTGACTAGCTTTAGCTTCATTTTGAGCTTTACTTTTATGCTTTTCGGGTTTTAATAAGTAGTTTAAACTCTTGTTTTAATGCTTTAGTAGTTAACTAGGCTTGTAATAGCATGAGAGTAAAAGATTAGAATGGCTTAAAAGGGCTAAAGGGGGCCTAAACAGCCGTGCAAGGCAAGTCGTGCATGAAATGGGCATAATTGAAGGTGCACGACCGTGCAGGCTTATCTTGCACGATCGTGCACGATCTAGTGGCACAAGAAGCTATTGCACGACCGTGCAAGAATAGGGTGCACGACCGTGCAACCAAGATGCACGACCATGCAGGCTAACCTTGCACGACCGTGCACGATCCAAAACCATGGTTTTTGCTTGCACGACCGTGCATAGTTGAACTGCACGACCGTGCATAGTTGAACTGCACGACCGTGCACGGACTAATACGCGTGAATTCGTATTTTGCTTCCCTTCTCTTGCTTTATTTAGTGATTGGTTAATCTTGGCCCTTGATTTCTTAGAGATTAATGACCTAGATTAGAAGCTTAATTAGGGGTTGCTTTGTCTATAAATAGTCTCTTTGCCTCATGTAAAAATCAGATTTTGTTGAATTGAAAATTGAGAGTTTTCTCTTTGTGAGTTCTTTGTGAAATTGTCCATCCTTGGTGGTTGGTGAAACCTTGCAAACTTTGTGATTGTAAATCATTTTCTATTCTTTACCTTTGTGATTTAGAGTAGATTATGTTTAGTTCATGATTATAAGTCCTTAGTGAGCTTATTTTATGTCCATATTCATGTTTGGATGGGTTTTTCATGTTCATATTTGAGGGTATATATAGACCTACAAAAATTCTGAAAATGTGATAGTTTTGTATGTTTTTGAGACCCCATCCTACATCATTAAGTTTCTCGAATTCTGATTTATGAAGGGTTTAATGGTGATAATTCAGTCAACTTTTCTGATTTACTTCTTGAGGTAGGTTTTCCTATAAATTGGGATGCTTGTTCATTTTTTGAATATATAAGAAAAATTCTAAAATCTTGCATACCAAAAGCAACTTTTTAGCTTTTAGTGTTTTCTAGCTAATTATACTAAGAGTGTTCAATTCATACACAAATTCTAAAATACAAGTCTTTTAGGGCTCGTTTATATTAGATGAATAGAGATGAACTGAACTTAATAGAGATGAACTGAATTGAACTGAACTGAATAGAAGTATATTAATTGAACTAAATAGAGATGAACTAAACTGAACTGAACTGAATAGAGATTAACTGAACTGAACTGAATTGAATAGAATATAATCTGATGTAAACAAGCCCTTAGGATACACTCTTAAGATCATTTGATCTTACTTACCATAACATAATAAGATCATATATGAACTGAATTGAATTGAACTGAATTGAATAGAATATAATCTGATGTAAAAATTTATGACTTTATTAAGTAATAAAATTTGATCTTACTTACCAAAAAAAATAACACGCTCATAAGATACTATTACTTTATTACTTAACTCACGCTCCTAGGGTAGGATTTAACAATCTTTTCATTTTTGGTATATATTACTTTACTTACCAAAAAAAATAACGAAATTGGGAATATAACTTATTGATATATATGAACTGAACTGAACTGAAATGAACTGAATTGAATATAACATCATAAGATCATATATATGAGCGTGTTACTTTATTACTTTATTACTTTACTTATCATATCATTTATGACCACCTACCAAAAAAAATAACACGCTCATATATTTTCCGAAAGAAATTGAAAATTTTTCATATACTTTATGAATTATGTAAATCTTAACATTACTATCTAAAAATTTAATATTAAGATTTCTAAACCGTGCATTACACGGGTGCTATGCTAGTTTTATTATATATCACATAAATTATTAAGGATTTGTTTTTTTAGACTGAATTAATTTGACATGAACTAAATTAAGCTAAATCTTAAACTCAGTATGAGTTGAAATGAACAAAAAATTGAAAAACTAAATAAACAACAATAGAAAAAATTGCTTTTAGTACTACAACCTTTTGTCAATATATTTTATGAAGACAAACTATTCTATTGGGAAAAAAGTTTGTGTTCATAAACAACAATAGAAGAAATACAAGGAATTATCAATATATATAGATAGATACTGATAAACAAATTCAGTTTAATAAGAGCATATCAAATTCATACATGATTGAGCATATATTAATCGATATATTAAAGTTAGAATCAGTTCATATATGAAAAATGAGTTCAATCAGTTCATATATATACAGATTAAAATCAAATTCTCCTACTGGATGAATTTTGGGGGTGAAAGTTGATGAATGCAACGACAACTAAAACGATAGAGGAAAGATTAGCACCAACTTCCAACAATGGAGGTAGGGGCGGAGCTAGGATTATAGAGGCCCCAAGCAAGATCTCAAAAATGGGGTCTTATAACACAATTTAAAAAATACCCAATAAAAAAAATCTCAACACTACTCGCAACATTAACACCATCAAAAATAGAAAAGGTTTAATTTTTATTAACCAAAAAAGTCTAATTGATATAATAAAATTAAAATTTCACATTACAAAAATAAATAAACAATAACATAAATACATCACTGTTAAAGCTTGCAGGAATTTAATTTTAGAAAATGGAAAAAGTAATTAAGGGATGATTAATGATTTTGGGAATATTGATATGTAAACATGGGTTATTGATTTAAATTTTGAAAAAAAAGTAATTGAGGGTTCCACTTAACAGTTAACGTGTTCAATAAATGTTATCCAAATTAATTCCTAAAAAATTGTAAAGAGATTTAAATGTGTGACTTCTAGTAAATGAGACACTTTCCTTTATCACTAGTCCATTCAAGTTTCTTTTAATTTATATTTAAAAAAAATAGAATAATATACAATTTGAGGTCTTTTGGTTCAGAGTCCCTATGCAGTTGCCCACCCCGCACGGGCCTAGAACCGCCCATGAATGGAGGAAATGTGTTTTTTTTTTGTTAGTTGGTAAGAAGCCACATTTACCTACTGGATGGATTTTGGGGGTGAAGTTTGTCTTATTAAGTAATAATTAAAAAGTTAGCTTAATTATTAGAAGTAAATCGGCAAAATGTTGCATTATTAGAAGCATTTTTTTTTTCAAAACAATAAAGGCCTAAAAAGTAAAAAACACATATATGATCAGAGCAGCTCGTGTGTAGCTCGGACTTGACTCGGTCAAAGCATGACTCGAGTTGGCTCGTGCTTGCTCAAATAAGCTCAAAACTCGATCAATGTACAAAGAACTTAACATTTTTTCATTCCTCCATCTTTCAAAATAAGATTTACTTTGACATTTAATAAAAATAATAATCTAATTAACTTTAGCACTATTAAAAAACAAAATATAATCAACAAATACTTGAAATTTAAAAGACTAAGTCTTTTAAATAAACAGTTCGTGATCGACTCAATTCAACTCAAAATTTAACAAACACTAACTCAATAACGTTATGCTCATGTTCAACTCGCTCGATAAACACCCTTCCAGCTAGAGCTGTAAACCTGACTTGAACTACAAAATGATCTGAAATTAACCTGCGACCCGACCCGTTTTAACCCGAAAAACTAGGCACCCAAACCCGATCCGACCCGATCTACATACACCCATGACCTGAAGGTAACCCGTAATTAAGACACCCTAACCTAAACCGCACCCGACCCACATTGACCCAAACCCTGATCACATCCATATTCGAAACACCCAAACTCAAATGGCAACCAACCTGAAAAACACCCAAAGCCATATACATCCGATTTAAACCCGCTTCAACCCGACCCGTTTCGCACCCAACTTGATTCACACTCGACCCGATTCACACCGACCTGAATCACACCCGACCCGATTCACACCTGATCCATTTTACACCCGACCCACATTGTACCCGACTCAACCCACACCCAACCCACATTTTACCCATTTGTTGAGGAATTTGTGATTGTTGGTTGAGCCATTGAGGGCTTTAGGCGTTGGTTCTTTAACTGTTTTCAAAAAATGAGGAAATGGAAAATGATTTTTCATATAACATGTTATTTTATCAATGAGAAATAGAAATTTGTGAGTGTTATGAAGATGTATTTTTTAACCAAACTTCATTTTTTAATTTTGGATAATCTGTCGGTGGTCACACTTGCCTCATCCTTTTTTAGTCCAAGTATTGTTGGTTATAACAATCATTAATTAAAGTATTTTTTAAAAACTAGTTAAAACATGAATGAATGCAAATTAATATATTAGATATTTTTTTTGACAATTAAAAAAAATATTAATTACCAAAGTAAAAGGTTAAGGTACACCACCAAAATAGTACAACCAAAAGGGGTGGGAGTGTGCGACAAAAATACAAAATGCATCTACACTCCCCTCACCCCACCTTCTAGGAAGGGTGTGTGAGGGAAGAGCTCATCATGTGCACCTGACTCGGTTAATCCGGGTACCCGAAAATTCGGATCCGACCCGGTATATGGTTTTACAAATCGGGTACCCGCACCGGTTTTTAAAATCGGATCAGATACCCAGTTTTTTGGGTTAAAAAATCGGATACCGGATACATATTTTGTTGCTCGTCCCTATAATCCAGCCTTAATTTGCCCAAATAGACTAAAACGAATGGATCCTAAGTAGATTTGACTCTTTCAAAAAAATGTAGAATTGCCTAATCCGAATTCATGACACCTCGATTTGGCATTGATTTTTGTCTTAAATGGAATGGAATTGACTTTGTATATAATCTCGGGGCGGGCATAATTTTGCGATTCCGAATTCACATATCATTGCCCATTAATCCAAATTCCTTGGCCCGACCTGAAACCGGCCCACACCAAATGAACGATCTGAATATACCCATTCCGAGATCGATCGACCCCCAAAAATGAGCCCAACCCGACAACGACCCGACCCAATTCAACCTGAACCCGTAACAACCCAACCCATTGCAACCCAAACCCACAATGAACCTGTTTCAACCTGCATTTAACCCGACCTGATCCAACCCGACCCGAAATACACCCGACCCAAAGCTGACCCGAATCGAACCTGACCCACACCTGCTGACCCACACCTGCTACCATCTCAACCCACTCCCGACCCTACCCAAATATGACCCGACCTGAAAATCAAGGAGTTAACACATGCAATGATACGACCCGTAACGGTCCGACCCACATTGACCCGATCTGAACTCGACCCAAACACCCATTTTGACACCTCTACTTCCAGCCAGACATCCACATACAAAATGTGGTGTATGGAGTAGTGCACCTCTAGTAATGGGGCACCCTTGATTACGGGGATGGCGGTCGACATTGGCATGTTCTGTGTAGTACTACTACTCGACTACTCCCGCCCCAATTCTCATCTCCCAGGTGCCTTCATCTTCTCTCTCTCCTCTTTAATTACTCCACTCAATTCTTCTTCTCTTACTTTTCTCTCTTTTTTCCCCCTTTTCATTCATTCATTCCTTCCTCAAATTCTCTATTTATACCGATCTTCTTTCTCTTTCTCTCTCTCAATCAATTAATCACTCAGATTCCCCACCTCCATATTCTTCTTCTTCCTTTTGCTTCTTACTTCAATTCTCACACAAATGAATTCCTTTCTCTCTCCTTTTGCTCTCTAAATTCCCCTCCACTCCCATCTCACAACTTACCAGAGAAAAATAAAAATAAAATTACATAAAACCCCATTTTGTTAGTTTTGTAAAAAAAAAACCCAAAATACAAATACAAATGGAAAAGTATGAAGTAGTGAAGGAAATAGGAGCTGGCAATTTTGGAGTTGCTAGGCTTATGCGTCACAAAGAGACCAAAGAGCTTGTTGCCATCAAATACATCGAGCGTGGTCATAAGGTCTTCATCAATTTTTTTTTTTTAATTTTTTATTTTGGGGTTGATTTATTTATTTATTTTTTTTATAAAAAAAGTAATGAAATCCTTCTGTTTTCTTTCTGTTTTTTTTTTGATATATTTTTTTTTGGGGAATTTTGTAGATCGATGAGAATGTGGGAAGAGAAATCGTCAACCATAGGTCGCTTCGTCACCCAAATATTATTCGATTTAAGGAGGTTAGCTTAGCTGATCCCCCTTTTTTTGGACCAATTTCGCTTAATCAATTGTCTTTTTGTGAATAAATGACGAGTTTGTAAATTGAATGAGTTGTATATGAATGTGAAATTGCAGTTGGTTTTGACGCCAACCCATCTGGGAATTGTGATGGAGTATGCGGCTGGTGGTGAGCTTTTTGACCGCATTTGCACTGCTGGTCGTTTTAGCGAGGATGAGGTAACTGCCTATTTTGTTTGTTATTCTTGTTGTGTCGATTAGCAATTCAACTTCATAAAGCTGGCAATTGGTGAATAATTGTACTCATCGATGAATTTTAGCTGATTTATGGTTTTGTTGTACACTAAAAAAGAAGAAAATATATCCAATTTTTACTCACATTAATGGATTTTCACTGGATATCATGGACAAAGATTTGGTTCTGCACTAGAAACTCTTACATCTTATTTAGTAGGTAGTGTTAAAAGGTGGTTATTGGGAATGGATTTGAAATTGCCATTCTACTCCTTTGTTATTGCTAGTTCGGTCCAAGCATCTCTATATTTATTTGTCATTATCACTTTAGAAGGGTGGAATTGAACTATTATATGGTAATCATGATGGCATTCGCCGGGTCGTCTGGGGCTTAATGTTGGCTCACAAGCACAACACAGCACATTCAAGCATGTACCTAGTCGGCCGGGCCATGTTAGCCCGAAAGCATCCCGGCCGGCATGAGGCATGGCTCACAACCATCTTTGTTTGTTGTGATAATGAAAATTTATAAATAAATGGACATTGCTTACATGCCATGTGGAGTTATGGACCACTAGGATGAAGGATCAGCTTAGATGATAGGAGTAATAGAAGATAACTATGAACAATTAAGTTGGAAGGAGGGAGTTTTACGAAAAGAAGGAGATATTAGATGCAGGCTACAAGTCGGGGTCTATTTTACATGGACTTTGCTTGAAATGTCCAAGAGTCAGACTAGATGATTTTATGATTTTTTTTTGCATGATTTTAGTTCAAAATAAACTATCCAAGTGTAATACTAATGTTCATGTTCAAGGATAGAGTGACTGATATGGGTGATAAAATAGAAGTTCGAGTAACATAGGATGTGGTACTGGTACACCAAGCTTGATAGTTGACTAGGCTTCCCCCTTTATGTTACTTCCAATTTGATCGAATCCTTGTTTCTTTTCACCTACTACTTTAGTCACTGAGTGGTTTACGGAGTCCAGGATTGGGTGAAAATTGGTTATAGGAATGTGGATGCAAAATAGTAAATTTGCAAATTATGTACTCCGTATCTTTGATGGTGTTAATTGAAGTACCTATATCACCTCTAAGAAAGTTTTAAGTGCAAGGGATGGTTATGAAGTGAAGTACCTCTATTATATAGAATTTAACCAGTCAACCATAACATATACCCCAAACCCACCATGTGTCATGTTTCTACTCTGACCTTTTGGGCTTGCAGATGCCAATATGAAACTGCCTATGTAACAAACAAACAATAATGTATTAGTGGACTAGTCAGTTAGACCTTAGAAGTAACTCTTACAGCATCCTTACAAAAAGGTTTGGCATGAGTCTCATGACCACAAGAATTTTTAACGGTCAGCAACTTTGCAAGTTTGTATGGCTATTGTTTTTATGTCCTTCTTCGGCTGTTAAAATGGGTCCTGTTTGGCATAATGGCATTGAATACATCTTTCAATGTTAATCCTATTAATTATTTTTTCCCACCTTCATTCCCTCCTCTGCCTTGGAATAGTAGTACCAGTCATTAATATCTTGATCTTGATAAAAATCTGCATTGGAATCTACCTAGTACCTTGACACAGAATCAACAAATTCAAACCTCTGATGTGTTTTTTTTTGTGTTTTTCTTTTTTTTATTTGCTCATTTTACATTTTTACGTTTGTTGAGACAAAACTTTAAAGTATAATATCTTTAATTACATGTTTGTAAAAATCACAACTACATATTAAAAAACTATATGTTGAGACGAATTCAATGAGACCCTCACATGACTCTGTTTTTTCTTATATTATAAATCATCATAGTTGTTGGTCAAAGTATGTTTTGTGAATAGCTGATTACATTGATAATAAACGGCAATATTACCTTTTTTTTTTTTAAATATATATATATATTAGTCATGTTATTATGGTCAAGAGGAGCATATGTATAGTTACAAAAGTTAAACTTTTTGCAAATGCTCTGAGTTTATTGTCAAATTATGTGCTATGTAATTAGAAGGTTAAAAAAGCCAGATCTTATTATAATACTAAATTAATGCACTCTGCTTGTAAATTTTCCAGGCTAGATATTTCTTCCAGCAGTTGATCTCAGGTGTTAGCTTCTGTCATTCTATGGTAAAATCTCTATATCCGTGCTATGCTAGTTCATTAGATATAGAAAGTTTATGTGCAGAAATCACTTCTCTTCTATAATATAAGCTTAGTTAAAATAACCAATAAAAACTCTTGTTTGTTTGCTGCAGCAAATTTGCCATAGAGATTTGAAATTGGAAAACACTTTATTGGATGGAAATCCAGCTCCTCGCCTGAAGATATGTGACTTTGGTTATTCCAAGGTTCGGATGAATCTTTCAATATTTACTATTTGCATGAAATTTAGCACAAGATATAGTTATGGATCATGTGCATTTTGACAACATCATGTGTTTATTTTGACTTACAAAATTGTTTTGAGGTACTTTATTAACTTTTTTTTTTATTGTAAACATGGAACTTGTAGTCATCTCTTCTGCATTCAAGGCCTAAATCCACGGTAGGGACTCCAGCATATATAGCACCTGAAGTACTTTCAAGACGAGAATATGATGGCAAGGTGAGTCTTTAAAATAATGCTCAATGTGAAGGATGATATGATATCTATAGATTTAAGGCTTGCATTGTGATTAATAATCTAGTGAAATTTTTAATTTATTTTTGGCCTCTGTTACTGTTAGATCCTCTTGATTACAGTAACCGGCAACCATGATAAAGTTTTGTTAATTTTTATTACTTCTACTTTAGAATAATAGGGCAATGTTGTCTTATGACCAAACCTCATCAAATTTTGACCATTTATTTTATCATTATATCATATTAAAAGTTATAACATGACAAACTTGATGATATACTAATTCAATATTTTAATGTGTGGGTTTTGGCGCTACGTTTCAAATACTGAATATGTATTTTGACATATCAAAGTTGGTGAACTTATTGAAACGAAAGAAATGCTTTTGATTTAATGGACCTAGTAACCTATTATTTTGTATGTATTTTATAAAAAATCATGTCAGGATAATTAGATTACTGACAAATACAAAGTTGAAGCATTCTCTGAACTGGTCCCAAGGTGATTCCATGGCCTTCAGATACATTTTCCTTTTTATTTGTTTCCTTAAAAGAAATTTAGTCATTAAGGAATTAAAATTCACATTTTGAGCTGCATGTGAGAAATAAATGCATTAGCTTTACTTAATGGATACCTTAACTTGACTTCAATCTGTACCCATGTGACCACATCATGTTACAAACTTAATTTTGCTGCAAACTTAGTCCATGGTGATTTTAGCTTTGAGTGGCCATGTTACATTTATTAGTCCAATTATATAGGTCTACCTGTTGAAGGTCAGGCTTGGTGTCAATCATCATCAGTTATTGCCTTGCATTAAGGAGAATTTGTGGTGTTATGTCAGTGGGTCAAAGTCAATGTATCTCTGTTCTCTTTGCTAGTTTTCTGCACTCAGGATATCCAAAACCCTTTATCAGACTAGACGATGAAGGGATAATATTAATGACAGTATATGGTTATGAAATTCAAATCTCATAAGCTAATTAGTAATTTATATTATCCAACCCAAATTAGCTATATGAAATGTGATAAATTATAAATGCACCTTGTTTATGACTTTATTCAAGTAACTCAATATAACATTGATCATTGTCAAGATTTTCCTACCTGAATGCATGTTAGGAATGCTTACAAATTTAAGCAATCTTATCTTGTTACCACATTAGGTTAGTTAATAATCTATAACCCCCACCCCCCCCCCCCCCCCCCCTCTTTCTCTTGTCCCCCTTTTCCATGGCATGAAATATGTTTGCATACGTTTATACGAAAATGTGCCAGGAATAGCGTAATTTGTGGTTCTTAAAACATAAAAATCACATGGCATTTTTGGATGGATATTGGATCTTTAACTCGTTAAGACTTAAGATTTGTTTTTCTAGCAAGTATTATTGACTGTTTACTGCAAATAATTGCCAGTGTGCCAGCCTTTTTATCTATTTTCTTTTATTTGGTTATTTTTCTCTTTTAAAGTGTTGGAATACAATGTTTCGAAAAGAGCAAGAACAATTATTTAGTTATTTATTTGATATAGGTAAAATGATTTACTCTCTCCATTGTAGATGTGAGATATTATTATTAGTCCGAAGTCAGAACTTGACATTTCTTTTTTGGCTGAAGGTTATCATTCATCAATATAGCATGATATGCAAATTATAAAACATGTTTTTGTATTTTGTATGGTTAGTGTAGAAATGTTATTTTCGCTTTTTAAGTGAAAACTCATTTTCATGCAATTTGAAGCTTTGACTATCAAATTAAAATATAATCATTTTTTTAAGAAGTTAGTGCTTCCCTGACGTAGTTATTATGGCGTACACTTGGGATTTCACTATGCAGAAGTAAAAATGGTCTTTTCCTGAAAAGTATGAATGTTTGATTGGGCAGCGATATGCCGATATGTCTACCCCTCTCTCTACCCTATATTTTTAGTTGATGATTGTCGAAAACCTTGTATTTCATTTTGTTAGATATTGTCTACCAAAATCATTGCAAACACTGCCAGGCATCAACTGACATCTGCAACTAGGAACTATTCTATTGCTAATTCCTTGTATTTGTGACCACCTTAATTTATGAACTTCCTCTTCCACGACTAAACAATTAAACTCTCTTATCCATTTGTTTTTCTTAGCCTGAGAAAAGTGGACCAACAAAATTAATTTGCTTATATAAGACCTTAAACACATTTTGGTGTTGGCCTGCCTCAACATTCGTTCATCCAGTCCTGTCTGCTCTGAATATTTTGTGGGTTGATTTCAATTTGATGAATTTATTATTGATGTTCAGATGGCAGATGTGTGGTCTTGTGGAGTGACCCTTTATGTTATGCTGGTTGGAGCCTATCCCTTTGAAGACCCTCAGGATCCAAAGAACTTTAGGAAGACTATTACAGTAATGTCACTTTTTAATTTCTGTCGTATCAATTTCTAAAGCTTCTTAGTCTTTTTTTTTTTGGTGCAATTAACTATGCATTCAACTATTTCATTGATGATTTTCTTTTGCAGAGGATTATGGCTGTCCAATACAAAATCCCAGAATATGTTCACATATCACAGGATTGCAAACATTTGCTTTCTCGGATATTTACTACCAGTCCATCAAGGGTATGTATTTTCTAAGGATTACGTTATTAGTTGGTTTTCTGTCATCTCCATTTAGTTTGTTTGGTTGTCGTGCTTCCATCTTTTGCTTATTGCTGCTTTAGAGAAAAGCTGTTGATATATCATACGAAGTATTAGTGACTGAGTAAAAAATAACACAGGCAATCAGCAGTATGTATACATGAAGGCCTTTTTATTATATTTTCCAAAGTAAAGTTTTAGGGTAAATAAGTTTAGAAATGGGGCGAAGTTTTGATTAGCGCTTAGAAGTAAGAATTGGCAGCGCTTAGATTTCTAACCATATACATTCTGCGAAAGTGAGATAAAGACAAATATTCAATTATTTTTGTTATTCTGAGCATAACATTCCTAAGTTATCTGCAGAGAATTGGCATTAAGGAAATCAAAAGCCATCCATGGTTCTTAAAGAACCTCCCAAGAGAGCTAACCGAACAAGCTCAAGCTGCTTACTACCAAAAAGATAACCCGAGCTTTGCTTCTCTGCAAAGTGTGGAAGAGATCATGAAAATCGTGCATGAGGCCCGGACCCCGGCTCCAGTCGCAAGGTCTGCTCCAGGGTGGGAGGGTGAGAATGAAGACGGTGATAACGAAGATGCAGAAGAGGAAGAAGAAGAAGAAGATGATGAAGAGGATGAATATGATAAGACGGTGAAGCAAGTTCATGCAAGCGGGGAGTTTATTATAAGTTAAGCTTGGCTTTGTTTTGCCGTTTTTTTTAGTCTTATTTTACATGTTTCATAAGTTTTCTGTTTGCCCAAAAAAAAAGTTTTCTGTTCATTAAAGTGTTGATAGACAGCTTAAGCTAGTGCTCCATCATTCCTAAACGATTTAACTTGTTTGTGGCTGTAATTTGTATTAGCTTGTATAAGGATGGGAGCACAAATATGGCACTATTTGTTTTTTTTTTTTGGTTATTATTATTGACTGAATATTGTAATATATTACTCTCTTCGTTCCTTTTTGTTCTACATACAATGATTTGAATTTAAAGGGTAAAAATAGCTAGTGATTTCAATGAAAATTGGGGTTTTTGTATGGAGTGTATTTTTTTTGGTTGTCAATCTTTTGTTCTTTTTGAACTATTCTGATAATCTGATTTGAACTTTTTTAATCTGATTAGAATTTTTTTGATCTAATCTGAATTAGTATTATCTTTTTGAAGGAATATTTGATTTTGTTAGATGATAAGAATTATTCTATTGCTTATTCCTTGAATGTGTGACAACCTTAATTTATGAACTTCCTCTTCAACAAATAGGCAATGAAAGTCTCTTAACCGTTTTGCTTTTCTTAGCCTGAGAAAAGTGGACAAATAAAGTTAATTAATTTGCTTATATACCGACCTTAAACAACTAAGCCCAATAATCTTAATTTGGGACACTTGTCAATGCCCTATTGACTTGTCTGTGGGCTTAAAAATTTGGGCCACAAAATTATCGATCTATGTTCCTATTCGGTATCCGGTCCCTTCTATTTACCGGTCGGTATTAGTCAGTCAAAAATGTTTATGACAATATTTAAAGAGACTTGTTAAATATCGCCCATAAATTACTTAAAATCGCCCACAATTTAAAGTAAAAAGACAATACTGCTCTTAACTTAAAATTACACCACAACTACATATATTTACAACGACGTCGGATATCACGCCATGACCTCGTCCACCACCACCGTCACCGCCACCACCACCACCACCATGGTTGGTGGTTATTATTTTTTTAATAAGGGAAGGAGCGTCCCCAACCATCGTAGGGGCATCGGGCATCAGATCTGGACGTCCCTACCCTTATTTTTTGTTTTAAAAATTATTTTTTTTTTAAAAAATTTTAAAACAAAAAATAAGGGTATGGTTGGGGCGTCTGATCTGACGCTATGGTTGGGACGTCTGATCTGGACGCCCCTTCCCTTATTAAAAAAAAAATTTAACCACCACCATGGTGGTGGTGGTGGCGGCGGTGGTGGTTGAGGTCATGACGTGGTGTCCGACGTTGTTGTATATTTAATCTAAGTTGTTGTGGTGTAATTTTAAATCAAGGGCAATTTTGTCTTCTTACTTTTTATTGTTGGCGATTTTAAGTAATATGCGGGCGACATTTAGCAACCCACTATTTAAACCGTGAACTATGTTCCTAAGGCCTTGTTCTTTAGGATTGATCTGATCTGATCTGAGTTTTTCTGATCTGATCTGATCTGAGTTTTTCTGATCTGATTTGAATTATTTTAAATAATGGTAATATTAATAATAACTACTAATTTTATTATTATAATTGTAATTATTATTTTCATTATTATAATTGTAATTATTATTTTTTATGAGAAAGGTAATACATGATTATATTTACTAAAATAATAAAAATAATTATTTTTATTTATTTTTTAATTTTTTAATTTTTAATTTTAATTTTAATTTAATTTTAATTCTAATTTTAATTTTAATTTTAATTTTAGTTTTAATTTTAATTTTAATTTTATTTTTAATTTTAATTTTAGTTTTAATTTTAATTTTAA
This sequence comes from Salicornia ramosissima, assembly GCA_951394345.1. Classification (NCBI taxonomy): domain Eukaryota; kingdom Viridiplantae; phylum Streptophyta; class Magnoliopsida; order Caryophyllales; family Amaranthaceae; genus Salicornia; species Salicornia ramosissima. The sequence goes on from OX596236.1 coordinate 37,776,510, forward strand.
TTTTAATTTTAATTTTAATTTTAATTTTAATTTTAATTTTAATTTTAATTTTAATTTTCATGTCAAAGTAAACCTTAAAACCTATCTCATGTTCATTTTCATTCCAAAGTAGCAAAGTGCAACAACAACAACAACAACAACAACAACAATAAAGAATAATAATGTCTGATCTGATCTGATTTGATTAAGTCTGATCTGATTACTGTAGCTTTTAAGTCCTAAAGAACACGACCTAAGTTAAGAAAGAATTAAAGAGAGAAAAATACTTATAGATAAAAATGAAGCAAAAAATTAGGTACAAAATCAAAAAGGAAAAATAGTGCAAGGAATTAGAGAGGAAATAGCTTAAAAGTTAAAATCGATATAAATATTTTTAATTATTATAATTAAGTTTTTAATACTCCCTCTGTAACATAAAAATGACAACATGTCATTTGCACGCACTTTAAGAAAGCGATTTAAGGCGCAAACGAACAAATTGATCAAAAATAACTTTAAGATTCGTAATTTATGATCTCAATTTTACCTGTATTAAAACTATTTTGATTAATTTGTTCATCTACACCATTAAATCATTACCTTAACGGCCCGTTTGTTAGCCGATAATAAATAGAGGTAATGAGAATGAATTTATAACTAGATTTGGAAGGAAAATCAAAATTCATTCCCATGGTGGTGCTAACTTAACTCCAATTTATCTATATTTTTTTCACAAATAACCATTCCCATCTAATACCACCTTTCTACATGATAATGGATGGTAATGGAAAATAAGAAAAAATTTCAAGTTTGGAAATGAAAAATATGTTTTCTATGTGGATTTTGAAGTTTTTCCTTAACAAATTACATTTTAAATCCATTACCATTACCACAATTCATTACCTACAATCAAACAGGCAATAAAATACGTGCAAAGTAACTTGTTGCCATTAATATGTTACGGAGGGAGTAATATATTTAATTTGTTCCAAAATAAATGTTTTATTGTAAATAAAATTATTAAACAACAAAAATTTTGAGAATTTTTTAGTCAAAATAAAGCATGGAGGGACTGTTTAACTTTTACAACCAGGCACGGATTATTCTTTTTACCCTCTTTTGTATGGCAGCACATGCAAAGCTGCAACCCTGCAAGAAACAATTCCAAATTTCAATCTCCAAAGTTTAAGTTGGCATATGGAGTTGAGATCCTATAGAGTTTAGGATTTGTAGAGTTGGTAGAGTTATGAGAGTGAGAATTTTTAAATATTTTTTGTTTGACTTTTGCATAAATTATCTTAGCCATTGATTGTTTTTCAAGGGTCCAGATTTTAGAAATCTACCAAAATTAAAATCTAGAGGATCTGAACTCGGCATATGATGTTTAAGTTGGTACCAACTTCGTTCCCAGTAAACCTCGTGTACATTTTTGGATCCAAAGTACACCTCCATATACTTTTTTAGGTCTTTCAAGACACAAATTTAAATAATAATAAATTCAATTATACTTTGTAAAAAAAAAGTTGGAGACGTGGTGGACTTTTGTTAGGTTAATTTGGTAGTTGTAGGGGTGAAAATTAATGTTATTTTGTTGTTAATGACTTAACCATGTTAGCTATTATTATGTTTGTTGGCTACTGTTAAGAATTTTTAAAAATGTCATGGGTATAACTGAAATTTTTCAAAATTCATGGCTACAGCTGGGAAATCCCAATACCTTATGGGTATAACTGAGAAAAACCCAAATTTATATAATTACATATTTGAAAAGTACGTATCGAGAGAAATCAAACGAGATCTCGCATGAGGAAAATGATAAAGACATAACTAAAATTGATATGGGCACAATCCATTGTGAGAGCACATCTTCATATACTCCTCTCACAAAAGTTGTGCTCATATCAATTTTAGTTGTATCAATCAATATCAATTCCCCTCGCATGATTATTATGTTCTTTCTTATACTTCATCCGCTCCATAATAGTTGCAACACTTTGACCAAATATGTGAGAGCTTTTTGGTCAAATTGTTACAATTAATATAGAGCAGAGAAAATATATAAAATTAAAAGAGTCAAAATTACAAAGTGAATAGTATACAATGTCCACTTGAAGCATTTATAACGAGACAAAGGCAGTAATAATTTTCAAATTCCAATCTTCAATTCACATGAAGCCAAACACTAATAGACATTTAGACAAGCTCGCACTAAACCTCGTGACCACGCACAAATTCTTCACAAACCGAGCAAGTATGTTATAAAGTCAGTACTTAAAACTTATTTTATGTTATATCAATATGTTGTGGATTTGTGCCCTGGTGGTGGTAGATGATGGTGGATTGGTGGTGGATGGTGGTGGACCTGGTGGTGCCTTAGGGTGGTTGTTAGTGAGTCGTGACTCGTGAGTGTGAGGTGGTTAGTGAGTGCTTTGGGGTTTTAGTAAAGGGAGGGCAATATTATCTTTTCATTTAGAATTTAGGGCGATATTTAATAAAAATGATGTACTGTGACGAATAGGCGAATAACATTCCACTAATTGTTTCACATTTTCCTACGTATATTTTTACATATCTATGACTTCCAATATAATTTATTAAAATGTTATAAAAGTTGATGTAAAAAAAATGCGTGCATTTATACGAATTTAACCAGATTCCATGTGAATGTATTTATTTCTTTTATATTCCTTTTTTGTTGATAGGTTTTATATTCCTTCTGTTCCTCAAAGTTTTGGACAATACTATAAATTAAAATAGTTGTTTCTTAAATATCTATACTTTGTATTTTATTCCATTTTTAGACCCCCAATTTATGCATTATCTCTCTAATCTCTTTTTATTTTTAGATCCATTCCCATTATAAATATATATCGTAGTACACTAATCCAATTTTTTCATTGATAAAATGTCCAAAATCTTAAGGAACGAAGCTAGTACGTATAATGTAAAGTTGTAAACTCATCATAGTTAAAGTTTTCTTTTTCTCTTTTTAGCAAGCCAATATTTGATTAAAGGAAAAAACTAAACAATGTTTGCATATAAAAAGCTAAAATAAGAAAAAAAAATTGAAAAAAAAAAAAATTCCATTTGTTAATGTATTTTTTTATTTGTCATAAATTCATAGTGTAATACTCCGTACTATTTTTAGAAGAGTATATAATGCCTATATACAATCGCAAGGACTCCATGGAGTCTTTATGTAGCATTACCCTATTATTTATTTATGTATTTTTAAAAGAAGCATGTTTAAGAATAGACCTTTTAAGTTTACCACATGCAAGTGTCCCACATTGAAAGATTAGAGAGATTATGACTAATAATATATAGGTTTGGTGGTTAATACTTATATTATCAATCTATCTATAATCTAAACTTAAATATTTAAAACAGGAACTTAGGATGCCACATGTCAACTTTTTAAACAAGTACCCTATCAAATATTATGCTTTTAGACTATAGCCTCAATCAATTGAAAGGGAAAACAACAAGATACATTCAGAATAACAAAAATTAAAAAAAGGGAAAACAAAAGAAACTAAACTTGATTTTTATATATAAAAAAAAAAAAACGAAGGAGTTAGAAAAAACAAATTTAAAAAAGGGAAAACAAAGGAACGCATATTTGATTCCTTCTTTTTTTTTTTATTTTTTTTATAGAAAAAACAGCCTTATAATTATTAATTAATTCCATATTTGAAATTCGAAATGAGAGTGTAGGGAGTGTGTTACGGTCATCATCGTTAATTAATTGATTCTATTTTTATTAAAAGTTGAGGATTCTAATTCTAATATTATTGATTATTATATATTGAATCAATTTAAGGTGTTGCCACTTGAAACACCTTCCACATTCCTACTAATATATGTATTCAGTTACAATTTCTTCAAATTTCTCATTCATTACAGTTATTTATGTTATTTAATGCTCAAATCCACATGCTCAACATCTATATATACTCTTTATAAAGCTGGTACGGGAATTGATATTGGCACAACTAAATTTGATAAAGGCACAACTTTTGTGAGAGGATAACATAAGAAGAGTGCTCTCACAATAAGTTTTGCCAATATCAATTTTAATTGTGCCTTTATTATTTCCCAGCTGGTACCCGGTTTCACCTGATTCTAAGTGCTTCTGCTTATGGTAAACCATTATCTTTTTGCTTTTCTCAATTATCAATTAACGTTTTTTTGGCAAGGATCAATTTACGCTTATTTTTATATGTATTTCCTGTGAAAAAATTACAATATAATTTCTTACCATTTTTCCTTCTCATTTTGCATGTTACGTCTATGCAGACTAACCACATCTTGGTAATTAGGTACTTCTTTTTTTCCCTCTTCTTCTATAGTAAGTGTAGTTGAATAAGAAAATAGAAGCAAAAAAGAGTGGAAATGGGAGTAGAGAACAAAATAGAAGTGATAAGGTGAAAAATGTGGCTTACGTTGATTAGAGAAGGAAAATGATTTTCCTTTTCAAAAAAGAAAATGTTCACCTTTGAGAAAACCATTTTCTATTAAGATATATGCACAGTATCATATTTTAACATTTTCCTCCCCTTACCAATAAAACAAAGGAAAATGCTTTCTTCTTAAACAAACAGAGCCTCAATCTTAAGATTGTCATAACTTTGTAAGTATCTAGAATTGAACACTACAATAGTCGACTAATATAAAACTTCAGAAACATAAATACTTAAACACTTCAATATACAAGATCAAGAAATACAAAACAAGAGACCCATCAAAGAAATATATAGCAAGTTCAAGTAAAATAGTAGAGCCGCTTCAATTACAAGAATCCCAAAAAAAAAAAAAAACGACAAGGCAACACCTTTGTACATAACTGAAGCATAAGATTGCAACACATTCCTATGTCCTTTGGATACCATGACAATACTATGTTTACAAGATTTTCGATTTATTTACTAAGACTTATATGTTTGTTCTCCATACAATATTTCTACAACTTTGACTACCACTAAACTTTGATTTCAACAATTCTATGTTACGTGCAACACCCTACTTTGATAGTTAAATGTTGCGTTAAGATTAATTGAAAAATAACACAATACATTCTTTGACATTATCTTTATTACAAGATAGCCAAATAAGATACTAAATCAGAGAACATCACATGTTTCAAAAAAAAAAAAACTGCAAAAAAACCACCTACTATACACATCATTTAAACAATCAAAACCCGTGCATGCCACGGGGTTAAAGCTAGTTAAATATTTAAAACATGAAGTTTAATATACCACATGTCATTTTCTTATAAAAATATTTTTAATTTTTTTTAATAATAAATAACTTTAATATCTTTTTTAGTGAATCTATTGATCTTCCATAACTACTCAATTACTATTTATGTGGTTATTATGTAATTAAAGGTTACTACAACTTATCTTATCACTACTTTGATTTCTCTTGAATATTTTTGGTAATCATCTTATATATTGTATCATTGCAAATTCTTTATCCTCTTAGCTCAGTTCTTCAATCCTTATACACTACGTTGTATTAAACTAGTATTATTAATATTTATGTGTCTCGTTTGCCTTAAAGATATATATGATATTTTAAACTATTATTTAATACTATCATCTTCTTATAGAAAACTTAATAAACATTTTGTTAATAATCACTTGAATATTTGATCCTTCTTTGGGCTTAAAATAATGTATAATATAGTAACAGTAACAATAAAATTTAGTAGTAGTAGTAGTAGTAATAATAATAATAATAACAATAATAATAATAATAATAATAATAATAATAACCCCATGAGTACATGGGATTAAAACTAGTTGATTTTATAATGAAACCCATCGGGCTTGTATATAGTCAAGCTCGATCTCTCATTATTGCGAGTGCGGCCTAAACTCGTACTTAAGAGAGCATTACCCTATATATATTATTTAAAAGGGAGAAAGCATGTGATAAGACTCAATTGGACAGAGTCACGCTCACGCAGATTACATTGGCCAGGCCAATGAGGACATACAACAATAAAGTACTATTAAAGTTGTTTTTTAATTAATATTGTTTCAAGAGAGGCTACTCAATACTACAAGGTATACCCAGGCCGGATAACAAAGTGGAGTCAGTTTTATGGCATGTGATTTACTATCATCAAATTTTAGGCATGGCATAACATATAACCCTAGTATTTTATTGACAAAATCCTTATCCACTGATTCAAATTTTATGTATATGTATATGTATATGTGTGTGTGTCATTGTGTTCTTAGTGCATAAAAATATAAAATTAAACAAGGAAGCTAAGCTATGAACAGCAGATCACTCTTCGGGCTTTTTTGCGTTACCTTGCTTCTTCTCTTTCTTTCTCGTAAGTGCTTCCTTCACTTCTTGGATTCTATATATATAGCTTTCCAATTTTTCATATTAGTATTGGTTTAATATTTACATCTATTGTGCATGATATAAATTTAACTTCAATTTTTTTTTTTTTTTTACTTCTTTCTTCTCCTTTTAAATGTATTACATACTTCATTTTTCACACTTATGACTGGTTTGATTGTTGGTGTACGTGTAATGAAATTTTGGCAATGAATATATATTGAAAATGTCATTTTGTTAAGTAAAAAGCCTTATAATCCCTGTAAAATTATATATTTTTATTCCCAATCTTGGATTTCATTCATATTTTCTATCGTTATCCATTACCATTAGGCATGTTGGTATTGGATGATAATTGATATTATGCGAAGAAAATTAGATAAATTAAAGTTTAAGGTAAGATATCATTACGATGAAAATTGATTTTCCTTACATAAGTACATAAAATTCATTTTCATTTCCATCATTTATAAACGACTACAAAACACGCCGTTAGGAAATACTCTAATTTCTGTAAACAATTATAAATTTAATTATATATGTATTTAAAAAAAAGATATTTAAAAGCTATATCCTGAAAAGAATAGAAAAGATCAGATCTAATATGACTATACTTTCTTACTTACATTATTGTGTTTGGATAGCAACGTTAAAGAGAAAATAAAGGGAAGGGAGAAAATGAGGCTCCATATATCCTTCTAATATCTCCAGCATAAGAAGGATTTCATACATTAATTAAAGAGCGAGCAAAACTCAATCCTTCCATTTTCGCCTTTTATGTGATATCCAAATAAGGGAGCATGAATTCCTTACTTTCTCTTCCATCCATTTCCCTTTATCCAAATATATTGTTATAGATCATAAATATGGTCAAAATATGACGAGTGAATAGTATCAAAGTCAGATGGTTACAACTAAAAAAATAGAGGAATATTATTTTTGTTAGATATCCAATGTACTTTTCTCTAAGTCGATTAATTTGAATCAAGTACTCCATATGTCCACTTTTAATTGCTCCAAAGTGTTTTGTGGTGGTTTTTAAGGAATGTCATACATATTTTTGTCTTGTAATGCCTTCACATGAGTGCTTTTTATACCATGATTAAACCAAAAAAAGGGGGAAGGGTAGTAGTAGAGAAGTAAAAAAATGTTAATGTAAGGATATAAAATGTCTTTTTGGTGGCGGGCCATATTACTAAAAAAATTGAGCAAATAAATTTGGATGGACAAAAATAGAAAATGGAGCAAATTAAAAGTGAACGAAATGGAGTACTTGGGTTCATTCTATTGAAAATTCTAGGGTAGTCTTATAAGTAACGACTACTGTAGTGGATGGTTAAGATTGCATGATTTTTGATTTTTTTTAATTATTTTTAAAACCGGTCTTTATTCTTGAAAAATCAGAAATTATTTTTCTAAAATAAGAAATCTAATTAAAATATTTTTAAAAGAATTTTAAATTAAATTTAGAAATTAAAAATAAATAAATAATTGTGCCATGCATCATAGCCATCCACTCCTTACGGTAGTCGGTAGTCATAAGACTATACTAGAATGAATCATCCTCATTCTATTCGATCAATAATTTCTCAAAGTTGATTTTTCATTATTGAGATGGATAAAACAAAATAATACTCTACTTATTTCAAATTTATTATGTATTAGGTTCATTTTATATATAGTTTATATATTATAATGGCTAATTATATTGATTTGGTCGTTCTTTCAATAATAAAAAAAATGCAGCAGAAGTAGTCAAGCAAGCAGAAGGGAGGGTATGCAGATCACAAAGCCACTTCTTCAAAGGACCATGCATTAGGAGTCATAACTGTGCGTATATTTGTCGCAATGAAGGTTTCTCCGGTGGCCGATGCCACGGTTGGTTCCACCGTAGGAGCTGCTATTGTACTAAGCTTTGCTAAGCTAAGCTACCTACCCACCCTAGCCACCCTAGCTCAATGGCTAGCTAGGTTTCTTCAAATAATAATGACTTTTCTTTTAGGGTGTAATGCTTTTCTTATGTTATATTTTGTTAATTGTTAATTCAACCATTTGTAATAGCTAGAGGAGCAATGGAGCACCCTAGCCACCCTTAGCTCAATGACAAGAGCTACGGGGCATGAGACGCACATCTGATCTCATTTTCGATCCTCACGCTTATTTATGCATGTCTGTTAAAAAAAATGATTGGTGAGATACTGAAATGTGTTTCGATAATGATGTGGGACATATGTTAGTTGTGCAATCGAATTATATTAAGGAGAAGAATAATAGAATTTTTGTTGCTTAAAATTATAGATGTACAGGTAGATGCATGCGAGGTTGTCACTAACATTATTTTAGACGGTAGTTACATGCCGTCGTCATAAAAAACTGTGTTTCTTTTATTCTGTTATTTCATAACATAATTTTTTGCTATTATAATTTTAAGCAAACATGAAGTTTTAATTAAGCAGATTTTTTTTATGATTAATCCTAATATTATGGTGTAATTAGTGCAACAAAATTAAGTTATATGAAAATTTTATTAAAGATTGAATTGAATATAGTTATAGTTGAACCTTAATTATTTTAAAAAATGTTAATATTTAAACAAAAATACTATAGAATTTACTTCATTAATGCATCGAGAGATCTTTAGAAAGAAAAATATTGTTACAAAAAAAAAAACCTACTAGGTAAATAGAGAGAAACAATCACAAAAACACACAAACAAAATTTACATCAATAATTTTTTTTTCTTTATGGAATTCAAAATTCAATAATACATAGATAATCACACAATCAAACCATGAAACATCAACAAATCAAGATATAAACTTAATCTGAAGCTGTGTCATAGTTGAATTTATTGAGTTCACAATACACTTTTTATTTCATATATAGCTATAAGATGAAGCCATATATTCAGAATAATACATCAAGAGACAACTACAAGTGTATGAGTCGCAGCTGCAGTCATCTTCACAGCCGCACCCAATCATGACATATTATATTCATCGTCGCCAATCTGAAAACAAATCAAGAAAAATAAAATTACATGTGATTACTGATTAATGTGAACAGAACATAATTGAATTGATGAATTAAATTAAACTAATGGTGAGTTCTCTTCAACTTATATCAGATCAGACCATATCAGATCAGAAAATTTCAGACGAAGAGAACACACCTTGAATCGTAGATTCAACTTGAGCTGAAGTGAACTGAGATTATAATTTTATTGGATGAAAATAGATAATTTTGAAGAAAATTAGATAAATTAGATGTAAAATTGCTCAACCATGGGGATGAATATAATTGATTTATTTTTCCTTCCAAATCCACATATAAATTCATCATTTCCATTACGGTTATCAAGTGAGATGTTACAGGTATATCTTATACGAAATTCAAAAAATTCAAGGATAAATTACACTAAAATAATGAATTGTTAAACTTAGTATTAACTATAAGTACATGGAACAAGTGACGGATACGTCATTTCATGAGTACAATTTGAAACATTAAAAAATCATGGATGCAACTTACAAAATGTCAAACTTGAATACAATTTAGAAAAATATAAAATATAATATATTAAGGGATGTTTGGAATACAAATTTTAGTAGATGGAAACAGATTCAATAAATAAAGTGTTTATGTTTCTACTTGTTTGGTGAATGTCGTACGTAAGTAACAATTACCATTTACAAGGAATAACATAATCCCGCAATTTATTTCCCTTGCGAAACTTGTTTAGTTGTTTCATAACACAACTAACTTTTAAACCAAACAACTAATAAAGGTTCGAATGTTTTTTACCCGCCATAATATATATAAGCAGATGATTTTCATAGACAAATCAAAACCAATAAATAAAAAGGTAAAAAAATTACCTGAACCACAGTCGCAGCTGTGGCCACAGGGGCAGTTGGGGCCGCAGCCACAACCCCTTGGAGGATGCATCATCATATTTATGCTCAATTAGCTGCCTTGTAACACAAATTAAAGGTGTTATTGGTAGTGGTGATTTAATTAAGAGAAATGCAATGCAGTAGTTAAATGAGTTCGTTGTAACTTTATGGCAAGGACGCTTATTTATAGAAGTCTAAAATTTTATCAAAGGCCACTTAATTATAACATCACCATCATCCAAACGCATCAAATTCCTTGGTCTTTTCACCAATTAAGCCAAGTGCAACCCCACAGGCCACTACATACACAACGAACAATTTTGCTCAATATTATGGTCACAACTCACAATACGATACGATGCCTAAGAATTACATGCCACACTGTATGTTTTCTGTGGAATCCCTCAATTTCAGAATATTTGTTATGTTTGAAATCTTGAATACAAAGAAAAAAAGACAGGATTTAACCATGAAAATCTTTATTATACATACATAAGAAAAAAAAAAAATTCATTTATATGAGAACTTGTTATATTCGTCTCAATGTATATATAGATTTTTTAAATTTGTCTAAGAGTACAATGAAAGATGCATATGACAAAAAATGTTTAAACATTTGCATTGAAAACTGTGCAACAAACAAACAAATGCAATATGTTTCTTCTTTTGCAATAAATCAAATTATAGCCACTTATTAATGCATTTATTCTTTCACCCTCAGCTTTATCGAAATCGAACTTCAATCGAAAGATGAATTCGTATCTAATGCAGCAACGTACAAGTTAGAGCTGATCAAAAGTGGCCCGGCCCACTTTTTTTGCGGGCTTTGGACATGAAAATTAGGCCCGCTTTTTTTACGGGGCCTTAGACATTTAAAATTAGATTTTTTGTTACTTTTTTAGGCCCAACCCGAAAAGCCCGCCAAGCCTGCACTAAATTTTCGGATTTTGGCTAAGAAATTTGGACCCGAACTAAGTCCGGCCCGAACCCGGCCTGCTTTATAGGCTTGTTTTTTTTTTTTTTTTTGCATCGGCCTGGTCCGGCTCGGCCCATGATCACCTCTAGTACAAGTAAACGATCTTTAACCATGTTTCTTATTAAGAAATCAGAATCTTATCAAATCAAAACAGATTTCATGCTTTAGGTAAACATTTACAGCCCGTTTGATTTCTGATCATGAATAATGGTACTAATAGGAATAAATTCATATCTATATAATAATTTAAGACACTAAATTGATGAGAGGCCTCCATATCCCAAATGGGGGCTTCTCATGTATCCTTTCACATCACACACTCACCAAAAAAAAAAAAAAATTTATCCTTGCGTGTTGGATCGGACTTTGGTCGAGTTGAGTCTAAGTAGTCAGTCCTTAATACACTTTAAGCTACCAAGCATCCTAATGTAACTTCACCAACCAGCAGCCACTAAACCTGAGTGACTTCCCCCAGGCCAGGCCACTACAGCACGCAGCACCATGCATTGCCAAAAATAGCATAACAGCCCAGCCCAGCCATTAACCAAAACAGAGTTGGAGCATTCGATCTGTCATCATCGATCCGATCAGCTAGCTTAGTTTGGCAAATCATCACCCTATATATATATATATATATATATATATATATATATATATATATATATATATATATATATATATATATATATATATATATATATATATATACACTACCTCCGTTTCTTATTATTTGCAACGATTTCATATTTTTCCTCTCTACTTTATGTCACATCGTTGCAAATAATAAGAAACGGAGGTAGTATATATATACAGTTAGCAGCCCCTGGCCTTAATCACCCAGCAGCAGCTTCAACTTTATATATGTCCTGCTTGCTATTCATGCCACGAGTAGCAGTAGCAGTAGCAGGCAGCAGCCAAACAACACATACATAAATCAGCTCCTAATTAAACATATGGATGGGACATGCATTATTTAAGCTGTCTTTGACATCACACCATAGCAAATGGCCTGTCTGGAACCCCCAAATCAACATCAACCTCAAACCATACATATTGCCACAGGTCACTTTAGTACATATTATCAATATATATTGATTTTTTTTTAATATAATGTGATATGATTCATAAAATTATAAAACTATCCTGTGCATTTGCACCGGGTCAGATCACTCTAGTAAAATTAAAAGAAAAAAAAATAAGTATCCAATCTCATGGTGGTGTTAGTAATATATTGAACATAAAATAGTAGTAGTAGTGGTAATAATAATAATATAATGTATAATAATAATAATAATCATAATAATAATAATAATATATCTGAGTTTGGGCTGGTGGTCTTCGTTTTTGTTTCGGGTGTTCTACTGTGCAATTGTTTCGTTTGGTGGGTTGTTGTGCCATTGACTTGTTCTCTTAGGGTTGGAACTTTGCAATTTTTATATGGACAATAATGTATAGACTTTGGACTTGTTTTTGAGTTTTGGTACTTCCTTTGGCTTTTAGCAGGTGGTTTTGAAGCCTCCTATTGTCCGATATCATTATCCGTTCGTCGGTCTAAGTGGGTGTCATGTTGGATGGGATAATGGGCTCACAAGAAGTTCGTTGATCACTCATTTACGAGATCGTCATTGTTGTGAGGCTTCGCGGGATGAGACATGACATTCTCTTACTTCGGACTTGGTTGTTTATTCGACAGCTGAGGTTACTTTTCGCTGTATGGGTATTTGGCTTTGTGGAGTTTGTTTTAAGACTCATACTCTTCCTAATAAGTGTCGGCATGGTCGTGGTTCTAATTTTGTTGCCCCTCTTGATGCTGGAGATGGGGTTGCTCAGTTTTTTCTTTACGATCTTCCTCCGCCACAACGTTCTTCGGATGTGCCTGATAATATGGGGCCAATATAACAGGATGGTTTTAATGTTGCCCTCCTTGACAGCTTATTCTCTAAACGGCTGCGTACTATGAAGTCCATTCCGCCCAAATGACGTTTGGGTTTCTCTAGGGTCTTCAAGGGAGCACTTGATAAGGTGACATATAAGCCGGATGACATCTCTTGTTGGGCCCAATTATTAGTGTTGCCTCTTTGCAGACTTGTATCCTTAAGGATTTTACACCGCATCGTAATCAGGAGTGCACGTCTATTGTCAGATGACAAATACAAGAGGAGCGTATTGGTAATGCTCTTCATTCTTGGGGTGAGCCCGGTGTTAATTTGCAAGTTGTGCATGAGAATCTGGCAGATGTTTCTCTTCCTTTGTTGGATGAAGATGAGGACCTTACTTTCCTTAAGCGAAATATCAAACAATGTAGAAGGAAGGTTTGTGATGGTCACTTCACGGCTGCTGATCGGGTTCTTTCTTCGTCTGGCATTGTTCCTTATAATGAGGCCACTCTAGCAGACTTGCAAACTAAACATCCATTTTTTTCTGCTCCCGCCTTGTCTGATTTACCCTATGACTTTCATCACCTCTTGCGTACTCATGCTGTCGTTTTGGACCGGATTAAGAACATTCCTCATGGGACGTCTTGTAGTAGGAATGGTTTGCGCGCTCAGCATCGCATTGATTGTCTTATTGGCGTGGAAGTGGCTGTTTCTGATGAGTTAGTTGACTCCATATATCAAGTGGTTACTTTATTTATGGCTGGAAAATGTCCTGCGGAGTTAGGTGAATATATATCAAGTGCTCATCTCACACCTCTTGTTAAGCCTAGTGGGGTATTTGTTCCATAGCTGTTGGTACTGTTTGGAGTCGCGTCTGGTTTTTGAAGGTTGGGGTTCCAGTGATTGGTCTATCCTTGGGGGGTTATTTTGATGATCTTCAGTTTGGTGTGTGGATTTCAGCGGGTGTTGAGGCTATCTTGCATGCAGTTAATCGATTGGTTGAGGAGCGTGGTAATGAAGTCGATCTTTCAATGTTGTTGGTAGATTTTAAGAATGCCTTCAATTTAGTTGATCGGGAGGTCATGTTAGGTGAGGTTCGTCTGCGGTGTCCGGCCATTTCACACTGGGTTGAATTCTGCTACTCTTCTTCGGCGCGGCTTTATTATGGGGAACATACGTTATTGTCATGTCAGGGTGTGTAACAGGGCGATCCTCTTGGTCCTTGACCTTTTGCATTAGTTTTACATCCCTTGGTGTGTAAAATCGGGCACTCCTTTGATCTGTGTCTTATTGGTGATACTCTAGTGGTGGGAAAGGCTTTGGAGTTGTTTATGGATGAAGGGCCTCGTTACGGAATACATCTCAATGTGGAGAAAACAAAAGTTTTCTGGCCAGCAGAAGACCCTCGTAGTAGGCTTACATGTGTTTTTCCCTCTAATATCTCTCGGCTACTGCAGGGTGTTAAGTTTATTGGCGGGCTTGTTAGTTCAGACTTTGTTTTTAGTGCCGAGCTTGTGTAGAGGCATGTGGACAGGACTATTGTGTTGATGGACGCAGTTGTAAAGCTTGAAGATCCTCAGTGTGGGTTATTGTTGCTTCGAGCACGTACGGGGGTTTCGAAACTTTACTTTGCTTTACGGACTTGCCCTCCTTGTGTTTTTGAGGAGGTTCAACACTCGTTTGATGAAGCTCTCCGGTCATCTTTGGAGCGTATTGTCACTGCTTCGGGCCCGGGTTTGGTGATTGGTTATGGCGTCTTGCTACCTTACCTTTTATTTTTGGTGGGCTTGGTGCTTATTTTGCAGGGTTGTGGAGACTGAATTTTTGCGTAATACAAGTGAGATCGCTACCTCCAAACTCATGAAAAAATTGGCAGATATATATATATATATATATATATATAGTCAGGATCTGCTAAAAACCTAATAAAAGTTGAAAACTAAAAACTTTCAATCTACGCCGTCAGATCTAGAATGTTATAATGGATGGCTGTAAAGGTAGAAGTAAACAAAAAATTAAACAGAGAGACAAACTAGGCATTCGGAGAAATTTATCAACCTAGAAAACTAAAATTCAACCTCCAAATAGAAAATCTTTGTAGTGCTTCATCATTGTTCAGTCGAAGAAGTAAACAACTTCATTATTCATTAAAAAAGAAGAAATTTAAAGGTAAGTAACAACAAATTTCAGTTTGTTGTGTATGATGCTTTTAGAATTTGAAAGATTTTTTTTGATTAACTTGCTATCAAATGATTATTTTCGAATTTACTTGTTATTGAGTCAAATTTGAAAGAAAAAAATGAGACTATAGTTGTAACTACATGTCGATTTTCAAATTCATTGTTGAGTCGATCCAATGGTGGTGATTTTCGTTCTTTGAATGTCGACCTATACAATACAATTCTTTCATTTATAGATGTATATGTTCTTCCAATTTAGATTTTTTGGATAATTTTTTGATTTTTTGATTTATAATTCAATTGAGGTTTTAATATGAGAGGGTTTAGATTTATTTCGTTGTTTAAATTCCATTGACTGCATCAGAAAGTGGTTGAATAATATGTACCCTTTTAGATTTATATGTACCCATTCTTTGGCAAAATGCACCCTTCTTTCAGTGATATGTATATGTTCTTCCAATTTACAGAGTACTAGATTTTTTGGACAAGTTTTTTTATTCTTTGATTTACGAAGTATATATAATACAATCATGAAGTTTTTGATATGAGAGGGTTTAGATTTATTTTATTGTTTAAATCACATTCAATAATGCAACAAAAAGTGATGGAATAACATGTATCCTTTAAGATTTATATGCACCCCTTCTTTGGTAAAATGTACCCTTCTTTCAATGATATGTATATGTTTTTCCAATTTAGATTTTTTGGATACTGTTTTTTTTTATTCCATGAATTATAATTCAATCATGAGGTTTTGATATGAGAGGGTTTAGATTTATTTCATTGTTTAAATCTCATTGAATGTATAAGAAAGTGATTGAATATCATAGCCCTTCTTTCATTTATAGATTTATATGTTCTTCCTATTTAGATTTTTTGGATAATTTTTTGTTTTTCTGATATAATTAAATCCCGATGTTTTAATATGAGAGGGCTTAGATTTATTTATTTCATTGTTTAAATCATATTGAATGCTTCAAAGATGTGATTGAATAACATGTAACGATTTAGATTAATATGTACCCTTTCTTTCGCATAATTTACCATATATCTCGGATTTTTTTCTTAATTTTCTAATTTTTTTAGTAAAGCTGAGATTTAAGTTACTGTGTAGCATTTTTCATTGTTTGAATGTTTTTTGAATGCCCGAGAATGTGATTAAATATCATTTTAATGTATATTTTTTTAATATTCCCTTTTTTTATAAGATGTATTTTCAATTGAATTATATAATATGGAGTATAGTGTACTCAAATTTTCCTTTTACATGCGATTTTATCGTTTTTATATAAATGTATCCTTTTTATCTTAAATGTACCTCTTTTTTTTCTTAAAAGTTGTAACTAAATTTCTAGTGGTAGTTATGAGGTTATTAGTTGGTGGTTATGTCTGTTTGATTTGCAAGTTGCAGGCTGTTGTGTAATGGGTGAGTTGTCTATGTTGGCCCTCTCTATGAGGTGTTGCTGGCTGCTGCAATGCCTGGTTGCTGGCCTTGTTGGCTAGCAATTTCTGTATGCAGGGACTTAGCTTGTTGGTTGATGCTTGCTACTACTTATTGCCCAACTGCTATGTGTCTTTTATTTTTATTTTTTTTCTTGCCCTTGTTTCTGTGGTTGGCCTGCTAAGTCTGACTTGTACTGTAGAAGTGATGTTACTGATGTGGGGTTGTGGGTTTTTTTTATTTGCTGAAACTGGTTGTTCTGGCGTCGTGTTGGTGTGATGCATGCCCTTAGTGCAGGCCCTCTACTCTAACTGAGCTAGTTTAAGTGGCAATGGATGGATCTACCCTAGTTGTTATAAGTGGAAGGTGTGGTGATGTAGATTAGGTCAGTTGGGTGGATGCAGTGGTATGTTTCCCCTGCATTGCTTTGCTTTGGTCAGCTTGATTTTGGTTTACTCTATTCAGGTTCTTTGGGTAAGGCAGCTTGTTTTTGCCTTGTGTTGGGTGTGGTTGATAATTTGTTGTGGTGATTGGTGAGGTGGGTGCACATGTTGAGCTCCCCTCACAAACCCTTCCTAGAAGGTGGGGTGAGATGAGCGTAGATGCAATTGTTCCACGTACTCCCTATTGTTGGATGTTTTGCACTGGTGGGTTGTACCTATATTCTTTAGTTTAGTAATTAATAAAATCTATTTAATTGCATAAAAAAAAGAAAATTAAAAATGCATTTTTTTTATTGATTTCGTGTTATATAGATCTAAATAAAACTTCTTAGTTATGTTCCACACTATGTTAAAAACCTATAAGCTCAATTGGAAGAGCATTGTGCAACTGCACAAATGATGTAGGTTCGAATCCTACATAGGTTTTATGAATTTCCAAACGAAAGTGGTTTATAATTTTATATTTCTCAAAATCTTTTTTTGCGGTCCTTAAAGTAGCAAATGTAACCCCTTTAATTCTGAATATACCCCTTTGAGATCTATAAGTACGATATCTTCTCCACATGCACTTGTATTATAGTATTGATAAAAAACGGCTTTAGGGCAATTTTCCTACATTAGATAAGTTGTATTAAACAGTATACTTCATATAATGTTAATTATAATGCACTGTATTAAATTCAAGGGGTACATATTAACTTCAGGGGTACATATATTAAATTCAAGGGGTATATATTAAACTCAAGGGGTACATATTAAAATCAAGTAATATTTTATTAAATTAAAGGGGTACATACTAAATTTAGGAGATACATATTAAAATTATACTGATGATAACTTGATTTAATTCATATCTATATGTATTCTATTAAAAAAACTAAGTATATACCAAATTCATGGGGTGCATATTAAAACTTTGGGGTACATACTAAAAAGGGTACATTGGATTCAAAAGGATACATTTGACTAAAAAGAGATACAATTGATACAAAATTGCTAGAATCATGCATGTTATCACCCTTATATAACCTATGTAGGATTTGAACCTACGTCTTTGTGCATTGGCACAATGCTATACCAATTGAGCTAATAGGTTTAAGATAACATATTACCAATCAAAAGCTACTATTCCAACCTTGAATGATGAAACCATTAATGTTCTTAAATTAATATGTACCCTATAAAATAAAATAAAAAACCAAGACTGAAGATTTCTCGCATGCATTTTATCAAACACGGTATATGCATAGTTAAAGGCACTCTTGTGTGCAACAATATGCAGGTCTATGACAATATACACTTGAAGAACATCCAATAACTGCCAGCTCACAAAAAAGAATCACATTACATTAAAATTAAGCATCATAATAACACTAATAAAAAACACAGAACCATCAACCATGATATAGTTTTTGTAATAAATCATATAATAAAACCTCAAGATTATTGGAACTTGCCTCAATATGAGCTCCAACCTAAATTTTAAGCAGCAAACGTGGCATTTTTTACATCCTCAATTCTGAGCTTATGATCCTTCTTCAAGTTTCTACTTGTTTTATTTCCCACAACTTTCTTGAAAATCTTCTTCGTGTCTTTCTCTTGATCCTCCTCCTCTTCATTCTCAGGGGATTCATGTACGGGATCCTTAATGGTAACCTTTTTCTTGGTTTTTCCTCGAGGTCTTTTTTAGAAGTATTCTTTACCAAAACCATTTTACCTAAAAAAATTGACATGTCACCATGAAATTATATACAATAAATTTACAAACAATTCTCAACACACCATGTATTCCTATTTATCTTAACAAATACATCAACATGTAAAAAAAAAAATTGGAATGTTACACAGTAAAATACCAAATTTTAAACAAAAAGGGGTACATTAGAAACTAATAATACCACATTTCAAACAAAAAGGAAATCCAAATGCTTTAACAAAAAGGGGTACATTAGAAACTAAAAATACCACATTTCAAACAAAAAGCGGTACATTAGTATTTCAGAAGTATCCTAACTAATTAGCATAGTTATATTAGAGACAAAACACAAAAGGAAAATCCAAATGCTTTTCATGGATCATCTATGAGAAAAAAGTATTAAGCAGGCTGCTATGGTACTTCCTTATCACGCTGCTATGAATTGAACTATTAAGCAGCATGAAAGAAGAAAAGTATGAGAAAAGAAGGCCTGAATATGATTGCATTAGCTAATCAAGGTGAAAACTAATGCAAACTAGCTCAGTTTTGAGAGATGAAAGCTTTCGTATAGCAGAGTATAAAACAACGACAATGTATATCAAAATTGTTTGAATTATAAACATCAAACTCACATAAAATCTTTTAAAAAAATACCTACAATCGAATAAACCTCAAAAACCTAAAACAAGATCTGCATATTTGAACAGAATATCGAACAGAATATAATCGAAAACTTAAAACAAGACCGAAAACCTAAAAATCCTAAACATGTCGAACAGAAATCCTAAAACAACATCCTAAAACAAGATCATAAATATCCTAAAACAAGATCCTAAATCTAAAAAACCTAAACAAGATCAAACAGAAACAAAATCAAACAAAATGGCACAGAACAAAAAGTTTTTACATCAAAATCGAACAGAACAAAAAATGGAAAACCTAAAACCTCAAAAACATGAAAATCCTAATTGCATATTCGAACATCAAGATCCTAAAAACCTAAAACAAGATCGAAAACCGCAAAAACCTAAAACAAGATCTGCATATTCGAACACCAAAATCGAAAACCTAATTACAAATAAACTAGCCCAAATTGCGAAAAAAATTCGAAAAAAAAACAGTTTAGAATTGCGAAAACATACCTAAAAGAGGACGACGGGTTGATTATCGAACAACGCACAAGAGAACAATGGCCAATGCTACGTGAGAGTGAACAATGCTGCGTGAGAATTGCGATTTTCTCAAGGTTGTATAAAGAACAATGCTGCGTGAGAGTGAGGTAGAGCGTGAGAGAGAAGAATGCTGCGTTTTTTTTTTTTTTTTGTGGAAACAAGAGAGAGAATATTATAATTTAAGATCAACGGCTGTGAAACAATCTGCTTAATCAATGGCCAAGATCTAAAGTTTTTATGTTTTCAACTTATAATTAGTTTTTACATGATCCTATTCCTATAATACTGAAATAGGTTACGTACGCGTATTTAAAAAATTTGACACAAAATTGATGCTGAAAATAAATTCTAGAAAAAAAATGAAATTCACTTACAATCACAATTCATAATTGCAATTAGAAATACTGAAAAAAATTCTTCAAAAAGAAAATTAATTCTAAACGCAGACCTAAACAACCCACAATCTGTTTGAAATTTATTTAGACAAAAAAGTACCCTTCTTTGAACCCCCTTCTTGTTCAACCCCGGGTCTTCAAACCCCATTCTTATTCGAACGCCTTCTTCAAACCCCTTCTTATTCAAACCCCCCATTTTCTTCGACCATCATACCTTCGAACTCCATGCCGAATTTTCCTTTTCAAATTTTTTTTAGGAATTTCATGGCGACTCCAAACTCCAATTTTTCATGGCTTTTAGATGACTCACAATAAATTTAAAGTAAACCCTAACTCTTAATAGCAGTTTTTTTTATGGGTTAAAAGTAGGGATAAAAAAACAGGTCAAACGGTCATAAACATGTGAAACGGTCAAAAAAGGTTCACTAAAAACGATCGATAAAAGACAGGTCATATGAGCCCTTTTGATAACGGTTGATGAGGTTGGTGTTATTCGGTATCCGGTCGAATTTGCGCTGCATTTTCTAAACAGGTGTCGTTATTTTGATCTGGTACTTATCGGTCCGATCGTTGTCGGTAATAGGTCACATTCGATTAGTTACATACGAGTTTTTACAGGCCACAACTGATATACGGGTCATAATCGGTCGGTCAAAATTGGTATGCAAATCATAATCAGTCGGTCAAAATCGGTATGCAGATCATAATCGGTTGGTCACGGTCAAATGTATGACGTATCCTGTTGGTCTTAAATGATCGATCACAATACAATCGAACAATTCAAAACTTTGGATCAGATTTCAATATTTTGGGTTAGTTGGCGCATAATTTTTGCCTTAGAAATTTGGGATCGAAAACTTATGCGCACTCTTAAATTATATTATAAGTCAGCTTATTATGTTCTGGCCAAAAATCAATGCTCGATTGAGCTCACAACAATTCGGATTAGAGCAAATCTAGTTAGGATCCATACATATATCGGGTCCATTCGAGTCATGGAGTTTGTTTAACGCTAAGCTATTTGAGTTTATATATATATGGACATCAAAGAATAATCTCAATGAACCGTATCAATTTATGATGAGTGTGATGACTATATATGATTATAATAATCATAACAATAATAGTAATATATATCATTAGGACATCAATGACCTTAAGGATGAGATTTATCGTTGTCATCATCATCATAAAAGCAATATATATAGTACAATAATAATAATGATGTCAATGAAGATGAGTCAATGACATCAATAATCAATCGATCAATAATAATGATGATGGATGATAATAACAATGACGAACATAATGATGGTGGATGATGGTGATGATCACGATGTTGGCCAACATGAAGGATGGTGATTGATGATGGTGACGAATTATGATGACATCAATGATGTATGGTGATGAATTGTGATGATTATATGTGATGATGACGTTGATGATAGGTCGAGATTTATATAACTTTACCAATTTTAATAAAAAATTATACTCCGTAATTAACTTTTTTGGAAAAGAAATAGTGTTTACGAAATTATTAACGCTAACATAATAAATTAATTGAGTGACTTATTTTTTTGTGGTTTTTTTTTTTAGTGATTTAATTTATATATAATTAATACATATTTTTTTTTTCTATTTTACAAAAATTATATTTTATTCCATTTTATTTAATTTTTATGAAATTATATTAAGTTTAATATAATTTTAGTTTAATTTAATTAAGTTTTACTTGAATTAATTTTAGTTTAATCCCTTAGCCATATAAAGTGGAGACAACTTTATTATTTTTCCGATGTGGGATTTATTCTCAACACTCCCCCTTAATTCCAAACTCTTTTCACACTTACATGTGGGCTTTTACATGGGCTCAACACTCCCCCTCACATGTGAGTTGTGCATAATCTTGACCCAGATCAATTCAAACCCAATCTGGGCTCTGATACGATGACAAACGGGCTTGGGCCGCGCCCGCCTCGGGGGAGTGCAAGTCCATTTTACAAGACAAAGAAGGTTCCACCTCAAAACCATATGGTGATAAGGGGAGTAATCCCTTAGCCATATAAAGTGGAGACAACTTTATTATTTTTCAGATGCGAGATTTATTCCCAACACTCCCCTTTAATTTCAAACTCTTTTCACACTTACATGTGGGCTTTTACATGGGCTCAACATCCCTTTCTTGATATTTCAGGATTATTGCAGGCCCGGCGGCATGAAAGTCCTTCGCCCTATAAATTGGAACTCTATTTTCATTGGTCGCTCCTTGATTACTTGTTGAATTAGGATTTGAAGGAGACTGATTTTTTTTATTTTTTTTTGGGAAAAAGAACCCGACTGGTTATAATAAATTAAAATTCTTAAAAATAGGTTATGGAGTATTTCGGGAAGAAGTATAGGTTAGTTGAGATTATTTAAAAAAAATTCAAAGTTTGGATTATTAAAAGCGGAACAACAATAGTTTTGATTATTATGGTCAATTTTTTCTAATAATAGTAAGGATAAATAATAGCTATTGAAATTCATAAACCAAATTTATAAAAATAATTACTTAGGAGAAAACATTCATCCTCGGAATTTCCCAAAATTTTGGGGATTACAATTAATATGAAAATAAAGATAAATATTTTATAAATGAACAATAACCAAACCTGGTAATTTTGATGAATCAAAGCAAAACTAAATCAACATGATTAAAACCCCTAACCCTTAACAATAACTCTAAACTTTAACCCTTATCCAAAAATCCAAACCCAAACCCGAAAGAAATTAATTTTAAAAAATGAATTATTTTTTTTGCAAGTTTTAAATCATTCATACAACCATCAAAATCAAAAATTTGATGAACTCGAAAACATATTAAAATATGGATGAATATTTACATGAATCAATTCATATCCAAAATCAAACCAAGAACTCTAGATGAACTTAAATAAGATTAAAACATAAATAATGTTAAAAATAAACATAAATTTAATCACCGAACCTTACCAAAATCTGTAAACCCATCCATATTTTGAAAGTGCATTGTTTCTACAATTTTAAAACTCAAATTAAAGGACCAATGTAACAAATCTGAATGACAACCCAAAACAAATAATAACACAATTTCAATTAAAAAATGAATCAAAAAAATCCCAATTACTCAAAATGAACAAACCCTAGCTAGAACCAACAAAATTGAATGTTGATGGTTGAGAGAATAAGTAGGAGTTGAGAGAGTGAGAATTGAGAGTGTCATGAATTAGAAAATGTATAATGAATTAATTTCAACTTTCCATTGCTTGCGCCCTGAGGTATTGATTGGCATGTTTACTGTTATCAGAGAGAGTGAGAGAACAATGGCACATCCAATTTCAACTTTCAATGGTACTATATTTTTGGAATAAAGAAAAAACATGCACAATTGCTTAGGGTTTTGGTTGTCATGTTTGTTGTGATTGTCCAATGATTAAATTTGATGGGAGGAATGTTTGTGAAGAAAATTAGATAAATTGGAGCTAAGATAGCACCACCATGGAATGGATTCTAATTTCCCTTCCAAATTTAGTTATAAATTCATTTCCATTACCTTAATTTATAACCGGCTACCAAACGGGCCGTTAAAGCCCACTTCATTAAACCTTAATCTCAATTATAATCATTTGCACTACCGTTTTTTTGGCAATGATGCATCACGCATGGTAATAAATTTGATTAAAAAAAAAACCTTACATCGAATATCGAGTTTTTGAATAGGAATTTTTCGGATCGGAGCAAGATAAAAAATGATTCGAAATTCGGATATGATACGTTATCTGAAAATGCCCACCCCTAAAGATGATATTTAATCTTTGTGTATTTTTATCAATGGTTGTCTAATTCAGAATTCGTGTATTTATTAGATCGAATAGTTGTATCCAGAGCATTTTGTGTTTTCTCATTGTTTAGTAGAAGGATAAGATTAAAATGTTAAACCCATCTTAGATTGATGGTATTTGTGTAATGAATTAATTTAGTTATTAACTTTTGTTTTTGAGAAGAAAACGTTAGCGAAAATATTATTGCAAATCAAAGTCCGCCAAAGTGAATAAAATTTATGGAAAAGAGTTCATACATACTAGCTCCGAACTACTAATAGTGTCCCATGCTTTCCATCTAGCTCCAAGATGAGCAATGGTAATACCTAAATGTTGTGATTTATTACCACAGGAAATTATATGTATAACATAATTATGGGGGACTGTAGACACATAAATGTGTCTCCCCAATATAGAGACTAATGATGAGAACGTACCCTATTGCTATAAGGTCCAACTAAGGGGAATTGACGATGAAAATGCATAATACATCTCAAACAATTGTCTAAACTGTGTTTAAAGTGTGCCTTGGAAACGATTATTAGGATTCGCGATCATTACGGGATTTATTTATAATTTTTCACCATTTTAAAGAATTTTTCATATTTTTCTGTGCATTTTTCCATGCTTTATATTAAAAAAAAAAGTTAAAAAAATTGTCATTATGCATCATAATATATTTTTAAAATCATAAAAATAATTTTATAATTCATTCATATTTTTCTATATTTTATCATATTTTTAGAGCTTTTTATAGATTTTTTAGGATTTTTGCATGCTTAGGGGCATTTTCATCATTTTTGAAGGTTGAAAATTGTTCCGCAAAGCACATTAGTATTTTTCATATTTTTTGTGTGATTTTTAGAGCTTCTTGAGGTTTCTAGAACATTCAGGAACGTTTTGAGCATTCCGGAACATTCTGGAACATTCTAGAACATTCCGGGACATCCGATTCCGGAACTTCCCAGAATATTAAAGATTACGATAATCAATCAATAATTTCCGTAATCACATCATAATCAATTCAAAATCCCATAAATCACGCGCAAAACTAAGCAAATTGTTAAACAAAAGACCTGGAAGGACCTGTGTCTTGATGCACCGGACCTGTGCCTAGACGCAATAGGGCTGCGTCTAGGCGCAGCTTTGGTATTCCCCGGGTCTTAGTTGCTGCTTATGGCCTATAAATACGTGTTCTTCCAAGCATTCTAACACACGCCAACACCACCGATCCTTCCCTTGCATTGCATGGTTCCATTCCATACACTTATGGTACCACATCAAACATCTCTCAAAACTCATTTATACACATCACAAATCATCAACTCAACCAACTTCAAACAAAGCATTGGCATTCAACATCGTCGAATTGCTCCCTAATTGTTTTGATCAAAGGCATTACAAGGTACAATTTCCTGAAGTCTCTACTCTTCTAAACTTTCATTACTTTGTTTTAATTTCATTTTTTGACTAACTTAATGGTGATTAAAATTAAGATTAGTTATGATAATGGATGATACAATTCATATGAATGGTTAATATGAATTGTGCATACAGTCAAACGTTTAACGCTTCAATCAACTTTTGTAATCCTTTAAAACATTCATAATAATTTGATCTTCTTTTTAATCACCGTTTTTAATTAACTTTTAATTATCTCATTATTTTTAACATGATCTAAATATATGCATTGTGACTAACAATTCACTAATGCATTATAATAGATCGTACATAAAAATTCGATTTTGCAATTAATTAATATACATAATGTTTTGGTTTTGTATATATTATTTTGTTTCTCTTCTATTATGTGTTTTTGCAATCATAGTTTTATTTTATATTTCTTCATTATATGTTTTATTTGATTTATTATTCTTAGGATTTTAATACTGACTTATTTCAAAGTGGTCACAATAATTAGTCCTAATCTGCAAATAATTCAAACCCACCTAGTAATATGCGCTCTTTAGGATATAATCTGACATATCTGTGTATTCGGGATTAATAATGATACGACTACAAAAAGAGATTTAGTAGAGACCGCTTACAGGCGGGCGGACCCGATGCACGATTGGCTCGTAACCTGTCCCCGAACCCATACTCTGGTGCACGACCTATATGGGGCTAATTGCTCCTGACATTGGTACTTTTTCGGTGTCCGTCGGCCGTATAAACGCACGGTGGCGACTCCTACTAGACCGGATTCACATGTGGCGTTAACGAGCATTCAAAACAACTCATGAAGTAGGTAGCCGGAAACGACCCCTACATGTACGAATTAAAAAAAACAAAAATAAATGGGCCATGAATGGTTGGGTGGGATAGCGGGCCTCCCTCTGCACTCTATAACTTGGTCGTTGTTTCTGACCCGACGTTCTTCTGTATTGAATCGAGCCTGACTGACACTTGTAATCATATTAGCCGGACCCGGAGTTGAACCCAGCTCAAAATTCTGATAACATCAACCCACATTAACATGATCCACGCTGACACAACCTAAAACACTCGGTTTGACACCTCTAGTATGTAACGTCAAACCACAAGCAAAACATGAAAAATAGAAGGAAATTAATTGAGCAATATTGAGGGTTATCAACCCTCTTATATACTCCCTCCATAACATAAAAATGTAAACCTTTTTAAAATCACGGACTCCCATGTAAAAGATTGAAGTTGGTTAATTATGTTGTAATTGTGTAGAGGAGAGAGAAATAAATAAGAATTAGTAACTTGGGACCACATGTTTTTTGGAGGGAAAAAAAGATAGAGTTTTTTTTTTTTTTTTTTAATATTAGTTGGCCCCACCTTTTTCAAACAAAATAATAAAAAAATGGGGCCAATTTTTGCGTTTTTTCAACACAAGCAGGGAGAGGGAAAATGTTTGGGAAAATTCAATTTTCCCACCAAATTACACCAATGTTTACAAAATTACACATTACAATCTATAAATACCCCCACCTGTAACAACCCTAATTTTTTAGGTATTTCTGTTGTGTATTTATGTATGTTTATGTGATTTTATGTATGGTTCAAATTCATTTTTGAACTATTTATTTTATTTTATGTGAATAATTTCGATTAAATTCGAATTATTTTATTTTAATCAATTATTATTTATTTTATTACTATTTAATTAATTAGAATTTTATTATTTAATTTTCTAATTAGTTATTTAATATTTTGGGCTAAATCGATTTAAGCATGATTAATCATGCAATTTTTGTAGATTAGCCTAATTGATCACAAGAGTCCAACTTTGGCCCATTGTGGCTCATGAGAACCGGCCCCTATATGGTTAGTGGATTCATTTTCCACTTGCCTCATGTTCACACCTTAACTAACTCTATTTATAGAGGAGTTAGTAAGGCTTGAGGATTCATTTGCTAAATTGCCATCCCTTGCCATCAAAAGATCAAACACAAACACTCTCCATTACTCCCTTGTCACACGCCATTTTTGGCACTTCAATTCAATCAAATTGTTCATCATCTTCTCAAACCCCAAACTTAAAGATTCAACTTCCATTGATCTTTAAGTATCAAAACACAAACTAAACCTCGTATTTTGCATTCAAGATCTATAGTTCGGGTTTGGTTTTGGGTCGTGTTCGTGTGGGTGTTCAAGTGGTGACCGTGGTGGTGCCGTGCAAGGGTCGTGTGGGCCGTGCAAGGGACGGTGGTGCTCGTGTGGTTCGTGCTAGGTAGCTGTGCTGGGTAGCCGTGTTGCTCGTGTGGTGCGTGGTGGTGTTCGTGCAAGGCCGTGCCGTGCGTAGTGGTTCGAGTGGCTTGGGGCCGTGTGGTTTAGTTTTCCAGGCAGCAAGTTCTTGAGTGTTTGCCTTGTTAATCTTCAATAAGGTAACATGCTTTCTCAACTTAATTTGGTATACTATGTTTCATAGTATAGATTAAATGCATAGATTAGTTTATTTTGAAGTTTTAATCATGTTTTGTGTATAAATTATAATCTGATTTTGAAATGGTTTTATAAAGATTTTTAAGGTTTAATATGATGATTTTATGATTGAATATGCTAGTATTAAGTTTGATGCTGTTCATGATCAAGTTTGATGAGTTTTGGATACTAGAAAGTTGATGATTTCATGTATTGAATTGATTGAAAGTATGCGTGTAATTTGATTTTGTATGGATGAGTTCTTGATTCTTGGATGAGTTCTTGGTTGAAGTTCTTGAATTTTGATTGAGTTCTTGATTGAAGATCTTGAATCTTGGATGAGTTCTTGATGAATTCTTTGAGTTCTTGATGAGTTCTTTAAGGTTCTTTATGAGTTCTTGATTGAGTCTTTAAAGTTAAAGAAAAGGTTAAAGAAAGTTATAAGATGTTGTAAGATGTTTGGTTTACATGTTATTTCTTGAGTCAAGGCGTAAGATGCAACTTAAGAAGTAACTAAGAATGTAAACTTCGGATGAAAGAGTTAAAGATTAGCTAGATTTCGCTATTAGACGCCTAAATCGTAGAGTAAGATTCTATGTTTTTGGGTTAAGACGTTGCCCCTATCCTATCCGCGGTATTGGGATAGTTGGTGGTCTTACTATGTTGTCTTCGGATGTGGATTTCCAGTAAGATTGGTTTCACGGGATTTGGGAGTAAGATTCTCAGTCCTAACATAGTAGAAAGTTCGAATGCGTAAGATGCGTTCGTACGTGCATAGTCCGGTCTAGTATGCGAATGATTGCGCCAAAGTAAAGATTGGTTAAGTTGTCAAGACAAGTATGATTATTTGCTATTGTTCGTATGATTTGATATTATGATTTGGGTTATTTGATTTATGCTATGTTCATGTGTATTCCCATTAGGGTGATACAGTTATGTTAATCGCCACTGACGGTGGACTGTTGTTGTTTTTCAGGTAATTCTGATGATGAGGTCCTTGCTTAGCATTGGGTTGGGCGAGTGCCGTTATTGCCTAGATTTTATTATGTTTCGATGTTTTCTAGTTATATACTCTAGAACTAGTACTCATATACTTTACTATAACTCTGATATGTATTTGGAGTTACGTATGTTAGTAGTAGTAGTTTGACTTTTGGGATTAGTTGTGTACAATCTTGTGGGTAATTGTACTTTTGGTTTAGTAAATATATTCATTTTGAGGTTTTCTTTTAAATTTTAAGTGTTTTAGTTTGTTAGTTCTGACTATTGGACTTGTCGGTTTCTTCCGCGCCGGTTTAAGCGAGTCGGGTCGTCACAGTTGGTATCAGAGCCGAATAGGTTTTAAGTGAAATTTTAGGATTTCGAGTTAAACCCGGGAGTTGAGAGCTTTACTATTCCTGAGTGATAAAACCAAATTTAGGTTTCGTAAAGGGAGAAGAGTTGGGTAGAAAGTCCGGGATAAGATCTTTCCTATTTTCTTTTTCTCTCTTTATTTTGTGTACTTGATTGTGGTGGGGATATGACAGACATTGTTATTTTGGTATGTCTTTTTGTTGTGATGCATTGCAGCATGTCTACATCTCGCCGGTTGAGTACTGGACGACAGAGTTTGCGGGCACTCGAGGAGGCGATCCTTACGTTAGCGCACCATAGTCGTCATACGCCGCGTACGCAGTCGATGTTCGACCGTATCGCACGTCATCGACCTCCGACTTACGATGGGGTTGCCGACCCCACTATTCTGGAAAGCTGGATCCGCGAGATGGGGAAGCTCTTCGACGCGACGTTTTGCCCCGAGCACGAGAAGGTGCAGATCGCCGCTTATTATCTACGTGGAGAGGCCGATAACTAGTGGACGTTAGCTAAGGACGCGTGCTTGCCGTTACATTCGATGTAGTGGATCGAGTTCGTCGATAAGATCCAGGAACGTTTCTACCCCGACGAGTTGCGGTGGCAGAAACAGGAGGAGTTTCTTACTCTTACACAGGGTAAGATGACCGTCCAGGCCTATATCGATAAGTTTACGGAGTTATCGAGGTTTGCTACGTCTGTGGTTCCGTCAGAGAAGGATCGGGTCAAGAGCTACATCAAAAAGCTAGATCTGAGGATTCGCATTCACGTGATCAGTAGTGGAGCGACGACATTTCAGCAGGCTTACGAGGTAGCACTCGAGATTCAGGCATCGACGGCTGAGGAGGATGCGAGCAGGAAGAGAGCTCAGGTTCCGGCGACGACAACTTCTTTTAAGAAGCCCCGATTTAGTGCTCCTAGCAGTACCCCTCCGACCACGAGTTCGCATAAGGGTTCCAATGGCTCGAAGTGCAGAGGATGCGGCCGAGACTTCCATCCAGGGAAGTGGTGTGATGGTTCGCGCATAGCGTGTTTTATCTGCGGGAAGGAAGGACATAAGGCGTCAGTATGCCCCGAGAGGAAGCCATACACTAAGGTTAAGCAGCTTCCGGCACCGACGAAGACTCCGGTGAAGAACCGAGTCTACTGTATGACCGAGGCGGAGGCCGAGGTTCAGCCTGACGTCGTATCAGGTAGATTTCTTGTTTCTGATGTGTTAGCTTTAGTATTGTTTGATTCTGGTGCTACTATCTCTTTTGTGGCTAGTAGTTTTGCCTCGAGGTCTAATCTTCGTGGCAGCTTTCCTGTTAGTTCAGTTATAACTCTCCCTTCCGGAGAGGATTTTATTTGTCAGCGTGAGTTCCGAGGAGTGCCTATCGTGATAGCTGGGGAGCAAGCGACGGCTGATCTGAAGGAGTTCCCGCTGATAGAGTTCGACGTGATACTTGGTATGGGCTGGCTGTCGAGGTATCGAGCGATCATTCGTTGCCGAGATCAGTCAGTGACATTCCGAGGACTCCAGGGCAACCGAGTTACCTACTTTGGGGTCGTCCTTAAGAAAGGAGTTAAGGTAATCTCAGCCTTGAAAATGAGAAAGCATCGCCAGAAGGGCGATATGGTGTACTTATGTTAGGTAAGGGACTTGACTGAGGAGCGTCCGTTGGGCGATATACCTGTAGCGAGGGATTTCAGAGACGTATTTCCTGATGAGCTACCGGGGGTTCCACCCGAGCGCGATGTCGAGTTTCATATCGACTTAGCACCCGGGACAGCGTCGATTTCAAAGGCCCCTTACCGGATGGCACCATCGGAGTTGCAAGAGTTAAAAACGCAACTCCAGGATTTGATCGATAAGGGCTTCATTAGGCCGAGCGTTTCTCCATGGGGAGCACCTGTGCTCTTCGTGAAGAAGAAAGATGGTAGTATGCGCCTGTGCATAGACTACCGAGAGTTGAATCGGGTAACTCTCAAGAATAAGTACCCGTTGCCTAGGATTGAGGACTTGTTCGATCAGTTGCGAGGAGCAGGAGTGTTTTCGAAGATAGATCTTCGATCTGGATATCATCAGATTCCAGTCAAGAAAGAAGACATTCCGAAAACTGCTTTTCGTACTAGATACGGCCACTACGAGTTCGAGGTGATGCCCTTTGGCCTCACTAATGCGCCAGCCGTGTTCATGGACCAGATGAACCGAACATTTCACCACTTACTCGATAAGTGTGTCGTAGTATTTATAGACGATATCTTAGTCTATTTGAGAGATGAGTTTGAGCATGCGGAACATCTCCGGATGGTACTTGAGATATTACGTAGTAATAAGTGGTTCGCGAAACTCTCCAAGTGTGAGTTCTGGCTTCGCGAAGTAGCATTTCTGGGTCACGTGATTAGTAAGGACGGCATTAAGGTAGACCCGGCTAAGATTAAGGCTGTAGTTGATTGGAGTAGCCTGAGAAATGTGGCGGAAGTTCGTAGTTTTCTGGGATTGGCCGGATACTATCAACGATTCGTCCAGGACTTCTCCAAGATTGCTAGGCCGATGTCTAGTCTCCTACAGAAGGAGGTCCGATTCATTTGGACGGAGGCTTGCGAGCAAGCATTCCAGCAATTGAAACATAGATTAGTCTCTGCTCCTATACTTACCCTTCCAAACGATGAGGAGGACTTCGAGGTCTATAGTGATGCTTCGAAGAGTGGCCTAGGATGTGTGCTCATGCAAGGCGGGAAAGTCATCGATTACGCATCGAGACAATTGAAGGTGCACGAGCGTAACTATCCTACGCATGACTTGGAGTTAGCAGCTGTAGTGTTCGCGCTCAAAATCAGGAGGCACTACCTCTATGGTGGTTCGTGTAGAGTATTCACGGATCACAAGAGTCTCAAGTAAATCTTTACTCAGAAAGACCTCAATATGAGGCAGAGACGATGGCTTGAACTTATTAAGGACTACGACCTGATGCTTAACTATTTCGAGGGCAAGGCGAACTTATTCGCTGATGCACTAAGTCGTAAGCATCGCTTGAGCTTCAGTAGAAGCCGTAGTTCCGTCAGACTTCGACTGACATCTATGAGTGCTGAGCCTGATCTGATTCAGGAATTGCGCGAGGGTCAACAGAACGACCCACAGTTAGCTAGGATACGAGAGGCTCTACGGCAAGGTAAAGTCGTAGGTTTCGAGATCCCTTCCGATGGTAGTCTGCGATTCCGAGGGAGGTGGTGTGTACCGGACTGTTCTGATCTTAGGAACAGAATTATGTCTGAGGCACATAACTCGCCCTACTCTGTTCATCCTGGAGGTAACAAGTTATACCAGGACCTCAAGGGCCAATTCTGGTGGCCTAAGATGAAGAGGGATGTAGCAGAGTTCGTAGTTCGATGTTTAGTTTGTCAGAAGGTTAAAATCGAGGATCAGAGACCAGGAGGTCTGTTGCAACCACTACCTATTCCGACCTGGAAGTTCGAGTCGGTATCTATGGACTTTGTGGTTAGCTTACCCACCTGTAATGGCTTGAATGCTATTTGGGTCATAGTGGATAGGTTGACCAAGGTCGCTAGATTCATTCCGATGAAGATGACCTGGTCTATGGAGCGTCTGGCAGAGGCGTATACTCAGGATATTATCCGACTTCACGGAGTTCCGAAGGAGATCGTTTCTGATCGAGATCCGAGATTTCTGTCTCGTTTCTGGAAATCAGTTCAGGAAGCCTTTGGGACGAAGCTGAAGTTGAGCACCGCTTTTCATGCGGCGACTGATGGTCAGACTGAGAGGACCATCCAGACTTTAGAGGATATGCTTCGAGCATGTACTCTGGAGTACCATCAGTCTTGGGTACGTATCACTACTACAAAAAACCCCTATCGTGTCCCCTCTAACAGGCCTATTGTATCACTTTTGGCCCGACACGATAGGTGCCGACACGATAGGTGTCATACCTAACGTGTCGCCTCCAGGGCAATGCATTAGGCATGTTTATACATCGCCTCAAATTTAGGTAGTGACGCAATAGGTTGATACTAATACATCAAATATTACTTAATAAGCGACACATTAGGTAGTTTATGCATCACCTAAAATTAAAAACGTGATGTTATAGCTTCTACAACAATATTTAGTTTAGGTAATGCATCATTTATTATATAATAGGCAATGCATTAGACACCTAATGCATCAGCTCCAACATACGACATGACGCAACAAGCTATCAAATGCATCACCTACTACATGATAGGCGATGCATTAGGCACCTAATGCATCACCTCGAACATAAGACATGATGCAATAGACTATCAATCGCATCACCTAATACATTATAGGCGATGCATTAGACACCTAATGCATCCCCTCAAACATAAGACATAATGCAATAGGCTATCAATCGCATCACTTACTACATAACATGTGATGCATTATGTACGTAATAATAATAAAAAAAAAAGCAAACAATGGGTATCGAACCCAAGACCATTTTCATCACTTTTAGTTAGGATACCTTACCTTTACCATCTCTTCTACCCATTTTTTATATCTTAATAATTCAATATAAATATTATATCATACTAAGCCAAGATCCACCACTGCTATTGCATCACGTATTTTGAAATAGGCGATGCAATATGTACCTAATGCATCACCTAATTATAATAAGCGATGCAATAGGCTATCTATCGCATTACATGCTACATATTACAAGAGGTGATGCATTAGGTACCTAATACATCATCTCAAACATAAGAAGCGATGCAATAGCCTATCTATAACATCACTTAATGCATAAGAGGTGATGCATAAGGTAGATACCTAATGCATTACCTCAAACATAAAAAAATTGCAATAGGCTATCTATTACATCACTTAGCACATAACAATTGATGCATTAGGTGATGCACGAAACACCTTATGTTTCAAACGCATCATATATTACATTAGAGTTGATGCGATAGATTAATATATCTAACTTGTCATATATTACATCAAAAGTGATGCGATAGGTAACACATCGCTTTATATGTAATATTGGATGCATAACACCTAACGTGTCGGCTATTAAATCAAAGGTAATGCAATAGCTTTTCACATCATTGAATATATTACTTGATGCAATACCCTACCGCGTCAACCATATAACATAAACCGACACATAAAATTTATGCATCACTTATTATGTTAAGAGTGATGCAATAGCCTAATGCATCCCTTCTTATATTATAGGTGACACAATAACCACACCTCTATCACATCACACATAATATATAAGTGGACACGGAAACTTTTTGTGTCTCCTTTTATTTTACAAGGGATACGATAGGTTATTTAAAAAAATTTCTCATTTCTATTGCATCAAACTTTATAGAAAGATATGACACGTTAGCTTTATGCATCAGGCATTTTATAAGCTGATGCGTAAGGTATGGTGTATTAGGTGTTTTTTGTAGTAGTGTATGCTCTGTTTGATAGAGTTCTCCTATAATAATAGCTATCACTCTAGCATCGGGATGGCTCCGTACGAGGCCCTGTATGGCAGGAAACGTCGGAGTCCTATATGTTGGAATGATATTAGTGATTCTGTGGCTTTAGGACCTGAGATGGTACGTGATACTATCGAGAAGGTCCGAGTCATCCGGTCTAAGATGCAGGCCGCTCAAAGTCGTCAGAAATCCTACGTCGATAATCGACGTAGACCGCTGGCTTTCGAGGTAGGTGACAGAGTCTTGCTTAAGGTTTCACCATTCAAAGGAGTGGCACGCTTTGGTCAGAAGGGGAAACTCCGACCAAAATATGTGGGACCTTACGAGAAACTGGAACGAGTTGGGGAGGTGGCATATCAACTGGCATTACCACCTAGTTTGTCTAATGTACATAACGTATTCCATGTTTCCCAACTAAGGAAATATGTACATGATCCTACCCACATTATTCCAGTGGAATCGGCCACGTTTGAGCCGAATCTGACTTTTGAGGAGCGACCCGTCCAGATCTTCGATCGGGAAGTGAGGACCCTTCGGCGTAAGCAAGTCCAGCTCGTCAAGGTCTTGTGGAGAAATCAACACCATGAGAAGGCGACTTGGGAGACAGAGGCGTCCATGAGGCAGAAGTACCCGGAATTGTTCGAGGGTGAGCGATCTCCTTTGCCTTAAATTTCGGGACGAAATTTCTTTAAGGAGGGGAGGTTGTAACAGCCCTGATTTTATAAGTATTTCTGTTGTGTATTTATGTATGTTTATGTGTATTTATGTATGTTTATGTGATTTTATGTATGGTTCAAATTCATTTTTGAACTATTTATTTTATTTTATGTGAATAATTTCGATTAAATTCGAATTATTTTATTTTAATCAATTATTATTTATTTTATTACTATTTAATTAATTAGAATTTTATTATTTAATTTTCTAATTAGTTATTTAATATTTTGGGCTAAATCGAT
This sequence comes from Salicornia ramosissima, assembly GCA_951394345.1. Classification (NCBI taxonomy): domain Eukaryota; kingdom Viridiplantae; phylum Streptophyta; class Magnoliopsida; order Caryophyllales; family Amaranthaceae; genus Salicornia; species Salicornia ramosissima. Next base: position 37,812,430 of record OX596236.1, read on the forward strand.
TTAAGCATGATTAATCATGCAATTTTTGTAGATTAGCCTAATTGATCACAAGAGTCCAACTTTGGCCCATTGTGGCTCATGAGAACCGGCCCCTATATGGTTAGTGGATTCATTTTCCACTTGCCTCATGTTCACACCTTAACTAACTCTATTTATAGAGGAGTTAGTAAGGCTTGAGGATTCATTTGCTAAATTGCCATCCCTTGCCATCAAAAGATCAAACACAAACACTCTCCATTACTCCCTTGTCACACGCCATTTTTGGCACTTCAATTCAATCAAATTGTTCATCATCTTCTCAAACCCCAAACTTAAAGATTCAACTTCCATTGATCTTTAAGTATCAAAACACAAACTAAACCTCGTATTTTGCATTCAAGATCTATAGTTCGGGTTTGGTTTTGGGTCGTGTTCGTGTGGGTGTTCGAGTGGTGACCGTGGTGGTGCCGTGCAAGGGTCGTGTGGGCCGTGCAAGGGACGGTGGTGCTCGTGTGGTTCGTGCTAGGTAGCTGTGCTGGGTAGCCGTGTTGCTCGTGTGGTGCGTGGTGGTGTTCGTGCAAGGCCGTGCCGTGCGTGGTGGTTCGAGTGGCTTGGGGCCGTGTGGTTTAGTTTTCCGGGCAGCAAGTTCTTGAGTGTTTGCCTTGTTAATCTTCAATAAGGTAACATGCTTTCTCAACTTAATTTGGTATACTATGTTTCATAGTATAGATTAAATGCATAGATTAGTTTATTTTGAAGTTTTAATCATGTTTTGTGTATGAATTATAATCTGATTTTGAAATGGTTTTATAAAGATTTTTAAGGTTTAATATGATGATTTTATGATTGAATATGTTAGTATTAAGTTTGATGCTGTTCATGATCAAGTTTGATGAGTTTTGGATACTAGAAAGTTGATGATTTCATGTGTTGAATTGATTGAAAGTATGCGTGTAATTTGATTTTGTATGGATGAGTTCTTGATTCTTGGATGAGTTCTTGGTTGAAGTTCTTGAATTTTGATTGAGTTCTTGATTGAAGATCTTGAATCTTGGATGAGTTCTTGATGAATTCTTTGAGTTCTTGATGAGTTCTTTAAGGTTCTTTATGAGTTCTTGATTGAGTCTTTAAAGTTAAAGAAAAGGTTAAAGAAAGTTATAAGATGTTGTAAGATGTTTGGTTTACATGTTATTTCTTGAGTCAAGGCGTAAGATGCAACTTAAGAAGTAACTAAGAATGTAAACTTCGGATGAAAGAGTTAAAGATTAGCTAGATTTCGCTATTAGACGCCTAAATCGTAGAGTAAGATTCTATGTTTTTGGGTTAAGACGTTGCCCCTATCCTATCCGCGGTATTGGGATAGTTGGTGGTCTTACTATGTTGTCTTCGGATGTGGATTTCCAGTAAGATTGGTTTCACGGGATTTGGGAGTAAGATTCTCAGTCCTAACATAGTAGAAAGTTCGAATGCGTAAGATGCGTTCGTACGTGCATAGTCCGGTCTAGTATGCGAATGATTGCGCCAAAGTAAAGATTGGTTAAGTTGTCAAGACAAGTATGATTATTTGCTATTGTTCGTATGATTTGATATTATGATTTGGGTTATTTGATTTATGCTATGTTCATGTGTATTCCCATTAGGGTGATACAGTTATGTTAATCGCCACTGACGGTGGACTGTTGTTGTTTTTCAGGTAATTCTGATGATGAGGTCCTTGCTTAGCATTGGGTTGGGCGAGTGCCGTTATTGCCTAGATTTTATTATGTTTCGATGTTTTCTAGTTATATACTCTAGAACTAGTACTCATATACTTTACTATAACTCTGATATGTATTTGGAGTTACGTATGTTAGTAGTAGTAGTTTGACTTTTGGGATTAGTTGTGTACAATCTTGTGGGTAATTGTACTTTTGGTTTAGTAAATATAATCATTTTGAGGTTTTCTTTTAAATTTTAAGTGTTTTAGTTTGTTAGTTCTGACTATTCGACTCGTCGGTTTCTTCCGCGCCGCTTTAAGCGAGTCGGGTCGTCACACACCAACCCACATTTAATGTTTTCAACTATCCCAAAAAAAAAACAGAAGCTACATTAAATCCTGTTGAAGAACACTGCCTGCTGCACATCAAAACAGTGAAGCTTCAAAGGTAATTTGTCCAAAAAATTTCAATTTGTTTTCCTTGCACACAGCACACACAGCACATTTAATTAGGGTTAGCTTTACAAAAAATACAGAATTCATTAAAATTCTCCATTAACATCCTCATCCTACTGTACAAAATGGATGAGGAAATTGATGATGGATTCTTTTCTGTTGACCAACTGTTAATGGAGGAGGGTTTGATTGCATTAACAATTCCTACTACTGAAACATGGCAAAGAAATTTAGTTAGGCCTGAACCAAAAGACATAACAGAGGAGCAAAAGGCAAAAATAATTTTTCATTGCATTGCTTTAAAGGATGGGGGAAGACTGCCTCATGGTACACAGGCAAAACTAACAAGGGAAATTGGATGCCATAAAACCACAATATCTAGGTTTTTGAAAAGATATCAACAACAAATTCATGTGGGGGAAGCCATTGATGTCAGTTAAAAAAAAAAAGGGTCGTGTAGGTAGAAAACCATTTTATCATAATAGTGAGGAGTGGCTTCAGTCAGCACCCCTACATTTAAGTCAGTCTTATAGAGCTTATGCAGGTGTTTTAGGTTGCTCACATATGCATGTGTTTAGGCTACTGAAAAAGGGATTTCTAAGGGCACACACAAGTCCAAACCATCCAAATGTGAGTGATAAAAATAAGATTGATAAGATGAAGTGGGTGCTGTCACACATAGAACCAACCACAACAAACAGCAAGCCCAAATTTGTTGATATGAAGCACACAATTCATATTGATGAGAAATGGTTCTACCTAAACCCAATCACAAGAAGATTTTATTTGCTACCCAAAGAAATAGACCCATACAGGACATCCAAGTCAAAGAATTACAGCATCAAAGTGATGTTCATGGGTGTTACGTCTAAGCCAATCTACAATGAAGAGGGTGAGTTAGTGCTTGATGATAAGTTTGGGATATACCCATTTGTTTTTAAGGAAAGGGCAAACAAAAAAAAAAACAAAAACAGACCTGCTAGAACTTGGGAGACTAAAGCTGTAACTAAAGTAAATCAACAGGTTACAAGAGAAATGATGATCAACACTGTCATACCAACAATAAAGGAGAAATGGCCAGCAACTATGTCCAAGGACATATTTATTCAACAAGACAATGTAAGGCCACATTTAAAGGACTCTGATCCAGCTTTTAGAGAAGCAGTATCATCAGATGGATTCAACATGCGTATCATTAATCAACCAGCTCAATCTCCTGATTTCAATGTCCTAGACTTGGGACTTTTTAGGGCTCTACAAAGTTTACAATATCAATTATTCCCAAAGGATGTTGAAGACCTGATTGTGAAAGTAAAAAATGGTTATGACGAATTTGAACCAAGGTTGATAAGGTACGCCTTGATAAGCCTTCAGCTAGTTGTGGTGGAAGCACTCAAAGTTAAAGGAGCCAACAACTACAAGCTGTCTCACATAGGTAAGAGAAGATTAGAAAGAATAGGTCAACTACCTGATGTGCTTGAGGTTGACCAAGAAATCATTGATGACAACAATGGCTACACACCTGAGTTTATAAATCAATACATGGAAGAAGAGGAACAATGGAGTGCTTATCTTGAATCCCTTCACATGGTGGAAAGTGATGGTGACCAACCAGATGATAAAATGGATGATTAGTGGTTGATTTTTTGTAAAAAAAAACAACTTTTTGGAATTAATTCACTGAATTAAGGAGGGCTCTACTTTTTGGGGACTACAATGGAGTATATATTAGGACACAGAAGATATAGACAACTTTTTGAGACTTCTTCTTGGTCAAATCTAGAAAATGTAAAGCATAGGGACAACATTTAACACAGTTGCTAAGGACTGCCTCAATTAACCAGAGGAAAGGAACAACATATTTTTAAAAACTCAATTCATATGTTATAATTTGGTTACTTGAAGAGTACAATTATTTTTTGGGTACCTAAGGCAGTCTTGTAATGTAAGTTTTTGTGATGTAGTAACTTTAAGTTGTTGAATGAAATATAGTGATGATTTTAGTTTGATGTTCACGCTTTGATCATTTTAGTTTCATGTTCACTCTGTGATGTACCACCCTTACACACTGCACACACCATCAGGACACATATGCATGACACCCATAACCATCAATGTATAGCTTCTCAATAGTTTTCTAAACTAGAGCAACATATAACATTGAAGTGGTTCATTGGTCTTGAGTCCCTTCATCATTTGGGTTGCAGGACAAATTCAAAAACTAGGAGGGACTCAAGATTAATCCCAAAACCAGCTATTATGAATCACCAAAAACACCTACACATGCACAACAATGCTGTCTTAGCCCTCTATTTTGTCATTAGGCAGTGATAACATAATAAATTTCCAAAAAAAAAAAAAATCATCATTCATCAATTTTGGCTTCCACCCCCAATTTAAGGGACTCATTTTGTAAAAGGGACTCATTGAAACAGAGGACATCCATATTTTTAAACACATCACACTTCATTTAAATGACAACATCAGTAGCACAACACAATCAATCATAACAAGTAACAAACAAAAAAAAAACAATTAAATCAGAAAGCCATCCATAGTGACAAGCCAAACCAGGGGGCCATCCAAAGTCACAAGCCACACCAGAAAGCCATCCACAGCCACAAAATTATCAGTACCATAAGCCACACCAAGGCCACACCATGGCCAGAGCAGCAAGCCATCCACAGCCACATTGGAAACACAGGGACACATATGTTAATATACACACAACATGAAAAAATTTAATTAATCTGTAAATAAAAAAATTAAAACTTCGAAATAAACATGCACAATAAAAAATCAAAAATTACTGATGGATGATTAAATAGAAGAGGACATACGTATCTGGGCTTCTTTCCAGTTTGGAAATACGCTCAAATTCTTCAGAGGGAACTTGCTTCAATTGCTCAAAAAGGACCTCATTTGCAAATTGAACCCAAGGGTTCTGCATCAAGTCCAGAGGATCCTCATCCATGGGTTCCTCTTTCACAGTTGTAGTCTGATGAACATCCTCATCCATAGGATCATCACAGATCTTGACCCCCTTTCCCTTCTTCCTCCTAATGTCATCAGTCGTAGCTCTTTTGACATTGGGTAGTGGTGAAACGTCAGCCTTCTCTTTCCTCTTCCTACTCCTTTTTTTCTCAGCCACCTTCGATGCTTGATTACTTTTGGTTCCACTCTCCTCCTTCGACGGAGCTGGTAAACCACAGACCACGGACCACACCTGAAACCTCTCATCAGCCTCCCTTTCCCTTTCCTTCTTCAGGTCCTCCATTAGCATTTCAAAACACACCACACCTGGCCATCTTAGAAATTCGTGGTATCTTCCTTCGTCATAAATCTTTTCCACATGCTCAACCATTCCAAAACTCATTAGATCATAAAAAAGTTTCAGAAGAGCCCTTCGAGTGGGATCTTCTTCTTTTTCGTAAGCTAGTTTTAAAGGTTCAAGATCCACCATGGTTGAAGTTCGGAGGGACGAAGACAGGAAGATACGAAGAGAGGAACTGAAGAGAGGATCTAGGGTTTTCAGAGGGACGAACAAGGTGGAGAGAGAAGAGTAGAATTAGGGATTTCAGAGGAGAGAGAAGAGAGGGACGGCGGTTTGGAGGAGAGAGAGGATGAAGATCTAGGGTTTGGAGGAGAGAGGGGATGAAGAACTCAACAGAACCATAGAAAGGTTGATGATACTGATAATGATAAGGTGGAGTGAAGGGTTGGGTAATTAATGGGGATGGTTTTAATTGGGATGGGTAGTTGAATTGGTGGTAAATTTAATTTGGTTGTTTAAAAATTGGTGGGAATCATTAAATTAGAATTGAATTAATATGTTTTAATTAGTTAGTAATTTTTGTTTATAAATTTAAGTAATGGCAAATGTGTAAATTATATGAAGTTTTTTTTGCCATATATAGAAAGTTTTGTAAAAGTTGATATTTTTGTGTTACACCCATATTTGGCAAAAGTTTACATTTTTATGTTACGGAGGGAGTACAAGCAATTAAAAAATAAATATGTTTAAATAATTAAATTGAAGTGAGAAGTGAGTAAATTTAGTCTTTGAATACAATTCAGAACAATGCGAATTCAAACATAGGAGGATTGGTAATGGGTCACCCAATTACTCCCGGGAAATAATAAATGCACATGAATATCAATATTGATATTGGCACACCAATGCACCATACCCGTTTGTGAGGTTACTTGTTTTTATATTTCTCTCTCAAAGTGGTGTGCCAATATATATCATTATTAGATGTGTCAATATCACTTTCCAAAACAGAAATATATACTTTTTAAGGGGTTTTTTATCCGGTTTTTGATATCCATTATCCGGATTCGAGCCGGTTCAGGCTCCAATTAGAGGAAAAGCTCCCCTAACACAAATTGTTGCACTCTCAATGCTCGGACATCAATTTTTTTTGGGTTTTTCTCACTAGTACCCATGTGTTTCTGCATTTTCTTAAGTGTACCCAAATTTACCCAACTTTCTCAGAGGTACTTATCAGTTGATCCACCATTAGTCAACCATAACCTGATTTCTATCATCACTAATCACGTTACGTGAGAGTAATTACTTACGTTAGTTAAGTTCAAATGCAATTAAAAAAATGAAAATTAAAAAATAAGAGGGAATTAGGAACTGTTTCTTTGGACTGAATTTTGTTGAACTAATTTTTTTTTTTTTTTATATTTCCATTTTTAAAAATTATTTCTTTTATTTTTTTAATTTGAATATTTATTCTTTAAATTATAAATTATTTTAAAAAGCGATCCAATTAGCTCCGATTAGCGTTTCTAATTTGCCTCAATTTGCACTTATTTACATATATGTCAAAAAATGCTCTCTCAAGGTTTTACGAGTCATTTTAACCCTTAAATATTTGATGTCGAAATTTGAATAAAAAAATTTCTAGATTAGCCAGATTTACGTTCCTATTTAATTCGCCTCGATTCTCGTCATTAATCTATATCTCAAAAAATTGCTCTCTCAAGGTTTTATGTGGGCCATTTTAACATTTAAGAGTCAGATTTGATGTCGAAATTTGAAAAAAAAGGACCCGATTAGTCCCGATTTGCGTTCCTAATTCGCTTTGATTTGTTAATTATGACTAAAAAAATTTTTATCAAGGTTTTACAGGTCATTTTAACCCTTATAAGTTAGATTTGAGTTCGAAATTTGCAAAAAAAACGACACGATTAGCCCTGATTTGAAAATAATAACTAATGACGTTATTATTGAGTTAGCAGTAATGGCGTTCCGGCCAGAAAAGTCGGTCGAAAACCATCGCCGAAAAATCGGCCGGAAAAAGTCACCAGAAAAGTCACTTGAAAACCGTCTTGAAAAAATTGGCCGAAAACCATCACCGAAAAAGTCGGCAAGAAATATGTTGCTGGAAAAGTCTGAGAGAAAAACGATGATGAAAAGTTAATAAAAATAATAATAACAATAATAATAATAATAACAATAATAATAATAATAATAATAATAACAATAATAATAATAATAATAATAATAATAATAATAATAATACCAACTAAAGTTAACATCGTTAAGTTAAGTTAACGTTTCATCATTAAACTGGATATATATCATTATCGATGATAAATTGATGGGTACCTCTGAGAAAGTAGGAAAAAAGTGGATACACTTCAGAAAATACAAAAACACATGGGTACTAGTGAAAATAACCCTTATTTTTTGAAGGAACCTAAATTTAGGTTAACCTAGAACAACTCCTTAAGAAGCTTATCTAATCATGTACTGGTATACACGGATCAGTTGCAAGACACAGGTTTCCAAGAATTAAAATAATGGAGAGCGAACGGTGGTAGAAAAAAACAAACCAATAAGGAGGCAGAGATTGAGGTGAATAATTACAGTGTCACTAGCTTGGGTACTTTCATACTTTGACTGATATGTCTTGGATTTGGTAATTAATTGTATGGTATCGTCATTCAAGTACATGCACACCGTCCATATTAAGGATCTATCACCTGTCACCTTTTATTTTTATTTTTAATTGAAAGTAGCAGATTCAATTCTTAGCCGGCTCCCTTTTGGCTTTCTATGGACAACACAATGTTCCACTATTTATTGTGTCTTAATTTTGTGTGATAGTCATTGGTTAGGTTATCTTTGCATAATTAAGTGGGATTAAAATGAATTGGATTGAATTGAATGAATTATGGGATTAGATCAATTCAAGGGATATGATGAGAAGTTGAGAACGCATTGGAATGGAACGGAATAAATCGAATTTGATTGAATTGGATTAGATTTGAATTATAAAGCCATAAAAATTACATAACCTAAGAGCATGTTTGATATTCTTAATTTTTAGTAGTGTTGGAAATGGAATCAAATAATCATCCCATTAGCTTTTGTTTCATATGAGAGGCTGATAACACTTTGTCTAAACTTATGGTAATTAACCATTAGCACAATTTCGTTATCAAACTACTAGAAAAGATGTTATTTACGATGGGAATTCACGTCCTAAAAATGTGTGTTCGTCCTAAAAAAGAGGGGTCGTAAATGATTTTTTCCGTCGTAAATTAGTCAATTTTATAGACTTCGTGTTATTAGATGAATTTTGACGACGGACACAAAACTGTTATAAAAATCTACATTTAGTACATGATTTAGGCATGTCATTAATATGTACCTGTCGTTTATAAAACATTTTTTTGTAGTGCCATTCTCAACCTCATGGAAACAAAAAAATGCACTCTTTAATTATTTTTTTTCCATTCCTTTCCCTTAATTATTCCAAACAACAAATAATAGTTTCATTAAATATAACATTGCTCTTTTCTTTTCTAATTTCTTTCCATTCCATGTTCAATCCTAAATTCATACCAAACACCCACTACTTTATCTTTTTATACGTTTGTAATTAGAGAAAGTATAATAATCAGTTGGATTCATTAATTATAAAAAATACAATAATATAGTGTTTTTGTTTTATTACTAGAGCTGGCAATGGGTCCATCTAGGTTGGATTCGGGTTGACCCATTAATATAAACGGGTTGAAATACTCAAACTAAACTCAACCCATTTATTTAAACGACAGGTTGAATTTTTTAACTCAACCCAACCTTAAATTATAATAAATGGGTTCTCAATAACCCGTTTAATAATATTATCACTTTTTAATTAACATCAAATGAAGTTAATTATACCACCATATGTCCATACTATTATGTCAACCATAACAATAACCCACAATTCAATAGTCAAACATATTACAAGTCATATTGTTCATAATTTATATATAACATGGTATTAATTAATAACTAACAACCTTTTGAGTTCTAATGTTCAAGATAAAAATATTAAATTTTAAGACATTATAAGTTTATAACCACCTGCCTAACTCGTAAAACACCTATAACACCATAGAAAAATAATAATATGAAAGTGATATATTAGATTAGTACGTCAATTCATCTTGAAACTGATTTCATTGCAACATATTTACTTAATGGGTTAAGCTGGTTGAAATCAGATTGAGAATTTCAACCCAACACAACCCATTAAACGAAATGAGTTTGGTCAATCCATTTAGCTAAACGGTATGAAAAACTCAACCCAACCTACTATTATTAGGTTGGGTTCGAGTTGGATTATTGGGTTGTGTCAAATTTAGCCAACTCTACTTATTGCATGTGTTTATAAGTAAGAAAAAAATGCAGTATGTTAATTTAGTTGTTCAATAATAATACAACCCACTTACTATATAATAGTGTAACCCATATAAAAAATGTAACAAATTTTCCAGACATAACAAAAATAAATTAAATAAATAAATTTGTAGCAATCTCAAACACACGGAAAAAAAAGACTAGTTTAAAAAACAAAAACATACACACATAGTCCACATCCAATAGTCGTTCCACCTTCCTTTTGTTTGTTGGATTGACATTTGAGGTGCGTTATAGAAATTTATTGAGATCATGTGATAATTTGAAACCCCATCTGTTGAGGTAATATATGGTATGCACAACAATGGGACGAGAGCTAGTCGTCTTTCACTTGATTGGGTTCGTACCTACACAAAGAACACATGTGAGCTACCCTCGGAGGTGTTCTAGGGACGATAACTCCGACGCTCAAAGCAGTTGGGTTGTGGAGGAGGAAGCAAAGAGAAAATAAATATGAGATGTGTTTGCTTACTCTTGAATGAATTGTGGATTTGCATGTGATGGGCTTTTATAGTCCATGAATTTGGGCAGGCTGGGCAGCCCTGGGAAGCTAGGCTGCCAGCTAACACGTGCTTGGTGCATGCTTCATTAGGCGGCCAGTTCAGGTGAGCTGGGCCAGGTGAGATGGGCCTATGCTTTGAGTGTAGGCTGATTTTGTGGAGTGGGCCTTTCCTTAGTTTAAAGATGATGTTCTTGGGCCTTGTGTTTTGGCTTTATATTTATGGGATGTTTGTGACAAAAAGGTGGGCTGGACCGGTGTGGTATTTTTACCTCATCAGTTTCCCGCCCCCTCCCCCCCCCCCAAGTCCATAAAAACAAGCTGGGTGATTTTTATGGATTTTCTTGGTGGGTCAGCCCAGAATTAGAAGTTGATTTGGGCCCCACGTGGATGGTGGTTCTAGTTCTGTTTGTTTGTTTTTATTTTTTAAGTTTTTTTTGAAGTTAAGGGAATGAGAAGGTGAAACGTGATAGGGTAGTTATGGCGGGATTTTGGGAGCAAATGGGAGAAGTGGAGTGTGCTTGGAGGAGTGATGGAACTCGATGGAACTCCCTATTCAAAGGAGGTCAGAAGTGAGCAGTTATCACTCCTTGCTTTACTTTACTCTTTCTCATTAATTCTTTCTCTCTCAAATCGCTCTCCTTCTTTCTCTGCTTTCCTTACTACAAACTCCATTTTACTTTCTCTTTCCTTAATTTCTTCGCACAATTGGCCAATATTCATGACTCTAGGGCTGCTCTTGCTCAAAGCCAAGAGGTTAGTGATGAAATTGAGGTGACGAGGTGTTCGAAGAGGAGCCCTGCACCACTAACGACGCGACCATCTTGGCAGTTTCAGGAGCAGGAGGATTTGGAGGACTAAGCTAGAGTGCTTACCAGGGATGAACGAAAGAGGACGATCAGGGAGGTTGCCCCTGTAGATGAAGACCACTACATTAACGACTCTAACCACTGGGTAATTGTAAGGTGGGAAGAAAAGGATGCCTTACCAGGGTGGTCAATGTTCGACCCTCCCTGTCCTTTAAGATAAAAATGGTCCAAAACAACTAGGTGATCCTAGAAAATAGGTTTGTTGTTCCTAGTGAGGCTGATGATTTCTTTTTTGTTGCTTCAGATTCTGGTCCGTGTGCCTAGGACCCTGAACCATGTTTCATTCTTATATTCTTAACCCATCTGAACTCTAGGATCAGGTTAACCCTGCACCCTTTCATAGTTGAGGTTCTTGAGGCATGGAATGTCTACTTATCCCAACTGTTCCCTAATGTTGTCCCTAGAGGCTAGTTGGTTTCATTTGGGTTTGTGAGTTCATATGCCTGCCCTTGAGTGTGAATGTCTTCAGGGCCATGTACATGCTGAAGCCATACAAGGGTGTTAACATCCCAAGGGTTGGTAGACTGTTGAGGCCCTCAGATTGGAGGGAATCACCTATGCTACCACCTACCCAAAGCCTAGGGAGATAGGGCGCTAGCACACTGAGTTTATCTGGTTGTGGGGTTCCTCTACACAAGGACCACCCTAATGTGTACCTACCTAAGACGTAATGGACTATTCCCACCAAAAAAAGTGGGTACAATTGAGGACCGACAAGGGGAGGGCTACTTTGAAGGAATTTGAGGCGTACCCTGCTCTTGGCAGTACTGCGAGTACTGCCCCTGCGGTCTGTTTGCTACACCTAGACCTGATCAGGAATGAAACGTAGCTAGATGCCTGTAACCTGAGCAAGTGTTTGCCTAGAGGTATTCTTTCTTTTAAACACTTCGCCTTTATAATGGTGTCTTTGCTTTCAATTCATAGAGTAGAATTATCATTTTGCCTTTGAACTGGGCCTGCCTTGGTATCTTTGACCAAGGGTGGTCCAGTTTTCTATTTGGTCCTTTCAGCCGATGCGTTAAAGCTATTGGACTACGGAAAGCTGGGGTCGATGAAAATGGACACCCCATCAGAAGTTCACCCCGTTGAACCCTCAACCAGATTAAAGTATGTATCGCTGGAGAATGACCGCTCATCTATACCTGACCACATTACCATTGAAACTGGGTGCTGATCCCTCGATTTGCTCCTATGGTTGGCCCTACTCTGCCTACTGTATCTAGTAGGGCAGGCAGGTATGGCTTGAGTAGAGAGGGTCTGCCCCCTAGATCGAGATCTGAAGCTATTGGCCCTCCTACTGCTGCTACAAGATTCTTGCCTGTTCATAGGTCGAGCAAGAAGACTACCTCCTTGGCACCACCAAATGCAGGAGGTGCTTGTGCTGCTGCTCGCAGGCATATGGGACGTCCTCTAACTATTGGTTGGGACTAAGCCTCTGCCAAGGAAGATAGGCCTGATGATGACGATGAAGCTTCGAGGAAGAGAAAAGGCAAGGTAATCATGGATCTGGATGATGAGGAGGAGGATGACGACAATGATGATGAGGATGAAGTCCCTGTGACGAGGAGGAGGAGGAGAAAAGTGTAGGAAAACATGGATCAGGCTATTGCACAATCTATGTAAGAGCAGGAGCTGCAGCATGGCCATGATGTGGCATTGCAGGAGAATGAGCACCAACTTGGAAGCCAGCCTCTTGACCAGACTGGGCTGGCTGATATGCCTACCTATTCCCATCTCTCAAATTGGAGTGGTAGATCTGGGAAGCCTACTGCTCTAGAGAATGCTCCTTCCTCAGGAATAGAGAAGGAGGCTGCTTAGACAGGGGGCACCCCTGGTGACCAGTTTAATAACACCCTTCTCCCTGTCGTTATTCCAACCTACTTGCTGCCAGCTAAGATTGTTGTTGACTTTAATTTCGAGCTTCTTGTACCTCTCCAAGGGAGTGTGGATGGTCCCCTTAATTCTGTGACAGATGAATACATCAGGGGGATGTTGCGCAGGATGTTGGGGCCTGAGGACAAACCCGAATCTAACATTCTTAACCCATGGATTATGTTCAGATGGGTCATTGCCAAGGTACATATATTTTTGTGCTTTTGTTATTTTTGGCTGATGTTCACCTTGTATGACTTCTGTTCTTTTACTCTTGTGCAGGTTGTCAAGTATGAACTCTTTGCCAGTGAGTTCCTCATCTATGGCCTACCCTATCTAGTGTAGGTACGAGTCAAGTATCAAGCCCTGCAGGAAGAACTCAGAAAGGCCAAGCACGTTCACCTAGCTAAGCTGAGGGAGCAAGCTGATACTATCAAGGGGTTCGATGATGAGCTCGATGCTACTCAGGATGCCAGAGATGAGGCCCAGAGGCAGGCTGACCAGGCTAAGGCTCAGGCAGCAGAGGCAAAGGAAGCAATAGAAAAGGTTGAGCTTGCTAGGAGGGAGCCGGAGAGCATAGTGAAGCTGCTGGAGCTGGACATGGAGAGAAGGGACAACCAGGTCAAGGAGCTGCTTGAAGCTAGTGCAAAAAGATCAGAAGAGGTTCAAGCTCTTCAAGCTGCCAAGGAGGCTCTAACCACCGAGGTTAAGGAAGTAGAGGAAGAGCTGAACAACAGGGCTCATTTTACCAGGACTGAGCAGGATATGAATGATTATTTCTTTGACATCTGGTAGGCTTCTTTCAGGTGTGTGAGGCACCAGTACCCTGAAGTTGATTTGGAGAAAGTGAAGGAGAAAAATGGGCATGGCTTTGTTGCCCTTGCTGATGAAGTTTTGCCTTCTTCCCTCCAAGAATACTTCTTTCCTCATACTCTAGGTACTCCTACTACTCTTGGTTGTGAAGATGCTCCTACACCTCCTTTGGCTCCTATCTTAGAAGAGGCACCTGCTCATCCTGGTCCTGAAATCCATGAAGTCCATGTTGTGATTACTGCCCAGCCTGCTGAGGAGGAACCTGTCCATAGCATTGTCCAGAGCTCAAATATGAAAAGAGAAGAAGTTGCTGGTGCAAATATTGACAACATGCAACCCTGGGCCCTGATGCTTCTGATGGCCAGGTTGATCAAAGTGCTGAGGCTGGTCAGGAGGCCCATATTAACCAGGGTAGTAGGGATATCAGGCCTGTATATTAGGAAGTTTGGCGGCTACCTGGTGCTATAGAAGGTGCCTCTTCCTGTTCCAGCACTTCTAGTCATGCCTTCACTTGATCTGCCTGTAGCCTGGTGGCCTTCTTCTGCCCTCCTTTCATTTAGTTTTTGTAATTCTAACTTTTTTAGCTTGATAAACAATTTAACTTACATTTTGGCCCCTGCTGGGACAACTTTTTGCATGCAGGGGAAACCTGATCTTAGAGTTCAGATGGGCCCTAGGCACAGGAACCGGATTCCAAAGCAGCAAGAAAGTAGTCATTAGCCTCGCCAAGAACATCTAACCTGTTTGCTCGGATCACTCAGTGGTTCTGGACCATTTTTATCGTAAAGGATAGGGAGGGTCAAATATTGACCACCCTTGCTAAGGCATCCTTGGCTTCCCACCTTACAATTACCTAATGTAATGGTCTTCATCTACAGGTGCAGCCTCCTTGATCGCCCTCCTGCGTTCAGCCCTGGTAGGCACTCTGGCCTGTTCCTCCAAATCCTCCTGCTCCTGCAACTGCTGAGAAATGGTCGCGCGTTGTTAGTGGTGCAGGGCTCCTCTTTGATCACCTTGTCACTTGCTTCATTGAAAGTCACCTCAATGTCATCACCAGCCTCTTCGTTTGAGCAGGAGCAACCCTGGAGTCATGAATGTTGACCATTTGTGCGAAGAAATTAAGGAAAGAGAAAGTAAAATAGAGTTTGTAGAAAGGAAAGAAGAGAAAGAAAGAGAACGGTTTGAGAGAGAAAGAATTAATGAGAGAGAGTAAAGTAAAGCAATAAGTGATAACTACTCACTTCTAACCTCCTTTGAATAGGCAATCCCATCGAGTCCCATCACTCCTCCAAGCACATTCCACTTCTCTCATTTGCTCCCAAAAAACCTCCATAACCTCCCTACCACGTTCCACCTTCTCATTCCCTTAACTTCAAAAACAATAAAAGTAAAAAACAAACAATCAAACAAAATTGGAACCACTGCCCCATCCACGTGGGGACCAGATCAAATTCTAATTCTGGTTGATCCGCCAATAAAATCCACAAAAATCATCCAACTTATTTTTATGGACTTGGGCAACAAATTGATGAGGTAAAAATACCACACTAGGTCAGCCCACCCTTTTGTCGGAAACATCCCATAAATATAAAGCCCAAACACAAGGCCCAAGAACATCATTTCTAAACTAAGGAAAGGTCCACTCCACAAAAGCAGCCTACACTCAAAGGATATGCCCATCTGTCATCAGGTCCAACTCACCTGAACTGGCCACCTAACTAAGCATGCACTAGGCACGTGTTAGAAGGCTATCCGGGGCAACCCAGCCTGCCCAATTTCATGCACTATAAAAGCCCATCACATGCAAATCCACAATTAATTCAAGAGTAAGCAAACACATCTCATATTTGTTTTCTCTTTGCTTCCTCTTTCACAACCCAACTGACTTTAGCTTTGGAATTGCCTTCCCCGGAACACCTCCGAGGGTAGCTCGCATGTACTCTTTGTGTATGTGTAGATTTTTCTTCTCCTCAATCTAATTATATATGCCCTGATATATATGATTAATTAAGTTAATTATTACAATTTTTAATTATTACATTAAAGAGAGTGAAAACCCAATAATTAGTTTTTTGTGCCTTCCCATTAAAAGTAAGAGAGAGATTTGATCCTCATTTTTTCATTAATTATTAACATATATGAGATAAAAATCGGTGCACATATACTAGTTAGAGGAGCTACAATTGAGGCGCTAGAATCCCCAAAGAATTAATCAAATGCAGTAGAAAAAGATTTTATGAAATTTCTCTAATGGCATCTGTAAACTAACTCTTACAAAATTTTCCCTATTTTCCCAACAAAATCAATATCAGTCCGTTATTTCCCCTTCATGCTAAGTGTGAGCGCAGCTAACCTTTGACTTTAAGTATGGAATGGAAATTTAACTCTTTTAAATATAGTGACTTTCAAGTTCTATGCTTCCATAGTGTCTACTTTATTAATGTCTTAATGTGGTATTAAATGGATTTCTGTAGATTTAAATAAATTTTTTAGCAATGTTATGTGTAGTACTAAAATACATTTTCAATGGTTCCAATTTGATAATTTATGACCAAAATCACTAACCTTGTGTTACTACTAAAGTAGTAATCGAAGTTGACACATGTCAGCTTCATATTAATGTTTTTTCCGCTAAACGGTTTTTTTTAAACTTTCTCTATTATTATTATTATTATTATTGTTATTATTTTGAAAAACAAAACTTAGGTATTTTTCAAAATCTTAATAGCTAATTTTAAAACAAATTGTTACGTACTAAAACAATTGCAGCTAATCATCCTAAATCTTTTTCCTACTAAGGCCCTGTTCTTTAGGACTTAAAAGTTACAGTAATCAGATCATATCAAATCATACTTAATCAAATCAGATCATATCAGAAATTATTACTCTTTATTATTATTATTATTATTATTATTATTATTATTATTATTATTATTATTATTATTATTATTATTATTATTATTGTTATCATCATCATCATCATTATTATTATTATTATTATTATTATTATTTGTTGTAAGGATAATTTCAATATACTAATTATTAGTGGATCGGATACCCTTTAATTAATTTGTGATTCTAGCTTGTATGTTTTAAGAGATACAACTTTAAAAAAAACCAATAAAAACAATATAATTGCCAATAATTTTCGTCCCTAATTTAGAGACGCTTATTTTATCCGTATCTAATTTAGGGACAGATAAATATTTCCGTCCCTAAATCAGCGACGAATAAAAATATCCGTCTCTAATTTAGGGACGGAAAAATATATCCGTCCCTAAACCAAACTACTTGCTATGTCGTTTTACATTCCCCTCAATCTCACCCAAAAAAATTATTATTATCATAATAATAATAATAATAATAATAATTATTATTATTATTATTATTATTTTAGTAAATATAATCATGTATTACCTTTCTCATAAAAATAAATTTATTACAATTATAATAATTACAATTACAATTATAATAATAAAATTAGTAGTTATTATTAATATTATCATTATTTTAAATAATTCAAATTAGATCAGATTAGACAAACTTAAATCAGATTAGATCAGATCAGATCAGACAAAATTAAATCAGATCAGATCAAACAAACTCAAATTAAATCAGATCAGATCAGATCAAACAAACTCAAATTAAATCAGATCAGATTAGATTAGATCAGATCAGATCATACCAGATCAATCCTAAAGAACATGACCTAATAATTAAAAAAATTTGAATAGGTTATTTAACTCAAAGATATTTAGATAAAAACGTAAATGAATATTTTCCTAGGATATATGTCGAGCATTACTCGGGCCAAAGACCAGTTATTTATTGATAGAGAATATAAACTATCTTAAAAACTACCGTAAAAGTTTGTCCAAAACTGTCTTTATTAGTCAATTCTTTGTTGACCACTACTGTGTTCACTATTTATGTGTTGACTTTTCTTTTTTCGACTAATCTGATCTTTTTTTTTCTTTTTTTGGAAATTCTGACCCAAAATTTTACCCTTTTGGGCAAAATTGACCCACCAAAATCTTGATAGGGATAATTTTTGGGCATGCAAAACAATGAACGTATATCGAGACACATCTCTAGTGAAAATAGGAGCCTATGCGATCATGTTTTGCAGATTTCAACCTCAAATTTGATCCTTTAGGGAAAATGATCGTTAAACATTGACTGTGCTATTTTTTTTTAAGAAAAAACTAAAGTCAACGCAGAAGCAATGAATAAGGTAGTGGTCTACAAGGAATTGATTAATAAATGTAATTTTGGAAAAACTTTTAGAAATAAGGTAGCTTTTTGTAAAAAGTGGCATAACTAAGATAGTTTAGGTAAAAAAAATCTAAAAAAATATTTTAAGCTTGTTATATTACGGGAGACGATAGACTTACAAAATTAGGCAAATTTGCTTTATTTATTTATTTATTTATTTATTAATATTGCTATTTTGGTGGGGCACAATCGTAATATAGTGATAAGTCTGATATACTTATTACCTCTATAAATAAAGCAGTTGTTTCATTATTGCCTTATCAAAATTTAAGCAACCTTTATATTACTGACAAATAAGTAAACCACTATATTTCTTTTAAGTTTCAATTCGGGTGAATAAAACCAATTCAATGACGACGCTGAAAATGCAAGGAAAATGTGTTGTGTTTTTTATGGCGTTGCTTATCTTCTTTGCTTTCCGTAAGTCTCTCGCTCTTCATCATCACTTATTAGTTTTATTATGATGTGATTAATTGTGCTTGTATATTATAGTTGTATATAAATGATGATTTGTTTTTCTATTAGCTAGATGCATGGACTATTAATTATTCTTAATTTTCTATTTTTAGGCTAAATAACATGAAAAATTAAAGATACAATAATTACATTACCATGCATGGCAATGGAATATTTAATTAATAATGTTGATTATTTTTAGGATAAATTAAATTTATTAATATTCATTATATTGGCAAAATTTTGGAGGCTTACTTACATGAACTTAATTATTTTTATGAGACTTAATTGTATGCTATCAAAGTGTAATTATTGCATGCCTACTAAATTTAATCTATTCACAAATTTAGTAAAATAGAACTAAAGTTAGTGTCAAATATGGTTCCACTTTTTTTTTTTTTTTTTTTAAGATGCAACACTCTACTGTTTACACAGAAAAAAAATTGGTTGAACCACTGTTATGATAATTATGCTAGTGGATCCAACTTGACTTAAATAATACTCCCTCCGTTCCTATTTGTTTGTCCTATATGAAATCTTGACACTATTCATAAGGTCGGAGAATCTTCTAAATTACTCTCAACATATAAAACATAATATAATCATGTGAGGTCTTGTTTGATTTGTCTCAATGAATACGTTATTAATAGCCAATTATTATAATTTTTACACATATACAGCAAAAGATATTTAAGGTCAAACAAATGCATGGACATGTGTATAAAGTCAAACAGGACAAACAAATGGGAACAGATGGAGTAATATTTTAATAAATTATTAGTTGATAGGTGTAGCAATGTCCTGTTTACACCCATGGAGTTCATTTTTCATCCATTTTTAACTTTAAGGAAAACATTATTGGTAAAATAGAACTAAGCATTAACGGCCCATTTGGTTGTTGGTAATGGTAATGGATTTAAAGGGTAAGGGCTTGTTTACTTCAGATTATATTCAGTTCAGTTCAGTTAATCTCTATTCAGTTCAGTTCATCTCTATATAGTTCAATTAATACACTTCAGTTCAGTTCAGCTAATGTAAACGAGCCCTAATTTGTTAAAAAAACTTTAAAATCCACATTTAAAATATATTTTTCATTCTGAAATTTGAAATTTCTTCTTATTTTCCATTACCATCCATTATTATTTGGAGGGGTGGTATTAGATGAGAATGGATATTTGTAAATAAAATTAGATAAATTGGAGTTAAGGTAGCACCACCATGTGAATGAATTTTGATTTTCCTTTCAAATTTAGTTATGAATTCATTCCCATTACCTACATTTATTACCGGCTACTAAACGGGCTATAAATACATTTTTCTACAATGAAAACAATTTAGAAATTTATGACAAAATTATTATACATCATTTTGAGGCAATAATTTTTATTTACATTTGAAGCATCTTATATGAAGTATATCTTTTCCTAACAATAATTATACATTTGTAAAATTTATTAGATATTAATAAAATTAGATGTAACAAGAATATGATTGTATCTCATGCAAAGATTATAAACTAAACCAAAGTTGGTTGTATGGGTTGGGTTACAGAGGAGGTGAAGCAAGCAGAGGGAAGAGATTGCGAGTCACAAAGTCACAATTATCACAGAGCTTGTATGAGCGACCACAACTGCGCCATGGTTTGCCGCAATGAAGGCTTCACCGGTGGCCACTGTGTTGGTATTCGCCACCGTTGTTTCTGCACTCGACCTTGTTAGTTCCGTCGTCCTAGCTAGCCGCCCTAGCTAGTCCCCCCAATAATTATTTTGTTGTTCACTTTATTGCTTGTACTCTATCTAGCTCTAATCTTGGGACTACTACCTTAGGCTTGTTTTGTTCCTTTGTTTTTATAATGTTCTCATCTACAGTTAGTTCTGCAACCAATATCATTTTGTTTGGTGGGGCTCCTTTATTATATTGTTCTATCGTTTCATTCATAATAAGTAACTAATGTTTTTCAAAATTTTGAAATAACTGACTAATTAATTTTTTTTAAACTAACTATCTAATAGCTAGTGACATTTGTTTTAAACTTCAAACACCAGTTAGTATAGGTGCGTTCTCTTCAGCTTAAAAAAATAAATTTTAGGTTTAATAAGTTTAAATAAGTTATATCAAGTCTAATAAGTTTCAATAAGTTACAATAAGGTCTAATAAGTTCCAATAGGTATAGGTTATTATTTTTAATTATTGAATAAATAAAATTAATTAAATTAATAATTACCTTAAATCACTCTTACACAACATAAACAAATTTTATTCTATCATTCTTGTTTTATGATTTTTTTTAGAGAAACCAATCAGAGTTAGATTGAATTAAACTATTTTTTTATATTATAAAATAAAATAATTTATTTATTTTGAGTTTGATTTAATTTTGGTCCAAAAATTCAACTTCACCTATCCTCCATATTTTTTTTTAACTGGGTCAAAGGTAGGTAGGTCGGCACGTAATAATATCACTGGCTGGAAACAGATTCTGGAGTTTGGATTGGCTCAACCGACAACCTCAATCACCTGGTCCATACCCACTTTTCTTCTCTTTTCTCTCTGATTAGTGAAGATGGTGAAGGTCCAGCCTGGAGTCGGCCCGTTCGCACTTGCTTAGGGCTAATCCTAGAAGAATTCCTTCTGACTCCATCCACAATCTGTCTAGACCTTTCTAAAGAAAAGAAGTAAGGAGAGCCCTTTTCTATATAGACCCCTGGAAGGCTCCGGGTCCAGATGGTGCCCCAGCCGGCTTTTTCCAGAGAAACTGGGGGTAGTAGGTCAGGATGTTATGGTTTTTGTCTTAAATTGCCTAAATGAGGGCCGCGCGCCTTCTCCATTTCAGAAATTAACTGGAATAATATCGCCCTTATCCCCAAAACCGACTCTAGTATCAGGTTGGATCAGTTTCGACCAATCAGTCTTTGTAATGTTATTTACAAGATTGTGTCCAAATGTATAGCTAATAGGATCCGTGCTGTAATCCCCTATTTGGTTGGGGATTTTCAAAATGCCTTTATTCCTGGCCGTCAGATGGCTGACGACATACTGGTAGCCGATGAACTGCTTGAAAACATAAGGCGTACCAAGAAGACACGTAGCCCAAAGCTCGCTATCAAAACTGATCTTAGCAAAGCTTATGATAGAATCAACTGTAAGTTCATGGAAAGAGTCCTAATTCATTGTGGTTTTCCTCAGCATCTCTGTCAACTAATTATGCGGTGCGTTACCACGGTCAAGTATACCCCTTTTTTGAATGGCAGCCCTGGTTTTCCTGTCTCTCTCTATTAGAGGCCTTCTCCAGGGTGATCCCCTGTCTCCATATCTGTTCTTACTTGTGATGGAAACGTTTTCTGGTCTTGTAATTGATTATGAAAGGAATGGTTCCCTAAAATGTATTAAGGTTGCAAGGGGGGTGGATCCTATTTCTCACCTTTTCTTTGTTGATGATGCATGCTTCTTTTTCCATGCTAACAAGGCTTCTTGCAGTACCCTACGGGATGGGATTAATCTTTTCTGTAAGGCGTCAGGACAGAAGATCAATCTTAAAAAATGCACCATTCTCCCGAGCCCAAATGCGGAAAGCTTTGTCGTCTCAGATGCGGCTGATATACTTGGTATGCCTATTGTGGAGGATATTGGGGTTTATTTGGGGGTCTCTACGGATTTTGGTCAAATAAATAAGGACATGTTTGGTAACTTGGTAAAAAACTAGAGGATCGACTATCCAGTTGGAATAACTTATTCTTAACTGCAGCCGGCCGCCTGTCCCTAATTAACTCAGTGCTTGGCTGTCTGGCAACCCATGTCCTTTCAGTCTTCCGGATTCCCATATCAATCTCCAATAGAATGAATAGTATCATCAGAAGCTTCCGGTGGAAAGGTTGCGGGGAGAGTGTAAGTGTAACACCCCAATAATTCTCATCAAAGTATAAATGCTATTTTCAAGAAATACTGAGAATTATTAAAGTATTATCGCCACGTGTGGAAACGTATCGGCTTACCCAGAATTTTGCAGCGGAAATAAAATAGTACGTAAGTTAAGTTAAAAAGAAATTAAATCTATTACAACTTGGAACCATTGAGGCCCTGGAGTTATTAATCCAACTCAAACGAAAGATATTGCAAAATAAATCCAACCTAAATAAAAGGAATGTTTTAAAGTTAACCAAAATATAAAATTAAATCAAATTTGGAAAATATTTCTCAAAATTTATTAATGTTGAGAATATCGCTCATCACTCAAGCCCATAATCGTCCCTGAATTCCTGCACAAACTTACCTTGACCCTGAACGACTGCTCACCAATAATTGAGTTATCACAGGGTCAAGATATTAACAAGACCAGATTTGTACAGCGTCAGCAAAGCTGAGTAAGACAATTAAATAAGCATACAGATCTATTGCATATAAAAATCATGTCAAAAACTTAATTGCTATGGTGAGTAATTAGTTATTATTCCCTTGTTAAACACATTGATTATTAGGTGGCCCTCTAGAGCCGAAGCCAGTGTAAGCACCGAGCGAGTTGTCTATGCCTAGAAGGTGACAATGGGAGCTACCCACGTCACAAGTAAAGGAATGAGCTCAATCCTCTAGTGGAACAAGTGGATCCTACGGTTCCCTTAAAGTCACGAGACCTGCCGTGACCCCAACCCACATCCATGCCAATACTCCAGACGTGCACTTGTCTAGAGTTTTAATGCTTACCCGAATCTTTCACTTTATGTGATTAGTGTCTTGACAAGTATTACACATAACAAGCACACATATCATACAATCCACATAACATTTGTTTTAATTATTGTTCAGATAAAACACACTGAACTCTTGTCTATTTAACGAGATTCCCATTAAGAACATATGTCTTAAGTGGTATCCCAAAGCTATTAAAGGGCATGAAATATTCGGAGAATCTATTCATGCATTACCAATAAACTTGAAAGGGACAACCTGTCCATATGCAAAATAAATTGCTACTAATGAAGCATGAAATATTCAAAGAACCTATTCATACAATATTCTCTTTTATAATCGGGAACATGAAATAATCCTTCCTATTATTTTCTTGATTGGTTTACAAACACAGGTTATACAAACAATTAAATTCATCACAAACAGTCATGTTCCACAAATTCACATATCTTGACAATCATGATAGAAATATGCAAAGTCCTAGCATGATACTACGTCTGAAAACTTACCAATCACGCGTACCTCGAATAAATTTGGCGGTACTCCACCCTTTCCTTTAGAACTCGCCTAAGTAATATTCGTCGCCTAAAATATATAAAATAAATTCATTATATTAAACTCGAGTCCTTTAAAATATCCAACAGCTCTAACCTATCCTAAGACTTTCCATAAATTACCCTATGATAATATTAACTACTTAATCACATGTATAAATACATTCTTTAATCCAAGATTTTAAAAGAAAATAATAATAAAAAAATTTAATTTTTTTTTAAAAATATATATATCGACATACGGAGTACTTAACAACAGCACTGCATGGCTGCTACCTACGGCACCACGAACGGTGGCTCTGCATTCGGCAACGGCGGTGAGGGGTGGTTCAGCAATCGGTGGTTCCACGTGAGGGAGAGTGCTCTGCTTTCTGTTCTTTTTTTTTCTTTTCGAAAATCGAGAGCAACAACCGGCGAGGGTGGAGGTTGCTGCGGGTACCGGCGACTGAACGGTGGTGGAGCTTTGGTGGTTATGGAGGGTTGAGGGTGTGAGGTTGAAGATGGTTATGGAGGTTTGGGGTTTTGAATTTTGAACTTTTTTTTTCCTTTTCCTTTTTCCTTGGGTTTTCTATTCTTTTTTTTTTTTTTTCTCTTTTTGCTTTTTTACCTAATTTGGTTTACCCTAGGGTACTTATAATGTTACGGTTGTTTAGGGTTTCTCAATAGATTGGGCCTGTGACAAATTCCCTTAGGCCCTTGTCATTTTCAAACACTGAAGTTTTACTATTTCATCCTTTTTATTTATTTATTTATTTATTATCTTTTTGAACGGTTTCCAACCGGCAATTAAAACCTTTGAGTTATATTAAATATGACCCACAAATTTTTGTAAAAATGATTTCAAACATATAAATGATTAATATTTCCATAAAATAAAATATTTAATTTATTTTATTGATTCCAATCCCGGAAATATCCGTTTACGGGTATAAAGCCGCGTATTTATGTATAAATAATTCTATATTAGGGTATAAAAAATACGGGGGATTACAGTAAGGGCATCCATTGGCATAGTTAGGCTTGGATAACACGCCGTAAAGAATAGGGGGGTCTCGGAATGAGGGATGTGAGTTTTTTTAATAAAGCCCTTTTGGCCGAACAGGGCTGGCGTATTATCCAACGCCCAGACACCCTTCTCTCAATGGTTTATGGGACCAAGTATAAGTTGTCTACTTCTACCTTCCAAGATGGCTCTTGGAGAGGTAGGAAGGTGGGAACTTGGGGTCGGAAGGTGTTAAAATGGGGTTTCGAGGTAATCCAGAATGGCTCTGCGTGGAAAATCGACAATGGCAAGTTAACCAAAATCAACCAGGGTTGGGTTGATTGAAAGTGCCCTGTTCGTAGGATCGATTCAAGTCATATCACATCCATCACCAGAACTCAGATGGTTAATTCCCTTATTGATAATAATGGAGAGTGGAAACAATCTCTTATCCTGAGGTTATTTGAAATCAACACATGTCGGGCGATTATGTGTTTGCAGGCTTCTATAGGCGCGTCCTAGGATGAGCTTGTTTAGTCTACTTCGGGGGATGGTTCGTATAACGTGTGGGAGGGATATGTGTCTCTCCATAGAGAGCTCAATGGTCATTACTCTCACTCGTTTGGGATGGTCAGGGGGAGAGATCGCTCTTTCATCGACATCCCATGGAGGCTTCCTGTTAGCAAGGATTGGCAAGTTTTTGTTTGGAAAGTCCTTAATTGAGCCCTCCCTATAAGGGAGGCGTTGTTTAAGAGGGGTATTCTTGTGGATAAGCACTGTGATTACTGTCATGATCTGGGCCTCGAAGATCATTCGGAGTCAATTTTACATGTGTTTGGCAAGTGTGCGTTTGCAAGGGAAGTTTGGTTGGAGTCGAGTCTCATACAGGATTTGAGTCTGTCATGAACAAGATTCAATCAAAGGTTGGATAAAACTTTTGTTTCTGTCTTCCTCAGACAAGGAAATGACAGTAGCTATTCTTAAGGGAATTTGGAATCAGAGAAACAAGGAGGTCTTCGACAACTCCATAAGGAATGTAGCTTTGGTTTGTAGGGTAGCTAACGAAGAAGGTCACTCTATGATTTCAAGTTTTCGGCTGTCACACTCTACAACCCACCATCCCCCAGGGTTTTGCGAGGATGATACCTATGACGGAAGTATTTGTAGCATAATTGGTTGTCTGTGCGATTCCGCTGCCCATGTCACTTACACCCAAAGGAAGGTCGATTCGCTACGATTTGAGTTCAACTAGTGTATTCACGTCGGTACAATTACCCATTTTGGCACAGCTGCTGTGTGGGCACGTGATTCCCAACAAGCGGTCCTACGCTTTATGCAGGAAGTGACTGAGACTGCCATTCAAAAGCGTCTGCTACATCTCTGCTTCCGAATCCCGGTGACTACAGTCTTCAGATACTTCAAGAACGAAGGACTTGTTCGTGTTCGAGATAGAAATACTTTACAGCTTTTACTTAGTTTGTTATGTAATTTTCATTGTTTTGCAGTTTGTAAGCCTGATGGGGTTAATGCCCGGGGCAATTAGTTGTTTTGTGTCATTTTTTTTTCCTATGGTCTTGTTGTCAAAAAAAAAAAAAAACATATTATCATTACTAATTTTAGTCCAAATTAAATTTTACCCAGCCTCCATATTATTATTACTCCATCCGTTTTAGTATGTTAATTTTACTACAAATGAATTAAGAAAAAATAAATATGTAGATAAGTTGTTATTGGAATTGATAATATTAATTAATTTTACTACCACCTTGAACGTAATTCAACAATAAAAAATAACATAGGCTCAAATGTATAGAATATTATCATTATTATAATCATCATCATCATCATCATCATTATTATTATTATTATTATTAATTTATTTTATTCAATAATATAAAATACGTTCCAATAAATTTCAATCAGGTTTAATTAATAAGTTCCAATAATGTAATACCCCGTAATTTTGGATAATATTTTATTAAAAAAAATAAAAATAAAATTATATTCATATAAAATTAAAATATTTTTTAATTTTAGACATAAAGTTTCAAGCTAAAATGTTATTTTAAACTATAAAAACTGAAATTTCATATACATACACGTGATTTTCGGATATCTTAAATAAGCTATATTTTCATAGATTATTATAATCTTATGATTAAGCTAATTTTATTGAAAAATTATTTTAAACCCAAATGCTATTAAGGAATTTCTAAAAACCCAAACTAAACCCGATAATAGCACCAATTAGGTAGCCCACAAAAAAATGGCTTCAAGCCCATTAGAACCCCATGGCAACTCGATCAAGGAGGAAAAAAATTTAAAAAATAATAAAAAATCTTTTCACTTCCTTAATTTCATTCTATGTTCCTCCTAATATCCCCAACCTCCCTTAATAATATTCTCCTTAGCCTACAAGGAAAAATTATTTCAAAAAATGACTATTATAAAATATTTTTTATCCTTTTTTAATATTTTCATAATCTTCAAAACCTACCATATTACACTAATCTTAAACACTATAAATACTCCTCCCATCTCATTACACAAATTGCACCAAAATCCAAAATCACCTCCCCTCCTATCCATTCTCTCACGACACCATTACAAAAAAATAAATAAATAAATTATTATTCTCTCCACCATCAATCTTCCTCCTCTTTGGTTTTCTTTCTTTCATTTATCTCTTGTCTCTTATTCATTTAATTATTTTCTTTTATAAATTAAGATTACTTGTTAAGTTTTTAAATTAATTAAGTATAAAAAAATCATAATATTTTGTTAGTATAAGTTCAATTATAAAAGGACTACTTAATATTTAATTTATTAATAATAATTCTATGATTTTATGAAAACATATTCATCAAATGTTTTAACTAAATAAAAACATGAGTTTTAAAAGTTCCATAAAGAATCATGCACATATTAGAGTTTTATTTTATGACCTGTTTACGAAATTGAATTTCATTTGAAATTCTGAAATTGGGCTGATTCTGTTGTTTGGCAACCATTAGAAATTGGAATTGGAATTGTGTCAATTCCAACCCAATTCCAAGCCCATTAGAAAAAACTATCTACTATTCCTCACCCCACCCACATGTCATTTCAAATCCAACCATCCCAAAAAAATAGGTTTTCTAAATAAAAAAATATACTCCATCATTTCTCTCTCTCCTGTCTCAATCTTTCGTTCTCTTTGGCTCCTCCATTTCAACCTCCATGGAATCATTTCAACTCTAAGGTTTAGATCAACGCAACCATCTCTTACAAGGTATGATTTTAGCTCGAATTTTTTTCGTTTTTTGTTTGATTTTCAAGGTTTGTTTTCTGTAATTTTTAATTCGATTTTTTGTGGCTTGTTCGAATTTTTAGGTTTTTTCTTTGATTTTTTTTTTTTTTGTGGCTTGATCGATTTTTAAGATTTTTTCTTTGATTTATGTGGCTTGTTCATACTTTCTATTCGAATGTTGAAGCTTTTCCTTCAATTCTTTGTTTATTTTTTCTTTGAGGTTTTTTCTTTAGTTTTTGATTCGGTTTTTTGTGGTTTGTTGTTCAGTTTTTGTTCGATTTGCTTAGATTAATATATGTATCATTTGAACTGTATCATTTTACATATTCATTTTGAAAACCTGTATCACTCATTCATTCGAAGTTGCAGAGTAATTCGTTGTAGCGTATTTTTCATAAGGTATCTTCTAAAACCTAGTTTAGTGCTACTTCTGTCGTTGTGCTACTGTTGTTGTTGCTGTTGTGCTATTGTTATTGTTGTTGTAGTTGTTGTGATGTGCTGTTGTTGTTGCTGTGTTGTGTTGTTGTTGTTGTTGTTGTTGTTGTTGTGATGCGTTATGTTGTTGTTGTTATTGTTATGCTACTGTTGTTGTTGTGATGTGTTGTTGTTGTAGCTGTGATTTGCTGCTCTCTTGTTGCTGTGATGTGTTGTTGTTGTTGTTGTTGTGAGTTATCGTGAGCTCATATATGTCAATAAGATGAATGCTAAGCTTAGCCTTATTCAATAAATGTCATGCTGCAATTTTTATGGCTGAGTTTTAGTTATATTTTGGGGTTTTAGGAAGATAATTCATTTGATTCTTTTTTTTTTTTTCTGATTTAATTCATTTTTATTTTTGCCATAATTTTGATACTGTAGATGATTATGAAAATATAGTGATGTATTTTATTTGGTGCAGATAGAGTTGTTGGAGATGGTTCAGAACAACATGATGAAGCTGCAGATATGAGGAAGAGGGAAGTGGTTAGTGAAGTGCGCGCACTATAAACTCACTTTGTCGACTTTGATCCCACTGATTTCGAGTTTTCAATTGTCAGAGGCATGAAGTATTGTTGCCTTAATTTCGCTATTGTAAATGATTAAGAAAATTTAGTAATGTATTGTTGCCTCAATTTTATGATGATTATCATTTGTAATTCATCAATTATGACCATGGAATATCGAGTTTTTGCTAAATATTTTAGTAGTTCTTGGAATTCTTTTTAAATTAATATAGGCCAACTTTGAAAATCTTATGTCAAGTTATGGTATAAAAACTTTACTCTTAAATGTTGATCTTATGTCAAATTAGATTTTTAATAATGCAATTGCAATTTGCAAGGTTATCTAAACAATAGCATAAAATTTAAATTTGAGAATCCAATTCCAATGTTTTCCAAACACATACATGGAATTGAAATATTGGAATTCAATTTCTTGATATCCAAACGTGTTTAAGAATTTAGAATTGGAATTCAAATGCTTGATTTCAATTTCTAAAATTAAAATTCATTAATTGAAATGAAATATATATTTCCAAACACTACCTTATGTTATTTCAAGTACTTGAAAAACCTTATATTATTTGTGTAGGACGTTTTCGGTAGAAGTTCATATTTTCTCGGCTCAAGTTTTATTTTATCCGATCCGATAGGGAGAAGGTACGTTAAGTGGCTAGATACTTTATTAAAGTGTTACATGATTTTTACGTGTTTATATGATACATGATATAATTTATGTTCAATTAATTTTGCATTATGTTAATTTAAAGCTTGATGACAAAATTATTTTATATTTTAGTAGCCTTATAATTTTGTCATGGAATTTCTAGATTTTGGAAATAATATTAAATTATGATTTGAATCATCTTATTATATTTTGAAAATTGAATAATGTTTTATGGAAAGATTTGAATCTTATTATATTTTAGAAAATAATATCATAGAAAATATTCTATGAAAAGATTTGGAATAATAACTAAATATTTTAGTTATATTGCCATATCATTTTAAAAGACTAATGAAATAAGGAAATTTGGAAAGTTACAGTTATATGAGTATATTTTCCTTATGCTCAAATCTTTTTATATTAATATTGTTTTTTTTTTTGTGACTCCACAAGATTTACAAGCTTATTTATTGTTATGTAATCCCGCTACGTGGATTTGGTTGATAAGACTATGGACTTTGTATGACCTAGTCTTTCCTCAAGGATAACCTTTATTTAGAAAGATACTAACTTGGGGGGAGTGCACACTTAGGAGAGGAATTGGGGTATAGGAAAATTTTATTTTCAATATTTCAATATATACATTCAATATTCATGGTTTGAAATATTTTTGGAAAAGGATCATTTTGGATAAATAATTGTTGTCATGTAATATGACTTGAGTCTTCGAAAGTATGTTTGCATAATAAATTTATTTTTACTTATCTTGCACTTATATGTACTTAGCATATTTTGCTAACTCGTAATTCCTTTTTGTTTTTGGCTTGGCCCTACTTAACATTTATTGATAAGAAGATAGGTGATGATGATTGGAGTGGACTACTGATAGGAGGGATTTTCTCACCAAATAAAAACCCCCGTCGTAGTATGAGTGGGGGTGTCGAACACGAGGAAGGTACGCTGCACTAGTCTAGGCATGAGCGTCGAACAAGCTAGGTCAAATGATGGTCGCGAGAGACGAAGAGAACTACGGGAACTAACTAATACTAAATTACGAAAGCAAGAATAAAAAGGACTAGGGTAAGAGATCCACAACTCATACCACCATGAATTATGAATCAATCGAAACTTAGACTTAGGTCATGGATAAGGGGAGGTTGTTCTAAGATCACACTACTCTTTCAAGCTAGTGTGACGACCGGTAAGACGTACACAAACCTACTTTCGTGGCGGGACATCTAACTAGTCATAAGCACAATTCACGAAGACCGGTAACTTTCCCTTGATCGATGGCCCAACTTTCGTGGTGCTTCCATCAATCGGGCGAAGGGAGTCATCACCCACGTTCACCTTTCGGTCCTTAGGTGGGGATTCTTCTATGAGTCTAATGTTAATTAGGCACGAGACTCAACATTATCGAACCTTCGGTACCAACATAATCACAACCAAAAGCTAAGAAACAACTAAACCACAATCATGGGGGATTTGAGAGGTTTCACTCAAACCCTAGAAATTAACTACTCACAACTAATTAATAAAAACATAACTAAATCAACTAAAACCATCAACTAAACCAAGAAAAACTAACTATAAAGAATAAGATAAAATTAACACAACAACTAAACTAACATCAAAACAATAATAAAACTAGCTAAGAACTTAAACCTAAGTACAAGAACATCAAAATATGAAAAGAAACTAAAGGAAACAAAGCATTAAAATGTACCTTGAAGAGAAGAACAAGAAGAAGAAGAATTATACTACTTGCATAAATTGAAGAACAAATTGTAAATTACAACAGGAATTGAAGAAGAAAGCTCTAAAAACTAACCTAATCCTAACTTGGAGCTTCTAACATAAACTGAGGAAGAAATGGGAGGAGGGGACTATTTATATAAGTCCCCAAAAGTCGAACAAAACAGCTGAAAAACACTAAACAAAACGAACAGCAACGCGTCAGCGGACTATGAGGCGATGACAGCGCCCGCTGACCCCTACTTTCATAGGCTTGCAGGCTGGAAGACTTATGGCAGCGGGCGCTGAGTTGGGGTCAGCGGCCGCTGCCAATCCTTGGGATGCTACTGCCTCAAAACAGGGGAGGGGGACAGCGGGCGCTGATCGGTCCATTTAGGACCCATTTCGTAGCTTCTTTTAGCTTGTATTTTGGGCGTTCTCGTCTTTATTTTATCGTATTTTAGTGTGTTTTAGCTTAGCTTTGTATTTTCTTAGGTTTTGTGTGTTTTAGTGTTAGTTTTGTTCTTTTTGTTAATAATTCGTCCAAAATATGTTTGTTTGAGTCGTATCGTGTTTTGTGCAGGTAATTTCGGGTTTTGTACGGGTCGTGAGGGGTCCCGAACGGATCCTGAGGAGCCGTAGATAGCACCGGGACGTTTGGAAGCACCTAGGAAAGAAAGGGGGCCAAGTATGAAGCCACAAGACCGTGCAGGCTAACCGTGCACGGTCGTGCAGACCTCAGGAGTTCTAAAATTGGGTGCACGACCATGCAGGAAAAGTCTGCACGATCGTGCAGCCCCTTCCCAAGCCATGCAGAGGTCGTGCAGAGGTCAGAGACCTCCTTTTGGAGTGCACGATTGTGCAGGCATACCTTGCACGATCGTGCAACCAGGCCTTCGTTTCGCCACGATCGTACAAGGTTCAACTGCACGATCGTGCACGGTGCAGCTCGTGAATTTTGTTTTGGGCCATGTACTTTGTGTAATTTTGAGTTTTTAGTAAGGCTTAGGCTATGTTTTAGAGACTAAGTTTCAGATTTTAGACTATCATTAGATTGTACTCTAGTTAGTCAAAAGTAGAAAAAACACTCTCTCAAATTTCTAGGTTTTCAATAATCAAGTAGAATAGATTTTGTTCTTCAAGTTTTTTGATTCACCATTGTTACTCAAGATTTCATAAGTTTCCATTGAAGTTCCAATCCAGGTTTTATTTGTTTTCATTGTTGTTTAGATTGTAATTCTCTAATTCTTGTTGTCATTTTAGTTTAAATAGAATTAGTTCTTTGTTCTAGAATAGATTTAATTGAATTTCATGATTTTCGCTTTAATGGCTTCCATTAGTGAGTAGTTTCTTTTCTAGGGATTGGATGACTTGATGTTATTGATTTTGGGGGTTTATCATTGGATTAGTTTCGTTTGAATAATCATGATTGTATTTCCTCTAGAATTCTTGACCTTAAGCATGATATCTTGGTGAAGTGTTCATGATGATTTTGGTGATTATTGATGAATTTGATAATTGCTTTCAAGATTTCCATGAGAATTTCTTAATTGCTAGAGATGGTAATTAGGATTGTGAATTGATAAAAGTAATTTGACGAACTCGATTTTGGGTTTTGCTAACTTGACTAATCGAGAGAGGTTAATTTAGCCAATCCGAGAATTTCCTATCGCCTAATCGAGAGAGGGTGTTGGGATTGAGTCCGTTAATGCTTTTTGAATATTCACCTTTTGCAATTGAGATAATCGAACATGAGTTAATTCAATGATTATAATTCCTCCGATTGAAATAACATTAGGAAGTCTAATCTTTAGAGCTTTAATCCTTTGATATTCAATTTGCATTGTATTCCAATTCTTTTCGCTTAGTTTCAATTCTTTTGTTGTAGATTAGTTTTAATTCCATACTTCACTCAACAAATTAAAGACCCTCGGATCATTCTTAATCATGACTAAATCCGCATTAGTTCCTCGTGGATCGACCCTAACTCCGCTAACACTACGTGTTAGTTGTTAGGTTTATAAATTGTATATTTGTTTGGTGACTAGGGCCGCGACACTCTAGGAGCCGATCAAATTTTGGCGCCGTTGCCGGGGAACTCAATCTTTTCGGTTTCGGTTGTGAACTTTTTGATCCAAGTTATTGCTTTCATTTTTTTCATTTTTTTTTGTTAAATAATTGCGATTGTCAGTGTTAATCTCTTCTTTAGCACTTTCAACCACAAACGTCCAATTTCACCATTCATCCTCAATACACAAGGATGGTGCAAGCGGACTAATTTTCTTTCTTTTAATTTTTAGTATTTTCCCCCCTTAATAATTGTTGCTTGCAATTTTGTTGGCTTTTAGTTTCATGATGGCTAGTTTCTTTATTCCTCAATTTGAAGCTGAGTCGTTTTGGGTGTATTTTAATCGTGTTCAAGGTTCACTTCCATTTGACCACAATTATGATTTGTGGCAAATGTGTGAAGTCATATATTCGGGTTTGAATGCTTTTACTTTGAATGTTGTTGAGTCAATGCATAACGATGAGTTTCGAGCTTTGACCTTAGGTAATGCTTGGAATTTTTATTGTTGGCTAGCCCAAGACACCTATGAATGGGATATGGGTACCCATTCTAGCCAATTTCAACCCCACATTGGTTCATTTTCTCCTAATTGTAGTGATGTGCATCCTAACTTTCATTCTTCACATGATTGCACGCATTACAAGCAAGATTCTCATGTTTCTAGTGATGAAATTAGCTATGACCCTTCCCTTCTTGATGAGTACCTAAGGCCTTCTAACTTTGTTAATACAATTGTTTGTACTCTTAAAGCGATAAAGAGCTATAATGATTTGATTGACAAATGTTTAGAGGTGCATAAATGTCTTCCAATAGGAGGAGAGGGGAGGCGAGTTATCTTTGAGCAAATAAATAAACTAGTAAAGAGACTTGAGATAATTGAATCTTGCTTAGAGGATGAGATGGATGATGTAGGATTTACGATTAACCATGAGGGTGGTTGTGGCAAGGATGACTCAAGCCCTACTTTGAGGAATCCGATTCAAGAGGAGGTAGATGTTGCTCTAAAGGACTATGGCGAATCCTTTAAACCCATTTTTGCTTCTCCCTCTCCTCTTGAGCCCACTACCCCTTTCTTTCTTTCTTCACCTAAATCGTCCAATCTCCATGTTTCCATTGAGGAGGAAGAGGATTTTCTTGGGGTTTTAAATGAATGTGATGATGGCATAGCCCATAGTGATGACTCTAGTGATAGTGAGGATGAGGAGTTTTTTTTTTATTATGAAAATCCTCTCTTTGAGAATGATGGTACCTTTCGTGAGTTTTTAAATCCTCTTTTTGAGGATGATGAGGAAACTCATGAGTATCAAGATTCTCCTTTAGAGGATGATGATGTTAAGCCTCATATTATCATTGAGTCTCGTTCTTGCCCCACCTCACCTAGGCCGTGTGTCCTAGCTCCTTCATCACCCATTTTTCTCCACCCTATGTTTGTTGTCCACCATTTAATGGGTCTTTACCCCTTATTGAGCCTCATGACTCTTCTCTTGATGCCATAGCGACAAAAGTGTATAGTAATTATAATTTTTCTTCTTTTTCTTATTTTGATTTTATTTCTTTTAGTTTTAGTTTTTCTTTTGATTTTGTTCCCCTTCCCCCACATAAGCGAAGGACGACATTCCATGGTCATTTTCCTTATTTCCTTCTCTTTGCTTATGTGGTGCTTTCTAGATTTAGTGGCGATGTCCATGACACGCTACTACGAGCTTTGCGATGCTATTTACTAGATGGAATCCTTCTCCCTTGTACATAGTTTTCCTTGGCTTTCCCTTCTTTTCTTTTTTTTTTCCCCTTTTTTTTGTTTTGTTTTTGGAGTTTGGTTCTTGGTTTATCTTCTTTTGCAGGTGTGACGATTGAGCAACACAATTGGATAGATGATGGTAATACTTGTGGAATTAGAGTGTGTTGTTGTAATTTGAAGCTTGCTTTGGTGAGATTGCTCCAAAACCTACTCCTTTTATTTCTTGATTGCATAGTTTAGGTTTAGTTTTAGGGGAGTTGATAATCGAGGATGTTTGGCTTTTAATTTTCGGCTTTCAAGCCCATTTGAGGATTACTGGTTATCGATGGTGTTGGGCCTCGATTTTATTTTGATTGGTTGTTTGATTGCTATTTATGAGTTGAGCATGCTTGATTAGTGATTCCTTTTTATTTTAAGTTTTTCTTTTCTTTCTTTGTTTCCTTTTCTTTTATTTTTCCTTTCTTTTCTTGTTTTTTTTTTCTTCTTTTCTTTTTCTCAATTAGCCGACTTTGAGTGTAGTTTGTGCATATTTGAACCTTTGTTTTCTTTTTCTAGTGAATAAGGCGTGCTTAGGAACTTTTCTTTTGACCTTTTAGGAGTTGGCGAGGTTTTGAAAACTTGTACAAACTTTTGTGTTCTAGGTTAGAGGTATTGGTAAGATTGGTTGAACCTTTGGGGAATTTGAAGCCTACTAGGAGTATTTGCACCTTGGTGGGGGTTTAAGGTAGCCTTCTCCGTGCATGGTTAGTTTTGGGCGCTTATTTCCTCTACCTTTGTGCCTTGATCAAGAGTTTGTCTAGGATTCCCGAGTTTCAAGTGACCGAGCCACCCTTGGGGACGACGAAGGCATTCATTTCTTAGTTAATTTCATTTTTCTCCCTTTTCATTCACTTTTTCTTTTTTTTTTTCCACATTTTGTGATTAGGCTTTTTCTTTGCCGAATTGGCGTTTGTTTTTCATTTTTTCTATTCACCTTTGGAGCCCTTTTGAGCTTGAGCCTTTCTTTCTTTGAGCCACGTTACAAACCATTTCCTTTACTTTTATTTCACCCTTTTAGGTAAGTGAAGTTAGGGGATATTGGTGTTGTTTAGTATGGTTATGAGCTTTCGAATTGTAAAGTCTAAGCATCTTTAGTTCTCTTCTTGTGAATTTCCATGAGAAATAAAAGCCGACTAAGTGTGAAAAAGGCGATGTCTCAATATTAAAAGAAAAACAAAAAAAAAGGAAAAAAAAGAAGCATTTAATTACTAGGAGAATAAATTAATTTAATCATTAGAAATATCAATTAAAAAAAAATCAAAAAAATCAAAAATTTCAAAAGTTTCCTCCTTCCATATCTCACAATGAGGACATTGTGTCCTTCAAGCTTGGGGGGGAGGAAGTCAAAGAAAAAAAAAAGAAATTTGTGTTTTTTTTTGTTTTGTTAGGACCTTGTGAAGTTTTTTTGGTCCATTTTGTGTAAGTTTGTTTTTTGAATAAGCTTGGGGGAGGTTATCCCCGGTATTTTGGTTTTAGTTTGATCCCTTGTGTTTTGTACTTCACTTTAGGGCACCACCACATAGCCAAATTTTTCCACACCCTTACCCAAGCCTTACGTTACATCCATAAGAAGTCCTTCTGACCCATGCGGGGTTAAGCCCTCCTTGTCTTTTTGGGAACTAGCCATGTAACACCCCACATTTTAGCAGCGACGTTATTAGTGATAACGTCGTAAACAGACAGTTACCAATCGATTTATAATACAAAAATACAACCAATCTCGTGGAAGTAATACTTTTATTTTAATAATAATGGAATCCCAAATTACAAAAGGTTAAATAAACTATAAATCTGGTTCTAAAAACTGAAATAAAAACTATTGCAAAAGCAGAAAATAAAAATAGGGGCCTAGACGCTCATCAACTCATCCTGCTACTAGCTTCTATCTTGCTTACCTACAAAATAAAATTGGGGGGGGGGGTCCGCCATCAGTGGTGAGTAACTAGACTGTGCTACTTAGAAGTAGGACCACATTACATACAATAATAGGGTTAGAAACACAGGGATGACAACAATTACAGATAACATGTTCAATCAACAGAGTTAGCAGCGGAACTTATCATTCAACACTAGCAACATCACTTTTATCAAACCATCATACGCACTTATCAACTCGCATAAATATAAATTCAATATCAAGACAATGCTCAGTTTACAACCGATAACAAGACTAGCAACAAAGGACTTGCCCCGCACGATTCATCACCGATGAATCGATAGACCCGCACGGTTTATCACCGATAAACCGATAACCGATAGACGCACGATCTTCAACCGTTCGACACGACTCTGACACACAATCGTGTGTCAGAGTCGAAATTATTTGAAGTTTCAAAATTTTGTATGTGCATTACCCATAATAAGTGGTAATGCACGTTATGTTGCTTTTATGGTAAGTGTTATTAGGTGTTATTAGTCTGAAGGCCCGAGATTTAAATTAGGAAAAATTGTCTAAAACTACCAAATAAATGTCCACTTTTGAAAAATACTACCAACGAATTTTTTTTTTTTGTTATAAAACTACCTAATACATCATTTTTTACATGGTAGTACTACCACTTCCCGTGTTTTTTTCATTTTCTTGATGTTATGGCTTATCA
This sequence comes from Salicornia ramosissima, assembly GCA_951394345.1. NCBI lineage: Eukaryota > Viridiplantae > Streptophyta > Magnoliopsida > Caryophyllales > Amaranthaceae > Salicornia > Salicornia ramosissima. Next base: position 37,850,390 of record OX596236.1, read on the forward strand.
CTATCGATTCTCCTCTATTTCTTTTCCCAAAAATGCTCGATTACCCTCTATCTCTAACTTCATCTTATCTTTTAATATATATCAGGCTTTTAGCCTATGAAATGAATCAAAATTACCCCCTTTTTCTTCAATCCAACTTCCTTTAATCCTACTTTTTTCCATTGAAACTTGAGTATGATTAGCAATGGAGGGAAATCAAGTAGTTTTAGGGAAAAAATTAGAGAGAAATCAAAATTGGTGGGCCATAACATCAGAAAAATGAAAAAAATACGGAAAGTGGTAGTGCTACCAGGTTGAAAATGATGTATTAGGTAGTTTTATAACAACTTTTTTTTAGTTGGTAGTATTTTTCAAAAGTCGACATTTATTTGGTAGTTTTGAACAATCTTTCCTTTAAATTATAACCATTATGTTGCTTTGGTTGAAATTATTTTGAAGTTTGAAATATTGTGAATACATGCGTATACAAATTAGTATATGTAACTGTACCTTGAATTTGTATGAGGTTTGAATTTATGTATTTTGATGCTCATAATAGAGTAGCCTTTTTAGTAAAATATGTTGACTTATACGTATTGCTTCATGCAAATAGAATTTATGAGTTTTTGAATTACTTATGTGAAATGATATTAATGTGTTAGGTGTATTTAAATAGTTTAATGATTTTTAAAATAGATATGAACATGATGTGATCAAGTTAATAGCTTCGAATTTACGAACCACGGTTAGGTACGATGGAATTTTATTTTCAAGTGAATTATGGGTTAAGTCAAGGTCCAAATGATTAAGTAGTGGATATGATTATGTATTTAAGTCAGAGTTGAGGAATTTTAATTCCAAGAGCAAATAAGTGAGTATTCAAACTAAGGAGGAACATTTCGATTATTTATGTTGCCCTTTATGCTTATGTGTATACATGATATTAAAATAAGTTTGTGTGTTAAAACGAGTGAGAAATGAATTGAATACGTGGATACCTACTTTTGGTTAAAGTTAGTTTGATTAAATTCATGAATGCTATATGTAGTATATATATCTCATGTTGTCTCTATTAATGGTTGTTTGAGAAGTAACTTGACCCTAATGCTAATTCTCCTAACTTTAGCCTCTTTGACTTTCTTCAAGAAATAAGAATCTTTTTTTGAAAGTATATAGATGTATGTGGACTATATTAATGAGTTATAGACTAAGCAATGGGTTATCGTCAAGAGAACCAATTAGAAAGCGTAATTGATAACAAGCAGGACTTAAGCCATATTGAGCTACCTTATGAGCCTATAAAAGAGAGTATAACTACCAATATTTAATAGGTTTACTATGTGAGAGCATCAATAGCCTTAATTTCAACCTCACAATTATCGTTTGACCACTGCCATTACCTTATTTTTGATGGATTTGAATTATCAAATTATGATCATCGATAACTTTCAAATACAACTCTTCAATTTTCTTCTATCCTTGATAATAAGGATCATACCTCATGTAGGCACCCTAACCCACCTATGATTTTGAATTTCAAGAGGGTTAAAGCCCAAAATCTGGAACTATCTTTTGATGCAAAAGATTGAACTCCTTAATGTGCAAACTAGCAAGCCCATCATTTTTACAAAAACTAAGAAGACTAAGGATGAGGGTAGGCCAATTATGAACCTCAAAAGACATGTGAAGTGAACTAGTTTCAAATGAAGCAAAGTCCTTAGAATGCTAATTAACATTTTTTTTAAAACCTGATCCAAGTGAGTTGAAAGTCAATATGGTGCTCAAGGTCAGCTAAACTTTGTTGGACCCAAAAACAAGGGGGGGAGTTCTCGATAAGTGCCTATAAGAGGTTGGGAACAAGTTTAACGAAGTTTGAAATTAAAGTTTTACCTAGCCTAATTGAGGAAATAAAAGTATATGGGGTTTATGAACTTTAAGATGAGGAGTATGTCCATTAAGGAGTACTATAAAAGACACGAAAATTGGTGAGGTTTTACACCCAAATATACATACCTGCAAGAGCCATTAAGGTACATAAATTTGAGCAAGCTTTGACATGACCCTTTAAAAAAATTGTGATAAATTACCTTTTATATTATGGATAAAGATGTTATGTGGGCGTATGCGCCCATTTATATGGGATAGATGAGAGACAAAATTAAAGATCATCAAGGGATTAAAGAAAACACGGTAAACTTTATTACCTATGCGGAGAAATGAGGTTTGATGTTGTTAGGAACTTTTATATAAATAGGAACCTAGCTATTGGATGAAAGGAGTATGAGGGAATGTTGGGAAATTAGTTGCTATATGATAATTACATTGGGGAAGTGAGGCTTAAGAAAATGCTAAGAAATCTAAGTGATCGTATTTCTATGAAACTGTAAAGAAGCACCATATGAAAGATTTTGAAGGCAACTATGTGACTGGTCGTGATTGTTAAAGAGCGGGGCATCGAGAGTTTCAATGTCAAAAGAAGAACCATAAGACTTTAAGCTGCTACCTTAGCCACCCAAGACTAGTTGACCTTAAGTTGGAACCAATACTAATTATATAGGGAATACTTGTAAAGGTCGTGTGTTCAGTCATGAGGCCCAAAATTTTTGAAAATCTGAAGGTTGGTACTATTATTTTATATTTTTTAAAGGTTCATTAAATTTCAACTATTTCACACGCACTATTTGCATATCCCGGAAAAAGAGATTGAATTGTTAAAGTATTTGAATTTTCAAACTCATGTGCAAATTGTGAATTTTCTTTAATTTATGTGTTGAATTTTATTGATTGACTTTAAATTCCAATAAGGAATGTGTACATTTTGATATTTCAAGTGGAAATTTGAAATTTATGGAACCTTATGTGAAAGTCGTATGTATAAACATTACTTATATGAATGGCTGAGTTATTAGTGGAATGATAAGAACTTTTTATATGTATCCCTATTATGGGATTGGTGGGAAATTTTTTGGATTTTTTTTGGTTGGAAATAGATGGAAGTATGTTAAAGAAAATATAATTTTTTTTTAACGGATTAAAAGCATATTTGAGGGTGAATGTGAATTTCTAATAAATTTAATTGTTTTGCTTATTTAAGAAATGATTTTTACTATGAAATATGCATAAGTTATTTTGCTTTCATTACCTTATCTCACATAATTGTTTATGTGATATCAAGTATTTTATTTATACCATTTAGAGCTTATTTATGGTCAATGTTGATGAATTTGGAGTTTTGAGTTTCAAAGAATTATTGAAAGGACACCGTGAGCCAGAAAAAGGGTCATTTTGATTGGTTTGATGGTAAATATATGGATCGATATTTTAAGGTATATTATTATCATTATTATCAAGTTTTACGATATTAGAGATATATATAAGTTGGGTATGAAGAAAGAAGATATCTTAGGTAACAAGGGAAAAATTAAGATTTCATATGATACATACATTCTTGGGAGGTGTGAGTTATGATATTTTGTGGTAATTTATGCCTATTTTTTTTTTAGAGGTGGGAAGTATATTTCTATATATATTAAGGAATATTATAATTATTTAAGATAACATTATTGATTTTTAAGAGTATAGAATAAAATTTATGAACATTTTATACGAAGATTTGAGTATTTCAAACTTAGTTGAAATAAAATGTTGTAAATGGGATGATATGAATTAATGAGTAATATCTAAAATAAAGAAATTATGAACGTCATTTCAAAGAGATAATACTTTGTTGGAGAATTAATGAAGTCAGTTAGAGGTTAATTAAGAGTCTATCGTTTATATCTAAAGTAAGGTTTATACCTTAATGGTTTGACAATAAAAGCATTATTTTAGGTAATAGAGAAGCTATTAAATATTTTGGGGATATCAGATATTGTGGTCTAAAGGGTGAAAATGGGTTGTTTCGAAGATAAGCATGGATTATAAGAGTAAGTTTGAAGAATTCAGGTTATTAAATATTTAAATGAGGAAATCTTGTCTTCCTTAGAGTAACCCAGGAGTTAATGATTAAAATTTAAGGTTGTGGGAAAATACAATCAACCAGGTAAATACAACTTTGGGAAAATTGTGAATAGTCTGGGAGTGATATTTTATCAATCTATGAGAGTTAAGCATATCAAAATCGGCAAGTGATGTTTCTTTTATAGTTCAGTTGATACTCATGAGGTTTATTGTTTCTTTAATTAACTAATACATATCTAAATCTTTCCCTCGGTCACGTATTTTACTACAAGTATATGAAACGTATCTTCAAAAAGGGAATCTTATAATTTCTTGTGTCATTCGTTATCTTGTAATTGCTGGTGTTATTAGTTATTTTCCGAAATAATCACTCTTACACAAATCATATATATTTCAATAATAAATCTTTAAATTTAAAACCACTACTTCATATTTAAGAATTCCAAATTTTACGTTTAAGTTATACGTGATATTATTTCTTGTTTGTATACATTTAAGTTTTCTATATATTTTTCAAATTATATGTGTCTTTTCAAATAATTTTTCTTTATAAACTATTTTAAATAATTGAATAATGAGTAATTCATTATAAATTATAGATCGTTGATCTTACTTAGATTAATAATTAATAAAAAGTGTAAATTGATGAGTTAATGGGATAATTTTTTGTGTAACCACACTAGTATGATTGAAGTTGTTCATGATGTTTCGTACTATTATATGATTTACATGGTACTCTTGTATGAATGTTCATTATTATATAATTTGCTTGGAATTGAGAACATTATTAATTTTGTTGCATATATAAGTAATCATAGAATCATTCTAGGGTTCTAAGGATGTTGATACTTTATGAAGAGTATATACATTGAGGTCTTAGAGTTAAAATATTGTTTTGATTGAGAATAGATAGTTATATTTGGATACTAGGATTTTTTTCCTTCTAAAGGGTTAAATATTTTTGAGATTTTGGTCAAAGTATAGGATCAAAATGATGAGAACCACTACGTTATATGTTACTGGTTGAGGCTTAAGCACTATAAACTTTTGTATATATATGTAATGTATTACCCCGTAATTTTGGATAAATATTTTATAAAAAAAATAAAAATAAAATTATATTCGTATAATAATAAATTTTTATTTTTTATTTTATTTTAAACATAAAGTTTCAAGCTAAAATGTTATTTTAAACTATAAAAACTGAAATTTCATATACATTCACGTTATTTTTGGATATCTTAAATAAGCTATATTTTCATAAATTACTATGATCTTATGATTAAGCTAATTTTATTGAAAAATTATTATAAGCCCAAATGCTATTAAGGAATTTCTAAAAACCCAAACTAAACCCGATAATAGCACCAATTAGGCAGCCCACAAAAAAAAAAATGGCTTCAAGCCCATTAGAACCCCACGGCAACTCTAGGAGGAAAAAAAAAATTAAAAATAATGAAAAAATATTTTCACTTCCTTAATTTTATTCTATGATCCTCCAAATATCCCCAACCTCCCTTAATAATATTCTCCTTAGCCTCCAAACAAAAATAATTTCAAAATATGACTATTATAAAATATTTTTTGATCCTTTTTTAATAGACAAGGTATTGTGTCAGACCGGTCTGACAGTAACATTTCTGTCAGACCAGTCCACTGGACCTGGACACATATTGTTGAATCTGGACACATACGTGTTTAACCTGGACACATGCTGGTAACCTGGACACATTTGTGAACCTGGAAATAGAACCGGACACATTTGAAACCTGGACACAATTTGTAAACTTGATGAAAAGTTGTTAAACCTGGACAAATATGGACAAACCTGGACAAATATGGACAAATCTAGACAAATCTGGATAAATCAAGACGCACCTGGACAAACCTGGACTAATGTGGACAAATATGGACAAACCTGGAAAAATCTAGACAAACATGGACAAATCTGGATAAATCTGGACAAACCTGGACTATGTTGACAACCTGGACAAATGTTGACAAACCTGGACAAATGTGGACAAACCTGAACATATATGAACAAACCTGGACAAATTTGAACAAATCTGAACACACCTGGACAAACCTGGATACATATTGTTAACCCTGGATACCTATTTGTAAACCTGGACACATATTGTTTAAACATGGACACATATTGTAAAACCTGAACACATTTTGTAACTAACTTGGACAAAATTATAATCTGGTTACCTTTTTTGCATTTTGAGGCCTTTAAAGGCCTCCTTTGGCGATTTCCAGTGGCCAAATCCCCTTCGAGATTTACAGCTGCATTCGTCTCCAAAAATTAATCAATTTCGACATATTATATGCCCCGATCCGACACCCGAGCGCAATGTTATAGCCTCCCGAACTTTTTCACTATTATAATTGGGTATATGGGTCAGCCGTCTGACCACATTATTTGGTCAGACCGTCTGGCCCAATACTTTCACTTTTTAATATTTCATAATCTTCAAAACATACCATATTACACTAACCCTAAACACTATAAATACTCCTCCCATCTCATTACACAAATTGCACCAAAACCCAAAATCACCTCCCCTCCTACCCTCGGTTTATCGGTGATAAACTGCATGTGCGGGTCATTTTATCGGTTGTAGACCGAGTCTAGTCTTGTAGTTGAATTGAGAACCTTTGTATGTTTCGTGAATGATGATGGTTGTTGAGTTTTCCGCTGCTGTTTCTTACTCTGAACTTGTTGGTTATTTGATTGTTGTTATCACTTCCTGTTTCCTGCTTTCTTGCATGTTATCGTATGTCTTTTGGTTCTACTTCTAAGTAGGACAGTCTAGTTACTCGCCACTGACGGTGGACCCCCCCCCCTCCATTTTCATTTTGCAGGTGAGCAGAATGAAGTTTAGAGTCGGGTTGAGAGTTGGACGAGAGTTCTAGGCTCCTGTTTTTCCTTCCTGTTCTTTTAATTGTAGTTTTAATTCGAGTTGTAGAACTTTGTTATTGGATTAGCGGTTAAATCCTACAATTGTTTTTGGGATTCATTAATAATATTTACGATTTCCATTTAAACCTTGAGTTTAGTTAAATTTCTATTATTGAATCAATTGGTAATTGCCTGTTTACGACGTTACCACCGCTAACGTCGTTGCTCGAAAATGCGGGTCGTTACAATTTACAACACTATATTTGTAACACCCCAATAATTCTCTCCCTTTTCCCTTAAAATACCTATATAAAACACAGAGAATTATTGATGTGTCATCGCCACGTGTTCAAACATTAAGTTTTAAATCAGAAATCGCAGCGGAATTATCTAAGTCTTCAAACCCTTCAGAAAAAAACCGAGCAAATTTAAAATAATTACCCAAAGCACGTAATAAACCTAGTTGATTACATAAGAGTATACAAAATAATTACCCAATCCTAACACGATACTATCATGATCACATAATAGGATGAATTGTGATGGGTGTGTGAGAATTATGACACGACATCAACATACATAACAACTCTACTAGACCCCAAAATCAATTTAATTATACTTTTTTTGCGGATAGCAATAGACAAGGTTGTCTAACCCATGCTCCGAAATGGAACATCAATATACATAATAAGAACCCCGTGCTTCCTTGTCGATAAGCATCAAAATAAAATTCAAATGATGGGCGCAACTCCGTCACCATAGTCACATTAGAACTCAACTAACCCCAGTTTATATAAAAACAATTGCATAGAAATAATAAAATCCGTAGATCACACAGCTCCAGGAAAAGCCACGGATAATACCCCTTGAACCCCAATCCCTAATTGTCAATGCTCCAGATGTGCACAAATTCAAAGTTTTATTTCTCATCCATCTTTCACTTTATATGAGTTACAAGTTAAATTAACTTTGACACTACAATAATCTAAGAATTAAAAGTAATGTCATAATTCACAAACAATTCCTTTTTTTTTTATCTTGATTTATCTACATTGATCAAACATTACAAGTGACTCAAAGATTTACTTATTAAATTCCATGTGTTGATAAAATCAACGAACGTTTTCATTAAGACTTTCACAATCCTTTTACTCAATCAAAGGAGTGAGAGCCACCTTAAATGCGGATCAACGTACCTCTCTCTCTAAAGATTTCTCAAAAAAAAGAGGTTATGAAAGATCTCTTCAGTATGGGCCCGTGGAAGGCTCCAGACCCAGATGGTACGCCGGCGGGCTTCTTTCATAAAAACTGGGCTTGGGTTAAACAAGATCTTATTAAGGCAGTGATGTCTTTCCTAAACTTAGGCCACCTCCTAAAGGAACTAAATAATACGAACATTGTCCTTATTCCCAAAACGGACAATAGCACCTTGGTTGAACATTTTAGACCTATCAGCCTTTGTAATGTTATTTATAAAATAGGATCTAAGTGTATCACCAACAAAATTCGTTCGGTGCTGGATGAGCTGGTCAGTCGAAACCAAAATGCATTTATACCAGGTAGAAGTATAGCAGACAACATCCTTGTTGCCCATGAACTCTTGGAATCAGTCCGAAAAACGACGAGAGGGAATCTCAGGAAAATGGTAATCAAAACAGATATGAGTAAAGCTTACGACAGACTGGAGTGGGACTTTACTGGGATAGTTCTCTTCCAAATGGGCTTCCCTCAAAACATTCAAAATCTAGTTAAAGAATGCATCTCTTCGGTTACTTATTCAGTCCTTGTTAATGGGAATCCCCAGAGGACTATAAGACCTCAACGGGGCCTTCGACAAGGTGACCCGCTCTCTCCATACCTCTTCCTTCTCTGCATGGAGGTCCTTTCAGGGAATATAAGTGATCAGGAGGACCTGGGGCTGGTCAAAGGTCTTAAAATCGGCCGCAAGTGCCCTACTCAATCCCACCTCTTTTTCGCTGACGATGCGGCCTTTTTCCTAGCTGCTACTCCGAAAAGTTGTCAGTCTTTAAAGAATACCATTAATGACTTCTGCAGAGCCTCGGGTCAACAGCTTAACTTATAAAAATGCAGTGTCCTCATGAGTCCTAACACCCCGGAAGACTTGAAGTCGGAAATAACAGGTATTTTGCAAATGCCTGTCTCGGAAAACTTTGGAATCTACCTAGGGGTGCCATCGTACTTTGGCATCACAAAGAACCAAATTTTTGCTAGTCTCATTGCTAAGCTGGACAACAGACTAAGCTCTCAAATCTGCCCTTCCGACTGGAACAGAATTGACTAAAAGAAATCTTACTAATCAAGGGTGCTGCAAGTTTTGTCATCAACACCGGAATTGCACAACAAATGAGTCTCTAGCTCACATTCTCAGGGACTGCGATTTTGCTACTCATGTTTGGAAAGGTGGGTTACTGGCTATTCGGGTTGACAGCCAGGCCCACATCCCTATCCACACCTGGATCCTTAACTGGCTAAAGCTTTTGAAGAGTCGATCGTCAAGGAATAATGAGATGACTGTTTACTTTTCAACTACTCTTTACCAGCTCTGGTGCGCAAGGAGCAGGGATATTTTTGAAGACAATAGACCTAGAGTTCATGCCGTCATCCAGAACATTGCCAATAATTTTAAAGACAAAGCGCTTACCCCCGACCACAATTCTTGCAAACGGTCTACTCAGCATCCACCGGGCTTCCATGAGGTGCTCTTCCATAGAGCTTGTCTCATTGGTACTGGCCACTGCGATAATCTTTCCATCTTCAAAATTATGGGCGACGGAAAGAAGCAAGGTGGAACTTAGTTCCATATTTCATTCAGAAATTCTAACGATCAAATTGAGACCACTAACAGGAGATTCGGGGGAAAGGATAAAACAAGTGCCACTCTTTGGGCTATCCTCGAAAGCTTAAAGGTAGTGCTAGATTGCTCCCGCCTCCACATCCATCTTGTCATAAATAACAAGACGGTCTTCAAGAATCTCACCAGCAATACTGGTAGATATCAAGACAAGTTTGTGACCAAAGAGATTTGGAATTTTCTTATGTTTTTTCATTGTTGTTTTATTAGTTCCTGTCGCTTGACAGAGTTTGTTCTGTAACTCTGTCCTTGCCCTTTGTAAAAAAAAATGAGTACTATATAATAAAATAACCTCGTGGAGAAATTAAGATATTAAGTACGCTTGCCAACAAATTGCCAAATCATTATCCATGACATAACAATAAAATGTCACAATAACAATCATTATCCCTCATGTTTTGTCTTTTTTTTAATCACTTGTTTACAGATTATGTTATTTAGTTTATGTCAATTGACTCACAATCATTATCCCTCATGCATTTCTATATTCCCATATGTGTCTAACCCTTTATTTTATTATCTAACATTTTTAATAGTAGTTTTAATTTATTTTATGCAGTTTATTTCAAATCAAATAACTTGATGGGGCAAAATGCACCCAATACTTATTGGGCTAGCCACTTCAAAAGACAAGGCCCAATCCAGCCATCAGCATATGAAGGAGGCACGTTACAAGGAAAGCCCACAAAAGACGATCAGGCCCAGATACAAGACAAGGTCTTTACAGGGGACCTGATCCACTAAGTCCCACTCAAGCACCCACATGGTCCAAATCATATCTACCAGGTCCAGGGAACGCCTACCAAGTCCAGGGTTGCTGACCCGGTCCAGCCTAGCCTACCAGGTCTAGTTCAACCTACCAGGGGCATTTTACTCCCACGTTCTCATGGTACTATAAATACTCCATGCCATGCACATGCCAAGGTATCCAAAAAATACTAAACACACCTCAAACTTCTCCCTCACTTTATCTCTCTACATTTGATCACTTTACTGACTTGAGCGTCGGAGAGTCTTTCCCCGGAACACCTCCGGGGGTAGCTCACGTTTGTTCTTTATGCAGATCAACAAGCCCATTTACGTGGATTGGAACTAGATCTCGGCCCATAAAACATTAACATTGTTGTGAACAAAAAATCACCTCAACAATTTGGCGCTAGAAGGAGGGTACGAGTGCCATATTCAGTTCATTTTTCACCTCCAACATCCTTGAATCATGTCTGAACACGGTGACTCCGGTGACCGTCCAAGAAAACGCCCACAACGCTCGAGCCAGAAGAAAAGTGGTAGTGTGCATACGCCTCATGTGACACCAAGTCACCGTAGTGCAAGTGCCATGCCAACACCTTCTCAAGTGGAAGAAGCTTTTCGAATTCTTTGTGAGGCATCCCTACTGTACGAAGAAATAGAAATAAGCGAGCCTAGTGCAACCAAGCGATTGGAGGATGAGGATGAGCCGTCAGACGAGGACTACTCAGTAGCCCCGTCACGCCCATCCTCCTCCATCGGCACGAAAAGGCCATCTACTTCAAAAGCTCCATCCAAAGACGATCCAAAACAACCTCGCGTGCGTAGGAAGTTAAACTACTCACGGGGATCGGGTAGTAAAAAAGCTTCAACCAACAAGCATAGATCCACCCCACATGCATCTCTTCCAGGGGGGTGGGAGGAAAGTGATTGGGATACCACAAGGGAGGCACGAGATCACCCTAGTTGGTTCTCAACTTTAAATAAAACAAGGATGCAGGACGAAACGGTCCAGGCAACCCGTGAGGTAGTCAGGGGACCACCATCTACTCGTGAGACGAAGCATCGTTGTCAACCGTCTTTGTCGCCTCGTACCACTGTCAGGGAGGAAGCTAACACGGGGTCTTCCCACCGGACCACAGTGTACGATAGGCTAGGCGTGAGGACGCCAGTATATCAAAGGTTGGGTGCACCAGCCTCCATCCAGGACATGTTGGGAGAGCCAATACCTGTCAGGGATAGGTTGGGCCCAGCCTCCGCAGATAGATCAGGTCTGGAGCCTATCCAACATAGGACTGCAGCACCACCCACGAGTCTCAGAGCAGACAGGCCACCAAGGCTAGAAATAAGAACCCCCACGAAGTCACCATTCCATACTTCGGTCATCTTCGAATCTTCCCAAAGGGTGAATCTGCCTGGTCATATCAAATATGACGGGGCGGGGGACCCAACCGACCACATCCTGCTTTATGAAGGTCATATGAACCTGGGCCCCTACACAGATGCTACCTGGTGCAAATATTTCCCTACCACCTTGACAGGCTTGACCCAATATTGGTTCCAGAGTCTGCCACCTGGTACCATCTATGACTTCACCCAACTCATAGAACAGTTCACTAGTCATTTCATTAGTGGACGAAGAAGAGAAAAGTGCTCAATGGAGCTCATGAGTGTCAAGCAGAGCAGGGAGGAAAGCCAGCGAGAATACTTGGCTAGGTTCAGCAGGGAGGCCATTGCTGTGTCTCCCCTCAAAACAAACATAGTAATGATGGCCCTGAAACATGGCCTACAACTAGGGTCATACAGAGACCACCTGGTTAGGGAAAATATCTCCACCCTCACAGAGGCAACGCAGGAGTCCGACAAGTTCATTAGGACAGAGGAGTTCAACAAAGCTCTACGAGCTCCCCCTGGTGAAAAGAGAGGACAACAGGAAAAGAAGGGAGATAAAGGGAAAAAGGAGGAAAGGGACTCAAGGAAAAATGATTTTCCAACCATTGACTCCTACACCCCCCTAACCGTATCAGTGGCAGAGATTTATGCTGCCCACAAGAATGAAGACAAGTGGCGTAGACCACCACCCATGAAGACAGTTGGGCGAGAGAGGGACTTGTACTGTGATTTCCATGACTGCCCTGGTCATGCCACAGAAAAGTGCAGGACCCTACGTGATAACATTGAAGACCTGATTAGTAGAGGGTACTTCAAGCAATACAAGGACTGGAAGGTTGCTCGCGAAAAGGGACGCCCTAGTCATGAGAAAAAGCGTGACCAGGAGCCACAGAAGAAGATGGCTGCAGAGACACCCTACAACATCATAGCGGTCATCTTTGGAGACCAGCCTTCCAGCAGCTCCCTACGGGCAAACCTGCGAGCCATGGGATCAGGCAGGTCGTATCAGGTTAGAGACCTGCCAAATAGCAGACCATCAGTTCTGTCCACCATTTCATTCGGACCAGGGGATTGTGAGGGAGTATCCTACCCTCATAACGACCCCGTGATCTGCTCAGTCCAAATTTCTCACAGTCTGGTGAGAAGTGCTCTGATCGATGGAGGTAGCTCCATCAACATTTTGTATGCTACATGCTTCCATAAGATGGGCCTAAAAGACAATATGTTAGTGCCCTCCCCTGGTCCTATATCAGGCTTTATGGGTGAATTAATAGTACCCAGGGGAGAAATAAACTTACCTGTCAAGCTGGGACAAGAGGATTCTGAAAGGATTTTCATGGTGAGATTCAATGTGATAGCTGCACCTTTACCATACAATGCCATTCTTGGCAGTACTTTCATGGGCCAATTTGAAGGTGTAGCATCCACTTTCCACCTATGCTATAAGTATGTGACTGATGTTGGGGGGATGGCCACCCTCAGGGCATCTCAAGAGGCTGCCAGAAGCTGCAACCTGACCCAAATCAGGCAATCCAAGCTTGAGGAAATGGCCAGGACCAGAAGATTGGCCCAGGAATTATCTGAGTTAGTAAAAAACAGTCCCAAAAAAGTTCGCTCGCCTGACGGGGGAAGAGCAGCCTCAACCAAACAAAATCTTCACCACCAGTCACACTACTACCAGCACATCAATGGAGATAGACCCACACCTGGACCCAGAAGCCAGACCAACTGAAAAATAAATCAGAAATCAGGCTATTCAACCTGGTCAGGCCACAGAAGAGATTCAGTTGGAAGAGGGGGTAGGCAAAACTGTCATCAAAGGGACAGAGATGAATAGAGAGGAGAGGTGTAATCTGATCACCCTGCTCAGGTAAAACTGTGATATCTTTGCCTATGAGGCCATCGACGTGCCTGGTATAGACCCTGGTCTAATCTCCTACCACTTGAGTATCCTGCCAGAGGCAAAACCTATCAAGCAAAAGAGAAGGAACTTCTCTGCTGATAAAAACAAGGCTGTCGAGGAAGAAGTCAACAAGCTTATCAAGGCAGGCTTCATTGAGCCTTGTGCATACCTTGAATGGCTAGCCAACGTGGTCATGGTCAAGAAGTCCAATGGAACATGGAGAATGTGCGTAGACTTCACGGACCTGAATAGGGCCTGCCCTAAAGATTTCTATCCTTTGCCCAGGAAAGACCAGCTGGTAGACTCAACCAGTGGACATGCCATGTTGAGCTTCATGGATGCCTACTCCGGATACCACCAAATTTTCGTGCACCCTGCAGACCAACACAAGACAGCTTTTATCACTAGCTATGGTGTTCAACTACGTCATGATGCCATTCGGCTTGAAGAATGCAGGGGCAACATATCAAAGAATGGTGGACAGGGTCTTCAAATACCAAAGAGGTAGTAACCTGGAGGTGTACGTCGATGACTCCATCGTCAAAAGCGTGCATGCAGCTGATCATGTTAAGGATCTAAAGGAAACCTTTGCCAACTTAAGAAAGCACAATGTAAAACTGAACCCCAAAAAATGTGTGTTTGGGGTCAGATCAGGCAAGTTCTTGGGATTCCTGGTGAGCCAACGAGGAATTGATGCAATTCCTGACAAGGTAAAGGCAGCCCTAGACCTACCAGAGCCCAGATCAGTCAAGGACATTCAGAGGCTAACTAGTCGAATGGCAGCCCTGTCCAAGTTTATTGCCAAGTCCTCAGAGTAGACCCAGCCTTTCTTCAAAGTCCTCAAGGGCAACAAGCAATTCGCCTAGGGTGAAGAGCAACAAGAAGCCTTCAAACAATTGAAGAGCCATCTCACAACACTTCCCACTTTGGCCAGGCCTGTACCAGGTGAAGTTCTTTACCTGTACATAGCCGTGTGCCAAACAACTATCAGTGTAGTACTCCTTCAAGAGGAAGGAAAAGTTCAGCAACCAATCCATTTTGTGAGTCATGCCCTGGTCCCAGCTGAGACCAGGTACCCCCTGATAGAAAAAGCAGCCTATGCAGTTGTTCTAGCAACCAGAAGACTCGGGCCCTATTTCGATGCTCACGAAGTAGTGGTCCTCTCAGATATGCCCCTGGAAAAGTCACTAGAGAAATTGGACAGGTCAGGTAAGATATCAAAATGGGCTCTGGAATTAACTGCCTTTGGTATCAAGTTCCAGCCTCGACATGCCATTAAGGCATAGGCCCTGGCCGATTTCCTGGCTGAATGCTCCTATCATGAGGAAGCAAAAGAAGCCCCTAGTCCATGGATTGTTTATTCAGATGGCTCATCTCAGCAACAAGGATCAAGAGCTGGGGTGGTCATGATCTCACCTGAAGGGGATGTGATTGAGTATGCTTTGAAATTTCAATGCACTGCCATAAACAACGAAGCAGAGTATGAGGCAGCCTTAGCAAGCCTTCAACTATGCTCAACAATGAAAGCCACCAAGGTCCACCTATTCATAGATTCACAACTGGTTGCTAACCAATTCAACGGAGTATATGAGGCAAGGGAACCAGCCCTGGTTAAATATCTGAAAGTGATGAAAGACCGGTCCTCGAAACTAGAGGAGTTCGTGGTACAGCTGATTCCAAGGGAAGAAAATGTGCAAGCTGATGCACTAGCAAAGCTGGCCAGCTCCACCCTGCAGGAGCTGACCAGGAGGGTTTTTGTGGAGATCTTACCCACGAAATCAATCGAGCAAGTAAAGGAGTGCACCTACCAGGTGGACTTATCAACAAATTGGATGAGTGAAATCATCCACTTCAAAACAATAGGCCTGCTTCCAACTGAAAGGAGCCAGGCCAGAAAGATCAGGAGGAAGGCTACCAGGTACACCCCGGTTGATGGGGAACTATACAGAAAATCTTTCACAGACCAGCCCCTGCTAAAATGTGTTGACGCAGATGAAGGAAATTACGTCCTCAGCGAGGTTCATGAGGGCATTTGTGGTCACCATATGGGGGGCAGAACCCTGGCCCACAAAGCCCTCAGAGCTGGGTATTATTGGCCAACCATGTTAACAGATGCAAGGGGCCTGGTCAAGAAATGTTCCAAGTGTCAGAAGTTCTCACCCACCATATCACAACCAGTAAACGACCTCTGTCCCATCCTCAACCCTATTCCGTTTTCTCAATTGGGCATGGACCTGCTAGGTCCTTTCCCCACTGCCCAGGGGGGAAGAGATGGTTGATAGTAAGTATTGACTACTTCAGCAAATGGATAGATGCAGAAGGTTTGACCACTATTAAAGAGAGCAATGTCAGGCAGTTCATCTGGAAAAGTATTATAACCAGATATGGAGTGCCCAGGTGCATGGTTTTTGATCATGGGAAGCAGTTCGACAACGAGCCTCTAAGAGATTACCTCACCTAGTTCCACATCAAATTTGCTTACTCAGGAGTATGTCATCCTCAATCCAATGACCAAGCTGAAGCAGCAAATAAGTAGATTCTCAATGCTCTAAAAAAGAGGCTGGATGATAAAAAAGGAAGGTGGTTACGAGAACAGATCATCAGGTTCGGCTCGATCTCTGACGATTCCACCGGAATAACATGAGAAGGATCATTCATGTATTTCCATAGCTGGGATACGTGAAACACATTGTGAACCTTCGATAGATCCGGAGGCAACGCCAATCGATAAGCAACTGCTCCGACCCATTCCAGAATCTCATATGGCCCGACATACTTGGGTCTAAGCTTACCCTTCTGGCCAAAACGAATCACGCCTTTCATTGGGGACACTTTCAACACAACTTTGTCACCCACTTGAAATTCCAAGGGTTTCCGACGACGATCCGCATACGACTTCTGTCGACTCTGAGCTGCCTGTAACCTTGCCCTGATGATCTTGATTTGTTCTACCGTGTCCTTGATATGATCAGGACCAATCACCAAAGCATCGCTGATGTCGCTCCAACAGGTAGGGCTGCGACACTTGCGCCCATACAACGCCTGATAGGGAGCCATCTTGATACTAGCATGATAGCTGTTGTCGAGTAAGCTTCTGCCATCTTATCCATTGACCAAGTTACCTTCATCGGAATGAATCGGGCGACTTTAGTCAAACGATCAACAATTACCCAAACGGTATCCAAACCCGTAGATGTTGCAGGTAAACCCACAACAAAATCCATGGATATGGAATCAAATTTCCATGTGGGTATTGGCAATGGCTGCAAAAGTCCACCTGGTCTCTGGTGCTCAATCTTGACTTTCTGACAGGTGAGACACCGTGCAACGAAGTCTGCGACTTCTTGCTTCATTCTAGGCCACAAAAAGTATTCCTTCAGGTCCTTGTAGAGCTTTCCACCACCTGGATGCACCGAATAGGGAGTATTGTGAGCCTCTTCCATGATCCGATTTTTCAAGCTCGAATTCTGGGGCACACACCACCTGTTACGGAACTAACTTTAGTATCCATTAGGTGAAAACAATTTAACTAAAAACTCTTAACTCCATTACCTATTACGGAACTTCATGCTGCCGTCTGATTCCATCGTGAAGTTTTCTGCCTTGCCTTGAAGTTTGGCTTCACGAATTTTCTCGAGCCGCGGGTCCTCCTTCTGAATTTCCCGTAACTCTTGGTATAAACTGGGTTCAACACTCATAGCATTGAGATAGACTCGTTTACTACCCGGCATTACCATCTCAATCTCCATTCTGCGATGATCAGCACAGATTTCCTTAGGAAAAACCGCCATCCTATTGAGCGAATGGTGATCTTTACGACTGAGGGCATCTGCTACCCAGTTGGCTTTCCCTTCACAATAGTCAACTGAGAGGTCGTAATCCTTGATCAACTGGAGCCATCTTCGCTGCCTCATTTTGAGTTCCGTCTAAGTGAAGATATACTTCAAACTCATTTTGAGACCCTTCTTGGAAGCATCATTATAAACTTCGTATCCCACACTTTCATTTGGCAAAGCAAGAACTGGCGCAGATACAAGACTCTGCTTGAGGGCCTGCAACGCTTCTTCGCACTGATCTGTCCACAAGTATTTGCATTCTTTGTGCAACAGTTTGGTCATAGGTGCTGCTACCTTGGAGAAATCTTTCACAAATCTCCGATAGTAACCTGCTAGGCCAAGAAAACTTCGAACTTCGGCCACGCTTTTAGGACTGTGCCACTCCACTATTGCCTTTATCTTGGCTGGATCCACCTGTACACCGTCTGCATTGATCACATGCCCTAGAAAGGCTACTTCTTTGAGGCCAAACTCGCAGGATGACAACTTTGCGAACCATTTCTGAGCTTGTAAGACGTCTAGCACCATATGCAGATGTCGAGTATGATCTTGTTCATCCTTCGAATATATAAGAATATCATCGATGAACACCACCACACATACATCCTAGAGGTGATGAAAAGTTCGGTTCATCTGATCCATGAAAACTGCAGGAGCGTTAGTTAAACCGAACGGCATTACCTAATCACATGAACCCGAATGCGAGGGTCCATCTTCTTTATGTACCTCTTGACTCTCTCGGCTTCAGAAGGAATGACTGCGGTAGCGAACCGAGAAAGCTCTGTGAACTTGTCCGTGTAGGCTTGAACGGACATGTTGCCTTGAGTGAGCATAAGGAATTCTTCCTCCTTCTGCCACCTCAGCTCATCAGGATAGAATCAGTCCTGGATCTTGTTGGTAAAGTCCTTCCAGTCCAAGACTCGATCTGTCTCGGGGTTGGCCAGCAAGGCACTCCACCAGTTATCAGCTTCGCCCCTCAAATAGTAAGATGCTATCGGGACTCTTTCACTCTCGGAACAAGCTAGAGCATCGAACAACTTCCGCATTTCTCGAATCCAATTCACGAGAACGATTGGGTCCGCTGCCCCATCGTAGACCGGAGGTCGAAGTCGTGCGACTCGATCAAATGAAGACTGGCTGCTCGATGATTGGACGCCTCTATGCGCTAAAGTGAGGATATCATCCTCTAAAGCTCGGCGCCTAAAACATGAGTTACGTTCCGGGGTCGACATGCTACAAAATAATGACTCGGTTAGCATAATCATACATGCACGAAAAGTGTAAAAGAAGTTCGGAAAAGTACAAAATATCCCATCACAGGCTTCTACCCATGGCGTCACTCGCTTAAGTTTTCCATTTTAGGCTAAGTTGCACTCGTGATTCATAAAGCACTCGTCTTTCAAGCTACTTATGAAGAAGTAACCTTAGGGTCTTAACATATGCTCTGATACCAACTGTAATGACCCGACTTTTATAGGCTGTCGATTTACAGGGGAATTGACAAAATGGATTATTACCAACGAAACATATTAAATCATTATAAGTTCAAAAGTTTATTTTATTGATCATTAACTAATGGAAAGTTAAAATGTCCAAAAGTCAAGAAACACTACAAAATTCCAATTCATAAGAAGTCTAGACCCAACAGGCTGGGTATAGTGAAAATAAAGGAAAATAGAAAATGACGTAGTGTTCGGTTTATTCTAATAAACTTGCAAAACCACAAAGCCCGACCCATGCGATAACCTAGTTATTCTTCTGTCTCATCACCTAAAATGGGGGGGTCCACCGTCAGTGGCGAGTAACTAGGCTGTCCCACTTAAATATGGAACCATAAACCATATAATATCATAGAATCAACCAAGAAAGCGTACAAAAATATATGTATAAACGTATAAAAATACATACAAGTACGTATAAAAATACATATAATACGTATAAAAATACTTATAAAATATGTAAGGAATACGTACAAAATACGTATAAAGTACCTGCAAATTACGTATAAAATACACATACGAATACAAATAAAATACATATAAATACGTATAGAATTACCTGTAAAATACGTACAAAGATACATACATATACATACATACATAAATACATACATAAATACAGACGTAAATACATCCATGAATACATACATTAATACATACATACATACATACTTATCAGACATACACAACGGAAGACTTAACCTGTCATACTTATAATATTACTTAGATAGATACATAAATACATAACATAACATCATATGAATATCATATCGACCCGTGGATTACATACTTTATCATATTATTTCCCTTATTCCAACTTAATCATCTTCTTATACTTATGGACCGTCATTAGCTCGTAATGATGCCCGTGTACATCCCAACTTTCCTAAAATGCGCCGGGAGAACCCGTGTATTTTACCCGTAGCCCTCCTTTGCAAGAACTAAGCCTAAGCTATGGCCATAACTCCTAAGTAGTAGCCCGTGTACTACTACTTAGACGACTCCACATCTTAAGATCCAGAACTGCCCAGAGACCGCAGTAGGGCAGTTGCTTTGACTTAACCTAATCTGGTGACCCGTGTATCACCAAACCGGAGTCCCTTCTTATCTTATCTTATCGACATGGCCATCGTGAGACCAATACTTCTTATCATCTTATCATTTTATTCTTGTCATCATATTAATCCTTTTCCTTCATATTGCAACTTATCTTATTAATTCCTTTTATTCCTTTAATTAAATTAATTCCTTAAATCATAAACTAAACTATTATAAGCCAAAAATTAAATTAGTCTGGTCATAATACTCTCATCTCACTCGACATTCACCCATATAAACCAATAATTAATTTAATTCTTTAAGTAATCATATAAACAATTTAATAAATCAATTAAACAATTAATTAAGCACATAAACTAACAATTATCAACTAATATTGCATAAAATATGATAAAAATCATCTTTTTCTTACTTTGCACCACTCGGCCCTATTGAAGAACAACAACAAAAATTATCACCTTAATTTATTAAACCCATTTATCATAAATTAATCATATAACTTAATAATAAGAAATAAAATCATAAATTAAACATAGAATTATCAAACATGAACCAAAACAAGATCAAAATCAAACCTTTTTCATACATGTATCATACGGCTTTCGTGGGGATAAAATAATATCAAGATTAATTTCCATGAAATTATTATATGATAATTAAATTAAAAATTAAATTAAAGATTAAGCAACAATTCAAGGCTTGCAACATGATTAATCAAGGAAAAAATCAAGTTTTTAATTCTTTTATTCACCTAGTGTTACTCGACATATTCAAGAACAAGAGCCAAATTTGTAACTTTAATTTAAGACTTTAATTAAACACTTAAATAATTCATATTCATTAATTTAATTCAAGAAAATATCATAGAATCATCATAAAATTTTGTAGCAAGATTCGACATGCACACGAAAATATCAAGAGCAAAAATCAAGAATTATCATACAATTATTCAAAGCAAAACATGTAAATTAAAGTAATATTTCATGCATAGAATTAATTAAAATACTAACGATTCATAAAGATTACATAATAATATCGAGAAATTAACATGAAAAAATATCATCATGAGGCTCGAACTATAAACTCCTATCATGATACTAATTCAACAATTTTTCCTAGCTTAATCCTAATCAACTGTATGGAAAACTTAATCCAAATTCAAGGGGGTTAGTCTAGTTACCTTGAATTAGGAAGGAAAACAATGAAAATTCTTCTTGGTTTGGTTCGAACTCCACACAGCACAAGGGGTTCTTTTTAGTGAGTTTTTGTGAATATTGAGTTTAGAAGTTAGAATGAAAGTTATGAGTAGTGGTTCCTTATATAATTATAAAGAACAAGGAATTAATTAAAGGGGAAATAAAATAGAAGGGGGCCGTGTATAATGAGGGAAAATAGAAGGAGAGTGACAATAGGACACTTAGTAAGAGTAGATAAAAATAGGATTTTTAATTTAAGATTATATTAATTAGACAAATAGATATAGGTTTAACTAATTAATAAAAAGAATTAAAAAGAAAAATGATCCTTTGCTAAATATAAGGGGGTCGTCCAAGGGAGAGGGAAATATGGGTCTTTGGGCCCAATTTTAAGATAAGGAGAAGAATTGGAAATTAAACAATCCAAATGATTAGGCCTTTTGGACTTAGAATACTAAAATATTAATAATTAACTTCGAAATTTTCTGTCCCAGAATTTTGGGTTATTACACTCTATCTGCTCTCTAGCCTCTGCAAGTTGCTCTTGAGTCCCTCTAAGCTGATCTAGAGCCTCATCCCTGACCTGTTCAATAGCAGCAAATTTTTCGTGGAAAGCCTCAAAAGCCTGATTCTGCTCACTAAGGACATCCAGATAGCTCTCTTTGGTGGAGAGCACTTCATCTTGCAGGCCACATATCTTTTCTCCTGCATAGGTCAGATAAGGCAGGCCAAACGTCAAGAACTCACTGGCCACTAGCTCGTACTTCACCATCTGCAAAGAAACAACAGTTTACAAGTCTTAAACAAAAAATATAGCAGAATAATCAAAGGAAGGCAGGAAGAATTCATACCAGCCCAATCACCCATCTCAGAGTGATCCCAGGGTCGGCCACAGAGCTGGAAGGTCTGTCCTGAGGGCTCAGAGCACGGTGTAACATCCCCCTGATGTACTTATCAGAAGCCACACCAGGGGCAGCATCAAACCTCCCCTCGTCAGGAACAGGAAAATCTGAACCAAACAGGGCTGCCAACTCTGATGGCAGATTGTAAGATGGAAGGGTATCATGAGCTGGTGGTGTTGGTGTTTGCTCTGTTGTTGTTGTTGTTGTTGTTGTTGTTGCTGTTGGAATTGTTGTTGTTGTTGTTGGAATTGTTGTTGTTGTTGTTGTTGGAATTGTTGTTGTTGGAATTGTTGTTGTTGTTGTTGTTGTTGGAATTGCTGTTGTTGATGTTGTTGCCTGGTTGTCAGCTATGGAGGCACCAGGTGCCTCCAGGGTTAACTTCTCTACCCCCACAATGGGGGCAGGGGTAATAGAACTGTGAGGGCCAGCTAACTCAGCAGACCTCCCACTATAGTTTGAAAGCTGAGAGTAGGAAGGCATGCTAGATAGCCCTGTCCCATCAGACGGATGGCTCCCAAGAAGGAACTCATCCCAGGCCACCAGCAGGAGATCCAAGGTCCCCCTGAGCCAGGTCATCCTCATGGATGGCTATGGCAGTACGGAGTCCCACCTCCTCTTGGACTCTCCTTCTCCTCCTCAGCCTCAAAGGCTCCTCATCCTCCTCCTCCTCCTCATCATCATCATCAACTGATACCACCTACTTGCCCTTCCTGCTTCCCTCCTCGGCGCCACCAGGAGACCTGGACCTCTTACCTGCCAGGGCCCCACCTTCATTAATCACCAGGGAAGATCCCTGGCGCCTGGTCAAAGCTGCCCTGGCACTCCCGGCCACATGAGGAGCTAACCCAGCACTCCTCCTGGACCTCCTACTTGGTCCAGTCACCGACCTGGCAGCAATGGAAGAGGGAGCATCAACATCAGCCTTGGGCCTAGGGGGCAACCTGCTTGGAGCAGCCCTAACAGTATCAGGCTCGAAGGGCACGAACCTAGGAGCAGGACGAAGAGGGATGCTCTTGTTATTCTCATATTTCATCCTTGCTGGAGGGTCCAAAGGGATAACCCTGGAAGGTTTCCCATCCTCGTCTACTCCCAGCCTCTCGTAGTCCATAATCTCTCGAGCTTCAACAGCCAAAACTAGGTCAAAAGATTGTAAGACCAGGGATGCACTTAAGATGACCCAGATCAAGATGACCAGGGCTCATAAAAGCAAAGAAAGATGACCAAAATAAATTGAAACAAAAGGATCATGAAATAAAAATAGTTAAGAGAGGATACCTTTGGTCATTTTACAGCTTAGGCTGCACAGGGCCAGGTAGGCCTCATTCCTAATCAGATCGAGGTGGGGAAGCCAAACAACAGGCGAGGCGCTCCCAGTACTGCTGGTGGAGGGGTAAGCAGCAAACTCCCTGACCACAGCCTGCTCGGCAGCAGTCAAAGTCTCAAAGGCGACCCACTTCGTACTCCTAGGCCCGGTCCACTCGGTCCTCGGCATATAGACGTTGGGGTTACTACTCTCCAAGGGGACCTCCAACCAAAGAAACTCATAGTACTAGTGCCCCATATCCCTGGGCTTAGGGTAGGTGGTGGACGCATCTCATTGTCCTGCCTCAGGACCTCCACTGTCCACCAACCCTTGGGCACATTGGACCCCCTGTAAGGCTTAAGCTTATACATGGTCCTGAATACTCTTGAATTCAGAGGAAGCCCCCTGAACTCACACACCCAAATAAACCCAACCAGCCTTTGGATGGCATTGGGCACTAGCTGTGACAGACAGACATTCCAGACCCCCAGCACCTCCACAATGAAAGGGTGCAGGGGGAACCTGATTCCAGAGTTCAGGTGGGCCAGAAAAATAGGAATGTGGCCCGATTCAGGATCCTATGCACAGGACCCCGAAATTCGTTGCAGAAAAGCGATATCCATCCAGACCAGGGGCATGAGTTAGAACATTTGCCCTGGTCACCAGGCTTGCCTGGTGCATCTTCCCCAAAACTGCAGTAGAGGGCCTGATGTTGATGACCCCGGAGAGAGCTTCAGGGTCCTCCCAACTTACAGTGACCCAACGATTCGAAGCGTCCAAATAATGGTCCCTATCAACTAGACCCCCTATCCTTGCTTGGATCCTGTGGTCCTCAGTTCTTACAACAAGGGCTCTCCCCTGTTCAGGTTGTTCTGGGAGATCCCTCTCCATCTCCTGTAGCTGCTCAGCAATGAAGGCGTCGCAGCTAACGTCAGGACCATCATCGAAAATTTCGTCTCCATCCTCGTTAAGTGTGATTGAGAAATCAGAGGTAGATGGTTGCTCGGCCATTTTTGAAGAAGAAAGAGTAATTCTTGAAGGAATTAAGTGGAAGAGAAAGTGAAGTGCTTAGAGAATTTGGGAGAGAGAGAGAAAGCAAAGAAGGATTTCGGAGTGAAGAGTTTTTTGTTTGAATAAATTTTGAAACCTCTTCAACTCCTTCCTTAAATACGGCTCTCTCACCCTTCAGCCCACTAAACACGATGGTAAGTGGCTCAATTAAAGTTGTCATAACTGCTGCTCCACGTTTCTCAACTGCCAAAAAAAAAAAGCTCTTCAAATTCAAAAGAAGAAGAAGACTGTTTCAAAGGTCCTGCTGCCAAGGCCCACTCAACAAAATCCATAAAGATTGCTCCCTAATTTTTATGGACTTGGGGGGCAAATTGATGGGGCAAAATGCACCCATTAGTTATTGGGCCAGCCACTTCAAAAGACAAGGCCCAATCCAGCCATCAGCATATGAAAGAGGCACGTTACAAGGAAAGCCCACAAAAGACGATCAGGCCCAGATACAAGACAAGGTCTTTACAGGGAACCTGATCCACTAAGTCCACGCTCAAGCATCCACCTGGTCCAGATCATATCTACCATGTGCAGGGAACAATAACCTGGTCCAGATCATAACTACCAGGTCCAGGGAACGCCTACCAGGTCCAGGGTTGCTGACCAGGTCCAGCCTAGCCTACCAGGTCCAGTTCAACCTACCAGGGGCATTTAACTCCCACGTTCTCATGGTACTATAAATACTCCATGCCATGCACATGCCAAGGTATCCAAAAAATACTAAACACACCTCAAATTTCTCCCTCACTTTCTCTCTCTACATTTGATCACTTTCCTGACTTGAGCGTCGGAGAGTCTTTCCCCGGAACACCTCCGGGGGTAGCTCACGTTTGTTCTTTGTGCAGATCAACGAGCCTATTTACGTGGATTTGAACTAGCTCTCGGCCCATAAAACATTAATATTGTTGTGAATCAAAAATCACCTCAACATAACTTATTATTTATTATTATTATTATGCAATCCCGTCGTCCTTATTTTGTTTTATTTCAATCATATCATTACGTACATGCATTTATTATCTAAAAGAAAGACGCGAGGCTGGGTTTTGAATGCAGCATTGAGTTTATGTAATGTTTCACGGAGTTGGTCGGAGAGTATGGATGGAAAGCATTGTCGTCGCTCTTATATGCTGATTTACAAGTTCTGTAAGGACCTTTGACACTTTTGTTGTTAGCCGAATGCATGGGGTCATGGAATAATGCACGATCTCCTTTTGGAGTCTACTTTTTTTTTATATAGGATAATGTGTGGGATACTAGGCCTTGGAACCGGCCCTACTGCAGGTCACCCGGCCCAATTTTAGCCAACACACGCATCTGTAAGGGGATAATAAGGAATCCTCGCAAATGCGTGCGGTGAGAATCGAACCCAGGACCTCATGCTTGGAATTCTGAAGCCCTAACCACTAGGCTATGACTTGATTCTGGAGTCTACTTATTTGACAAGAACATTACATACAATTGTTCAGCTCAATATATATATTTTTATTACGGTCCGTTTCGTAGCCGGTCATAAATGGTAGTAATAACAATGAATTTTTAACTAAATCCAAAAGTAAAATCAAAATTCATTCCGGTGGTTATGCTAGTTTAACTCCAATTTATCTAATTTTCTTCACAAATATTCATTCGCATCTAATACCACCCTCCCCATGGTAATGGATGTAATAGAAAATAAGAAGAAAATTTAAGCTTAGGAATGAAAATATGTTTTCCATAATGATTATAAGTAATAAGGTTCTTCCTTAACCAAATTATATTTTAAATCCATTACTATATATAACCACAATTTACTATCAACAAACAAATGGGTTGTTACTATCTTAGATTAGTTTTTATACTAGATTAACTGCCCGTGCAATGCACGATTGACACAAAAAAATTATCAATTTTATAAATAATAATTCATTTTGATCACATTAATAATAATTTTAGAACGAAACTTTTACCCCCTCTGTCCCATATTAACTGTTCTGCTTTGACCAGTGGCACTATTCATATGTTAACTTTGACATTATTGAATTTTTTATAGGTAATGAAAAATATAGTTAAGTGTGATCTTATTTGATTTGTCACGGCGTGTACTTTCAAAATATATAAATTTTATAAATTTTTGTTATATATATAGCTAAAGATATTAATATTTAAAGTTG
Organism: Salicornia ramosissima; assembly: GCA_951394345.1. Lineage (NCBI taxonomy): Eukaryota > Viridiplantae > Streptophyta > Magnoliopsida > Caryophyllales > Amaranthaceae > Salicornia > Salicornia ramosissima. Next base: position 37,877,158 of record OX596236.1, read on the forward strand.
GGTCTCATATTAGGAGATATAAAAAAAGAAAATGGAACAGTTATTTTCGGATGGAAGGAGTAAAAAACAAGGTAAAACAATAGTCACAACTATGATTTAAATTATGCACATAATAATAAGGACGTTGAAAATTTAAAAGAAAACTCTTGTAAAATTAAAAGATGGTAGGAATTCTAATTCAAAGATAACATCATCATGTTGCATAAAATAAAATGATGTGTGTACTGAATGGTGTAAGTATACTCGATTTTAGTATATATTTAAAGAGTTATAGATAGATTCGAGTTATCACATTAGGCTTATAATGACTTTTAACAAAATAAATTAAAATATAACATTGAAAAGAGAAAAATAATAAATATAGTTTTTGGAGTAAAAAAAAATTAAAGGAGAACATGATATGTGTCATTTTATGAAGTAAGGATTGTTTCGACCCGACTCGCTTAAACCGGCGCGGAAGAAACCGACGAGTCGAATTGTCGATCTAACAAATAAACTTACTAAAAACTAAAACAAAACCTCGAAATATTATATACTAAATCCAAAAGTACAACATCCACAAGATTGTACGAAAACTAAACCCAAATATCAATACTACTAAAAACAGTATTAACTCCAAAACAATGTCCGAGTTAGAAAATACGAACTACAACTACGATAGTCCAAACTATAATCATAAAACATCCTAAACAAGTACAAATAACTTCGGCACTCGCCCAACCTAAAGCTAAGCAAGAACCTCATCATTAGAATTACCTGAAAAATAAACAACAGCCCACCGTCAGTGGCGAGTAACATAACTGTCCCACCCTAACGGGGATACACATGATCATAGCATAAATCAAACAATCAAATCAAATCAAACACTCAATCATACCATCATGTGAAATACAAAACATAACCATGACGACAATGACACTATACCAATGGACAACAATATCAACTTGACTAACTTCAGTTATTATCTTAATATTACTTAATCTTTGGCGCAATCATTTACATATTAGACCGGACTATGCACATACGAACGCATCTTACGCGAATGAACTTTCTACTATGCCGCCAGGATTGAGAATCTTACTCCCAACCCCATGAAACCCATCTTAGGGGAAATCCATATCAAGAGACAACATAGTAGGATCTCCGACTATCCCAATACCGCGGATAGGATAGGGGCAGCGTCTTAACCTAATTCTTAGAATCTTACTCTAAGATTAGGCGTCTAATAGTAAAATCAAGCTAATCTTTAATTGTAATTTACATTCTTAGTTAATCTTAAGTTCCATCTTACACCTTGACTCAAGACTAACATGTAAATCATCAATCTTAGAACCTCATAGATCATTCTTTATATTTTCTTTAACTTTTCTTTGACTTTTTAAACCTTTCTTTAAACTTCTTTAAACTTTACTTACATTCTTTAATCAAGACTCGACCAAGAACTCATAAAGAACAATCAAGATTCATAAAGAACTCAATCAAGATTCATAAAGAACTTAATCAAGATTCAAGAAATCATAAAGAAATCATCCTCATCATTATCATCAAACTCACGCATCATACATCAAAATTCAACAACAATTTCATAAACTTATATGCATCAAAACTTCATGAAGCTTAAACATGATCAACAACAAATATGAAATTATCATAAGTAAACATAATGTACATAGAATCATGGCAAGATCATCATAAAATAACCACCCAAAATCAGCCCAAGTTCACGCATAACAAAGGTCATAATCAACAACTTCGGTCTAATCTAATCATTTAATCTATCCTATGAATCATATTACACCAACTAGGATGTGGATAGTATGTTACCTAATCGAAGATTTAACACAAAAATACCAAAATTTGCTGCCCGGAACCAAACCACACGACCCTAAACTCACGCACAACACGGTGCACCTTCTTGAACACGCACGGCTTCAATGCATGGCACAACCATCATCACAACTTCGTTCCATGGCCATACGACAACCCACACGGTCACCACCACGTACAACCCACTCGTTCCAACCCAAAAACCGAAACCAACCCCAACCCGAACTAGGAGTCTTGAATGAAATTATTGAAAATTCATTTGTGTTTTGACACTTAACGATCAATGGAGGTTGAATCTTTAAGTTTTGGGTTTAAGAATTTGATGAACAAAAGTTGGGGTTTACTTAGCCAAAATGGCGTGAAGGCACAAGGGGCAAGTGGAGAGAGAGTTTGAGTTCAATTGTGGCAAAGGATGATTGAAATGACAAAAGATCCTCAAGCCTTACTACTACTTCTATTTATAGAAGTTAGTTAAGGTGTGAACATGAGGCAAGTGGAAAAATCATACTACACACATAAAGGGGGGGGGGGGCGGATCAGTCCATTTTAGGACCTATTTTCCCGGCTCTTTTCGCTTGTTTTCCGCGCATTTTAGGCTTAGTTTTCCATGTTTTAAGCCTTTTTAGCTTAGTTTTAGTTTATTTAAAGTTTTCGTTGAATAATGTCGTTTTATAGTTGTTTTCGTCAATAATTGGGCTATTTTATGTTACTTATGCCTTTTGTTATTTAATGTAGTTATTTTTGCGGGTTTCCAAGCGATTCTCGAAAGCCGTCAAGTGTCGTGAGAGGTCCCAAGAAGCTTAGAGAAGCATGCCCCAAAGCCAAGACCACAAGACAAGGCAAAGTGCACCCAAAGGGCATTTTTGTAATTTCTAAGGCTTGTCGGGCCCGAGGCCCGATGTCTCGGGAGGCATCCCGACCCGTCCCGAGAAACTTGAGAAAAAGTTGGAAGAATTTGGGTCAAGTCATGGTCGCGGACAGAGGTATAGGCGCGCCCACGACAAATGACAACAGCCCACGACAGCACAGATTCAAGCAGCCCTCATGCCCAGCTCAAGCCCTCACTCGCGGCCGCGCCACCTCCAACGTCGCGCCCGCGCCGCCAGCTACACGCCCACTTCACCCCTGCAGCTCTGTTTTCGCGGCCTATTCGTGGTTGCTCGTGCTGGTTTAAGTGAAGCTCGTGCCTCTTCTTGTGCTTTGCCCTTGCTTCCCCCACTTGTATATATACCCTCTAAGGGTCCCTAAACATAAGGAAAATATTTTTTTAGCTTAGTTTTAAGTCCCAAAAATCAGATTTGCTTAGGGTTTGAGGAGAGAAAAGCCCTCTCTTCCTCTTCCATAGTTAGGTTTTTTTTGCTTAAATTCTTGTTCCATAGCTTTAAGTCTAGTTTTAGCTCTTGATTTTGGGTGTTAATTGATGAAGATGGATGATTTTGAATAGTTGTTCAAGTGACATGGCCAATTCAATGATTTCGCTCATCAAAAGTCAATAAGTTCTCACTTTCTCTACTTTACTTGTTCTTGCTTTCCATTGCTTTAATTCTTGTTTATTTCCTGTTTGCAAGTAGAATAGTGTCTAAATTATGCAATTTCATGTTTGCTTGGTTTATTTTCTTGCTTTTTGGTAGATTTAGTGTTTAATTTCATGTTTTTATGCTTGATTTTTAGTGTAATGCTCTTGTTCATGTTTAGTGAGTAGTTAATTACTAGGGTTTGAAGGTGATGGGTTCATGACTTGAAATTGGGGGTTTCCATATAGTTTTTGGTTGAATTGTGTTAATGGTTGGTTAACGTTGGTGTCAATGAGCTTAGAGATTAGCTAAAAGCCATAGTTAATTTCTTGGTATTTTCTAAGTATAATAGGGCTTTGTCTAGGAGTTAATTATGCTTTGATTTTCATTGCCCAATGTTGCTAGTGAGACCATTACAACGGGAGTCGGTGGTCGAGCTAGGAATCCACTTTAGGTACGTTGTTAGTGAGGCTATTACAACGGGAGTCGGTAGTCGAACTAGGAATTTACTTCTAGTGAAACCTTGGTATATTTGTGATCATTGAATGTATTGATAACGTCCATTCGGGAGAAGTCGTTATTGTTATATTCATGCGTCAACTCCTAAATCACTCCGGGAGGAGGTTTAGGTACCTTATTAGAGTTTAATTCCCCTTCCTTGATTTAGTTCGTTCTTTAGACTTTTGATGTAATTCCCCCGAAATCAATTGAACCCGGATCCGACAACCCTAGAATTTAGTTTATTATTTTTCGCATTTATTTTCTACAATAGTTTTAGCTTCCATTTCAACAACAAAACCAAGATCATTAATCGACCTAAATAGCACAACACGATTCACGACTTGTTCCCTGTGTTCGACACCCCCACTTATACTACAATGGGGGTTTTATTTGTTTGTTGAAAGAGCCCAAAAACCCCTTCATCAGGGGCCGGCGATGGGCTTGCTCAAATGGGCTTCTAAGTTAATTTGGGCTAATTTCACTTAAACATGACTAATCATGTTTAAATTCACACTTGGCCCAAACTTAATTAACTAACTAGAAAATTAACAAATAAAATTCTAATTAATTAAAATAAAAGAAAATAAAAGAAATAATAAATCATACAATAAAATAGTCACATTTAAATAATAAAAATAGTCCAAATAAATTTATACCATGCACAGAATCAAAATAATTACAAACACGATAAACAAGAAAATAGCCCAAAATTTGGGGCGTTATAATGTCAGCATAGTTTGATTTAGTATAGATTATAGATTAGGCTTATAATGACTTTTAACAAAACAAATTTAAAACAACATTGAAAAGAGAAAAATAATTAATGAAGTTTTTGGAGGGAAATAATTAAATGGCACATGACATGTGTCATTTTATGAGGTAAGGATGATGTCAGCGTGGTTTGGTTTTGTATATATATTATAGATAGATTATGGTCATACCTCATACATATTAATTGAGAGAAAGTGGATTTTTTAGGCCATGAATGCTGAAAATTAATTCCTCTGTCCCTAAAATATTGCTACGTATTGCATTAAGGGTTGTCCCTTAAAATTGCTACATTTCCTTTTTCATCTTTATAGCTTGGTCCTCAACACTAACTCTCTACTTTTTTCAAGCCTATTCCACCTGCTTCCAACTTATTCAATAAAACTTTTAGCAGGTGTTTGCATGGTTCATTAGGTTGGAATGGATTGGTATATATGGAATCTCATACTACATATGTATGGATTCTAAAACCCTTCCTAGTATAAATTTTGTGGGTTTAATAGTTGGAATGGATTCAAAATTTCATTAAAAGAATATGTACTGTAGCAAACCAAACACACCCTTAATAAAGTGAAAAAATCATATGTAGCAAACTTTAAGGGGTGGATGCAGTAGCAATTTTTTTTTCAAGCTTCATGATTATTATATACTTGTTCAATGCAAATTAAATATCAATGATTAATACATTCTGTTGAATTGTACTTGTTCCGTCTCTACCTAAACAAAGCTCTATTTTTCTTTTTAGTATGTCTCAAAATAAGTACGTACTTCATTTCAAACTTAATCCACTTAACATCATAAATGAAACAAGTATGAGTTTAAGCCGCATGATCCAAATACTTAGCATTTGGATCGTGCCTTTTAAACACATGCCCAAATTATATGTATTTTGTCTTTTAAGGCACGATCCAAATACTTGGCATTTGGATCATGCCTTAAAAACGTAGGATCCAAAAGTTGATTTTTAATTTTTTTAAAAATATCTTAAATATTAAAAATTATAATATATAATATTCCCTCCGTTTTTTAAAAATGGCAACAAATTCACTGTGTGCGGACTCCTAGGTAATTTTTCTTAGTGTGTTGATTAGCCATAATTAACACAAGTGATTAGCCCACCAACACCAACACCGCCAAACACTAACACCGCCACAATAACCCAGCAACAACAAACAACAGCAACACCACCAAACACTCACCCAAATCGACCCACCCAAACACTCACTACTACAAATCGACCCACCCAAACATCCACCACCCAAATCAGCACCACTCTAAAATACTAAACACCAACCCAAAATGACGATAGAGAGATAAAGGAGATCGACACAGCGAGAGAAAGAGACGAGGAGGAGATTGACAGAGATTTTGCTAGGGTTTTCCTATGTCAAACTCGATTTTGCTAGGGTTCAAGTGGTGGTTGGATTCGAGTGGTGGCTGGCGATTTCACTTGTGTCGGTGGTTTGACTAGTAGCTGGGTTCGAGTAGTGTAGTGGCTTGCTTAATTTCCCTCGTGGTGGCTGTGTTCGAGTGGTGGATAGATGGGGTTTGAGTGATGGATGGGTGGTTGGGGTTTGGGTGGGTAGAGTTTGGGTAGTGGCTGGGGTTTGCGTTGCTGGGTTAGGGTGGTTGTGGTTATGTTTGGGTGGTTTAGGGTTAGGGTTAGGATTATATATAAGTGGAGCGGGTCAAGTAGGAGACCCGCCCCATCCCCGCCCATTGGGGTGGGGATGGATCCAAGTTTGGTGAGGATGGGGCGGGGATGGGGATGAAAATTGTACCCACCCTGGGGATGATGTTTAGGCTACCACCACCCCATCCCCACCCCGCCCCACCTCTCCCCACCCCGCACTAACATTTGTATAAATTATTTTTACTTTTTTAATGGACTAAATAAACATATTGAAAAAAGACAACATATTTTTAGATCATTTTATTATATGTATTTTGGCCTTATAGAACTATTTTCTTCCTTGTAAGTTAGATGTTTTGTGGGGATTAAGCAGGTTTGTAGTGAGGATTAAATGGGTTTGAGGGGAGTATTTGACGGGTGGTGGCGCAGGAAATATGGGTATTAGGAGGGTATGGATACCCACCTAGGTGATGCGGCAGGGAAGTTCTCTGTATATCCCCGCAGTACGCCGGGGTGGGGGTGGGGATAAAAAATATACCTACCGCAAGGTGGGGATGGAGATTCCCTAAGTAGGTGGGGATGGGAATAGGAATTGCAGTATCTGCCCCGCCACTCCCCACTTGATCCCTAGTTAGGGTGGTTGTGGGTGTTTGGGTAGTTGTGGGTTAGGATTGTAGGGTGAGTTAATTATGTAGTGTTAAATCTTTAATTATATAATGTTAATATATAATGACAAATTATGTATGATAAGTAAGGACAGTTTGGTAAATTTTTTGCTTTTTTTACCATAAATGAAAAGTTATAAGTTTATTGATTTTTTTTACATCAAAATATGACAATTATTGCCATTTTTATGCTATGGATGGTATATAAAATATTATATATATATATTATATAAATATATATTTTATATTATATATATTATATTATATATTATTTTTATATATGTTTTGTGTGATGCATCTTAAGGCAAAAGAAGTACTACTTGGAAATCATGTTGTTAGGATAACTCCAACTAGTACATCAAAAGTGAAGCAAGTACATATGAGTGTAGACCACATATCTAAATAAGATGATGCATTTGGTTTAATCACTATTGCTACATGCACAAATAGGTGAGTTGAAACTAATAAGAATTATAGCTTTAAGTTCATGAAACTGCAAGAGAAATCGAATTTTTCATGCACCAAATCATGAAAGATGTTGGGTGAAAATCTCAGGAGAAACAATGGCATACCTAGCACTTTGCCTGCATATATAATGATGTATATTAAATTTTATAGTGAAAAAGATTTATATAATAACATCAATCATAAATGTTTCATATATATGCAAGTTCAAATCTAAATTTAAGAGTACATAGCGAGCTAGTTGATTGAGAATATAATAAATTATTCATCCAGTTGTGTATAAAGTGATCAAATAGCATGGTGTGTTTACTAACTACGACATCTTAACTTCGACTGGAATGTGATCTTAATTATTTGAATATAATGTGTTTAATATTGATAGTTATATATCTTAATAAATATTGGTAGAAATAGTTTGTAAAATCTTCGAAAATCTCAATTACTATATGCAAGGATTAACCTTTTATAAATCTATTTAACTTTAATATTGACAGAAAAGCTTTAGTGTGACATCATGAAGTCTTTTTAAATTTTTGATGGGGTGTGATACTATTATATTCAGTGGCATAGTCACAGTGGTGCATGGGGGGACGGTCCTCCCCCCATTTTAAAAAAAGTTAGAAAAAAATAATCAAAAAAATAAAGGATAAATAAATTTCTGTGTACATACAAACAACATTAATAATTATAGCTTAGTGGTTTATGTCTTAAATAAGATCTTTAGAGTGCAATGTACAAGCTCAAGACCCACTAGCTTACTTTTTTAAAGTTTGTTTGGTTTAAAAAAGTTCATTTCATTTAATGTTTTTCTATATACTATTATTTTATTTTAGATGACAACTCTTCATTTTATGTTTAGTTATGTTTCTAATATTTCCCTTTAGTGTTATTTTTATTCTTTTTTCTTTATCTTTTCCCTTCAATTTTTTTTACACATTTCCGTATATAATTTTATTTTGTGAACAATTCCACCTTTTTAATAATAAAATTCAAATATGCTAATTAAAATCATACATATAACTTTTTTAAAAAACCAAAAGAAATATTAGTTGTTTAGTTTAAAAAATTATAGATATTCTTTAAAATAATCTAAAGACACTAATATTTCATATTCTTGGATCTAATAATAAAATTTGAACAAAAGTATGTGTTCTAGTTTACAAAATTAAATAATTTTCTTATATTTAAAATGACTTACTATAAAGATCAAATTCCAGAACACAACGGTAACTAGTATATTTAAGCTATCTTGAGTTTTCTCATAGATTTTTTTTTTTATAATATCCCTCATATAACCATGAGATGTAGTTTGAATACGGTGAAGGGAACGTTATACCTAATTGGTAAGTTTGTACTTTATATTATGATATAACCATGAGATGTAGTTTGAATTTCTGTCAAAAAAAAAATGTTTGAATTTGTCATTGTATCTTCATCGTTAAGATTGTCGTAAATTTGTCTCCCCAAGTTAAATTTTCTGGCTACGCCACTGATTATATTACTCCCTCCATTATATGTTATTAGCAACAATTTAACATAACATAGAGTAAAAAAATATCTTAAATCTTGCTTCCATTTCTTTTTTTTTTTTTTTTGTGTTTGTTAGGTTACTACGGTTTGCAAAGTGCTTTACTACCTTGAGAAGAAGTGGAGTCGTGGGTGGTGTCACTCCCACCTTTATTCTTTCTCACCGATTGCAAGGGGTCATTAGTTATTTGGGTTAGTCAAGTTATGTATGCCATTTAGCCATTAAATACAATGTTTTTTCAAACTACATTCAATAACAATTCCAAAGAATAAAAATTAAAATTTAAAAAACTATTGAGATATATTAGAGTATAATCTTATCTTTTTATTTTAATAAGCTAAGGGCATAAGGGGTGAATAGTCTGATGATATTAATAATTAATAATGAAATTTCTAATACTCGTATATTCTTTATTTTACGTACGCATCGTGTGCAAAGATACTAGTCGAATATAAAGCAAGCTCTTGATACAACTTGTAGGGATTAAAAGCCTAACTTAGACTTATTAATTATAACTTCTTATTAAATTAATTGGTAAAGATTATTAATGAAGCGTACTTTGATCCATATTGAAAGATTGACATTGAATGTTAAGATGACTTGGGTTAAAACTTCCAATTCCTTTTTTTTTTCTTTGTAGTATCATTAGTATTCTATTGATTATGTGACATTATATGATAAGTTAACCATATATATACGAAGTACTCTCTCTGTCCCAATTTAATTGCCCCAAGTTGACTTTGGGCACTGTTCACATGTGAACTTTGACTTTATTTAATTTAATATAAGTAAGAAAAAATTATAGTCATGATGGATCTAGTTTAATTCGTCTCCACATGTACTTTTTAAATATATAATTTTTATAATTTTTTATTATTTATAGTTAAAGATATTTTTACTTAAAGTTGTATCTAGAAAGATGTGAAAAAGAGAATGTAGCAAGTAAATTGGGACGGAGGGAGTATATGAATTGGAGCACCGTAACCTGGACACTAGTATTATGTTTATATACATGGAGGTTTCGATATGCCTTTAACGCGCTTATCATAATGATCTTATTGGATGCCCACATCTGAATTAGTCTTTCATTTTATTCCTAGATTTTTCACGATTTTTTTTATGATGTATTACCTTATGCACTTTTGGGATTGCTTTATTTGGTTTTTAGCTTTTATGTATTCTGTGTGTATGAACTTTTTTCTCCACATTTTTCTTCGGAATGTGAAGTAATTTAAGTATGCTTCCATTCTCCTAAAAAAATTGTTATGTTTATAGGTTTTTAATATGTCTTAGGGCTTGTTTACTTCAGCTTAAATTCAGTTCAACTCAGTTCAGCTCTCAATTTTCTTCTATTATAAAATATTACTTTAAGCTGTATTCAGTTCAATTTAGTTCAGTTCAGTTCGATCAGTTCAGTTCAGTTCAGCTAAAGTAAACGAGTCCTTATTTGACTCATTTTAAAATAAGAGAGTATAATGGGTATCTCACATATTGACCCATATAAACCAAATTAGTGTAGGCTAAGCTTTAGATTGTTCTTATATGTTGAGGTGATTTTTGGTTCACAACAATGTTTTGGGCCGAGAGCTAGTCCAAATCCATGTAAATGGGCTCGTCAATCTGCATAAAGAACAAACGTGAGCTACCCCCGGAGGTACTCCGGGGAAAGACTCTCCGACGCTCAAGTCAGTAAAGTGTATGAGTGTATGAATGTAGAGAGAGAAAGTGAGGGAGAACTTTGAGGTGTGTTTGATATTTTTTGGATACCTTGACATTTGCATGGAGTGGAGTATTTATAGTACCATGAGAACGTGGGAATAAACTACCCCTGGTAGGTTGAACTGGACCTAGTAGACTAGGGTGGACTTGGTCAGTCACCCTGGACCTGGTAGGTTTACCCTGGACTTGGTAGGTGTTTGAGCGTGGATTCAATAGGACCAGACCTCTTGCAAAGACCTTGTCTTGTTTTTGGGCCTGATGATGTTTGTGGGCTTTCCTTGTAACATGACTCTTTCATATGTTGATACTTGAATTGGGCCTTGTCTTTGGAAGTGGCTGGCCCAATGGGTAGTGGGTGCATTTTGCCCCATCAGTTTGCCCCCAAAGTCCATAAAAATTATGAAGGAATCTTTATGGATTTTTTCGAGTGGGCGGCGGCCCTGGCCCTGGTAGCAGGACTTTGAAACAGTCTTCTTCTTCTTTTGAATTTGAAGAGTTTTTTTTTACAGTTGAGAAACGTGGAGCAGCAGTTATGGCAACTTTTATTAAGCCACTTATCGTCGTGCTTAGTGGGCTGAAGAGTGTAAGAATCGTATTTAAGGGGGAGTTGGAGAGTTTTTCAGATTTCATTCATAAATTTCTTAACACTCCCTACTCTCTTTCTCTCTCTTAAATTCTTCAAGTTCCTTAATTCATCTTCCCTGTAATTTTTATTCGAAAATTCCCTCTTTTCCTCAACAATGGCTGAACTCCCTAGTACTTCTGACGTTTCCATTACCCTCAATGAAGCTGGGGACGAAATCTTCGACGAGGGTCCTGATGTCACTTGTGACGCTGTCATCGCTGAACAATTGCAAGAGATGGAAAGAGACTACCCTGACCAGCACGAGCATGAAGGAGCTCTAGTGGTTAGAGCTGAGGACCATAGGGCCTAGGTGAGGCGAGGAGGTCCGGTTGACAGAGACCATTATTTGGACGCCTCCAACAACGGGGTAACTGTGAGATGGGAGGACTCTGAAGCCATCTCAGAGTTATGAACATTAGGCCCTCCACCTCGTTTCTGGGAAGATGTACCAGGCGAGCCTGGTGACCAGGGCGAATGTCTTGACCCTGGCCCTAGGTCTGGATGGCTACTGCTTCTCTGCCACAGACTCCAGGTCCTGTGCATGGGACCCTGAGCCAGGCTACATCCCTGTCTTCCTAGCTCATCTGAACTCGGGGATTAGGTTCCCCTTGCACCCCTTCATAGTGGAGGTGCTTGGGGTATGGAATGTTTGTTTATCACAATTGGTGCCCAACGCCATCCAGAGGTTAGTTGGGTTCATCTGGCTATGTGAGTTCAGAGGTCTTCCTCTGAGTTCTAGAGATTTTAGGACCATGTACAGGCTTAAGCCTTACAGGGGGTCCAATGTACCAAAAGGGTGGTGGACCGTGGAAGTGTTGAGGCAGGACAACCAAACATATGCCACCACCTACCCCAAGCCTAGGGAAATGGGGCACTGGTACTATGAATTCCTCTGGTTGAGGGTTCCTTTGGGGAGTGGACACCCCAATGTCTACATGCCTAGGACAGAGAGGACCAGGCCTAGGAACAATGAGTGGGTCGTTTTTGAGACCTTAACTGCATCGGAGCAGGCCGTAGTTCGTGAATTTGTTGCCTACCCCTCTTCAAGCAGCACTGGGAGTGCTTTACCTGCTGTCTGGCTCCCCCATCTTGATTTGATTAGGAATGAGGCCTATCTGGCCCTGTGCAGCCTAAGCTGTAGGATGACTAGAGGTAACCTCCCTTCTTTACTTTTATTGCATGTTTGACTTATTTTTCTCTTCATCTTGATCATGTTCCTTTGTTGTGTGAGTCCTGGTCATTTTGAACCAGACCTTTTTGATTATAATCTTGCTCTTATCGCCTTTTGACCTGCTTTTGGCAGCTGAGGCTCAAGAGGCTGTCGACTATGACAAGTTGGAGGTAGATGAGGATGGGAAGCCTTCCAGGATCATTCCTATGGACCTTACAGTGAGGATGAAGTACGTCCTCATAGAGAATGATAAGGGCATTCCCCTTCCTCCTACTCCCAGGGTGGTACCCTTCCAAGTTGAGGCTCCTGACAGTGCTGCTAGGGCTGCTTCAAGCAAGCTGCCCCCCTGTAACAACCCGACTCGCTTAAACCGGCGCGGAAGAAACCGACGAGTCGAGTTGTTAGAAACTACAACTCAAACCTAGGAAATAAAACTAATTCCCCGAGATATTATTAATAACCAAAATGTACAAGTACCCACAAGTTTGTACAGTCTAAACCCAAAAGTCATACTAAAACTACTAAAAATACGAGTTAACTCCAACTACATGTCAGAGTCTCAAACTTCACATATAGAAGTCCAAAAGTAATGTAATAACATCTATACAATACTACCGCTAACTGATGCTAAGAAAACAGTAAATACAACAGGTAACAAAAGAAAGAACGACGCTCGCCCAACCCAAAACTAAGCAAGAACATCATCATCTGAAGTACCTGAAAAATACAACAACAGACCACCATCAGTGGCGAGTAACATAACTGACTCACCCTAACGGGAACACACATGTACATAGCATAAATCAAACGAACATCATTATTAAGCAAAGTACGAGAACAACCCAAAATGTGAAATCGACTCCAACCAACCTAATCAACTATCTTTGGCGCAATCATTCATATTCTAGACCGGACTGTGCTCGTACGAACGCATCTTACGCGCTCGAACTTTCTACTATGTTCGGATTTGAGAATCTTACTCCCAAACCCCATGAAACCAATCTTACTGGAAATCCATGTCCCGTGAAACCAATCTTACTGGAATTCACAAAGATCACATAGTATGACTCCAACTAACCCAATACCGCGGATGGATTAGGGGCAACGTCTTAACCCGAAAACCAAGAATCTTACTCTCAGTATCAGGCGTCTAAAAATGAAATCAAGCTAAGTAATTAATTAATTCATTTACTCATTTTTAATCATATTATTCATTATTACCTCAACATAACTAAACTAAGTTCAAGAACTGCCTAAAGCCTCGGTTCTCGAAATTAATCTAGCTAAAACATCGAAGTTATTCTCAAGAACTGCCTCTAGCCTTATTCTTGAGTCTAACCAATCATTATTCAACATTCTTTACTTATTCTTTAATCATCTTATACACTTTCTTTAACTTTCTTTATCATTTAAACCATTTTCTTTAACTTTCAAGATTCAACCAAGAACTCATAAAGACTCATCAAGAACTCATAAAGAACTCAAAAAAAACTCATAAAGAACTCATAAAGAACTCATTCAAGATTCAAGATCTTCAATCAAGAACTCAATCAAGATTCAAGATCTTCAACCAAGAACTCATCCAATCATGCTAGCTACACGCATATCAACATCATCTTCTCGAAATTTTAACAACTTATACTCATCCAAAACTCATCAAACTTTAACATAATATTCATGATCATAAAATAACATGGAATCAATCATAAAATCATAGAATTCATCATCAAAATATCATGAAAACCACATAGAAATTCAGATTAGAACAACACATGAAATCATGAATAATCATTACTAATCAACCCAAACATGCATTTAATTCATACTATAAACATAGTACACCAATTAAGTTGAGTTAGTATGTTACCTTTTTGAAGATTACACACAAATTCAACACACAAAAGCAGCCCGGAAACTAGTACCAAACACGGCACACACACACGAGCACCACCACGAGCACGGCTGTCCAGCACGGCAGCCCCACCACGAACACGCCTTGCACGGCCACTGCCCACGCACACACGGCCCACGAACACCACTGCCACAGTCCCACTGCACGGCACCCACGAGCACTGCACGGCTTCACGTTCCACGCACGAACCCCAACCCAAATCAACCTGAAACAATGAATCTTGTTTGAAATAAATGTGTTTAGGCTTGTGTTTGGTCACCTAAAGATCAATTGAGGTTGAATCTTTAAGTTTTGGGCTAGGAAAAATGATGAACAATTGATGGGAATCAATTGATCCAAAATGGCGTGTGGAATAGGCAAGGGAGGGAGTTTTTGGTGCTTTGAATTTGATGGCAAGAGTATTAGATGGCAAATGAGCAAAATGATCTTAAGGCTCACTAATCCCCTCTATTTATAGAAGTGGGAGTAGTGTAAACACAAAGCAAGTGGCAAGCCTTGCCATGCTTGCTCAAAAACCGGCCAAGGTAAGAAATGGGCCTCAAAATGGGCTCTCGTGATCCATTGGGCTAATTTGCGAAAACCGCATAATTAATCATGCCCAAATCGATTTCACCCAAAATTTCAAATAATTAATTAGAAAATTAAATAAATAAAATTCTAATTAATTAAATAATTATTAACATAAATAATAAAAACTAAGAAATAAACATTTCGATTAAATCGAAATTATTCATATAAAATTAAAATAAATAGTTCAAAATAAATTTGAACTAACACAATACTACACATAATTACACATAATTATCGGCAAAAATACCAATAAAATCTGGGTCATTACAACCTCCCCTCCTTAAAGAAATTTCGTCCCTGAAATTTCAAGGTGCAGGAGATCGCTCCCCATCGAACAGCTCCGGGTACTTCTGCCGCATAGACGCTTCCGTCTCCCAAGTCGCTTCTTCATGGTGTTGATTTCTCCACAACACCTTGACAAGCGGTACCTGCTTACGCCGCAGGGTCCTAACTTCCCGATCCAAGATTTGGACGGGTCGCTCCTCATAAGTCAGATTCGGCTCGATCACGATCGGATCCGCTGTAATCACATGAGTAGGATCATGTACATATTTCCTTAGCTGGGAAACATGGAATACATCATGTACATTAGCCAAACTAGGTGGTAATGCCAATCGATATGCCACCTCCCCAACTCGTTCGAGTATCTCGTAAGGTCCCACATATTTCGGTCGGAGTTTCCCCTTCTGACCGAAGCGTACCACTCCCTTGAATGGCGAAACCTTAAGCAAGACCTTGTCACCTACTTCGAAAGCCAGCGGTCTACGTCGATTATCGGCGTAGGATTTCTGACGACTCTGAGCGGCCTGCATCTTAGACCGGATAACTCGAACCTTCTCGATAGTATCGCGTACCATCTCAGCTCCTAAAGCCACAGTATCGCTGATATCATTCCAACATATAGGACTCCGACATTTCCGACCATACAGGGCCTCGTACGGAGCCATCTTAATGCTGGAGTGATAGCTGTTGTTATAGAAGAACTCTATCAAGCAGAGCATGCGTACCCAAGACTGGTGGTACTCCAGAGCACATGCTCGGAGCATATCCTCCAAAGTCTGGATGGTCCTCTCAGTCTGACCATTAGTAGCCGCATGAAAAGCGGTACTCAACTTCAGCTTCGTCCCAAAGGCTTCCTGAACTGACTTCCAGAAACGAGACAGAAATCTCGGATCTCGATCAGAAACAATCTCCCTCGGAACTCCGTGAAGTCGGATTATGTCCTGAGTATACGCCTCAGCTAGACGCTCCATCGACCAGGTCATCTTCATCGGAATGAATCTAGCGACCTTAGTTAACCTATCCACTATGACCCAAATAGCATTCAAGCCATTACAAGTGGGTAAGCTTACTACGAAGTCCATAGATACCGACTCAAATTTCCAGGTCGGAATAGGTAGTGGCTGCAACAGACCTCCTGGTCTCTGATGCTCAATCTTGACCTTCTGACAGGTCAAACACCGAGCGACAAACTCTGCTACATCCCTTTTCATCTTAGGCCACCAGAACTGGCCTTTAAGATCCTGGTAAAGCTTATTACCACCGGGATGAACAGAATAAGGCGAGTTATGTGCCTCGGACATGATTCTGTTCCTAAGATCAGAACAGTCCGGTACACACCATCTCCCTCGAAAGCGCATACCACCATCAGAAGGGATCTCGAAACCTACAGCTTTACCTTGCCGTATAGCCTCTCGAATCCTAGCAAACTGTGGGTCGTTCTGCTGACCCTCGCGCAGCTCCTGAAAGAAATCAGGCTCGGCACTCATAGATGTCAGACGAAGTCTGACGGAACCACGGCTTCTACTGAAGCTCAAGCGATGTTTGCGACTTAGTGCATCCGCGACCAAGTTCGCCTTACCCTCGCAATAGTTGAGCGTCAGGTCGTAGTCCTTGATCAACTCAAGCCACCGCCTCTGCCTCATATTGAGGTCCTTTTGAGTGAAGATGTACTTGAGACTCTTGTGATCCGTGAATACCTTACACGAACCACCATAGAGATAGTTCCTCCAAATTTTGAGCGCGAATACTACAGCCGCTAACTCTAAGTCATGCGTAGGATAGTTACGCTCGTGCACCTTTAGTTGCCTCGATGCGTAAGCGATGACCTTCCCACCCTGCATGAGCACACAACCTAAGCCACTCTTCGAAGCATCACTATAGACCTCGAAGCCCTCTTCGTCGTTCGGAAGAGTAAGAATTGGAGCAGAGACTAATCTCTGTTTCAACTCCTGGAATGCTCATTCGCAAGCCTCTGTCCAAACGAATCGGACCTCCTTCTGCAGGAGACTAGACATCGGTCTAGCTATTTTGTAGAAGTCCTGGACGAATCGTCGATAGTATCCAGCCAAACCTAGAAAACTACGAACCTCCGACACATTTGTCGGGCTACTCCAATCTACCACATCCTTAATCTTAGCTGGATCTACTTTAATGCCTTCTTTGTTAATCACATGACCTAGGAAGGCTACTTCGCGAAGCCAGAACTCACACTTGGAGAGTTTCGCGAACCACTTATGACTCCTCAATATCTCGAGTACCATCCGGAGATGTTCTGTATGCTCGGACTCATCTCTAGAATAGATCAAGATATCATCTATAAATACTACGACGCACTTGTCGAGTAAGTGGTGAAACGTCCGGTTCATCTGGTCCATGAACACGGCTGGCGCATTAGTGAGGCCAAAGGGCATCACCTCGAACTCGTAATGGCCGTATCGAGTACGAAAAGCAGTTTTCGGGATGTCTTCTTTCTTGACTGGAATCTGATGATATCCAGACCGAAGATCTATCTTTGAAAACACTCCTGCTCCTCGCAACTGATCGAACAGGTCCTCAATCCTAGGCAATGGGTACTTATTCTTGATAGTTACCCGATTCAACTCTCGGTAGTCTATGCATAGGCGCATACTACCATCTTTCTTCTTCACGAAGAGCACAGGAGCTCCCCACGGAGAAACACTTGGCCTAATGAAGCCCTTATCGATCAAATCCTGGAGTTGTGTCTTTAACTCCAATAACTCAGACGGTGCCATCCGGTACGGTGCCTTCGAGATCGGCGCTGTCCCGGGTACTAAGTCGATATGAAACTCGACATCACGCTCAGGTGGAACGCCTGGTAGCTCATCAGGAAATACGTCTCTGAAATCCCTCGCTACAGGTATATCGTCCAACAGAGACTCTTTAGTCAAGTCTCGTACCTGACATAAATACACCGTATCGCCCTTCTGGCGATGCTTCCTCATTTTCAAGGCAGAGATTACCTTTACTCCTTTCTTAAGGACGAACCCAGAGTAGGTAACTTGGTTGCCCTGAGATCCTCGGAATGTCACTGACTGATCTCGGCAACGAATAATCGCTCGATACCTTGATAGCCAGTCCATACCAAGTATTACGTCAAACTCCATCAGCGGAAACTCCTTCACATCGGCCGTCGCTTGCTCCCCAGCTATCACGATAGGCACTCCTCGGAATTCACGCTGACAAACAAAATCCTCTCCGGAAGGGAGAGTAATAATTGATCTAACAGGAAGGCTGCCTCGAAGATTAGACCTCGAGACGAAACTACTAGCCACAAAAGACACAGTAGCACCAGAATCAAATAGAACCAAAGCTAACATACCAGAGACAAGAAATCTACCTGATACGACGTCAGGCTGAACCTCGGCCTCCGCCTCGGTCATACAGTAGACTCGGTTCTTCACTGGAGTCTGTGTCGGTGCCGGAAGTCGCTGAACCTCTGAATCTGGCTTCTTCTCGGGACAAGTCGACGCCTTGTGGCCTACCTTACCGCAAGTGAAACAAGTGATCGGAGAACCGTCACACTTCTTCCCTGGATGGAAGTCTCGGCCGCAACCTCTACACTTCGAGCCATCACGACCCTTACGCGA
Organism: Salicornia ramosissima; assembly: GCA_951394345.1. Taxonomy (NCBI): domain Eukaryota; kingdom Viridiplantae; phylum Streptophyta; class Magnoliopsida; order Caryophyllales; family Amaranthaceae; genus Salicornia; species Salicornia ramosissima. The sequence continues at coordinate 37,895,946 of OX596236.1, forward strand.
ACTCGGGGTCGAAGGGGTACTGCTAGATGTGCCAAACCGGGGCTTCTTAAACGAAGCTGTAGTCGTCGGAACTGGAGCTCTCTTCTTGCTCGAATCCTCCTCGGTAACCGATGCCTGTATCTCGAGTGCTACCTCGTAAGCCTGCTGGAACGTAGCCGCTCCACTGCTGATCACGTGAACTCGGATCCTCGGATCTAGCTTTTTGATGTAGCGCTTGACCCGATCCTTCTCTGACGGAATCACAGACGTAGCGAACCTCGACAGCTCTGTAAATCGATCGGTGTACGCCTGGACAGACATCTTACCCTGTGCAAGAGTAAGAAAATCCTCCTGTTTCTGCCACCGCAACTCGTCGGGGTAGAAACGCTCCTGGACCTTATCGATAAAGTCGGTCCAAGTCATCGCATGCAACGGCTGGTACTCGTCCTTCGCTAACGTCCACCAGTTATCAGCCTCCCCACGTAAGTAATATGCGGCGATCAGCACCCTCTCGTGATCGGGACAAAACGTCGCGTCGAAGAGCTTCCCCATCTTGCGGATCCAGCTCTCCAAAGTAGTGGGGTCGGCAACCCCGTCATAAGTCGGAGGTCGATGACGTGCGATACGATCGAACGTCGACTGCATATTCGGCGGTTGACGACTATGGTGCGCCAATGTAAGGATCGCCTCCTCGAGTGCCCGCAACCTCTGTCGTCCAGTACTCAACCGGCGAGGTGTAGACATGCTGCAACGCATCACAACAAAAGACATAACAACGATAAAATGTTAGTCAAACACTCCACCATAGTCAAGTAAACAAAAAATAAAGGAAGAAAGAAAATAGAAAAGATCTTATCCCGGTCTTTCTACCCAACTCTTCTCCCTTTACTTAACTAGAATTTGGTTGATCACTCGGGAATAGTAAAGCTCTCAACTCCCGGGTTTAACTCAAATCCTAAAACTTCACTTGAACCTATTCGGCTCTGATACCAACTGTAACGACCCGACTCGCTTAAACCGGCGCGGAAGAAACCGACGAGTCGAGTTGTTAGAAACTACAACTCAAACCTAGGAAATAAAACTAATTCCCCGAGATATTATTAATAACCAAAATGTACAAGTACCCACAAGTTTGTACAGTCTAAACCCAAAAGTCATACTAAAACTACTAAAAATACGAGTTAACTCCAACTACATGTCAGAGTCTCAAACTTCACATATAGAAGTCCAAAAGTAATGTAATAACATCTATACAATACTACCGCTAACTGATGCTAAGAAAACAGTAAATACAACAGGTAACAAAAGAAAGAACGACGCTCGCCCAACCCAAAACTAGGCAAGAACATCATCATCTGAAGTACCTGAAAAATACAACAACAGACCACCATCAGTGGCGAGTAACATAACTGACTCACCCTAACGGGAACACACATGTACATAGCATAAATCAAACGAACATCATTATTAAGCAAAGTACGAGAACAACCCAAAATGTGAAATCGACTCCAACCAACCTAATCAACTATCTTTGGCGCAATCATTCATATTCTAGACCGGACTGTGCTCGTACGAACGCATCTTACGCGCTCGAACTTTCTACTATGTTCGGATTTGAGAATCTTACTCCCAAACCCCATGAAACCAATCTTACTGGAAATCCATGTCCCGTGAAACCAATCTTACTGGAATTCACAAAGATCACATAGTATGACTCCAACTAACCCAATACCGCGGATGGATTAGGGGCAACGTCTTAACCCGAAAACCAAGAATCTTACTCTCAGTATCAGGCGTCTAAAAATGAAATCAAGCTAAGTAATTAATTAATTCATTTACTCATTTTTAATCATATTATTCATTATTACCTCAACATAACTAAACTAAGTTCAAGAACTGCCTAAAGCCTCGGTTCTCGAAATTAATCTAGCTAAAACATCGAAGTTATTCTCAAGAACTGCCTCTAGCCTTATTCTTGAGTCTAACCAATCATTATTCAACATTCTTTACTTATTCTTTAATCATCTTATACACTTTCTTTAACTTTCTTTATCATTTAAACCATTTTCTTTAACTTTCAAGATTCAACCAAGAACTCATAAAGACTCATCAAGAACTAATAAAGAACTCAAAAAAAACTCATAAAGAACTCATAAAGAACTCATTCAAGATTCAAGATCTTCAATCAAGAACTCAATCAAGATTCAAGATCTTCAACCAAGAACTCATCCAATCATGCTAACTACACGCATATCAACATCATCTTCTCGAAATTTTAACAACTTATACTCATCCAAAACTCATCAAACTTTAACATAATATTCATGATCATAAAATAACATGGAATCAATCATAAAATCATAGAATTCATCATCAAAATATCATGAAAACCACATAGAAATTCAGATTAGAACAACACATGAAATCATGAATAATCATTACTAATCAACCCAAACATGCATTTAATTCATACTATAAACATAGTACACCAATTAAGTTGAGTTAGTATGTTACCTTTTTGAAGATTACACACAAATTCAACACACAAAAGCAGCCCGGAAACTAGTACCAAACACGGCACACACACACGAGCACCACCACGAGCACGGCTGTCCAGCACGGCAGCCCCACCACGAACACGCCTTGCACGGCCACTGCCCACGCACACACGGCCCACGAACACCACTGCCACAGTCCCACTGCACGGCACCCACGAGCACTGCACGGCTTCACGTTCCACGCACGAACCCCAACCCAAATCAACCCGAAACAATGAATCTTGTTTGAAATAAATGTGTTTAGGCTTGTGTTTGGTCACCTAAAGATCAATTGAGGTTGAATCTTTAAGTTTTGGGCTAGGAAAAATGATGAACAATTGATGGGAATCAATTGATCCAAAATGGCGTGTGGAATAGGCAAGGGAGGGAGTTTTTGGTGCTTTGAATTTGATGGCAAGAGTATTAGATGGCAAATGAGCAAAATGATCTTAAGGCTCACTAATCCCCTCTATTTATAGAAGTGGGAGTAGTGTAAACACAAAGCAAGTGGCAAGCCTTGCCATGCTTGCTCAAAAACCGGCCAAGGTAAGAAATGGGCCTCAAAATGGGCTCTCGTGATCCATTGGGCTAATTTGCGAAAACCGCATAATTAATCATGCCCAAATCGATTTCACCCAAAATTTCAAATAATTAATTAGAAAATTAAATAAATAAAATTCTAATTAATTAAATAATTATTAACATAAATAATAAAAACTAAGAAATAAACATTTCGATTAAATCGAAATTATTCATATAAAATTAAAATAAATAGTTCAAAATAAATTTGAACTAACACAATACTACACATAATTACACATAATTATCGGCAAAAATACCAATAAAATCTGGGTCATTACACCCCCAGGCACAGGACTGATGCTGCTGTCTCCTCTTCTATTGCTACTTGGTTAGTGATTGGACTTGGTAGGAGATCCAGAAGGAGTGTTGGGATAGCTCCTCTTGCTGCTGGAAGTGCCAGGGCGGCTGTAACCAGGCACCAGGGGTCTTCCCTGGTGATTAATGAAGGTGGGGCCCTGACTGGCAAGAGGTCCAGGTCTCCTGGTGACACTGGGGGGGGAAGCAGGAAGGGCAAGAAGGTAGTAACAATTGATGATCATGGTGAGGATCATGATGATGAGGAGTCTTTAAGGCTTAATTGCCACTTGTTTTATGTTCACACCCAACTAACTTCTATAAATAGAGGTGTTAGTAAGGCATTAGGATCATTTGCTCACTTAATCATCTTTTGCTCAAAATCAATACTTAAACACACACCCCTAATCCCTTCCACACGCCTATTTTGGCTTAAATTCTCCATCAATTGATCATCAACCTTTTCAACCCAAAAACTTAAAGATTCATCCTCCATTGATCTTTAAGTATCAAAATTTAAATTAATCCTCATTAATTTCATTCAAGATCACTTGTTTGGATTTGGTTCCGGGTTGGTTCGAGTTGGGTATCGTGTTCGTGAGGTGCTCGTGTGGGTCGTGCGTGGTGCATTGCGTGGTGGTGCGTGTTCGAGTGGTGCTACACGGTGTTCGAGTGGTGGTCTCGTGGTGGCCGTGTGTTGTTCATACCGTGTCCGTGCGGTTGTGTTTCGTGTGGTGACCGTGTGGTGTAAGGTTCCGGGCAGCGAGTTTTATTATTGTTTGCCATCAAGTTTTGTTAAGGTAACATGCTTTTTCATCCTAGATTGAATACCATGATCATAGGATAGATTTGGTGACCAAATTAGACTAAAAAGTGTGATGAATTTGAGTAAACAACCCATTTTATGCGTGTGATTAGTTGCTGATTTTTGATATTATAAAATGATCTTTATGCAATTTAAGTCATGAACTATGTATTGTGGCATGATTATGTATCCATGTATGGAATTTGGTGTTAAAAAGATGAAGTCGGAATCAAGATTTTTGTCATGATTATGCGTGTATTTTTGGTGTTGTTTATATTGGAGTTCTTATTAATCTTGATGGGTTTCATGTGAATCTTGAGTTGATGATTGATGAATTAAGTTAAAGAATGTGCGTGCAATGAATATTTTGATGATGGATAATGTTTCTTGAAGTTTCTTGATTATTTTTAATGAATGTTGATTTTCTTGATTTTTGGTTAGTTAGTCGATAAGTATAGTTTATGTGGTTTAAGTTAAAGAAAGTTAAAGAAAGTCTAAAGAACGATTAAGGAAGTTCAAAGAAGATAATTTACATAGTTAAACTCAAGTAAAGACGTAAGATGTAGGCTTGAGAATAACGACGATGTAATGAATTTTAAAGATTAGCTTGAATTTGCATATGAGACACCTAACCTTAGAGTAAGATTCTAAGACTTGGGTTAAGACGCTGCCACTATCCTAACCGCGGTATTGGGGTAGTTTATAGTTGTTATGTCGTCTTTATGATATGGGTCCGTAAGATGGGTTCATGGGTATGCGAGTAAGATTCTCATTCCCGGCATAATAAGAAGTTCGATCACGTAAGATGTGTTCGTACGAGCATAGTCCGGTCTGATATGTAAGTGATAGCGACAAAGATGTGGTAAAGTTTAAGTATAGTTATATAAGTTGGTAGTTGTATTTCTTGGCACTGCTATTTAAGCTTTGCTTGTCTATTCATGTGATTGTCTGTTTTGTTTGTTTGATCTGTTGTATGTTCATATGTATCCACATTAGGGTGGAACTGTTATGTTACTCGCCACTGATGGTGGATTTATATTTTGCAGGTACCTCTGATGGTGATGGTGATGGTGATGCTTAGCTTTGGGATTGGGCGAGCGTCGTTGTACTTATTCCTTTATAGTTTTTATTCTTTTATTAGGATTTGGACTATTAGTAGTTTGTATTCTCTAACTCTGACTACAGCTTTTGGAGTTAAATCTTTAGTAGTGACTTTTTGAGGTTTGGTTATGTACAAGCTTGTGGAAATTACACATTTGGGATTTTTAGAAGTATAATTTGAAGTAAATTTTTTGATATTAAGTATGTTTGTTGTTAGTATGACAATTCGACTCGTAGGTTCTTTCCGCAGCCAATTTATAAGAGTCGAGTCATCACAGTTGGTATCAGAGCCATGTTAAACTTTAAGCGAAGTATTAGGATTCGAGTAAACCCGGGAGTTGTGAGCTTTACCTTTCCCGAGCAATAAACCTAATTAAGAATAAGCATAAGGGAGAAGAGTGTCGGGTAGAAAACCGGGATAGGACTCTTTTCTGTTATTTTGTTGTTGTGTGCTTGACTAGAGTAGTGGACTTTTGACTAACACTTCTTGTTGTCTTGCTATTTCAGCATGTCCACGCCTCGCCGGTCAAATTCGGGACGACAGCGGTTACGAGTACTCGAGGAGGCTATTCTTACGTTAGCGCACCATAGTCATCAACCACCTAGCTCGCAGTCGATGTTCGATCGTAACGCTCGTCATCGACCACCGACTTACGATGGGATGGCCAATCCTACGGTTTTAGAGTACTAGATCCGCGAGATGGGGAAGCTCTTCGACGCCACGTTTTGTCCGGAGCACGAGAAGGTCCAGATCGCCGCCTACTACTTGAGAGTAGAGGCTGACAATTGGTGGAGTGTGGCAAGAGATGCGCACTTGCCTTTGCACGCGATGACTTGGGACGAATTCGTGACTAGGGTTTAGGAGAGGTTCTACCCCGACGAGTTACAGTGGCAGAAGCAGGAGGAGTTTCTTACTCTCACTCAAGGCAAGATGAAAGTTCAGGCCTACACCGGTAAGTTCGCCGAGCTATCGAGGTTCGCTAAATCTGTTGTTCCGTCCGAAGATGAGCGGGTCAAGCGCTACATCAAGAAGCTAGATCCGAGGATTCGTGTTCACGTGATCAGCAGTGGAGCGAAGTCATTTCAGTGAGCTTACGAGGTAGCACTCGAGATCCAGGCATCTGTTATCGAGGGAGAGGAGAGCAAGAAGAGGACCCCGACCCCGGTGACGTCGCCACCTTTCAAGAAGCCCCGGTTCAGTGCTCCTAGCACTACCCCTCAGAATTCCAGTTCGTTTAAGGGTTCCGAGAGTTCGAAGTGCAGAGGTTGTAGCAAGGACTTCCATCCAGGGAAGCGATGCGATGGAACACCTATTTCATGTTTCATCTGCAAGAAGGAGGGCCATAAGGCATCAGTCTGCCCCGAGAAGAAGCCGAGCACCGAAGTCAAGAAACTATCGGTACCGATCAAGACTCCTGTGAAGAACCGAGTCTATTGTGTGACTGAGGTAGAGGCAGAGGTCCAGCCAAACGTAGTCTCAGGTAAGTTTCTTGTTTCTTGTTTTGTTCGATTCTGGTGCAACATTTTCTTTCATGGCTAGTAGTTTTGTCTTGAGGTCTAACCTACTTGGTAGTACTCCTATTAGTTCTGTTATAACTCTCCCTTCTGGAGAGGATTTTGTTTGTCAGCGCGACTTCAGAGGAGTACCCATCGTTATTGCTGGAGAGCAAGCGACGACTAACCTTAAGGAGTTCCTGCTGATGGAGTTTGACGTCATTCTTGGCATGGACTGGCTGTCGAGGTATCGAGCAACCATACGATGCCGAGACCAGTCAGTGGCATTCCGAGGACAAAAGGGCAACCGAGTTACCTACTCTGGTATTGTTGTGAAGAAAGGAGTGGTGGTAATTTCGGCTTTAAAGATGAGGAAGCTTCGCCAGAAGGGCGATACGGTTTTCTTGTGTCATGTAAGGGATGTGTCTGAGGATAGCCTATTGGACAATATACTTGTAGCGAGAGATTTCAGAGACGTATTTCCTAATGAGCTGCTAAGGTTTCCACCCGAGCGCGATGTCGAGTTTAAGATTGATTTAGCACCCGGGACAGCGCCGATCTCAAAGGCACCCTACCGGATGGCACCTTCGGAGTTGCAAGAGTTAAAGGCGCAACTTCAGGATTTGATCAATAAGGGCTTCATTAGGCCTAGTGTTTCTCCATGGGGAGAACCAGTGCTCTTCGTGAAGAAGAAAGACGGTAGCATGCGCTTATGCATAGATCATCGAGAGTTGAATCGGGTAACAATCAAGAACAAGTACCCGTTGCTTAGGATTGAGGACCTATTCGATCAGTTGAGAGGAGCGAGAGTTTTCTCAAAGATAGATCTTCGATCTAGATATCATCAGATTCCAGTTAAGAAAGAAGACATCCCTAAGACAGCATTTCGCACGAAATACAGCCACTATGAGTTTGAGGTGATGCCGTTTGGACTCACTAATGCTCCAGCGGTGTTCATGGATCAGATGAACCGGACATTTCATCACTTACTCGACAAGTGTGTCGTAGTTTTCATCGACGATATCCTAGTGTATTCGAGAGACGAGTCTGAGCATGCGGAGCATCTCCGGATAGTACTAGAGATACTGACGAAGAAAAAGTGGTTCGTGAAGCTCTCTACGTGTGAGTTTTGGCTACGCGAAGTAGCATTTCTAGGTCATGTTATTAGTAAGGAAGGCGTTAAGGTAGACCCAGCAAAAGTTAAGGCAGTTGTAGAGTGGCCTAGCCCGAGAAATGTGGCGGAGGTTCGTAGTTTTCTGGGTTTGGCCGGATACTATCGACGATTCGTCAAGGACTTCTCCAAGATAGCTAGGCCGATGACTAGTTTCCTACAGAAGGAGATCCGATTCGTTTGGACGGAGGCCTGCGAGCAAGCGTTTCAGCAGCTGAAACAGAAGTTAGATCCTGCTCATATTCTTACTCTTCCGAACGATGAGGAGGATTTTGAGGTCTACAGTGATGCATCTAAGAGTTGCCTAGGATGTGTGCTGATGCAGGGTGGGAAGGTCATCGCTTATGCATCGAGACAGTTGAAGGTGCACGAGCGTAACTACCCCACGCACGATTTGGAGCAAGCAGATGTGGTTTTCGCGCTCAAGATCTGGAGACACTATCATGCAAGGTATTCACGGATCATAAGAGTCTCAAGTACATCTTCACACAGAAGGACCTCAACATGAGGCAGCAACGATGGCTTGAGCTGATTAAGGACTATGACCTGACGCTTAATTACTATGAAGGCAAAGCGAACTTAGTTGCTGACGCACTGAGTCGCAAGAATCGATTGAGCTTCAGTAGAATTCGTTGTTCCGTCAGAGTTTATCTAACTTCTATGAGTGTCGAGCCCGAGTTTTTTCCATGAATTACGCGAACGAAAGAAAGACGACGCGCAGTTGACTAGGATCCGAGAGGCTTTGCTGCAAGGAAAAGCCGTTGGCTTTAAGGTTTCGACCGACGATAGTCTGCTTTTTCAGGGGAGATGGTGCGTATCAGATATTTATGATCTTCGGAACAGGATCATGTTTGAGGCACATAACTCGCCCTACTCTGTTCATCCTGGAGGTAATAAGTTGTACAAGGACCTTAAGGGCCAATTCATAGCCTAAGATGAAGCAGGACGTGGCAGAGTTCGTAGCTCGATGTTTGGTCTGTCAGAAGGTTAAGATCGAGCATCAGCGACCAGGAGGTCTTTTGCAGCTACTACCGATTCCAACCTGGAAATTTGAGTCGGTATCTATGGATTTTGTGGTTAGCCTGCCTACCTGTAATGGGATAAATACCATTTGGGTAATTGTGGACAGTTTAACTAAAGTCGCTAGATTCATACCAATGAAGATGACTTGGTCAATGGAGCGCCTAGCAAAGGCTTACACCCAGGACATCATTCGACTTCACAGAGTTCCGAGGGAGATAGTTTCCGATCGAGATCCGAGATTCTTGTCTCGTTTCTATAAATCAGTTCAGGAGGCCTTCGGGACGAGGTTGAAGCTTAGCACCGCATTTCACGCGACGACGGATGGCCAGACTTAGAGGACCATCCAGACTCTGGAGGATATGTTGCGAGCGTGTACTCTAGAGTATCATTTCTCATGGGTTAGGATGCTTTGCTTGGTCGAGTTTTCGTATAATAACAGTTATCACTCTAGCATTGATCTGATATGGCTCCGTACGAGGCTCTATGAAAGGAAATGTAGAAGCCCGATTTGTTGGAATGATATCATTGATTCTGTGGCATTAGGACTCGAGCTTGTACGAGACATTGTGGAGAAGGTCAGAGTCATTCGATCGAAGATGAAAGCCACTAAGAGCCGCCAGAAGTCCTACGCCGATCACCAACGTAGACCACTGATGTTTGAGGTAGGTGACAGAGTCTTGCTTAAGGTTTCACCATTCAGAGGAGTTTCTCATTTTGGATAGAAGGGGAAGCTCCGACCGAAGTTTGTGGGACCTTACGAGATACTTGAACCAGTTGGGGAAGTGGCAAATCATTCAGCTTTACCGCCTTGTTTATCTAATGTTCACGATGTGTTTCATGTTTCTCAGCTAAGGAAATATGTATATGATCCTACTCACATGATTCCAGTGGAGTCAGCCACCATTGAGCCGAACTTGACTTCGAGTAGCGACCAGTCCAGATCTTGGATCGTGAAGAGAGGACCCTCCGACGCAAGCGAGACAGATTAGTCAAGGTATTGTCGAGAAGCCAACATCATAAAGAGGCAACATGGGAGACTGAGGCATCAATGAAACAGAAGTACCCAGAGTTATTCGCAGGTGAGCTAGCTCTCTTGCTTTAAATTTCGGGATGAAATTCTTTTTTAGGAGGGGAGGTTGTAACGCCCCAGATTTGTGTTATATTTGCTTTGATAGTTTTGCTTGAGTTTTTATTTAATTTTGTGCATGGTCTAAATTTATTTGGGCTATTTTGTTGCTTGAATGTAATTATTTTATTTTATATTATTTTATGTTATTTTAATAATTTAGAATCATTAAGTTTCTCATTAATTAATCTTGGGTCAAGTCCAAAATTAATCATGATTAACCATGCTTAAGTGCAAGTGGCCCATTAGCAATATTTAGCCCATTTCCTTGAGCTCCAAACCGGCCCCCTTTGGATTGGCTTAATTGCCACTTGTTTTATGTTCACACCCAACTAACTTCTATAAATAGAGGTGTTAGTAAGGCATTATGATCATTTGCTCACTTAATAATCTTTTGCTCACAATCAATACTTAAACACACACCCCTTTCTTACTCCCTTCCACACGCCTATTTTGGCTTAAATTCTCCATCAATTGATCATCAAACTTTTCAACCCAAAAACTTAAAGATTCATCCCCTATTGATCTTTAAGTATCAAAATTCAAATTAATCCTCATTAATTTCATTCAAGATCACTTGTTTGGGTTTGATTCCAGGTTGGTTCGAGTTGGGTATCGTGTTCGTGGGTTGCTCGTTTGGGTCGTGCGTGGTGCCTTGCGTGGTGGTGCGTGTTGGAGTGGTGTTGCACGGTGGTTCGAGTGGTGGTCTCGTGGTGGCCGTGTGTTGTTCATACCGTGTCCGTGCGGTTGTGTTTCGTGTGGTGGCCGTGTGGGGCAAGGTTCCGAGCAGCGAGTTTTATTGTTGTTTGCAATCAAGTTTTGTTAAGGTAACATGATTTTTCATCCTAGATTGAATACCATGATCATAGGATAGATTTGGTGACAAAATTAGACTAAAAAGTGTGATGAATTTGAGTAAACAGCCCATTTTATGCATGTGATTAGTTGCTGATTTTTAATATTATAATATGATCTTTATGCAATTTAAGTCATGAATTATGTATTGTGGCATGATTATGTATCCATGTATGGAATTTGGTGTTAAAAAGATGAAGTCGGAATCCAGATTTTTGTCATGATTTTGCGTTTATTTTTGGTGTTGTTTATATTGGAATTCTTGTTAATCTTGATGGGTTTCATGTGAATCTTGAGTTGATGATTGATGAATTAAGTTAAAGAATGTGCGTGCAATGAATATTTTGATGATGGATAATGTTTCTTGAAGCTTCTTAATTATTTTTAATGAATCTTGATCTTCTTGATTTTTGGTTAGTTAGTCGATAAGTATAGTTTATGTGGTTCAAGTTAAAGAAAGTTAAAGAAAGTCTAAAGAACGATTAAAGAAGTTCAAAGAAGAAAATGTACATAGTTAAACTCAAGTAAAGACGTAAGATGTAGGCTGGAGAATAACCAAGATGTAATGAATTTTAAAGATTAGCTTGAATTTGCATATGAGACGCCTAACCTTAGAGTAAGATTCTAAGACTTGGGTTAAGACGCTGCCACTATCCTAACCGTGATATTGGGGTAGTTTATACATTTTATGTCGTCTTTATGATATGGGTCCGTAACATGGGTTCATGGGTATGGGAGTAAGATTCTCATTCCCGGCATAATAAGAAGTTCGATCACGTAAGATCTGTTCGTACGAGCATAGTCCGGTCTGATATGTAAGTGATAGCGACAAAGATGTGGTAAAGATTAAGTATAGTTTTATAAGATCCACTTTAGGGTGGAACTGTTATGTTACTCGCCACTGATGGTGGATTTATATTTTTCATGTAACTCTGATGGTGACGGTGATGCTTAGCTTTGGGATTGGGCGAGCGTCGTTGTACTTTTTCCTTTATAGTTTTTATTCTGTTATTAGGATTTGGACTATTAGTAGTTTGTATTCTCTAACTCTGACTACAGTTTTTGGAGTTAAATCTTTAATAGTGACTTTTTGAGATTTAGTTATGTACAAGCTTGTGGAAATTGTACATTTGGGATTTTTAGAAGTATAATTTGAAGTAAAGTTTTTGATTTTAAGTATGTTTGTTGTTAGTATGACAATTCGACTCGTCGGTTCTTTCCGCGGTCGATTTATAAGAGTCGGGTCTTCACACTGGATCTGTTGTTGGTGGGGATGAGTTCCTTCTTGGGAGCCATCCATCTGATGGGGCAGGGCTGTCTAGCATGCCCTCTTATTCCCAGTTTTCTAACTGGAGTGGGAGGTCTGCTGAGTTACCTGGCCCCCATTGTTCTGTTACCCCTGCCCCCATTGTAGGCAGAGAAGTTATTTCAGGAGGCACCTGGATCCTCCACAGCTAACAATCAAACTACAGCTACTACTGCAACAGTAACAACAACAACAAAATCAACAGCAATTCCACCAACAGCAACAATACCAAGTACAACAACAGCAACTGCAACAGCAACAACAACAACTGCAACAACAACAAAATAGTCAACACAACCACCACCAGTTCATGACACCCTTCCATCTTACAATCTGCCATCAAAGTTAGCAGCCTTATTTGACTCAGATCTGTTTGTTCCAGATGAGGGGAGGTTTGATGCTTCTCTTGACGTGGCCTCTAATAGGTATATCAGGGGCATGCTGCACTGTGCTCTGGGTCCTCAGGACAAACCCTCTAGCTTTGTGGCTGACCTTGGGATCACTCTGAGATGGGTGATTGGGTTGGTATGGATTTTTCTTGTCTTCTCTTTTTACTTTGATTAATTTGCTATTTTCAACTTGTAACATGTTGCTTCTTTGTAGGTGGTAAAGTATGGGCTGGTGGCCAGTGAGTTCGTAACTTTTGGCCTGCCCTATCTGAGTCATGTAGGGGAGAAGATCCGTGGCCTGCAAGAGGAGATGATCTTAACCAAAGAGAGCTATCTGGTTGTTCTCAATGATCAGTCTAAGGCCTTCGAAAAATTCCACGCCAAGATTGAGGCAGCTGAGAAGGCCAGGGGTGAGGCCCTGGAACAGCTCAAAGAGGCTCAAGAACAGCTCACAGAGGTCAGGGAGTAGATGGAGCAGGTAAGGGTACAAGCTACTGAAGAGAAAGATAATGCTGACCAGGTCAGGAAGAGCCTTCAAACCAGGGTTGAGGACCTAGAGGAGGCTGGAAAGAACAAGGATGAGAGGCTGACCCAGCTTGAGCAGAGCAACCAAGCCAAGACTGAGGAGATCCAGGCTCTTGGGGCCAGCAACGAGGGACTGATTGTTCAGCTGAAGGAATTCGAAGTGGAGCTGGAGTCCAGGGCACACCTGACCAGGACGGACTAAGAGCTTAATGACTATTTCTTTGATGTCTGGCTGTTTGCTTTCAGGTGTGTCAAGCATATGTACCCTGACGTGGACTGGGATGTTGTGGAAGAAGGTTATAGGACTGGTCAGGGTTCAATACCCCTGGTTGGTGAAGTACTTCCCTCTTCTATCCAGGAGTACCTGAATCCCTTGACTCTTGGTATACCTACCACACTAGCCACTGAAGATGCTCCTACTCCTCCTGTTCAGCCTGTTATTGTAGAGGAGCCTGCTCGTCCTGATGCTGAAGCCACTGAACCTGCTGCTGCTCAGCCCATGCAAGAAGAAGTTCACCACAGTGCAGCCCATAGCTCAAACGTGCCCATTACTGTAGTGGAGGATGGCCAAGGAGCAGGTGACCAGGGCAGACCAGCTATGGAGGATGATCAGAGTGCTCCTGGGGACCAGGACAGCAGGGGTTCACCCTTTGCCTAGGAAGCTTGGCGATCACCTGGTAACCTGGGGAGTGCCTCTTCCTGTTCTAGCACATCTGGTCATGCTTTTGGTTGATCTTCTCTGGAGCATGGTGGTGGTGTCTTCTTGTGCCCTCTCAGCTCATTTTGTTTTCCTTTGAATTGTCTTGATCATTTCTGTAAGAACAATTTATTTTTGGCCTCTGTTTGGGCATTTTTTGAGCCAGGTGGTCGTCGTACCTATTAGCAAACATTTTGTGTAATTTTTCTAACACTCTTTTTACCATCCACCAGGGAGTAGATGTGTTTTATCTTGCTTTAAATGTTGACTAACACTTTAATTTCTATAAATATGTGGTTTTTGCATGGACTTTGAATTTTTGTCTCTGCAAATATTTATACTTATATTTGCTATATATATGCTATGTATATTCTCTGCCCCCCTGGTTAGGAGATGACAGGGTGACCTTCTGACAGGATATGGGTTACTGGACTTTCTAACAGGTGGCCGAATAAGTTGATCTGCTTTGCAAATTCTTTGAACTTACTTCTTTTTTGAATGTTAATTATTTGTGAATGCACGTGTTTTTGTATGACCAGGGGTCAAATAAACACATGGACTGGCCAGGGTATTTGGGTAAGTGTGTTTGCTTGGCAAACTCTTTGCACTACCCTACCCAGGACCAGGTCATTTGAAGCATATACCTTTGTATGACCGGGGGTCAAATAGGCATATGGACTGGCCAGGGTATTTGGATAAGTGTGTTTGCTTATCAAACTCTTTGCACTACCCTACCCAAAACCAGATCGTTTGATGCATGCACTTTTGTATGACTTTGAGCCAAAGAAGTGCATGGACTGGTCTAGGAATGAGACCAGGTGTGTCTGCTAAGAAAACCTTTTTCACCTGCCCCCACCAGACCAGGACTTTTTGATGCATGCACTTGTGTATGACCTTAGGCCAAACAAGTGCATGGACTGGTCTACGAATGACACCAGGTGTGTCTGCTAAGCAAACCTTTTTCACCTGCCCCCACCAGACCAGGAATTTTTAAATTTCCTCGAACAATAAGCTGTAGCAGCAAACTTGAATTTTCATTGATGACTGAAATTGTTCGTACATTTTTACAATGGTTCTTGGAAATAATAACGAGCTAAAAATTTAAACATGGTATTTCTTGAGTTGATCAGCGTTCCATATGCTAGGGAATTGATTTCCTTCCAGGTCCATGAGATGAAATGTTGATGTGGATAACTCCTCATAAACTTGATAAGGACCCTCCCAGGTTGTTGATAACTTCCCATGAATCTTATCCTTCTGAACAGCAGCATTTTTTCTTAAGACCAGATCACCTGTTTTGATGGGTCGTCTATCCTTATCTTTTCTGTTATAGTACCTGCTTCTCCTGTTCTGATAAGCAGCTAGCCTGATTGCAGCTTTCTCTCTTACTTCTTCAAGCAGGTCCAAGTTTTCAGAAAGGACCTGGTTGTCGGCTTTGGCTTCATAAAGGTGGACTCTCAAGAAGTTGCTTCCTACTTCCACATGCAGCAGGGACTCAGTTCCAAAGACAAGGTTGAATGGTGTCCTGCCTGTGGATTCTTTGGAGGTGGTCCTCAGTGACCATAATGTGCTGGGGAGTTCTCGTAACCACCTTCCTTTTTTATCATCCAGCCTCTTTTTCAAAGCATTCAGGATCTGCTTGTTTGCTGCTTCAGCCTGGCCATTGGATTGAGGATAACACACTGCAGAGTAAGCAAATTTGATGTGGAACTGGGTGAGATAATCTCGGAGAGGTTCGTTGTCGAACTGCTTCCCATGATCAAAAACCATGCACTTGGGCACCCCATATCTGGTTATAATGCTCTTCTAGATGAACTGCCTGACATTGCTCTCTGTAATAGTGGTCAAACCTTCTACTTCTATCCATTTGCTGAAGTAGTCAATACCCACTATCAGCCATCTCTTCCCCCCTAGGCAGTGGGGAAAGGACCTAGCAGGTCCATGCCCCATTGAGCAAAAGGAATAGGGTTGAGGGTGGGACAAAGGTCGTTTGCTGGTTGTGATATGGTGGATGAGAATTTTTTGGCACTTGGAACATTTTTTGACTAGGTCCCTTGCATCTGCTAACATGGTTGGCCAATAATACCCCGCTCTGAGGGCTTTGTGGGCCAGGGTTCTGCCCCCCATGGAATGCCCTCATGAATCTCTCTAAGGACATAACTTCCTTCATCCATGTCAACACATTTTAGTAGGGGCTGGTCTGTGTAAGATATTATGTACAGTTCCCCATCAACCAGGGTGTACCTGGTGGCCTTCCTCCTGATCTTCCTGGCCTGTTGTTTTGAAGTTTATGATTTCACTCATCCAAGTTGTTTGCAAGTCCACCTGGTAGGTGCACTTGTTTGCTTACTCAATTCTTTTCTTAGGCAATATCTCCACAAAAACCTTCCTAGTCAGCTCCTGCAGGGTGGAGCTGGCCAGCTTTGCTAGTGCATCAGCTTGCACATTTTCTTCCCTTGGGATCAACTGTACCACGAACTCCTCTAATTTAGAGGATCAGTCCTTCATCACTTTCAAATATTCGATCAGGGATGGTTCCCTTGCCTCATACACTCCATTAAATTGGTTGCAAACCAGCTGTGAATCTGTGAACAGGTGGACCTTAGTGGCTTTCATTGATGAGCATATTTGGAGGCCTGCTATGGCTGCCTCATATTCTGCTTCATTGTTGGTGGCAGTGAATTGAAATTTCAAAGCATACTCAATCACATCTCCTTCAGGTGAGATCATGACCACCCCTGCCCCTAACCCCTGCTGTTGAGATGAACCATCAGAATAGACAATCCAGGGACCAGGTGCCCCCTCTGCCTCTTCTTGGTAAGAGCATTCGGCTAGAAAATCAGCCAGGGACTGTGCCTTGATGGCATGTCTGGGCTGGAACTTAATACCAAAAGCAGTTAATTCCAGAGTCCATTTTGATATTCGACCTGATCTGTCTAGCTTTTCCAATGTCTTTTCCAGGGGCATATCTGAAAGGACCACTACCTCGTGAGCATCGAAGTAGTGTAACGCCCCGGATTTGTGTTATATTTGCTTTGATAGTGTTTCATGAATTCATATTTATTTTTGTGCATGGTCTAAATTTATTTGGGCTATTTTTGTTGCTTATGAGTGTGATTATTTTATTTTATGTTATTTTTATTTATTTTATTTTATTTTGCGTGCATTAGTATGAGGGTAGTACTTTTTAAGGCTTAAAAACCTTAGGTGCACCCATATTTGGACCGAAGGCCTTTTAGAGCCATGACTTGAGTGGAAAGGAGGGAGCAGCCCTCATTGCCTATATATACCCTATATGGACGGTTATGTGAGGGGGTATTCCAAGAACATTTTCACACTTCATTTCTTAAATTCCTCTCTAGAATTAGGTATAGTCTTAAGGTGTTCATAAGGGTGAACCAAAGAGGGAAAAGGGGAAGAAGAAAAGCGGGCCAGCCGTGTGCGTGGTGGTGAGCAACCGTGAGGAGCGGTTCTGGGCAGCAACTTTTTTTTGGTATTTTGCAACCAAGATTCATCAAGGTAACATTCTTTTTCATCCTAGATTGAATACCATGATCATAGGATAGATTTGGTGATCAAATTAGGCCAAAAAGATTGGTGAAAGTGAGTGAAACCAACCCCCATTTATCCGTGAATCTGGGCAGATTTGGGTGATGAATATGTAATTTTTTGCCTTATTTTCGTGCATATTTTGATTACATATGATAGATACATGTTTGATTAAGTTTATGTACATTTATCCCGAACTCTATATGATGATTCAATGCACGAAAGTGATGATAATGTTGCTGAAAATAGTCTGGAATATGCGTGCATATGGCGTGATGTTGGGCTGATTTTGTGATAAAAAATTGATTATTTCATGCTTATGCTTAATGAAACATGTATTATGGTAGGTTTTTGTATCTATGTATGAATTTGGTGATAAAAGATGAAGTTGGAATTTGGGTTATGTTATGCGTGTTTGAAAGATGACATGTATAATTGGTTTTTTGATAATCTTGATGAGGTTAATGTGAATCTTGAATTGATATTTGGTGATAAAGGTGAAAGAATGTGGTAAAGAATGTTCATATGATGGTTTTTGATGTTTCTTGATTATTTGATGATGATTCTTGATTTTTCTATATTTATGGTTTTTGTATACTCTAACTCTGTCGTTAGTTTTGGAGTTAATTCTTTAGTATTGACTTTTTGAGGTTATAGTTATGTATGTATTTGAGGAGGTTATACGTTTGGCATCTTTAATAATATAATTTGAGGTATTAGTTGGAGGTTTAAAG
Organism: Salicornia ramosissima; assembly: GCA_951394345.1. Classification (NCBI taxonomy): domain Eukaryota; kingdom Viridiplantae; phylum Streptophyta; class Magnoliopsida; order Caryophyllales; family Amaranthaceae; genus Salicornia; species Salicornia ramosissima. The sequence continues at coordinate 37,914,113 of OX596236.1, forward strand.
TATGCAAGTATGTTATAATGGCAGTTCGACTCGTTGGTTATTCCGCGGCCGATTTGTTAGGACTTGGGCCGTCACAAGTAGGGTCTGAGCTTTCTTATTGTTAGGACAACTGCGTAGGTTGCCTTCTCTATCAGGGGGTACCTGGTCTCATCTGAAACCAGGGAATGACTTACGAAGTAGATAGGTTGTTGAACTTTTCCCTCTTCTCGAAGGAGCACTACACTGACAGTTTCTTGGCATACGGCTATGTACAGGTACAGAACTTCACCTGGTACAGGCCTGGCCAATGTGGGAAGTGCATGTTGTAAGATGATTCTTCAATTGCTTGAAGGCTTCTTGTTGTTCCTCGCCCCAGGTAAACTGTTTGTTACCTTTGAGGACTTTGAAGAAGGGTTGGGTCTTCTCTGATGACCTTGCAATAAACCTAGACAGGGCTGCCATTCGACCAGTTAGCCTCTGAATGTCTTTGACTGACCTGGGCTCTGGCAGTTCCAGGGCTGCTTTCACCTTATCAGGATTTGCATCAATTTCTCTTTGGCTTACCAGGAATCCCAAAAACTTGCCTAACCTGACCCCAAACACACACTTCTTGGGGTTCAGCTTGACATTATGTTTCCTCAGGTTGGCAAAGGTCTCCTGTAGGTCTTTGAAATGGTTGGTAGCGTGCACACTTTTGACAATGGAGTCATCAACGTACACCTCCAGGTTTCTACCCCTTTGGTCTTTAAAGACCCTGTCCACCATTCTCTTATATGTTGCCCCTGCATTCTTCAAGCCAAAAGGCATCATGACATAGTTGAACACTACACAACTAGTGATGAAAGTTGTCTTGTGTTTGTCTGCATGGTGCATGAAAATTTTGTGGTATCCGGAGTAGGCAATCCATGAAGCTCAGCATGGCATGTCCACTGGCATGGCAAGCCCTGTTCAGATCCGTGAAGTCTACGCACATTCTCCATGTTCCGTTAGATTTTTTTACCATGACCACATTCGCCATTCGGGATATGCGCAGGGCTCTATAAAGCCTGCCTTAATCAGCTTGTTTACCTCTGCCTCGACAGCCTTATTCTTGTCAGCAGAAAAGTTCCTTCTCTTTTTCTTGATTGGTTTTTCTTTTGGTAACATGCTCAAATGATGAGAAATTAGACCAGAGTCTATATCAGGCATGTCACTGGCCTCATAGGCAAAGATTTCACAGTTTGATCTGAGCAGGGTGATCAGGTTACGCCTCTCCTCTCGGCTCATCTCTGTCCCTATGATGACAGTTTTGCCTGCCCCTCCTCCAGCTGAATCTCTTCTATGTCCTGACCAGGCTGAATGGCCTGATGTTTGATTTGTTCTTCAGTTGGCCTGGCCTCTGGGTCCAGGTGTGGGTCTACTTCCATTAAGGTGTTGGCACTAGTGTGACTGGTGGTGAAGATTTTATTTGGTTGAGGTTGTTCCTCCCCTGTAAGGTGAACCTTATTGGGGCTGCCCTTAACTAACTCAGATAATTCCTGAGCCAGCCTCCTGGTCCTGGCCACTTCCTCAGGCCCGGATTGCCTGATTTGGGTCAGGTTACAGCTTTGGGCAGCCTCTTGAGATCCCCTGAGGGTGGCTACCCCCCAGCATCAGTCACATACTTGAAGCATAAATGGAAAGTGGATGCTACACCTTCAAACTTGTCCATGAAAGTTCTGCCCAATATGGCGTTGTATGGTGAAGGTGCATCTATCACATGGAATCTCACCATGCAAATTCTTTCAGACTCTTCCTGTCCCAGCTTGACAGGTAAATTTATCTCTCCCCTAGGTACTATAGATTCACCCATAAAGCCTGATATAGGACCAAGGGAGGGAACCAACATGTTGTCCTTGAGGCCCATTTTCTGAAAACAGGCTGCATACAAAATGTTAATGGAGATGCCTCCATCTATCAGGGCCCTTATCACTAGACTGTGAGAGATTTGTACTGAGCAGATTAGGGGGTCGTTGTGAGGATAGGACACCCCCTCACAATCCCCTGGGCCAAATGAGATTGTGGGCAGGGAAGAGGGCCTGCTATTTTGCAGGTCTCTAACCTGGTACGACCTGCCTGTTCCCATGGCACGCAGGTCTGCCCGTAAAGAACTGCTGGTTGGCTGGTCTCCAAGGAAAACCGCTATGATATTGTAGGGTGTCTCTGGAGCCTTCTTCTTCTCGGGCTCCTGGTCACGCTTTTCTCATGAGCAGGCCCTTCCTTTTCGTGAGCAGCCTTCCAGTATTTGTACTGCTTGAAGTACCCTCTATTGATCAGGTCTTCAATGTTATCACGCAGGGTCCTGCATTTCTCAGTCGCATGACCAGGGCACTCATGAAAATCACAGTACATGTTTCTTTCTCGTCCAGCTGTCTTCATTGGTGATGGTCTACGCCACTTGTCCTCATTCTTATGAGCAGCATAGATTTCTGCCATTGATACTGTCAGGGGGGTGTAGGAGTCAAAAGTGGGAAGCATAGATTTGGATGTGATCATTTGGGTCCCCTGTTCCATCATATTTGATATGACCTGGAAGCTTCACCCTTTGGGAGGACTCAAAAATTATGGAAGCATGGAAAGGTGACTTTGTGGGAGTAGTCCTGATCTCCAGCCTGGGTGGCCTGCCTTGTAACGACCCGCATTTTAGCAACGTTGTTTTCGGAGAAAACAACAATACGAATCATTATTAACTAGAAACTTTCAAAAAATAAATTAAATAATGACAACGGAAGCTTTAAACTTAATCATTTTATTTATTGAACCTAGAATAATCCCAAAACAAAGGGAATAATCAAAGTCTACTATTAACAACAAAACTACCAAGTCTATAAAAATAATACAAAAAGGTTAGGACATTCTAATGGGTAGCTAAGCTACTGAACTTGCTTGCTCTCAATCCCAACCACGATTCCCTTGAGAACTCAAACTCCAGCTCCATTACCTGAAATGGGGTCCACAATCGGTGGGGAGTAACTAGGCTGTTCCACTTAGAAGTAGAACCATAAAATACATAATAAGCGAGAATAGAGCAATCATAGCATAACAATCATGAACAAAGGAAGCTCTAACAATTACAGCAATTCAATTCATAAAACAGAGTTACGCAGCGGAAAACATCAACCAATCATGCTCCAAACAAATCATCGAAAGAACAGCGAAAGACTTAACAACGAAGACATAATGGTAATAACATCATAACAGACTTAACAATACTCATCTGCGATTCATAATCATACTATAATTCAATACTCGAAATCAGACAATCAACCGACTCAACTAGTTTCCAAACATTATATTCGACACGATTACAGTCTAATCAAACAATCGCCACGACTGGAGTCGATAACACATAATCACCACGACCGAAGTCGATAATCACATAATCGCCACGTCCGAAGTCGATAAACACATAATCACCACGACCGAAGTCGATAACACATAATCGCCACGACCGAAGTCGATAAACACATAATCGCCACGACCGAAGTCGATAACACATAATCGCCACGACCGAAGTCGATAACACATAATAGACTCTTACTTAAATTAAAACACGTAGATTGTCCACTTACAAATATACTGCTTCAGAAACGAATGATAAGTATTCATGAAACTTATCATTCGAATCCATGCAAGGCACTTAATTGACTCAATTCAACCACGTAAAAAGTTTGGATAATACTCAAAGCCACATAATAAATCATATAACAATCATGTAATCAAATAACCAACGTATAATCATGCTTAGCAATACAAATAACAAATAAAAATCCAACCTTTCTTCTAATGAAACCCATGGTCATGAAAAAATAGGCAACAAGAAAATCACGCAAGTTCCATAAGAAAATCATCATGCAAATAAAAGTCATAACTTTAAACGGTGATGCAATTGAACTAACAAAATAAAAATTCGATTTTTATCAATGATTCAATAATAAAAACAGAAACTTTAACCTTACAACCCCATGGTTTCACACGACAATTCCAAGATAAAAACAAGAAACGATTCTAATTCAAGATTAACATTCTACTATTAATTAGATCAAATAATCATGCTTTAAATTTAAAGAATCAATTCAAGAACGAAATGAAAATCAATGCTTTTACTCATACTAGGTTCGGAAATTCAAGAACAATAGGACATCCAAAATCTATAATCAAGAATCAAAGAAACATGCATAAACGAATCATAAATCTTGATTTAAATCAAATTGTCATCAAAGAAATACATAGAATCATATGAAGTCATCAAGAATCATTAAGAACATGATAAAAATCCACACTTGCCATATACTCGAAAATGTCGAGTGGTTTTAAGACAAAAACAGTAATCTTTAAGCAATTCTTTAAATCAAAACATGCAATTTAAGATCATAAATCATGAATTAACCAATAATTAATTAAATAAATCATAGCATAACATGTAAACAATTCATGAAACATCAAGAATAAGTTTATAACATCACACGCATGGTTCAAACAATAACATGAAAGTTCATGATCAAAATTCTATGGCTATCAATCTATTCTATCAAATTATACAAATTAACAATCATAATTCTAAGTGGTTAGTCTAGTTACCTTGAATTAGGAATAAAACAAACAAAGTTCTTTGCTTGGGGTTTGACACACACACGGCACATACAAGAACACTTTTATGGATTTTTGAGAATATTTTTAGAAGTTTAGAAGTAGGGATAGTTGGTTAAGAGTATTGTTCCCTATATAATTATAAACAACAAAAGAATGAATTAATTAATTAAATTAAAAGGGAGAGGGCCGTGTATTTGAGTAGGAGTAGGGGAAGTAGAGTCAACTTAGGAGACCTGGTAAGGGTTTAGTTAAAAATAGGATTTTTAGATTAATTAGGATAATTATAATAAAAGTCAGATATTTAGATATGGAATTATCTAAATAATAATAATAATAAAAAAGAAATAATCCTTGGCCATACAAAGGGAAGGGCCGGCCAAGGGGAAGTAGTATTGGGTCATTGGGCCTAATTTTGAGACAAGGGAGAAAATAAGATAATACAGTCCAATTAACTGGGCCTTTTGGACTTAAAATTAAGAGTACCTATTAATTAACCACGAAATTTTCTGGCCCAAATTTTCGGGTTATTACATGCCTGCTCTGAGACTTGTGGATGGTCCTGGAGTCCTATATTGGATAGGCTCCGGACCTGCTTTGTCTTCGAGGACTGGGCCCAGTCTATCCCTGACATGTACTGGCTCGCCTAGCCTGTCCCGGATAGATAGTGGTGCACCCAGCCTGTTATGCACTGACGTCCTTCCACCAAGTCTATCATACACTGTGGATTGGTAGGAAGACCCCGCGTTAGCTTCCTCCCTGATAGTTGTACGAGGCGGTGGGGACCTGTTACGGCGATACCTGGTCTCCTGAGCAGTTGGTGGTCTTTTGACCACCTCTCGGGTAGGCTGGACTGTTTCATCCGCCACCTTTGTTTTGCTTGAGGTCGAGAACCAGCTTGGGTGTTCTCGTACCTCCCTTATGGTGTCCCAGTCACTTTCCTCCCACCCACCTGGAAGAGATGCAGGTTGGGTGGACTGATGTTTATTGGTTGAAACTCTTTGACTAGTTGACGCCCGTGAGTAGTTTAGCTTTCTACGCACGCAAGGTTGCTTTGGGTTATCCTCAGTTGGAGCTATTGAAGTAGATGCCCTCTTGGTGCCGACGGAGGAGGATGGTCGTGACAGGGCTATTGAGTAGTCCTCGTCTGAGGGCTCATCCTCATCCTCCGATCGTTTGGTTGCACTGGGCTCGTTGGGTTGTGCCTCTTCGTGTATCAACGAGGCTGCACGAAGAATGCAAAAAGCTTCTTCAACTTGGGAAGGTGTTGGTATGGCATTTGCACTACGATGACTTGGCGTCACTCGAGGTGTATGTACACTGCCACTTTTCTTTAGATTTGAGCGTTGTGGGTGTTTGCTCCAACAGTCACCGGAGTCACCGTGTTCAGACATTGTTAAAGGACGTTGGAGGTGGAAATGAACTGAATATGGCACTCGAACCCTCCTTCTAGCACCAAATTATTGAGGTGATTTTTGCGCTAGCCTGATGAACGAAAAGATGCGCGAGCTCTCTCTGATGGACATGAAAGTGGATGGTTCACAACAATGTTTTGGGCCGAGAGCTAGTCCAAATCCACGTAAATGGGCTCGTCAATCTGCACAAAGAACAAAAGTGAGCTACCCCCGGAGGTGTTCCGAGGAAAGACTCTCCGACACTCAAGTCAGTAAAGTGTATGAGTGTATGAATGTAGAGAGAGAAAGTGAGGGAAAATTTTAAGGTGTGTTTGGTATTTTTTGGATACCTTGAAATTTGCATGGAGTGGAGTATTTATAGTACCATGAGAACGTGGGAATAAACTACCCCTGTTAGGTTGGACTGGACCTAGTAGACTAGGCCGGACCTGGTCAGTCACCCTGGACCTGGTAGGTTTACCCTAGACCTGGTAGGTGTTTGAGCGTGGATTCAATAGGACCAGACCTCTTGCAAAGACCTTGTCTTATATTTGGGCCTGGCCTGATGATGTTTGTGGGCTTTCCTTGTAACATGACTCTTTCATATGTTGATAGTTGAATTAGGCCTTGTCTTTGGAAGTGGCTGGCCCAATGGCTAGTGGGTGCATTTTGCCCCATCATTATACATATACAATTAAACATGTAGGCCTATATGATTTTATTCAAAGAAGAGAAAATATTTTAATTTGTTTTTAATTTGATAATGTATGTTTGTGGTATTAGACCTTGAACCAGACTCTGTTGCAGGTTATCTGACCCAATTTGGCCGATCGTGCCTTGGCACGATCCAAATAGTTCTCTTAGTAAGAGACCTTGAAAGGCATGATCCAAATATAGCAGTATTTGTAACTGCTGCATTATTAGTACCGCATGAAGCACAATCCTAATAAGCCTAAATAATGTACCATATTAATGAGAAAAATTCCACTAATGCAATAGTCGCACCTGAAAAAGGAAGATAAAGAACCCTCACAAATATGTGCGATGAGGCTTAAACCCTAAACCTTAAATTAGATTTAGTATTAGTAAGAATTAAGGAGTAATAAGAAGACTAGGACTCGTCTTTCAACAAGAGGAAGTACTTGATTGGTTTGGTACTTTGGTGTAGTGGTGTGTACTGCTGTCGGAATGGGTCAGAACTGATTTAACTGAACTAAACTAACTGAAACTGAACTGTTTTTGGTGGATCTGAAATTACCTGAAACTGAAAGTGAACTAAACTGAATGAACTGATAACTGAAAGTCAACTGAAAAATATCAAACTGAACTGAATCTGAAACCAACTGAAATTGAAGTTAACTGCTAAATATCTGAAAATAACTGAATTGAACTGAAACTGAACTGAAAATCGGGTATCTGAAAATAACTGCAACGGAACTGAAAAGAGGGTAACTGAAGCTAACTGAAACTGAACTGAAAAGATGATAACTGGATCTAACTAAAACTAAAAATGACTTGAAACTAATTTAATTTGAATATTACTAAACTAAATAAAAAATGATACAATATATCCGAACTGTTTTGAACACTACAAGAAAATGCTAAATTACCTACCGCCATAAGCGTAGGAAATGTAGAAAAATCGGTCGGAATCATGTTTCTGAACGATTTTTGGTCGGTATTGAGCGGTAGGAAATACGTTGGTCGCTAATTGTACATTTCCGACCGATTTTCGGTCGAAAAAATTACCTACCGCATTTTACAATATTTTCTACCGACTTTCAGCGGTAGGTAATTTCCTACCGAAAAATAAAAAATATTGGTAGGTGATTTGCTACCGCATTTCTCAACATTTCCGACCGAAAATGCGGTAGGAAATTTCCTACTGGAAATATAGGTAGGTGATTTGCAGCCGATTTTACACATTTGTATGGACCAACTAGCGGTAGGAAATTTCCTACTAAATGTTTATCTTAAGGCTGGTTTGAGTTACAAAATTATAATCTCAAATGACCCGAACTAAGATAACCAACCAAAAAAACTGTAACCAAAACTGAAATGAACTGTCGACATTTTGAAATGAACTGAATTGCACCCGTTCAAATTTTTAACTGATTGGTTAAACTGAACAATTAACTTAAACTGGACAGAACTGAATTATGTCCGTACAAAAACTGAACTGAAATCAAAATTAACTGAACTGAACTGGAAAAAAAATTATCTGAAATTAACTAAACTGAAACTACCTAAACTGATTGGTTAAAACTAAAACTGAACTGTTAATCTGAATTTACAGTGCTAGTCGTGTGTACTTTGGACGGTGGATGTGCAAGTGATCAATGAAACCAACTCCAAAGCCATGTGGCAAGCACATGAGTGACTGTATTTGTGAAGTACGGAGTAGTATGATTGTGTGATGCTCTTCTTTTTGCTGAGAATAAAATTCTAAATTATTCCTGGGAACTTGTAGCTGTACGGGGTTATTTTCATGTTTGTTTTTGACATTTCTTACAATGTCCGTATTCACATATTCCTAGCATTCTCAATTCAGGTCAACAGTTTAGTTTTGATTTTAACTAATTAGTTTGAGTTGTTTAAGTTAAGTTAATTTCAGATAATTTTTTTTCCAGTTCAGTTCAATTCAGTTAATTATGATTTCAGTTCAGTTCAGTTCAGTTTTTGTACAGATATATTTCAGTTCAGTTCAGTTTCAGTTAATTGTTCAGTTTAACCAATTAGTTAAAAATTCAAACGGGTGCAATTCAGTTCAGTTCAAAATGTCGGCAATTCAGTTCAGTTTTGGTTACAGTTTTTTTGGTTCGGTTAGCTTTAGTTCAGGTCATTTGAGATTATAATTTTGTAACTCCAAACCAGTCTTAAGATACACATTCAGTAGGAAATTTCCTACCGCTAGTCGGTCGCATGTAAATGTGTAAAATCGGTCGCAAATCACCTGCCCATATTTCCAGTAGGAAATTACCTACCGCATTTTCGGTCGGAAATGTTGAGAAATGCGGTAGCAAATCACCTACCAATATTTTTTTTTATTTTTTGGTAGGAAATTACTTACCGCTAAAAGTCGGTAGGAAATCTTGTAAAATGCGGTAGGTAATTTTTCCGACCGATTTACAATTAGCGACCAACGTATTTCCTACCGCTCGATACCGACCGAAAATCGGTCGGAAACATGATTTCCGACCGATTTTTCTACATTTCTTACCGGTTATGGCGGTAGGTAATTTAGCATTTTCTTGAGGTGTTCAAAATAGTTCGGATAATATTGTATCATTTTTTATTCAGTTTAGTAATATTCAAATTAAATTAGTTTCAAGTCATTTTTAGTTTCAGTTAGATCCAGTTATCATCTTTTCAGTTTCAGTTAGCTTCAATTATCCTCTTTTCAGTTCAGTTTTAGTTCAGTTCAGTTATTTTCAGATACTCGATTTTCAGTTCAGTTTCAGTTCAGTTCAGTTATTTTCAGATATTTAGCAGTTAACTTCAGTTTTAGTTGGTTTCAGATTCAGTTCAGTTCAGTTTGATATTTTTCAATTGACTTTCAGTTATCAGTTCATTCAGTCCAGTTCACTTTCAATTTCGGGTAATTTCAGATCGACCCAAAACAGTTCAGTTAGTTCAGTTCAGTTAAATCAGTTATGACCCAATCTGACAGCACTACATATTCCCATCTATATTAGAGGCGGACAAAAAAAGTCGTATCCGGTTTCCAATCTGGTACCCTATTTTTTATCCGAAAAAAGTAGGTACCCGATTCGATTTTGAAAATCAGACCGGGTCCCCAGTTCGTAAAACCGGGTATCGGGTCGGGATTATTTAAAACCGGGTACTCGGTATCCGGTTTTAATTTTTAAAAATTTATTTTTTATTATTAAAAATATTTATTTTATTTTAATTTAAAATTATTTTTTTATTATTAAAAATACTATTTTTTTTTAAATTTAAGAAACAATTGAAAAAAAAAATTCTTTTATTAATTTTTTTGTAAAAAAAAAAATTTTAAATATAAAAACAGTTTTTAATCAAAAAAATACAGTTTTTTTTATATTAAAAAAAATTTGTATAAGAAAAAAAAACGGATCCGGATACCCGATTTCCAGAACCGAATTTCCGGGTACCCGAATTTTCCGGTACCCAGATTATCTGGATCGGAACCAAGTCAAAAAAATTGCGATCCGAAAAACTGGGCTACCCGGTTTTCGGGTACCCGAATGTGCCCACCGCTAGTACTCTATATTTATGCTACTTTCCTTTAATTGTAACTGTTTATTTGTAAATTATTTTTAGTTTTTTTAGTTTTATGTACATAAAAATAATATAGTCATGATGTATCTATTTTGATTTGACTCACCGTTTACTTTTCAAATATATAATTTTTAGGAAAAATTGCCCAAAATAAGCTAACCTTTGGCCGATCTTCCACAATTAAGCTAACCTTTTAAAAATTCAGAAATACGCTAACCTTATCATCATTAAAGCCAAATTTAGGTTGGATGACTTGCAACCTTTTGTAAAGGAAATTAATCATAACTATCTTATAATTAATCATTATAATAATAATTTATTATAATTAATCATAATTTATTAAAAAGTAATCATAATTAAGCTATTACAACCGGCAATGATGTATGGGTAAACTAAAAATTACTAACCTAAATTTGGCTTTAATGATAGTAAGGCTGGCTTATTTCTAGATTTTTAAAAGGTTGGCTTAATTGTGGAATACTGGCCAAAGGTTGGCTTATTCTGGACAATTTTTCTTGATTTTTTATTATATGGTAGTTACATATTTTTTGTTTAAAGTTATGCATTGAAAGATGTGAAAAAAAAATGTAGCAAGTAAAAAAAAAACAGGGCCGGAGGAGTATTTTGATTCAATGACCGTCAAACAACATTTGCATCATGTCTTGATATCTAGTTATAAATTTAAATAGGAAGAATTGGGTTTAACAGCACCAATTTTGATTTTGGTGCACCAAACAATATGAACTTTATAGGGTGCACCCAACAATACAAATGTTAAATGTAGGGTGCAAAGTGTAACATAGTGAAATATAATCTTTGCGATTCTACATGAAAACAGAAATAACTATAAATAAAAAATTGAGAATGAGAATGTGTTTCTATGGTGTATGTTGTGATTCTTTTTCTATTACAATGTAGATATTGACACAATGTATTACTCCCTCAGTTCACATTTAATTGCTCTAAATTGACTTTGACACTATTTATATTGTTACTTTGACCTTGTTTAATTTGATATATATAATGAAAAATATAGTCATGTGGGATCTCGTTTGATTTGTATAATTTGATTTGTCTCGGAGCGTACTTTCTAAAAATATAGTTTTATAATTTTTTCTTATGTTTAATTAGAGATATTAATATTTAAAGTATGTGTCGGGAGATGTGGAAAAGTAAATGGAGCAATTAAATATGGACAAAGGGGTACTAAGTTGGGTTCTGAGTGTCGGTAGATTTCTCATTTGCCAATGTCCCGATCCTTAAAACGCTTTTGGTTGAATGTTCACACTGGAAGAACCGGGAGAGACCAGGTCATTTGACAATGGCTAATTTAGTACTCCGTACTGACTAGAAAATGGGTTGTTGGTGTGATGGCCAATTGAAAAACTCAGTCTATAAGCCAGCCTATTCATTGACTTTAGGCTGTGTTTGTTTTGGAGGAAAATATTTTCCTTATTTATCATTCTATTCATTTTTGTTTTTTTGTATGTAATAAAGGAAAATTAATTTTCTTCTCTAATCAAGATATGCCACATTTTTCACATACTTATTACTTTTGCTTTGTTCTCCACTCGTGTTTTCTAATATGCTTTTCGTCTATTTTCTATTACCCTTTTATTTTGTTCACTACTTCGATCATTCCACTCTTTTCTCTTCTTTTTTTCTCCATATATTTTCCTATTATTGTCTAACAAACAAGACAAATTAAAGTGCTTAAGAGTTTATATTTTCCATTAAAAAATATTTTTGGTTGAAACAAAAAGGGCATTAATCTAATTTTCCGCCTAACTTTAGTGAATAAGGCGAATCCCTGGATTACATTGCTAAATAAAAACTCATGGCTTTGTCATTTTATTGTGGACCATGGGTGTGAATGGACAAATGATTTTGAAACTCCAATTTTAATTTTGGTATTCCACTTTATGATAACACTTATCTCGACATTATACTCTTATAGTGGAGTGCCAAAATCAATTCCACACTGATTGGGACCTGTTATGGCTTGAATTTTCTCCTTGCAGGGACACAAAGCTTGCTAGCAGAACCAGCACACCTAGCAGGGGAATATTCTCCAACGATCTGGGGAGGTGATTTAGTCCGAAGCGGTTGAGAGATTCAAGGGACGACTTAGGCCCCTCATGGCCACGTCAGGTGCCACGTCATCAATCCGTTGGTTGAAGCCCTATTTACTAGGGGTCAAAACGACTGCAATGGTTGAGGGAGTTTTATTATAAAAGGGGTATTTTTAGGGTTTTAGGGGATATACGCGCGCAATTTAAGAGAAAAAGCTTACTGTTAAACTTATATTCTTCCCTTCTCACTCCTCTGTAATTCTTTCACTACGAGTTATATTCCTTGCAATCACCTTTAGTTGAGCAATTCATTGTAACCCATAATTATACATTCAAATAGTGGATTGGTGGACTCATATCCACCCACGGTTTGTCATCTATTTAAAGGTTTTCCGCGTCACCATCTTTGTGTGTTCTCATCTTCTTGTTCCTTTATTTATTTTCTGCAAATACACAGTCGAAGTATCAATACAATCGCGATTTAGTCTTAGTCGAATCGGCCAACTCGCTCAGCGCGTAGAGTTTGGCATAAACAGGACCAATTCCAATTTGAATCCTAGCATGTCGGTGCTTTTTAACCACATGCATCTTGCTAGGGAACCCTACTTTTATGCCCAAATCCATATTTTTACCTAATACCAACCTCAAATTCGTACTGCTTTGTACAATTGATTAAGTTTCTAAAATGATTGAGTAATGTGACAACCTCAAGTGAAGAAAGCCACTCGCTTATTGAGTAATGTGATGTTCCAGATTTCTAACCTCAAGAATCAAACATATATATGGAGGTGAATTTGCTACTTTGATTCCTGTTCCTGCTCAGGAATTTTTCTCATTGATTGAGTGTGTTTGATGTGTTTGAGTTGGCTTCGAGGGCTTCTCTTCGAGGGTTTGATTAGCAAAACAATGAAAGGTTGCTAATCCGGGGTGGAACCCGAGAACGCCCATTCGATACTTAAGTTATATATTGGAATGAAAAAGAGTCAGAAGTATAGAGTTTGTCAATAATGAATTGGATACCTGGCAAGTGATATGACTGTTCCTTTTTATAGGCGTGTATTCCTGATATTATAGGAATGCTAAGTTAGTGACAGCTGGTATGGGCCTGGCCCATGACATGTGTCATCCTATCGTTGATCCTGATTAGTATCAAACCCTAGCATCTTGGGTAGCAGTTATTAATGCCTATTGGCCAGTTGACCATTTCCCATGGGCTGGAACAATCCCTATTTCCTTGTTGATCTAATAATTAGGGAATTTTTCTAACGGCCTGTTTGCTTGTTGGTAATGAATTGTGGCAATGGTAATAGATTTAAATTATAATTTGTTAAGGAAAAACTTCAAAATCCATATGGAAAACATATTTTTCATTCCCAAACTTTAAATTTCTTCTTATTTTCTATTACCAATATGGAAGAGTGGTATTAGATGAGAATGGATATTTATGAAGAAAATTAGATAAATTGGAGTTAAGGTACCAACATCATGGGAATGAATTTTGATTTCCCTTCTAAATCTAGTTATAAATACATTCACATTACCTTCATTTATAACCGGCTACAAACGGACCATAAGGGTTTTCCAACAAGACCAAATATCGTTTATGAACTTTGAAATTTAACGTGGTTAAACCTCAAGTGTACGAGTACCTCAATAAATTATTGGCTATAAATTTTACTTCCTCCGTTCCAAAAAAAAACGAAACAAACCATTTTGCACGTATTTTAAGGAAGTGATTTAAGGGTGTAAATGAGCAAATTAATCAAAATAATTTTAACACAAGTAAGAATGATATTATAGGTTACTTGTCTTAAAATTACATATATTAATTTGATTGCTTAGACCTTTAAATCTCTTCCTTAAAATGCGTGCAAATAAGTTTGTTGCGTTTTTTTTAGAACGGATGAAGGATTAAAATTATGGACACATTTACTAAAACATAAAACCTAAGCGGTCCACAAAAACGGAAAGAATTTTTTTTTACTCACTCTGTTTTTTTTTTTATTTGCTACATTTTCTTTATTTGTATGTCTCAATTTATTTTCTACATTTTTTATTTTGACATGTCAGACTCACATAAATTCTATTTATTCTATCAACATTTTTTTATTTACCCAATTTATTATATTCTACTTATTTTACATTTTTACCCTTAATTTTGTCATATTCTTAATAAATACCTCTACCTTTTTGTTAAATTTGATTGAATATTAGAAACGGGCCTGGGCAACCCAATATGGATAAGGAGAGTTAAGTTACTTACAAGTCATAGAAGGTTCCATCCTAAAACCAATTGGTGATAAGAGGAATAACTTATAAGTTCGTTTAGTCTCTCCTCTTCTTCCAATGTGGAACACTCACTAATGCACTATATGGGGTTCAACCGTTCAACACTCCCCTCACTAGTGGTGTCCTTAGAATTTAGAGCTGACTGGAAAGGCAAATCAGAAATAATCCTCCTAGGGGCTGGACATCCTGTCGAGGCAAACCTTTTCCAGTCGTGTATTAAGACCCAGTTTTGAAGAGACCACAACCTGAGCTGTATACCATGTTAAATTTGATTAAATATTAAAAACGGATCTGGGCAACCCAATATGGATGAGGAAAGTTAGGTTACTTACAAGCCATAGAAGGTTCCAACCTAAAATCAATTGGTGATAGGAGGGGTAATTCTTAGACTTATAAATTAGTTTAGTCTCTCCTCATCTTACGATGTGGGACACTCACTAGTGCACTATATGGGGTTCAACATTTTTTATAGCCACTACACATTCTCCTAAAACTTGTGCTAAATGAAATGTGGCAAGTAAAAAAGTAATAGTTAATAATTTTTTTTCCTGAGTTTTTTTCATAGGCAATCCTTTTATCAAATACAACCTTTTATAAATCATTTACCAAGATTTTATTGCACGATTATGCCAAATTTAAAAAAAAAAAGTTATTAAAATTAAATTAAAACCTTTAACAAAAAATTATAATTCTCCCAATAAAATTCTAAGCGTATTTTTAGGACTAGGAGAGTGTAAAAGTAGAATCTTAGATGAATCTTAAAAAGTAGATAGAATTTTCGTTCAAAATGCTCATGTATTAGCAATAACTTATAGAAATATGTAGTGTGCGTTTTCTCCGTTGCCAAAAAAAAAAAAAAAAAAAGAGTTTTTTTAGAGCAAAGAACAAAGTAGCAAATCATATACAGATGGATACCAATTTTTTTAAGAGAGTGAAAAAATAGAGAAAAAAATATGGTCCATGTGGCAACCAAAACATTAAATGAGAATTAAAATAATTCGTCATTTTCAAAATGTTTCTTATGTTTGTTTTGGCATAGTTTTTTTTTTTTTTTCACTTGTTTAAACCAATTTTTAGTTATACAGTGGACCCAGGATCACCTACCTTATTTGTGGTCCCACACGTCAGTGTTTTAACATGTTACAAACTGACAAAACGTCATGGTCTCACAATCTTCATTTTCTAGAGTGTAATCTTCATTTTCTATAGTGCACTCTTTATTTTCTATAGTACAATCTTTATTATTATTTTTAACTATAATCTTCATCTTTTTAATTAAACTACAATCTTCATTTTTTTATTAAAATAGAATCTTCATTTTTAAAACTACAATCTTCATTTTTTTTTAACTAGAATCTTCACTTTTTTTTTATTAAACCGGAATCTTCATTTTTTTAACTAAATTAATTAGGATCTTCATTTTTTAAGGTGGAACATTCATTTTTTATTTTTGTGAAAAAAAATAAAAATTGAAGGGTAATGTTAATTTTTTCATATGCTAACATTCATTTCACAAAATTATTCATTTTTGAAACTCAATATTCACTTTTTGAAACTAGAATCTTCACTTTCAAAAAAAAAAAAAAAAAAAAAATCTTCATTTTTTTAAACAATATTCCCTTTTAATTTGCAATCTTCATTTTTTAAAATTAAAATCTTCATTTTAATAACCTAGAATCTTCATTTTTTTAAACTATAATCTTCATTCTTTTAAAACTAGAATATTCATTTTTGTAACTACAATGATCGTTTCTTGATATGCAATATCCATTTTTGTAAATATAATGTTGAATCATCATATCTTAACAAACAATATTCATTTTTGTAAATAAAATGTTGAATGTAACATGCAAATATTCATTTTCCTTAAAAAAATATACTGAAAATCTTAGAGGGCGTTAACAATACAAATAAAAACTTTCAACATCCATATTCATAAATACAAAAAATACACAATCAACCAAAAAAAAAACTCCATAAAAAAACCCTACTATTATGTAATTATCATCTTCAACAACAATCTTCATAAAAATGAGAAAAAATTACGAAAAAAAGTAGCTTAAAATTGCAAATAAAATTGTGAATGAAATTGGAAATGAAATTGAGATTAAAGAGGAGAAGAAAAAAAACAAGTATGCAAAAATTAAAAAGGAAGAAAGAGGGAGGAGAGAGAATCCAGAGCGAAAAAAATAAGAGAAAAGGAGAAGCCAGAGGAATTGAAGGAGAACAGTTTTTTTTTTATAAAATAAACGTGGATTGGGACCACAGAAACCTAGGTGGTCCCGAGACCACAAAATAATTTGTGTGTTTAAACACATATCTTTTTACTATGCTATATAAAAACTGGTAAAAGTTCACATTTAAAACACTATAAAAATTGGCCCATTAACGATGAGTACACATTAATGACAGACTTACATCATGGCGTAAATGTAGATATTTTATGACAGATTTTGGGCCCGTAGCTAAAATTCACCTAATACCTGACCCAAACTCTATTAAAGTTGACTCATTTACGACGACATCGTGACAGAAAAAACCATTTACGGTCCCCTTTTTTATGACGGGTCGACGGGGTCACTTTTTTACGATGGAAAAAAATTTATGACCCTCCTTTTCTATGACGGAGTCACATTTTCACAAAGAAAATTCCCGTCATTTTTTTAAGTATTGAAAACTATACATTTGGACGAAAATAAAAAAGATTTCACATAAATATATTTTTTCTAATATATAATAAAGATTCTTGGTAATTAAAGTTTCTCTCATCGTAATTAATAATATCAAACGTAACAAATATGAACAATAATAGAAAAATTCAAAATAGAAAAACTCTTTGAAACGCGTGGTGAAAGCAAACTGCAAAGGTTTTCACTTTTCATAGTCATATGACTCATATAGTCATATGATATACTCTCTATAAATAGAACAGCTGTAGAATTGCTAAATCAGAGTTTCAACCAAACTTCAATAATTCATTTACAAACAAATTAAACAAAGAGGCAAAGATAATATCAAGATCTATATGGAAAGGAAATGTTTTGTGTTTTTAATGGCGTCACTCCTCTTTTTTTCTTTTCGTAAGTCTTCAATATAATTCATCATCATATCATGCATTATCACTTAGTTTTATGATGGATGTATATTATCATGTTATGTAGTCATTCATTGATTAGTTAATTATTGGCTTCAAATTATAATGTGTATTCAAATCTTTGGCTTTACAAAAGGGGCTGCCTAATTCATGTCGGACATGTATTTGCCAAATACATTTCTTCATTCAACATATTATAAGGTAAATGCTAGGGAAAATGATAAATGCATGCTTTAAGGTAAATGCTATTTCCCTCTCTCCCATTATAAGAGCTCCAAGTTGATCATGTCTATTATTCACTTTGTAAATTATACTCGCCTTAATTTCATATATGTAAAAAAACATAGTCATGCGAGATCTCGTTTGATTGGTCTCGATAAGTACTTTCCAAATATATTTTTTTTTTATAATTTTTTATGATATGTAATTGAAGATATTAATATTTAAAGTTGTGTATTAAAAGATGTGAAAAAGTAATTGGAGCATTTTGTTTGGAATGGATGGACTAAAATTTTGTAATAAAATGCAACTTAAAAAAGAGATGATAACGCTTAATATATGATATGATAGAATTTATATCCTATGCTCAAATCTATGTATATCAATCTTGAGGAATGGTAAACTCACTTTCAAAATACTCACTTTTACTTCACTTTAAATTTGACATGTGGCATAAAAGTTATAAAAAATTTAGATTTTACGAGTCAAATAGAGGGTGAGAGTAAGATTAATTGAGAGTGAGTGTTTTGAGAGTGAGCTTAGTATTTCTCACCCATCTTGATCTTGACTCATTTACTTTCATTTTGCTCATTTAATATATTAATTTAAAAAATGAGCAATATAAAAAACCAAATCATGAGCAATCTGAAACTATTTTGTAACAAAAACTATTGTAAAGCCGCAGATGTATACACCACAATTTCCAACCATTACATATTAAATAAGCAAAATAAATATTAAATGCGCAAAATGAATAATAAATAAGCAAAAAATAAAGTCGGTACATTTATATGAAGTTGGGTGTGTAGTGCGTAGTCGTGTAGCTTAAGCTTTTGATTGAGGTGATACTCTGATTCATTAAACAAACTCATGCTTGTTATAATATATAATATAATATAACAATGCTGAATTAATGTTACAGAGGGGATGATTGAGGCAAGAATGTGCCAGTCACCAAGTCACAATTTTAGGGGAACTTGTTTCAGAGACCACAACTGCGCTATGGTTTGCCGCAATGAAGGCTTCTCCGGTGGCCACTGTATTGGCTTTCGCCGCCGTTGTTTCTGCACTCGACCATGCTAATTAAACTCATCATCATCATCGGGTCATCATCATCATCCATCAGTACCACAATAATAATAATATATAATAAGAAGTTAAAGTCTAGTCATGTACTGGACTAGAGACGTACGACTTTGTTCCTTTATTTGTTTTCAATGTACGTGTTTGTCATTGCTTTTAATTAATTAGCTACTTTCACTTCCGCTTTTGTTGAACCTTAGTTTTGATGACTACAATATAATTTTCTATGATAAAATAAAATGGATTTATGAATAATCGACTAAAAGTAATTTTAGTTGAAATTAAATTTATTTTATATTTCATATATTTTATGTTATAAATTTATAGAGAATGAATTATAGGAGTGTCTAATTTATATTAAATATATTTCATTTAATATATACTTGATATTTTGTAGAATATATTTATTGGAACAAAATTCGAGGAGTATCTAATTTTGAAGTAAACATATTTTATTAAATATGTTCTAACTCTTATCTTATGTTAATTTATTTTATTGGAATACTAATCTTGGTGTGGTGCAGAAAATTATTTATTACTAGTATAAGACTAGTATGTCACTCGTATAAATATAATTAGATACTTAAACTAATATTTATGTTAGTTTTGGTATAGACTTTTTACTAGTAGTGTTATTTAATTTCTTTATTTTTATTTTACTAAAAAAAAAAACCATTTTTGGTGAGTCAATTTAAGTGGAGAGTCTTTAGGAATTTGTTAGGTGTGTTAATTATTTGAAAAATAAAAATTCAATTTGTAATTTTAAATAGGGTATCACACGTGTAGTAGGGTGTCTTACTTGTCAAAACTTGTTAAGTATTTTTAGGGGTTAGTTTCTAGTAAAACCCATTATAATTGGTAGTGGTTAGTGGGCTTACTCCCTCTTTGTTTTGTGTGTATGACTTGATAAATCAGGAGTTAGTTTTTAAATTTTAAAAGTTCTTTTTGTTGAGTCAACCCATCATATTAGGAGTACTTAGTGGATAGGTAAAGGGTTTTTGGTCATACGTGAGAATAGGGAGTGTGGTTAGTGTGTTGACTAGATTAGTAAGGTAGTTATGCTAATTAGTTTTAATAAATAAAAATCTGATTTTTATTTTCTCCCTCAAGTCACACGTTATTTTGTGTATTGACCAGGTGTTAATGTACTTAGTCTTATATTAGGGTTTAATCTTTTGTTTGTTATGCTTGTTCTTTGGTCAACCTAATTTGTAGGAGTAAATGGGCAAGACCACTCCTCTATGCGTGTGGAAGAGACTTCTTCTCCAAGGCAAAAGAATTAGGACAAAGCTTCACTTATAAATACAAGAGCTGCCACAATTTTTGAGATACACCACAACCAAGAGAGAATTCAGATATCAAGATTTTCAAGTGCAAAAATTATTCTAAGTGTTCTTTGATTTTTCGATCTTTAGTTTTTCAATTGTAATTCATAGTGATAAGGGTTGGGTGAGAGAAAAATCAAAAAGAAAATTTGATTGTAATCAAGAAAAAAGAAAGAGAGAATTCAGATTTCATTCGAAATCTAAAGTGAGAAAAATCGATCTTTAGTAAGATCGTGGCATCAGTTCAGGGGAACAGGTGTCAGGGGGAACAAGTTCCTAGTGGAACGTAGAGAATAGAGAAGGTCCTTGTTATAGGTTGTAACAGAGTCATTTGGCCTATAATTAATAAGAGAAGTCCAAGAGTCAAAATCCCTCTTGGTCAAGGTTTTTCTTCCTATTTGGGCCTAGGAAGTTTTCCTTGTAGGTTAAATCTTTCTCTCTTTTATTTCTGTTTGTTTTTACTTTCGAGTTTAAGTTAAAATTCCGCGAAAAGTACGAAAACTCCCTCAACTACAATTCACCCCCCTTTCTTGTAGTTGCTATTCATATTACATCAATTGGTATCAGAGCCAGTTCCTCCAGGAACAGGTAACACTGCGGAGCACAATCCTGAAAAATGAATACTACGGGAGAAAAATTCGATGAAGGTTACTCAACCCAGAGACCACCTATGTTCAATGGAAAGCACTATCCGTACTGGAAAAACAGAATGGAAATCTTCATCCAAGGAGAAAATTATCAAGTATGGAGAATGATTGAAATAGGTGATTTCGAAGTCACTATAACAAATGAAAAAGGAGAGGTGGTTCCTAAATCTCTAGAAAGGTTTGACAAGGATGATTTCGAGAAGATGGAAATGAACAGTCTTGCAAAGAAGCTTCTCCTTTGTGGTCTTGGACCTCATGAACACAATCGTGTCATGGGCTGCAAGACTGCAAAGCAAATGTGGGAACTCTTATGAGTTACACATGAAGGAACAAGCGAGGTTAAAAAAGCCAAAATCGACATGCTCATGCATAAGTACGAGTTGTTCCAGATGAAGCCAAAGGAGTCCATTCATGATATGTTAACTCGGTTTTCTAGCATAATCAATGAACTGGATTCACTAGGCAAGAAAATTACTCCTGAAGAACAGGTATGAAAAGTTCTGAGAAGTCTGCCCCAAGATGATAAGTGGATGGCTAAGGTCACGGCACTGCAAGAAACCAAGGACTTCACCACTTTCAACATAGAGCAACTTGCAGGTTCCTTGATGACTCACGGAATTCATCTCGGATCCAAAGAAGTTACACCTGTGAAAAACAAAGCAATAGCTCTAAAGGCCGAAAGTGAAGGAGAATCAGATTCAGAAGATGAAGAAACGACCATGATGGTAAGGAAGTTCAGAAAGTTCTATACAAAGAAGTACAAACAGGCGAAGAAGCCAACAAAGTTTAAATGTCACAAATGCGGTGAATCTGATCACTTCATAAAAGACTGTCCAACATGGGAGAATGAGAAAGGTAAGGGGAAAACAAAAGACAAAGGAAAAGAAATTCATAAACCTCTCTCAAAGAAGGACACGAGGAGAGCCATGATTGTTGCGTGGGGTGAGTCTGACTCAGACGAGGAACATGAACAAGAAGCAAAAGAAACAGCTCACTTATGTCTGATGGCGAGGACTGACGAACATGAGGAACCATCCAATTCTCAGGTAAGTCTTCTTTCAATTGATAAGGAATTAAGTAAAATGTCAAAGAATAAAATTACAAAATTACTGATTGAAACACTAGAGGACTATAAAGAAGTATGCTTGAACAGAGATCAACTTGAAAAAGATTTGGAAGTATCCAAACAACATACAGCCTGGTTAAGCACACTTCGGTCAGAAATAGAAACTAGATTTTTCAATCTATTTGACAAAAATAGAGAAATTCAAGAGAACTTTGAAAAAGTAAAAAACGAAAATTATCTTCTTAATATGAAAATGGCAGAACTACAACTTCTTGTTCCCGAAGGAACAAGTTCCTCTTCAAAGACGAGTTACGAATTTGAAAATCTGAAAAATGATTATAAAAAACTTTTGAAAGAAAATCAGTCTTTGAAGAAGAATCTAGATCCTCTTAAAAAGAAACTTCCTAATGTTGTAAGTTGGATTGAGAAATTCCAGAACAAAGAAAAGGAAGGTCTGGGTTATAAGAAAATCAAAAAGAAAAAGAAGTACGTAGATTTGCCAAGTCATAAGATCTGTTCCTACTGTGGTAAAACTGGTCACCTCGTGAACAGTTGCACCACTAAGAAAGAACAAGAAGAGAAAAACTCTACTTTTGTCAAAAGGATCTGGAAAGAAAAATTGATTTCTGATTTACCAAAGGAACACAAGCAGGACTGGGTTCCTCATACTAACGTTTGATTGTGGATGCAGGCTGAAGTGAGGGGGAACAACCAGTGGTACCTCGACAGGGGTTGTTCGAAGCACATGACAGGAGACAAATCTAAGTTCCTTTCACTTGCAGCCTACCATGGAGGATCTGTGACGTTTGGAGACAACTAGAGAGGAGAAATAGTTGCCGTTGGCAAAATTGGAAAGTCACAAACGAACTCCATTGATAATGTTTTTTTAGTCGAGGGTCTTAAACATAATTTACTTAGTATTTCTCAGTTTTGTGATAAAGGAAACAATGTTAGTTTTACAAACAATAATTGTGTAGTTAGTGATAGTCGAACAGGGAACAAAGTACTTGAAGGAACCAGAAAAGGGAACACGTATGTCGTGGATCTGGATCTAGTTCCTCGTAACAGTTTGAAATGCTTGAGCGTGATTGAGGAGGATCCATTACTTTGGCACAGAAGATGCGGTCATGCAAGTTTTACTGTCCTAAACAATTTAAATTCAAAGAGTTTAGTTGTAGGACTGCCTACAATGAAATATTCTATGAATGAGATTTGTGATGCATGCGCAAAAGGAAAACAGGTTAGATCCTCTTTCCAATTTAAGAAGATGGTGAGCACACAAAATCCTTTGGAATTACTTCACATGGATTTGTGTGGTCCAATAAGAACTCAAAGCAGATCAGGTAAGAAATATGTTTTTGTAATAGTTGATGATTTTTCTAGATTTACTTGGGTTATTTTTCTTCATAGCAAAGATGAAACTTTTGATGAATTTGTCGCCTTTGCTACAAAAGTTCAAAGAGTCAGTGGTTTTAAAATTAAACATTTAAGATCTGACCATGGTAAGGAATTTGAAAACTCACAGTTTGATGAGCTTTGCAGGGAACAAGGCCTAGATCATAATTTCTCAGCACCAAGGACTCCACAACAAAATGGAGTGGTAGAAAGGAGTAATTGCACTTTGGAAGACATGGCTAGAACAATGATAATTGCTAGCGGTCTACCAAAGAACTTTTGGGCAGAAGCCGTGAATACGGCTTGTTATGTTATTAATCGTGCTATGATTAGACCTATTTCTAATAAAACTCCCTATAAACTTTTTAAAGGTAGAAAACCTAATATTTCTTATTTTCGTATTTTTGGCTGTAAGTGCTTTGTTCACAATAATGGAAAAGATAATCTTGGTAAGTTTGATCAAAGAAGTGATGAAGCAGTCTTTTGATATGCCTTGAATAGCAAAGCATATCGTGTCTATAATAAAAGAACAATGTGTGTCGAGGAAAGTTTCCATGTTATTTTTGATGAGACTAACAGTTTGTAGGAAGAAATTGTTGAAGGAAATTTTGAGATTGGTTTGGCACGGCCAAATGAGTCTCAAAAGGAAGACGAGGAGCAAACGACAAATAAGCAGAAGGATCCAGTTCCTGAGGAACAGGTTCCCGAGGAGCCAGTTCCTCAAGTTGATAATCAACCAGAAGGAGCTGAAGAAGAAGAAGAACAAGTTCCTGAATCAAACAACGAGATGCAAAGAGGAAGAACAAGTCAAGTCTTTGAACCAAAGCCATGGAAACACCAAAGCTCTCATCCTTTGGATCTAATAATGAGTGACATGGAAAAAGGAATACAAACTCGATCTCAGATGAGAAACTTTTGCACGTTTCATGCATTCCTTTCCATGTTAGAGCCCAAAAATCATGAAGAAGCCCTAGGAGACTCGGATTGGGTGACAACTATGCAAGAAGAGTTAAACGAGTTCGAAAGGAACAAGGTATGGCATCTTGAACCTAAACCTAAGTCTCAAAAGGTAATTGGTTTAAAATGGGTCTTTAGAAATAAACTAGATGAACATGGTACAATGGTAAGAAACAAGGCTAGACTAGTAGTCAAAGGCTATAACCAACAGGAAGGTATAGACTTTGATGAAACCTTTGCACCTGTAGAAAGATTAGAAGCAATAAGAATTTTAATAGCTTTCGCATCATATATGGGTTTCAAGTTGTATCAGATGGACGTTAAATGTGCATTCTTAAATGGATATTTGAATGAAGACGTCTATGTGGAACAGCCACCCGGTTTCGAAAATCCAAAATTTCAAAACTTTGTTTTTAAACTAGATAAAGCGCTCTATGGTCTTAAACAAGCCCCTAGATCGTGGTATGAAAGACTATCAAAATTCTTGTTGTCAAATAATTTTGTTAGAGGTAGAGTTGATAGAACCTTGTTCCTCAAGTCAAAAGGAACTGATATATTAGTAGTTCAGATTTACGTTGATGATATTATTTTTGGAGCTACTAACGATTCTTTATGTGAAGAATTTGCGAGTCTCATGAGCAACGAGTTCGAAATGAGTATGATGGGCGAATTAAATTTCTTTCTCGGTTTGTAAATTAAGCAAACTAAAAAGGGAACCATGATCCATCAACAAAAATATGTAAAAGAGCTCTTGAAAAAGTAAGGACTAGAAAATTCTAAAACAAACCATACACCAATGGGAACAGGTACAAGGTTAGATGAAGATATAAATGGTAAGTCGGTAAACGAGAAACAGTACCGAGGTATGATTGGATCTTTACTTTATCTAACTGCGAGTAGACCTGATATAGCTTTTAGCGTAGGTGTGTGTGCTTGTTTCCAATCAAATCCAAAATAATCTCACTTAACTGCGGTTAAGAGAATTCTTAGGTATTTGAAAGGAACTGATGATTTATGTCTTTTCTATCCTCATAGTGATATTTTTGATCTAACAAGTTATGCAGATGCTGACTATGCAGGGGATCTTGTAAATAGAAAGAGTACATCTGGTATCGCACAATATTTGAGAAACAGTCTAGTATCCTAGAGTTCGAAAAAACAAAATACAGTGGCTTTGTCCACAGCTGAGGCGGAATATGTAGCAGCAGCTGCATGTTGTTCTCAAGTATTATGGATTAAACAACAGGTACGTGATTTTGGTATTAAATATGAATGTGTCCCTATTTATTGTGATAATACTAGTGCTATATGTATTTCGAAAGATCCAGTGTATCACTCCAGAGTGAAGCATATACATATTAGGCATCATTTCCTAAAAGACTATGTTGAGAAAGGTTTGGTAAAAGTATTGTTTTGTGAAACTGAAAAACAAATTGCAGATATTTTTACTGAACCATTACCAAGAAAAAGATTTGAAAGCATTCGACTAGAGCTAGGAATGCTCAAAATTCATTAACTATTTTTTTGGTCATAAAATAATTCTCTAAGTGTTGTCAAATATATTGGTTAGGATAAACTTGCAATATAAGTGTGAATTTTAAAATTCATAACAGTTTATGGGTTATTTAAATCTCGCAGAGGTCTTTATAATATTACCCTTATGGTCCAAATATTTGATAATGCTTGTATGATTAATTGATGAGCAAATTTTCTTTATTAATTTCATTTGTTTTATTTAGTGGCAAAAATAATTCTTTTGCCATAATATTAAATAATAATAATAATAATAATAATAAAAATAAATAAAAAAAAAAAATCAAAAATGTGTCCAGCAATTTAAGGGGAAGTTACAACTATATTTCAAATTTTGAAAGATGGTTAAAAATGGGTACATAAAAATAGGAAACAAAATCCCTTGAATATTTTATTCTCCATGATACTCTCCCACTTTCCACCAATTGACAACTCCTACACTCAATTCCCCTCTCTCACACGTCCAATCCCCTCTCCCTTACACTCAACCTATCACTATCACCCACTCTTACACACCCATAATTACACTACTCTACACTCTCTCTCCCAAAATCGAGCCTCCTATTCTCTCTCCTCATAATTTCTTTCCTTCTTTCACACACTACCAATGAATCTCTATCTCTCTCTTTCAAAAAATTTTCAGATTTTTTCCTTCATCTTCAACCTCAAGAACTCATCCATGGCTCCCAAAAGAAAACAAAATCTACCAAAATCAAAATCTCCATCTCCATTGCCAAAGAGAAATACTCGAAGGAAGCTTCTCATCAATGAAAGTGATGAAGACAAGACTCAAGAGGTTGAACCATCACTATCCTTTCAAGAATCCATCTCAAAACCACAATCAGAGGAGGTTTCACAAGATGAAACCGACATGCAAGAAGACGATGGTGACACCACTTCCACGAAAAAGGGTAAGCAAAAACGCTCTCTCAGATTTTTGGTTGGATGTAGGGTGGATATGGCGTGGGTGAAACAAAATTGGCCCGAATTCTCTTGAAGAATTTCAAAACAAAAATGGGCCAAACTTGTTGACACTCATGCCACCGAAGGTTTATATCAAAAAGAAATGGAAGATGTAGCTTGGGTATTTGATTTTAAAAATGAAATGGCCATAATCTTGATTCAAGGACAAATTCATACATTTTCTGAAAAAGATTTGAGCAAATGGTTAGAGGTCCCAAATGTTGGCTTTGATGAGTTAGTTGGGGGTAAAGATCGAGTGAACCTCAAAGGGAAGAAAAATGGGGATATTGTTAAATTTTTTGGAGGAAATCCGAAATTAAACTCGGTTCCCCAAGATGTATTAAACCCTTTTCATAAGATGATTTTCCAATTTGTCAAACAATTTTTACACCCCCGTCCACAAAAACGATGTAGTGCTAATCTTCTTGACCTTTGCCTCATGTAATGTCTTATTCATTACATGCCCATCAATTTCCCTTCCCTCTTTTTAAAACAAGTGGCTTATACCGTAAAAAAAAAATATATTGGGATATGGAAATATTTTTACTAAAATCTTTAAGTGCTTGAATATTCCTCTTGCACCTCAACCCACATTTCCACTTAAAAAGGAGGATATTTTGGATGATGGAATGGTTGAAAGACATGGGATATGCATGGATGATGGGGAAGTCATTACTAAGGCTGAAAAAATCCGTTGCGAGTTAGTTCGGAATGTGGCTAGTGGCTCGGGTGGACCCAGGGAAGGCACCAATGGAGGATGCCCCCACCGTAGCTCCAAATATGGACTGGGTTTTGACCACGTGTGGTGGCACGATAGGACGAGAATTGCAACAACTCAAAGAATTGGTCGGACGTGCTGTGGACAAACTCGAAGCCTTGGATGTACGGGTTAACAAGCTGGAAGAGAAGATTACCTCGGTTAAGGCGGATCTGATAAGCAACATCCGTTTGAATCGCCTTCAACTGGAAGAAAAGGTCGAAAAGACGGCCTCGTATTTTGTTCGTTCGGGTTAACATTTGAAATATTGTTTTGTAACTAACACTTGCTTTATGCTGGACACTTTCAACTTTCTTGAGTATTTGGTCCTCACGACCTTATACTGTTTAGCTTTCTATTTTCAGCTTCTTTTACTACTATGAGTCTTCGTGGCTCAATAACTGCTTATTTTGCTTTCTAATAGTAGTTGCTCATCTTTTCTGATTGCTTGCGTATTCATTTCGTTTGGATGGCTAATATTATTAGATTATATGCTTGAGAATTATATGATTCTAGAAAAACTGTTTACTTAATCTTCTAAGTGCTGCAGGTTTATCCCTAGTCATTTGATGATGATAAAAGGGGGAAGAAAAATGACAGTGAATGGTTAAGTCTTTTAAGTATGATCTATGCTATTAGTATGCCTGCTTTCTTTGTTTCCTTGATAATTTAAAAAAAAATTAAAATCATAAAAATATGTCTTTAATGTCATTATATTTGCCATCATCAAAAAGGGGGAATATTGTTGAACTTAGTTTTGATGATGACAATATAATTTTCTATGATAAAATAAAATGGATTTATGGAGAATCGACTAAAAGTAATTTTAGTTGAAATTAAATTTATTTTGTATTTCATATATTTTATGTTATATATTTATAGAGAATGAATTAGAGGAGTGTCTAATTTATATTAAATATATTTCATTTAATATATACATGATATTTTGTAGAATATATTTATTGGAACAAAATTAGAGGAGTATCTAATTTTGAAGTAAATATATTTTATTAAATATGTTCTAACTCTTATCTTATGTTAATTTATTTTATTGGAATACTAATCTTGGTGTGGTGTAGGAAATTATTTATTACTAGTATAAGACTAGTATGTCACTCGTATAAATATAATTAGATACTTAAACTAATATTTATGTTAGTTTTGGTATAGACTTTTTATTAGTAGTGTTATTTAATTTCTTTATTTTTATTTTACTAAAAAAAAACCCATTTTTGGTCAGTCAATTTAAGTAGGAGACTCTTTAGGAATTTGTTAGGTGTGTTAATTATTTGAAAATTAAAAATTCAATTTTTAATTTTAAATAGGGTATCACACGTGTAGTAGGGTGTCTTGTCAAAACTTGTTAAGTATTTTTAGGGGTTAGTTTCTAGTAAAACCAATTATAATTGGTAAGGGTTAGTGGGCTTACTCCCTCTTTGTTTTGTGCGTATGACTTGATAAATTAGGAGTTAGTTTTTAAATTTTAAAAGTTCTTTTTGTTGAGTCAACCCATCATATTAGGAGTACTTAGTGGATGGGTAAAGGGTCTTTGGTCATACGTGAGAATGGGGAGTGTAGTTAGTGTGTTGACTAGATTAGTAAGGTAGTTATGCTAATTAGTTTTAATAAATAAAAATCTGATTTTTATTTTCTCCCTCAAGTCACACGTTATTTTGTGTATTGACCAAGTGTTAATGTACTTAGTCTTATATTATGGTTTGTTCTTTTGTTTGTTATGCTTGTTCTTTGGTCAACCTAATTTGTAGGAGTAAATGGGCAATACCACTCTTCTATGCATGTGGAAGAGACTTCTTCTCCAAGGCAAAAGAATTAGGACAAAGCTTCACTTATAAATACAAGAGCTGCTAGAATTTTCGAGATACACCACAACCAAGAAAGAATTCAGAGATCAAGATTTTCAAGTGCAAAAATTATTCTAAGTGTTCTTTGATTTTTGGATCTTTAGTTTTTCAATTGTAATTCATAGTGATAAGGGTTGGGTGAGAGAAAAATCAAAAAGAAAATTTGATTGTAATCAAGAAAAAAGAAAGAGAGAATTCAGATTTCATTCGAAATCTAAAGTGAGAAAAATCGATCTTTAGTAAGATCATGGCATCAGTTCAGGGGGAACAGGTGTCAGGGGGAACAAGTTCCTAGTGGAACGTAGAGAATAGAGAAGGTCCTTGTTATAGGTTGTAACAGAGTCGTTTGGCCTATAATTAATAAGAGAAGTCCAAGAGTCAAAATTCCTCGTGGTCAAGGTTTTTCTTCCTATTTGGGCCTAGGAAGTTTTCCTTGTAGGTTAAATTTTTCTCTCTTTTATTTCTGTTTGTTCTTACTTTCGAGTTTAAGTTAAAATTCCGCGAAAAGTACGAAAACTCCTTCAACTACAATTCACCCCCCTCTTGTAGTTGTTATTCATATTAAATCAGCTTTAATTGTATGTTTGAAAATTTATAACCTTTTCGTGGTTTCTTCAAATGTTCCACAAGTTTTGTTTTTGTTTTGGTTTTCTTCATCTCAGTTGCATTCAATTTGGCACATCCTTTAATTTGTTTGTGTACTAACTATAACACGCAATTGCTATAATTATGCAACATCTCAATATACATTAACTAATGTAGTATTTGTTTGTTTGGAACACGAATTAATTTCCCATATTAATTTTAATTACTTCACGTTGTCAAAAAACTAAAAAAATAAATTACTTCACGATGTAAATTTTTGTTTTAGTAATATTGTATTGCAAATATTTTTTTGGAAAAATTCATATAAATAATCCCACCAACTGGATGTCTTCCAATATTAATCCCAACTATTAGTTATTACAGTATAATCCAAACTTTGGGGGTTGTTTTATGATATTAGTCCATTGACTTAGTTAACCTATTATAATCGGTCACCAATTCATAAAGAATTCGTTATTTTTCATCTTTCCCTATTTATTGTACTTGACTATACCTTCCTCCTTTTCTACGAAGGAAATCAGAGCCGCTCAAAAGTTAGTATGGACTAATATCATAAAACTACCCCCATAGTTTGGATTATAGTGTAATAATCTATAGTTGGGATTAATATTGGAAGACCTCCAATAATTGGGATTATTCATATGAATTTTTCCTTTTTTTTTTAATTTTCATATATTGATAAATCTTTCACCTCATCAAAGTTTATATGTATTTTCTCATACTAAAACTCAAGGCCACAATACAATTTATAGGATACAAAAACCCTAGACTTGAAGAGAAAGGCATAATAACAAAACTCCGCCTCATATATCTCAACTTCTCCCAATATATCTCAACTAAAAGATATCCTTTAAAACCAATAATAATATTATTAATAATAACTTAACATATATACAATGGATGATGAATAAAATTGGGTTGCTGATATTTTTTTGTTGATTTTTCTTAATATGCTTTGGAATTTTAACGTTGAATAAAAAAAAAATAAAGGTTCTAGTTCTATTCTTTTTTAAAAAAAAAAAAAATGGATCCAACTTTTATTATCCGCTTTTCAGGGAAGGTAAATTTTATTGTAGCATTAGCAGACTGTAATTACTTGCTTGGCAACAAATAAGTTTTCGACGGTCATTTACTGTTCGTTGGTGGACGCTAATTATTAGAGGGTAAGAGGGTTAGGTTAGTTGAGTTAGTTAATTTAGTTATTAAATTCCTTAAGTTAGCTTGTTCTTCTTTCTCTCTTCCAACTCTCTTTTCCTTTCTTTTATTTTCTCTGCTTTCTCTCTATAAATAAGGTGGTTGTTCCATCCTTTTGTAAGACTCTCTTGAATAATTTTTCTTAATTGCAATATCATTCATTTCACTCTTCTATATGGTATTAGAGCTCAATTATCTAAGAATTGAGGTTTTTCGTTCCTTCCCTAATTCAATTGATTTTTTTTTTCTGAGTAAAAGTAAGTGCTCGAATTCGTGCATGCAAAATTTGTTTGTGCAATTTGTATTTGCAATTAAGAAGAATTGAGTTTCTTTCAAGTTTGTTGAGAGTTCTTGATTCCTTTTGCTCGAGCATTAATGGTGGCAGTAGCTGATTCGATGGATTCAGAGGTGAACAACACTCAAATTGGAGGTACAATTGATCCCTATTTCATTGCAAATTCTGATAGTGTTACTGCATCTTTAACTGTAGTATTATTCAATGGAAATAACTTCTTTAGATGGAGTAAAAATATACGTCGTGCTTTGGGTGCTAAGAATAAGAGTGGTTTTATTGATGGAACAATTAAACCAAAAGAATACACTGATAAAGATTACTCAAAATGGAAACGTAGAAAATGCTCTTCAATTGTGGTGAGTGAGATATCTGATGATTTTCAATACATAGAAAATGCTCTTCAATTGTGGAATGATGTAAATGAGAGATTTCGTGAGGCTAATGGTCCATTAATTTTTCAATTAAAGAAAGAATTAGGAAACTTAAAGCAAGAAACATGACTGTAATGGCTTATTATAGCAAAATGAAAAGATTATGGGAGGATCTTCAAGATTTAAGGGCTATTCCTGAGTGCACTTGTGGGGTTATGAGTACTTGCAAATGTGAATTTCTTAAGAAATCTAATGAGTTAGATCAGGAAGATAGGTTGACGCAATTTTTGTTAGGCCTTAATAGCAATTATGAAAACACTGTGACCAATATTCTATCAATGGAACCTATGCCTACCTTGAACAAGGCTGTAGGGATTGTTTAAAAGGTGGAAAAACACAAGGAAGTTACTTCTGTGCAAGAAAGTGCCCCTGAAGGAGTGCTTTACTAACTCAAAAGGCACTGCAGAATGTTGATGAAAATCAAGCATTTGCTGTGCAAAGGTTTCACAAAGGCAATCAGTATGGAAGGGGAGTTGCTTTTGGTAAGAAGGATTGGAGGAAAGAAAGAATGGATAGATTCTACACAGTTTGTAGAGCTAAAGGTCACCTTACTGAGCAGTGTTTTAAAGTAATAGGATATCCTGAATGGTACACTTCCTTGAAAAATAAGAGAGCTAATTAAGAAGGTAATACCTATAATAACAATACTGGCAGTTATAATAACAATCCTGGCAGTAATAGCAGATATAAAATGGCAGCTAATGTTTCTTATGGGCCTAATAACTCCTATGGACATCAAGAAGTTGATTCTCCATTTAATGAAAGATCAGTAGTGCCTGCTAATATGGTTTCATCCATATGTCAAGAAGTCATTAAAGCTATAAAGATTAAAGATGATGATCCAAGTGTAAATAATATCAATCAATCTAGCTCATCATTTGCAGGTACTGTTGCTTATCCCTTTAATTGCAATGTATGTAGTAGCTAAAAATAATAATGTTGTGTGGATTGTTGACTCTGGTGCAAGTGATCATATGGTCTTTGATAAAAATATGTTAATCAACAAGAAAAGATTAAATAAAAGCATTAGAGTAGGTTTACCTGATGGCTCTTTTAAAAATATTGAATGGTTTGGGAGTGTTAATTTGACCAAAGATCTGATTATTCATGGAGTCTTGTTAGTTGAAATTTTCAAACATAATCTTTTATCAGTTGGGAAATTAGTTAGTCAATTTGATTTAAAAGTCATATTTACTACAGATAAATGTGTGTTTCAGGACCATTTTAACAAAAATGTGGAAGAGGGTACAAAACATCATGATCTATACTGTCTAAAAGGGTTTCAGGCTAAAAATTCTGAGTTGGTGGAGAAGGAAGCTGAAGTTTAGCTAAATGTAATACAGTTCTTAGAACTAATTGGAATAATCAATGTGTTCTTAATACTAGTACTATTGATAGGGAAAAACAAAGTAATAAAAGTTCTTCTAATAAAACTATGGATTTTAAATTGCTTCATTCAAGATTAGGACATCCCTCATTATCTAAAATGGGATACATAAAAAAAACATGTATTTGATTGTGATATATGCAAGAATGCAAAATGTCATAGATTAGCTTTTAAGAAAAGTAATAATAGAGCAAATTCTATATTTGAACTAATACACATTGATCTTTGGGATCCATATAAAATAGTTGCCTTGAATGGAGCTACATATTTCTTGACCATTGTTGATGATTATAGTAGAACCACTTGGACTTTTTTACTAAATAACAAATTGTAAGTTCCTAAAACTATTGCTAACTTCCTGTCATATGGTGAAACTCAATTTCAAAAGAAGATTAAAAACATAAGATCAGATAATGGCACAGAAATAATTCAAGAACAATGTACTAATCTGTTTAATGCTAAGGGGATTATACATCAGAAAAGTGTTGTAGGAGTTCCTCAACAAAATGGAAGAGTTGAAAGGAAACATAGGCATCTGTTACAAGTGTCTAGAGCTATTAGATTTCAAGCTAATTTACCCAAAAAGTTTTGGGGAGAATGTGTATTGACTGCCACCTACTTGATCAATAAAATGCCTACCAAAGTGTTGAAATGGAAAACTCCTTATGAGGTTTTATTAAATAAGGCTCCAAGCTATGAAAATTTGATAGTAGTTGGGTGCCTCTGCTATGCCTTTAATACAGATAGAAACAAGGATAAGTTTGACTCTAGAGCAAGGAAATGTGTCTTTATTGGTTATCCATATGCTCAAAAGGCTTTCATATTATATGATTTGGAAAAACATACTATTTTTACTTCAAGGGATGTTGTTTTTAATGAAAATGTTTTCCCATTTAAACTGACTAGTGATAGCACATCTGTAATGACCCAGATTTTATTGGTATTTTTGCCGATAATTATGTGTGTTTATGTGCATTTTTGGTGTTAGTTCAAATTTATTTTGAACTATTTATTTTATTTTATGTGAATAATTTCGATTTAACTCGAAATATTTACTTTCAGTTTTTATTATTTATGTTAATTATTATTTAATTGATTAGAATTTTATTATTTGATTTTCTAATTAATAATCTAATATTTTGGGCCAAATCGATTATTGCATGATTAGTCATGCGGTTTTTGCAAATTAGCCCAATCGATCACGAGAGCCCATTTTAGGCCCATTTTCCCTTTGTTGGCCGGTTTTCCTAAGGCATGGCAAGGCTTGCCACTTGCCTTGTGTTCACACCTTAACTAACTCTATATATAGAGGAGTTAGTAAGGCCCCTTGCCCATTTTGCCATCCTTGCCCTTTTTATGCACTTGCCATCAAAAGTTTAAACATAAATTCCACCCATTTGCTCTAAGTTACACGCCATTTTCGGCATTGATCATCATCAAATTGTTCATCCATCTTTTTAATCCCAATCTTAAAGATTCAACTTCTATTGATCTTTAAGTGCCTAAACACAATCCTAAACACATTAGTTTCAATCAAGATTTCTTGTTCGGGTTTGGTTTTGGGTTCGTGTTCGTGTGCATTGCTCGTGGGTGCCGTGCAGTTGGTCCGTGGCAGCAGGCTCGTGTGGTGGTCGTGCTAGGGTGGCCGTGTGTGCGTGGTGCAGCCGTGCAGTTCGTGCAAAGGGGACCGTGCAAGTGTGCCGTCGTGGTGCCGTGTGGACAGCCGTGTGTGGGCTGTTTGTGTGCCGTGTTTTGTGCTATTTTCCGGGCTGCATTTGTGTGTTGAATTGTGTGTAATCTTCAATAAGGTAACATGCTTTCTCAACCTTTTTGGTATACTATGTTTATAGTATAGATTAAATGCATGTATGGGTTGATTAGTGATGATTATTCGTGATTTTATGTATGATTTGTAATCTGATTTTTATGTAGTTTTCATGATATTTTGATGATGAATTTTATGATTTTATGATTGATTCTATGTTATTTTATGATCATGATTAATGTGTTAAAGTTTGATAAGTTTTGGTTAAGTATAAAGTTGAGTTTTCGAAAGGTTTGATGATGATGATATGCGTGTGATGTATGGAGTTTGGATGAGTTCTTGATTGAAGTTCTTGAATCTTGATTGAGTTCTTGATTGAAGATCTTGAATCTTGAAGGAGTTCTTTATGAGTTCTTTATGATTTCTTTGTGTTCTTTATGAGTTCTTGATGGGTTCTTTGAGTTTCTTGGATGAGTCTTGAAAGTTAAAGAAAGTGGGTTGTAAGTTAAAGAAAGTTAAAGATTGAGGTATAATTGGTTAAAGAATGATTAAAGATTGTTGGATTATGATTGGTTAGACTCAAGATTAAGGCTAGAGGCAGTTCTTGAGAATAACTTCGATAATTTAACTAGTTAAATTCGAGAATCAAGGCTAGAGGCAATTCTTGAACTTAATTTAGTTATGTTGGGTAATAATGATGATAATATGATTAAGTCGATTAAAAGATTTAATTAATTAATTAGCTTGATTTCATTTCTAGACGCCTGATACTTTGAGTAAGATTCATTATATTTGGGTTAAGACGTTGCCCCTATTCCATCCGCGGTATTGGGATAGTTGGAGTCATACTATGTGATCTTTTGTGAATTTCCAGTAAGATTGGTTTCACGGGACATGGATTTCCAGTAAGATTGGTTTCATGGGGTTTGGGAGTAAGATTCTCAAATCCGAGCATAGTAGAAAGTTCGGATGCGTAAGATGCGTCCGTACGAGCACAGTCCGGTCTAGAATATGAATGATTGCGCCAAAGATAGTTGATTAAGTTGGTTTGAGTCGAGTTCATGGTTGGGTTGATCTTGTACTCTAGATTATTGATTTGATATTGATTATTTGATTTGTGCTATGTACATGTGTATTCCCATTAGGGTGAGTCAGTTATGTTACTCGCCACTGATGGTGGACTGTTGTATATTTTTCAGGTATTTCTGATGATGATACTCTTGCTTAGCTTTGGGTTGGGCGAGCGACGTTGTTATTACTGTTATCTGTTGTATTTACTGTTTTTTGTTGTATTAGATAGTGATGGAGTTATATAGACTATATACGTTATTGTTGGACTCTTTTACGTTGTTTAAGACTCTGACACGTAGTTGGAGTTTACTCGTATTTTTAGTATTTCTGTTTTGACTTTTGGACTAGTATGTACAAACTTGTGGGTATTTGTACGTTTTTGGTTGATTAATAATATTTTGAGGAATTAGTTTTAATTTCTTAAGTATTTGAGTTGTAGTTTATAACTATTCGACTCGTCGGTTTCTTCTGCGCCGATTTAAGCGAGTCGGGTCGTTACAACATCTGTTCCCAAAAGTGATCCTGTTATGGTCTCTTTTGGAACAGAATCTGATTATTCTAAATTAAAACAGAATGGTTCTACTATTATAAGTGAAATTCAGAACAATAATGGTCATGATGCTGATAATTTTCAGGGCATCAGTGACAATTATACTGAAACAGAATAAAATATTATTCCTGAATCTACAGAAAATTTATTGGGAAATGACATTGATTCTCCCACTAATACTAACAGCTCTAATCTAAACAATCATAATAATACTATCATTCCTAATTTTAGAACTACGAATAGTGTTGTTCAGAAACCTTCAAAATATGTTGAATACATTGATACTTATACTCCTCATAGAAATCAGCCTCAATCCTCTCAATCCCAATCTTTTGCAGTTAATACTATGAATATTATAGAACCTCAAAGGTACAGTCAAGCCTCTAAATATCCTGAATGGGTGGAAGCTATGAATAAGGAAATAAAAGCTCTAGAAAACAATCAAACTTGGACTCTTACAGATTTGCCTGAAAATAAAAGAGCTATTGGTTCTAAGTGGGTTTTTAAAACCAAACTTAATCCTGATGGGACCTTAGAAAGGTATAAAGCTAGGCTTGTTGCCACTGGGTATCAACAAATTGAAGGACAAGATTTTTCTCAAACCTTTTCTCCAGTTGCCAAACTAGCTACAGTTAGGATAGTTATTGCCCTAGCCACAGTTAAAAGATGGCCTATTTGTCAACTAGATGTTAATAATGCCTTCCTACATGGGTATTTGGATGAGGATGTCTATATGCTACCTCCCCCAGGTTATGCTAAAGCCAAAACTGGTCAAGTGTGTAAGTTACACAAGTCTTTATATGGCCTTAAACAGGCCCCTAGACAATGGAACAAGCAATTAAAAATGTCTCTAGTTCAACTTGGTTTTAGTCAATCAAAACAAGATTACTCCTTGTTTACTAGGACCTTGGATAATGAGTTTCTTGTTCTTATTGTTTATGTGGATGACATTTTAATCACTGGATCCTCCTCTAATCAAATTACTAAAGTTAAACATGCTCTTGATCACACATTTACTATTAAAGATCTTGGCCAAATGCATTATTTTTTAGGCATTGAGGTTAAAAGAACTAAAGATGGCACTTATTTATCTAAAAGAAAGTTTATTCAAGATATTTTATATGATGCTGGTATGTCTAACTGTGAATCTGTTTGTGCTCCTTTACCTTCTGGACTGAAATTGAGTACTGATACTGGAGAAATTTTAGAGCAACCTGAGATATTCAGAAGGATTGTGGGGAGGCTGCTATACCTTGGCTTCACCAGACCAGACCTTTCTTATGCTGTGCAACACCTGAGCCAATTCATGCACCAGCCTCGAGCTCCACATTTAAGAGCAGCATTACATGTTCTCAAATACCTCAAAGGCACTCTCACAAATGGTTTATTCTACAATGCCAACTCTGATCTACAATTGACATCCTATAGTGATGCTAATTGGGCTACTTGCCAGTTCTCCAGCAGGTCTCTCAGCACCTATGCTGTGCTATTAGGAAATAATCTAATCTCATGGAAAACAAAGAAGCAATCTACTGTGAGTAAGTCCTCCACAGAAGCAGAATATAGAAGCTTATCTTCTGCTTCAAGTGAAATTTTATGGGTTGAAGGTATTTTACAAGATTTAAACATCATCACTCAACTACCTATTCAACTAATGTGTGACAACACTTCTGCTGAACATCTAGCCAACAACCCAATGTTTCATGACAAGTATAAACATTTGAAGAGGGATATGCATTACATTCGTGAGCAAGTAGAAGCAGGATTCATCAAAATTCAACATGTTACCTCCTCAAATCAATTGGCAGATCTGCTAACTAAACCTCTGCCCTCTAAGCAGCACTTTGACCTCTGCTTCAAGCTTGGACTTACTATGTGTCCAGCTTGAGGAGGGGGTATTAGAGGGTAAGAGGGTTAGGTTAGTTAAGTTAGTTAATTTAGTTATTAAATTCCTTAAATTAGCTTGTTCTTCTTTCTCTCTTCCAACTCTCTTTTCCTTTCTTTTATTTTCTATGCTTTCTCTCTATAAATAAGGTGGTTGTTCCATCCTTTTGTAAGACTCTCTTGAATAGTTTTCCTTAATTGCAATATCATTCATTTCACTCTTCTATACTAATACATTTATCGTTCATTTCTGTATTTTTTACCATCCATTTTTTACACTTAGCGACTTTATGCTTGGCTTTGTCGTGCTTAATTACTGCATGCCTTGCTCTATCTATGCTTGCTCAACAAGAACATTTCAAATTCTTATACTAGCTAGTCTTCGATTTCCCTTTCTCCATTTCACTTATGCTTTGTTGGAATTATAAGCTATATCTCCATAATTGCTTTAAAAGAATATAATAGCCTTGTATCCGATTAGAAAAGTTCAGATCAAGAAAGTTCAAATTCGATCTAATAAATTACAACTATAATAATAACTACAATAAAAAAAATTCAGATCAATTCAAAAAAATTCTGACAAGTTCAGATCAAATCAGAAAAGTTCAGATCAAATCAGAAAATTTGAGATCAGATAAGATAAGAAAATTTCAGATGAATCAAACTCACCTTAAGTGCTAGAGTAGATTGAGTCTCTAGATCACCATGCGTGTCGGGTGTGGGTGGAATTTTATTTCCAGTCCTATTTTTTTGTACGAAATTAGAATTGATTTTGGTTCTGATTTCGTAATTTACATTTCTTGATTCCATAGCCATTGTCAAATTGATTTCCTTCCAAAAATCAAGCACTGATTGGTTCTTCCCTTCATTACCGCATATTGTTTGATTCTTACCCTTATTACCACTCAAAATTTTCCCTTTGTATAGTTAACACTATTCATTCAAAGGATACTGGAAAAAAAATTTGTCCATATATGTTCTCTTTCACAAAAACTCAAACACTTATAAGCAAATATATTCTAGCTGTTCTACATGGCATTGTCCGCGTGTACGAGTATTGGAAAATTTTGACTTTAGGGCAGTGATTCACCTCACGCCGCAACATTTTCTAGATAGGACCTAATATTATTTACTAGTCATTTACATTGTTACTCCCAAAAATGTGGCCCGTGTTAGTGTAGCCCACTTGAATGCAAAAGCCCAATAGGGGATCAACCATCTGCCCAATAAGAAGAGGCCCAACTGAAGCTACTATGTGAAGGGCCACGTGGCAAGACACTATAGGTCCATGTGGCAAGGCACTACAGGTCCACGTGGTAGCATACTATAGATTCACGTGGCAACCTACTACAAGTCCACGTGGCAGCATACTACAGGGCCACGTGACACCACCCTAAGAAGACTTGTGGCACTCATTGATGCTCAGCATAGAAAACCTTATGCAAATCACCAAATGCAACTTTTATGCAAAGACATCTATCCCACATTAATTGAATACCAAAGTTTGTAGGAAGATTCTTGTATAAAACCTTTTATGAGGTGATTGATTTGACACATTCAGTGATTACTGATTTGACAAGACATTAACTTCTAAATTGTCAATAGTATTATTCTAATCTGATTAATTGTGATCATAGTTATTAATATTCTTTTGCATATTTAATTGTATTTGCATTTAATTTCCTTTTCTTATTTATATTTTGGAAAAGGTTGTAGCATATATTTCTGGTAGCCCTCTCCTTTGTTAAAAACCCCTAAAACATACATCATTCTGAAGTCGAATTTATTTTTCTGTAATGACTAGTGATTCTGAAAATTTTGTGTCTACTACTAACTCTCTAAATTTAACCATGCTTGCCTATTCTTTCAATCCTGACATGTCTAAATTAGACCCTGGCCTATTGATGGCAAAAACTATAAAATGTGGTCTAATAAGATGGGATTTTTGTAGACAAATTGCAGTAGATTATAACCTTTTCAATGATATTGCACCTACTGACTCTGTTTGAGATTTTACTACGGATAATAAAACTTGTCATGGGATGCTCCTACACTATATGACTGCACCAATGTATTGAATTTACAATGATAAAAAAGAAACTCAAACCCAATGGAACAATAAAATAAGATAAAGGAGGACTATTGGTTTGTTGGAATCACCGAAAGAAAGGGTTAGATCGATTTATTTGACACTTACTCCCCAGTGACCAAGGTTGCTACCGTTGGAGTCTTAATAGCTCTTGCATCAATTTCGTTAACTTTCTTTGAACATCTTTCACTTAATCTTTACTTTCTTTATCGTTCTTAAACTATTCTTTACACTTAACTTAACTTTCTTTAATTAAGGCCATATAACCCATACTTAAGGATTACATAATCATAATAAAGAAAACCAAGATTTACAATACCATAATCAAGAAACTTCAAGAATCATAAAATAATCATCAAGAACTCATACTTTAACTTAATTCATCAAAACGGGATTCAAGAAACATAAAGAACTCATCAAGGTCATCATCATCAATACAACTCATAGTTCACGCATAATCATGGCTAACTCTCATCATCATATTCATTAATTAAAAGCATCGAAACTTCATGAAAATCGAACATGAACATGATCAAACATCAAACTATCATAACCAATCTTAAAATACATAGAAACAAGGCAAGAATAACATAAAAATAACTTCCCAATCAGCCATAGAATCACGCACATAATGGGCCATAATCATCAAACTTTCAGTCTAATTTGATCATCAAATCTAACCTATGAATCATAGTATACAAACTAGGATAGAAAAGCATGTTACCTTATTGAATTATAAACAAATGAATACACAAAACTTGCTGCCCAGAAAACAATTCGCACGACCCAAAACACACGGTGCATCCACGGCTTCAACACGGCCCACCACGAACTTGCCCGGCTTCAACCACGAACCATCGTGCACCACCTGAACACCACGCAGCACCACCACACGAGGCACCACCGTGCACAACCACTCTCGATCACGCACCACCACACGGACCCAAACCCAAGAACCGAACCCAAACAAATAACCTTGAACAATTGCAATGAAGGCTGATGTGTTTGATTACTTAAAGATCAATAGAGGTTGAATATTTAAGTTTGGGTTTGAAAAGATGATGAACAAAGTTTGGTGTTTAGGAGCCAAAAATGGCGTGTGGAACAAGGCTAATGAGGAGGGTGTCTTGTGTTTAAGTGTGAGCAAAAGATGATTAAGAATGGCAAAATGATCCTTAAGCCTTACTACTACTTCTATTTATAGAAGTTAGTTAAGGTGTGAACATGAGGCAAGTGGCAAAACCAAGCCACACACATGAGAGGGCCGGTTGGGTCTAAGAGAAATAGGGCCAAAATAATCACTTGGGCCATTTGCACCTAAGCATGACTAATCATGTTCAAATTCGCACTTGGCCCAAAACTTAAATTA
The DNA here is from genome assembly GCA_951394345.1 of Salicornia ramosissima. Classification (NCBI taxonomy): domain Eukaryota; kingdom Viridiplantae; phylum Streptophyta; class Magnoliopsida; order Caryophyllales; family Amaranthaceae; genus Salicornia; species Salicornia ramosissima. The sequence continues at coordinate 37,956,257 of OX596236.1, forward strand.
ATTAATTAGAAAATTAAAATAAAATTCTAATTAATTAAAATATAATAAAATAAAATAAATAATAAAACAATTAATCATCAAATAAAATAATCATAATCAATCAATAAAACAAAAATAAATAGTCCAAATAAATTTGGACCATGCATAAAATAGCATAAATATCAACAAATAAACAAAGCAGAAAAATACCAAAAACCTGGGGCGTTACAGATCCTCTCACCAAAGGCCTTTGTAGAAAAATGGTGCTGGAGTCAACACAATGAATGGGGCTAAAGCCTATAGTGGAGTAATTCTTAATGGATACCCAACTTAGAGTCAACGAAGTTCAAAAGGGTCAAACGAAGTTGTGAATAACTCAGTCTATGTACTACGACCATTCCCGGATCATAAGATGTAGTATTTTTGAAATAAAATGTTTTGAGGTTGAGTATTTGCTAGAAATAAGTTCATAGCCCAAAGAGGTAGTATTTAATGAGTACAAACTTGATGAACTTACCTATGTGAAGGTAGAGTAATTGTCTAACCCTTATGAGATCTTCCATGCTTGAGATTTCTAGAGCATTAATGAAAAATCCAGAAATATTCGAGGGACATCTATCTGAGAAATAGTTATTACGAGAACAATGTTGATTTGAGATAAGGCTAAGTGTGTAGATGGGTTCAACAAAATCCTTTACATGTTTAGGAATATCTAGCTGCCTAAAATGATTGTCGTATAAACCGTTTGTGAACCACATTAATTCAAGTCCACAAGACATTGAAGCTTAAAAATGACATTGCCAATGCCCAAAATTACCTTCCATACACGTTTTCTCATCTTTTTAATCATGTGGGGGAATGTTGGAGTTATAAGATATATCTCTATAATTGCTTCAACAGAATATAATAGCCTCGAATCCTACATTGGAAAAATGAAGATTTCCTATCTTCTTTATGTATCCCATAGTAGTATTGTTTTATGTTAAGTGCTAGAGTGGAGGCTCTAGATCACCACGCTCGTGCATGTCGGGCAAGACGATGGGCGCGGCGCGAGTGTGGTGGAATTTTATTTCTGGTGCTATTTTTTTGTACGAAATCAGAACTTATTTTGTAATTTACGTTTCTTGATTTCATAGCCGTTGTCAAATTGATTTCCTTCCTAAAATCAAGCAATGATTAATATTGATTGGTTCTTGCCTTCATTACCGCACACTGTTTATTTACTTTTTTAAAAACTAAGATTTTTTTGAAGGGGTTTAGGGTGTATATGAAGAGGAAGATCAGCTGCTACCCATTACCCTGTTTTCTTTTCTTTCATCACTATAGATGTATGAAGTGGAAATGAAATTATTGTAGTAATTGTACATAAAATCTTTGGTCTGATAATTTATAATTAAAAAGTTACAACTGCAAACTCAAAGTCTGAACTAAAAGAGGCTTTTGTAATGAAACAAGAAACAAAATTGGTTTATGTTGTGTAAGAGTGATTTAAGGTAATTATTAATTTAATTAATTTTATTTAATCAATAATTAAAAAAATTAACCTAAACCTGATTGGAACTTATTAGACCTTATTGGAACTTATTTTTTTAAGATGAAGAGAACGCGCCCTGAAATTCAATTAGTCATTTTATTAGTCATTTCTCCACATTGGTTGATTCTATAAACTTCAATTCATGCAGCAAGTGGGAAAGATTTTCAACTAAAGTCGTGCCAGATTAACAAAATTAATAAGCTTCATTTAAAGGATATAAACATACTAACAATACCTCGTTAGCTATTAACTTCCGTAGTACATTATTTGCATATAGCTTGGGAATATCATCCTTCTCTTCTTTCGAGGGATAGTGGACAGACAATGTCATCACCTCCACATAATGTATAAATTGACACATGAGTAAAATTACATGCGTTACGTGCATATATGGGATCCAATTAGGGCTTAGATTGTAACCATGTATGACTATATTAGTTGCAATTCAAGAATTGTGAAAGAATCTTACTCCAGATATTGAATCCCAGGAATGACTTAATCTTTGATAAGAAATTAAGAATATCTTAAAATCACAAGTATGGGCGTTTCTGCTAATTTAGGGCCCAGGGCAACGTATAGCCTTCTTTGAATAAATATAATTTATAGATATTTTTTTTATTATAAAAAACTACAAATTATTTGATAAATCAGATCAACCATCTGATTTATTTCATTAAATTCATTTACATTTTTATAACAATATCAATGAAAAAGGGCAGGAGTCAGTCTCTAAAGGCCCCATCACTTTCAAAGTGAAAATTTTAAGGCTAGTGTCAAATATTTTGTTTATAAACATAAGACCGAATGCCCTTGGTGCTAATCCAAGCTCCAAGTTCTTATTCCCCATTAGTTGACCCCAAAAAAGGGCCAATAGTGACGAGTCTCACGAGGAAGAAGGGTGGCCACCCATGCCCCCTAATACATTTCCAAGTGTTTCATTAAAATGGTGTCTCCGCTGTAATAGGTCAAGCCACTCGAAAATCAAAATCAAAAATGATTCACTAAGGGGTGTCTCGGCTGTAATTGGTCGAGCCACTAGAAAAACTAAAATTGATTCATTAGGGGTTTTCTCGGCTGTAGTTGGTCGAGTCACTCGAGAAACTAAAATTGATTCATTAGGGGGTGTCTCGGCTGTAATTGGTCGAGTCACCCAAAATTTAAAATGATTCATCAGGGGGTGTCTCGGCTGGAATTGGCTGAGCCACACGAAAAACTTAAATGTTAACAAATGGGTTTCTCGGCTACACGAGGCCGATCCATTAGACAAAGTTGAATAATTTTCAAATATACAAGTGTCCAAATAAGAAAGCTATAAATAAGATCTTTTATATATTAAGAAATAAAGGAAAGTGCAGTAAAAAATGGGCAAGGCTCGGCACTTGCCATACTAAAATAAAAAGCTTACAAATAAAATAGAAAAAGCACTCCTAAGTGCTATTAGTCTTATCACTATCCTCGTCTGGAACAGGCTTCGCAGGCGAGGGAGGGATGGGTCGACCAATTTGGCCAAACAAACTCTTCATAACAACCCAGTCTAAGAATTGACTGAACGGATGGAAGCCTTTGTTTGAGTAAGCCTTATTCCAGGCCTCCTCGACCTTACTCCTGTATGCTTCCTCGATTTCTATCTCCCGCAAGGGAGCTTCCTTCTTCAGTTTTTGAAGAAGGTCTTCCTTCCAGGCCAACAAGTTGACCATCTCTTCCTTCTTCTGCTGAAGGATGTCACACTCAATATTTAATTGATTAATAATAGTATGATGTTGAGTACAGTCAGGCTCGACTAACTTACCCTTCTTCTTCGATCCTAAGGGCTCGACATTTTTCCTTTTACCCAAAGAGGCCCAAGCCTCACCCTCGAGAGGGCATCCCATTCTCCCTTCCCAACGCTCACCTTCCACTCATACTTCATATTCAGATAGGCTTCGTCCTAAAAATCACCTAACTTCTCCCTGGGAGGTCTAACCGTTGGGGTCTTCTCTTCCTCCCTTTGGTGCATCCTCAACTCATACAGCTCATTCAAAAAGGCATCGTCTTCCTTCTCTTTAGGAAGTCGACTATTGGAGGACATCTCTTTCTCCTTGGGAAGGCAAGACATGTTCACTACAGCCCAAAATAGAACGAGGGTCACAACAATAATAATGACAAATAAAAGTACCAAAGAAAGATAAAATAAGAAAAGATCACCTTTGATCAGTCCATTTTGGGACCAATTCTCCCGGCTCTTTTTGCTTGTTTTCCATGCATTTTAGTCTTAGTTTTTCATGTTTTAAACCTTTTTAGCTTAGTTTTAGTTTATTTAGAGTTTTCGTTGAATAATGTCGTTTTATAGTTGTTTTTGTTAATAATTGAGCTATTTTGTGTTACTTATGCCTTTTGTTCTTTAATGTAGGTGTTTTGCGGGTTTCCAAGCGATTCTCGAAAGCCTTCAAGGGTTGTGAGTGTGACGACCCGACTCGCTTAAACCGGCGCAGAAGAAACCGACGAGTCGAATAGTCAGAACTAATAAACTAAAATACCTAAAAATTAAAACAAAACCTCAAAATGGCATATATGCTAAATCCAAAGGTACAACACCCACAAGATTGTACATATCTAACCCAAATATCAACGTTACTACTACTAACAAATGTAAACTCCAAATGTATATGTTAGAGTTAGAAAATTACACAAGTACTACTACTATAGTCCAAAACTAGAAATCATAAAACAACAACACAAAAACTAAATAACATCGGCGCTCGCCCAACCCAAAGCTAAGCAAGAACCTCATCATCAGAATTACCTGAAAAATAACAACAGTCCACCGTCAGTGGCGAGTCACATAATTGTCCCACCCTAACGGGGATACACATGAACATAGCACAAATCAAACAACTAAATCAAACATACAACCATACATCAAAACATGCGAACCAACATATCATACTACCATCAATTAATAATAACAAGTAATCATGCTAACTCGACTAACTTAACCAGCAATTAACAAATCTTTAAACTGGGCGCAATCATTCACATACTAGACCGGACTATGCACGTACTAACGCATCTTACGCGATCGAACTTTCTACTATGCCAGGATTGAGAATCTTACTCTCAACCCCATGAAACCAATCTTACTGGAAATCCATATCCGAAGACAACATAGTAAGACCACCAACTATCCCAATACCGCGGATAGGATAGGGGCAACGTCTTAACCCAAATACTTAGAATCTTACTCTAAGTTTTAGGCGTCTAGTAGCAAAATCAAGCTAATCTTAACTTTAATCGAAATTTACATTCTTAGTTAATTCTTAAGTTGCATCTTACGCCTTGACTCAAGAAATAACATGTAAATCAACAAATCTTGGAACCTCTTATAACAATCTTTAACTTTTTTTAACCTTTCTTTAATTATTACTAACTTTCTTTAACTTTCAAGACTCGACCAAGAACTCAAAGAACTCACAAAGAGATCATCCAAGATTCAAGAACTTCAATCAAGAACTCAATCAAGATTCAAGAACTTCAACCAAGAACTCATTCAAGATTCAAGAACTCAATTCCAAAACCATTAATACACGCATAACAACAAGTTCAACAATCAACTTCCAATCATCAAAACTTCACCAAACATGAACATGAACAACATCAAACAATAAACTAACACAATCAATCATGAAATACGCATATTCAAGTAGAAATCATCATAAATTCATCACCCAAAATCAGATTATAATCCACACATAAAAATGGGTACATAACATCAAAAGGGTCTAATCTAATCACTTAATCTATACTATGAATCATAGTATACCAACTAGATTGAGAAAGTATGTTACCTTATTAAAGTTTAAGCACAAATTAACAAAAAACTTGCAGCCCGAAATTCGAACCACACGGCCCCAACACATGGCCCAACTGCACGGTTGCACACGAACACGGCACCTCTTCACGGACCACCCCACGAACCACCGTCTTTCCACTCGTGCCACCACTCGAACCACACGGTACCACAGCCTACTGCACGGCTCTACTCGAACCACCACACGAACCCAACAATGAACCCCAAAACCCGAACCCACTACGCAATCTTGATAAATTGACAATGAAAAATAATTGTGTTTTGTTACTAAAGATCAATGGGGTTTGAATCTTTAAGTTTGGGTTTGATTTGGTGATGAAAAATGATTTTGGGTGTTTGGTAGCCAAAAATGGCTTGTGATTGATGGCAATGGAGGGAGTTTGTGTTTTAAACTTTGGATGGCAAAGGATGGCAAATGAGCAAAATGAATCCTTAAACCTTACTACTACTTCTATTTATAGAAGTTAGTTAAGGTGTGAAAGCAAGGCAAGTGGCAAAACTTTGCCATGCACAAGGGGGGGCCAGTTCTCTTAGGGCTCAAATGGGCCTAATGGGCTTTCGATACTTACTTGGGCTAATTGCACTCATGCATGACTAATCATGCTTGAATCGATTTTGGCCCACAAATATTAAATAATTAATTAGAAAATTAAATAATAAAAATTCTAATTAATTAAATAATAATAACATAAATGATAATCAATCACAATAAAATAATATTCGAATTAATCGAAATTATTCACATAGAATAAACATAAAATAAATAATAAATAGTCCAAAAATAATTTTGGACCATACATAAAAAATCACATAAATACAAATAAATACACGACAGAAATACCAACAAAATCAGGGTCGTTACAGTGAGAGGTCCCAAGAAGCTTAGAGAAGCATGCCGCAAAGCTAAGACCACAAGACAAGGCAAAGTGCACCCAAAGGGCATTTTTGTAATTTTTAAGGCTTGTCGGGCCCGAGGCCCGATGTCTCGGGAGGCGTGCCAACCCGCCCCGAGAATCCCGAGCAAAAGTTGGAAGCATTTGGGTCAAGTGATGGTCGCGGACAGAGCCAAGCACGCGCCCACGCTAAATGACCATCACCTGCGACAGCCCCCAAAGAAAGCAACGCCCAGGCTAGCTCGAGCCCTCACTCGCGGCCGCGCCACCTCCAACGTCGCGCCCGCGCCGCTAGCTTCTTGCCCGAGCCACCCCTGCCGCGCGTCCGCGCCTGAGCCGTGATCTGCAGCTCTGTTTTTGGGTCGTGTTTGCTGCTGGCTCGTGTTGTTCTCAGCTTCGAATCGTGCCTCTTCTATGCTTGGCCCCTTTGTTTTCTCACTTGTATATATACCTTCAAATGTCCCTAAACATAAGAACAAAACTTTAGATTAGTTTTAAGTCCCAATAAAATCAGATTTGCTTAGGGTTTGAGGAGAGAGAAACCCTATCTTCCTCTTCCCATGGTTAGGGTTTATGTTTGGTTTTTGTTCCATAGCTTTAAGTCTAGTTTTATCTCTTGATTTTGGGTGTTTATTGAAGATAATGAATGGATTTGAAGGTTTGCTCAAGTGACATGGTCAATCCAACAACTTTGCTCATCAAATTTCAATAAGTTCTCATTTTCTCTTCTTTGCTCTTTCTTTATTTTCTTTTGCTTTCAATCTTGTTTTTCTCATGTTTTTGAAGTAGTATAGTGTTTAAATTATGCAATTTGATGTTTCATTACTTTATAATCTTGCTTGTTGGTAGATTTAATGTTTAATTTCATTTTTGTATGCTTGTTTTTCTTAGTACAATGCTCTTGTTCATGTTTTATGAGTAGTTAATTTCTAGGGTTTGAAGGTGATGGGTTCATGACTTAAAATTGGGGGTTTTCATATAGTTTTTGGGTTGAATTCTGTTCATGGTTGGTTAATGTTGGTGTCAATGAACTTAGAGATTAGCTAAAGGCCATAGTTAATTTCTTGGTACTTTCGAAGTATAATAGGGTTTTGTCTATGAGTTAATTATGCTTTGATTTTCATTGCCCAATGTTGCTAGTGAGACCATTACAACGGAAGTCGGTGGTCGAGCTAGGAATCCACTTTAGGTACGTTGTTAGTGAGACTATTACAATGGGAGTCGGTAGTCGAACTAGGAATTTACTTCTAGTGAAACCTTGGTATTATTGTGATCATTGAATGTAATGATAACGTCCATTCGGGAGAAGTCGTTATTGTTATATTCATTCGTTAACTCCTAAATCACTCCGGGAGGAGGTTTAGGTACTTTATTAGAGTTTAATTCCCCTTCCCTGATTTAGTTCGTTCTTTAGACTTTTTGAAGTAATTTCCCCGAAATCAATTGAACTTGGATCCGACAACCCCATACCTTAGTTTATTATCTTTCGCATTTGTTTTTCTTGATAGTTTTAGCTTCCATTTCAAACAACAAATCCAAGATCCTCAATCGACTTAAATCGCACAACACAATTCACGACTTGTTCCCCGTGTTCGACACCCCCACTCATACTACAACGGGGGTTTTAATTGTTTGGTGAAAGAGCCCAAAAACCCCTTCATCAAAATATCACCTTCAAAAGGAAACTAGAGCTTGATGCTACTTCAGAACCTCTCTCTCTTCTTTCTCTCTCAAGAATGGTAAAGTGATTTGTGAAAAATGCTATGAATCAAGTGGTGTTTATAGAATTTCAAGCTCATTATTATTCCAATTTTACCCCTACAAGTTGGTTGAAAGCATTAATTACTCCCTAAAAGCTAGTTGGGGGCCCAAGTTACATGGTTTTACTATAAAAGTCCACGAAATTTGCCTGATTATCACTTTAGGCCCAAATAAAGGCCCATTTTTGGAATGAAACAATTCCACATGGCAATGCCTAATAAGGTCTACACCAGGCCCAATAAGTGGCCCACTATTAGACTGAAAAAGTCCATATAGTAGACCTTAATTATAGCCAAAATTTCTTTATTGGCACCTAAGTTCAAAGGTGCCTCGCCTAAGCATGGCCGAAGTCTTCAATGATTTCCAGAAATTTCAAACGAGTCTGATGAACAATTGTATAACTTTGAGCAATCCACTCGGTTTAAGGGCCATCAACCATCTGATTGATTGCCCCCTAAATTTTTTGGAAAAGAACTATTGCCAAGATATTTAAGCGACCAATCACCCAGACTCTTTAAACCGACTACATTGCTCAAGGGCAATAATATATAAGAAATAAAAGCTAAGTATTGAACAAATAATTTGATGAAAAGAAGTCTCGTCATATTAATTAAAAATTGTTTATTATAAACTACGGCGGACTAGCCGCCAATACAAAAAAAAAATAAAAATAAACAAGCTAAAAACTAAAACTAAAAACAAGGGTGGCCTAGCTCTCAGCATCATCTTCATCATCATTATCTTCAGATATCTCAGGAAGAAGGGGAGGGTCGCGCCCTATTTTCTCACAAAGGGACTTAATGTCCACCCAGTCAATAAAACGACTCAGGCGCCCAATGTGACGACCCGACTCGCTTAAACTGGCGCGGAAGAAACCAACGAGTCGAATAGTCGATCTAACATAAGAACATACAAAAAAAATTAAAACAAAACCTCAAAAATTATTATTACTAAATCCCAAAAGTACAAAACCATAAGTTGCACATAACTAAATCCCAAATAGTCGCTACTAATGAATTAACTCCAAAACACTATCAAAGTTAGAGTACAAGAATTACAACCACTAAAAGTCCGAAACTAAAAACAGAATACCAACTAAATAAATAAATGTACAACAGCGGTCGCGCAACCCAAAGCTAAGCAACACCGTCATCATCAGAGTTACCTGAAAGTGAACAACAATCCACCGTCAGTGGTGAGTAACATAACAGTCCTACCCTAACATGGATACACATGATCATAGAATAAATCAAATAAGCATATCAAGCACTCATACATACCAACCATGCGACACAACATCACAATAATATAAAAAGCGATAACAACAATAAACAATGATAATTATCAAAACTCGACTACTTCAATCACTCAATCTTATCATTACTTAATCTTTGTCGCTATCATTTACATATTAGACCGGACTATGCTCGTACGAACGCATCTTACGCAAACAAACTTTCCTACTATGCCAGGAATGAGAATCTTACTCCCAAACCCATGAACCCCATCTTACAGAAATTCATATCATAAAGACGACATAGCAAGTATACACTATCCCAATACCGCGGTTAGGATAGGGGCAACGTCATAACCCAAGTCTTAGAATCTTACTCTAAGGTTAGGCGTCTAAAAGTAAACTTAAGCTATCCTTTACATCTTTACAACTTTGTTATTCTCAAGCTATCTTACTTCTAACAGTATTTTCAAGCTATCTTTACTTTCTTACATTTTGGTTAATCTTAAGTTGCATCTTACGCTTTTACTTAAGACTAACTATAAAACCCATAATCTTGAAACCTCTTTAATCAATCTCTATAACTTTCTTTCATTATTCCTTACTTTCTTTAATAATCTTTAATTACTTTTAACTTTCTTTAATCAAGACTACGAGATCAACACTTAAAGACTACATAATCATAATAAAGAACATCAAGACTCATCATAACACAACCAAGAAACTTCAAGATTTCAAGAAACATGACCAAGATTAGAATCCTTAACTTAATTCATCAATTCAAGATTCAAGAAACATAAAGAACTAATCAAGAATCATCATCACTCCATGCTCAATAGTACACGCATATCACCACCATACTTCAACTACATTTTCATCAATAATATGCATCAAAACTTCATAGAAATTGAACATGACCATGAGCAAACATAAATTTGTTATAAGTAATCATAACATGCATGAAAACTAATCAAAAACATCACAAAATAATCACCCAAATCAGCCCATAATCCATGCATGAACATGGCTAAGTTCATCAACAATCTAGCCTAATTTGATCGTCTAATCTACCCTATAATCATAGTATTCAAATTAGGATAGAAAAGTATGTTACCTTAATGAAGTATAACACACAAATACCCAAAACTTGCTGCCCGGAAACAGAACTACACGGCCCAACCACAGCAGCTGCACGGCCACGGCACCACACGAGCACGGCTCCTTTGCACGGACCACCACGCACGGCCTTCAACACGATACACACACGAACCACCCCTTCGAACACGAACCCAACGAACCACCCCAAAACTAAACCCGAAATTAAGCCCGAACAAGGGATCTTGAATGAAATCAATGTGATTTAGTTTGTGTTTTGATACTTAAAGATCAATGGAGGTTGAATCTTTAAGTTTGGGTTTGAAAAGATTGAAGAACAAGGTTTGGTGTTTAATGCCAAAAATGGCGTGTGGATTTGGATGGCAAGGATGGAGAGAGTTTGTGTTTAAATGTGGCAAAGGATGATTAGAATAGCAAATGAATCTTAAGCCTTACTTCCACTTCTATTTATAGAAGTTGGTTAAGGTGTGAACATGACGCAAGTGGCAAAAATCATGCCACATCACAAGGGGGCCGGTTATGGCTTGCTCAAAATGGGCTTCTAAGTTTATTTGGGCTAATTGCACTTAAGCATGACTAATCATGTTTAAATTCACACTTGGCCCAAAACTTAATTAATTAATTGGAAAATTAAAATAAAATTCTAATTAATTAAAATAAAATAAAATAAATAATAAAACAATTAATCATAAAATAAAATAATCATATTCAATCAATAAAACAAAATAAATAGTCCAAATAAATTCGGACCATACAAAAAATAAACATAAATAGACAAATCAACATAGCAGAAAAATACCGAAAAACTGGGGCGTTACACCCAAAATCGTCACCTGAGTAGGCCAATTCCCAAGCCTCGGTCACCTTTTTCTTGTAAGCCATCTCGGCTACCAAGACTTTCCGGATTGAATCCTTTTCCAGAAAGGCGACCTTGCCCTCCAACTCCCCTTTTTCCTTCTGGAACTGGGTTACTTGAGTTACAACCGAGTCCTTGGTTGTAATGGCCTCATTCTCGGCTGTGATGGCCTCGTCCCTAGCTGTGATGGCCTCTTTCTTTTCCTTGGCACCTTCTCCGCCACCTCCTTTTCTAGGATAAGTTCGTTTATCCTGGTGAAATGCTTAGCGAGATCAGCCTTGAGGTTAATGATGGTGTCAGCCTGCGATTCCATGGTAGTACTAGTTAGTTGATCTTGGTGAAGGGTAGTGAACATAACAACGTTTTTTGTGTCACTAACTTCAGCCCTAGATTCCTTGACAGCCTTTACTTGATCATATCGCCAACTTCTGGCCCCTTCTAGCCTCAGCATAACCTGAAAAACGAGTAATGTTAGTAACGTTTGAAAGTTCTAAAATAATTTAAAATCATAAAAATAAGCAAACTTATATCTGCTAAGGCATACTCAATGGGGGCAATATGCCCATCATTGAACCCCCTAAAGTTGTGGGCAACTTCTTTGCATGCCCCTTTGATCATCTCACGGACGATCTTCACTTTTTCTTTGCCCGAGTAGCCGGGCAAGGGAGGGCCTGGGGCCATGCTCTCGGCCTCCTCCTCAGATGGGCCTCCTAAGAGGTCTGAAATAGGAATAACAATCAAGTCCAGATGAGAGGGGGACGAAGAAATGGTGCGCCCTAAAATAGAACGCACTGTTCTTACTCGGTTGGAATAGTATTTACCTCCCAATTTACTCGCCATCTTTTTTATGGGCGAGGGAATGTTCTGATCTATTGGCGTTTGCAGCCTGTAAAAATATCGGTAGAAGGCTGGACCTCTGGCTAATGCACAACCAAAGTTGTATCTTCCCCCTCCACGGGGGTAGGTCTAGTCTTCTTCAAGGCCACCTGCTCCCCAGGGGCCATGATTCCTTTTCCTTTGTTCTTTTTGCCCCCGTCTCCAGGGGCCTTTTTCTTGATGCCACTTGAGCTAGCACCTGTAATGAAAAAGAAGTTAGAATATAATTAATAAACATCTTACTCGACCTTAATAAAGGACGAGTGGGGTAAAAAAGTATAAATTACTTACAAACACCCCCCTCGACCTTAATAAAGGACGAGAGGGGTAAAAAATATAAGTTGATTACAAACACCCCCCTCGGCCTTAATAAAGGATGAGAGAGATGAAAAATATAAGTTGATTACAAACACCCCCCCTCGGCCTTAATAAAGGATGAGAGAGGTGAAAAATATAAGTTGATTACAAACACCCCCCTCGGCCTTAATAAAGGACGAGAGGTGAAAAATGTAAAATGCTTACAAATACCACACTCGACCTTAACAAAGGAGGAGAGGGGTGAAGAATGTGAATTGTTTACACACCCCCTCGGCCTACATGATGGTTGGTGAGGAATTATTTATATGTTGTTTACAACATACCCCCTCGGCCCACGTAAAGGCCGAGGTAGGGGGTTGCAAGCAACCTCCCATTATATACTCACTCGGCCCAAATGATGGCCGAGTGAGATATTATTTATATGTTGATTGCAACATACCCCCTTGGCCCACATAAAGGCCGAGGCAGGGGGTTGCAAGCAACCTCCCATTATACACTCACTCGGCCCAAATGATGGCCGAGTGAGACATTATTTATACACTAGTATATGAATTTTTATATGTATTTTATACTCATGTGTTGTGTTTTATACACCTAAATGATATTTTATATGTTTTATTAATTAACGTTCATAGAACGATTTAAAGTAAGTATTTATATAAATACTATTATTTGAATATTTAAATAATTTATAAATATTTATAAAGGAATTTTACTAAATCATATTTGAAAATAGCACCAAAGGTTTTAATTATGTACTTTGGGCGTCGTTTAAAAATAAAATATTCCAGTTTGAAAAAGGGTAAAAGTTCCTACGCTTATTATTGTAAGCTCAACCTAATAGGAAACCTAAATCTTGAGCATTTTATGTTTGCACCTTTATTTTTTTTTTCCCATGTTATTTCCCCCTGTTATTTTGGTGATTATCATGACTTTTTTTTATATTTTTGTTTGCATTGATTAATATTTTTAATTTTGTGTTTATGTTGTGAACATTTTTCCTTGGGGTCGTGAACATTGCATTATGGTGAACATTTTTCATTTATGATGTGAACATTTCTGTATATTTGATTTTTTATTTTGTTGTAAACAACAATTTTTGTTTATTTTTTGGTTTATAAGTAATGTTCACATGCTTATAAGCAATGTTCAAAAGATTATAGGTAATGTTCATATGATTATAAGTAATGTTCACATGATTATAAGTAATGTTCACATCAATGTTCACATGATTATAATTAATGTTCACAGAATTATATGTAATGTTCACAGAATTATATGTAATGTTCACAGGATTATATGTAATGTTCACATGATTATATGTAATGTTTACAAGATTATATGTAATGTTCACATGATTATATATAATGTTCACAGGATTGTAAGTAATGTTCACAGAATTATATGCAATGTTCACAAGATTTTGATTACTTTTTATTGTGAACATTTGTACTTTTGTGGTGAACGTTTGTGTTTGAGCTCGTGATTATTCTTCATATTATCGTGATTTCATGAATATTTATATTTAGTTGTAATATGTAAGTGTCTAATGTGCTGAATGTGGAATGTTGTGTTTGTATTTTTTTGGTGAATATTGTGCATAGTCTTGTGAACATTACTCTTTTTGTGTGTGAACATTAGTCTTTCGTGTGTGAACATTTGTAGGGTGTATAAGTTCACATGTGACATTATATTCTACAAAATATGATGAATATTGTGCATAGTCTTGTGAACATTACTCTTTTCGTGTGTGAACATTACTCTTTCGTATGTGAATATTTGTTGAGTATATAAATTTACAGGTGACATTCTACTAAATGTGATGAATATTGTGTATAGTCATGTGAACATTACTCTTTTCGTGTGTGAACATTACACTTTCGCATGTGAACATTTTGTAGAGTGTATAAGTTTACAGGTGACATTCTACAAAATGTGATGAATATATATTATGCATAGTCTTATGAACATTACTCTTTTTGTATGTGAACATTACTCTTTCGTGTGTGAACATTTTTAGAGCGTATAAGTATACAAGTGACATTCTATAAAATGTGATAAATATTGTGCATAGTCTTGTGAACATTACTCTTTCATGTGTGAACATTACTCTTTTGTGTGTGAACATTTATATAGTGTATAAGTTTACAGGAGAGACTCTATAAAATGTGATGATTATTGTGCTTAATACGATTATACATACAGAAAACATCTCGGCCACATAAGTAGGGGGCCGTGTTGATACGATTGAGTCTGTTGGCAAACTCTTGGTCTTCAGTATATACATACAGAAAACGTTTCCTCCAGTCTTTCCACTTATTATTTTTAGAAAAGGTCATTTGATATGAAGGTCTGGTACTAAGAAAGTACCACAAATCACAACTGTTATCGACCCTATTTAAATAGTGCATATGTGCAAAACAGGGAAAAGATAGGTGGTACCCCATGATTTGGCATGTGGCTATGTAGCCTAGGATGTTGGCCTAAGAATTGGGGGTAAGTTGCCATAAAACTAGTCCATACCCCTCTAGTACTTCTAAGATAAACGGGTGTAGAGGGAATCTGAGGCCCTGGTCTATTACGGCCTCATACACAGGGATTGCCTTCCTAGGAAGGACTCACACATTTGCTCCCACCTTGGGGACTTCCAGAGTGTAACCCTCACCAAAAGCAAACTCTCTTTTCATGACCTCCAGGTTGGCTGTATAAAGGCCAAAACAGGATTGGATTTGTTCACACATCATCAGGTAATAAAAGCGCTCGACCCTCTTGGTAGGAACCTTGAAAACTTGACTGGCCTCGGCCAATTGGTCACCTTCCTGGCTCGGCTCACTTACCACAGTAGCCTCTGGCCTCTCAGAACCCGAAGGAGCTGGGCTGGTCTCTTGGTTTTCATACACCTGAGTCTGACTCGGATCAATGGCTGGGTCCTCTGGTGTAGGGCTACGACTTATCAGTCGCCCAGTTAGTTACACTCTTGCCATTGTACCCTGCAAAGGTACGAAGGAAAGAGCTTTCAGAGAGTAGGAAAGTTTAGAGCTCGACCAAAAGGATTGACAAGGACCAGACTCCCTAGATTCTTTGCTACTGGTGGACTCAGTCATTTTATCAATAATAAAAATAATAATAAAAATCGACCGACCCCTAATAACCAAAGGAAAAATGACTAAGCAAAGAAGGAATACCTGAAGGAGAAAATGGAGGACTCAGACGAACTGTTCTGGAGGAGATCTTCACATCCCAAGCAAATCAAAACCCAAGTTCTTCAAAGTTCTTGATGAAATGAAATAAATTCCCTCAGTCAATCGACCAATTTGTTTTTTCTCAGACTCTCTCTCTCTAATTCTTCTCTCTAGAAAACAATGAATGTAAAAAAAATTATGAAAATGATTAGGGGGTATTTATAGACCCCCAATCATTTCAAAATTCAAAAATTTCCCCATTTTCCCACCAAAAGTTGGTTAGGGCATTAATTAGAGATGAACTGTTCAAAAGAGGAAAAATTAGCCTAATTTTCCTCCTTCTGAGGGGCAAATGTTATTGCCAATTATATGGCCCCAAATGACTAATGAGGCCCAGCAAGATAAGGAGGCCCAACATGATGGAACAGCCCATTCAAAGGCACAACTCACTAATAATCCAAAAACCATCAGCCCAAGATCATCAAAAGCCCAACAGAAGCCTCAAGTGAAGGGCCACGTGGCGAGGTACTACAGGGCCACGTGACAAGGCACTACAAGTCCACATGGCAGCATCTTACTGGTCCACATGGCAGAATACTACAGGGCCACGTGGCACTACACTATGAAGACACATGGCAGCTTGGAGTTCAGCATGGAAGTTAGGCAAAACACCAAATGATGAGAAACATGTAGAGCAATCCCACATTGATAGTTTACAAAAATATGTAAAGAGATTCTTGTATAAAAGGCTTTATGAAATAATTGATGAAACACAACCCAATGATTGCTGATTTGACAACACATTGTGAACGACCCGACTTTTTAACTGTCGATTGACGAAGGAAATCGACATACGGATCATTACTTAAACAATAAACTTAATATTAATTGAATATTCAAAAACTAAGGCATCTTTTATTAGCTTAATAACCAAAAATCCAAAGGTCTACAAAGATAAATACTAAAATTACATAAATTAAATATGTTTTTCCCAACAGGCTGGGATAACTACTGGCATAAAAGTCTTATTGAAAACTCTAAATAAACTAAGGTTAACTACAGATCTCAGCCACACAAAGCCCAATCCCAGCGAAAGCCCGTCCTAAGCTGCTGCATCATCACCTGAAACTGAGGGTGGGGTCCACCGTCAGTGGCGAGTAACTAGGTTGTCCCGCTTAAATGAGGAACCGCTAACCACATAATAGCATAGAATCGTACACGAAAATCTCACGTAAACGTAACACATTTCATACAAAAACACATACAGGGTACGTATAAAAATACGTACAAAAATACGTATAAAAATACGTATACAATACGTATAATAATACCTGCAAAATACGGTTAGCAATACGTACGAAAACACGCATACAATACGTATAATGATACCTGCAAAATATGGTTAGAGATACATACAAAAATACGTATACAATACAGGTACAACATACAAATACATATACGTATACGTACATACTTAAGTCGTACAAATACAGATATACACAGCGGAAGACTTATACTATTCGTAGTACGTTACAATTTATACTTAACTTATATTATACATATGCTTATAACTTAATTATCATCATTCTTAACATAATATGTCTTATCTTACCTTAACTTCATATCATATTATATCATACATATTTAACTTATCATATTCTTAACTTCTTAGCGGACCGGTCTTTATAGCTCGTAGTGAACCTTTGCGTCCACAACTTTCCTAAAACATGTCGGGGTGAACCTTTGCGTCCCACCCGTAGCCCTCCTTTGCGAGAACTAAGCCTAAGCTATGGCCATAACCCCTAAATAGTCCTCCTTTGCGAGAACCACCTAGACGACTACATATCCTAGAATCAAGAACTGCGCAGATACCGCAGTCTGGCAGTGGCAACGACTTAACCCGATTGATAACCTTTGCGCCATCGCAGGGGCGTCCTATCTTATTAACCCGATTAATGACCTTTGCGTCATCGCAGGGGCGTCTTATTATCTTTCTTATACTCGGAAGTACTAGGTGACCGTAATCGGGAATGAAATGTTCGAAGTCCCAGGAAAGAGAGGTGCGGCACGTATATTGGCCACCTTAAATACCAAGTCTTTCCTAGCCAGAGATCGAAACAAATCAATAACCTTTTACCCTGTTTCCTTTCCTTCCTTATTAATATCTTATTATACTTTCTTCCTATTGTAACTTATCCCTACTGACTTCCTTGATAATATTATGGTGACAAATATAATAACTATCCCTGAAGTCCTTTTATTATTATGTTACAACTTATTCCTTTTGTCTTATTATTATTACCCTTCATATTACAACCTATCCCTGATAGTTCCTTTAATAAGTAATAATTATAATAATAATAATAATTCCTAAAATTATCCCAATATTATTATAAGTCAAAATTAAACTAAAATTAATCAAATAAAATGTGGCCCACTCGACATTTTGTGAATAATCATATAAGAATTAAATAAATTCACAAGCTCATCATATAATTAATTAAACAAATTAATAAATCATCTAAAATAACAATTAACAACATAAATTATTCAAAACATGATAAAATTCCTACTTTTCATATTTTATACCACTCGAAAACTCCATTTCAGCAATCACGAAAATTAACAAAATTAATTAAATACAATCATCAATAATTAGCAATTTTAACTTAATAATATTAATTAAAAATCATACTTTAAACATTAAAGTTATCAAGAATCAGATCAAAATCAACACTTTATATACATGATATCACACGGCATTCTGGCATATTAAAATTATCAAGATTAAATCCAAGAATTCAATAATAACATGTTTTAATAATTTACTCACACTATTTTACACAATCTGATTTTAAAGAATTAAATTAAAAACCACCATTAAAAGGTCTCGAATAATCTGGAAATTTTTATGGAAGCTAGAAAAAGGTTTAAGGTTTAACGTGCATAAATTTCGTCCAAAAATAAAATCATTTACTATTTTTAAGGGATTTTATAACCACCAAATCAAATTAGGCTGAAATCAGTTTCAGATTTTTCTGCCATAGCAAACGAACTTTAAAAATTACGAAAATTTAACACAAGCTGTAAAACAGTATTACTGACTTCCACCTAAAATTTTGTAGCTATTCGAATTGAATAAATATCTTAATAAATTTGTAAACCAAATCTGAACAGTTTTACCAGTTTGAAAGATTAAATTATTATAAGCAATAAAAGGACGAATTTTGCCACGAAATAAATCATGATTTATAATGAAATAGTAAAGAAATTCCCACGAAAAATTCATCAAGAAATAATAAGATATGATTAAGAAATAAATTCATACAAATAATTATTAAACAATTAAATATTTCAAGAAACTACATAAAATGATCAAGAAAATTTCATAATAATTCATAAAGATTACATATTATCATCAAGAAAAATTACATAATATCATATCATATGATTCGAAATTTTCTAGGTGATCATGACACTAATTCCTAACAATTTTCATGTTTTAATCCTAATTAATTATATAGCTAACTTGTTCCAGATTTAAATGAGAGAGCTTAGTTACCTCTGATCGCTAAAATATTCCAAGGCAAAAATTCACCCCTTTGGATGAATATGGCACGGCTGATTTTTGAGGGAAAGGAGGATAGTTTTCTTTTAGGGTTTATGAACTTTAGCAATTAGGAACAAAATAATATGCTAAGCCCTATATATATAGAGGGGGAGGAGAGCAAAACAACCCTAACAACAAGTAAGGGCTGCCGTGAAAAGGGAAAGGAAGTAGGGGAGTTGGACCTAGCATTTAGGGATAATTAGACTAGGTTTTAGAATAATTAGTTAATTTAATTAATCAATTAATTGAATAATCTAATTAATTAAATTAAACCCAAAAAGAAATAAACATTGGCCCAAAAGAGAAAGGGGTCGGCCAAGTCACAAGGGAAAAGGAGAAATTGGGTCATTGGCCCAATTTGAGAAAAAAGAGAGAGAGATAAAAATAAAACAGTCCAAATTAATGGGCCTTTTGGACTTAGAATAAATAAAGTAATACTAATAACCGCGAAATTTTCTGGCCCTAAATTTCGGGGTATTACACATTGATTTGTAATCTGTCAATTAACCTTAATCTGATTTAATTAACAGCAATAAAAGTTATTATTATCTTTTTCCTATTTAATCATTAATTCTGCATTTAATTTTGAATTTGTTATATTATTGGAACAAAGTTTGTAGCATAATATTGGGTAGCCCTCTCCTTATTTCAAAAAAACCCCTAAAACAATAGGTACATTCAAAATATACTATAAATACATTGAGTGAAAATACATTGACTTTATGCTATAGATAAATTAACTCCAAAGTATAGTAGGATTAAGAAGGGAACATCAAATTTAATCTTAGTCATTCATTTGTTGATCAAAGGGTCACTACTACAATCAAAGCCTAATGCAACGCCTAAAAAGTGTTGCATTAAGTTACTCAAACCGTTGCAAAAGGCCTAATGCAATACTTTAATAACCGGTGCATTTGTTGTCGTTGCATTAGGTCTAATGCAATGGTTTTGGAGGCCTAATGCAACGGTTTAAATTTTTGATTAAAAAGCATTGCATTAGGTCTTTTGCAATGGTTAAATAAGCCTAATGCAACGGTTTGTACAGTAAATATCAACCATTGCATTAGGTCTTTTGCAATAGTTGCAAAGGCTAATGCAACGGCTTCTAAAAATATATAAGCGTTGCATTAGATCTTTTGCAATTGTTATAAAACCTAATGAAACGGTTCATAAGAATATAATTAATCATTTAACTGTTGCATTAGGTCTATTGTTATAGTTACAAAGGCTAATGCAACGGTTTCTAAAAAAAATTATAAGTGTTGCATTAGGTCTTTTGCAATTGTTATAAAACCTAATGCAACTGTTCATAATAATATAATTAAACATTTAACCATTGCATTAGCTAAATTATTATTATTATTTTTTAATTTATTGTTATTATTATTATTATATTTTTTATTAATATTACACATCACATCTAAAATCAAATCACAATAATTAAGGAAAAATAAAATGAGCATCAAATCAATAAAGACAATTTCATTAGGGGACGAAATATATAGGCTCATTCATGATTAACGAAGTGTGACTTCATACAGAGAGTAACCAAGGAAAAACAAAATGCAAAAGCAAATTTATCTATAAAAAAAACATTACTACTCCGAATTATAGAGTTCGTCTACTTTATGCAACAAAATATCAATTCTAGTAAGTACAATCACTACTACAATTAACGTCTAATGCAACGCCTAAAAAGTGTTGCATTAAGTTGCTCAAACCATTGGAAAAGGCCTAATGCAACGCTTTAATAACCGTTGCATTTGCTGCCGTTGCATTAGACCTAATGCAACGGTTTTGGAGGCCTAATGCAACGGTTTATACTTTTGATTATAAACCGTTGCATTAGGTCTTTTGCAATGGTCAAATTAGCCTAATGTAACGGTTCTTACACTAAATATCAACCGTTGCATTAAGTCTTTTGCAATAGTTACAAAGGCTAATGCAACGGTTTCTAAAAATATAAGTGTTGCATTAGGTCTTTAGCAATTGTTATAAACCCTAATGCAACGGTTCATAAGAATATAATTAACCATTTAACCGTTGCATTAGCTATATTAGTATAATTATTATTATTTTGGCAATTAAAAATATATATGTACTTAATTATTGATATAAGCGTTGCATTAGGTATTTTGCAATTGTTATAAAACCTAATGCAACGGTTCATAAGAATATAATTAACCATTTAATTGTTGCATTAGCTAAATTATTATTATTATTATTATTATTATTATTTTTGGCAATTAAAAAATATATTTAATTAATTAATGATCATTATATTGTATCCACCATGCAACAACCACCACACACCAGCAACCACAACAACATATGGCAACAGCAGCATCAGCAACAACATCAGCATATGGCGGCAACAGCATCAGCATATGGCGGCAGCGGCAGCAGCAAATGGCAGCGGCAGCAGTAGCAGCATATGGCAGCGGCAGCATATGGCAGCAGAGACATCAGCATATGGCGGCAGCGGCAACAGCATCAGCATATGGCGGCAGCGGCAGCGGCAGCGGCAGCAGCAAATGGCAGCGGTAGCAGCATATGGCAGTGGCAGTGGCAGTGGCAGCGGTAGCAGCATATGGCAGTGGCAGCGGCAGCATATGGCAGCGGCAGCGGCAGCATATGGCAGCAGCGACAGCAGCATATGGCAGCAGCGGCAGCAGCGGCAGCAGCAGCGGTAGCAGCATATGGCAGCAGCAGCAGCGGCAGCAGCATATGGCAGCAGCAGCGGCAGCAGCATATGGCAGCAGCAGCGGCAGCAGCATATGGCAGCAGCAGCGGCAGCAGCGGCAGCAGCGGCAGCAGCGGCAGCAGCGGCAGCAGCGGCAGCAGCGGCAGCAGCATATGGCAGCAGCATATGGCAGCAGCATATGGCAGCAGCAGCAGCGGCAGCAGCAGCATATGGCAGCAGCAGCAGCAGCATATGGCAGTGGCAGCAGCAGCATATGGCAGTGGCAGCAGCATATGGCAGCATTTTAGCACAGCAGCAACAGCAGGCCAAGGAAACCGCCTCCAACCCAGGATGGCCACAAAAAAAAAACCAAAACAAACCACCACTACACCTAGGCTATGTTACCTGGACTCTTTGTTTCACCCCAAGGACCCGTGTCGGACACTCAAACCTTGGACATTGGTATGACACTTGGACACTTCATTTTGAACCAAAACATTCATATTTTTCATAAAATAGCCGTGTCCGACACTTGGACACGTATCCTTGTCCGATACTTCTAGTAGAGTCTGAGTAACATAGCACCTAGGCCAACCAAACCAAAAAACACCCAGTAGAAAACAAATTAGACCGTCGTCCATATCATCATCAGTATCATCAATTACCATCAAATCATTTTCGTTATCTCAACACCAAAAATATTACACACGCATCACATCTAAAATCGAATTATAGTAATCAATAAAAAAGAAAATGGGTGTCAAATTTGTGAAGACAAATTCATTATAGGATGAAATATATAGGTCTACTCAAATCTCCAAGTTTGTTTTCATATATACACAGAGTAATATATAGAGATTGTCTACACTATACAACAAAATATCAAATCTCAGTACCATCTAGCCAAAACCATGTGCCTACTATGTTCATACCAAACCAAAAAAAATTGATAACAAGATTTAGTCATTCTTCATTCATGGCACGCTCAAACGTCATTCCATCATGCCTTTGAGATATGTTGGCTCCATCTTGTACCTATACTCAAAAAGTAAATATATATTCAAAAATTACCTTCCAAACTAATAAATAATG
Organism: Salicornia ramosissima; assembly: GCA_951394345.1. Lineage (NCBI taxonomy): Eukaryota > Viridiplantae > Streptophyta > Magnoliopsida > Caryophyllales > Amaranthaceae > Salicornia > Salicornia ramosissima. The sequence goes on from OX596236.1 coordinate 37,979,238, forward strand.
TTTTATTATGCAACTTCTTAATTAAATGAACAAGTTAAAGGTGAAGAATGTTAACAAAAACATGCTTTCACTTTTGAATTTTATAAATGATATAGTTATTGGATCAAGGCTTTTGAAATGTTTAACGTTAAAATGATTAAAAAAAGTTGTTTGATGATATATTTCATTGTTCTACTCTACCCCTTTCTCTCACATTAATTTCATTTCTTCATGAATTTTCACACTCTTACTCTGTCCCAATCTCAACAACCAAATATGCAAAATATGTAAAAGAAACCACAACGATCTACTAATCGCGCGAGGAAGTACACTAGACATTAAAAAGGGCAATTCCAACCATCAATTAACCAATTCTAATTAATATGGCAAAATACACCTGATTTGGTGAGTGTGTTGCCAATAACGAAAATGACAAACGGTACAAGGGCAACGAATTTTATTTCCTTGACACTTGATGGCAAAAGCCTTCTCAATGTAGTCATCAGCTCCTTTTTCATACTCATGACTCCATTTAGGAAACTCCCACCACCCTTTATTTCCTGCATCCATTGTTTCCTAGAGGTAAATTATAAAAGAGGTAATGCATCCTAAACACAAGTACCAATTTTTAGATTTTCAATTCATATCTAGTGCCATACCGAACAAATCATTTCCCACTAACCACCTCAACAATGTAATAAATAGAGGCAAATCAATCACATAACCATGGAAACAGAGGTAAATCAATCAAGGACTAAATTATTTATAATTATTACTTTTTATATGCTGTCTATTAGTTCTGTCAATTGATAGGCATGTAATTTTATTGTAGGAAATTCTTTCTGCAGTTTCATTCGAAAGAAAATATATAATGTCACATACACTCATAACCATTGAATAAAAACGGATGTAAGCACATATGCACATAGCACAGATTTTTTAGTGTTAACTTTGATTTTTGCTTATATTCAAGCCAAATTATGGTTTGATTTACTTTAGAATGGTTTACTTATATTCTAGCAAATATGTAATCATATTTAGAATTTTTTTTTATTTGATTGAAATATGTAATCATAGACGATTCATAGAGTTTTTAAATATCAAAATTTTATACTGGAATTTATTTACTAAGCATAATGGAAGAGGGAGTATGAAGTTAATGTTTGCATTTGATAACACATACTGCCTATCATCTAAAGAGAATTCATTTCTAAGTTATAATATGCAAATTAACTTCAGAAAGCATAGCTGACCAAACACCCTTTTTAGTGAATGCAAGCCAAAAAAAAACCCAAAAAAATCTGAGGTTTAAAAACTCCTAAGCCATCCATAACTAGGTAATTACAAACAAAATCAACATGATAAGCCTATTACAATGTGATACTCTTCGATCTAGAAACTCCCCAACCAATGTAAGCAAATTAAGGCCAATCAAGCTTACCATCTAAGTGAAACAACTAAGAACAAGACCTCAATTAGGCACTTCAGAAAGCCTGACAAGCCACTAAAAAGATAAATCAAGATGTAAAGAAAACTTAGTACAATCTTATCCAAGTAATCTACAAGACACCAACACTAACCATGGTTTCCAGGGATAATAAAGCATTGAGGTCCATCATAATGCTTTAAATCAGACACACCAAAGGGTAGCTTAGGCTTATTTACAGCTATATGATCTTCTTTACACCAGGATAGCACATTAGCACCCCCAGCCCAGGCCACTGTCGTCCACCATAGCACCCCCAGCCCAACCCCCCACTTCCTCTCACAACACCACAACACCCCCCCCCCACACACACACACACCAACAACAACTCGGCCAATACACCAACAACAGCCCCAAATAAGATTTTTAACAAAAAAAAATTGGAGAAGGAGCGCAATTCACTAAGGAAAACCCTAAAAAATTGAAAATTATAAAACAATTCAAAAACATACAAAAACTAACCTCATGACTTTACTAATTACTAATAAAAATTCAGAAGGAAGAAAGAATGAAACAATCCCGATGAAAAAAAAAAGAAAAAACAATTACCTCAAACTCAATCTGCTGTATGAAGAAGGACGACGAAATTGAAAGAAGGATTGAAGATTTTGTGCTATGCGTGAATGAAGGATGACGAAATCTGTTGGGCAATTTGCGTGAAGAAGGAGGACGAAACCGCTGGGCAATCTGCGTGAATGAATGAAGGGAGTTTTCTTTTTTTTTTTTTTCTAAGGGAATGAAGGGAGTTTCTGCTGGGCAATTTCGCGTGGGATGTGTTATTGGAGCCAAAACTTTTGGTAAATATTGTATATGGCGCCCCATGGTTGGAGTTGGGTTTTAATTTTTGATATAACAGTCTAATGCAACGGTTTACTTATGTATTTTTTTTTATATTTATAGTTTTTAATAAAAGTCGTTGGGAAAGTTGATTCGAAAACCGTCACCAGAAAAGTCGTCGAAAAAAAATAAAGATATTAATAAGAAAAAGAAAAAAAGAATAAGAATAATAATGAACTACACTGAAATAATTAACTCAAATGATTGAAATTAACTAAAATGAAATCAAATTAACTTAACTGAACTGAATAGAAGTCCAAAAGAAAGAGTCTTAATTTTACTTATGTAATTTTTTTAATTTCAACATGAAAAGTACTCTGTATATGTAGTATTATTTACTCTATAAAATAGTAGTATTATTTATACCCTAACGCAAAAGTTACACTAATTTAATTTTTTGGCTTAGACACCCCTAATGCAACGGTTGGATATTATCTCTTAGCTAGAGGAGTCTAATGCAACATTTTTTAATACACCCCTAAGGCCCTAATGCAATGGTTATAGATATATGGTGAATGTATACCCTAATGCAACGGTTGAATGTAAACCGTTGTATTAGACATTAAAAGTGTTGCATATCAAAGGCTAATGCAACGCTTACTACTAAATGTTACAAAAAACCGTTGCATTCACCTAAAATGTTGCATAAAACTGTTGCATTAACCTTGCATAAAACTGTTGCAATGTTGCATTTAAAGATTTAAGTAAAAAAATTGATAACTAAGCCAAAACCATGTGCTTAATGTGTTCATACCCCACACAAAAATTGATAACTAAATTTAATTATTCTTCATTTGTGGAATGCTCATATGGCAATCCATCTTACCTTTGGGATCCATTTGCTCTATCTTGTACCTATATTCAAACATTTAAAAATTTAAGTAAAAAAATTACTCAAGTGAACAAGTGAGCAGAGCCATAGGATGAGTAGTAATTTATTTTTGGTATATGTTGGATAATCATTTTTCATATTTTTTTATGAATAAAATGAAATATGGAGATTAACAGATTATAATTTTATTACCTCAGTAATGTGTTAGTTTGGGTCAAGCTCAGGATATCCAATTTCTGGTTCAGGCAATTGAATTGTGTCATTTGTCAAGTCTACCAATCTACCATATAGTGTAAATTTTTAACTAAATGTCGGAATATAAAGAGATCTAAAATCGTGTTATATAAGAAATATTAGACTCCTAATAAAATATATCATGCTGTCTCATTTCAAATAGTGCCTTTTCAATAACGTTTTTGTCAATCTATCTTTGATAGTCTGTATTTATGTAGTATTTTTCGTAGTTTTTATTAATTTATTTTCTATTTTTATTTAGTTTTTGTTAACTTTTTTAGGCTTTTTAGTTTAGTTTTGTCCCCTTCCCCTTTTTCTATGTGATTCCCTCTATTTTGCTTTGTTTCTGCGTTTTCTTCCCCTTTTGCAGGTCCCGAGTCTATTTCGGAATCCAAGGAAGCAAGCCGGGAACCCTGAAGAAACTACAAGAATTCTATGCCCCTGTTTGTGCTCAAAAGGCCTCAGCGGGCGCTAGGAATTCCTGAGCTTCCGCTGGGATGTATGTGGTTCGAAGCTTTTTTTAAGGATAAGAGGCAATGAACTCTCATTGTGTTGCAGCGGCCGCTAAAGAATTCCCAGCGGGCGCTGGTTTTGATGCTGCAAAAACCAACAAGTGTAAAGTGAAGAACAGTGGCCGCTGATCCTAACTCAGCGCCCGCTGCACCCTTTCCCTTTTTTAAGGCAGAAACACTCCAAAGGATTGCAGCGGCTGCTGATCACAACTCAGCGCCCGCTGCCATTAGTCTTTTGAGCCTGCAAGCCTATGTAAGTAGGCCTCAGCGGGCGCTGTCATCGGATCAGATAATATTGTACGTTTCATTTAGTGAATTTTGGGCTGTTTTGCTCGGTTTTTTTGGGACTTGTATAAATAGTCCCCTCTTCCCATTTCTTCCTCAGCTGATGTTACAAGCTCAAAGTTAGGGTTAGGTTAGGTTTTAAGCTTTGTTCTTCAATTCTTCTTGTAATCTACTTCATTTGTTCTTGATTTATACAAGTAGTGTAGTTTCTCTTCCTCTCATTCTTGTTCACCTCTTCAAGGTACTTTTATTGCTTTCTTTTATTACTTTGATTCCTTGATCTTTGTTGTTTGTTATTGATTTCTAGTAGTTGATAGTTGTTGTTGTTGTTTAATTAGTTAGTTTTATTATTTATTTTCATGTTTGTTTAGTTGTTTATATTGATTTTATTATTGTTCTTAGTAGTTTAGTTTGTAGTTTTCTAGGTTTTAGTTGTTGTTTTATTGTTGTTCTTAGTTTTAGGTTTAATTGTAGTTTCAATTATGTTTTTATTAGTTATGTGTGATCAGTAGTGTATTTCTAGGATTTGGGGTAAAGCTTCTCAAAATCCTCCATGCTGTGATTTAGTTGTTTCTTGGACTTGGTTTATGGTAATGTTGGTAATAGGAGTGTTCATTAACGATTAACCGAACCGTTTAGGCTTAACGGTTCGGTTAACCTTTAATACGGTTATTGGATTTTCGTAACCATAACCGAACCGTTAAGAAAGATGAGGACCAACTGGACCATAGTTTCAGATTTTTTTTTCTTTCTCGGGCCCAAAAATGCTTCAGTGCTTGTGAATCTTGTGATAGCCTAACTACACAAACATATCTACAAAACCCTTCATTTCTTGATGCCCACTTCCTTTCTCTCTCTTCCTCCATGAACTGAACAATTAACAAAATCAGAAAAATATAAATACAAAACAAATGAGTAAGAATATAAAAAGTACAGGAAAAAAAATCAGATAGCACATACCTCCTATCGTCGGCCGGAGGAGTAGATGCGTCGCTGGGCTTCAGAGGAATGGGTCATTGTCTGGCCGTCGTGTCTCGGGAATGCTGCTAACCTGTTGTAGGGCGTGGGTTGTACTGTTGTAGAGGACTTAGGGTTTAGACATTAAAATTGCTGTATTGGATGATGGATTATGAAATGGAGTATCTTGTGGAAATCTCTAGAGTTTACTGGATGATTGCATGATAGCTGTAACCAAAGAAGAAGCTAGAAGGCAACTGACTTAGTTTACACTTATGGGGCTTAGTTTGATGGCAGTGGGCTTGCTAAAACACTTTGCAATTGGGCCATTTGAAAAATGAACTTAACATCTTTTTAAAAAAAACGGTTAACCGACGGTTAACCGTTTACAGAAATCGCCGTAACCGTAACCGTTAACTGCTACATATTACCGGTTCAGTAACTGTAACCGTTAAAAGTTAGCGGTTCGGTAAATTAACCGTTAAAAAGAAGCGGCGGTTACGCGGTTAACGGTCACAGTTAACGGTTACGGGTTTTTTTTAGCACCCCTAGTTGGTACCGAAGGTTCGATGATGTTGAGTCTCGTGTCTAGCTAACATTAGATTCATATAAGAATCCCCACCAAAGGACCGAAAGGTGAACGTGGTTGATGACTCCCTTCGCCCAATTGACGGAAGCACCACGAAAGTGGGCCTTCGATCAAGGGAAAGTTACCGATCTTCGTGATTTGTGCTTATGACTAGTTAAATGTTCCGCCACGAAAGTAGGTTTGTGTACATCTTCCCGGTCGTCACACTAGCTTGAAAAGATAGTGTGATCTTAGAACAACCTCCCCTTATCCATGACCTAAGTCTAAGTTCGATTGATTTGCAATTCATGGTGGTATGAGTTGTGGATCTCTTAACCCTAGTCCCTTTTAATCTTCTTTCCATAGTATAGTTTTAGTTAGTTCCCGTAGTTCTCTCTGCCTCTCGCGGCCATCACTTGACCTAGCTTGTTCAACGCTCATGCCTAGACTAGTGTGATGTACCTTCACCGTGTTCGACACCCCCACTCTTACTACGAAGGGGGTTTTATTTGGTGAAAATCCCTTTATCAATCTTTCTAAAGATAACAAATCTCTAAATCATTTATTTAAAATTGAAGTGTAAATTTTTTTAAACTTTTGTCTCAAACCATGAGCATAGTGAACACATACCTGCATATCTTTCAATTAGAGAGTTCAAATGGAGAGTGTTAACCCATAATATGTTCGACCAAACATCCAGAAATAGAGTGAGGTGTACAATTCTTTTCACTGCTACCAAAAAATAGAAAATAGAAAGTTAATACTAGCCATTCAAATGTAGATTGCAGCTATTCAATAGTTCATAGGTTATTGATGATATAAACTATTCAAAAGTTCACAATTTCTTTTTTTTTTTGGTAGCAGCAAGGCCAAAAAAATTTCAGTAAGTTTCAAAGAATATCAAGATAAAATATGAAATTATTGGACTAAGAAAAACACTTAATAAAGCATCTTCAAGTTCTTCCTACGCTCTATTAGATGTTTCTAGAGATACAATGATTTGTGAATGCAAGAACAAATATATGGAGGACATCCCAAAATGCATATGCCTCAAAGACTTAAACGATGCCTTCCAAGCTTTCACCAATTGAAGCACATCTCATACAGTGATGTGTCTACATTTTAGTGATGCACTCAACTCTAAGGTTTATTTATAATGAACGTCATGCTTATTTATAGAAAATCCCATCATGTTTTGAGATTAATAGCTTCAAACAAGCACTTTCTTGAACTAACATCGAATTAAGTATTTACATGTGCAATTTGCTATCATACAATGTGATCACATATGCCAAAGAATTTTCTATGTTAAAGAGCTCTTTTTTCTTATGTTAATACCATATTTTTTAGGTTTATGCTTTGACAACATACCAATAAGCTAACCCATTTGACTATAGTTAGCAGAAAATGGAAGTAAAAAAATATGACTACTGCCAGTCTGCCACCATATATATTATCCAACAACTTGAGAAGGCTATAGTATTCCTTACTATTGTTCAGCAATGAAACAATTCAATAAAGCAGTGAACTTGTGGCAATATTATTGGAACTTCGGTAGACCACAAATAAAACTAAAAAAAATATTATTCGATCTCAATCCATTAACAAAAGTAGCTTATTGTTTCTATTCATGTCTAATAAAGGTAGAAAATTGGAAGAAGCACCATGACTTCGTCTAAATTCAGAGAAGAACACGTTTGAACCGTTGATGTCAATGGAAGTAGCTTATCCATTAACAAAAGGCTTTCTTAGTTTCTTCTATTCAGAGCTTCATTCAATTTAGCATGAAATTTTCAAGCCCTAAACCAAAGGCCAAGCATCATTTTTTTAACCCTAAAGGACAAGTAATTCATTGAATTATACCTCTAAATTAGCACCTCTAACACAGCTCAAATAATGTAATTCACAAAAAAAAAACGGAAAAAAGGTACTCCCTTAATGGCAACGATTTGACATTTTTCCTTTCTACTTTATGTCAAATCGTTGCTATTAATATTATTATATCCTAAAGTTCAGAAGCGAAAGAAGAAGGGCCGAAAATGTAAGCCACGGAAGATACCTACACTGTCGGAAACCTTAAAATTAAGCACATTATACTCTAAAATTCAGCTAATTAACCAAACTAATTAAAGGACATACCTACCTAGCCAAGCAGAATTTTAGGGTTGCCGCGGAAAGGTTGAAGAGTTGTCGTCGATGTCGAAGGGAGACACACCAGCATCGATGTTCAGTCAATACCGGTGAAGAGAGACATAATTGCAGTTGAACAGGTTGAATTATCGCCTAAGAGCGTTTCCGTAGAACACGTTGAAGAGCAAGAGTCGTCGAGCAGGCTGAAGAGCGAGAGTGTCGAACAGGCCATTGATGTGCGAGAGTCTCGAGCAGGTTGAAGAGAGTTAACAGTTTGTATTTTGTGATAACAAAGGGTTTTAAATTTCTTTTTACAAATTGGAGGGGCTTTAAACTTTGAAATTTTAGTTGGAGCCTGTTTTTTGGGTTAATGAAAATTTGGCAGTAGTATGGAAAGTTCATGGCCTGATGCAACGGCTTAGGATATGTGATTATTTTTTTGTATTTATTTGACCCTAATACTCTAATGCAGTGGTTTTGGATGTCAAATTTTTTTTTTGGCATTTATACTAACACTAATGCAACGGTTAGGTATATCATTTTTTTTTATTACCCTAATGTAACGGTTTTTTTTTGCACACTTAATGTCCTAATGCAACGGTCTATTGAGGTTTTAATTTTGGGTATACCTAATGCAACGGTTTTCATTCAAACGTTGTTGCATTAGATATTATAAGTGTTGCATATTTAAGGCTAATGCAATGCTTATTACTTATTGTTGCAAATAATCGTTGCATAAAACCGTTGCATTTGACTAAACTGTTGCAAGTAAGTGTTGCATTGGATATAAGCGTTGCATTTAAAGTGTTGCATTAGGCTTTTATTGTAGTAGTGGGTTGTTGTTGCTTCTCACCTTTCTCACCAAAACTACATTTCTCACATGAGTCTAATTCTCTCTCTCTCTCTCACATGATCCTAATATTGGATATATATATATATATATATATATATATATATATATATATATATGGTCATGATCATGTGGGGTTGTTTATGTGAGAAAATATCTTGAGCGCCGATTCAGTGAGATCTAACGGCTAGAATTTAATGGGCTAATTTTTTTTAATTAAAAAAAAACTTACGTAACTAACTCCTATTTGTGAGGGGATAAATAAAAAAAAATTATATTTTTATCAAAATAAAATTAACATTTATTTTGTTATCACAAAAAATAAAATTTATTTTTTTATCAAAAAAATAAAATTTATTTATTTTATAAAAAAAACTTAAATTTATGTTTTATAAAAAAAAAAAACAACTAAAATTTGGAATGTATTAAACTGTTATCCTTTCATATAGTCAATTAGTCATATAGAATTTAGAACATGTCACATAAAATTTAGAACATTAAATAAGTTATTTTGTTATTTTTTTTTACGGGTTCCATTGATCAACTTCAATACAAAATATTGAGAATATTTTGAAATAATATTTAATTGTTCGGGTATATATTTTTATTATATTTTTTTGTATAAAAGGACAATAATTGTATTATAATTGTATCATTTATTTATTTTTTTAAAAATAAGTTTATTCAATTTCAAACTTATTGTATACAGTTTTGAAAATGTCTTATAAAATTTAGAACATGACTAGTACAATTCAGAACATGAATCATAAAATTTAGAACATGATTTATAATTTTTTTAATATTTCATCTACTTAAAATAAAACAACATTAAATTAAACTACTTTAAAACATGGCTTTTTAATATTTTTAATATTTTCAGCCCATACACATTAGAATATGATGACTTACAAAGATTGTTTTTTTACATTTAGAACATGATGTATAAAAATTTTAACAAAGCTTATAAAATTTTAGATCCGACTCATAAAATTTTGAATATATTAAGATGTACTTCCGAACAAAAAAACATGGAGTAGAATTTTTGATAAAAAAATTATATATAAAAAAACATATTTAAAAAAAAAATTAAAAAATCAGGAAAAAAACGTAACAGAATTTATTTTTTAAAAAAATAAAAGGAGGTTTTTTTTTAAAATAAAATATATGATTTTTAAAATTAAAAAAAAAAGTAACAGAATTTTTTTTTTAAAAAATGATTTTTTTTTAATAAAAAAATAGAAATATAGTAATCAAAATAGATTACAATTTTGCCCTTACTAACAAAAAACAAGGATCAAACATCAGCCCTTAGATCTAAAATTATCAACGGTGTAGATGTTTTCTCACATACAAACATTATTTCTCACCTAAACAACCATTTCTCACAAGATCCTACGATATCGTGACACTAGTCGCTTCCCAAATATACAATTTATGACGCCCAACTAACTAGTACGTAGTATTATTGAAACTAGGGTCGATCCATAATGAAATCGGTGGATTGGAGTTGATTTTAAGAGAATCTAGCAAATTAAGCTTCTATTTTTTTTTTCAATTGTGGATATTTAACAACTAAATGGAAATCAAAATCTAGTAAAAGGGGAATCAATGCAAACAAAACTCTAGGGACAAGTCTCCTTGAATGCTACTTCATTTGGAGGATTTTCGATCATTAATTGAAAACCAATTATGCTTTGAGAAATTAAATTGCCAAATAAATTTTTAAAAAACATTAACAAGTCCAAGCCTAAACCTCCTCATGAATAAACATTATAAAATTTATTATAATTGTAGGTATCATGGGAAAGTGAAAAACTCTAACAAAAACAGTCAAAAATTTCAAAAATCACATGAGTATTTTTTAGAAAATCATGATGTTAATTTTTCTTTTTTACCAAAAGTTAGGTTTTTATTAGAACCTAAAATAAAAAATAAAAACAAAAATCTAATCCTAGGGTAGCGGATTATCTCTCTGTTCGTTTATTTGACCCTCTCGTTCTCTCCTCTTCTCTGTCGAACTAACTGTGACTGGGTTGGGCGTGGTTTTTGTGGTGCATCTCTTCCACTTAAGCAATCAGATTTCCTCCATTAAAGCAAGCAGATTTCCTCCATTAAAGTAAGCAGAGTTTTTGAGGTTGGTTTTGGGTTCTTCTAGTCCAGTTTGGGTTTATTGAATATATATACCGAGTATATTATTAGTTTATGCTTTGCTGAGTAATTTATTTTATTGCCAGAAGGAGAATGAATTTCCAATCGAATATTGTTGATAGATTATGTATGCGCTCTGCTGTGCTGTGCAGTAGACTACAAAAATGGAGGTTTTCTTCTTGGGCCCAAGGCGGCCGCCCCTCGTGCCCTGGGTCAGGAACGGGCCTGTTACGAATTCGTTCTTTCTCTACTTATTCCCCTAATTTTGAGCCTGGTAATCCCCCAACCTACCCTCCTAACCAAAACCCTAATCCTGTTTATAATCACAATCAAGGGTGGCATCCTCAATCTCAGCCCATAAACCCTAATTATTCCAACCATTATCGCGCACAACAACCACAGCAGAGTAATTGGAATCGGCACAACCAAGGATACCCTGCTCGAGAAAACCCTAATCATGGATATCCACAAGGTCAAATTCCAGTGCAAAGATATGGAGGTCAACAAGAGAAACCATCACAGCCACCTTCCGGGAGCCCTTCTCAAGGGTCGAATTGGGCGCAGAATCAAGCCCAACGGGGCCCAGTGCAGACCCATAATCAAAGCCCAGTTCTACCACCAAATGCGGAGTTAAGGAGTATGGCTTCGGAGGGGAAAGTGAAGGAGATTATTGAGTTGATGGAGAAAGGTGCTAAAGCTGACGGGGAATGTTTTTTCATATTGTTTGATAAATGTGGGAATCCTAAGTTACTTGAAAATGCCAAAAAAGTGCATGATTTTTTTCTTAGGTCAACATTTAGAGGTGACCTTAGATTGAACAATAAAGTGCTTGAAATGTATGCAAAATGTGAGAGTATGGTGGATGCACGCCGAGTGTTTGATCATATGCCTGAAAGAAATATAGATTCTTGGCATTTGATGATCAAGGGTTATGCTAGTAACTCACTTGGGGATGATGGGTTGCAGTTGTTTGAAAAAATGAAGGAATTGGGGTTACGACCAAATAGTGAAACTTTTCAGGCTGTATTGTTAGCATGTGCTGGTGCAGAAGCTGTGGAAGAAGGGTTTATCTATTTGGAGAAGATGAGAACAGAGCATGGAATTGAACCAAAGTTGGAGCATTATTTGGGGGTTTTGGATGTGCTTGGAGCTTCTGGATATCTTGTTGAAGCTCAAGAGTATATCGAAAAGTTACCAATGCAGCCTAATGTTGTATTTTGGGAATCATTGAGTAATTATGCTAGGATTCATGGGGATATTGATCTTGAGGATCATATAAATGAGTTGATACTTGATCTTGATCCTTCAAAAACAGTTCCTAACACACTCCCAACTCCACCTCCAAAAAAGCGAATGGCAGTGAATCTTATGGAAGGAAGGAATAAACTTCCTGAGTTTAAGAACCCAACTCTGTACAAAGATGATGAGAAATACAAGGCTGCTTTAAAGGAACAAGGTTATGTGCCTGATACTCGATATGTTCTTCATGACATTGATCAGGAAGCGAAAGAGCAGGCCTTGCTTTATCATAGTGAGAGGTTAGCTATTGCTTATGGCCTGATTAGCACCCCACCCAGGACACCTCTTAGGATCATAAAGAACCTTCGAATTTGCGGCGATTGTCACAATGCTATTAAGATCATGTCTAAGATTGTTGGGAGGGAGTTGATTGTTAGGGACAACAAGCGGTTTCATCATTTCAAGGAGGGCAAGTGCTCTTGTGGGGATTATTGGTGAAGCCATAGATGCTTGGAACTTTTATATGATCAACATTTAGTATTTGCTAAGATTGAATGTCCAATTAGCACGTCCAACCCTTGTGGTTGAGGATGAAATATTGGGTATCTTAATTTGAAACAATACTTGTTGTCAAAGGTTTTTAGGACCATACTTGTTACAATAGATGGTTTCTCTTTGTTTTCTTTTCTCGGTTGGTTTTGATGTAAAGAAAGGTTTCCAGTACTTTGAGATGCTTTGTAGAACATGGGGAATCCTGCTTTTGTAATATGTTATATGGGCATGAACCTTACCTTTTTGCTGTTATATATTTGTGTTGATTACATAGAATTTGCAGGTTTCTGAATTATTTACATGTTTGCTGCTTGTCAACTGTTGTCACAAGTTTTAAATTTATACAAGGGTTCATTTCATTATTGAATGGTACTAGACTGGTTTTGCCAAAACTGTAGCTTTTATAACTCTATTGGGGCATTTGTTGTTTGTGGGAATATATGGTGGGAATGAGAGTTTTAGTTCCATTTGGAACAAATTTCATGTTTATTTCGTGGAAATCCTTATCAAATGAACAGTAAGTTTTAGCTTGCTTCTGTTCTTTCTCTCCTTTCTGCGTCTCTTTCTGTATCTGTCTCTGTCGTCCTCTCTTTCCTTCTCATAAACTGCAATCCTTTCCATGTCGCCTGCTCATATTCTGCGATCATATCAGTTTGTTGTGGTCTGCTATCAGTTTGTTTTGTCACTTCCGCAATGGTCGCCGGCAAAAGGGGGCTTCACAGTTGCACTCTTTCGACACCGCATCAAAGTCACTCCTCATTTCTTCGAAGGTATCTTTCTTTTCTATGTTTGCAGTCTTCACACTATGGTGCTGCCTAAAAGTGTATTAAGGTCTATAGATGCTTTCTGCAGGGCTCACTTATGCCCTTGGAACGTTAGAAGATATTGCTCTAGGTAGTAGGTACGCATTTCTTTGAAAAGATAACTATTGATATACTGGAAAGCTATTTAAACGTATTTAAATAATGCTCTAATGTTGTTTTCTGATATCATTTGTTACTCTAATGTAGTTTCATCGGTCTTCTTCTATTCTTCATAATATCTCTTCATTCTTGTCTATGTAGTTTTTTGTTTCCGTTGAGGCTTCCGATTCATTCATGGTTACGGGGTATATGCTTCATCCAAAAGCTTCAATTGATAATTTGTTGTGTTCTGGCATATTGGCATTTGGAAATTTAACGTAACACTTGTATTCTGTGTAAAATATTTATTTTCTTGATAAATAGGTTATCTGCCTTTATTTGGTTTTTCGAATTAGAAATTATAGACTTATTAGAATTGTTATTTTAAACGTGCGTTTTCTATAATTAAAAGAGTTTGAGAAGATAATAATCTTTATTTAAGTTTTAGATGTGTCATTGAGTATTCTTTGAATAGACGTTTTTCCTTATAATTAGGAGGACCTTAGAGATGTGCCCTGAATTTTGAGGTGGGGGTTTTTTAATTTAAAGAAATTATGATTGTATTGACAATAGTTTTAACACTAAGAAATTCATTATATTTATGCTTGAAAGTGTCTTAGCTTCTTAGCTTTACTGTTTGTTTCCTGTTGAATTGATGATTTGTTCTTTTGATCAGATATTGGCAACGCCTTATTTCCACCAGCAACATGCGCACTTGATACTTCATAGTTCATAATATAAGACTTTTCCATATGCATTGATTTTTGTTTGGCTTGTTTGATGGGGCTGATAATATTTAGTTTTCGGGCTTCATGGCTCATCAATGTAAGCCTCCTCAGTACTTAATCCACCAGCCAAAGCAAAAATGCCGAGTTCATATCTGATGAGCCATATCTACATCATGTCAATGCCATTCGGCATTAATGTGAACTTTCTTGTTAGTGGTTAGTGTGTAGCTAGGATGGTGTTTATCTCAATGATCTCAGTTTTATTTGCTTAAAAAAGTTCTTTTTAGTTTTATGATGCATATTCTTTTGTTTATATATTGTGCTTTCATTATCATTGATGGTTAATAATTTCTACAGAGGGAACAACTACAAATGGAAACTTCCTTCTTTCCTTCGAAGCAGGGTTATGGAAGGATTGATTTAACAATGCGGAAGAAGATGGATTGAATTGGGATAATGGTCGAGGAGGTTGAACTGCAATGAGCGACGCCATGCTTGTCGATAAAAAAAATTCAGATACAAGAGGCAAGTGAATAACACACGAGAAGATTGTCTTTAAGTTTTTTCAACTTCCACTTCCAATTTTTCTATAGCGGTCATCCTTTAAAACGACCACCACTATGGAGAAATTCTAGCCCTCCAAAATCATTTATTTTACCTTTTCTTTTTTACCTATATTTCTAATTATTAGATTTTCCAAAATTCCATAATTCATTTAAAAATTCATTTTTTTATTTTTTCCAATTAATTAAAATTAAAAAAAAATAATTTTTTATGATAAATTCCAAATTTAATAATTAATTTCTGGAAAACTAAAAATAAAGAAGATTGATCTAGAATCAATTACGTTAACTATTTGCTAAATTCTGAAAAAATAAAAATCAAATTTTTTTCCAGAATTTAGTAATTGTTCTTGGATGAAGATCGATTTTACTTTTCCAGAATTTAGCAAATGTTTAACGTAATTGATTCTGGATCAATATTCTTTATTTTTAATTTTCCAGAAAATAGTAATTAATTTTGGAATTTATCATAAAAATTTTAAATATTTTTTTAAAAATTTAATTAATGGAAAATATTATAAAATGAATTTTAAAATTAATTATGGAATTTTGGATAATCTAATAATTAGAAAAATGGTTTAAAAAAAAAGGTAAAATAAAATAATTTGGAGGGTCATGATTTAATGTGGTATTGCGGTCATTTTTTGAGAGACCGTTGTAGAAGCCCCCGTCCGTTTACTAGAGAGAAAAATATTTTCACTGAAAACAATTTTCCTATTTTACATCGTTTACTTTGGGTGTAAAAATAAAATGTAAAACTTTAGGTGAAAACTCATTTTACACCCTATTAGAAACATTTTCCTCCAAATTTGGGAATAATTTTTTTTTTCCGTGCAAGTAAACATTGGAAAAATTATATGAAAATGAGTTTTCCAACGTAAAATGTTTTTCATGAAAAATCATTTTACGTCTAAAATGTTTTACACCAAAGTAAACGGACCCTAAGTTTTAATTGCAAAAAAAAAAAAAAAAACCCTTATATTATAACATAACAAAATAAAACTAATTTTTAATTATGAAAATACCCTTTGCATGAGAAAGTATTCGGTCAGACCGTCTGACCCAATATAAACTGTCAACGACTAGCATTAATCCAAAATATCTCTTTTGTCTCGTGAAAAAACTAATAACAGCAAATGAAAAAATCATCCCAATCTACTCATGCCATTTCTTAGCTCTCTCTTTCCTCTGATTTTTCCACTCCTGTACATCAAAACTCCACCAATCCAGCTCCAATACTAAAACATTTAGCAGAAGAAGATGAATACAAATATGAATAATGGCGAAGAAGATGAATCTGAAGATGAATATGAATTTCCCTTTCAATCCAATTCCAATTACATCGGAATTTGCCTCCGAAATTGAATCTGAATAGAAGATGAAGATGAATTTCTGCAATGCGAACAATTGTGATGGTGGGAATCAATTTCATCTTCATCGAAAAAAGGAGAATTTCTGGTGAAACAACAACCGAGCCCATCGTCGTGAGATATTCTTTCACTCAATACCTCTCTTCGTCCTCTTCCTTCTTCCTCTTTCATTCTCCCTTTCACTCCATGAATTTTTTATGATGGTGTTTATTTGGTCCAGGTTTGTTTTGTTTTTATCAAGATTTTGTTTCTTTTTTGGTCCAGGTTTCCTTTCTATTTGTTCAGGTTTGTTTTGTCTTTGTCCAGGTTTTTTTTTTTGTCCAAGTTTTTTTTATGAGTTTTAAATTTTTGGCTAGGTTTTAATTTTTTCTGTCCAGATTTTAAAGTGTTTTGGCCAGATTTTAAAGTTTTTTTTACCAGGTTTTAAATTTTTTTGCCAAGTTTGAATTTTTTTTTTGTCCAGGTTTTAAAGTGTTTTGGCCAGATTTTAAAATTTTTGACCAGGTTTGAAAGGTTTTTTACCAGGTTATAAATATTTTGGCCAGGTTTTAAAGTTTTTTGGTCAGAAGTTTATTTTTGGCCAGGTTTTAATTTTTGGCCAGATTTTAATATTTAGCCAGGTCTTTTTTTTTTGTCCATGTATTTTTTATCCAGGTTTGTTATTATGTTGTCCAGATTAGTGGTAAAGTGGTCCAAGTACATGAGTTTTCTGTCCAGGTCAATGGATCTTTAGTCCAGGTACATAAATTTTTTGTCTAGCTCGATTGGACTCGTCTGACAGTAACATTACTGTCAGACGAGTCTGACACAATACCTTCTCAATTTTTAATTATGAAAATACCCTTTGCATGTATAACTAAGTTTCTAAGCTTAATCTTAATATTATTATAATTACAAAAATTACCCGTTTCCGACTACCTTGTATCAGAGCCACGTTATAAAATTAATTATAATTAGAGTTATAATTGGTAAACTAATTAACACTTAATTAAGTATTATCAACTAATTAATGTCATTTTGCTCAAGGACTCCTCTACCGAGTGTAAGTAACTCAGTTTTCCACATTTATCACATTTACCTGAAGGTAGTACTGCTACAGGAGCTATATTAAATTATATCGTAGATCAAATTAGTGGTCTAAAGGTAGAAGTAGAAGGTACTTTTTGTACTTGCACCAACCTTGATAGAAAATTCTCTACTTATACAGAAGAATTTAGAAAGGAAGTCAAGGAACTTAAAGACGAAGTTAAACATATAAAATTAGCTTTGATTCATGAAATTAGACATCGACGTGCTCAACGAGATAAAACTCATATTAAAACTTCCCCTTATAAATATAGTTATCCATTTCAAAACTTGAATTAAAATAAAAAGTTTATAGTAATCGATCTTGAGAAAAATAAAAAAGTTAAAAAGGATGAGCCGGAATCTTCACAATGATAATAATCTAGAAAGTTTACGAAAAATGTTCAACTAAGAAGTTTCTAAAAAATTAAATAAAATAATCACTGAAATAGCAAAGACGCAAATAGTCTCAGAAGCAAAGATTAAAGAAACAAATTATGTATCAATAGAAGAAGATATATATCAACAAATCACAACAAGAATTTTGCCCTCGGCCGACCGAATTTACTGACCGCGAGTGTTACAGTCGGAATTTACCGACCACTCCGACTGAAAACGGTCGGCAAAATCAATACCGACCGACAAAGCGGCTGGGAAATATTTATCGACCGTATATGCGGTCGGTATTTTTTTTCTTGAAAAACGCGCCTAAAAAATACACGACCACCCACTCTTTCTTTCATTCATTTCGACTAACGCCTTTCTCTCTCCTTCCCCTTTCTCTCTTGACTACCACCAAGGCACCAACCACCCAAACCCTCGCCTCTCCTTCCCCTTTTTCTCTCCGGCAACATCCGACCACCGCCACTCACTCTCTTTCTCTTTCTCCCTGCGAACCCCCTTTCTCTCCTCTCTCTTTCTCTTTCTCTCTCTTTCCCTCCATTGCTGTCACGTACTCGTCCCTCGCCGCCGCAACCTCACGCCACCGCCGCAGCCGCCCCCTCCTCATGGTAAGGGTTTAATTTAGTTTTTATTTTTTGTTTTTTTAATTTTAGGGTTTAATTTAATTTTTTATTAATTTATTTTCAAAAATACCTTGTTGTCACCACCACTCCTCTGCCGACCCAACGCCGCCGACGCCCCCCCCCTCCTCGTGGTAAGGGTTTTTTTCTTCATTTTTAATTTATGGGTTCATTTTCTTAATTTTTTTATATTTTTATTTTCAAAAATTAAAGTGTATAAATGTGTATGTATGTGTGAATGTGTATGTATGTATAAATATTTATGTGTATGTATTTATTTTTTTTTTCAAAAATTAAAGTTTATGTATGTGTATGTATGTATATTTTTTCGACAATTAAAGTGTAATAAGTGTATGTGTATGTATGTATGTATGTGTATTTATGTGTATATGTATTTTTTTTTCAAAAATTAAAGTGTATGTATATATGTATGTATGTAAGTAAGTATTTAAGTATGTATGTTTGTATGTATGCAACTAAGTATGTATGTATGTAAGTATTTAAGTTTTGAATATGAATAATGACGCAATTTAAAATTATTATAATGTTTGTTAAATAATGAATTCTTTTTGTGTAGTTAAGTATTTATATGTGTATGTATGTGTTTGTATGTATATAAGTGTGCAATTGAAATGGATGTGCATCATTGGCCTAGATACCCGTTCAAGGCTTACTCATTAGGAGTAATTAAGTCTCGAACAGTCCCATTTTGGGACTGTTCTTGAATGTCTTTCACTCACTTTTAGGATGTAAATGCGTGGCTTGTTTTCAATTCTAAGGAATATTTCGGCTTCTCATTTCCCTTCAAGTTCTCTGGGAACATATGTCTTTTTTACATCGTGTACTTGGAGAACTATGAGGAGATGCTGCCGAAATTTCCTTAGAGTTGAAAACATTGCATGCATTTACTAGTGAGGGGAGACATTCAAGAATGCTTAGGTTGGAGTGATTAGGACCCAATGACCTATAATTGCATACACAATTCACTTTGTAATCTTATAATGCCTTTTGAGTTATTGAAAATGATGAATTCAATCTTTGATTTATCAATGATATGTTATTGGCCTTTTTTCCCTTTAATTTATTGTATTTCATTCTAATTGTTTGTTTTTATTGACCTTTTATTCCCAATTTATTGTTAATTGGGGTACGTTTTCATACCACCATTTTATTTGTGATTTCTGTCAATAACTATTAACCGTCCGAATAATTTACTCACTGCCTTATGCAGGAACATTTCATCAAAACGGCGTGGTGGTCCGAAAGACACATCTCGGTCCATGTCTGAGTCGGAGGCTCAGAGCCAGAACTCCCAGCCCCGTTAGCATTCTCCCGCTCAGTCTTCGATTCAGCCTACTAGGACTTTTCGTCCTACTATAGGTCTACGCCGATATTGCGTCCTGGTGACCTTCATCGTCGTGTTGATTCGTCTAGGAGACGATCGGTAATAACCAACGCAATCAGCCCCTAGTAAGCACAATAGTGTGTTATAGGACGTGTATAAGGTTTGAAATTTAGCAATCGATAGACATGTGACAAGTTAGGAACGAAAATGCCAAAAAAAAACCCTAAAATGGCTCAAAATGGCCCTTTCACGCCCCAAACTGACCTTTTCGTGTCTAAATGTATGGAATCAAGACCTAAAAAGCTTAAATGAATAACATATGACATGATAGAGCTTTAAAACCGTGTAATAGGTAGCGTTTGTATAAGTTGGGCGCGAAAACACACTAAAACGCCCCTAAAATGCAACAAAATTTGCGTGTCAACTTTATTTTTCTTTTATTTGGAATTGTTTGAAATAACTCCATAATTTGCAGGAACAATATACAGAGAACCTTTCGGAGTCTCAAGCTAGTGGCTCGGAGACGGATCCCAACCAGGTTTTCTTTGAGACGGTTGGTGGCTTCCGGAAGGGCGAGGTTCTAGGGTTTGGCAAAGAAGGAGATTCTCTCTATTATGAGAGAACCACGCGGCAGCACGTTGGATTTTCCTACTCTCCATCAGTTTCCGCTCAACTGGCAAAGATGGTCGAACGCTTGGAGGAGTCTGAGCGCGCTAGGACGGAGTTAGAGGAGCGAGACCGCCGCCGGGAGGAGCATCAGCGCCGTCTGGAGGAGGATAAGAAGAAGCAAGTAGAGTACCTCGAGCAGATGAAGGGCGTAGATGGACGCTTTCATGAGGCAATTCGGCGATCCGTCTTCCATTCCCCGACGCCCCCTCGACGATTGCATAAACGGTTCTGGTGGGTCTCGTACATTCGTAGTGTAGTTATTTGTAAGATTTTCGGTTTATTATAGTTTATGTTTTTGGAAATTATAATATGTGTTACTCTTGTGTATTACGAATTATTTATATAAATAATATAAAATATTATTTCGTAATTTTAATCTGTTTTTCATTAATATATAATTTAATTTCTGTTTTAAAGCCTTTTTGATATTTAATGAAAGAAAAAAAATAGGCACAACAATCTACCCACCGACACACGTTTGGTATTCAAAAAGAAAAAACCGCGAAAATTAATATACCGACCAACCAACGGTCGGTAAGTTATTTAGCGCCAAAAAAAAGGTTGTGGGAGCCTTTTTTCGACCGACTGCCGGTTGGTATTACCAACTGAAGTCACGGCGGTCAGTAGTACTGACCACCAGTCGGTCGGAAAAAAGGCTCCCACAACCTATTTTTTTATTTTAATTTGGTCGGTAATCGGTCGGTAAATTTTTCCCGACTGACAGTCGGTCGGTAATAAAATTTTACTAACTACATTTCCACCGACCTCCTTTTACTGACTGGAGGCAGTCGGTAAATAGGTTTACCGACCGTTAACGGTCGGTAAAAGTCGGTCGGCCGAGCCTTATTTTATTGTTGTGAATGGGATTAATAAAACTGGATGATTTAGAGAGCATGCCATTAGAAATAATTCAACAAAAATTGGAAAATAGTTGGGTAAAATAGTAAATAATAACGAAATAGGTGAAGAAGTGTGTCCTGAAGAAAATAATTTTATGAAAAATCAAGTGATGAAATTCCAAGGAGAAACTACTAAACCAAAATATGTCCTAGGGAGGACTACTTGGTTTAGTTGGTAATTTTTGCCAAATAAAACCCCAAAACAAGAAGACCTATTAGTCAAGCTGGATACAAATTAAATCTAGACGGCGTAAGAACGAAATAGAGTTGAAGTCCTAGATCAATGGAAGAAAAGCATGAGTAGTGTCCTTAATTTAAATACATAATAGACTTCAGAAAATTTCTTAAACTACATATAACATAGTTTTTATGGATGCGTTGCTGACTGGTATGAGGCAGTATGCGAAGATACCAAACCGCAATTAAGACAATTGGAATTACCTACTACTATGTTTAGACAATTATGTCATTTTATAGAACTAGAATTTGTAGGCTATAAAGCGAATCCAAGTGAAAAAAGACTAGAATATCATAGAAAGTTAAATAACTTAATGATTTGTACCTTAAAATTTGTCGAGAGTTAAATTGTTGAATTTGAGACATACTATTACAAATGTTCTTCCATAAATTACCAAGTCCTATTAATGAAGAAATAATAGAAAAATATCAAGAATGGAAAGAAAAATATGATACTGGAGATAGCTTGGGAAAAAGAATAACATTTCTAAGGCAATGGATTGAAAAGAAATGTAGGGAAGTAGCTGGAACACAACAACTTAAAAAACAATTCCTTACCTATTGGGAAATGTCCAATGAATATGGTTGTAATAGTAATAGAAGACCTAATAAAAGAATGTACTATAAGAGAAATAAATTTGATAAAAATAGAGGAGAACAATATAAGAAAAAATATTACAAGCATAGATATAAAAAGCCAAGACAATTTTTTTAGAAAACAACATATTGTCCAGAAAAGAAACGAAATTGCAAGTGTTGGTCTTGCGGAGAGATAGGACATTATGCTAACGAGTGTAAGAAAGAAAGCCTTAAATTAATGGAATTGAAGCTTTAGGAAGCTGGGATTACATAGAAATCTCATAAGACGGAGCTCTAGACTTAGCATTAAGCAACAATAAAGGCATAATAGAAATTATTGAAGAAAATAAACAACATTGAAGAAATTGAAAGTTGTTCTTATGAAGAAGAAAATGAACTCGAAGAAATTAATAATATGATGGGAAGTGAGGAAGGTTTTGAAGATAAAGAAGATGAAAGTGAACAAAAAAAATGACTATAGGTCAACTAAGGCAAGCTGAAGATGCTATGGATGACAAAGAAATGGAACAAATTAAATGAAAGAAAATGGATGGAATTTCCCTGAAATAACAAAAGATAAAATATTCAAAACATCAAACAAAATCAAAATATGTTTGTGAAGAAATGAAAGGAAGTATAATAATTGGAGATTGCGAAAAAAGAGTCGTTGAAATTAACATTATAAACTGGAAGCGAATTAAAGAACATTGTGAAAAACGAAATTATGGTTATAGCTGTGTTGGAGCTGTGACGACCCGACTCGCTTAAACCGGCGCGGAAGAAACCGACGAGTCGAATAGTCAGTTCTAACAAACTAAAATACTTAAAAATTTAAAACAAAACCTCAAATAGAAAGTATACTAAATCCGAAAGTATAACACCCACAAGTTTGTACATATCTAAATCCAAATGTCATTATTACTACTACTAACAATATAAACTCCAAGTAAATGTCAGAGTTAGAAAATTACACAAGTACCACTACTATAGTCTAATACTAGAAATCGTAAAACAACAAGGCAAAAACTAAATAACATCGGCGTTCGCCCAACCCAAAGCTAAGCAAGAACCTCATCATCAGAATTACCTGAAAAATAAACAACAGTCCACTGTCAGTGGCGAGTAACATAACTGTCCCACCCTAACGGGGATACACAAGAACATAGCATAAATCAAACAATCAAATCAAACATACAAACATGTGAATCGTAACAAGTAATCATGCTGACTCGACTAACTTTAACCAATAATTAACATATCTTAAAATTTGGCGCAATCATTTACATACTAGACCGGACTATGCACGTACGAACACATCTTACGCGATCAAACTTTCTACTATGCCAGGATTGAGAATCTTACTCCCAACCCCATGAAACCCATCTTACGGGAAATCCATATCCGAAGACAACATAGTAAGACCACCAACTATCCCAATACCGCGGATAAGATAGGGGCAACGTCTTAACCCAATTCTTAGAATCTTACTCTAAGTCTTAGGCGTCTAGTAGCAAAATCAAGCTAATTTTAACTTTAATTTACATTCTTAGTTAATTCTTAAGTTGCATCTCACGCCTTGACTCAAGAATAACATGTAAATCATTCCATCTTAGAACCTCAAACATCAATCTTTGACTTTCTTTATCTTTTCTTTAATTAACTTTAACTTTCTTTAACTTTAAAGACTCGACCAAGAACTCATAAAGAACTATCAAGACTCATAAAGAACTCATAAAGAACTTCAACCAAGATTCAAGAACTCATTCAAGAACTCAATCAAGAACTCAATCAAGATTCAAGAACTCATCCAAGAAACCATCCATAAATTCATCATCAAAATTCACGCATGATCATGACAAAATTCAACAACTAATTCATCAACTTCCTAACATCAAAACTTCACGAAACTTGAACATGATCAACATAAAATATGAAACTAACATAATCAATCATGAAATACATGTAATCAATGAAAAATCATCACAAAAACATCACCCAAACCAGCCTATAATTCACGCATAAAACAAGGTTATAAACATCAAAACGGTCTAATATAATCATTTAATCTATACTATGAATCAAGGTATACAAACTAGGTTGAGATAGTATGTTACCTTATTAACGATTAAGCAAATAACACACAAAAACTCGCTGCCCGGAAATGGAACCACACGGCCCAACAGTCACGCACACGACACCACCGTGCACCACCACGAGTCACTTGGCAGCACCTCACGAACACGACCCCTACTGCACGGACAACTCACGATCAGCCACGAACCACAATCCTGCTGCACGGCTCACCACACGAACCACCACTTGCACACACGGCTTCCACACGACCCACTCGAACAAGACCCAAAAACAAACCCCGAACAAGAAACCTTGATTGAAAACTATTAAGATTATAGTGTTTAAAGTTACTTAAAGATCAATGAATGTTGAATCTTTAAGTTTGGGTTTGGAATTGAAGATGAACAACAAATGGGATTGTTGATGCCAAAAATGGCGTGTGATGATGAGGCAAATGGAGGGAGTTTTGGTGTTCAAAATTTAGATGGTAAAGGATGGCAAATGAGCAAATGAATCCTCAAGCCATACTACTACTTCTATTTATAGAAGTTAGTTTAGGTTTGAATGCATGGCAAGTGGCAAAATCAAGCCACATGACAAGGGGGTAACCGGCCATGGCAAGGAGAATGGGCCAAATTGGGCCTTCGATAAATAATTGGGCTAATTGTACTCATGCATGACTAATCATGCTTAAATCGATTTTGGCCCAAAAAATATTAAATAATTAATTAGAAAATTAAATAATAAAAATTCTAATTAATTAAATAATAATAACATAAATAATAACCAACCAATAATAAAATAATTCGAATTCAATCGAAATTATTCACATAAAATAAAATAAATAGTCCAAAATAAATTTTGGACCATACATAAAATCACATAAATAACAAATAAATCGGTGACAGAAATACCGATAAATTGGAGAAGATATGTTTAAGAGAACTCGACCTATAAGGCTTCATTGGAAGATAATATATAAATTAGTGAACACCAAAGATACCTTCGAAAGAAAAAGGGTAGTGAATGCTAGAAAAATATGAACAAGGTGGATGACCAAAAAAGAAAATAAATCCCATTAAAGTAAACTCTAATTGTAACACCTCGTATTTTTTGGGTATTTTAAATTTTTAATATTTAATTACATAAATTGTTGGCACAACTTTTCGAATCAAACTAAGCCTAAATTATCTATTTTCTTTGAATTTCGGAACTATAATTGGTTTAGCATTTTGATGATGAATGTTGAATGAATCCTTGTTTATCTCTTATTTTTGGATTGGTTGCGTGCTTTGACTTTATTTTTCTATGAAAGCGCATGGCCATAGCTTAACATTTTGCTCATATAGTACTGTGCTTTGAGAAATATGTGTGCCTACTTAACTTTTTGATCAAATAAAAAAAGGGGAAAAGTGAGCAAACTTTCTTAAGTAGTATGATGATCAAGTTCTTTATAATTTAGTAGTTTTTTTATTCAAAAAAATAAAATGAAAAAATAAAAAAATTCTAAAGCATATGAACACTTAATTATTTTTGGTTAGAGTTTTTTAAGTTTGTCATCCATAAAAAAGGAGGAATATTGTTAGATTTCATGTTTGATGTTTTGATGATGACTTGCACTTAGAAAAACTCATACTTTAATACTCCGTATGTGTCTTTAAGTGTTTTTGTTTTTTGATTGATTTTTATATAGCTTAGAAGCTTGATAATGATCTAAAGAAGTATTGGAGGTCTTGCATGTTGTGTTTGAAGTTAATCAAAAGATGATTGAGAAGAAGGAACTTCAGAGTCAAAGGAACTTCACCAGAGAAACTAGATTGTCGAAGTAGATGCTTGAAGGAACTAGAGGTGTCTTAAATTTTTGTATTTTTAGGCATCTTTCTATTGTTTTGGCAATAGTCTAAAGTTTAAATAGTTAATCAATGGAAAATAAATATGGGATTAATGGCGTTTATTAAAAATATATTTTGTAAATAAATAATTTGTTTTAAAAAGGATTTTATTAAGTGTAAATATTTTTGTCCTTTTATATAAAACTAAATTAAATATTTTTCATTAAATAAAATTAAATGGAATAAAAAAATCAGATTTTAAGATTTGGTATAAGTCGAGTAAAAAATCAGTTCTTGAACTAGGTAAATCCTTGTGAAAATTCGATTTTGAGATAGAATTTGTTGGAGTGTTTTTAGGAAGACTAAAACTGATTTTACTTAGCAAAAAACTGTTTCAAACAAAGGTGTTCAATCAGCAAAGTGGTTGGGTGATTATAGGAACTGTTTTAGACTTTGTCTTTCACAGTCATGTAACTTGGCAGTCAAGTTCCATTAGTCCAACCCTTCCTTGTTCATAGGAAGTGAGAATGTGGAATGATGGGGCTTACTCTCCAAGTAAACCTAGCTCTATAAATACTTTTTTTAATCATTCTAACATATAGTATTCTATAACATAATTCCTGAGCTTAAATTTTCCACTAAGTCTTTATAGTTTATTGCCAAAACATGTTGAGTTGTTATTCTTATCGAGTTGTAATGGGGATTTAGGTTTGGGTGAACTCAAGAGAGAAAGAGTGACTTAGAGTTAAGTCAGAGAATAGAGAGAGAGAGAGTGCGATCAATAAAGGGATTGATTGCAAGGGTAGATTAGGTTTCACAGAGGAAGTTGATAGAGTTCAATTGTATTAAGTTGTTGCCTTAATATAATAGAAGAGGAAATCCTGAGTTGATCACAATTTTACTTCTTGTTGAGTTACAAGTAAGAATGTTTGTGTTTTGAGAATCTCTTGTTTCTTTCTTTCAATTGAATTTCTTTTATAATTCTGCAAAATCTACACTAGTTTTGCAAACTACAATTCACCCCTCTTATAGTATATATGTTCTCAACAACAATAAAAAAAAAGAGAAGGATCTCCTATCGTCGTTGCGGTATACATATATGCATGTTATCTTATTCAGATGTTAAGAAATTGTTTTTTATAACTCATCTAAGTGAATATAAATTCCTATGTACAATTCCAACATTCTAAGGGGGTCTTGGTAAGTTAATTCCCTAGTTTATAGGAATAAAATTTTCTAACAAGTTCAATTTCCTACAGATGTGTCAACCAAATTAAACACTACTCTTCTCCTCACTTTTTAGAAAATTCTAATTCCCATGATAATGAATGTCAACTCTAACCATTAACTCTTGATGCAAAAAAGGAAATTTCATTAGGTGCTGTTAGGAATATTGGAAACTACTTTTCCAATATTGTTGCCTTATCTTTAGGATATTATTGTTAGCATTATTTTCTCCTATTGTTAGCATTATTCTCTCCTTATTTGTAGGCTTTGACTAATCTTTTAGAGTTACCTTTGTATTATAAGTACTTGATCAATCAAAGGAACTGGCCAAGCTTTCAAGCCCCAAAATATTTTCTACATGGTATCAGTTGCTTAGGTTTCTTATACCTACTAAAAAAAAAACCTAAATGCATTAAATAATAACAACAAACACAAAACCAAAACTAAACGCATAAAACAAAAACACCATAAACCCAAAATACAAAGACTACTTCTTTCCATCAATGGCTGCCGATCAAACTCCGCCACCACCACCACCTCCACGCATAGACCCAACTTCTCCATATTATCTTGGTCCTCATGACCGCCCTGGTGATTTTATTACTCCGACTTGTCTCCGGGGTAATAATTACGATGAGTGGGCTAATGACGTGCAAACCGCTTTGGAAGCACGGCGCAAGTTTGTGTTTTTAAACGGATCAATCAACTCTCCTTATCTTCCTTGCACTCAAGATGATTGGAACACTCTCCATGCTATGTTAATTTCATGGCTTATGAACACTATTGACCCCAAGGTCAAGGCCACACTCTCTCAATATAAAGATGCAAAGCGTCTATGGGATACTCTCAAATCTCGGTTTGCCGTTGTTAATGGTCCCCGAATTCAACAACTTCAATCGGCAATTGCTCGGTGTGAACAAACAAAAACCATGTCCGTTGCTACGTACTTTGGCAAGTTAACTGCATTATGGGAGGAATTGAATAACTATGAACCTCTTATTACTTGTTCTTGTTGCACGACATGTAAAGCCGGTTCGGAACACGAGAAACGGCGTGAGAATACGAGACTCCATCAATTTTTAATGGGTCTCTACTCCGAGCATTATGCCTAAACCCGTGAAAATATTCTTTCCCAGGACCCTCTGCCTACACTTGATCGAGCATACCAGTTTGTTACTCAAGCCAAGCTCATCCGGGTCGCCCAAACCGCGTCAGAAGATAAGCCCCCTGATGCTGTTGGTTTTGCTCTTCGGACATCCACAGGGAAGGGCAAGCTGGACTCTAATGGTAATCAACGAGATAAAACGGATAAATCTCATCTTGTTTGCACTCACTGTAACAAATCGGGGCATCTCGTTTCGGGGTGTTTTGAATTGCACAGCTATCCTGACTGGTGGTCACGCTCGTCCAATGGTCGCGGTAAATCTTCTCTGGCTGGATTGTCTTCTCACAAGGGACGTGGTGGTCAGGTTCGGGCAAATGCAGTGGCTGGCTCGTCTTCTCAAGCCACATCGCAGGCTTTCACGGCAGAGCAGTGGAAGGTGTTGGCAAGCTTTATTGGTAATGTCAAAATTTCGGATGACAAGATGATCGATGAGTTTGATCATAATAAGTGGATCATTGACACAGGTGCATCAAGACATGTCACTTGTGCTGATGCCTGGCTTTTTGACGAAAAAAATGTTAATTGTCCAGTCGGCCTTCCTAATGGGAAGTCCATCAAAGCCACTAAACAAGGCTCAATACAAATATCAAATAAAATAATACTTAAAAACGTCCTTTTTGTTCCGGAATTACATTGCAATTTAATTTCCGTATCGCAATTAATTGATGATTTAAAATGTATAGTACAATTTACTTCCACTTCGTGTGATATACAGGACCAGTCGAGGGAGCTGATTGGAACGAGTGTTAGGAGAAATGGACTTTTCTATTTTGATGCAACAGAATCGGTGTAACATGTCTCAGTAAATACAGTATCTTCTACATTAGAATTATGGCATAAAAGAATGGGTAATCCATCCAAAAACATTGTGAAGCTTCTTCCTCCTGTTAATAGTTGCAAGGGTAGTCTTAATAAAGCATGTGAAGTATGGTTTCGTGCTAAACATTCTAGGGACAATTTATTATTAGTGAGAATAAAGCTTCTAGAATTTTTGAAAAAATTCATTGTGATTTATAGGGTCCTTATAGACATTTTTCTTCTTGTGGTGCACGATATTTTTTAACTATTGTTGATGATTTTTCCCGAGCTGTTTGGCTCTATTTATTGAATGATAAAACCGAGGTGTTTCGTATATTTATGTCTTTTGTTGCTATGATTGATAGACAATTTTCCCAGACTATTAAGGTGGTCCAAAGTGACAATGGGACGGAATTTAATTGCTTGCTTGATTATTTTAATGCCACTTGTATTTTATTTCAGACCTCTTGTGTTGGAACACCACAACAAAATGGGAGGGTTGAGAGAAAACATAAACACATATTAAATGTAGGAAGGGCTTTGCGATTTCAAGCAAATTTGCCTATTTATTTTTGGGGAGAAAGTGTGTTAGCAGCCACTCATTTAATAAATCGTACTCCTTCCCTCCTTAAAAATAAGACACCTTATGAGGTTCTCTTTAATACTCCACCTTCATACAACTCTATCCGCACCTTTGGTTGCCTTTGTTTTGCTCATAATAAAAAATCACAAGGAGATAAGTTTGCAAGCAAGAGTCGTAAGTGTATTTTCATGGGATATCCGTTTGGTAAAAAAGGTTGGAAACTTTTTGATTTGGACTCTAAGGAATTTTTTGTGTCCCGTGATGTGAATTTTTTTGAAGATCAATTTCCTTTTCTTAACCCAATTGCATCGAATATTGTTCCGGAAAATATTGTGCCTATCCGTGATAATGTTGATTATGATTTTGCTGAATGCTTGGATGATGAGTGTGGCATACATGACAATAGTGTAGTGCAAAGTTCTACTGACTATATAGTAGAAAATCAGCCCAATAACATGGCTTCACCCGATGTGCATCATCAAGATCCTGTCGACCTTGATTCTGAGTTGATTCCTGAATTTTCAACACCCAATGGCGAGCCAGCTACATCAGATCCATCCACTGTATCTCATGATTCAAATCTAGGTCGTGGGTTTAGAAAAAAAATTCCTAATACAAAGTATCGTGATTATGTCACCCACACCATTTTGGCAAAAATTCAATCTCACTCCTCTCCTAACACATCGACTCCTAAGTATCCCTCAGGTACTCCTTATCCTATCGCACACTATATAAATTGTCAAAATTTTTCTTTGCATTACTAAAATTTTATTGCAGCTGTTATAACCGGCAAAGAGCCACATTCTTTTAAAGAAGCTATGAAAGATGAAGGTTGGAGAAAATCTATGCAAAATGAAATACAAGCTTTAGAAAATAACGACACATGGACCATGGAGGATCTTCCTCCTGGCAAGTGTGCTCTTGGCTGTTAATGGGTCTACCGTATCAAGTATAACTCAAATGGTAGTATTGAAAGGCTCAAATCTCGGCTCGTTGTTCTTGGCAGCCATCAAAAGGAGGGTATTGACTACAATGAAACCTTTGCTCCCGTGGCTAAAATGGTCACAGTTCGTGCATTTCTAGCAATTGCAGCCTCTAAAAACTGGGAATTGCATCAAATGGATGTTCATAACGCCTTCTTACATGGCGATCTTAATGAGGAAGTATACATGAAACTTCCTCCAGGGTTTGATTCTTCTTCTCCACATAAGGTATGTCGGCTTCGTAAATCTTTGTATGGATTAAAACAAGCCCCTAGATGTTGGTTTGTCAAGCTTGTTAATGCCTTGAAAGACTATTGTTTTCTACAGTCTTATTCTGATTACTCCTTATTCACTTATACTAGTCGTTCAGTGCAAATTAATGTCCTTGTGTATGTTGATGATCTTATCAATTCTGGAAATGATTCCGCTGCTTTACGGGCTTTTAAAGCTTATCTTAATGATTGTTTCCATATGAAAGATCTTGGTACCTTGAAGTATTTTTTGGGCATAAAGGTTGCCCGTAGTTCTTCCGGTGTGTTTCTCTGTCAAAGAAAGTATACTCTTGATATCATCTCTGAAGCAGGATTATTAGGTTCCAAACCTGTTGGCTTTCCGATTGAGCAAAATCATAAGCTTAGTTTGGCTAGCGGTAAGTTACTAGGTGATCCCGAGCCATATCGGCGACTTGTAGGTAGATTAATTTATCTTGCAGTCACTCGACTAGATTTGGCCTACTCTGTCCATATTCTTTCTCAGTTCATGCACGAACCTAGGACTGAGCACTGGGAAGCAGCATTACGGGTTGCACGGTACTTAAAAGGTACTCCCGGACAAGGCATCTTATTACGGTCCGACAGTGACTTAACTCTGGAAGGTTGGTGTGATTCTGATTGGGCCGCGTGTCCCCTTACACGTAAATCTTTGACTGGATGGCTTGTTTTTCTTGGTCATTCTCCTATATCATGGAAAACTAAAAAGCAAAATATAGTTTCCCGTAGTTCTGCAGAAGCCGAGTATCGCTCCATGGCTGCTATTACTTGTGAACTAAAGTGGTTAAAAGGTCTGCTTTTGAGCTTGGGAGTGCATCATCCCAAAGCTATTCAATTATTTTGTGACAGTCAGTATGCTCTACATATTGCCAAGAATCCTGTTTTCCATGAACGAACAAAGCACATCGAGGTTGATTGTCATTTTGTTCGTGATGCAATAAATGAAGGTCTAATTACTCCCTCTTATGTTTCGACTCGGGCACAACTTGCCGATATATTCAACAAAGCTCTTGGCAAATCCCAGTTTGATTCTCTTTTGTGCAAGTTGGGCATTTTTCCTTCCCATGCTCCAACTTGAGGGAGGGTGTTAGGAATATTGGAAACTACTTTTCCAATATTGTTGCCTTATCTTAAGGATATTATTGTTAGCATTATTTTCTCCTATTGTTAGCATTATTCTCTCCTTATTTGTAGGCTTTGACTAATCTTTTAGAGTTACCCTTGTATTATAAATACTTGATCAATCAAAGAAACTGGCCAAGCTTTCAAGCCCCAAAATATTTTCTACAGGTGCCAATCAAGTGTGAAACCCAACACACCCGTGTGGTTTTGAAATTGACTGAGGTAACCCATCAATATATTTTATTAGTAACGTTATATGCGGTAAAAAGAACCAAACCAGAGTAAACGGATGGAGTATCAAATGAAATATTTTGTGTTCCTATAAGATTGTTATGTTGCATATTCATTTTTAAAAGGAAAATTCGATGGGAATAATCCTAACTTTCACATGTCTGCTTATTTTTATCCCTGCTTTGGATTAACTCAGTATAATCCAAAGTTACACAACATCTTCTCAATTTGGTCCAAGTTTTACAAGTCTGCTCATTTTGGTCCCTGGTTTACCTTAAGTTACTTGATACAGCAAGTCAACAATAGCATTGGGACCAAATTGAGAAGATGTTGTGCAACTTTGGATTATACTGAATTAATTAAAAGTAGGGACCACAATGAGCAGACGTGTGAAAGTTGGGATTATTCCCATCATATTTTCCTTTTTAAAAAACTACTACTCCCTCCGTAACGAATTACTAGCAACATTTGTACTAGCACAAATTCCTAGTTGAAATAAGGTAATAGTGGTATTAGGTAGTATAATGATAAATGCAAGAGAGAGAAAAATAAGAGAAGGAAAAGTAAATGGGGTATTATGTGGTAATATGATAGAAGTAAAAGAGAGAAAAGTAAGAAAGAGAAAAGTAAGTGGGGTATTGTGTTGTTTTTTTAACCAAAAAAGGAATAAAATGAAATTGGAAAAAATTGTTGCAAGTATTTTGTTACACCTAAAAATAGAAATTGTTGCTAGTAATTCGTTACGGAGGGAGTACTAAATTTCGATGCATTAAAAGCCATATGATCTAACATGTATTTTCTCAACTTAATACAACATTTTCAAAAAGTAATATAAATCCACAAACATAATGGGGGAATAGTGATTTCATTTGGTGAGGTTGGGAATGATGGAAAAGGGGAATGAGGAATTGAAAAGGTGAAAGAGAATGATTAATTTGACATAACAAACATGTTAAAGGAAATTGCAACAATTAAAACCCTTTCTCTTTGTAGAAACTCTTTTACTTTCTTGAAACCCATCAACCAAACAACTTCTTTTTTTACTTCCTCTGTCCACATTTAATTGTTTCAAATTGACTTTGACACTATTTACATTGTTATTTTGACCTTGTTTAATTTGATATAGATAATGAAAAACATATTCATATGGGATCTCGTTTGATTCGTCTCAGAGCGTACTTTCAAAATATATACTTTTTATAACTTTATATTAATACTTAAAGTTATCACTCATGAGATGTAAAAAAAGAAAATAGAGCAAATAAATATGCGCTGAGGAATACATAACTAGGGATGTAAAAACAGGTCAAACCGGTCGAAAACAGGTCAGTCAAAAACAGGTTCGGTAAAAAACAGGTCGTATGAGCCCTTTCGGTATCGTTCGGTAACGGTCGGTCTTATTCGGTATCCAGTCGAATTCGGTATTTTCCTAGACAGGTGTCGGTCGGTTTCGGTCCGGTACTTCTCGGTCCAGTCGTTTTTCGGTAACAAGTCACATTCGGTCGATCAAAACTGGTTTTTTTACAGGCCGTAATCGGTACAGGGTCATTATCGGTCGGTCAAAATCGGTATGCTGGTCATGATCGGTCGGTCAAAATCGGTGTGCAAGTTGTAACTAGTCGGTCTCGTCAAATGTAGGTTGTAACATGTCAGTCTTAAACGATCGATCACAATATAATCGATCAATTCAAAACTTCAGACCGGATTTTGATATTTCGGGTTAGTTGGCCCATAATTTTTGGCTAAGAATTTAGGGTTGAATAATTATGCCCGCCCTTAAACTATATTAAAAACCAGTTTCATTATGTTTAGCCAAAAACCAATGTCAGATTGATCTTATTACAATTTGGGTCATAGCAGATCTGATTTGGATCCATTCATGTGGAAAAATACATATATCAGATCCATGCATGTCAAAGAGTTCGTTTTACGCCCGTTTATTTAGTCCAAATAAAATCGGATTATGTGTTATTTATAAATTAATATTCAATATTAACAATGTGCATCAAATATATATATACCTTAAGACATAAAAAGGCTTTAAAAAATAATTACTTAGATGTTTAATTGATTGATTTAATTAATTTATACGTTATAATTTATATACCTTAAGGAAAAAAGGTTAATTTATAATTTTAATTTATATTCCTTTTTATAAAGAAAATCTTTACGAAATTAATAAGAATAACATAATAAATTAATTGAGTAATTTAATTAATATATATATTTCATATATATTTTTATCTAATTTAAAAAATATTATATTATATTATATTTAATTTAATTATATTTATTTTTTCTTATTTAAAAATTTTAAGTTTAATTTAGTTTATTAAGTTCTAATTAAATTAATTTTAAAAAATGACGTCATTTTTTTGTCAACTCAGAGAAATTACGTAAATAAGTTCGGTCAAAAACGGATTCGGTTGTAGATGGGCAAACAACATCGGTCACAACTCACAAGGTCGGTTCAAAACATGTTCGGTCAAAAACATGTTCGGTACAATACGGTTTTAGTCAAAATCGGTCGGTCAAAAACCAGTTTTTTGTAGGTAGAAAACAAGTTTGGTTTGAAAACAGGTTCGTTAACGGGTGGTCTCGGTATAATAAAACAGGTCGAAAACAGGTTCGGTTTAATTTTAAACGAGTTCGGTACTGGTCGGTTTCGGTATCCGTAAAAACGGTCGAAAAACGATTTCGGTATAATTCGGGATATCAAAAACAGGTTCGATATCGATCTATAACGGTCGATCAAAAAAGTTTCTGACCACATTTACACTGCTAGTTACATAGGCTGTCAGTTTGGTTAGGAACTGTTGGTTTAACAGTTAACCTAACGTGAACTGAACTGAATGAATTGAACTGAAATAAACCAATAACCAAATGACTGATAACTGAAAGTCCAACTGAAACAAAATGAACTGCACTCAACTGAACTGAATCATGAATTGAAATCAACTGAACTGAAAATGTTGACTACATAAAACTGTTTTTAACTGACCATAACTGAATCATAACTGAACTGAGATTAACTGTAACCTATATTATTTTGTTAGTTACTTGAATTGTTTTTAACTGTTAATCAAGTGAACCGAAATGACTTATAAAATGTTTGATTTTGTTAGTTAACAGAACTGCAATTAACTATTGATCAACTAAACCAAAATGACTTCTAAATAGTTTTAATTTGTTGCTTGATTGAAACAAACTGAGCAACAAAAAAAAAAAAAAAAATTTGTTTTAAACCGTTGGTTGACTGAAAATCGCTCTACACTAAACTGAAATTAGGCAAAATCTATTTGTATCAAATTAAACTTTATTTAATAAAATTGGTTTTTTCACGAAACGATTATTTATAATATAGTATTAATTAAAAAATTTCTTATCATATATTGATTAATAATTATTCAAATCAATTTAATTTAGCATATCACATATTATTAACTTTGTATTAGATTAAAAATAGACTCAAATCTTGTTATTGTTCTTGATATTGTTACTACTATTATTGTTATTATATTATTCATATCAATCACCATCATCGTTATCATCATTCATCAGTTTCATCATCAATTCATTATTGTTGTTGTTTTGGTAAATGCTATCATTATTGTTATGATCGTTGTTATCGCCAATTTAGTATCATTCATCATCATCTTGACCGTCATATACACCCAATATTGATACTCGATACGCGGTTACACATTTATACTTAATATTAGTACAAAAATAATTTGATTAAAATATGAATTGATAAATAATAAATAACTTTAACGTGTACCTCAACTAAATTAACCCATTGTGACGCAAAACAATTCAACGGCTAAAACGAATACGATCATATCATATTATTTGGAGAAACAAACGTGAGAAAACTCGGGTAAAACCCATTAATATCTACCTCGAACAAAACCGTTATAGATTTCCTTACAAAACTGAAAATAACCATAATTTAACTGAATATAATCATTTACAATAGACTGATAATAACCGAAATCGTATGGATATAACTGCATTTTTCCATATCATAAACTGAATACACCTAGAACCGATATATCAAACGTTCACAATGAACCTAACAACAATTGAAATAGCACGGGTAAAACCGAAAAACAACCATAACGTAAACTAAATACAATAAGAATTGTTATATCAACCGTTCACAATGAATTGATAACAATTGAAACCGTATGGGTAAAACCAAAGATCAACCATAACGTAAACTGAATACAATCGGAACTGTTATATCAATCGTTCACAATGAACTGACAAGAATTAAAATTGTATGGGTAAAACCGAATAACAATCATAACGGAACTGATTTGAACTGAAAATAAAAATAATTGCAATGGGTTGGAACTGAAACTAACAAAGTTAAAACCAAATTGGTTATTTTGGGAAAGATCAACTGAATTCAACTGAACTGAAGTCAACCAAACCATTTGGATCAAACCATAACTGAACTGATTAACTGAATTGACACCCCTTACATAACAACCCCTATCTATATTATATTATTATGGAAAATGTAACGAGGCGACAAGATTTAATAGGATGCTACATTATTGTAAGGTGCACATAGAATTATGGCCCACATTTTCATTTTTATAAAGCGATCAAACAAAAAATAAATAAAAACAAAAGGGATTGTTTGAAACTTGCAAGAAAAGGTAGTTTACCTACCTTAAGGCAATTGATTCTTGTCTATGAATAAAATAATTAATTCTGACCTTCTAGAAACTAAGTAATTTAACTCAGTTGATGTTACGTGCTGGATGGCTTTTTAATATAAAAAATACAACTCTTGCATTTAAATACTTGCTACATATAAGAAATTTTTATTTTCCACTTTCGACCTATGAGACTTTGATTGTTTTTAGTTTTATATACGGATTACTTACAATGAGAAAAAATAATTTAGCAAATAAACAAAGACAGGGGAGTATTAATATAATACATGATTTTTTTTTTATACTTTTTTTTATGGAAAGTTATTTTTAATACTTGTAGATTATGTATGTAGTTCCTATATTATTTCTCCAGTTTCAACTAAAATGTAATAAATTATTGGGAAATTCTAAATGGTATCCTAAGTTTTTGAATTTTCTCATTGGTAGTCATTCTTAATTGTATATATCCATGGTAGTTCTAATTTTAAGGCTATATATATATAGTTAAGAATGTAGTATCATTAACTATTTTTCATTACCAAACGATAATAAAAATGTTATTTTGAAACTAATTAAGGTCTATATTAATATATTATCTAAAGTAACTTAAGCCAAGGGGGGAGCCATGGTGTCCCTCCTCGAAAAGTCTATAATGCCCCTTATAAATTTATTAAAATTCAAATAACATCACTCTTATTTATTAAGGAAAGTTACTACATTTTTGAATTTTTTAAAATTAAAATATTACAAAATATACAATTGGGAAAAATAAAATAAAATAATAAAAATTCATATTTTTTAATTCTCTATAAATAGACACCCATTTTAATATAGTTTGTTACATAAAAAATTTACCTTTTGATTATCGTAGAAATTTGATAGTCGATTTTGTTCATTGTTATGGAATGGCTGGATGAAAGGGGAAAGTTTGTTTACAATTATGTGAATGAGTGTGAATTTAAAAAATATTTTAATTTGAGTGTGAATGAGTGTGAATTAAAAAAAAATATAGTTTGTTTACAATTATATTTAAAAAAATATAGTTTGTTTACAACTATAGTTAAAAAAATATAGTTTGTTTACAATTTGAGTGTGAATTAAAAAAAAATATAGTTTGTTTACAAACTATATTTAAAAAAATATAGTTTGTTTACAATTATGTGAATGAGTGTGAATTATGTGAATGAGTGTGAATTTTTTAAAATACATTAAAAATATCATCGCACGCAAAGCGTGTACAAAAGGCTAGTATTGTCTAAAGTTACATAAATTTGCTCCAAAAGGCTTTGTTGCCTTTGATTAATTTCTAAATTCAAAATGAAACAAGTTTTTTTTACAATAGATAAAGTAAATATAATTTTTAACAGGAAACTTGTTTCATTCTGATTCATAGAAGCTAAGGGCAAATTGGTAATTTAATTTGATTAGTACATTTCTAAATTTTTTTCTTAAAAAAATCTGCTTTTTTTTTTCAAATTTTACGCTTTTTTTTAATCATATATTTTTATTTTGTAAAAAAATATGCTTATTTATTTTTTTTATTAAAAAAATCTGTTTTTTTTTTTAAATTCCTGCTACATTTTTTTCCTACTTTTTTATTTATTTAAAAAAAATCAATTTTTTATATATAAAATCTGGTTTTTTTAATCTGAAATTTCACTTCATTTTTTTTTCGGAATATGTTTAATATACTATGAGTCATGTTCTAAAATTTTTTAATACTTTTTCTAATTTTTATACCCCACATTCTAAATTTAAAAAACCATGTTACAAAGTCATCATATTCTAATGTGTATGTGTGCTTAAAATATTAAAAATATTAAAAAGCCATATTTTAAAGTAGTTTATTGTTTGTTTTATTTTAAGTAGATGAAATATTAAAAAATTTATAAATCATGTTCTAAATTTTAAGATTCATGGTCTGAATTATACTAGTCATGTTTTAACTTTTTAAAGACATTTTCAAAATTGTATACAATAAGTTTGAAATTGAATAAACTTATTTTTAAATAAATAAATAAAATGATACAATTATAATACACCTATTGACCTTTTATACAAAAATAAAAAATAAAATATACACATGAACAATTGAATATTATTTCAAAATATTCTCAATATATTGTATTGAAGTTGATCTATGGAACCCTTAAAAAAATTAATTGATTTATAAAAATATTATCGTTAACATTTTCTGTTTTTACCAAACATTATGTTAAATTTTTTTTTCTATTTGTTTTTCAAATATAGATATTTTAAAAAAAGTGATGATTAATATATCACGTTTTTTCTATTATTGGCTCCTTGTTTTTAGCTAACAATTTGTTAGATTTTGACGTGTAATTTTTTTAACAATCTAACTTATTTAATGTTCTTAATTTTATTAACTATATTCTAAATTTTATATTTATGTTCTAAATTTTATATGACTAATTGAATATATGAGAGGATAACAGTATAACACGTTCCAAATTTTATTATTTTTTTAAGATAAAAAATAATTAAATAGTTTTTTTGATAAAAAATAAATTGATTTTTTTTTATTAAAAAAAATAAATAATTTTTTTGATAAAAAGATAAATTTTAGTTTTTTTTTTTGTTTCATTTATCCCTCACAAATAAGGGTTAGTTACCTTAATTTTTTTAATTAAAAAAAATAGCTCATTAAAATCTAACCATTAGATCTCACTAAATCGACACTATGGATATATTCTCACTTAAACAACCATTCTCACCTAAAGAGGCTTTCTCACATGATCCTGACTCTATATATATATATATATATATATATATATATATATGAAAAACGATTATTAATACCACATTATACTATAGCTATAAACTCAGGGCTATCACTGGAATTTGCCTGACTAGTTAATTTTTACATAAAAATGTGAGGTTTTAAGACAAGAAGTTTCAGTTTTTAATGAAAAAAACATCTTAGGCTCTTAGCAACCTATTAGACACTGAATACACCTAAGAAGAGAGCGATAAAAGTCTCATTTTTCAAATACGTATGGTGAAGCTTATTGATTTCAAAATCTTACTTCTTGCATTCGAAAGACTTATGTCAAGTAATAATAATAATAATAATAATAATAATAATAATAATAATAATAATAATAATAATAATAATAATAATAATAATAATAATAATAATAATACTTATTATTATTAATATATTATTATTATTATTATTATTATTATTAAGATGGAAAAGAATACACAAAATGTTCAGATTAATTTACAAGTTAGTGGGTAGCCGAGAAACAATCTGGGTCCCCACTCCTCTAACTATAGAGAAACCTATTCTTGTGAAGATGTGAGCAGCCGCACGTGCTCCAACATCTGCAGTCCGCGAGAAATTCTGAATTCGCTTCAACAAGGCAACAACATCTCGATCCTTCCAATTCCCATAACGTTGAAAAGGAGAAAGGAAGGAACCCATAACTCAATGCTCGGCACCTATCTGCATACTTAGTCCGCTTACGAAGAGCGAAACCCGTCACAACACGACCCGGAACGAAGTCAGCTAACCTAGAAAGTGTTAAAGGAGAAGACCCTACCAAGTCCACGCACATATCAAGCCCTTGATCCCAGGAATAAAGTAAAACGTCGGCCGGCCGTAGCGCTCCATCATTTCCCCCTATTAATCCAATATCCACCTCTTTCCTTGCTTAAATCCCAGACCGAAAGCAAACATCAAGAAGGGTACCCCTAACAACATTATGCCGATGCTTAATACCCACCATACCAGGACATTATTATTATTATTATTAGTCCATGGTATTATGAAAACTTATAGTGTAGTCTAATGACTACCGACTACCGTAGTGGATGATTAGAATCGCACGATTTCTGATTTATTTTTAATTCTTAAATCTATTTTAAAATCCTTTTAAAATACTTTAATTAGATTTCTTATTTTAGGAAAAATTTTCTGATTTTTTAAGAATAAAAACTTACTTTAGGAAAAATAAAAAATTATTTTCCTAAAATAAATAATCTAATTAAAGTATTTTAAACAATATTTTTTAATTAAATTTAGGAATTAAAAATAAATCAAAATTCAT
Source organism: Salicornia ramosissima (assembly GCA_951394345.1). Taxonomy (NCBI): domain Eukaryota; kingdom Viridiplantae; phylum Streptophyta; class Magnoliopsida; order Caryophyllales; family Amaranthaceae; genus Salicornia; species Salicornia ramosissima. The sequence continues at coordinate 38,020,252 of OX596236.1, forward strand.
ACAATCATAACCATCTAATACCGATAGTCGATAGTCATAAGACTACACTAGAATTTTCAGCATTCACATACTCCGTAATAGTTATACTTGCTGGTTCATAAGGTAACGAAATTAGGAAAACCCCACTAATGTCAAAATGTCACTTTCTTTTGATAGGAGAGCAACAACCACTGTGCATAGGTGTATCAGGAGTGCTTGACACTTGATATAGTGCCATGATTCATGATCAATTTTATCATTCACAATTATTATTATTTTTTTTTCACTTAGACAAATTGTGAGAAATTTCTTTAATATGAGCATATTTCATTCATCATGTATAAATATATACTACTTCTATAATGTTGTATACGCTACGATAGACTTAATGTAGCTAGAGAGTAAATATGTCTAATCTTTTAAAAAAAAAAAAAAAAGCTATGGACATCAGGTAGTATATAGGGCTGGGGTTATAGTTTATAGACTTAGGGTGCGTTCTGTTCACCTAAAAAAATATAAGTTTCAGGTTTAATAAGTTCAGATAAGTTCTAATAAGCTATATGAATATAATATCATTCATACATATAAATTATAGCATAAAATCATACATACATACATACATACGTGCATATATACATGCATCCCATTCAAAACTACTAATTAAATTCACTAATAATAAATAAAAACATCCAGAACTTCCATTAGTTTAATCAACCACCCTCACATGATTTTTGTGCAAGCTTTTGAACATCCCACACACTATGAGGAAATTTGGGAAAGACTAATAGGAAAGTACAAACACATGGCAACAGTTTAAATGGAAGAAGTTTAGGTACAACTGCATGAAATAAATTTTAATCAATACAAAGTATATAAAATATATATATATAAACAAAACAAATAATTAAAATTATACTATACATGAAGAAAAAAGTAAAGCCTACCTACCAAATCCAACACTAACTTAATTACAAAAACCAATTCATCAATACCTCTCAATATAAATTTTCTCTACCAACTCAGTCAAAATTACTCAAATTCCATTATATAGCAAAAAAAAATTCATATGGATGGACCAATTTGACTCACTTGGACCCACCATATTATTTTTTATTTTTATGCTCCTCACAATTCATCCCTTACCCAACATTTATATTCTCTATAATCCCTTTATTCTCATTTCCATTAATTTCATCACACAAAACCAAATTAAACACTCCCTACATACATATATACTAGTATTTTTATTTTTTGTTTTTTGGGTGGTTGTTTTTATTAGTTAGTTGTTACCACTTTTTATATCTAATTAATTAGGGACTAGGCTAGAAAGCATATGCTAAAAACATAGTAGAATTGAAGAAGAAGAAGAAGAATTAAAAGATTATTATGGGTAGATCTCCATGTTGTGAGAAAGAACACACCAATAAAGGTGCATGGACTAAAGAAGAAGATGAACGTCTAGTTAACTACATCAAAGCTCATGGTGAAGGTTGTTGGAGATCTCTTCCTAAGGCTGCTGGTATTATCATTTATTATTTTTCCTCTCCATTTCACTTTAATAACTAACAATATTAATGATAATTACATATTTTTTTATTTTATATACTAGATGATTGGTTGAGTTTGTATACGAGTTTTTCCGATTTAATCGAGGTCATTCATACATACAGTATATAACATAATCTTGAGCCTCAATAATCAGGTTAAACTTTTGGTAAAGACCCATGATTTCTATCATTAAGAATATATGTAACATAATCTTATGCTTCGATCAACCAGTACGTACCAAAATTATATTATATACTCTATCAGTCTAGTCCTTATAAGATTCTATAAAATTGATCAAAATTGTCATTGTAGGGGGAGTTTAACTCTCTCTTAATTTTAATTAATTTGACGTTTAGGTGGCCCGAAATCAAATTAGGGTTACTTTTTGAGGGATTTTTTTATGGTTCATGTATATATATATATATATATATATATATATATATGGTTCATACTAAATACAAGCTTAGCTTAATAAAAGAGAGTATATGAATTTAAAAATCAAAGCAACACTTCAAGCAAAATAACATTGGGCGTAAAACCAATTTATTATAAAAGTCACGCTTAACCTAGTTGGTAAGTGCAAATATTAACATGTAATAAGCTAAGGTTTATTTGGGTTAATTTTTGTTAACTCATTATATAATACAAAATTATGGTAATAATCATATTCAGTTTTTCATAAAATATACGGATTATCTTCTATAATCCCCTCAAAATAAAATTGTTCTAAAAGAGTTCCATTTTACCTTGAAAAAAGTTGCTAATTAACCCAGTTTAATTAATATGGTAGGGTATTAATTATTAAACTAATTAGCTTTTTTGCTAAGATAATGTTAACATTATTAATTGTTTTGAACTTTTTTTGTTGAATATTTCAGGTTTACAAAGATGTGGAAAGAGTTGTAGATTACGATGGATAAACTACCTTAGACCAGATCTAAAGAGAGGGAATTTTACTGAAGATGAAGATGAACTCATTATCAACCTTCATAGCTTACTGGGTAACAAGTACGTCTTGCATTGCTACTGATTATTGATTAACAATTAAATAAGTTTATTAAAGAAGGGTGTAAAACAAATTTTAAAAAGTTTATCTAAATATCCCTTATGAAGGGGCAAAAAAGAGTGTTACAATGAAAGGGACACGTAAAGGAAAATAGTATTATTTAAACGCTAGAAGGAGGGTTCGAACCTCCGACCTTGTGGTTAACAGCCACACGCTCTAACCAACTGAGCTATTCCAGCTTTTTTCTGTTTATGTGAAGCACTAAATATTATATAATTTGTTTGTTAAAAGTCATTTTTGTGGGATTTTCAGGTGGTCTCTTATTGCTGCCAAATTACCCGGAAGAACAGACAACGAGATAAAGAATTATTGGAACACCCATATCAAAAGAAAGCTAGTAAGTCGCGGGATTGACCCGCAAAATCACCGTCTCATAAATTTATTTTCAAAAACTGCAGCTCCAACCGCAGATATGACCACCGTTGCTACTGCTGCCGCCGTCAACACCACCAACACCAAAAAAATATCCTTCTCAAAGGATAATTGCATTAATGACAACAATAATAAAGATACAACTTTTCAATTGATTAACGTACAAGGTTCAACATTACATTTTGGGCTAGGACCTAGCATCAATGATGCAAACTATTATTGCACCACTTTACCTACTATTAGACCGTCCAATTTTAGTGAACATTCTAATAGTAGTAGTGTTGTGACCGACGAAGATGGTTACAAAGAAATTAATCTCGAATTATCAATTAGTCTTCCTTCATCTTCCAAGATCATTTCCGGTAATCGTGAAATTACGGCGAATCAACAACAACAACAATACACTTGCAAAGTTTTTGGGACGGCCACAAATTTACCAGTGTTTACAAAAGGAGGAAGTATGTGTTTATGCTACAATTTAGGGTTTCAAAATCAAGGCAAACACTATTGTAATTGTACTATGCCAATGACTAGTACGACTGCATCAACTATTTGATGCAATATAATAGACAATAATTATGATTTAGATTCATAACAACGCATTTTCGACTGTTTCATCATAAGAATATATTCGGCTAATTACTACTAATCAAATTTCTTAATTATGTACTTCAGTACGTTAATAGCAGATTTGTACGTAGTTTATGGTTTTCTTGTTTTAAGGGATTCACTTGTACATTATATTGTACGATCTATCGGTGGTCTCTTTCTAGGTAATACAAAATGAAAAAAAAAATAAAAAAATTCACTCCATGGAATGAATTAATCTGAAATGAGCAATTAATATGTTAATTCACTATTTTTTTTTCACATTATAGATCAAAGAATTTAAATGAGTAAATTTTTTCACAATAATTCCTAACAATCATATATTCTATTTTTCACTAGAAAACTTCAAGATGGCGGCGTCGTTAAAAATGCGGATGCAACTGCACAAAAACAAATCTGCATCATGATCATCTTAGGTTGTCAATGAGAGAATATACATATATAGGTTGTTGTTAGATATATATATGATCAATCTCTTATCTAAGATAATGGTTCTAAATTATGTAATTTAAGAAAGTATCAATATATATAATTATCTCTTCTACATACATTTCTTCTAAAAGTTATCACATCATAAATAACCTGATATCAATTGAAAATTCAAGTGTGATCTTATGACTATGGACTACCGTAATGGATAGCTAGAATTGTTCGATATTTGATTTATTTTAATTTTTCTAAATCTAATTAAAAAATCTTTTTAAAAATACTTTAATTAGATTTTTTTTAGGAAAATAAAGTTAAAACCGGTTTTAGGAAAAAACATAAAATATTTTACTAAAATAAAAAAAAATCTAAGTATTTTTAAAAAGATTTTTAATTAAATTTAGAAATTAAAAATAAATTAAAAAATCAAACAATTGTAACCATCAATTAATGGTAGTCGATAGTCGTCATAAAATCGCTGTAGAATCATCCCATACCAATGCCTTCTTTGCATCCATAGGCCATCCTGCGGCACATAAGCAGATAGAAGCATTTAACAAGATCATGTATAAGGGAAGGCAGTATGTAAAAGATGTTGAGTAACAAGCCACTCATGTATGGGTGTTTGGTTGACTCTTTTTATAAGGTATGGAATGGTTTGACAACTATTCTAGCGTTCGGTTGGGTTTTTTTAGGGTACGTATGTGAGTGACCAAACCTCGGATTTTCAACTCTATTCTACACCTAAAACTCGAGAAAACCAGGCAAACTCGGTTAGTATCCGATATCTACGCTACCTCGAATAGAACCGTTACATTTTCCGTACAAAACTGAAATTAACCATAACGCGACTGAAATATAATTGTTTACAATGAACCGATAATAATTCAAATCGTACATACGGATAAAACTAAAATTAACCATAATGTAATTGAATACAATTGCAATCCTTATATCAATCATTCATAACAAAATGATATGAACTGAAATCGTACAGGTAAAATCAAAGACCAACCTTAACGCAAGTAATTTGAACAGGATATTAAAATTACTCCTATGGTTTGGAACTGAAATCGAAAAAGTTATAACCAAATTGGTTAAACTGGAAAAAAAAACTGAAAGTAACTGAATTATTAATGTCAACAAAACCATTTGGGTCCAACCATAACGAGCTGAACCGATTAACTATCTAATAACTAATTAACACCCCTAGTTACCACCATCTGAAAATATGTTTCATAAAATTAAGTATCATCAAGTACTCCCTCCGTAACATATTAATGGCAACGATTTGACATTTTTTCTCTCTACTTTATGTCAAATCGTTGACATTAATATGTTACAGAGGGAGTATATTATTTGAAGCGCACGTGTTTTTTTTTTTAAACAACTAGACAATAATTTAAAAAAGGAGAAGTACAATGCAAAGAAAAATGTTAGGTACATTACACACTTTTAGCTTACTTGTAGTTCTTAACGAACCAAACTAACCTAATCACCTAAGATAATACAATCTATAATATATTATTTCATTTTGATCCCAATATCAAGAGAATCATTAATTTATCCAAGCGACCAAGCAATATACTAATTTCTCAATTATAGTTTGATTCTTATACTGATTTCTTACGTAGTATATTATAGCTAGCTACCTTATATATTTCATTTTATGTACTGATTAACCAATCAAAAATGGAATATAAGTGGAAAAATGTAACCCTTCAAGAATGCTCTCTCTTAAACAAAAACAAAAACAAAAAAAAAAAAAAACACAAAACAAAATAAAACAAAACCCTTCAACAGTGCTCTCATTTTCAGAATTAAGCGTTGAGGTAAAACTTATAAGATTACATATGCCTATATTGTTGGAAATTTTGTGGGTAAATAGTATGACGAACACTTGAGGCGTGTCAGATGACACTTCCCTGAAAACAATATTTCCACCCTATACGAAGGCCGGGTTACAGGAAATTTGTTAACATGATACAACAAGAAACCGTAGAAATCGAGCCTTGTTCCAATTGCTACGAAATGAAGAAGGGATTTGTATATATAAACTTCTTTGCAATAATGGAGAGAAAACTAAGTGTATGCAAGAGGAAGAGATAAAGTATGAATATAACTTCTAAGGGATATCTCTGTTTTAGTAAGTTATATTATAACTTAACCAAAATGCACAACAGTACGTTGCCTCGAACCGACACAACGCAACGGGAAAAAACCAAGAAAAACTGACGCGAACCACCAGGCTCGCGAGTCGCGACTCGCGAGCCGCAAGTCGCGATTTGCTTCTGCCTCTTTTGTGCACTTTTTGCACTTCAGACTATTCTCGCGGGTCGCGACCTTAAGTCACTACTCGCGATTTTCCAATGTTATTGCTGCACTTTACCTCAACGTTCAACGACTTACATCGCTAAAAACTTTGCATAATTACAAACTTTAAAACACATAATACTACGTCTAGTATTATTAATATTCATAATTATATACATTTATATTCTAAATGAATAAATCTCAACATTTCTTCCCCCATTTAGAATATAAACAACCTTTGCATAAACAATTCCAATATTACAAGCAATCTCACGCATAGATGAAAGTGTACTAGGACTTGAACTTCCACTTAGTATAATACACATTTCGAATCATCGTATCCAAATAGTGTCAAAGACGATTGAACTATTTTCAATACATAATGGTAACTCAAAGATATTATACGCACAAGATTAGATATCCAAACTCATTATATTAACACAATTTTGAAGGGCCATGTGTTCGTATCTTTCATGAATGCATCAAAGCTCTTCCCACAAGCTCCTTGAAGCAGCCACACCTCACATTCACATAGGCTTATCCTTTGGTCAACATGCTATTGTGACTCTAGCAGAACCAACGAATACCGCCTTCAACATCACAAACCTGGAACTCACTTGGATGAGAGACAGTTCCACAATCACCTTGTAAGAAGATTTATCTCGTTGAACTTGAGACCTAACGTCTTATTAGGCGTCAAGTTGAGATCCCCTTAAACGCAATTAAACCTGGGACTTCAATCCTAAACCGATTGCCATCCTTTTCACAGATTCTGTAGGAAGTGCTTTAGTGAAGCAATCAGCTAGGTTCAAATTAGTTTGCACATAGTCAACCGTGATCACGCCTTCCTTTATTAAACTTTGAATATAACTATGTCTAACACCAATGTGTCTAGACTTCCCGTTATAAACCTGACTATATGCATTAGCCAAAGCCGCATCACTATCACAATGAATTGTGATAGGTGAAATTGGCTTTGATAACAAAGGTATCTCAAACGTGGGATTCCTCAACCATTCGGCTTCTTTACCAGCCGAATGCAAAGCAATGAACTCTGATGTCATGGTGGAGTCCGCAATGCAAGTTTGCTTCTTGGATGCCCAAGAAATAGCTCCTCCACCCAAGAAGAAAACCCATCCACTGGTTGATGAATAATCTTCTCTATTGGAGATCCAACTTGCATCGAAAAATCCTTCTACAACCGAAGGACTTCCACTATATGTCAAACCATAATCCATGGTTTTCTTCAAGTACTTCAACACACGATAGATGTATTGCCAATGTTGTACACTAGGGTTGCTAGTATACCTACTCAACTTGCCAACATCATAGGCAATATCTGGTCTTGTACTCGTCATTGCATACATGAGACACCCAATGACTCTAGCATATTCAAGCTGTGATACTGCTTCACCTTCATTAGGTAGAATTTTTATGCTATGGTCCATTGGCGTAGAAACAAGACACTCACCGTTCACACCGAACTTCTTAATCACCTTCTCAATGTAATGAGACTGTGATAAGATGAGACTTCCCTTTTCTCTCTTGATCTTAATGCCCAAGATGACATCCGCTTCCCCCATATCTTTCATGGAGAACTTTGATGAGAGGAAGGCCTTGGTTAATTCAACTTGTTCCAAGTTCATTCCAAATATCAACATGTCATCAACATATAGACAAATGATGACTCCTTTACCGTTGTCATCGAATTTGCTATATAAACACTTGTCCAAATTGTTTAGCATGAAACCATTAGACAAAATTACATCATCAAACTTTTGATGCCACTGTTTTGGTGCTTGCTTTAGCCCATACAAAGACTTGATAAGTTTGTAAACCTTATGTTCTTGACCTTCCATGACAAACCCTTCCGGTTGTCGCATGTAAACCTCTTCTTCTAGATCTCCATTAAGAAAATTTGTCTTAACATCCACTTGATGTATCACTAGATTCTTAATAGCTGCTAGAGCTATCAACAATCTAATAGTGGAGATTCTAGCAACCGGTGCGTATGTATCGAAATAATCAATTCCCGGTTTTTGGGTAAAACCTTGTGCCACAAGTCGAGCTTTGAATTTATCGATAGTTCCATCAACCTTCAATTTCTTTTTGAAGATCCATTTGCACCCAATTGGCTTACACTTTGGGGGTAAATCAGCTAAAACCCATGTGTTATTTCCCATGATGGAACCCATCTCATCATCAATTGCTTCCTTCCAGAAGGTAGCGTCATGAGACCTCATGGCCTCACCAAATGTCGAAGGATCATCCTCTACATGAAGTACATATGGAAATCTAGTCACGATGGACTCTCTTGACCCCTCAAGCAAGTATACATGAAAATCAGACCCGAAGGATTTCTCTTTCCTAGCCCGCTTACTTCTCCTCAACTGAGTCGAAGTAGATGGTACATCTTCATCACTAGCACATTCATCATCCCCTTGTTCAAACGAAGTTTGACCAAAGTCTTGAACACTAGTAATTGGAGTTATATCCCTTGGTCTAGGCAATGATGAAAACCTTGTTTCATCAAAAATCGCATCCCTTGACTCAATGATCGTGTGAACCGACCAATAGTAGTTTTGTTCTATAACATAGAACCTATAAAAATGCATTCAACTCCTTTTTCACCTAATTTCTTGCGTTTGGGTTCCGGCACTTTGACTATTGCCCTACAACTCTAAACCTTGAAGTAACTCAAGTTAGGTTTTCTTTTGTACCATAGCTCATAGGGAGTAACTTCATTCCTTTTCATGGGAACTCGGTTAAGAATGTAACATGCCGTTACAACTACTTCTCCCCAAAAACCATCACTCAAACCCGAATAGGAAAGCATGGCGTTAACCATTTCTTCAAGTGTCCTATTCTTCCTTTCGGCTACACCATTTTGTTGTGGTGTATAGGCAGTCGTGGTTTCATGTATAATACCTACGGATCGGAAATATTCAGGATTATAGTATTCACCTCCTTTATCGGTTCTTAACTTTTTAACTCTTATATTTAATTGCAACTCAACTTCTTCTTTAAATTTTTTAAATTTGTCTAGGGCCTCATCTTTAGAAAATAGTAAGTAAACATAGCAAAACCGAGAAGAATCATCAATAAATGTTACTATGTACTTTTTATTACCTAAAGATGGAGTACTATGAAAATCACAAAGATCAATATGCACCAAGTCTAATAAATTCGAGTCCCTCATTATTGATTTTGGAAAAGGTTTTCTAGTGATCTTAGTAAGCATGCATGTTTTACATTTCCGGTACTAGGATCAAAAGAATGAATTAAATCATGCTTAGACATAAAACACAACTTTTTATAATTAACATGACCTAGCCTACAATGCCATAAGCTAGAATCAACATCAATCACACACACATTGTTTTGTGTAGAATTATCTACACTTAGTCTAAACAAACCATCACATAAGTAACCAAGTCCTACAAACACACCACCTTTAGATAATACAAATTTGTCTGCTTCAAAAACAAGTTTAAACCCTAATCGATTCAATAGCGCACCAGATACAAGATTTCTCCTAAGTTCAGGAGAATACAATACATCCCGAAGGATGATTGTTTTCCTAGAACTGGACAACAATTCTACTTGGCCATTGCCACGAATACTAGTTGTAGAATCATTCCCCATGTATAATCGCTCTCCATCTCCAACCTCCTCGAAGGTCTTGAATAGATTACCATCTTTGCAAACATGCTTTGATGCGCCCGAATCGATATAGCACCCATAATCATCCTGCACACAATTGATTTCAGAAATCACACACACATAATCATAAAACCGATTAAGTGAAATTTGTGTACAAGTCATACCTTGCTTGTCTTAGGATGACCCACCGTCATTCCCGCTTCCATGAGATTTTTTACTCATCCTTCGCTTCCACACGGAGCAATCCATCTTGAAGTGACCCGGTTTCTCGCACTCCCAACATCCACGAGTGGACATCTCTTGGGAATCATTGTCACCCTTTGATTTCTTACCGAAATCCTTGTTTTTGCCATTGAACTTACGCTTTTTCTAGTTATTACCACCCTTGGACTTCCCTTCCACAACATTCACGGTGGAAGTCATAGGTTTTTTAACCTTTTGTCCATCTTGTACTCGGATCCCTTCTTCAATCCGAAGATGGGCTCCAAGTTGTTCAACATTCATTTCATCCTTTTTATGTTTCAATTGGTTCCTTACATCTTTCCAACTAGGTGATAACTTGTCAATAATAGAGGAGACTACAAACAATTCATTCATATCAATATTATGTTGCCTTAATCTTCCTAACATCCTTTGAAGTTCATGAAATTGTTCCATGATAGGTCTTGAATCAACCATATGATATGTATTAAAATTACTAACCAAAAATTTCTTACTAGAAGCATCTTCTACCATATATTTAGATTCAAGATCATGCCAAAGAGATTGTGCGGAGTCATAATATTGATAAATATCAAATAAAGCATCGGACATACCATTGAGAATGTGACCACGACAAATGTAATCGTCGTTCTCAAATTTGAGGCGTCTCCTCGTAGTTTCGAGTGCTTCACCCTCCTCGTACTCCTCCGGCTTTGTTGTGGTCAAAACGTACACAACCCCTAACGATGTCAACAGAAAATGCACCTTTTTCTGCCACCGACGGAACTCCACGCCCTCAAACTTGTCAAGCTTTGCAATGTTGGTTGTCAAATCCTTGATGCAAGCCTGGTGGTTCGTGTCAGTTTTGCTTGGTTTTTTCCCGTTGCGTTGTGTCGGTTCGAGGCAACTGCTGTGCATTATGGTTAAGTTATAATATAACTTACTAAAACAGAGATAATCCTTAGAAGTTATATTCATACTTTATCTCTTCCTCTTGGATACACTTAGTTTTCTCTCCAGTATTGCAAAGAAGTTTACACATACAAATCCCTTCTTCATTTCGTAGCAATTAGAACAAGGCTTGATTGCTACGGTTTCTTGTTGTATCTTGTTAACAAATTTTCTATAACCCGACCTTCGTATAGGATGGAAATATTGTTTTCAGGGAAGTGTCATCCGACACGCCTCAAGTGTTCGTCATACTATTTACCCACAAAATTTCCAACATAAACATTTTTGTGTCTGTTCATTCAATTTGATAGTTTCAAGATAACTTTTAGTGTCAAAATTTTAAATTTTTACTATAAATCTATAGTTCTTACCTGATTAGTTAAGCTTGTTATTATAGAAGTTTTAGTGTTACCCTAAAAGGTTATAATATTTTGTGGAAAATTTATCTTATATGATTGTTTGATGAGGAACTAAGCAAAGTTTGACTTCAAATTTTCAAAAAATGTGTAACAAGTAAAAAAGACACATAAAATAATTTGCAACATTGCCATTGGTATCTTAGCATCTTTTATACTTCCTGTAATTTTGGTTTGATGCAACTCTTATAAAATTACGGATTCATAGGCAAGTCGGAGATTAAAGATAGCTAGAAAACAAAAAAAAAAAGGAAGGACACATATAATTAGCTAGAGAAAATGGTGTATCTAAATTGAAATTTTATAAAATACTCCCTCCGTTCCAAAATAAATGTTCCATTAGACATATCTTTAAATATAAATATCTTTAGTTGTATATAATAAAAAATTATAAAATTATATATTTAGAAAGTACGTATCGAGACGAATCCAATGAGAGCCCACATGGCTATATTTTTTCTTATATATATAAAATTATAGAAAGTCAAAGTTATAAAATGGACGATACCAAAAGTCAAAATGTATCATTTAATTTAGGACAGAGGGAGCAGAAAATATTGGTTAAAAAACAGAGAATCATTTATCTATTTTTTTTGTGTGGGTATTTTATGTTGAAAAAAACAGCACATACGCAAGCAATACTTGCTGCTGTTGTTGGGTAGGTGAGATGCGTCATCATAGACAACCACCTTCATGCCTATTTCACAATTAATGTTTTTGGCGTAATTTTATGTAAATTACTAAAATTATTGTAGTAGAAAAATGCAGTAATATTATTACATGTGTTGCATAATATTTTATTTATTTTTTATAATGTGAGTGTTACAATGCTTTGAACTGAGTCATAATACATGTCACCCGTCCTTTTCTAATTGACACAAGCATCGGAAAAGAAGAATATATGGAATCCTATCAAATTGTGAGCGGTGAGATTCGAATCAAAAACCTCAAATATGGCATTCACAAGGCTTAACCACTAGACTAAGACTCGTTGCTCAGGTGCATTAAATATAAATATATAATGCCTAATTTATAGGTATTTTGCCTTAGATACAAGAACGCTAGGTTAGGTTATGATGCCGACTCGATGAATTAAAGTAATTTAAGTATATTTTAAATTCAATATAGGTTGACATTTAATTAATTTTTGATAAAATCGAGTAGCACAGAGCACAGATCAAAATTCAGATTTAAAAATATTCAAAATATTAGATGTGGCGTACGTGGTTTAAAATATCACATAGACATCAAAATGTATGTAATAGGTTTGCTATACATTGAACCTGTGCTAGATTAGGTTATGAAGAAGACTCGTCAATTAAAGTAATTAAGTATATTTTAAATCCAATACATTTCTATAAATCATAAGTTTTGAACGAATTTAAAATAGCGTTGAGGGTTGATCGAATATCTAGTTTAAAAATATTCAAAATATAAAATTTCTAATATTATTTGATGTGGCACACTTTAAAATATTACATATAAAAATTAATGTGGAACTTTGAAACGAATAAAAAATATATGAAATTAATAAGGAGTGAAGGAAATATAACATATATACTAGTTATACAAATACCCTCTAAGTTCTAACAAAATATATGCCCACTATATCACAATGACATTATCACTTCTACCAACTCGCAAGAGTCAATATTAATTTAGAATTCTTCTAATTGTATTATTATTTAGAAAGGGAATTGTCATGGTCCACAATTGGGATTGTGCAATATTTTGTTGACTTTTAAATTTTAGTTCTATATATAGATATAGTTTAGGAGTTGTTCATGATGGGTTGGTGATGGCAATTGAAGTTGTGTGATGACATTAACAGTATATTTGGTAATTAGTAGTAATAGATTATGGAAAATCAAAATTTATTTTTAATTTTAGCGTAATATAGTTTTCAAAAACTGAAAAAAAAAAAAATCGTATACTATTGATTATTTTTTGAGTCAATAATTGCAACGAATTTATATTGAATTTAGAGGCCAGGCAGAAGATACGGAGTAATGACTCCAAGCTACCTCCAATCTTTGAGATCTGGGGTTTGATTCTTTATAACACCAATGACGTGATATAATTAAAACTCATCCCTAATCTTTTAGTTTCTTCATGTTTTCTTATTGTCAACTATCACCCTTTAGGAGAATAGTATTTGGTAAAAATAAAGTTAAATGAAGAAAAATAGACAAATCCAAATTAACTAATATTGTCCTTATTAAAATGAGCATTGATTATTATTTTCCTTACAAATTGATATTTTTATATAATGTCAGTTTTGGCAAAAGTTGATATAAAATTAAACCAAATATACTGTAAGATACGAAATATTTCAATATCGTTATATATATTGAAATAGAAATTAAAGTTTTAGCTGCCATATGTCCACCATTTATCACTCCTCCTTATCATCTATGTCTTTACAAAAACAAAAACAAAAAAAAAACTTTTTTTTGTTTAATATCATTTACAATCAATTTACTCAGCCTTTCAATTTCCTCTTTTTTTAATTTCAAATAGTGACAATTTGTCTCTTCTGCTCCCTTGTGCAGTTGATCGGTTTGGCACCCCTTCACATTCCTTCTTTCAATTTTCAAGATGTTCAATCTATGACAGTATATATGGTAGAAAACTTCTCATGATCACATTTCCAAAAAAAAAAAAAAAAAAACTCAACCTTCTCAAAATAAAACTATAGGTAATTTTCTCTCTTTATTTTATTTTTTAAATTAGATGGTAGGGATCCATTTTTTGATGATTAATTGATAAGTTTATGAAGGCATCAATAATGAATCACTTTTGATTCTTTTTTTTTTTTTGTCCATTTCTACTTCATTTTTTTAGTTATTGTAAACCCTTCTTTTAATTTGCTAACTAGTGTTTTGGCCCAGGCGTTGCCCCGGGTCCAACAGTTTTATTGCTTTTATTTTACACATTTGCTCTATCGGTTAAACGGAAAGAAATAGAGACATAAAGAAGCCTAAAAGGTATAGTGCACTACTAATAAATGCGCTATAATTAATAGACTTTTGGCATGGATGATAATCGTTGACTGTTGAAACACCAAGAACAATCCAAACAAGCTCGAATCAGTAAAACTGCCCTCAATTTACATCTATCTCAAATGAAATATCAACATGATGGGAAAATGTCAACAACAAATCTAGGTATTATGATGAACAAAATAAATTGAAAATTATAAGTTGGATTGTAGATGAATTTTATGGACGAGTTGAAATTCAATTAGAAAAAAAACCCATTGTATTGGAGCTAGCAAATCATTTGTTACTATGAGCTATCACTTCATTGCCTTCTTCCATTTTTTTTATATTTTTTTTTTTCTCTCTTTATTTTTCCTAAGTGATAAAACAATATGGTTATAAAGAAGCGTATTTAAATCAAGAAATAAATGTAGTTGTGTTGGTTACTATCTACCACTTTCATATAAAAGTTTCAGGTTCAAATCTCATTACAATTATTTCTTATGTTTTTCTAATGGAATAAATTTAAGGTAATATGTCCCAACGACGAGGCAAGGAGCACATGACCATGAAGTATGAAGCAGCCATAGCGGCGGCGGTGGCTAGCAAGGTATGTTTTTTTTCGAAAGTGAGGATGCGCATGAGCATATGCGTCTGAACCTAGGCCCAGGCGCTAGGTCGAGGCGCATAGCCCATGCGTCTGGGCCTAGGTTCAGGCGCATAACTCATACGCCCCATTGATACATATATATTTTTTTAATTTGTAATAATTAATCAAATAGTTTTTACTTTATATGCTAGAATTAGTTTAATAATTAATTTTTAGTTTATATGGTAATTTAGATTAATAATTAATTTTTAGTTTAAATTTTTAATAATTTTTTGTTTATATGGTAATGTTAGTTTATATGTTGATTTCATTTTTAGGTTAATAATTAATTTTGAGTTTATATGGTATTTAAGTTAATAATTAATTTTTAGTTTATATGGTAATTTAGGTTAATAATTAATTATTAGTTTATATGGTAAGATTAGTTTAATAATTTTTAGTTTATATGGTAATATTAGTTTAGTAATTTTCAGTTTATATGGTAATGTTAGTTTAATAATACTTTTTATTTTATATGTTAGAATTATAAGTTAGTTTAATAATTTTAGTTTATATGTTGATTTCATTCCTTTAATGATGCATGTGCGCTCTCGATTCTACAATTGCTAGTGTTACCAAAGTGGAGTATCTGATTTGTCCAATGTCGAACAAATTTCTCCTTATGAATCAATCATGTATTCTCCACGTAACTAGTGATGCGAGGCCTAGTATGATGGGCATCTCGTAATGTTTGCAATGTCCTTTCATACTGCTCAAGTGAAGTGGACTCAATAACTTTGTTCCATAATCCATTCTTTAATTTTTCACCTAAATGTTTGTTCCCTCCACACAATTTGGCAACATGATCCTCAACATCTTTGTTTTTTTTTTTTTTTAGATAAAACGCCTTAAAAGGCTAGTGATTCATTAAACATAAATCCTCAGAAATTACATCCTCAATCTCATTAGGCACACACCCGATCCAGGCCTTAACAGAATTATCTCCTGGATCAACACTAGCCATCAAATGAGCCGCATTATTAGCTTCTCTAACTACATGAACAAAAGAAACTGAATTAAAAAAACACACAAGACTCAAAGCTTCTCTAATAAAAACTACATGATCCTCAACATCTTTGTTGATATGCCAAAAAAAAAATGAGCGGAACAAGGAAATATATCTCGCACGGGAGCCAATAAACCCAACTCTCGATCAATCACAATGGCAGTCATGTGAATATGATTGCCCATTACATTTTTCAAACCCTGCAATGTCCACCGATAACTGAACTCCGTCTCATCTTTAATCAATGACCATGCAATAAGAAAATTCTGCCCATATGGTGTCATCCCAACCATCTCCATTAATGGGTACTTGTATCGGTTTGTTTTATAGGTCGAGTCCATACTAATGATGTATGGATACTTACGTAACATAGAAACACTAGTGGGGTGTGCTAAGAAAACATGAGTGACACCTTCATTGTCATCGACTTGCATTTCAATGTGAATGTACTGATGTTCCTTTGCCTGGTGGAGAAGTTGTTGTGCTGGATTTTGACTATCTACAGTTTCTCTCCTGTATTGGTCCCGACAATTATACATATATATGCCTTGCATTAGGATGATCTTCGGGAAACAGTTCTCTCATAGCGGCTAAAATATTAAGCGATCTTGCCTATGCATCCGTCATATCCCGAACAAGTTTCTTAGCTCCCGAGCTAAGCCCATTGATTTGTCGATGTCCTTCAGGGTACACAACAAGCTTGTGAATATGTCGCCCGGTGACTCCCCTGCACACCGCGATGTACCATTCACTCCCTTCTTTCCGTTCTAATACTTTTAAACTGAATTTACAACCAATTGCCTTCCTGTTAGTGTTAAATCATTCAGCACCATCAAAATTTCTTAGAACCTTGTTAGAATGTCGATCACCTTGTTAGAATGTCGATCACATTTCCCGCTATGTCGTATATATTGACTTATGTCCGGTAATCACAAAAAAAAAAAATAATTAACCCACGAGCAACATTTCTAGCCCAAGCAATTGCATCATCCTTTGTGGGGAAATCTTCTGGGGAGATAAATTTTTCACTATAATCAATTTCATCACCACCATAATCCTACAAATAAAATCACAAAATAAAACATATTATTTTAAAAAAATTAATAATAATAATAATAATAATAATAATAAGTGGGGCACATGATCCATGCGCCTGTGCCTAGGCTGGGGCACATGAACTATGCGCCTCTACCTAGGCACAGACGCATGAACCATGTGCACTGCACATAGTTATTTTAATACATTACAATTTTAATAATACATTACAATTTAAAACTATTTTAGTGTCATTAACTGATAAAAAATAAATATTATCAAGGGGTAGTCATTAATATTTTTTAGATAACTTTAATTCTATTTTATGCTAATTTAGTGTCCGTGCGCCCTTTAAGAAGGAAGAATTTTCCTAAAAAAAAAATAAAATGTTTGTGAATAAGCTGAGATTTTGAAGATTTTTCTCAATCATTTTGCCAAGTGTCAAAAATATTCAAATCAACCCCGTATGCAAATAATCGGAATCATTCAAGATATGATTGCAAAATGAGGACGAAGTAGAGGTAATCGTGGGCCGGGCCGGGCCGAGTTCGGGCCGTGCCGATGCATAAAATTAAGCCCATAAAGCGGGTCGGGTTCGGGCCGGGCTTAGTTCGGGCCCAAATTTCTTAGCCAAAGCCCGAAAATTTAGTGCGGGGTTGGCAGGCTTTTCGGGCCGGGCCTAAAAAAGTAACCAAAAAGTCTAATTTTAAATGTCCAAGGCCTGCACGAAAAATAAAAAATTGGGTCGGGCCGGGCCCAAATCCGGGCCTAATTTTCATGTCCAAAGCCCGCAAAAAAGCAGGCAGGGCCGGGCCACTTTTGATCAGCTCTAGGATGAACTCAATGATAGTCTATGGGCTAGATTAGCCCGAACAACTAATCAAAGAAAATATTGATTATTATCGATTATATAAAGGAAAAATTGTAAAAAATAAGTTAATATTACCTCGATTTTCTCAAAATAAGTCAACTTTTTTATTAACTCAAAATAAGTCAACCTATTACACATAGCAGCAAAAATTAAATTTTTTGTACAATTTATCGGCAGAGAAAGTTAACAATTTCAATAAAAAGTCAAAGTGGTGTATTAATATGTTGTTGTTTGTATGGTTTTTCATTGAAAATATTAATTTAATAAAAAATAGTGAGAAAACTTAATTTGAGAAGATATGAGTATTATGTTGACTTATTTTGAGTCAATCTAAAGGTTGACTTAATTTGAGAAGATCGGCTAAAGGTTGACTTATTTTTTACAATTTTTCCTTATACAAATTGTAACATTCATAATTTCTGTTTTCATGTTAGGTTCCATTTGGTAGGGTATAAAACGTTTTCAGATGAAAAATATTTTTCATGAAAAAACCTTTTGCATTGAAAAATTTATTTAATTTGCACACACGTTTTCTGTTGTATGGTTGCATGTAAAATGATTTTCCATTTTAAACATTTTCCATTATTATTTGGTTGAACTGAAAATCAATTGCTTTAATTGGGATGGAAAATGCTTTCTTTCCAATTGTGATGTAAAATGTTTTCCTTTCAATTTGGGGGGAAATATTTTCAATTGAGGGAAAACAACTTACATCCTACCACACGAAGCCTTACGCCCCGATTGGTAGTTGATCGATCATTAATTGAGGTAATGGGAATGAATTTATAACTAGATTTGGAAGGAAAATCAAAAGTATTCCCATGGTGGTGCTAGCATAACTCCAATTTATTTAATTTTCTTTACAAATATCCATTTCCATCTAATATCATACTTCCATGTGGTAATGGATGGTAATGAAAAATAAGAAAAAATTTCAAGTTTGGGAATGAAAAATATATTTTCCATAGAGATTTTGAAATTTTTCCTTAACAAATTATACTTTAAATCCATTATTAATACCACAATTCATTACCAACAATCAAACGTGTCGTTAATGTAGGCCAGAATCTCAACCTAATTAACGCTATAATTATGTTATATACAAACACTCTCAAAATTAAAGTATTCATGTTGTAACCTCAAATAGAATACTTTTATATCCCTCTTCGGAATGCAAATAGGATTTCTAATAAAAATGGCATACAATTGTAAATGAAGTTAAAGTAGAAAAATAGTACCTACTTTACCTACCAAACACTACTACTAAGTAGCTGGGTAGATAGGCCTTCTAGAGGATATGTAATATATAATGGAAATAAAAGGACAATACATTTTTAAAGCCTTTTGTCTTCTAGATGAAAATAGAATTATCCAATGAAAATAAAGGAGAATATTTATGCATACACAACAATATAACATAAGTATTTTGGCTTTCTTCTAGAAGGTGGGACAAGAACATCCGCACCTTCACCTAATCTATTTGAATGTTGTTGCTTTTTGCTCCCATTTTTAGTTTTCTCCATTGCATCTCACTATTAATTATTTTGCAATAACTTGATGATCCTAGAGGTGGAAAATTAAACTAATGGGAATTTTATTTTTATTTGAGCATTGGAGTGTTTATCTGGATTCCCTCTTGCATATACTGTTGAGGTTTGCAATCCAAGTCTCAGCTCACATAGAAAATAAAAACAAAGTGTTATCACTCATATAAGTGTCCAACTACTACATTAATATTAAGCATTTGGGTAAGGTGCCCAAATGACATCTGTGTGGGCTCGGTCCAAAGCGGACCATATTATACTAATTCCGGAGTCCAGATGGTGTTGTGGGGCCTAACAAGTGGTATCAGAACCGATGGTTCGGCCGGGATTAATGCAAGTAGTACAAATCTAATGGCGGCTTAGTGTGCAGTGAAACAATAGTCTAGTGTGTGTACAAGCCTTTGATAATGTTGTGTGACAGACCTTTGTGTGACCTCGCGATTTGTGAGATGTGTTTGGTGTTTGGTGTCTTGTGTCGAAAGTCTTCCTGATATTATGGTGGTCAGGTAGCGTGTTCCATTGGGTAGTAGCGGCGGTGTAAGATGGTCAGATGAGTTATCATTGGGTGGGAGACTACGATCTTTGAGTCCTTGGTTTGAGGGGAGGAATGTTGGGGTTTGCAATCCAAGTCCCACATCGAAAAAATAACAAAGTGTTATCTTGCACATAAGTGTCCACCTACTCCATTATTTTGAGGCCTTTTGAAAAGGTTCCCCGGCCAAACACAAATCTGTGCGAGATAGGTCCAAACCAGACAATATCATACTAATATCGGAGTCCAGGTGGTGTTGTGGGGCCACCAACATATACATTTAACTTTTTCTTGCTTATATGTTACACATTCACTCATTTAGTATTGTGTTTAATAATCATATATAAAAATTATGAGGGATCTTTAACATTATGTAATTAACATTTCATTCACACATCCAAAAGATATTTGGAGTTCGAGTTCTAGGGCAGAGGCACTAGAGTGCAACTTGAAACCGAAAAGTAAAGAGCTAGATTTTCATCATTCCCTCTCCTTACGTCAATGCTATCAATATACGGATGTTTCTTCTATGGTCATCTAAAAAATGACCATTGAAATAAAAATAATCTAGACTGTTGATCTTAGTAATTAGATTTGAATTTTAAATAAAAATGAAAATTTTTAATTTTTTTTTTGCAATATTAATTTATTTTAATAGTTTTGAATTTATCTAAATAAATTTTAGATGTTTAATTTAATCAAAAATTATTAAAATCTTTTTAAATAATCTAGGTAAAACCAAATATATTAAAAATGAATTACTATTACAAAAAAAATAATTATATGTATTTTTTTTATTTAAAATAAAATTCAAATATAATTACCAAAATCAAATTAATTGACATAGATAATCAACGGTCTACATTTACTTGACTTCGGTGGTCGTTTTTTCGACGACCATAGAAGAATTTTCATCAATATACAGTCTAGGATGGAAACTACTTTATTCCTACTTGTTGGGTTACCCAAACCTAATTCTTACTGCTAATCTGAAATAGCAATAGAAATGACATTGACTAAGAGGTCGTTTGGTTGGATTGTGTCTGGTTGTTATGAAATAGCCAAATGCCTTTGTATTTGGTCATCATGAAATAACACAGGCACAGAAAATTGAAATTTCATGGGAAATAGAATTAATCACCTCCTCCCCATTGGTGAATGAAAATACTCATCTCAGTTTCAATTTTCAATGGTCAACCAAACACAAATAGCAATTTCCTAGTAAATTGATAAGGAAATTTATTACCCATGAAATAAGACTTCCCATGAGAATTAACTTCTTGTGTTCAAGAATAGAACAAAATTATAAGAGGTTCAATTTGTTCATATGCCAAATCACCAATGTATATACAATTCTGTTCTCTCTCTAAAAAAAGCTTCTATCAACAATATACAAACCTATTTGCATGGGACTAGTTATTTAATAAAAATAACTACTTCCCTGTAAAAACCTAGGTTACTAATTAGCCGCGCAAACGAAGGAATAAAAATTTTGCCAACAACAAGAGGCTTTTAAACAAACATCAAAAAAATTAAAACAAATCATGTAAAACATCTTATTGAAGTAGTTGTTAACTCGTTACCTATGGCATTATATTCCCAAACCCTATGAGACTTTAAGAATAAGAAAAGACATCAACTTTTTTTCTTTCCATATTACTTGCAATATATTCATATAGCACGAATTTTGATCAACTTAACTTGTTTGAACATATTAACAATTAATTTAGTTAAAAAAGTTTAAACAGAAGCATGCATGAAGTAATTTAGAAACTGCAAGTGTTAAATTATTTCAACTAAGTATATACTTTACTCTTTATATTCTTTATAATTTGTTCACTTTCTTTTTCGGGTTGTTTTTTTTTTTAAAAAAAAAATTGCTCAATTCATAAAGTATCTAAATAAATCAAAATTTTCTACTACATTTATTAATTTTTAGTTCTCAAGTCTTTTTCCACTACTCTTCATTTTTTCATACTATTTCTCCTACATTTATTTACAATTTTTTATCATCATTTATTGTTTACCCTTTGCTCAATTAATTTTTTATTATTGATGAAAACTCAAATTAGAAAATTAGATTTTAAAAATAAACCTTTATGACGCTACCAAATCACATTGTCAATGTTCTTTGTTGGAAAAAAAAAACTAGAGCTCTGAACCAGGGGTGGTGATTTTAGTACTCCCCAATTTGATTTTGGCACTCTTCAATGTTACTTTTCATGTGAGAGGAGAGGAGTGCCAAAATCAAATTGGAGAGTGCCATGATTTTCCTTAATTGGGTTTTTTTGGTAAGAAGAATATGGAATTTTTTCTCCCTAATTAATAATAGGCCGAATTTTTTTCAATTTATTATACCTGAATTTATCTGAACTGAAATTAATTATCTGAACTTATCAGACTTGATTTAACTTATTAGACATGATTGAAACTAATTAGAACTTATTAGACCTTATTGGAATTTATTAGAACTTGTAGACCTTATTGAAACTTGTTAAACTTGATTGGAACTTATTAAATAATAATTTTATTCGTTTACATGATTTGGGGATTTCGATCTCGTAAGTTATTGAAATGTACAACCACGAGCTACTATAAATTTAACTGATGACGAACGACTAAAGACAATGAAAACTATTCTTACAAATATTACAAATGAAATATGGCAAGTTGTATATGAAGAAAATATGCTTGATGAAGAAAATGATATTAAAGGTGAAAATATGTAATCCGATGATGAAACTGAAGCAATGTATTGATGTGGATTTTTATGTTTCATTAGTACTACAACTTATTACTAATTAATATCACGAATTACCTCACATGTTCTACTTTATCACGAATTATTCAAGGAAATTTTATTTAATTTTAACTATTACAAGAATTGAGAATTATCATTCTTATTTTATAATATTAAAAAAATAATTTAATTCAATCTAACTCTAGGTGGGTTTCTCTAAAAAAATTATAAAATAAGAATGACAGAATAAATTTGGTTTTTGTTGTGTAGGAGTGATGATTTAAGTTAATTATTAATTTAACTAATTTTATTAGAACTTATTAAAAAACCTAAACCTTATGGGAACTTATTATAACTGATTGGAACTTATTACAACTTATTAGACTTGGTTGAAACTTACTAGACCTGATTAGAACTTATTAGGCCTAATTGGAACATATTAGACCCGATATAACTTATTAGAACGTATATGAACTTATTAAACCAAAAACTTATTATTTTTTTAAGGTGAAAAGAACGCACCCTTAAAGGATTATTAGCTCTTTTATACTTATATTTTCATTGGTCATTTTTGTGTTAAAATGTTAATTTTACTCAATTTTCTCTCCAATTATTTTTAGATTGGATTTCTCTTCAATTTAATTTAAATACATTAATATTTTAATTTTGTGTGTCTAAGAGAGTTACAAAGTCAATGTTGTTCAAACATTTTTCATTTTCATTTTTTTGGATTGGATAAAGAATTCGGTCTTTTAAGCTACATATGGGGGAAGGGAATGTTATGCAAGAAATAATGTTCAAACCCCGTATCTCAAAGATGTGAGATAGAGGGAACCTAAGCCACTCATCTAGTCCTCTTGACCTTTATTTCATTTATGCTATTGGAAGGAATCAAACTTCCATACTAGCTTAGATTCTTTTTCTTTTTTCTTAATTGTTAGTATAGGGATAAGACTAAACAATTTTTTTTTTTTATAGCAAGGTGCACTAATATCCTTACACTCGTTCTATCTCAGGAAACAAGTCCAAGAGGGAGGGGGATACCAAGCCACTACCGACCTTGATCCCCCGGGTGGATCATGGGGAAGGAATGATACTCACCAACAAGTTATCGCTAGCTTGGTTAAACTAACTGTTTTTACCCGATCCGATGCAAGTTACATCAAAGATTTTTTTTATTGGTCAATTGCTCATTCGAAAAGCCTTAAATGAACATAATTAAGTAAGCTCTATATATGGAAACCATTTAATGGGAAACTAAAATCAATAAATACTAACTCTTTTCCTTCCAAAGGATGCCAATTCCATCTTTCCCTTCTTTTGGCTTTTCTAAAAAAATGGTTATTAGAGAGTGAGGGATAGCTCATGGAGTTAGAGCTTTCCTCCCGATTACATGTGATCTTTGGATCGATTCTTATTCGCACCTTTATAGCTCAGAGTGAGTTGTCGTTCAAATGACCACGGCATGAAGTTGTACAGATCATTAAAGAAAATGGAGATAGATGGCGACCAAAGTGCATAGTAGAGTACCATAGAGATAACGAATAATACGCTTAAGAGCATACATATGTTGGTCATGAGGCTCATGCATATTCAAGTAGACCGTTGAACAACATAAGAAATTATCGGGTCGTGTGAAGGTAAGATATCGTTGAGCACTAGCTGAACTCCGATATTTACAGGGATCCTCATACTTAACACTAAAGCTAGCATAACCTTCGGTTAGTATCACCTAGAGTAAATGTTGGTTGCAAGCAAGACACAATGTAACACTCTGTATTTTCGGGAATAGAATTTTAAGAATCTAGGTTATACTTCTGGTTGTCTTCAAAATTTATTTCGAAAAACTATTAATAAATTTCCTATTTTATAAATGGAAAAGCTTTGGTAATTTATTTTCCGAGAATTTATGATATTAAAATTTTTAAATTTTCCAAATAAATTTCTTATAATTTTGTTAAGGATTAATTGTTAATTTTTAAGCCTGAACCAATGCAAATTGAATCAGTAATTTAAAAGTCCACTTTTCTCCTTATAATGTTCGGCCCTCTAAATAATATTTACTAAAAATAATTATTTTATCTTAATTCATTTTAAAATTATTATTTTAATTTCTGATTGACCGGAATGATTTAATACGATATTTTTTTATCTATAAATACCCTTTTCATGAGATTATTTCCACTTTCTTTTCTCCATAATTTCACATGCATACTTCTTATTATTCTCTCTCAAAATATTCAAACTTTTTTTCTTCTCTCTTCTTTTTCCCTCTTTCATATTTTGGAATCCAAAAGGGTGAATTTTTGTGCATCGATTCAAGGTAACTAGCTTTTCACTTAATATGTAATCAAATGATTTATAGATAGTTTAGTTGAATGAATAGTTTGATGTTGTTAAATGAGTGAGTGATGATGATGGACGAGTGATTTCGAGTGTGTTTGATTTTTTTTTTTTTGCATGATCAAAGTTTGGATTTTTATTGTTTAATTCATGATTTGATACTTGTTTAAATTAATTGTTTCTATGATGTTTAGCGTGATATTTGTTGTATAAATTTATCCAAGAACATATCTTGAATGTGTCGAGTATTTTGGTGAATTAAATTGATGATTTTTCATGTGGTTCAAATGTTAAAGATTATATTTTTTATGTTTGAATTATTATTGTTAATGATATTAAACAATTGCATGATTATAAGTACGTTGATGAGTGTATGAATTTATTTCTTGATCAAATCCTGTCATTTCTTGATGAATGTGGAAGTTCTCATACTGGTTGATTATGATCCAAGATTTATTTTGTGGAAAAATTAGTCCTTTTTCATGCTTAAAACAATCGAATATGTCAAACCAGTAAACCTATCCAAATTAAGTTTACGAATTTATTAAAGTAGTAATTCAATTCTTATGGCTACAAAAATTTAGGTGGAAGTCGGAATTAGTTTAATATACCTTTCTCTAAATTTTCGTGGTTTTTAAAGTTCATTTTTTATGGCAGAAAATTCAGAAACTGATTCTGGACTAATCTGTTTTGGTTATAAAATTCCTTAAAATTAGTAAATATTGTTAGTTTTGGACGAAACTTACGCACGTTAATCCTTGAATCCAGATTTAACTTTCATAAAATTTTCCAGAATATTCGAGACCTTTAAATGGGTGTTCTTTAATTTAAATGGTTGTTCTTTAATTTCCAGAATTTTCGTGATTTGTGTTAATTAGTGTAAACCAATTAATAAATTAAAATACTTGTAGAATATATTTTGTCGAATCCTTTGAGACTATTTGGATCTTAAGTTAAATTAGAAAGTATTTGATGTCTATTTTTGAATTATTGATTAACTTTTATATTTATTTACGATTTAGTCATGCTTTATTTATCTAAGTTTATGTATTTTTATGAATTTCTTACGGATCTTATTTAATGAATTCAAGCTTGCTATTTTTATGTGAATGGCGTGTTATGCGAGAATGAGTTGATGAATCTTGATGATGTTTTGCTTGAGTCATGCGTGATGTTATGAATTTGTATCGACTTCTAGTTGTGTCGTTTGTTTGAATCGACTTCGGTCGCGTCGGGGACTTTGTATCAACTTCGGTCGTGGCGTTTGTTGTATCGAGTTCGGACGTGTCAGGGAATTTGTATCGGCTTCGGCCGTGTCGGGGACTTTGTATCGACTTCGGTCATGTCGTTTGTTTGTATCGACTTCGGTCGTGTCGGGGACTTTGTATCAACTTCGGTCGTGTCGTTTGTTGTATCAGCTACGGCCGTGTCGGGGACTTTGTATCGACTTCGGTCGTGTCGTTTGTTGTATCGGCTTCGGCGGTGCTGGGGACTTTGTATCAACTTCGGTCATGTCGTTTATTGTATCAGCTTCGGCCGTGTCGGGGACTTTACATCGACTTCGGTCGTATCGTTTGTTGTATCGGCTTCGGCGGTGCTGGGGGCTTTGTATCGACTTCGGTTGTGTCGTTTGTTGTATCGGCTTCGGCCGTGTCGAGGACTTTGAATCGACTTCGGTCGTGTCAATTGTTGTATCTGCTTCGGCCGTGTCGGGGACTTTCTATCTACTTCGGTCGTGTCGTTTGTTGTATCGACTTCGGCCATGTCGGGGACTTTGTATCGACTTCGGTCTTGTCGTTTGTTGTATCGGCTTCGGCCATGTCAGGGACTTTGCTTGATGTCTTATGTGATTGTGGCAACATACTTAATGTTGCATTGTTGATTTAGTTTCGCGAGCTTATTGTGATTTGATGATTGAGTTCGATTATGTTATTGTTCCGCTGTGTACTTCTGACGTTTGATCTTTGAATAAGTCGATGCCTTATTGCTAATGCTATTGTAACATGAACTGTTTGTTGATTGAATTATCTTGCGATTGGTTGATTCCATCTTAGGTGGAACAACCTAGTTACTCCCCACTGATGGTGGACCCAATTTTTCAGGTGATCAGATTGAGCAATTGGAACGTGGACGTGGATGTGCGAGTGAGGAATTAAGATTGTAATTATACTTTTGTTTCGCTTAGATCTTTTGTATAGGTCCCATGAACTCACTAGTGTAATTACTATCTAATGAGTTTTTGTCAACTCACATCCTGTTTTAGCATGCCTTGATTGGTAGTTATGCTATTTATAACCGTTTCCATAACTATCCGTCAAAGACGTTTTTCGCTGGCGACGTTCCCAAAAGACGGGTCGTTACACATAATACCAACACGTTCTATAAAATCTTCGACATACTTTTACTAGGATAGGAAAAATCTCCCTTTGTTATGGAGTCACATGAATGCTAGTTTAAAGAACCTAAGTCTTTTCATAGCAAATTTAAAGTGATGACGTTGCATGATATAAGTCAATAAACCATAAGAATAAGCGGTAAGCTAAGGATAATGTCCTCAGCAAAGAGTGAAAGATAGGCTATATCATGCCCATTTGTATAGATAAACAAGGCATGGTCTGATTTACTATTAGCGAAACAAATGGTAGAAACAAAATTAGCAAACCTTTCATAACATGCCTAAAGAGCCTGCTTAAACCCATATAGAGACAAACACACATAATCAGGATGCTGCATAGGATCTTTGAATCCCATAGGTTGATGCATGTAAACTACTTCTTTGAGGTTGCCATGGAGAAAGCATTTTGGACATTTAACTGATCAATCCGCCTATATTTGGAGAAGGAAAGACTCAAGACTGCAAGAATTGTTGTAGGTTTACTACCGGGCTAAGTATTTCTCCAGAATCAATGCCAACCTGTTGTGTTTTTCATCACCTATAAGATGGGCTTTGTACCCCTCAAAAGACACATCAGACTTCACTTTATATATAAAAATCCACATTGACTTAATAATATTTACATCAAATGGACGGGCCACTAAAATCCACGTCTTAATTTTAATAAGAGCATTAAATTCATCATGTATTACTAATTTCCAATTCGGGTCACGAAAAGCCACAAACGGGTAACGAGGAAGAGGAGATTTCATAACCTAGGTATTATGAGTTTTATGAGAATCAAATTTAATTTTGGATTAGGCTCACAAATAGCATACATGCTCCTAGTAGTAGGACGTTGGGCTCTCATATCATGAAAGGTTGTAAATCATTGCAATCTTCCATTAAATCTTCATGAATATTGTTGTTGTTGTTGTTATCAACTTATCATCATCGTCGTCGTCATCATCATCGTCGTCGTCATCTAATTGAAATCAATATTATTATTATTATCATTTTTACTATTATCATTGTTATCAACTTATCATTAGAGGTGAAAATTGAGTCGGGTTGGATTCGTGTCAACTTTTTTACATAAATGGGTTTAATTCTTTGACCCTAATCCGACCCGTTTAATGAACTGATCGTGTTGTGTTGACTCGCTTATTTAAACGGGTCAAACCCCTCAACCCAAACATATTAATAACTGGTCAATTTCGTGTCGTGTTAGCGGGTTGTATCAATTTTTCCCACCTCTAGTTATATTATCATTATTATTAATTAGGGAAATTCCCAGTGGTATACCCGAACTTTTTGGAAATCCCACTGGTATACCCGAGTTTTTTTTAATCCCATTGGTGTACCTAATGTTAAACATAATTCCCAAAAGTAACCTTTTTGGTTAAAAATCGTTAAAAACACTAACCATGGTTAATAAATTGAAAAAAAACAAAAAATAAATAAATAAAGGAAAAACAACCGCAAATTGGGGGCAATCGGGTCATTTTTTGCAAAATCCGACCTCAAATCAGATCTCTTAAAGGTAAAAATGACCCGTAAAACCTTGAGCGGACTATTTTTTTCACGTAAATCAATACGCGCGAAACGAGGCGAATCGGGAACGCAAATTGGGAGCAATCGGATCATATTTTGCAAAATCCGACCTCAAATCGGATCCCTTAAGGATAAAAATGACCCGTAAAACCTTGAGCGGACTATTTTTTCACGTAGATCAATGCGCGCAAAACGAGGCAAATCGGGAACGTAAATTGGGGGCAATTAGATCATTTTTTGCAAAATCCGACCTCAAATCGGATCACTTAAGGATAAAAATGATCTGTAAAACCATGAGCGGACTATTTTTTCCACGTAGATCAATGGCGCAAATCGATGCGAATCAAGAACGCAAATTGGGGGCAATCGGATCATTTTTTACAAAAACCCATTAATTTAATATATTATTAGTTTTAAATTATATATTTTTTAAAGAAAATTAAAAAAATTGTTAACCAAAGTTAAATCTAACCTTAAAATAGACATATCCCATTACATTTAACGGAATATACCTTCTAAATGTAACGGATGAGAATTAGACATAATTTCATGTATACCACAGGGATTAAAATAAACTCGGGTATACCAGTGGGATTTCGAAAAAGTTCGGGTATACCACTGGGAATTTCCCTTAATTAATAGAAAATAATTAGTAAAATTATTGAAAAAACCTGAACTGAATCGAACTTAATAGAAATGAACTGAACTGAACTTAATAGAGATGAACTGAACTGAACTGAATTTAATCTGAAGTAAACAAGACCTTAGTTTTGTGTCTTGGTTAGATAATCTTGTGTCCAAGTCATTTAGTCTTTTTGTCCATGTCCTCTTAAATTTTGTCCCGGAATTTTTTTTTTTTTTTTGTCTAGGAAAAATTCTATTTTTTTCCAGGTCCATTTTTTTTGCAGGTTGGTTTCAGTTTCGCCCAGATAAGTTTAAATTTTGTGTCAGGTCAGAATTAGTTTTGTCCAGATTAATTTTCTTTAGGTCAGTTGAATTAATCTGATAGTAACATTACAATCAAACGAATCTGATAAAATACCTTCTTTGAAATAAAATAGAGGGAATTAATACTCAGTTTTTTATTGAGATAGGTAAGGGTGGTTCCATCTTCAAGATGAGTTTTTTCTTCTTTCATGTCAATATTGTAAAGTAGCTAGGAAAGTATTAATAGTGATAAAGCATGAATTTGACTTTGGTATTTGGACAACCTTACTCCAAATCCAAAACAAAGGTCTATTCCTTATTGAATATTGTGTCTATCTCATTGAATGTCGATCAATTTCTAATTTATCAAACTTGAATTAACACTTGGTAGGTTGTTAGCAATTAAACTTCTATTCAAAACCTAAAAGGTATCCATTTGTCATCATAAAATTAAAAACACTTTATATATATATATATATATATTTTTTTTCTTATAAGAATTTCAATGAGTCGAAAAACATTTATCATCTTTTCTTTTTTTTTTTGGAGAGAAACATTTATCATCTTATTAATGATTAAAAAGCATGTCCGACAATTACTTGTTTTTTCTCAAGCTTGACTAATCAACAAAGCTAAACAACATAGTATTCAACTTATTTAGGCTCGCAAATAAATCATCCATATTTGTTAATAACTAGTTTATTCATAATCTTATATGTGATCCGCCACACCATAAAGTAGTGTATCCTATTGAAGCTAAAAATATATTACAATTCTATAACATTTGTTATTTAGGCTAGCTAGGTACTCCCTTTTCTTTTTCCTTTTTTTTTATTAATCTACATACTCCATCTTTTTACATGCACTTGTCGAAACAAAACTTTAAATATTAATATCCTTAATTATGTATTTGTAGAAATTATAGAAACTAGATATCAAAAAATTACACATTAAGATGAACCCGACAAGACCTCTTATGAGTATGTTTTTGCTTACATATAAACCACAAATGATGGTCAAATAAAGTAAACTTTGTGAACAGTGACAAAAGTCAAACTGTGTAATCACAATAAAAACATAAAGAGTATATATATATTAGTATATAAGTGATATATGGAGGCCACATTTTGATAATGCACTAATAATATATAATTATGCAAGATCAATTTCCATTTTGGTAATTTATTTGGATTGGGGCACTATTCATATTTACTCATAAAACTATCTTTTGTAATTATGCATGTAAACAAATATATATAGTCATGTGGGATCTCTTTGCAATCATCTCAATGCATGTGTACTTTATTGAGATCTGATTTTTACTCATAATGTTTAATAAAACATAATTAGAGATATTACAAATATAAATTAATTATACATTGACAAGCATAAAAATGAAAACGTTGCGATTATATGGAGCAGCGGAAGTACGTAGAATTTTATGTTTATGGGATTTTTGATCCATTTATGCATTTCCATAATAATTAAATACTTGAGAGTATGCCTAAAACTTATTTAGGCACATACTCATCTAGTCATTTTATATTTGATCTTGCTTAGCTGAAGCTTGAGCCCAAGATCATCAACCTTGGATATAATTAACCTCACGGCATAATTTGAACATATTTTAAAAGCTAAATGAGCAAAGCTTGAACAAGATATAATAGTACCGTTATCTTCGAGTTCAACTTGCTATTGTTTATCAACAAGCTTAACTCGAACATGTTACTATTGGCTAGACTCATTGACAAATCTAATTATTCAACAAACCTTTTTCACTTGATAGTTTTCTGCAAAATAATTAATTTATTGTGGAGTTTTTTGACAAATTAAAAAGTCCATTCTAATTAAAATGCTTGATGTCAAATAAATTAACATCAAAAGAAAATAAATATAAATAAAATTAAAAATAGAAAGCAAAAAAAAATAGAAGAAGAGTAACACGTATGATGAAAATTGTTTAGAAGTTTGAAGTAAATATAATGTCCTAGCTTTCAAGTAGCATTTGTATTGACCATTGAATTTTCAAGTGTGTTACTTACTACTAAAAATGTTCTAGAAAATAAAGGTCCAACTTCAATTATTTGAGCCCAACAAATTTGAATTTGAAAGCCATGACTTTTCATCAGAAGTTATGCATGGAAATTTCTTGACTACTGAGATATATATATGGTCATCAGGAAAAAAATCAACAACTAACCCAAGTGATCTATCATTGTCAATTACAACAACCATAACCCCAACACAAAATATCCAAAATGCTTGTATCGCTACCATTGGAAATTGATAAAGTTATATCACATTTTAGATAAGATCTACTAAAATATTTGTACATTGTTCCTTCATATAAGGAATGATTTGTAATTTATTAAATGATTTGTAATTTATTAAAGAGAAAGCATTGTGTCAGATTCGTCTAATATAGTAATGTTACTATCAGACGAGTGCAACTAGAGTTGGACACATATTGTTAAAACTGGACACATATTTGTTAAACCTGGACACATATTGTTAAACCTAGAGACATATATTTGTTAAACATGAACATATTTGTAAACCTGGACACATATTGTTAAACCTAGAGACATATATTTGTTCAACATGAACATATTTGTAAACATGGACACACATTTGTAAATCTGGTGAAAACTTGTTAAACATGGTGAATATTTATTAAACCTGGATACATATTCTTAAACCTGGACACATATTTGTTTAACCTGGACACATATTGTTAAACTTTGACACCTATTTTTAAATCTGGTGAAAACGTTTTTAACTTAGATACATATTGTTTAACCTGGACGCGTATTTGTTTAACATGGACACATATTGTTAAACCTGGACACCTATTTGTTAACATATGGATACATATTTGTAAACCTGATCACATATTTGTAAACCTGATTAAAACTTGTTAAATCTGGACACATATTTGTTCAACCTGGACACCTATTTGTAAACCTAGACACATTTGTAAACCTGGACACATATTGTTTAACCTGGACACATATTATTAAACCTGGACATATTTTGTAACTGACCTAGACAAAATATAACCTAGACACGTTTTTTGGCATTTTAAGGCCCCTAGAGGCCTCGTTTGACATTTTCTTGTGGCCAAATCCACTTTAGGAATTACAGTTGCGTTCTTCTCAAAAAAATTAATCAATCTAGACATATTATATGCCCCAATCGGACAACCAAGCGCAAAGTTATGGCGTTTCGAATTTTTTTCACTATTATAATTGGGTATATTAGGTCAGTCGTCTAATCAGATTGTTTGGTCAGACCATCTAACCCAATACTTTCACTTTATCAAAAATTAAATGATCAGTTTGCAAAATTATGTCCTTAATATTACACAGACGAGATAAGCTAATACACAAACTAAATAATATAGACAATATAATATAGGTTAATTCCAATTGGTACGGCTGTGTTTTGGCGAATTTCTAATGGTTCTAGAAAGATTTTTTTAATACCAACGGTAATACTAATTATGATTAAATTCTCAAATGTAGAATTGTGGATTAATATTCCATTAAGTAACGGAATATTCCTTTTAATTAAATAAAAATAATACTTATTAATAATAAAAAATAATTTGCTCAAGGTTTTACGGATCATTTTATCCCATAAAGAGTCCGATTTGAGATTGGAATATGCAAAAAATGTCCCGATTAGTCCCAATTTGCATTCCCGATTTGTCTCAATTTGCTCACATTCATCTAAGTGTAGATAAAATAGTCAGTTAAGATTTTACGGGTCATTTAAAACCTTATGGGATCCGATTTGAGACTGGAATTGAAAAAAAAAACAACCCAATTAGCCATTATTTGAGTTCCTGATTCGCCTTGATTTGCTCGCATTGATCTATGCGTGTAAAAAAGTAGTCATTTTCAAGTTCTGGTCATAATATAAAAACGAGCCTAATAAGATTTAAATTCACAACCTTTATTTTTTACCACATAAAACTTTATCAGCTCATCTACATTATACTTTTGAAAATTTTATTTTGTTAATTGATTATATTATGTAAAATATATTATGTAAAAGTAATAAAAAAAATTATTGAATAATCTATTTTTTAAAATAGCATATAAAAAACTATTATATTTTTATTCATTATCAAATTATAATATATCTATGTTTTTATCCTTTAGAAATATATTTTCATGGGACTTCATGAATATCTCATATCTTCATAGTTTTGTTAAAATATATATTTTTAAAAATATGCTATATATATATACATAGGGTTGGGTTCCGGTGAGAAATTTCTTATGGTGAGAAATGTGAGAAGAGATAAATACATCAACTATAACCTAGAGGTACATTGAACACCAACTATAGGTACATTCACCATACACTATAAATACATTGAGTAAAAATACATTGACTTTATAACATATATACATTGACTCCAAACTATCAAAGGAGTAAGGAAGGAAAATCAAATTTAATCTTAGCCCTTCATTTGGTGATCAACGGGTTGTGATTGCTTCTCACCCTTCTCACCAAAACTACATTTCTCACATGAGCCTATATATATATATATATATATATATATATATATATATATATATATAAAAGACATACAACGTTTAACAATGATTAAAAAGAAATTCGACATTTAAAAACTATTTAAATTTTATTTCATTCAATGACCCGATAAAGGCATGCATTCTCCGGATCAAAACCAGTTAATAAATCAAATCAATAGGAAGCCTAAAACAAAAATAATTGAATCATCATGTTTTGATGAGCTAATGGACTGGAATATTTGATTGGTGAGATTGAAGGATATTGGCTCACTATTAATTATCTTCCTTTATGGGAGAATAAAATTTGGAGGAATTAGC
Source organism: Salicornia ramosissima (assembly GCA_951394345.1). Taxonomy (NCBI): domain Eukaryota; kingdom Viridiplantae; phylum Streptophyta; class Magnoliopsida; order Caryophyllales; family Amaranthaceae; genus Salicornia; species Salicornia ramosissima. The sequence goes on from OX596236.1 coordinate 38,055,217, forward strand.
TCGTTGAGATAGAGGCTTATCAACTTATGCGGTATCGAATTAGATCTCAAATATACATGTGCAATCAATTGGATTATTAAGGTGTATTCAATTCAAAAACTATAGCAGATCGCAAGACCCCATTGTAGAAAGCTATAAAGAACATCGATGTGAAAGATGAGAAAATTCATTAATGTCAGATCTCATCAACGATCATAGTTTTATTGCATGAGTTTGAATTTTATTTGTTTCAATTTGCTTTATATTTGTTTGCTTTAATATATTTTGCAGATGTCGTATGACTCTTTTCTCAATGAATTGATTTTATTTCAAAAAAAAAAGTACCTATAATATTTTTTTTTATTAAAACTATTATTAGCAAAATTATTAGAAAATTTTGCCACTAACCTGTAATGCCCCGAAAATTCGGGATATTTTAAAATTTTTATAATTAATTAAATATATAATTAATTGCCTATTTAATTGATTATTGTTTAATTAATTATTAATTATTTGTAGCAGTCCAATTATTTTTAATCCTGGCCCGAACTTTTTTTTTTATCTTGTCATGCCAAAACCCGAGCCCAATCTATTCTTTTGTTTTTCCACCCGACGGCCCATATTACTTTTCTTTTAATTATTTCATTTAAATTGTTTAACCAATATTATTAATTCCTTGCTTATTCTAACTTATTCCAAAGAAACCCTACATTTACTCTTGCTCACCTATTCTTCCTCCTATACTTTAGGAAACCAAAACCCCTATTGCTACTAATCCCACACGGCCAAGCCCCCTCTTTTTGGGGATTCAACAATTGTTTTAATTATTTTCCCTTCCAAGAATCGATCACAAAAATTCCCTAAAAACTCCTAAACATTTTCTATTGATTTCAAGAACTCAAAGATTGCAACAAAAGCTTAAAGAAACTTCAAGAAACCGTGTGGCCTTGATATTTTCGAATCATATCTCTCCTTCAAAGGTAATTGGATTGCTTTTACTTAATGTTTAGGATAGATTAGTTTCATAGTTTTTAGAATATGGTTTGGAATTGTTTAGAACAATGTAGGATTGCTTAGAATTAGTATCATGTTTAGGATTGAAAATTTTCGAATGATATGATGAATATTATGATGTTATTTTCTTGATTTCTTTATGTAAATTTGATTAATCTTGATTATTTAAATTATTAATTAAAGTCTTAAATTAAAAAGAATATTTTTGTTCTTGTTGTTCTAAATTGTCGAGTCACTTATAATAATTTTAGGGAGTTTGTTTACTGTTTCATTATGAATCATGATTTATTTCGTGGCAAAATTCGTCCTTTTTCTTGCTTGAATAATTTAATCTTTCAAACCGGTAAAACTGTCCAGAATTAGTTTACGAATTATTCAAGAAAGTTAATCAATTCGGATGGCTACGAAATTTTAGGTGGAAGCCAGTAATAATGTTTTACAGCTTTTGTTAAATTTTCGTAATTTTTAAAGTTCGTTTGCTATGGCAGAAAAATCTGAAACTGATTACAGCCTAATCTGATTTGTTAGTTATAATCCCTTAAAAATTGTAAATGACGTTATTTTTGGACGAAATTTATGCACGTTAAACCTTGAACCCATGTTTAACTCCCATCAAAATTTCCAGATTATTAGAGACCCTTAGACGGCTGTTCTTAATTTAATTCTTTAAAAATAAGATTGTGTAAAATAGGGTGATTGAATTATTAAAACATGTTATTATTAATTCTTGAAATGTTATTTGATATATGTTGGCCCTATAATTGCCGTGTGATGTTATACAATTAAAGGATTAACTTTTGATCTTGTTCTTGATTAATCTTGATGTCTTGATGTTGTTGCATAATTTATTTATTAATTAGGTTAATTTATTTAATTATTGATAAAGGTATTTAATTAATTTAAAGTGTTAATTTTGGTTTTATTTCTCCAAAATGTCGAGTGATGTGAAATATGGAAAATAGGATTTTTATCATGTTTCAGGTAACTTTTGTAGCTAATTGTCATTTTATATGATTTATTGAAATGTTTATAAGATGATATGATGAATTTATTTAATTATTATTTTTTTTGATTAAAATGTTGTGTGGTCTCATATTTTATTTGATCCATTTTAGTTTAACTTTTGACTTACAATATTATTAAAAGGTAATTTTAGAAAGCATTATAATTATTATAATTAAAGGAATTGATAGGGATAAGTTGCAATACGAAGGAAAGTAACAACATAATTATCACCATTAAAAGGAATTAATAGGGATAAGTCGCAATATGAAGGAAAATAATAATATGAATAAAGGAAGGGTTATGGGTAAAATATGACAAGATAAGTATTTCAGGGGAAGGTTTCCTTTGTATATGTGTATAGTATGAATTTCGTGTATTTGTGACTGTATGGTATACGTATATTGTATGTATTTCTAACCGTATTTTGCAGGTATTTTATACGTATTGTATACGTATTTTTTTACGTACTTTGTACGTATTCCGTACGTACTTTGTACGTATTTTTGTACGCATTTTGTACGTATTTTTGTACGTATTCCGTATGTATTTTTGTACGTATTTTTGTACGTATTCCGTATGTATTTTTGTACGTATTTTTGTACGTATTTCGTATGTATTTTTGTACGCATTTTTGTACGTATTCCGTATGTATTTTCGTACGTATTTCCAAGTATTTCTGCATTATTTTTCCGCATGATGTTGGTCATTTTCGAGTGGTATAAGTTTAGTTTGGAGTTTGAGTCAAGTTAAGATGAACAAGATTAGATTAGAAGTTAAGCTATGACGATAAGGAATTGAGTTGAGGATTGGAATAGAACAGAACAGAATTGAATTGAATTGAAAAGATGATTAACTATGAAGTGACCACCTATCTAGTGGCTCATGTGCCATGAACATAGGTATAGTCGAAGCCACTGTCCTATCTTCGGATTGGGGACAATTCTTGATCCCAGTGCTTGGGGAGTAGATCCTTGTGGTTGACCCGACATGAGCAAGGAAAGTTGGGGGGAGTAGATCTTCGTGGTTGACCTCTTACGAGCATATGACTGGTCACGGATTAGCACCTGATTGGGAAAGAACAGAAAAGAAGAGTCGTTGATGAGGATTAGAAGTCTAGAATTGGTTGAGCTGAGCTGAAGGTCTTGTTAAGGATGACTTGTATGATTGTTTTCCGCTGCGTACTTGATGTAATTGCTTGTTGACTTCTTTGCATGATGACTTGTTCGACAGTTCAGATGATCTGTTCTGATTATTATGTTTCTAATTGTGTTCTATTGATTAAGTAGAACAATCTAATTACTCACCACTGACTGTGGACCCCCCATTCTATTTCAGGTACAGGTGGTGATTGAGTTTAGGCTACGTATGGGCTGGGATTGTGAGCTAGCCAGCTTAGAAGTGACCCGATGACTAGTTTAGATTATGTTTATTTGATTTAGTAGTCTATTCTTTATTTTGTAATAGTAAAGGATATTGGTTTGATATTTATTTTGGGATTATCTAACAGTTTTTAATGAATAATATGATTAAGTTTTAGAGCTTCCGCTGTAGTTTATGAACCTAACTTTGAAGTTTTAGAAGTTAATGATCTGTGATTGTTGTTTTCTCCGAAAACAATGCTGCTAAATTACGGGTCGTTACAACCACCTAATAAGTACCAAAAGTTGTAAACAACTACCATAATTTTTTTTTATTAAATTTAACTACCAATTAAGTGCCAAAAAGTTGCAAACCACCACCCATTTTTAACACCGTTAACTTAAATCACAATTAAACCTTAATTAAATCACTTAAGTCTTAATTAAACCTTAATTAATCTTAATTAACACTTTTCCCATGAGCCATGACTATGTTTACTTTAACCATTAAATTTTATGAGTGTACGTATCAGCAGTATAAAGTAAAGACTGCAATATAATCATTGATTTTAAAATTATAAGATAAATGTACAAATGTCATTTTATCATCAACACAACTCAGATGCTATTTTTAATTAACCTTATTTGAGCTACTAGTATATAACTATATTATATATAGCTCTGAACGTTAACTTATCTGAATAATTATTATTCCTAAAAAGAGTGAAAATAAAGGAGAAAGCTAGGCCTTTACTCAGCAGCCTACAGATCTTAAAGTCACTTTTACCAAAAAATAAAAATAAAATGAGGATAAAAAAGGAGGCATGCAAACTAGTAACTCATTGGAACAAAGTGCTTACGTGTGGGTTCGTAGGCAACGATATCCGGAACCAGTACAGCAGAAATGAAATCAACTTGTCGTAACAATCACTGCACAAAACAGGACCAAAAATGTGGCAACAAATTTAGCTTAATGGCCTGGCCTGGGTAACAACTTTTAAACTCTAGGGGCATGCATGCTAACAATGTACATTATATTCTTGTATGTAATCCCCATTTGTGTTAAACATAACTATCTAGGATCACCCAATTTAGAAATGAGCTAAACTCCAAAAGAAATGGAAACAACTAAAACTACTAGACCAGGAAATTAGTGAATATTATCAATATTTCTTGACAAACTTACATTAGACCTCAAAATGAACCACAATGTCTAACATAGCAAATGCTAGCTTGCATATTATAGTAACCTTAGGATCTCACTATTTACAATCTTTTGAAGTCCATTTAAGTGCTAGCTCTGATCAATCAATCAGTGACATCTATGTTTCAGTGATGGAATCACAGTACAATGTGTGATGTAAAGTTCTAAATTTGAATTGCAGCTAATTTGATAAATAGTAATAATAATAATAATTGTTCCTGTTCTGGAACTTCTTCAAAATAGTCAATGATAATGTGTTGTTGTTGACTCCAAGTACTCCTCGCTAGGGTAAAGTCCTGCAAAACAGTCAAAGATTGCTAACCCGGGGGTGGAACTCAGGAACGCCCCTCCGATGCTTAAGTTAGATATCGGAAGTAAAGAGTCAGAGTATTATGAGTTGAGTGTTTTCTATTGCGTACCTGAAAAATGGTTGGACTAATACTTATATAGGCGTAGGTTACCCGGTTAGGGTTTTAGCTGAGTCAATTGTGTTGACATGTGGGCTTGGCCCATGACACGTGTCATCATGTCATTTTTTGTAGAATATCTTATGTGTCCCTGGCCCTAACAGAATTGGGCCTAGAGTTTGGGCCCATTCATCCTGGGCTGACCACTTTGGTGGGCCCGGAACAATAATAATAACAATATGGGTCAGGTGTAAAATGGATCAGGTGTGAATCAGGTTGGGTGTGAATCGGGTCGGGTGCCAAACGGGCTGGGTTGAAGCGGGTTTAAATCGGGTGTATATGGGTTTGGGTGTATTTCAGGTTGGGTGTTTCAAATACGGGTGTGATTCGGGTTTGGGTCAAAGTGGGTCGAGTGCAGTTTGGGTTAGGGTTTAGGGTCAGGTTTGACAGCTCTAGTCAACGTGTTACATTAAAAAGAAACAGAGGAAGTATTCATATATCATTCAAATAATAAATATATCCACTGTTTGTGATTTACTTTATTTTTTAACTTATTTTACCACTACAATTGAAGATTTATATTCAAGTGGTATAAAAATGTCTAAAAATTATCTTGTAATTATCCAATGACTATCAATACACGTAAAAAAATTAGACATCACTGCTCCGACATGTAATTGTATTTGTCAGAAGTGTTGGGCACTCCAATACGTGTCAGATATGATGACACAGTGAAACACACCAAGTATCAGTGCAAAATGGTTCATAAGTGATTAGCTTATAAACAATCTCTTGTATTTAATTTATTTATGTTAAGACTTAACTCTTTAAGGTCTGTTCTCTTCAACATATATCAGATTAGATTAGATCAGAACAGATATCATCTTACCAATTCTCATAAATTTTCAGATGAAGAGAACGCACCCTATATACCCCATGATATGTCACATGTGGGATAACTTCTCTTGTTGTCGTATGGTTTTGTGAATCAAAAGTGCATTATGCTTAGACACGGTTTTAGTAGTTCTACAAATACTGTGTAATCAATGATATTCATGATCAAAGTAATGCACTAAAATTTGTAAAAGTTACACACCAAATTGGCATGGACGTTACTATTTCTAAAAACTAGAGGTGTAGATGAAGTAGGCATACCTCATGAATGCATTAAAGATCAGAGTGAGTAGTATAAAAACCGCAAAGTTAGGTTCATCTTTCTAGATGCTAATGTATCTAAACATCTCAGAGCTTCTCCTCGATCATCTTCTATAAAAAGTTTTCCTTCAACAAAATCACAGGGTTGGATGGCCACCCCAAGCTATTTTTGGAGCTTTTTCACCAGAAAAGCTTCATGTTGTTCGCATATACTGACCAAAACAGCCTTCCTGCCAAGCCGCCCAGTCCTTCCGTCTCGATGAGCATAGTGAATTGAATCAGTGGGCAAGTCAAAATAAATAACAAGATCACATTCTGCAACATCTAAACCTCTTGCAGCAAGCTCGTTTGTCACGAGTATTCTCAACACCCCATTTTTGAACTTCTTCAGCGCAGTAGATCGAGATAGTTTTTGAGATCACCATGAAGTTCTGCAGCTTGTAGCCCACGAACCTCCAACTTGTGCACGGTGTCCTTCAGCTGTTTGTTTTGGTTCATGAACACTATAACAAACTTGGCATCAAGGGCATGAATACATCTCCTTACTGTGTCAACCTTGTGTTGTAACCTGGCAGTGCAGTAATAGTGTTTCAAAAGTGGACGTAAGCTCTCAGATGATGCATGAGATGGTGGATTCATGTTTGATGAAGAATCAGAATTAACCACATTTAAAGGGCCAGACATTGAGACTGAATCAAGTAGGGTTACATTTTTGGCTCTGACAAGAACTAGGTCCCACCCCAGCTCCTAGCAGCTCTGACAACTGAAAATGGCACGGTTGCATACACTAAAATCGTCTGGTGTTTAGCACAAGGACAATTCCCAGACTTGGACTCCGCCCCTATCCTCTTTTTTTTGACATGTTCTAGAATTCTGTGCATATCTTCTCGAAAGTTGAATGCAAGGAGTTCATCCACTTCGTCTGACACCAAAAATCGACAGCCATGGGTATGAAGCTTCCCTGCAGTATTAACCTCAACTATGCGCCCTGGTGTGCCAACAACAATGGCAGGCTTGTTTTTCTTAAGTGCTTCCTCCTGCCTCGATCTGTTGGCACCTCCTACCAGTTGCTGAACCATTCTCTTGCCTGTAGGTCCCAAGATTTTTTCAAACTCCCTCATAATTTTTATACCCAGTTCCCTAGAAGGAGCTACTATAACTGCTTCAACATCCTTCCTCTTTCCGGCATCCTTCTCAGTGCCACCCGACTGGTTCTTTAGCGGGCTCACTTTCGACATTATTGGAAGAATATAGGCGAGAGTTTTTCCAGAACCAGTGTATGATTGGATCACAACATCATGTCCTTTCAGAATCTTTGGAACTGTAGTCGATTGAACGTCTGTGGGACTTGTAAAACCTTCCTCTTCTAATCTCTTTAACAAAAAAGGTGGAAGGCCAAGCTTAGGAAATGAGTCAGCAGCAAATGGAGCTCCCTCTATTTCAAGGGACTTCTTCCCTCCATCTTCCTTAACACGAACATATTTCGTTCTTTTATGAGGCACTTCAGTTGTGGAATTCAGCTTCAGCTGGCTAAGTCTGTCTACTTCATTCCTTTTACTAGTTTTGTCTACTTCATCTTTAAACCCAAGACTTGCAAGAGTGAGTGAACCACTTTCATGTCTGAACTTACTAAGAAAACGCACATTTATATGGTAATAAACAGTCCTAGAGACACTAAACACTCTCCCCAGTGATAAGGAGTCTCCTACAAGGAAAAGCAATCGCGATGATATTACTGCAGACATCTTCAAAGAATCTTCACTAATTGTTTGTTATACAACAATTTCAGTACAGAACAAGGTAGGTATTGCAATAACAATGGCTTCCGCCTGGAAACGATAAGGTTGAACACAACAAATAAGTGATAATTAGCATCAACAGTGCTCAAAACAACTAAACATGAATTGGAGTAAAAATTAGCATCAACAATTGCACAAAATCAATCAGTTTGCAGAATTTGAACTAAACTCATAAACTTTCAAACACCAAAACGCTGTATCAAAAGAAACTTAATCAAATTACACGAAACCTACAACAATAACTTCGTAAAGGTATGTTCAATCGAAGTAAGAAATTGCATAATGAAGCAATCAAGAAAACAAAAGACAACCATAAAGTAAAATTTAATTGAAATGGTAAACATACCAAACTTTCCAATTATTGTCAATTGATTAATAGTAAAGTATAGTGCAAATTGCTTGAAGTAATGAAGTAGCCATGGAACTAAAATTGGAAGAAAGGGAATGAAGAAGTAAGGTGAAACTGCAATTCAGAACAGAAAATCAAAGGGACACACAGCAAGAGAGTGTGGGACGAGCCGACGAGGAGAGTAATACATAATTTTCCATTATCTCATTATTTTCTTTCTTTTTACGGTAGTTTTTTTTACAAGCTTTTTAGGATATTTTTATTTCAGTTTGTTTGCTGTAATTTTAAAAATAAGAATATAAAAAGAGTTTCTTTAGGCAAAATATTTTAAAAAATGGGGAAAAAATACATAAATAAGACTTTTTTGTTAAGAAATATGTGTAAGGAAAAAGAACTGAGGATTTTGTTTAATGCAATTCTGCGAATGAATTGTATTCAGTGTAAATTACAATTGAGAGTAACTTAGTATTTAACTATTTATAGACGAACGATGATGCTTTGTAATCTTGGTGAAAAGATGGCATTCACTCAAATGAGTCAACATATTATTTCATGAATAATGCGGTACTATTAATGAAAAGTACCCCGTACTTGTCATAAACAAGGAAGCATGGGTACACCCAAAATGGGAAGTGTCATGTGTCGGGTGTGTGTACGGGTACGACACTCGAATTCCTGTACCGACAGGCCAAAAAACCGTACCGTGTCTCAGTCTTTTTAATATTTTTCGGGTTTAGGTACGGGTGGGTACGGGTGTGGGTACGGCTGGGTAAATGGTGTGCCCTGCGCTTTTGGGCTAAAAAATAGTTGACTTTATACCTTTTCTTTTACTCCTCTTAGGGCTCGTTTACATTAGCTGAATAGAGATTAACTGAAATGAACTTAACTTAATAGAGATGAACTAAACTGAACTTAACTTAATAGAGATGAAATGAACTGAACTAAAAACATTTAACTTTTGAATTAATGATTTTAAATAATGATTAATTTGATATTTTAATTCTCTCCTTAATTTTTTATAATAAATTTTAAATAATTTATTAAATAAATATTTAACTTTTGTATTAATGATTTTAAAGTAAAAATAATGATTTCTCACTTTGGGTTTATTACTATTATATTATCATTATTATTGTTGCTGTTATTGTTGTCATCATCATCGTCGTCGTCCTCGTCATCATCATCTAATTGAAATCAATATTATTATCATCATTTTTACTATTATCATTGTTATCAACTTATCATTAGAGATGGAAATTGAGTCGGGTTGGGTTCGTGTCAACCTTTTTACATAAATGGATCGGGTTTAAGGGCTCGTTTACATTAGCTGAATAGAGTTGAACTGAACTGAACTGAATAGAAGTGTATTAATTGAACTAAATAGAAATGAACTGAACTGAACTGAATTGAACTGAACTGAACTGAACTGAACTGAATATAATCTGAAGTAAACAAGCCCTAATTCTTTGACCCTAACCCGGCCCGTTTAATGAACTGATCGTGTTATGTTGACTCGCTTATTTAAACGGTTCAAACCCCTCAACCCAAACACGTTAATAACTGGTCAATTCATGTCGGGCTAGCGGGTCGTATCAATTTTTCCCACCTCTAGTTATCATTATCATTATTATTACTTAAACAATATAATAGAAAATAAATAGTAAAATTATTGAAAAAACCTGAACTGAACTGAACTTAACAGAGATGAACTTAATTGAATTTAATTTGAAGTAAACAAGCCCTTAGTCATTAGTTTACGGTTTACCCTAAACAAATCGATTTACGTACCCGTATCCTAATTTTTTTCTTTTGTTGTATCCCGTAACCGTTTACGTACCCTTATCCATCTTCATACCCGATTTAGTGCATACTTGTCATAAATGCATTTAATCTTAACATTTTTTTTTGAAAATTGCGTTAATTTGAATATAGTATTTCAAACATATCCCAAAAACTTCAAACAAATGTGAAACACACGCCCTTACTTCTCCTCTCCTCCTTTCTCTATATTATCTCAAAACTATAGTTTTCTTCAAAGATCTAAGGGCTACCACCAGCTTTTTTGGCTAATGGAAACCCCTCTTTCTCCTTTTCCTCTTTCCTTGATCTCAATCTATACCTTGTAAAACGAGTTGATAAAACTACTTTCACTAAAATATTAATAAGATTTTAGTAAATAAATAACAAAGTTATTTTTGTAATTAGGATAACCCTAAAAAAAAAATTAAAACAAACATGTTCAAATTCAAAAGCAATACATTTTCCATTTTCAAAATCAAATCCAAATTGATGCGCTTTGGTGGAAGCAACCCTTATCAGAACATTATTGACGCACTTAACCCAAGGTAGGAAAGTTAACAAACCAAAACTCATGCTACTATGTGATCTAATTGACAATTAAATACATCATTATAAATAAACCAAATGGGAAAATTACATCTAGAAAGTTACTTTAAGAAATAAGAAACTTCTATGTGTCGTCCTCATGACCTCACTTTGTATCTATCCTGTTAAGGAATCTTTCACCTGCTTATATATCATCAAAGGGCATGTCTCGAATGGATCGAAGCAAGTCCACCAATAAAGAAGAACACTAAACTAAATATACCTTAAAATAAAATGAGCTCATACAACAATCTCATGAAACAAAAATGCAAAATAGAACAATCAGTCCAATTTTATTGTTATTATTATTTAATGTCATTGTTATATTATTAACAAATCGTATTAACTATATATACATACTTACATAGTCTTAATAATTAGCATTAGATGCAAACATTTTTGGCGTGAAAATTACTACATTAGACCCAAAAAAAGATATATGTGCAATCATAAATGGCATTTTGATAAATACTAGCAATTTTAGCTGAAAACAACACGTGTCCTCTTTTGTTTAATGTAGGAATTTAAACGTCTAATGTACCACTTTTATTTGAATTTAAGCAGTTTTCATCAACTTTTGTGTTTTACCCAATCCGGACTCTATAAATACCTATCTCTCTGGCTACACCTGATGTTGATCGGTACTGTCTTCACTTTTTCCACCTTTGAATTTTTAATCTGAATAACATTCTTGTCAAACTGGCATGCTCATTTTCCTCTCCTTGTTCTTGTCTACTCCAACTAGACTCAACTCGGCTTATCTTTCTGTCCATGGAAGTGCAATTTTGGGCCATCCAATGTGGCTCACGACCTCTACACTAGCTAGACAAGCTGCATACGTTGATGGTTCTCAGTAATTGTACGTGTATTTTGTGGGTGGTTTTCATTTTTCTTCCAATCCCGTCTGCTAACAAGCTAAGCTGGAGGGTCATGAAAGCTTAGACATCAGCAGCTAGCTTTTCTGATACTGCTGCCTGTGAATGATCAATAGCAATATACTGTAGCTTTACAGATCAGATCAGCTTTTCCTTTTGACATTGTATTTGCAAATTCTAATGGTTAAATTAGTTTTTTTTTGGTTTTTTTTGAAAAGGAAAGAAAACCGACTATCCCCGATCGAAGGATAATCCTAGTGTATCCTTGCGCAAAATTAAGGAAAAATGGTGATCTAAACGATGGAACCAATAAGTTAAATTGGTATAAGCATGTCCTACATGGGCGAGGTAATCTGCTGCTTGGTTGGTTTCTCTATGTCGATGAGTTATAGTGTAATTGATAAAACTTTTTAGATCTATTTTAACATCTTGTATTATGGAGTTGATTTCCCAAGGTGTCTTCCAAATCCCTTTGACAGCGTTTATAACTGTTATATTATCCCCTTCAATTAGTGATATGGTTGAATTAGTGTATGCAAAGGCTTTTGCTTGATTGATGATATGTTTGGAATTGTGTTTTTTATATGTCTTTGTATTGGTGATTTTTGCTACAAGCCTTCGACTTACAAGCATAATGAAGCCTAATTGGTGTGAACAAATGAAGCACAGGCTAAATTTCTATTGATAATGAGATCTAATACAATTTTTTCATTAAGGTTTTGGTTGGTCGGATGTAAAACAATTTTTAGTGTAAAATAATTTTTCAAGGAATTTTATGAGATGCAATTCCAAAGTTAGTTTTTACAATGTTTTGTTATATGTAAGGAATTTTATGGGAAACAAATGAAAATGAAAGGAGAAATGAGAAAGTCTATTGGAAATAGAGTTAAAAAGAGAGCAAGGAAATGGGGAAAACATGATGGAAAAGTTTTTCATTCCATTATTAGGAGAGCATTTTTACACTGTTATACTCATAACATATTTAGTTGCCCTTTTTATTTTTGATGGAAAGTTGCCCATTTTGACTATGTGGCAATATATTCACATGATAAACACGACTATTATTTTGTACATATAGAAAAAGTCAAAATCTCATCTGATTTGGCTTAAAATTATTATTTTGTACATATAAAGTTGTGTTTCATGAGATGTTAAAAACTAAATATAGCAACTAAAAAAAATACAAAGGGAATATGTTTTACACACCTTTCCATGTCAAAGTACCAAAAAGAGAAAAAACAATTTTCCAGCAAAATGTTTTATGGTTTACCACATGGAGCATAAACCAAACAAAATCCTAATTCCTAATCAAGTCCTTAATATACCCAAGTTGCCAAGAAAATTTATGTTCAGAAGCAATCAAACTAAACCACTTTCAGTGAATTAGGGACTTGCACCAACGTACAGATGGAAGAAACAAAATTAATAGTTAACCTTAATTCAAATACACTAAACCGCTAATGCCTCGTATGATACAGTTCATCTCCTTGTAAGTATCCCCTACTTAGACTTAAGAAAGCTAACAAAATTTGGTCTTCCTCGTTTACACAATACACATCAATTACATTAATAATAAATCACAAATTCTTGAATACGGCCGGTTGTATGGTTTCTTAACCATACGGCCTGTTGTATGGCTTCTTAGGTTTCTTAACCATACGGCTGAAATTTCAAAGCCCAAAGAAACCATGTGCTGCAGCAATAAGGCCCAAAGCAATATAAAACGTGTTGCAGCAATAAGGCCCAAAGCAATATAAAACGTGCTCAGCAATAAAGGCCCAAACAATTTAAATTCTCTGCAACAAAAAAGGCCCAACCAGTTTGTAAATGACGATTTTACTTTAATTTTGTCACCATTACTTTTGAATTTTGTAAATCAGTTATTTTTTGTAAGTTGGTTCAAAAGTTTTTATGCGGGGTTACAAAGTGTTTTAAGGGGGTTACAAAGTTTTTTTGAGGGTTACTAAGTGTTATTTGTGGGGTTACAAAGTGTTTTGGGGTTACAAAGTGTTATTTGTGGGGTTACAAAGTGTTTTGGGGTTACAAAGTGTTATTTGTGGAGTTACAAAGTGTTTTGGGGGATTACAAAGTGTTTTAGGGGGTTATAAAGTGTTTGGGGAGGGGGGTTTACAAAGCTTTTTGGGGGTTAGAAAGTGTTTTGGGGGGCTACTATGTGTTATTTGTGGGGTTATAAAGTGTTTTGGGGGGTTAAAAAGTGTTTTGGAGGGGGGTTACAAAGTGTTTTGGGGGGGCTACAAAGTGTTTTGGGGGGGGCTACAAAGTGTTTTGGGGGGGTTACAAAGTGTTTTGGGGGGTTACGAAGTATTATTTGTGAGGTTACAAAGTGTTTTGGGGGTTACAAAGTTTTATTTGTGGGGTTACAAAGTGTTATTTGTGGGGTTACAAAGTCTTTTAGAGGGTTACAAAATGTTTTGTGAGGGTTACAAAGTGTTTGGGGGGTTACAAAGTGTTTGGGGGGGGGTTACAAAGTTTTTTGGGGGTTAGAAAGTGTTTTGGAGGTTTACTATGTGTTATTTGTGGGGTTATAAAGTGGTATTTGTAGGGTTACAAAGTGTTTTGAAGGGTTACAAAGTGTTTTTGGGGAGGTACAAAGTGTTTTGTGAAGGGGGGGTACAAAGTGTTTTGGGGGGGGTTACAAAGTGTTTTGGGGGGTTACGAAGTATTATTTGTGGGGTTACAAAGTGTTTTGGGGGGTTACAAAGTGTTATTTGTGGGGTTACAACGTGTTTTGTGGGGTTGCAAAGTCTTTTGGAGGGTTACAAAATGTTTTGTGAGGCTTACAAAGTGTTTGGGGGGTTACAAAGTATTTTGGGGGATTACAAAGTGTTTTGAGGGAGTTACAAAGTGTTTGTAGTGTGAAAAGCGTTTTTGCTAGTGTGTAGTACATGTGCGCGCCGCATGGTTAATTAGCTGTGCGGCCAGCCGTGTGCAAAACAGGTTGATAATAAATTAATGACATTTAAAACTTAAAAGACCAAAGTTTAATGACATTGAAATTACAAGAATAAAACAAGATGGCTGGCTCATTATTCCATCAAAGTTTGATTCCATTCAAGTAGGAATTGATTTGTGATCTTCGTGGATATCTCTCCAATCACAAGTACTTTGCTAACCATGGAAGCTCTTGACAGTCCTTCAGAGCAAATGCCACATCATGACTGGAACACAGACAACCCCAACCCCCAAAAAAAAAAAAAAACTGAGTTAAAAAGTTTACATCCTGCAAATTGCAGTTGATTTACGTGCGAGTTACAATGCAGTTTAACCAAACAATCATGGAAGATATAGTTTGTGACTTTGTGTTAGGGTAACTAAAAGTCTAAAATCCACTACAGAGCAGCATTAGACATTGTAGTATTGTACCAAAAAAAAACAAAAACCAACCTTGGAAAATTCAATTGCAGCTTCTGCAACCTGTGCTTAGAACCAGGCTCGCATAAAATGATTCGACATTCACCAAGTTTACAGCTGTATGAAAACAGATGGAGTTAGTCCACAGCTAAGTTGTTGCTCAACAATCCAGAAAAAATAAATAGAATAAAAAAAAAAAAGGAAAAGGATATGTAGGAGAAGTTCACGCAGCCCCTCTTCATATGGAATACTCCACTTCAGAACTACAACTAAATTGTAGTATTATTTTGAGGTGTCCAAAACATGCAACATTCTCTAAAATATTAATGGCTTAAGATTGAATTTTGTTTTATTGTATCAAGTACAAAAGTAAAGTATAGAGGAGAAAATAAATATGACAACAATTATTGATGGTTTCGAGGTAAAACTAATTATTATCTTTACTATTAAGGGTTGAAAGTTTGACACAATGTGACAACTGATGATAGATAATGAATATTGTAAATATTGTTATGGTACAATAAGAGTTTGGTCAATTCTTTCCCAAGGCGGTTCAAGGATGTTTCAAAACTTGTATTTTCAGCAGTGCTGGTATTACATTAGAACACTAGTATTAATGTGTAGAATATCATGGATTACCACCAAATTCAAGTCCATCAAAAGAACAAAAAGTGTCATCTTAGGGGAAAAAAAGAGTAGCAGAAGATGTGCATCAGAAATTAGTACTTACCCAACTCTCAAAAGGGTATCCCACCCCGGAAATTGCTCACCGTTGCTTGTACATAAGCAGGAAACAGAGAAACCCAGCTGCAAAATAAGGACCAGAAGGAAGTCACTTCAAAAAAGGCTGTATTGAGTCTCGCTTTGTAATTTTAGCCTTTTACATTATTTATCTATTCATTGACTCATTTCCAATGACACTTCAAAAAAGGCTGTAAACAATCTATGTTTACAGTACTTAGGAGTTGCATCACAACACTGTAAACTATCAGAGTGATATTGTAGAGATGGAGGAAAAGAAACAAAACAGAAATCCTCAAGGATCTCAAGAACCCAACCTTTTCAAAGGTGGTTTCGGTCATTCCTGTCTTGTAAAGCTCATGCACCATATCCGCCAAAAACATCTTTCCCGGTTTGCTGGAGCTCCGGATCACCTATTTCACAGGAGGGAAATATTAATCTTTTGGATGCCCTAGGTTTGTTGAGAGGTTTGAGTTTACTTTTTAAGGGTTATGAACAAACCTCTCTATTGTTACCAAAAGTTATTATGGTAATGGTTACTAAATAGTAATCTAGGTTTATATGTTGTATATTTGTTCTATTGGGTCCCAAATATAGATACTTGAATAGGTTTGTTTATTGTTGTTGAGAGGTTTATTGTAAGAGAGGTTTGTAAATTGATGATGTGTCATATTGACAAACCTTCAATGGGTTTGTCTATTGCTAGTGCCCTTATATTGTAGACTAATTATAAAAAAAAAATATGGATTAATATGAAGCTATGGTTTTTAATTTTTTTTTTTTGTGTGTGTTAGAGAAAAGTAGTTATGATAAGAATTTTTTTTTTCAAAAAATAATATTTTAAGTAGGATTGATGAGAGGCCTCCATTGGGGGTTTGGAGGCCTCTCATGAAAAATGATTCTTAAATTAGTATATAGATAACCTTTCTTTTCTTTGAATTTTTTTTGGGATGTTAGTTGTACGGCTGTACCTGTCCACTTTACCCCACTACCTTTTTTACCCCTCTCTTTATTTTACCCTTTTTTTTCTGTACATAATTGCAACACCCTTAAATAAATTAAGCACATGCAAGCCAAACTTCCAATAGAAAACGTGTTAATAAAAATAATTGTGCTAATAATCAAAGTGATAATAATAACAATAAAATTAATAAACAAATTAAAGTTATTATGATACACACTTGCAAAATGAATAAACAAGCTAAAAATTGCACTTACGTGAAATTATTGAAAAAATTCACACCGCGATGGCCGCAAAACGTTTTATTTTACCGTTACAATCCGTTCCCGTGATAACGCGACCGTTACCGCGACCGCAAACGCGATTTTTTTCTATGTTTGCGCCTATCTTTTGAAGTCCAAAGATGCGCCCCTTCCTTGAATTCTGTATTTCTGTCATAAATTAGAAATCAGATAGATGAATAGATCCATTTCAAGTGTCATTGAAGCAAATTAAGGTATAGGGTATTGTCCATACTGCAGCCAACTCATGATGAGATGGTCCAGAAGATTTTCTCTTTTCAATCTCATCTTCAAAGTCCATATCTTCCTCTGACTCAGAATCTAAGTCCTTTGTAGATTTCCAATCTTCATCACTAGCACCATCATCATCATCAATGTCACTATCCTATGAAAGAATGGTAATGTCAAAACTTCAGTGTGCCATTGTGTAAACAGCCTAACTCAGAATCTAAGTCCATTGTGTAAACAGCATTAAGGCTCTATTTGTTTTGAAGGAAAACGTTTTATGGAAAACCATTCTCTTTTTCCTTAGTTTTGAAAATAAGGAAAAATAATTTTTCCATAGGTGGAAAATAGTCCTTTTGAAGGAGGAAAACATTTTTCCTTTACTCAAGGAAGGTATGCCATATTTTCCACCATATTTCATTACTTCCCTCCTTTTTACCTCCCACACATCCTTTCTCTTCCATTTCTACTTTTTTTTTATTATTTTCTCATGGAAACAATCAATGGAAATTTTAATTCCTATTTTCAAACTGTATTTTCCTTTGGAAATCATCTTTTTTAAAATTGTTTTCCACTAAAACAAAAGGGGCCTTGAAGGAAATGAATTTCGTGCGTTGCTTGTATTGCTCCAAAGAATATATACAATGTACAAGCTATAAACTAGGAAACTATACAGCTAGAATTATGGCCACAATACAACAACCATATCACTAGAATAAAGCTAATTGGAAGGATAAATATTGACTTACCAAAATCTATCCTAAAATATCTACCGAATGACCAACTTAATGGCAATAGGATAAATACAAAAATATATACATACTATAATAGAATATATTGAAAATATATTCTAACACTCCCCATCAGTCAAAGCGGGAGGTTCACATATGCTGAGACTGTCCCGGAAATCATTAAATAAAATACGTGGAACCCTTTGGTAAAAATATCAGCAATCTGAAACCGGGATGGCACATGAAGCACACGAACTTCACCACGAGCCACTTTTTCACGGACAAAATGAATATCCATTTCAATGTGTTTAGTGCATTGAAGTTGAACAGGATTACCCGATAAATATATAGCACTCACATTATCACAATAAACTAAAGTGGCCTTGTGAATAGGACAATGTAACTCTAGTAGCAGATTTCTGATCCAACATGAATCAGAAAATACATTAGCAACACCTCTGTATTCTGCTTCGGCACTACTACGAGATAGAGTAGCTTAGCGCTTAGATGACCAAGAAACCAAATTATCACCAAGAAAAACACAATAGCCAGAAGTAGAACGTCGGGTGTCGGGGCACCCACCCCAATCAGCATCTGTATAAGAAAGAAGTCGATCGACTGATGATTTGTACAAATGCAAACCATGAGATAAAGTACCTTGAAGATAGCGTATGATACGCTTGAGAGCACTCATGTGCTCATTAGTTGGAGCATGCATATGAAGACAAATTTGTTGCCCAGCATAAGATATATCAGGCCGGGTGAATGTGAGATACTGTAGAGCACCTGCAAGACTACGATAACCAGTAGGATCATGATAAGGAGTATCTGCAGTGGCACTAATTTTTGACTTAGTGTCAACAGGTGTAGGACTGGAACTATAATTAGACATCCCTGCACGTTCAATAATTTTAGCAGCATATTGTTTCTGAGATAAGAATAGACTGTGGGCATGAAGCGTGACCGAAATACCCAGAAAATAACTCAGAGGACCTAAGTCCTTCATAGCAAACTCGGAGCTCAAGAGAGACATAAAATGCTTACGAAGACCGTCGGAAGATGCCGTAAGTATAATGTCATCTGCATATAACAGAATATAAGCAATGTCAGAACCATTTCTGCAAATGAACAAAGAGTGGTCCGACTTAGTGCTGGGCTTAGTTATAAAAAGCGCGCCTCAGGCGTGCCTAGGCGAGAGGCCACCCTAGGCGTTGGGGAAAACGCTTCTGATTAACTAGGCAACGCGATTCCAAAAAGCGTGAGTTTTTCGCCTGAGGCGCTGAGGCGCTAGCCTTTGGGATAAAAAGCGCTGGGATATTATGAATGTACTGCATTTATGTTTTGGCAGCTGTAGTTAAAAGAAAAGAAAGGTTTTTTATTAGTTGTACTGCATTTATTAGTTGTACTGCACTTTTATGTTTCAAACGGTTCTCTTTGAACCTTATGTTGCTTTATTTTATGCAATTAATTTAAAAAGAAGAGAGAGAAATTATCAATATCATCCCTTCATCTTCATCACTTGAAGTTCTGTCCTTCATCTTCATCGGCGTTGTCCTCACTCCTCAGTCCACTCGCCGCCGTCAGCCATCACCGCTTCAAGTACATTTTTCCTTCTTTCTTTTTTTCCTTTTTCTTTCTTCTCTACCTGTTTTTTCCTCTTCTTATTTTGCTCCTATTTTTTTTTCTTTTCTTCGGTGTTTACCTGTTCTAATTTTCTGTTTTTTTTCTACTTTATTTCCTTTTTTTCTTTGCTTACTTTCTGTTGTTATTTTTTTTAACTAAGATTTTTTTGGGTGTTAAATTATTTAGTGTTAGTATAATTTAGTGTATAATTAGGTGTCAAATTATGTGTAGTTGCTATATACTACTAAGTTATTAATTAGTGTCATTATGTTAAATTATGTGTTATTTCTAAAATCAACTAGACTAGTGACTTGTTACTTGCTAAATTATGAAATTAATTTAGAGTTTAGACAATGTTTTGATTGATTTTGTTTGCAAGTTCAGAAATGTCCAGTAATGTTCAAGATGAGTATCAGGAGTGTGTGGATGATGATGATGACGACGATGATGATGATGATATGAACTTATAGTGTTCTACACTTGACACTTCTACAAAGCCATCAACCAAGCTTCCTATGTTTGCCTTCTTCTTCTCTTGTATTTTCAATGTGTTTTGGCCTTTTGCGGTAGCGTCGTATGAACAATGCCTCCTTATGTCTATTTCTACATTAATAATATTGTTATTTTTATTATTTTGAGAACTATATATGTTTTACTTTTGATTTATAAAGGTTTGGCAAAAAAAGAGCGCTTTGTATCCGAAAAGCTAGCGCTTTCGCCTAGCGCCTAGGCTCTAGGGACCCTTGGCGCCTCGGAGCGCCTCACTCTTTTTAAAACTAAGATGCTGGGAAGCTCTGACTCGTCCCCCACCCCGGAGTACCGGTGTCGACACGACACGACGCTGGCACCGGTACGGAATCCGTACAGGACGCGCCGAGGAGAAAGTGGACGCGCCGCATAAGAGTAGGGTTTTGAGAAATCAGGGTTTTGAGAAATTAAGGTTTTGAGAAATTAAGGTTTTGAGAAATTAGGGTTTTCACATCTACCAGCCACTAGGTCGCCGTTCGGCGTCGGTCGTTTCCGGTCATCGCCTCTGCGTTGCTCGTCGCCCGTCCCCGGTCGTCGCCCTCCACCATCTCAGGTTCCCAAAGTTTCTTCTTTTTCTCACAAAGCTTTCTCTGCTACTCTTTTCTCTTCTCCCACAGTCAATTAATAGCTGTAAGTTCCAACTGGTGAACAACATTATAGCTGTAAGTTCCAACAGCTCTCAAGAGCTATAATTATAATAGTTAAAAGTTGTAAGTTGTTGGAACTTAAAAGCTGTAAGTTCCAACAGCTCTCAAGAGCTATTATAGCTGTAATTATAATTATAATAATAAGGAAAAGTTGTTCACCAGTTTTTCTCTCAAGAGCTATAATAATTAATTATAATAATTCATAACTTTTTCTTTTTTTTAACAAGAGCTGTCCTTTTTCTCTTTTTTAGCACTCTTACCTTTTCAATTTCTTTCAACTTATAATGTTAGTTTTAAAAATCAAAATAAATTATAATTTCTTTCAACTTATAATTTTCAACTTATAATTCAATTGTATCTAAAAATCTTTGAATTTTTATAACATATTATCATGAATTATAATGCCTCGTGTCCCCGAGTCCATATTCAAAATTTGGACTCTTTCAAAACGAGTCCATGAATCCTTAAAATTCCAACTTAAAAGGTCCGACACTTGGACCCGTACCCAAGTCCGACACCCGTACCCAAGTCCAAGCATCCTAGACTTACTGTGAGAGAACCCAATGGTGGAAACAAAGTGGAATTAATTAGCACCAGGTATGGTGGGCCTGTGTTGCATCCACATTTCAAGCCCAAAGGGCCTTTCATGTGAGAGGGAGTGATAGAGTATATAACATATTCCTGGGCCCCCTAACCATTAGCTTAAGCTTTTAGTTGAGATGGTTCTCTAACAGGCCTAAAACCAAAAGCATTGAGGCTCGCTTGTCTACCTCTTTCATGAAACAAGCCAGGTATCCTAGCATATCAGTTCAAACACCATAGCGACCAAAAAGGACTTTCAGTTAATTTTTAAAGATAAACAGGCATTTTTTTTAATTTATAGGTAAACTGATAGGCTAAATTAAATATACATCTCTGATTTGCATTTTCAGTCCTTTCCTCAATAACAAAAATAAACCTCAGTCAAGATAGAAGGATGTCAAACGTTGAATGCAGTCATTGCAGCCTTTGCGCAAATTCATAGTAGAACATATTTACAGGATTATGGTATTTGGGTCGATCACACAATTATTAGTATTTTTTATCACCCCATCATTGACTTCCTCATATGAAACTAAAAATGGACAGAAATTTGAAATGCAACTCTTGCTACCTCTACATCAGCAAAATCATTGGTGCGATACAGCTCTCGCCTCAAATTATGTGGTTGTCTTCCAGCTTCAGTCTCCTCTGGGATCATGTACCAATGTGCTCGAAACCAGTAACTTCTATCTACTTCTTTCCATATGCTGCACAGAATAATCAAAAGCTCAGTTACATTTTACAAATTCATATCTTTTTACTTTCCTATTTCATGCAGAAACTGTCAGGATACTAGCTCAATTTCATCGTAGTGTATCCTCATTCAACAACTATTGATCTAGTTCAATCAAACAAAATCAATTTAACAAAAATACATGAAAATCAAAAGGCAGTATACCTCTCAATTCTAGCAGCCCACAAATCACTGGAAAGAAGCTTCTCCCTCAAAGTCCTAACCCTCTTCTTACCCTTTGGTGGCACCGGAAGCTGAATTTGCTTTCCCAATTTCTTAGCCTCACAAAACCCACAAGTTCAATCATCTTCAGGAACATCCTTTAATGGCGGCTTTAGACATTTCAAATGAAACCCACCAAGGCAATCATCACACTCGATCATCAACGCCCTACCACCTCGAAAACACACCTTACATTCCTCCACCTCCGGATCCTCATCATCTGAGCTCGCATTTTCTCTCCTCTTCACATAAACGTCATCCCCAACTGAAAATTCACACCCATCATACACTACTTTCTTAAAATAACCCTTCTTTTTCGGAAAATTTAGAGCTCGAACTTAGGCTCGAGTTTTTACATCCCCCCTTTTCCTCTTCCTTCTCTCAGACAATGCAGGAGACATTGGATGAATTGGATCCTGGGTTGATGCTTTCTCAATCCCAAAACTCAACAGTTTGGATTTCTTAGTGGATTTCAGGGTTTTGAGAGATTTAGCTAGGGTTTTAGGGGCCAATTGTTCAATGGGCTTTTCTGGGGTGAGGTTTAAATCTTTGGAATTAAGCGATAAACGACGAGAAGAACGACGGAGTGGGGTTGATTCATTTGCTGATGAAATGAAATGGTCAAAACAGTAAGATGGAGTTTGAGTACCCGGGGTTTGAGGAGGAACAAGAGAAGGGGAAGATGAGGGTTTTGTGGGGGTTTTAAGATCTAAATGTCTCCTAGTTTTGATTGGGGTTTCCACCATTAGAGCTCTGTGCAAATTATGGAGAAACTTAATGTAGTAGGGGGAAAAAAAGATGGTAAAGGGGAAAAAATAACGAGGAAGAAAGCATGGGTGGGGAAGGGGGATCAAGGAATTTGAACTAAGTGTAGCACCCTGAAAATTTCAACATAAAAAATTAATTAATAAATAAACTAATCAAAGTTTAGATCGATCGATTCAGTTCAACAATGAAAAGTAATCCATGAAATATCTTTTCCAGTGGCGGATCCAGGATTTTTATAATGGTAGGTCACAGACTCGGTAATTTATCAAAGTTTAACATTGATGTGAAAATCGAAAAAGCTCGATCGATAAGCAACACAATATCCATTATTCGTAAGTGTACAAAGAAAAATATTACTCCGTATAAATTAATTCAAATTACAACCTAATAATAATACTTTAAACTATTACAAATTCAAGATTATAGTTGTTCTCTACGAATTTGCATATTTTGGTATTGATTTACAATAGCGTATATGCTAACATTCAAAAATAAATATTTTTGTAAATACATAATCAAACAAACATTTGACGTTCAAGAGGATTTTGTTCATTTCTTTGAGATTGAAATGGAATTTGTTCACTAGTTTGAGGCGGAGACGCCGGAGAGTTAACAGCGTGAGTTGGATATATAATTAATTAGCAAACATAAATAATCAAACAATAAATCCGCAAATGTAAATAAATAAACAAATCAGAAAAATCAATTAAACAAAGCAGAAAAATCAATTAAACAAACAATTAAACAAATCAGAAAAATCAACTGAACAAATAATTAAACAAATCAGCAAATGTAAATTGTATATATAATCAATATAATTAAATAGAAAAATTTGTAAATAAATAAACAAATCAGAAAATGTAAATAATGAAACAAATGAGAAAAATCATTTGAATAAATGTCAAATCCACAATGTAATCAGCAATTTCAACAACAACAATGTAAATTGTAAAGTACATCATAAGCAAATGAGATGCAGAGTATCAGTTCAGAACTTCAGACCTTTGCTGCAATTGCGGGGCAGTTGGCGGACTGGCGGTGGCCGGTGGCCGGATACTTGGGTGGTCGCACGACCAGCGAAGACGTGAAGTTACTACTGTGTACTTGAACAGTTAAACGAAAAGGACAGCCGACAGCATGACGATTCAGCGAAGCTAGCTACTAACTCTCGACGACGGCAATCCGGCGACGAACATGACATGATGATGGTCGACGGCGGGGATGAATAGAGAGACAGAGAGAGAGGGGCGTACGTTTTGATGTTAGGGTTTCTCTTTTTCCCTTCACGCTTCTCTTTCTCCCTTCTAATTTTATTTTTTTTGTAAAACTTGGGCTGCTGGGCATCCGCGCCTCTAACTGCTGAGAGCAGAAACAAAACGTAACAATTTGGCGGGAATTTTTTTATTTTCTTCCATGGTTGGATGGAAAGTGTGGAAGTGCCCAAAGTCCCATGATCGGGTATATATACCTGGCAAATCGATGGGTCATGTCGGTTTTGATCGGTTAAAAAGATTTTTTTGTTATAATGTGATTTGGGTTCCAGGTTTAATTTTAGGCTATTTAATGAATTTTGGGTTGTTTTTCTTGTTCAATTCATAACTCATTTTTTTCGGGTCGATTTTCGAATGACCAACGGGTCGGGCTTTTTTTACCAAGTCTAATTGAGTAATGACCTTACCTACTAAAATACTAGCGTTTACGACTATGTAATATTTTTATATTGCATTTTATAATGGGAGAAAATTATGTATATATACTACCCCATCATGTTCTAGTTAGAGGTGAGTACGTGACTCTCTATTTTTTACTCCTAACAAGACAGCTTTAAATACTAATAATATCTTTAATTACGCGTATGTAAAAATTGTAACAACTACATATAAAAAAAAACCAAATGTTACGATGCATATAACGAGACATTATTTGACTGTATTTTTTATTACAGATAGTGCTCAAATCTTAATTAGTGTTGTTCCGGGTCCACTCAGATGGTCAAACCCGTATTAGTGGGCCCAAAATCCTAGGCCCGGTTATGATAGGGCTAGGGACACATCAGATATTCTACGACGAATGAGATAGTGCCACGTGTCAGCTGATAAGTGGTATTTTGGTAGTTATTTTCTTAGTTTTTATTAGTTTATTTCTTATTTTATTTAACTTTCGTTAGCGTTTTTAGGCTTTTTAGTTTAGTTTTGCTCTTGTAGTCCCTTTCCACTTTTTCTATGTGATTTCCTCTATTTTGCTTTGTTTCTGCGTTTTCTTCCCATTTTGCAGGTCCCGAGTCTATTTCGGAACCCGAGGAAGCAAACTGGGAACCTCGAGGAAACCACAAGTCCTCTAGGCCAATGTTGGTGCTGAAAAAGGCCTTAGCGGGCGCTGGAAATCCCTCAGCGCCCGCTGGGATGAGTCCTGGTGATTGAGAAAGAGGCAATAGCAATGAAGAAGGCCTCAGCGGGCGCTGGACATTCCTCAGCGCCCGCTGAGATGATATTTTTGTTCAGGGGCATTTTCTAAGAATTTGAGGCAGAAGGTTATCTTGGCCAAGGCAGCGGCCGCTGATGGATTCCCAGCGGCCGCTGATCATGAAGCTGCAGGGCACGTTTGAGCACAAGGAGAAGACAGCGGCCGCTGACCCCAACTCAGCGCCCGCTGTCCCCTCCCCTGTATTGAGGCAGACAGGCAGTGGCATCACAAAGTTTGGCAGCGGCCGCTGACCACAACTCAGCGTCCACTGCCATAAGTCTTCAAAGCACTGCAAGCCTACTTTTATAGGTGTCAGCGGGCGCTGTCATCGCCTCAGCGCCCGCTGAAATGCTTTTATACGTGTTTTTAATTACTTTTCTTTTCTTTTGGCTCGATTTTTTTGGGGTTTGTATAAATACCCCCTTTTTCCCCCTTCACAAGGAGCTGAGGTTAGAAGCTCAAACTTAGGGTTAGGTTAGTTTTAAGAGCTTTCTTCTTCTTCAATTCTTCTTGTAATTTACATTTTGTTCTTGATTTATGCAAGTAGTGTAATTGTTCTTTTTCTTCTTCTTGTTCTCCTCTTCAAGTTATTTTCATAGCTTTCTTTTACTTGCTTTTTATTGCTTTATGTACTTATTCCTTATAGTTTTAGTTTGTTATTGTTGTTGTTGTTTGTTTTTGTTGTTTGATTTGTTGGTAGTTTAGTTGATAGTTGTTTTACTAGTAGTGTTCTTATTTTCTTAGGTTTTTAGTTTCATTTGTTTTGTTCATAGTTTTAGGTTTAATTATGTTTTTAGTTTTAGTTTTAATTATGTTTTTATTAATTAATTTTGAGTAGTTAATTTCTAGGGTTTGAGTGAAACTTCTCAAATCCTCCATGATTGTGGTTTAGTTGTTTCTTGGCTTTTGGTTGTGATAATGTCGGTACCTTAGGATTCGGTTATGTTGAGTCTTGTGTCTAGCTAACATAGGATTCATTGAAGAATCCCCACCGAAGGACTGAAAGGTGAACGTGGGTGATGACTTCCTTTGCCCGATTGATGGAAGCACCACGAAAGTTGGGCCTTCGATCAAGGGAAAGTTACCGGTCTTCGTGATTTTGTGCTTAGTACTTGTTAGATGTGTCGCTGCACGAAAGTGAGTTGTATATGTCTTTCCGGTCATCCTACTAGCTCGAAAGAGTGGTACGATCTTAGAACGACCTCCCCTTATCCACGACCTAAGTCTAAGTTTCGATTGATTCATAATTCATGGTGGTATGAGTTGTGGATCTCTTATCCTAGTCCCTTTTGTTTTTGTTTCCTTAGTGTAGTTTTAGTTAGTTCCCTTCGCCTCTCGCGACCATTATTTGACCTAGCTTGTTCGACGCTCACGCCTAGGCTAGTGCGAAGTACCTTCCCCGTGTTCGACACCCCCACTCATACTACGACGGGGGTTTTTTATTTGGTAAGAAATCCCTCCTATCATCAGCGGACTTAGTAAAACCTTGACCAGGTTACTGCTACGTGTCATGGGCCAGGCCCACGCCTCAACCCAGCTGACTTGGTGAAACCCTAACCGGGGAACCTAATGCCTATATAAGGATCAGTCCAATCATTCCAAAGGTACGCAATATTAAGCACGCAATTCATAGCTCACAAAATACTCTGACTCCTTATTTCCGATATCCGACTTAAGCATCGGAGGGGCGTTCCCGGGTACCACCCCCCGGGTTAGCAACCTTTGACTGTTTTGCAGGTCACAACCTCATCAAGGAGCATCCAGAGTCTGCATCAATCACATCAAAGACCGTTGACTATTCAACAGAAGTTCCAGAACAGGAACAGATTGGCGGCCGTCTGTGGGGACACAAGAACAAAAACATGGCTAACACAAGAGCAAAGGCAACTCGATCCAATCAGCCAGAAGAAAATCCCCGTGAATCGCCTAACCGGCGAGATGCACATGTCACTGACGACAATTCGTCCAATCGAGTGAGTGACCGTCACCGTCGCGAAGAAAGATGGTCTCACGCAAGGACTTCGAAGACATCGTGACGGCGATGAACACCAAATTTCAACAGAGCTTACAGGAGCTGAGAGATAGCATACATGCGATGATCGGGCAACAGAGGCCGCCATCCCAGGCCGCTGCTCCATCAAAGGGCCCCAACCCTAGCCGGGTAACGGGGGAGCGTTCACAGAGAGGTTCCCAGCCCGGGGACGCTCGAGGAATCATCAATTCTAGGCGCGATGACGCTCGAAATATCATCGAGTCGCGTCAGGCACGAACGACCTCGAATGTCAGGGGGATCACTGATAATAGAAGACAGGAGACTCGAGGCCAGCCAAGGAGGTCACCGGAGAGATCTCACCATACGACTGCTAGAAATCAGAGGTCAGCTGCCATCCCTAACCGGGGAGAAGGCGTATGACGCTCCCCAGTAGCTATCCCTAACCAGGACGATGGCATACGACGCTCCCCGGTGGCCAAGCCAGAGCGACCCACGGGAACGCTCACCTTCAAAACTCCATTCAGCCAAAGGATTCTGTATACCACTGACACAAAGAAGGTGAAAGCCCCAACCATCCATATGGCCGCCTATAAAGCTCAAATGGCAGTACAAACGAGCTGTGAGGCCAGTTGGTGCCGATACTTCCCTACTACCCTCAAGGGTCTGGCCCTAACATGGTTCACTGACCTCCCATCAAGTCTAATCACTAGCTTCGCTGTCTTGGAGGCCATGTTCCTTAGCCACTTCGTGGCTGGAAAGAAGCAAAGAAAGACAAGCATCCACCTCATGGCTTGCTAGCAAGGGGAGCATGAACTGTTAGGAGACTACCTCAAGCGTTTCAACGCTGAACTACTCCAAATACCCAACGCTGAAGATTCTGTGGCCTATGCAGCATTCATGTCGGGGCTAAAGCGCGGCAAGTTTAAGTTTTCCTTATTGGAAAATGAATTGTCCTCGTATACTGACGCGATGGAGATAGCACGGAAGTATGTGCAAGAATCAAACATCAACAACCCTGTTGAGAAGTCTGAGAAAAAGAATGGAAAAAGGAAAGGGCCCCATCGAGGTGAAGGTCCTAACCGGACGTCCGACTCGAGGAAAGATGTTCGTGATGGTGGTATGGATCCTAGATACAACACCAATAGGTGAGAAATCTTCTTGGACATTAAAAACCAAGATATTCTCCCCAAGCCATTGCGTGTTCGCACACCCGTCGGCAGGAGGAATCTCAAGCTTTGGTGCGAATATCATCATGAATGTGGTCACACCACAAAGGACTGTAGAGAATTAAAGAAAGCTCTCGACAAGCTAGCAGACCAAGGAAAACTAAACTCTTATCTCTCGAATGATGGAGGGGAAAAAAGGCAAAAGCGTAGTCATAGCACAGAGTCTGATGGGATTATTAATGTCATATCTTAGCTCCCTACCGAATTTAGTGTTTACAATAAGGACCCTAACAGGGTCGAGTTTCTTTTATTATCCTCATTGGAGTTATTTTTTCGTTTGTAATAAGACCAAAGCATGGTCGAGTTTCTTGTTGTTATCATGGAAATAACATTCGCAATAATAAAACCCTAACAGGGTTAAGTTTTGTTCATTAACTTATAAAGCCCTAACAGGGTCGAGTTCAGGGTTATTACTTTGATTCTTAATAAAATGAAACCCTAACCGGGATGATAAGCCCTACTCAATGTAGGCACCCATCGAGGAGTATGGGGAAGGCCGGACAGGTACCTCATCGAGTGTCTGGGCTCATTAGCCCTAGGGTCCTTGATAGCGTCACCTTAGGCTAACACAAGCCCTGTTCAACATAGGCATCCATTAAAGGAGATGGAGTGGCTGGACAGGCATTCAAAGTCCCAGGGGCTCATTAGCCCCTTGGCTTTAGAATAGCTCTTTAGGCCAATGAATAAGCCCTACCCAGAGTAGGCACCCGTCAAGGTAGATGGGGGGCTGGACAGGCATCAACCATGTCATGGGGCTCATTAGCCCCTGAGAGTCAGTTGATCATCTTAGGCATAAACCCTATTCAACATAGGTATCCATCAAGGAAGATGGGGGCTGGACAGGTATCAACCATGTAATGGGGCTCATTAGCCCCCAAGACTCTGTTGATCATATTAGGCTAAAGCCCCACTCAATGTGGGCACCCATCAAAGGAGATGGGCAAACAAAACACATTTCTCCTAATTACTTCCATCACACTCGAGGTAAGGGGAAGACCCTCGAGGTTATCAGGGCAATCCTTTCCTTGGAAATCTATCACAGTCAAAGTAAAGAGGACTCTTGAGGTCACTAGGAAGGCTTTGTCCCACAAGGTGTATCATGTTCGCCCTCGAGGTAGAAAGGACCCTCGAGGTAAAAAGTATCAACCTATGGGGCTCATTAGCCCCTAAGACCTAGTTGATCATCTCAAGCCAAAGCCCCATTCAGCATGGGCACCTACTATGGAAAGTGGAAACATTTGATTCTCAAGGTACATCCCTCACAGTCAAGGTAAGGGAAGACCCTCGAGGTACAAGGAATCCTTGAAAAGATCAACACTTAGAAAATTTCATGGAAGTTCACGTAAAGAAGTTCCTAACGGTCGTGGAAAGTATGATCACAGTTGAGGTAAGAGGACACTCGAGCTCATCAAAGAGTTCCCCAACTTTTACCCTCACCGCGACCCAGGTGACCATGGTTGAGGAAGGTTACCATGTTCCGCTTGATATCCAACGTCCAAAGTTTCCCGTTCCACACCAAGCGTGGGGCTAATAGATCAACAATTGCATAGGGAATACATCACACTCGAGGTAGAAGAAAGATCCTCGAGGTAAAGGGAAGCCTGGAAAAGAAACACTTAGACATATTTCAAAATATTTCATGTAGAAAGTCCTTAATGGTCGTGGAAGGGACGACAACAGTCGAGGTGAGATGACCCTCGAGTTCAAAAAAAGGCCCCAAGCATTTCCATACCACGACCGAGGTCACCACGGTCGCAGAATGCTAACAGGGCACCATACTTAGAACAATTTCAACAATAAACCTCAAGTGAAGTGAGCCCGGAGAACATGATCATGGTCGCGGAATGGCATTACCTCTGTTACCTTGTTGGTCATTCTAAAGGATCTTCTGATTGCGTCTATCTAGTCGAGGTAAAGAGGATCCTCGAGTTTTCTGGAGAGGGCTAGCACGCCTTACCCCTACCACGACCAAGGTAACTACGGCCGCGGAGGATAAAAATGATGCCAACACTTAGATAATTTTTTGGAAATTCGTGCAAAGTTCCTAACGGTCGCGGAAAGTATGCCCATTGTCGAGGTAGGAGGACCTTCGAGTTCAAGGGGGGTTCCAGGCTTATACCACCACGACCAAGGTGAGTAAGGTCGCGGAATAGCATCACCTAAATTACCTCTTTGGTCATTCTAAAAGATTCTCTGAATATGTCTATCACAGTCGAGGTAGAGGAGACCCTCGAGGTTTCTAGCAGGGATCACCAAACTTTACCTCTACCGCGACCAAGGAAACCACGGTCGCGGAGGATAGGAATGATGTCAACACTTAGAAAAATTTCAATTATTTTAGCAATAATGCTCAAATGATGGAGGTCCTTCACGGTTGCGGAGAATGCTATCATGGTCGCGGACCAGCATCACCAAAGTTACCTCGTTGGTCATCTAAAGGAACATCTCATGGTTGCATTTACTTCCCTCATGGTCGAGGTGAGGGAAGACCCTCGAGTTCCTCAGGGGGATTTTCATTTTTCCACCTCTATCACAGTCGAGGTGTTTGACCTGTGTTCATGGTAAATACCCTCGGGTCGAGGTAACCACCCCCTAACACTCAACATATGGCCATAGCCTCACTTGGTCGAGGTAAGCACCCCTCAATCGAGGTGGACATCCCACAATCGAGGGGCAAGGCCAACCTTGTTGAACTATAGTTTAGTTGAGCACAAGCAACAGAATCCCCCCAAGGTCGAGGTGCATGACGGTCGAGGTGCCCAACACAACAAACAAGGGAGCATGTGGATCGAGGTACTTTGTTGAGAGCCACAGGGCATGATCGAGGCAGTCAGGAAATGGCACACGGGACCTATGGGTCGAGGCTCCTCATGACGGTCGAGGTAGACCTCAAACACCAAAGAACCACACGGACAAAAAAGCAACCTCACAATTAAGGACCCGTAGGGTCGAGGAGACCACGGCAATAGCTGCAATATACATTGTGTAAGTTCAGTGTATACTCAAGAAGGGGGGTTGAATTGAGTATGTGTGTTTTTTCAATCGTTTTCAAAGTTTGTTTATCTTTTTGTGAGAACAACGATAGAACAGTAAATAAAGAGTAGCAGGGACACAAAGATTTAACGAGGTTCGGCTTCTAAACAAGCCTACTTCCTCCACTCTCTCACCAATATTATTAATCAACTCTGAATAATAACAAGGTTACACACTCAATTAAATGTTACTACTCTGTAACACTTAATTCCCCAACTGTTAACTCTAACAGTTCACTCAATGTTCACAGGACACTCCCCAACCACTTCCCTCTAAGTGGTTCAAATATTACAAACTTAAATCTCCGTAAGTTTTTCTCTAAAAGATGGATATGGAGATGGTTTTGCTCTAAGGATAGACTCACAGAATCTATGACTTGGTTTTCTTTTGAGAGCAAAAGTCTTCTAGGGTTTTTTCAAGAGATTGTTTATATAGGCAAGGAAAAAACCGTCCCCTAGAAGTGTGCTTGGAGACTTGCCTAAATTGTGCAAACAAGCTCAACTGACACAATTGCAAAGGCACCTATTTCAGACCTTGTCTCCTTCCACTACATGTAGTGGAAAGTACACTAGAGTCCAAACAAGTACATTGCAAAGCTGATTTTGTGAATCAATTTGACAAATTTCCAAAACATAAGTGATCAATATTTTTCAAATAAATTTTCAAAAATAATTTTGAACACGAAAATTCGTACGGATCACTTAAGTGCACGTGCGTAATACTGAGGTCTGTTCCCACAGTGGTCTTAGTACTACTAAGTCTACATCTGGTAAAGAGAACTGTTCCAAGCTTGTTCTTTGCCTGTTCTTAGCTTGTTCTTGGCCTGTTCTCTTTACTGGATATAAACTTAAAATCTTTTTGCTCTTTACTTAGAAATACAAAGAATATTTTCCTAAGTCTATTTTATAAGAAGATCCTATAAGTACAAAAATTAAAAGACTTCAAGCTCTTGACTTCTGATTCATCAAGTATCTCATGGTCTTCAGATTTGCCTTGAAGAGTTCTCACTTGAATTAACCTGTTCAATTAAAAACATGCATAGCAATCAAGTATAGAGAACTGGTTTGTCATCCATCAAATCAAACATGGTTCAACAATTTCCCCCTATTTGATGATGACAAACCATGAAGTTCCCCCTGAGAACAACAATCAATTGTTTTAAAATAAAACAGTTGTTCAGAGGAACTGGTCTTGCACTGTGCCTGTAGTCAGAGTCATAATCTCAGAGAATAAAAAAAACACAGCAGACTAAAGCACAATTAGACTGATTACAGTGGTCAGTCACTCATAACATTACTCAATTAATTATTGAGTTTCAGCATTAGACCTGTAATGTAATACCCCGTATTTTTGTACATTTATACATATATTTTTATACGTATTTTATAACATATACACGTATTTTATACGCCTAAAAGAATATTTTATATGCTTACGAATTAGGATTAATAAAACGGTGTAAAGTCAATATTTACAAAATATTATTTATTGTTAAATAACTTATGTATATTTATAAAGGATTTTATAAAATCATATTTGGAAATAATATTAAAGGTTTTAATTATGTATTTTGGGCGTCGTTTATAAAATAAAATATTTCGATTCGAAAAAACATTAAAAGTTTTATTTCCATTGTCGCAAGCCCAATCCAGCGGAAAACTCAAATTAGAACCAAGCCGTATAAATACCCATAGTGTAAACCCTAAAACAGAACAAAACCCTAAATCAGAAATGTAAAAAAAAAAACAAACAACTCTCTCTCCTCTTCACTCGACAAAGTCAGGCAGAGGAAAAAAAAATTCATAGCCGGCAACCACAACCACCACCAAGCTCTCATAACCACCGCCCTGCACCACCGCTCTACACCGCCGTCGAGGAGTCGGAGGCCTGTCGTCGCCGCCGCCCGGAGCCGTCGAGGACCGCCGTCTACTGCTGTTGTCTTCGTGTTGCTGTTGTGTTCGCCTGCCGCTACCACCATTGTTGTTGCTGCTGCGTTACAACACCACCACCACCTGCGTCCTCACCAGCTGGCCTCCGCCCTCGCTGCCGGTGTCGCCAGACACTGCTACTGTGTGCGTGAGTCTTCTTTCAAAGAAAAAAAAAACTTTTATTTTATTTATTTTTAATTCTTGATTTAATGTTTATAAATTGTTATATTTGGTTAGTTTCTAATTTGATGATGTTAATTAATCATGTTTTGGATTAAAGTTGGATTTTGAATCTTTGAAATTGGGGGTTTTAATTGGAAAATTTTCAGATTTTAATTCTTGATTAAAAGCATGTTTTAATGGTTAGCTTTCATGTTTTGGGTAGTTGAAATTTATTATAAGTGGTAAATGGTTGATTTTATGAAGTTTTAAAACTTTTGGGTATGTACTGATGGAGGTTTTCATGGAGTTTTGGTAAAAGGTTGAAGATGAAGTGTTATAGTTTGGTTATTTTTATATTTTAGTGAGTTTTATGAAATTATTAATTAGATTATATTTTTGGAGTTTTATTAATTTTATTCTTGTTGTGATTTTTTGGAAAAATAATGTAATTTCAAAGATTTTAATATTAGTAGCGTATAATTATTTCCGGTAGTGTTAGGAATCTGTTGAGTGTTGTTAGAGCTTTAAAAATTGATTTTCGGGACGTTTTGGAAGGGTTTTTAAAAGGCTGGAATTTTAGTTTTAATACACTAAGACGATATTTAAAATATTTAAATCAGTATCCGCCTAGTATTTTATTTAGAGGGCACAATTTCGGAATTTTTAAATTAAATTAAGGAGTCGGAAATGATTTTTGAAATTTATTTAGAGGCTGGAATATTGTAATATGTATTTAGGTTAGTTGTAGTGTTGAAGGGATATTGATTAGTCCCATATTTTATTGTAGGGGACTTTGAGTGCGGAGAATTCCGTTAATTGTGGCTAGTCGAGTGTATTATACCAGGTACGTGTGTACGCAAGACTTATTTTCTAAAGTAGTAACATGAGTAGGAAATTGTGTGGACTGGGATAAAATGTTGTGCATATATATGTATGGATGCATGTAGCTTGGAAAAGGAAATTTATTTATTTATATAATCTTTCACGTTGTGAGGAAAGAATTTATTATCAAGTAGTGTGAATTCCCCAGTGTGGGTTGTTTATTATAGTTATGGAAAAGGAAAGGTATGTTGCAATTTAGGCAATGAATATGTTGTTACTCACCTGTTGAGTCTAGGTAGTATTATTACTCACTCCCTTTGGGAGATTGAGACAAGGATAAAGGTTTAACCCAACTACATTGTTGGATTGGGCATAAGCAAGCTCAGATAATTAAAAATTGGTTATGTGATCGCCCAGTTATAGGGAACCTTAAAAACGGAAAATGTGTTGTTTGATTTATCAGGTTGTGTAATGTCTGGTATGGAATGAGTCTTCACGGTTATTAAATAAACATGATAAATCACGTAAAGCGAAAGAGGATTCACACCAAAACTCTGGGAACGTATACACCTTGAGTATGAACATATGGGGGGAGCTAAATAGCTTCTACCAAGGGGTACAAGACGTTGTACATCCTTGTTTAGTTTTATTTATTTTGGCCTGGGATCCCGTCACTTTAAAGTGGCACAGTTTTACCACTCGACTTGCAACCGAGTGGGGCCCTAGAGGGCATAGTTACTTATCTTTAGAAACCCGTTCGATGTTGAATCCAAATCTCCTTATAAACTGATAGAGTCTAGGAATGTATGGGAGTTGTTCATGTAGAGTGTTTAGCAGGTTATCATTTGCATCACTTAATCTTGTTACATTATATGTGCATATCTTGTTGTATATATGTACTCAGCTTTTGCTGATTACATGCTTTTGTATGTGTTTTCTTTGGTCATGAACCTCACCTTAATGACCCTGTGATGAAACAATTTATACACTTGTATTATTGGGGAGCAGAACTGCACAGGTTAACTTGATGATGTGAAGTTCAAGATTTCGGCATACGCATGGTCTTGGGATTGGTGTGAAGAGAGGGTTTACGATTATTGTATTTGAGCTTGTTTTAAAATGTATTTCATTTAATTTATTTGGTCTAAATAATTTTTAAATTTTTTCCGCTGCAAAATTCTGAACAAGCCGAAACGTTTTCACACATGACGGTAATGCTTTGGAAATTTCCTTTCAAATATATTTTATGTCATAATTTCAAATAATGTTTAGAGTTTTCAAGTAGGGAATTTTCAGGGTGTTACATGTAACCTGCAAGACTTATCAATTTTCAAATGTAGCAAGAGAATTTTTAAATTCACTTGGAAGAGTTTCTTCCAGTTGGGATGGATAGGAGTCTTTGATCTGAATTCAATGTAGTCCTAGGCATAAAGCTGGGCCATCTCTAACAAGGACTGAACCTTGTTCAAGTTGCTACACTTGACACTAGGAACTTCACCTGTCCTATTCCCCCTTTTGGCATCATCAAATGATAAAATTAACACAGCACAAAAATCAGGAGAAGCCAACAAGTAAAGTCAACACAAGCATAATATAAACACAGCATTCTAGAGATACTGTCCCAAAAGTGAGTACCTGCAACTCACAATCCCAAATGTCAAAGTGCACACAAAAGTTAAATAATTATACAGACCAGGAGCATTCTGTAGAGAAATTGTTTAGCAGAAATGGTCATAAACTATGAATAGGAATTGTTCAAAGAAACTAGAGAAATGATAGTTTGAGAGAAATGTTAGTAGGGTAGGGGGTAAGCTAAGAAGAGTCAGAGTTAGCATCATCATCAGAATCCTCAGTAGAATCCTCATCTTCCTTTTCTGGACTCTCTTCCTGTTTCTTCTTCTTCACTTGGGCAATGATGGGAACTGGTCTTTGAGTGGTCTTGGGCTTGATGCTGGAGGAGGAGGCAATCTTTTCTTCATGGGAGTCCAACCGTACTGATATGTTCTTTATTGATCCATCCAGAGAAGTGCACAAGGCATTCACACTAGCCATCATCTGTTGCAGTAGTTCCCCATGTGTTTGCACCTGTTTGGACAGTGATCCAGTAGCCTCCTCTGACCTTGAACTGCTTGTTCTTCTTACCCCAGTGGTCCTCTCTTCATCCCTCATTTTCAGTATACCACCTTCAAAGGTCATTCCCTTTTGACCTAGGATCTGGTTGGTGAGGACAGACATTTTCTTGACCTCACCACTCAGATGTACCTTCCTACTTTGAAAAACCAGAGTAAGCCAGGCACCATAGGGTAGAGAGTGGTTTGACCTTTCCAGAATGCTAACCATGTGGGCTAGCATGAGACCAGGGAGACTCAACTTAATTTCTCATATAGACAGTAGATAATCACATCATCCATCTTTCTCACATCCATTCTGCCTTGAGCCCTAGGGAGTACTATCTTAGAGGCTACTGTATGGAACAGCCTCATCACTGGTTCCCTTAGTTGGCCAATTACATAGCCAGAACCATCATTTGGAGAACCAGCAAAGAGAGTGGTCTGTATGTGTTCTGTACTGACCTCAGGAATAGTAGGCCAGTTGTCCTTTGAATTGAGTAGTCACAGAACCCACTTCTTGGTACACCTAGTACCTCCCCTAGACTTTTCCTAGACAGAGTGATGTCGACCCCTTCGACCTCACTCCAGACTTTCCCTTTGTCTAGTTTTCCCAGTTTAGAGTAGAATTCTTCAACACAAGTCTCAAAAACATCCAAACTCTGGAATTCTATGGCCTCCTTAAATTCCTCTAGAAAGGGTTGACTCATCCAAGACTTAGGACATGCAAAACCAAACAAGACACCCCTACCACTTAATTCAAGCAGTGGTTCAGAAATGGTCTTACCTTTCTTCTTGGCTGAGGCCTTTTCAGGAGCAGAGTCAGCCTTCCTCTTCTTTTCAGTTGGGAGTTTGGTTGCAGGCTTAGGGCTCTCAGAAGCTTTACCCTTCTTTGCCACACTTTTCACTCGTTTCTTCTTTTCCTCCTTCTTTCCCACAGGAACCTCTTCAGTTTGTTCCTTTTTAATTTCTTCCTTACAAACCCTTGTCCTCAAGGGCCTTGTCCTCTTCCCAGTCTCTTTTTCCCCCTATACTACCCCAGTGATTTCGACATCCATGTCCTGGGCATGTGTGTCTTCATCCTTCTTTTCTGTCTCTTCCTTCTCTACTTCTTTCTCCTCAGTGCTTGGCACTGGTTTCTCTGTGATCCGAGGGGTTGGTGAAGGTGTCTTTTGTGGTTGTGGAGAAGGTGATGGGGTTGTTTCTTTTTGTGGTGAAGATGGTGGTGGAGTTTTGGACTTTGGTGGTGAGGGTGGAGGAGGAGTTTTGGCTTTTGAGGGTGATGGTGATTTTTGTGGAGGTGAAGAGATAGTGGGTTGTGGAGAGGGTTGTGGTGATGGAGAGGGTGATTTCTTTGATGTGGAGGGTGATGGCTTAGATGGTGATGGATTTCTCTAAGGTTGAGGAGGTGGAGATTTTGGTGAAGATGGTGGTGGTAATTTAGGGCTTGGTGGTGGAGTAGATTTCTCTTTGGACTTACATGCATCCTTAGATTCAACTACTGTTTCCTCAGTGGCTTGGTCCTTAACCTCTTTCTGCTTTTCTTCTCCTTTGTGGTGTTCAGCAACCACATCAGTACTTGATTCCTTCTCGATCTTAGAAGGTGTGAAACTAGGAGATTGACTTAATCCTCTGTTTTTCTTCCTTGAAGCTTTGTTCTTCTTTCTTCCCAATTTTGATTTGAATCAGTAAGTTTGATGAGATAGAGAGAAACTGATTTAGAATTCTTGAAAAGAGATTCTGATGATGGTGCTTAGGGTTTGAGAGAGAAGAGCAATTAGAGAGAGAGAGACAATTAGAGAGAGATTTAAATGTGAAAGTATGAATTAAAATGAATAAAATTGGCAGTTAATGGAAGAGATAAGAGGGAAGTTACTTTACACTGTTTACAACGGTCACATGTCAGAACAATTAAATCCTCAATTTCAAAATTGAGGGTTCAGCAATAAACTGATATAACCGTTGCAAGGGACTGGTCTGACGATGGTCTGACGCTGATCTGTATTTATTAAAAAATTGAGGCATCTTTTAGTTAGGCAACTTAGAGATACCACACATTGGAACAACATCAACATAAGAATTTTGAGACCACTTGCATATATGACATTTAAAAGTTAACCAACCCTGCTTATGTACACTAAGGATCAAAAAGTCAAACATAGCCAAAACGGGAAAGATAAGTACTAAGGAACTAGGATCTAATCCTTACCATACCAAGTAATGTGCGGAGTTTGACAAACACTTCCCTGCTTAGGGGTTTAGTGAAAATATCAGCCAATTGTTCTTCAGATCTGCAAAATTCAAGATTCACATTTCCTTTTTCAACATTGTCTCAGAGAAAATGATGTCTGATTTCAATATGTTTGGTTTTAGAGTGTTGGACAGGATTTTTAGAAATGTTTATAGCACTGGTGTTATCACACAATATGGGAACACTTCCGGAACAGACCCCAAAATCCTTAAGTTGTGTCTTTATCCAAAGTAACTGAGCACAACACAAAGCAGCAGCTATGTACTCTGACTCAGCTGTGGATAAGGCCACTGGATTTTGTTTCTTAGATCCCCATGAAATGAGACAAGAACATAAGAAGTGAGCCATTCCTGAAGTGCTCTTCCTGTTAACACTAAAACCAGCATAGTCAGCATTAGTGTATCCTAAAAGATCAAAATTAC
This sequence comes from Salicornia ramosissima, assembly GCA_951394345.1. Classification (NCBI taxonomy): domain Eukaryota; kingdom Viridiplantae; phylum Streptophyta; class Magnoliopsida; order Caryophyllales; family Amaranthaceae; genus Salicornia; species Salicornia ramosissima. The sequence goes on from OX596236.1 coordinate 38,094,569, forward strand.
TTCCCTTTGGATACCATAAGCACATGTCCTCTGTACCACTCAAGTACCTAAAAATTCTCTTAACAGCTTTTAGATGAGACTCTTTTGGGTTGCTTTGAAATCTAGCACACAACCCAACTGAGAACACTATGTCTGGTCTACTAGTTGTTAAGTAAAGAAGTGAGCCAATCATACCTCTGTATAGCTTATCCTCAACATCCTTTCCTTTCTCATCTAGGCTCAGTTTAGAAGAGGTAGGAATAGGTGTGTCATAGGACTTGCTATCTTGCAGACCATATCTCTTGAGCAGCTCCTTGAGATACTTTTGCTGGTGGATCATGATTCCATCATCCATTTGCTTGATTTGGAGCCCTAGGAAGAAGCCAAGTTCTCCCATCATACTCATCTTAAATTCACTCTTCATTAGGTCTGCAAACTCATCACACAAAACAGAATTAGTAGCCCCAATCAAAATATCATCAACATATACCTGGACCACTAACAGATCTGTTCCCCTTTTCTTTAAGAATAGAGTTTTGTCCACTGAACCTCTCTCATAATGATTTTCAATAAGAAAACTAGAGAGTCTCTCATACCAAGCACGAGGGGCTTGTTTGAGGCCATAAAGAGCTTTGTCTAGCTTGTAGACATGATCTGGACAAACTCTATCCTCAAAGCCAGGGGCTGTTCCACATACACATCTTCTTTCAAATAGCCATTTAGAAAAGCAGTTTTAACATCCATTTGAAAGAGTTTAAAGTTCATGTGGGCAACAAAGGCAATTAGGATTCTTATTGCCTCAAGATTGGGTATTGGAGCAAAGGTTTCATCATAGTCTATTCCCTCTTGTTGGTTAAACCCTTGAACTACTAGCCTGGCCTTGTTTCTGACTATAGTACCTGAGTCATCCATTTTATTTCTGAAGACCCATTTGGTTCCAATAACTGACATGTCATTGGTTCTTGGTTCAAGATGCCAAACCTGATTTCTCTCAAACTAGTTCAACTCATCTTGCATGGCCAAGATCCAATCCGGATCAGTTAGTGCAATCTTATAGTCAGTTGGTTCTATGTGAGATAAGAAAGAGAAGTAAGCACAAAAATTCTTCCAAACAGAATTTCTAGTTTGAACTCCTTTTGATAAATCACTAATGATGTGATCAGAAGGATGAGAGCTTCTTTGCTTAAACATACTCTTTCTTACATCATTTGAGTCACCTAAGTTAGAACCAATGTCTGTACTGGTTCCCCCTATTTCATTTTCATTTTGAGAGGGTGGACTAGTTTCTTCAGTGTTCTCTCCCACTTCATCTTCTGTTGGATGGGTAGGAGAGTCACTGAGTTCAACAACCTGTTTAGCATTTGCCTCTGCTGCACCAGACCCATTGTTGTTTTCAGGAGGAGTTGGAGGTTCTGGTTCAGCAGTGTTTTCTGGTTCAGCTCCAGTGAAATTTGTCATCCCAATATCAAAGCCTTCATCATCATCTGCCTGCACAGGCTTGTTGAACATGTTAGTTTCATCAAATAACACATGGATACTCTCTTCAACACACAAGGTTCTTTTGTTGAAAACTTTATATGCCTTGCTATGAGGAGAATACCCAATAAAAACAGCTTCATCACTCCTGGGGTCGAACTTGTGCAAACTGGTCTTACTATTGTTGTGTACAAAACACTTACGACCAAATATCCTTAAATGTTCAATGTTTGGTTTTCGACCCCTTAGAAGTTCATAAGGTGTTTTTCTTAGTATTGGTCTTAGCATAACTCTATTGAGTATGTAGCATGATGTACTCACAGCATCAGCCCAAAATTTCTTGGACAGACCACTCTCTAGAAGCATGGTTCTAGTCATTTCTTTTAGAGTGCGATTCTTTCTTTCAACTACTCCATTTTGTTATGGAGTTCTGGGGGCTGAAAAGTTGTGAGAAACATCATGCTCCATACAATAAGTTATGAAGCTAGCATTATCAAACTCTGATCCATGATCAGATCTGATAGATGCTAACTGTAATACCCCGAAATTTCGGGATATTTTAAATTTTTCATAATTAATTAAATATATAATTAATTAACTATTTAGTTGATTATTATTTAATTAATTATTAATTTATTGTAGCAGTCTAATTATTTTGATCCTGGCCCGAACCTTTCCATCTTATCTTGCCAAAACCCGAGCCCAATTATTTCCTTTCCCTACCTCTATCTCACGGCCCCCCCTTTTGTATTTTTCTTTAAATTAATTTATTTCTTTTGTTTTAATCAATATTATTAAAGGCCTTTGTCTATTTTTGACTAAGCCTAAAGAACTCTATCTTTGTTTCCTACTTTGACTACTAAAATATAGGACCACCAAACCCCCCATGCTTTGTGTACCTCACGCCCCCCCCCCCCATATTAATTTCCTTTATCTATTCTTTTCTATTTATTCTATTTACAACTTAAACTAGTAAACTATATCTATTTGACCCTTTCCTAAAAATCCTATTTTTATCCCAACCTCTCCTATCTTTCCTACTAAATTATAGGCAACCAAAACCCCCTCTTGATACTTATTCCACACGGTCAACCCTAGTAAACAATATCAAAATTGTTTTATTATTCTTTCTTTCAAGAAACAACTACTGCTTATCCCTAAAATTCTTTCCTATTGTTCCAACCCTTAAAGATTGATCAAGAGACCAAAATAAATTCAAGAAAACCGTGTAACCTTGAATAATTCGAACTTCATATTCCATCAAAGGTAATTAGATTGCTTTGTTTAATCAATAGGATAGATTAGTTACATAATTGTTAGAATAGGTTTAATCATGTTTAGAGTAGGTTTAGAATTATGTAGAATTGTGTTGAATATGTTTTGAATCTTTTGATGACATATTAGGGAGGGTGCCGAGTGGTTATTGTCCAATTCCATGATGTTTTGCTTAATTATTTACATGTTTTATTATTGATCCATGCTTTTTTTACGAATCTTGTTAATTTAAAGTTGATGAAAATAATTATTGAATGTTTATGTAAGGGAGCCGTGTACTACATGAATGTGTCGAATAATTTCTTGATGAAAAATATGATTTTTATGGTGTAATCTTGATCTTTAATTATTCTTGGATGAAAATCTTGAATAGAATCTTTGATTTAAGTGTAGTATGCTAAGTTCTTGAAATTGATCATGTTATTCTTGTTAGCCTTGAAGAGCCGTGTATTATATGTACATATTAGGGGTTTATTTTGTTCTCGTTTGGTCCAATCTTGATGATTTATTGTTTAAAGTATAATTAATGATTTATTGTTAAGTTTATTTGATTAATTGTGATGATTGTATTTAATTAATTTGAGATGTCAATTTTGGTGTTATTAATGGTGAATGTCGAATGGTAGCAATTATTAAAGAAAGGATTTTTATCATGATTTAAGCATTATTAGTTGATGATTGTTAGTTTATATGATGATTGGTTTATTTAATTGATTTATTAAATTGTTTATAAGCCTATTCGAGGAATTGATTTGATTATTGTTTACTAAGGGAGATTGTCGTGTGGTCATGTATTAAGTTAGAGTTTTGGGTCAAGTTAAGATGAACTAGAATTGAATCGAGTATAAGTTGTGTCAATAAGGAATTGAATTGTGAACTTGAAATGAGAACAGAACAGAATTGTAATATGGAAAAGATGATTAACTATGAAGTGACCGCCTATCTAGTGGCTTAAGTTGCCATGAACATAGGTATAGTCGAAGCCACTGTCCTATCCTCGGATTTGGGACAGTTCGTGATCCCAGTGTCGGGAAGTAGATCTTCGTGGTTGACTTGGTATGAGCAAGGAAAGTTGGGGAAGAATTAAGGTTTCCCATACGAGCATATGACTGGTCACGGATTAGCACCTGAACTGAATAGAACTGAAGAGTCAATAGTGGTGTCAAGAAGTCTAGAACTGAATAAGTTAGTATAGAAGGTCTTGGTTTATTGTGATGTTATGTTTGTTTCCGCTGCGTACTTGAACGATGATGTCTATAAATGATTTCCTGATGATTTGTTTGACTGTTTGGTTGACCGGTTCTGATTATTATGTTTCTAATTGTGTTCTACTGATTAAGTAGAACAATCTAATTACTCACCACTGACTGTGAACCCCAAAACCCTTTTCAGGTACAGGTGATGACTGATTGAGTTACGCAAGGGCAGGGATTGTGTGCAAGATAGCTTAGTAGTTTATCCTGATGACCATTTCTAGCCTTTGTATTATTATTATTAGTGGATTTTTCCTTATTTTGTAGTAATAATGAACTTTGGAATCTTATTAATTTTGGATTATTTAATGGTTTTAATGAATAATATGAATTAAGTTTAGAGCTTCCGCTGTAATTGATGAATCTGATATTAAACGTTTATAGATGTTAATGATCTGTATTATTGCTTTCCCCGAAAACAACGTTGCTAAAATACAGGTCGTAACACTAACTGATGATTGATCTTGTTCTGGACCTGTTTCACTAAAATTTCAAATTCATCAAAAGTTTCATCTTTGTATTTCAAGAATATGGTCCAAGTGAAACGAGAGTAATCATCAACTAAGACAAATACATAACTAAAGCCATTTCTACTTTGTACACGCATAAGTCCACATAAATCCATGTGTACAAGTTCAAATGGCCTAGAGGAACTAACCACTTTCTTTGGTTTAAAAGATGATCTCACATGTTCGCACTTTGCACACTCTTGATAGAGCTGGTCTGCCACATATTTGATGTTAGGTAAACATATCACCAAATCTTGTGTTCTCAACTTGTTGAGCAAAGTGAAGCTAACATGTAATAACCCGGAATTTTGGTCCAGAAAATTTCGCGATTATTAATGTAGTTTAATTAAATTCTAAGTCCAAACGGAAACCGACTTTACATGTAGATAACTAAACTTTTCATATGGTTATCCATCATTGTTGCATGTCCAAAAATAAAGGTCAAAAGTAATGGTAACAAAATGTACTTATTAAAGCAAAAGAAAATTCTGTCCAAAAAAAAAAAAAAGAAGCAAAAGAAAACGTTTATATGCAAGGCAAGGGCAAATATTAGTAAAATGTTATAGTTACTTTTTTCATGATTTTAGAGAGAATATTGTATTTTAGGGATGGCCACCAATATAGTAAAGGTCGAGAGTGATTATTATTACAGAAAACTCACCGAATTAAAAAAATGAGTATAAATACAAGAGAATGAAAACATAAACCACAACACAATGGAGTAAAATTAATAGTGCAATAACCAAAAAAAACACCAAGGATACAAGGATCAAAACTTAAGCCAAATTTGCTGAAACAATCACAACTCAAACAGTACATTACAAAAATTCAATCCGCATCATTGTGTGACAGTCAAAAACACCTAAATCTCTACAATAATGAAAACAAAATCAACAATACAAAATGGCAAAAAAAAATTGCTATAACAATGTAACTTGTAATTAAATTAACATGCACAAAAGGGTTGACAAAGGGAAAAATTACAAGGAAAAAAAATTAAGGGCCTAAGAGATTGATCTATAAAATGACTTCTATCACTTGTCAAAATCAACTATAGGATTCCCTTACCTACACAAGAACAAACTATGGTGTACTTTTCAATTATTCACAGATTAAAAAGAAAGAAAAAAATGATAATGTAAAGAGGGAGAAAAAATTAAAAGAAAAGGAGGAGGCTAGAAAACATATCAAATCAAGTAAGTTAGATTTTGTTAGAATGTGATATATATATATATATATAAGTAGTAATGGAGGAAGAGGAAACAGACTTTTGGAAGGTGAAGTGAATTAAAGTAGCGAATAGGAAGGTGAATAGAGGAAAGGAAGATAAAGTGATTAAAGAACATGTGTCACTTGGAGAAGAATAGGAAAGGAATGAATGTGGGAGTGACATTTGTGTATTTAGGGGTGTGTTTTTATATACTAGGATTAGATTTTTTCATACTTTTAATAATTTAATAAGTTGTATTTATTTATATATGCGGCTGGTTGCATGGAACCATGCAGGCAACTGCATTATTTCAAATGATGCAATCGTTTTTAGGGGTTACAAAGTATTTAAGTGGGTTCCAAGGTATTTTTTGGAGTTACAATAGGATTACAAAGTGTTTTTAGGTTACAAAGTATTTTTTGGGTTAACAAGTGTCAAGTGGGGTTACAAAGGTTTTTTTGGAGTTACAAAATGTTTAAATGAGATTACAAAGTGTTTTCGAGGTACAGTTACGAATGATTTTTTAGGTTACAAAGTGTTTAAGTGGGATACAAAGTGTTTAAGTGGGGTTACAATGTATTTTTTGGGGTTACAAGTGTTTAAGCGGGGTTAGTAACAAAGTGTTTTTTGGGGTTACAAAGTGTTTTTTGGGTTTAGAAAGTGTTTAACTTTGTAACCCCTCTATTTTGTTTTACTAAGCGTGCCGCATCATTTAATAATGGTGCAACCAGCTGCACCAAAAACGCACTGCTTGTTTTCATTTTAACTCAAACACTCATCTAAACCTTGCATTAGTTCCGATCCCAAATGCGGGGTATTAGTGATTGGAAGTGCAAATTAGTCGGGTGCATTAGGGTCGGGTCGTTGCCAGGTTAGGCCCATTTTTGGGGTCGATCGATCTCAGAACGGGTATATTCTGGTCGTTCATTTGGTGGGAGTCGATTTCGGGTCAAACCAAGGAATTTAAAGCAATGGGCAATGATATGTGAATTCGGAATTGCAAAATCCTTATCCAATTTCCGATCCGGTATTCGGTTTTTTTTACCCAAAAAACAGGGTATCCGATTCGATTTTAAAAACCGGTGCGGGTACCCAGTTCGTAAAACCAAATACCAGGTTGGATCCGGATTTGCGGATTTTCAGGTGCCTGGATTAACCGGGTCCGTTCCAGGCCAAAAAAATTGTGACCTGAAAAAACCGATAACCCAGTTTTCAGATACCCGAAAAATTGGATACCTGAATTTATACCGTGTTATGTGGTATTTGATGATAATGATGACGGTGAGCACGATGGTGATGAGGATAGATGGTACATTGGTAACTCATGATGAAGGTAATTGATCTCCTCCCTAAAGGCCCACACTGCTTACTGTGCTGTTCTGACTTAATCACCATTCAAGGAGTGATAGTCTGCAAAAACACTAGATTGTTTAACAATCAACAGAAAAAAATGACTGAGAGGAAGGTAATTGAATTTGCAACAACAATCGATTTCAAGATTTTAAACAATATTGTGTGTATCCGTAACTATATATTGATTTTTGTTTCACCATTTATTGGGTTGAATTTGTGGTAAGAATACCTTGATATCACTTTACAGCTTTCACCATTTATGCAAACCATATGTGGCGATATGTGAAGGAACTAAATTTAAACTACTACAATTTTCACCGTTGTCTATAGACGCAGCTCAATTTTCCAGCTACACTGGACTTATTGATCCAACATTTTTCGCAATAAAAGAGATGATATGCTTCTGAATTATCAGCTGAAATGTAAGAGAAGTTCCAATGGAGCATGTCACTGAAAGGGAGGCTGTGAATTTGTGCCAAGAAGCCAATGTGCCAAGGATATTTTAGCATGGAAATGCATCTATTAGGTAGTGAATGCTAGTATCCCATCCTGCCCTTTGCCAATGGTTCTCTGGGCAAGCAATTAACTGAGAGTGTGCCCTTTGACAAAGCACAAGTGTACACATCCTGCCTCAGAGAATACAGAATGCAGGGTATGTGCAAAAAGCATCTTCATTACATGTTTTAATCATGATAACACCCAGCACATAAACAAAAGTGACAATTTAATCACTAGCTGAGTTTAGGTAAAATACAGTGTATACAAAATCAACTTTGTTGAACAAACAATTATCAACAAGGGCTGCAAAAATCCAAATTGAAATGCTTTTCGCTGTTTCCAGTCCTTAAAGCTCTATTGAACATACATATGGTGAGGGCCAGGATAAATTAGGTATTCTATTGGACATTGATTTCAGTGGTAAACTACTGAATACTGATGACCAAAACAGGTAAATGCAGATCAATTACTACTTCCTGATAAAAATATTTTCCACCCTTTCCCTAATATTTACTCACTTTTTACATCGCACATTGAGTTTCTAATCTATACGCACCCACCCCCAACCTTATCCAAAGTTGTGTTAAAAATAACAAGGAACCTTGAGTCTTCATACATGATCCAACAACTAAGATTCAAAAATTCCGACGAATGTGTATTGGTTTGCATTTGCATATGTTTTAGAACTGAATGTGCTTATGTTGTCTTTTACAAAAACCTTCTAAATCAGAAAATAAAAACTATACACATCTAGTTCAAAATATGTGCACACTCAATTCTAAAAATATTCAGTCGCACATCAATCCTTCTCATACTCTTTTTACACACATCTCATTTGATCTCCTCCCTAACAGCCCACATTGCTTAATGTGCTGTTCTGACTTAATCCCCATTCAAGGAGTGATAGTCTACAAAAACACTAGATTGTTTAACAATCAACAGAAAAAAATGACTGAGAGATGAAGGTAATCGAATTTGCAACAACAATCGATTTCAAGATTTTCAACAATATTTTGTGTATCCGTAACTATATATTGATTTTTGTTTCACCATTTATTGGGTTGAATTTGTGGTAAGAATACCTTGTTGTCACCTTACAGCTTTCACTTTATGCAAACCATATGTGGAGGACTGAATTAAACTACTACAATTTTCACCGTTGTCTATAGATGCAGTTCAATTTTCCAGCTACACTGACTTATTGATCCAACATTTTTTGGCAATAAAAGAGATGATATGTTTCTGAATTATCAGCTGAAATGTAAGAGAAGTTCCAATGGAGCATGTCACTGAAAGGGAAGCTATGAATTTGTGCCAAGAAGCCAATGTGCCAAGGATATTTTAACATGGAAATGCATCTATTAGGTAGTAAGCATTAATAACATGAACTTATTAAGCATCATTACCTAGTTCAATTGCATGACAAACTCTATAATTAATTTTCTGCCGCACCACTATGCCCAGCCCAGTGGATGAGATCAAAAGTACACTTGAGCAAAACCTTAATAACATGCCAGAGGGGTAATAACACAGAAAAACGCAAGAAAAAGATGCTCTAGAAAAGGCCAATTTGTGTGCTTTTGCAGAAACAATCAGCATGATCACCACCTATGTTGCACCGAGTTGGTGACAAGGACAAAAATGAATATGGGCACAGGGATTTATAACGTAAAATTTAAAGATTCAATGAAAATGGGTATGGCGTGAACATTAACAGAAATACCAGTATTGTCCCCAGTACAGAGACGAATAGGACACGGAGACAACAGTCAAATGAAGTACCCGTGCTACATAGATTACACTAAATCATCCATCAAGGATAAGTAATGCAAGAAAGCACAAAATCACCTTTACAATCTTCTGCAAATATTCCAGTACAAAAAGCACTTAACAATACCAATTTCTCGGTTGTTGAACTTTATAACCCACTCTGAAATTACATCCTGTAGCGTTTTACCCATCTGTCTTATGCACCGATCTGTGATCTGTAAATGATCTTATTAGGAAAGAAGCAAACGGAAATGATTCAAGTAAGAAGAATTTAAAAGCATCAAGTTACATTATCTTGATTTGACAGCTCTAGTCAAAATGTTACATTTAAAAAGAAACAGAGGAAGTATTCATATATCATTCAAATACTAAATATATCCACTGTTTGTGATTTACTTTATTTTTTAACTTATTTTAGAGTTTTTTTGTCTAAAACTACCTTACTTACACCACTTTTTGCAAAAAACTACCTTACTTACAAAAGCTTGTCCAAAACTACCTTTATTAGCCAATTCCTTGTTGACCACTACCTTGTTCGTTGTTTCGGCGTTGACTTTGCTTTATTCTCGAAAATAATTAGCCCAATCAATGTTTTGGGGTCATTTTTGCTCTAAAAGGGTTAAATACAAGGTCGGAATATACAAAAAAAAAGTCGCATAAGCTTCTATTTGCATTACAAAATTTGACTCGATATGCGTTCATTGGTTTGCGTGCCACAAAAAATTATCCCTATCAAGGTTTTAGTGGGTCATTTTTGCCCTAAAGGGTCAAATTTGAGGTCGAAATTTGATAAAAACGACCAGATTGACCAGCAAAGGCAAAGTCAACACCGAAATAGTGAATAAGGTAGTGGTCAACCAGAAATTTGTTAAGTAAGATAGTTTTGGACAAACTTTTGTAAGTAAGGTAGTTTTTTGCAAAAAGTGGTGTAAGTAAGGTAGTTTTGGACAAAAAACTCCTTATTTTACCACTACAATTGAAGATTTATATTCAAGTGGTATAAAAATGTTTAAAAATTATCTTGTAATTATCCAATGATTATCAATACACGTAAAAAACATTAGACATTACTCCTTCGACATGTAATTGTATTTGTCAAAATGGTCAGGCACTCCAATACGCGTCAGATATGACACAGTGAAACACACCAAGTATCAGTACAAACTTGTTCATAAGTGATTAGCTTATAAACAATCTCTTGTATTTATTTATGTTAAGACTTAACTCTTTAAGGTCTGTTCTATTCAACATATATCAAATTAAATTAGATCAGAACAGCATCTTACCAATTCTCATTAATTTTCAGATGAAGAGAACGCACCCTATATACCCCATGATATGTCACAGGTGGGATAACTTCTCTTGTTGCCGTATGGTTTTGTGAATCAGAAGTACATTATGCTTAGACACGATTTATCTCAATATGTAGTTTCAATACATCAAATTTTAATAGTTCTACTAATACTGTGTAATTAATGATATTCATGATCAAAGTAATGCACTAAAAACTGTAAAAGTTACACACCAAATAGGCATGGAGGTTACTATTTCTAAAAACTACAGGTATAGATGAAGTAGGCATACCTCATGAATGCGTTAAAGAGTGAGTAGTATACAAACCACAAAGGTAGGTTCATCTTTCTAGTTGTTAATGTATCTAAACATCTCAGAGCTTCTCCTCATCTTTTATAACAAGTTTACCTTCAACAAAATCACAGGGTTGGATGGCCACCCCAAGCTGTTTTTGGAGCTTTTTCACCACAAAAGCTTCATGTTGTTCACATATACTGACCACAACACCCTTCCTGCCAAGCCGCCCAGTCCTTCCGGCTCGATGAGCATAGTGAATTGAATCAGTGGGCAAGTCAAAATTAATAACAAGATCACATTCTGCAACATCTAAACCTCTTGCAGCAAGCTCATTTGTCACGAGTATTCTCAACACCCCATTTTTGAACTTCTTCAACACAGTAGATCGAGATAGTTTGTTGAGATCACCATGAAGTTCTGCAGCTTGTAGCCCACGAGCCTCCAACTTGTACACGGTGTCCTTCAGCTGTTTGTTTTGGTTCATGAACACTATAACAAACTTGGCATCAAGGGCATGAACACATCTCCTTACTGTGTCAACCTTGTGTTGTAACCTGGCAGTGCAGTAATAGTGTTTCAAAAGTGGAGGTAAGCTCTCAGATGATGCATGAGATGGTGGATTCATGTCTGATGAAGAATCAGAATTAACCACATTTAAAGGGCCAGACATTGAGATTGAATCAAGTGGGGTTACACTTTTGGCTCTGACAAGAACTGGATCCCACCCCCAGCTCCGAGCAGCTCTGACAACTGAAAATGGCACGGTTGCAGACACTAAAATCGTCTGCCGTTCAGCACGGGGACTATTCCCAGACTTGGACTCCGCCCTTGACCTCTTTTTTCCGACATGTTCTAGAATTCTGTGCATATCTTCTCGAAAGTTGAATGCAAGGAGTTCATCCACTTCGTCTAACACCAAAAATCGACAACCATGGGTATGAAGCTTCCCTGCAGCACTAACCTCAGCTATGCGCCCTGGTGTGCCAACAACAATGGCAGGCTTGTTTTTCTTAAGTGCTTCCTCCTGCCTCGATCTGTTGGCACCTCCTACCAACTGCTGAACCATTCTCTTGCCTGTAGGTCCCAAGATTTTTTCAAACTCCCTCACAATTTGCATACCCAATTCCCTAGAAGGAGCTACTATAACTGCTTCAACATCCTTCCTCTTTCCGGCATCCTTCTCAGTGCCACCAGACTGGTTCTTTAGCGGGCCCACTTCCGACAGTATTGGAAGAAGATAGGCGAGAGTTTTTCCAGAACCAGTGTATGATTGGATCACAACATCATGTCCTTTCAGAATCTTTGGAACTGCGGTCGATTGAACGTCTGTGGGACTTGTAAAACCTTCCTCTTCTAATCTCTTTAACAACAAAGGTGGAAGGCCAAGCTCAGGAAATGAGTCAGCAGATAACGGAGCTCCCTCTATTTCAAGGGACTTCTTCCCTCCATCTTCCTTAACACGAACAGATTTCGTTCTTTTATTAGGCACTTCAGTTGTGGAATTCAGCTTCAGCTGGCTAAGTCTGTCTACTTCATTCCTTTTACTTGTTTTGTCTACTTCATTCCTTTTACTTGTTTTGTCTACTTCATTCCTTTTACTAGTTTTGTCTACTTCATTCCTTTTACTAGTTTTGTCTGCTTCATCTTTAAACCCAAGACTTGCAAGAGTGAGTGAACCACTTTCATGTCTGAACTTACTAAGAAAACGCACATTTCTGTGGTAATAAACAGTCCTAGAGACACTAAACACTCTCCCTAGTGATAAGTCTCCTACAAGGAAAAGCAATCGCGATGATATTACTGCAGGCATCTTCAAAGAATCTTCACTAATTGTTTGTTATACAACAATTTCAGTACAGAACAAGGTAGGTATTGCAATGACAATGGCTTCCGCCTGGAAATGATAAGGTTGAACACAACAAATAGGTGATAATTAGCATCAACATTGCTCAAAACAACTAAACATGAATTGGAGTAAAAATTAGCATCAACAATTGCACCAAATCAATCAGTTTGCAGAATTCGAACTAAACTCGGAAACTTTCAAACACCAAAACGCTGTATCAAAAGAAACTTAATCAAATTACACAAAACCTACAACAATAACTATGTAAATGTATGTTCAATCGAAGTAAGAAATTGCATAATGAAGCAATCAAGAAAACAAAAGACAACCATAAAGTAAAATCTAATTGAAATGATAAACATACCTCAACTTTCCAATTACTGCCAATTGATTAATAGTTAAAGTATAGTGCAAATTGCTTGAAGTAATGAAGTAGCCATGGAACTGAAATTGGAAGAAAAGGGATGAAGAAGGTGAAACCGAAATTCAGAACAGAAAATTAATGGGACACTAAGGCAAAATATTTTTAAAAATGGGGAAAAAATACATAAATAAGACTTTTTTGCTAAGAAATATGTGTAAGGAAAAAGAACTGAGGATTTTGTTTAATGCAATTCTGCGAATGAATTGTATTCAGTGTAAATTACAATTGAGAGTAACTTAGTATTTAACTATTTATAGATGAACGATGATGTTTTGTAATCTTGGTGAAAACATGGCATTCACCCAAATGAGTCAACATACTATTCCATGAATAGTGCGGTACTATTCATGAAAAGTACTCCGTAGTTGTCATAAACAAGGAAGCATGGGTACGCCCAAAATGGGAAGTGTCGCGTGTCGGGTACATGATACGGGTACGACACTCGAATTCCCGTATCGACAGGCCAAAAAATCATATCGTGTCTCAGTTTTTTTAATATTTTTCGGGTACGGGTGGGTACAGGTATGGGTACGGCTTGGTAAGCGGCGTGTCCTGCGCTTTTGGGCTAAAAAATAGTTGACTTTGTACCTTTTCTTTTACTCCTCTTAGTCATTAGTTTACCTAGGGCCGGGCAAAACCGGATATCCAGATTGTCGGATCTCAATTTTGTTGATCCTGATCCGGTCCGGATATCCGAAAATACGGATATCCGAAAATCCGGAATCGAAAACCGGATATCCGGGTCCGGTATTAAATAAATTGTTTTTTTTTACTTATTTGATTTAGCAAATGATTTACAAAAATTGCAAACTAAGTCATGCAACCCAATCTACATCATAAAAACTCAAAAAATTACAAGGCTTCAAACCCATAATTACATAAATAAAAAGTTAAAAAAAAACGAAAAATAAAAAACAGAAAATGCAAAAAAAATACAGAAAATCTACAAAAAAAAAATAATATATATATATATATATAAATTACAGAAAAGCTAAAAAAAATACAGAAAATCAAAAAAAAATACAAAATATAGAAATTACAGAAAATCGAAAAAAAAATTGAAAAAACGAAAAAAAAACAGTGAATCTACAATATAAAAAAAAACGAAAATTACAAGGGAAACAAGAACATAAATCAAAGCAAATTATATGAATATATGATAAGAAATTACGAACATAAACTAAATTATCAAAAAATAAAATACACAAACATAAACTAAAAGCCTAAAAATTGCAAAAACATAAAACTAAAACTAAAAATCAAGCAAAGAAATCAACAGGCACGTCCCTGACCCAGGGCAACAGGGGCGGCCGCCCTGGGCCCAGTAAGAAATCTTCCATTTTTGTAGGCTACAGCACAGCACATACATAATCTATCAACAATATTTGATTGGAAATTCACTTTCCATCTGGCGATAAAATAAATTACCCAGCAAAGCATGAACTTCATTGTATAATTGATTCTACGGGAAAAACAATCTTACCTCAAAAACTCTGCTTGCTTTAATGGAGGAAAGGCACCACAAAAACCACGCCCAACCTAGTCACAGTTATTTAGTTCGAGAGAGGAGAGGAGAGGACGAGCAGGGTGAAATAAACGGAGAGATGAAATGCGGAGAAATGCGCTAGGATTAGATGATTTTTTTTTTAATTTTTGGGTTTTGGCACTAGTATAGTAGTACCAATATATTTTTGTATTTTTGTATGTGTAACCACTTTTATCCAATATTGTTAGAAATTGAATTTTTGTAAAAAGAAAAATAGGTTTTCTTATGTAGTGCCCTTGTGGTATAGCGTTTTCTACGATGTACCCTCTCAAATTGGGACTTCTGCATGGTACCACTAAGAAACTATTGTTCACCACTTAGTACCCTCTAAATTATTAATTACGTAATTAACAATCTAAACTTGATTATAAGTGCACTAACCGTCATAATTAATATAATTTTCTGCTAATTATTACTAATTATGACTAATTATTACCAAACAATTACCAAAAAATACAATAAAAAAAACAAAAACTACCGATTTTTTTTAAATAGCAATAATTAGCAGTTGTTTATATTAATAATGAAGGTTAGTGCACTAATAATCATGTTTAGTGTGTTAATTACGTAATTAATAATTTATATGGGGTACTACGTGGTGAACAGAAGTTCCTCGGGATACCATATAGAAGTTCCATTTTGGAGGGGTATATCGTAGAAAATCTTATACCACAGGGGCACTACATAGAAAAATCCAAAAAAATTAACACGATAACCAATAAAAATATAATAGTCATTCGTCTTTAGGATTGCTAAATTTGTTCTAAAAAGTTAACTACTTCCTCTATCCCAAAATAATTTTTCTCTTTATTTTTTCATATCACCCGATACACAACTTTAACTATTAATATCTTGAGTTATATTTAACAAAAAATTATATATTTAGAAAGTACATGTCGAGACAAATCATACGAGATCTGAGATGACTAGTATGAATAAAATTAAAGAGATCCAAAGTAATCATGTAAATAGTATCTCCAGTCAAACTGGAGCACTTATTATGGGGCATAGGTCAGAGGGAGTACATAATCATCTTTAATAAACAAAAAGTAAATATTTTTTTCTTCTTAATTACAAACATGTAAATGAATAGTTTTGGATATTATTTTACGTTTCCTTTTTAGGTGATGGTGTAACGACCCGTAATTTAGCAGCGTTGTTTTCGGAGAAAACAACATTACAGATCATTAACATCTAAAAACCTTTAATATTAGATTCATAAATCACAGCGGAAGCTCTAAACTTAAATCATATTATTCAATAAAACTGTTAAATAATCCAAAATAACTAGATTCCAAAGCCCATTATTAATATAGAATAAGGAAAAGTCCACTAATAGTAATAAAACATAAGCTAGAACTAAACATCAGGGTCAACTACTAAGCTGGTTAGCTCACAACCCCAGCCCTTGCGTAGCCCAAATCAGTCACCACCTGTACCTGGAAAAGGATTTTGGGGTCCACAGTCAGTGGTGAGTAATTAGATTGTTCTACTTAATCAGTAGAACTCAATTAGAAACATAATAATCAGAACAGGTCAACCAAACAGTCAAACAAATCATCAGGAAATCATACATAAACCATCTTTCAAGTACACAGCGGAAAATAATCGTAACAACATAATTAACCAAAACCTTCTATACTAACTTATTCAGTTCTAGACTTCTTGACATCACTATTGACTCTTCTATTCTATTCAGTTCAGGTGCTAATCCATGACCAGTCATATGCTCGTAAGGGGTCAACCACGAAGATCTACTCCCCCCAACTTTCCTTGCTCATGCCGGGTCAACCACGAAGATCTACTCCCCAAGCACTGGGATCCAGAACTGTCCCGAATCCGAAGATAGGACAGTGGCTTCGACTATACCTATGTTCATGACACTTGTGCCACTAGATAGGCGGTCACTTCATAGTTAATCATATTTTCAATTCAATTCTGTTCTGTTCTCTTTTCCAGTTCACAATTCAATTCCTTATTGACACGACTTATCTTCTATTCAATTCTAGTTCGTCTTAACTTGACCCAAAACTCTAATCCTATTCAAGTACCACTCGACATCCACAAAATAAACATCAATCAATTCAATTCTTCAATTAATCTTATCAACAATATAATGAACCAATCAAACAATCAATTAAACTTATAGGCTAACAATTACCAACTAATAATGCTTAAAACAAAATAAAAATCTCATTTTATCAATCATCACCACTCGGCTTTCATGCCCATATTTACCAAAATTTACCTTTCAATTAATTAGATACAATTAACAATATTTAATCACATAAACATAATAATAAATCATAAAATAATACTTTAATCAATAAATCATCAAACTTGTACCAAAACAAGAACAAAATCAATGCTTTAATCACTCCCATATACACGGCTTTTCTTGGGTTCAAAACAAGTTCAAGATTAAATTCAAGAAATCATCATATCATGATCAAATCAAAGATTATATTCAAGATTATCATTAAAGATCAAGATTATAACATAAAAATTATATTTTTTATTCAAGAAAATATTTGAACACCTAGCTATGGTTCACGGCACACATACATGAATGTTCAATAATTATTTCATCAACCTTAAATTAACAAGATTCATAAAACAAGCATGGATTAATAATAAAACATGTAAATAATTAAGTAAAACATCATGGAACATATATATATCACACGACACAACTTAATACATAACAATATTCAATTCAACATATTATTTATACAATTCTAAGCAATGATATACCTCTTCTAAACATGATTATTCCTATTCTAATAACTATATTGCTAATCTAACCTATTGATTAAATAAAGCAATCTAATTACCTGTTGATAGTGGATGGGGGTTCGAACTAATCACAAGGAAACACGGTTTTCTTGTAGTTTCTTTGGTTTCTTGATCAATCTTTAAGGGTTGGAACAATAGGAAAGGGTTAGGAATAATTTGTGAATTGATCTTGGAAGGAAAATAATTAAAACAAATTTAGGTTGTTTCCCCCTCTTGAGTACCGTGTGAAATTGATGAAAAATAGGGGTTTTGGGTTCCTATTATTTAGTAGGAAGGATAGGTGAGGTTAGGAGAAATTAGGGTTTTTAGAAAAGGTCCAATATAGATATATTAATCAATAAAATTGGTTAAGCAAAATAAATTAATTAAAAAGAAAGGGATGGGGGCCGTGAGGTAACAAGAAACAAAGAGGTTGGTGATCTCCTAAAATTTAGTAAGGAATAGGTAAACAAATGTAGGTTCTTTAGGCTTAGTCAAAAATAGATAAGGGCTTTTAATAATATTGATTAAAACAAAAGAAATAAATTAATAACAAAATAAGTGCAAGAGGGACATGGAACCTGGACTAAGGGAAGAAGAGATTGGGCTCAGGTTTTAGCATGACGAGGCTAAAAGGTTCAGGCCAGAACAAAATAATTAGACTGCTACAATTATAATTAATAATTAATTAAATAATAATCAATTAAATAGTTAATTAATTATACATTTAATTAATTATGAAAAATTTAAAATATCCCGAAATTTCGGGGTATTACAAATGGTCCCATGTGATTTAACATGTTACTTTTCTTAATTACAAACACTAAAAAACAAAGGAATAATTAAATTAATAGGTACCAACTATTGCACTTTTTATTTTATAGGTACCAACTTTTGATTATTTACCAGCAGCACGAACTATTACATAAAGTTGCAATGATAGGTATATGACCTAAATATTGTTGCAACTTATAGGTCATCCATACCTATTTATAGGTCATCCATACCTATCGTTACAACTTTATGTAAGTGAATAATCAATAGTTGATACCTATTAATGTAATTATTCCAAAAAACAAAAGTACTCAACCTAACCCTAGCTTTTTCCCCTTAAAGCACTCTTAATAAATTGTTTTTCCCCTATGTAGCAAACTTAGGGGGCACATGAAACTATTTTTTTAAATAAATAGTTTTGGATAACGAATTGGTAAAAAAATTATCTTCAGATAACAAATTGTTAAAAAAAAAGTTATCTTCAGATGATAAATTGGTAACTAAATAAAAAAAAAAAAAACAAATACCTTTCGCAAAAAATTGGATAAAAAAAATTCCGACAACATTTAGGTCAAAAAAATAATTTATTTTGCATTTTTCGTTTTGTTATCTAGTGATTATTTTTCATTGTTTCATTTTTAAAATTAAATTTTTACTTGTATGGAGTGTTTTCCACATTGATTTATTTATTAAACCATTTTTTTTAATTATTTTTTTCTCTTTTTTCATACTAAAACACATAAAAAATTCATTTCTTTCAGTAGGGGTCGTTTTTACCCGGCCGCCTACGTCACGAGTTGATTTGAATGCTCGTTAACGTCGTACGTGAATACGTACTAGTAGGAGTCACCACCGTGCGTTTATACGGTCCACGGCCACCGAAGAAGTACCGAATGTAATAACCCGAAATTTAGGGCCAGAAAATTTCGCGGTTATTAATATTATTTTATTATTTTAAGTCCAAAAGGCCCGTATGTTTGGACTGCGCGTTTTTATTTCGTCAAATTTTATCCGAGAACCGGGTCCCATGACCCGACCCTCTCTCACGGCCGGCCCTCTTATGTAAGGGCCAACAACTATTTCTTTTTCCTTTTATTTAAATATTGTTAATTATATGATTTAGGTATTTATTTAAGTAATTAAATTAATTATTTTGAATGTTTAAACCTAATCAACTAACCTAAAATAAGTCTCCCCACATTTTCTCCTTCCCCCTATTTTTGCTCCAACTACACGGCACCCCTTCCCATATTGTTGTTGTTTGTTTTTTTTTATTTATTTATTATTTAATTAAAGCTTAACAATTGTATTTTTACCCTAATTGCAAAAATACTCAAAAACCCTAAGATTGTTCTAGTCCTAGCCGTGTGATCTTGTTGCCAAAAGGGGAGATTTTCGTGATTGTTCTTGCTCAAATCTAAGGTAACTAGACTTCCCATTTAAATTTGGAATAAGTTTTCCATATAATTTATTAGGGTTTAATCATGAAAATGATTAGGAATTGTATCATGTTCACCTAGAAAAGTTCGAACCATATAAATATTTATATATGTATTGTTCTTGATATTTATTGTAATTTTTCTATGAATCTTTAATTGTTTAGTTAATTATATGCGTAAATTAATTTGTTTAAATGCATGTTTATGATAAATAATTGCATGATAATTTTTGTTCCTTGTTCTTGGATTTTTCGAGTGATGGCCGTGTATGATGAAGATGAATATGATGATTTTTAAGTTGTTTCTTGAATTAATAGTATGTTCTTGATTGTTAAATTGCTATATTAAAGCCTTAAATTAAAATAATTAAATTGTTCTAATTAGTGAAGAATGTCGAGTGACCTAGGTTAATTTTAGGGATTAAAAATTTGATTTTTATGATCAATCTTGATAGTTCTTGAATTGTTGATGATAATTCTTTAATTAATCTTTAATTTAAGTCATGTTGTTGTAATTCTTGAAAATTGTTCTTGATATCCTATCTTCCTCATGATGCCGTGTGACATGGATGAATAAAAGAATTCTTTTTACCTTGTTCTTGATTAATCTTGATGATTTCATGTTTGTTGTATAATTTACTTATTAATTAAGTTAATTTATTTAATTATTGATGATTGTATTAATTTAATTTAAATGATTAATTTCGGTATTTTTGACATAAAATGTCGAGTGGGTTATAGTATGAAAAATAGGATTTTTATCATGTTTTAGGTAATTTATGTTGCTGATTGTTATTTTATATGATTTGTTGAAATGATTATATGATGATTTGATGCATTTATTTAATTATTTTGGTTATTACTAAAATGTCGTGTGGTCCCTTATGTACTTTGATCAATTTCGGTTTAATTTTTGGACCTATAATAATATTAGAAGGTAATTTTAGGAATTAATATGATTAAAGGATTAAAAAGAATTAAAAAGTATAAGTTGCAACATGAAGGAAAGTAACAATATGAATAAGAAGGAAAGAAATAAGATATGATATGAATTAGTGGTCTCAAGATGGCCTTTAGATATTGCTTGTTAATTAGTGGTCTCACAATGGCCTTTAGAAAAGACAAGATACGTAAGGACGCCCATTTGATGATACACGAGTCATCAGATCGGGTTAAGTCGAAGCCACTGCCCTACTGCGGTCTCTGGGCAGTTCTGGATCTTAAGATATGTAGTCGTCTAAGTAGTAGTACACGAGCTGCTATTTAGGGGTTATGGCCATAGCTTAGGCTTAGTTCTTGCAAAGGAGGACTACGGGTTGAATACACGAGTTCACCCCGGCATGTTTTAGGAAAGTTGTGGTGCACACGGGATCCACAACGAGCAATATGACCGGTCCGATAAGAAGGTAAAAAGAGGGTTAAGGGTAAAATATGCTAAATAAGTAGTTCACGGGAAGGGTTATGTGTATATGTGTATTTTCGTGTATATATGTATTAATTTGGTGATATTAAGTCTTCCGCTGCATACGTCTGGTAAGTCTGTATTTTATTGGTGTATTTCTGAGTATATGTGTGTTGTACGTATTTGTATTTGTATGTTGTACGTATTTGTATTCGTATGTTGTACGTATTGTACTCGTATTTTATACGTATATTGCATGTATTTCTAACCGTATTCTGCAGGTATTTTATACGTATTGTACTCGTATTTTATACGTATATTGTATGTATTTCTAACCGTATTTTGCAGGTATTTTATATGTATTATATACGTATTTGTATACGTATTTCCTACGTATTTTTATACGTATTTTTGTACGTATTTCGTATGTATTTTTTTGTACGTATTTCCATGTGTTTTTGCATGATTTTCTTGGTTGATTCTATGCTATTATATGGTTAGCGGTCCCCTCATTTAAGCGGGACAGCCTAGTTACTCGCCACTGACGGTGGACCCCCCCCATTTCAGGTGATGATGCTGAGGCTTAGATTGGGCATACGTTGGCTCGGGCTGTGTGTTTTAGAGTCGTTTAGAGCAGCCGTAGTTTGTTTCGAGTATTTTCTTTTGTTTATTAGTTAGCCGTTCCCAGCCTATTGGGAAAAACATCATTTATTTATGTAATTTAGTATTTATTTATTTACCTTTGGGATCATTATTTCAGTATTTAAGTAATAAAAGGGATTTTAGACCTTCATTACAATATTATTGTTAAGTTTTTATGTTGGTAATGATCCATTTGTCGATTTCCTTCGTAAATCTACAGTCTAGAAAAGTCGGGTTGTTACACCGAAAGCCAGGAGCAATCGGTCCCATATGGTCGTGCGCCAGAGTATGGGTTCGGGGACAGGTTACGAGCCAATCGTGCATTGGGCCCGCCCGCCCGCAAGTGGTCTCTACTAGGTCTCTTTTGTAAGATCATTGTTCAATTTCAGAGCAACAGAGATAACTCAATTTTAGCCCTAATTTGCGAATTACTAAGTCGGTTTAGATTAATGCACAAATTAGCCTAAAATTATTTTATGGCCACTTTGGAATTTAGTCCATATTATAATGCTAGAATGAAGCAAAAAGTCCGAATGAAAAAAACAAGATTCAAATCAAACAAATCACATAAAAAAAGAAAATCAACATGATAATGGCACGGAAAAGAGAAAGAAGAAAGTGCGAACGTACCTCGAATCTCGTGCCAATAGAAATTAAAATAAATAAATTAAAAAAAAACCTATAGAGAAAGATGCAAAAAAAAAGCAGAAAAAAAAGGGATGACATGATTTAAAAATAAAAAATAGGCTACAGGAATTAAAACGGATTAACACAAACAAAAAAGCAAAAAAAGCACGTTATCATGATTAACGCAAGTTATAAATTAAAATGAAAATTAAAATGAAATTAAGCATATTGACATTGAATAGAAAAAGGGTCTCAGAAATGTGTACCGGAGTGTTATAAATTAAAATGAAAATTACAATGAAATTAAGTATCATGATTAACGGCCTTGAAATTAACATGCAAAATGCCGGGTGACAAAGTTATGAATTGATTTTGACAGAGTTTTGAAGTGTTTTTTTTAGAGAGAGAATGTATATTAGTGGGAGAGAATAGAAGTCAGAACGTTGTATTGTGTTGATAAAAAGGCTGGACAAAGGGTCATATTTATAGGCAAACAGAGGCAAAAATCGACCCGGAGGACAAAAGACCTGCGCCTAGGCGCAGGTCCAGTTACATGACCTGAGTCTAGACGCAGGTCTATATTTGTGACTTGCGTTCAGGCGCAGGTCCTGTAATATGGACCTACGTCTAGGCGCAGGTCCAGCTGTGTCCGGGTCAATTTTTTTGCTTATTTTGCACGTGATTCTTCGAGATATTATGCAATTACGATACGATTACGGGGAATCATTGAATGATTACGTAAAATTATCGTAATATTTGGGATTCTGGGAGATTCCGCGAGGTTCCGGAATAATTCGGGCCATTCTTGACTGTTCTCGAACCATTTTCGGCTTTTTCGGACTATTTTGAAAAAATACGCTAAAATGCCAAAAAAAATATGGAAAAATATGGAAAGTTCTAGAAAAATATAAATGAGTGAAAAGTGGAGAAAAAGTTGACTATGCAGGTGTAAAGTTACTAAAAACCCCTAAGAATGGAAAATGTTTCAAAAATTCATGGAAAATAGATAAAAACTCATAAAATTATGGAAAAATTACCAAAAAGATCTAGAAAAATGCAATTAACCTAGGAAAATTATTTGATGCAATGGAAAGTGACTAAAATGCCCTTAGAAAATAAATATGCATGAAAAATAATAAAAATAAATTAATAAAAATCCTAAAAAATGTCCGAAAAATCCTAAAACGAGTCGTGAGCCTCTAAAATGCCTATAAATGGTGTGAGAGTGGTATGAGAGGGGTAAAGAGATGGAATTTTGGCATACTAGCTTAAGACCGGACCTGTGCAACAGGGTACATTCATCATAGACCGTTGGGAGCTAACTAAGGTGCCAAAATTAGGTGTCTACAGTTAGCCCCCCCTTTGACCGAGTCTGGAGAGATGAAGTCTTGTAAGACGAAGGTCAAAGGTGCGCTACGCGACTTATGTATGTTGATCCCAAAGGAAATAACTAAAGAGCTAACCCCTTTGAGACCGGTGCAACTTGATGTTAAAAGTGATGTTCAAAAGCCACTCACTAGTGGAAAAAACGTCATATACTACGCCCTATTGGCTGCGGTTCTTTTGGAACCGCAGCTATAAGTACTAAAAATATAGGGAAAACTACACTACTTATGGCTGCGGGGTAAAAAACCGCAGCCATAGGTACTTATGGCTGCAGTTAAAAAAAACGCAACCATAAGTACCTATGGCTGCGGTTCCAAATCTTATGGCTACGGGTTTTGGAACCGCAGCCAAAACCTTAATTTTTTTAAAATAAATACGAATTATGAAACAGTTTTAATCAGGCAACATTTCCTTTCCTTCTCTTTCCTTCTCACGCGTTCTTTCTTTCCTCCTCCCTCGCACCATTCCTTCTTCTTCTTCTTCACCTAGCCCTCCTCCCTCGCACAACCTTGTCACCACCGCCACCACCACTTCGCTGCTGCTTTTACCCTGTCACGCACCCTCGCACAACCCTGTCTCCAGATTGTCCTCCCTTGCACCTTTGCTTCTGTTGCCTTCGCTGCTGCTGCTGCCTCGCAACCTTGGTGCTTCGCTGTTGCTGCAGCCTTCGCACAACCCTGTCCACCACCACCGACATCAGGTTCTTTTTTTTTAAAAAATTTCATTTAGGGTTTGTAACTTTGCTATTGTTCGAAATTATGGTTCGAATTTTTTTTTGTTCATATTAGGGTTCGAAATTAGGGTTTGATTTTTTCGTTTAGGGTTCGAAATTACTAAATGAATTTTTCATTTAGGGTTTTTTTAATTAATTAGAGTTCAAATTTTTCTGTTTTTTGTTTGAATTTAGTTTTTTTTTTTTATGTTGTTCTTGCTATTGCTGCTGCTGTTGTTTTGTTGTTGTTGTTGTTGTTGTTGTTGTTGTTGTTGTTGTTGTTGTTGCTATTGCTGCTGCTGTTGTGTTGTTGTTGTTGTTGTGTTGTTGTTGCTGCTATTGTTGCTACTGTTGTTGTGTCGTTGTTGCTGTTGTTGTTGTTGTTGTTGCTATTGCTGCTGCTGTTGTGTTGTTGTTCTTGTTGTTGTTGTGTTGTTGTTGCTGCTATTGTTGCTGCTGTTGTTGTGTTGTTGTTGCTGTTGTTGTTGTTGTTGTTGCTATTGCTGCTGCTGTTGTGTTGTTGTTGTTGTGTTGTTGTTGTTGTTGTTGCTATTGTTACCGCTGCTGTTGTTTTGTTGTTGTTGTTGCTATTCTTGCTATTGCTGCTGCTGTTGTGTTGTGTTGTTGTTGTTGTTGTTGTTGCTGCTGCTGTTGTTTTGTTGTTGTTGCTATTCTTGCTATTGCTGCTGCTGTTGTTTTGTTGCTATTCTTGCTATTGCTGCTGCTGTTGTTTTGTTGTTGTTGTTGTTTTGTAGATGTTAGGGGCAGGGGATGGGTGGCAGGCTATAGGGCTGGGGAAGGGGGCTTTAGGAGTGTATGGGCTGGGGAGAGGGGGTTGCAGGGAGGGAGGGAGGACAACAGGGGAGAGGGGGGATTGCAGGAAGGAGGGGGCTGTAGGGGAGGGGGGACAGCAGGGGGGCAGTAGGGGAGGGGGGCTGCAGGGGGGCAGTAGGGAGGGGGGATAGCAAGGGGGAGGGGGGGCTGTAGGGGGGAGGGGGTTGTAGGGGAGGGGGACAGCAGGGGGGCAGTAGGGGAGGGGGGGCTGCAGGGGGGCAGTAGGGAGGGAGAGGGGACAACAGGGGGGGAGGGGGCTGTAGGGGAGGTGGGACAGTAGGGGGGAGAGGGGGCTGCAGGGGGGAGGGGGCTGTAGGGGAGGTGGGACAGCAGGGTGGGGCAGCAGGGGGGAGGGGGGGCTGCAGGGGGGCAGTGGAGAGGGAGGGGGGCTGTATGGGTTTTGATGATTTTTGGTTGAAATTATTGTAATGGTTTTAATTGTTCATGGAATTTTTGAAATAGTTTAAATTATTGAAATGGTTTTACTTGTTCATTGAGTTGTGGATGTGTGCTAGAATTGAATCTTAGTATTTTCATCGTGTTGGTTGATTAATGAAGATCTAATATAATGATAGTCGTATTCTTTATAGGATTATTCTTCAGTGGAATTTCAAAAGACATTGCATATGGAAAAAAAAAATAAGAAAAGGGTGATGATCTATTGATATTCCGTTATTTCAAAAAAACCAAAGTCTTGTGATAGTGTAATATTATTATTGTTCTTGTTATTATTATATTGATTATGACTTTGATTTGTTAATTCTGGGTCTGTTGTTATTTTAGAGCTAGGATTCTAATTTTGTGAGTTACTTCCGCTGCTGAAGAAGGAACAACAAGTGTTCATTTATAGGTATTCTCTATTTATTTTATCTTGTTTTGTTGAGATCTTAATTTGTGGGGTTTATGGCTTTTTTTAGGATTGTTAAAGATGGTTGTTTATTGGTGATGCAAATATATCATGGTTAAATACTCATATGAGTGTGTCTATTAGCTTATTATGTTTTTTTGGCATTTTTTTAGCATTTTTATAGATAGGTTTATTCATTAATTATAATTCGAGTTTAAAAAAAATTGAGGGGTGATCGGCTAATATTGATTTTTGATTGGTCAATAATACATTAATACCTTAATTTTATGTAATAATATCTCTTTTTAACTTATTACAAATATGTATATTTATATATATCTTTTAAATTTGCCATGTCAATCAATTTGCAGCGTAATGAAGAAAATACGATCATCTCATTTTCTCGGGGGGGATCGTACTTCTGGATTGATTTCAGTGAAGGTAAATTAAACAAATTTTAATTTCATTAATAACATATTTAGAATCCAAAGGAAAATAGCAACTCCTAATAAATAAAAAGGTACTTCTTAGAGTGCTTCTTTGAATTTTGTATATTAAGAAAGAACACTACTATGAAATGTCCACTGTAAATATTATAGGTGATTTCGGTGTAATTAAAGAATTTTGAAGACTGTGATTTGGGCATGTGTGGTTCTTTTTGCATATTTGTGGTTATATTTTATGTTCTAACAAGTATAAACATTTGGTTTTGTTTTTATTTTTGTTATATTTAGATTATTAATGCTGCAACAAGGGAAGGACATTTTACAAATCAAGAAATTAACGAAGTTCGTGACAAGTGCGCTAATTTTCTTACAGAGAATTGTTTGTAACATTTTGTATTACGGATTATAATTTTGTATTTAAGTTGTTAGTTGTATATGTTCAAACCATTGAAGAATTTGAATGTTATCTTTTGTCACCTATTCGGGTATTAGAGATGCTTGAATTGGTCCACATTTTAATTTGTAACATTTATTTTGAATTTATGTTAGTTGTATGTTCAAACCATATTGATTCGTTTGAATGTTATCTTTTGATAACTATTCGAGAATGAGAGATGCTTCGTCCACATTTTTATTTGTATTTTACATATACATATTAATGTATTTAATTATTATTGGCTTTATTGCATATATCATATATATATAAATATATATATATAACACGAATTTTTTATAAAAAAAAATGACTTTTGGTTGCGCTTTCGAAAAGAACCGCAGCCAAACGTCCTTCTTTTTTTTAAAAAAAAAAGTATTGGCTGCGGTACCGAACAGAATCGCAGCCATAGGCGGACTTATGGCTGCGGTTTTTACAAAGAACCGCAGCCATAAGTTCACTTTTGGCTACGGTTCTTTTGGGAACCGCAGCCAAAAGATTTTATGGCTGCGGGGGGAACCGCAGCCATAGGTCTAAGACCTATGGCTGCTATAGCATTGGCTGCGGGCTTGAACCGCAACCATAGAACCTAAAAAGCCCGCAGCCGATGATGTTTTTTCCACAAGTACTTGATTTGACAATCGAACGAGCATGCAACAAGTAAACACACAAACATGTAATCACGCAGCAAGAAATGCACTGAAGTGTAAACAGTGAGAAGTGTCAACAGTGAAGTTATAGATATGATTGAAAAGGAGTGGCAAAGTCAGAATTATGCTACATAATCCTGTGAAGGTCGGGTTTATCACAGGGAAAGAGTCTGAGTCAGCGTCGGTGTCGGCGTCGGCGAGTGTGAATGTCAGTTTTATCGCACGAAAAGAGTGGCAAGGTCAGATTTATGCCACGCAATCCTGTGAAGGTCAGGCTTATCACAGGTAAAGAGTCGGGTCGGCGTCTGAGACGGTGTCGGCGAGTGCGAAGGTCAGATTTATCGCACGAAGAAGAGTGGCAAGGTCAGATTTATGCCACACAGCCCTGTGAAGGTCGGGATTATCACAGGTAAAGAGTCCGGGTCGGTGTCTGAGTCGGTAGCTGAGTCGGTGTGAGGGTCGGGTTTATCGCACAAAGGAGTGGCAAGGTCAGATTTATGCCACGCAATCCTGTGAAGGTTAGGTTTATCGCAGGAAAAGTAAACTGAGTCTGAGTCGGTGTTAGAGTGAATATCAAGTTATTTGGGCTGTTTTATTCTTATTTCTTAATCTGAATATCTATTTAATAATTTAATAATCTAATTTTTTTAAAATGATTATCCTAATTACTTAAAAATCCTATTTTTAACCAACCTCTTATTAATTCTCCTAAATTTACTCACTTCTCCTCCTACTTTTACTCATTCTACACGGCTTCCCCCTTTTCTTTTTCTTTAATTAATTCTTTTGTTCTTTATAATTATATATAAGGAACAATACTCATAACCTTTTATCCTAACTTCTAAACTCTATATTCTCAAAAACTCTAAAAGTGTTTGTGTGTGTGCCGTGTGGTTCTCTTGAGTGCCTAAGGATTAGTTTCAATTATTTCTTCCTAATTCAAAGTAACTAGACTATCCTCCTTGAATTTGGTATTAGTTTATCCTATAGTTAATTAGGATTAAACTAGGAAATTAATTAGTATCATGATAGGGCTATGATTGTTCGAACTTTTTTTATGATGAATGTTCTTGATTGTTTCTTGATATGTTTCATGATCTTTTTGAATCTTTATTGTATTAATTAATTATATGCATGTTTTGCTATGTTTTAATTAGAATAATTACTTGATAAAATCTTGAATTGTTTCTTATGTTGTGCGTGTACTTGTCGAGTGTTTAGCATGATCTTATGAATTATTTTATGATGTTTTCTTGATATAAAAAGCATGATCTTGATTTATTTAATTGTATAATTTAAAGTCTTGAATTAAATTTATAATCTTGTTTTATTTCTTAAAAATGTCGAGTGGTTCAAGATTAATAAAAGAATTAAAGTTTCAATTTTTCATGTTCATATTAAGCCTAAATCTTGATCTAATAATTTTTTATTAATTTAAAGATGATTTAAAGATTTAAGAATATGGTTTAATTAATTCTTGAAAATAAACTAATCTTGTTCTTGTTTTCCTTTCATGATGGCCAGATATTATGGTAATAAAAAGACATAATTTTTTATCCAGATTTAGTTATAATTTCATGATTAATGGATAGTTTACAACCTTATAATTTATATAACTGAATTACTAATTAAAACGCGATAATAAAATATGGAATTAATTTATAAATTTTCGAGTGATGACATGTTGATAATGGTCGAGTATTAATATGATAAAAAGGGTAAATTTTGATCCTATTATGACTACTGTTTTGGTAATCTAAAGATAATTCATAATTTTAATATCTATCTAATAGGTCATAATGATTCATCCTTGATATTGTGACTGATATTTTAAAGTGTCTATCATTTGTAATTTAGTCTTTATTTGTAGTTTAGTTTTTATTATTTAACTTGAGTTGTTTGAATGGTGTAGGGTGGAAAAAGGATATTTTTATCATGAATTATGATAATTGTTGATTATTATATTGGTTTGATGATTTATTTGTTTTATTGAATTAATTATGTGATTATGTAAAAAGAATTGAATTTAATTATTTATGTTGCTTATTTTCGAAATGTCAAGTGATATGGATGATTATATGAACAATTTAATTTAATATTTGGCTTATAATAATTTTAGTTTATGATTTAAGGATTTAATAATATTATGGAATAAAAAGGAAATAAGAAGATAAGTTGTAATAATAAGGAAAAGGATTAACTTGATGATAAGAATAAGATGATAAGATGTTATTGGTCTCACGATGGCCATGTTGAAAAGATAAGATAAGATAAGATAAGAAGTGGACGCCTGTTTGGTGATACACGGGTCACCAGATTAGGTTAAGTCGAAGCCACTGCCCTACTGCGGTCTCTGGGTAGTTCTGGATCCTAGAAAATGTTGTCGTCCGGATTAGTAGTACATGGGCTGCTAATCTGGGAGTGAGGGCCCCACTTAGACATAATCCTTGCAAAGGAGGGTTACGGGTAGGATACATGGGTCCTACCTGGCATGTTCTGGGAAAGTTGGGATGTACACGGGCATCCTTACAAGCTATAATGACTGGTCCATGAAGTTAAGAAGATGGTTAAAAGATGGGATTCGGGAAATAATATGATAAGATATGTATTCCACGGGTTGGTATATTATTAGTATGCTATTATATTATTTAAGTATGTATTTATGTATTTATCCACATATTATTACAAGTATGATATGTTAAGTCTTCCGCTGCGTATGTCTGACATGTATGTATTTATGTAAGTATATGTATGTATTTCTATACGTCTATGTATGTATTTTTATACGTCTATGTATGTATTTTTATACGTCTATGTATGTATTTTTATACGTCTATGTATGTATTTTTATACGTTTATGTATGTATTTTTATACATATTTGTATGTATTTTTATACGTTTATGCATGTATTTTTATACGTTTATACGTGTATTTTTGAATGTTTATACATGTAATTTTGTACTTTATCCTGGTTGATTCTATGACATTATATGGTTTACGGTTCCACATTTAAGTGGGATAACCTAGTTACTTGCCACTGACGGTGGACCCTCCATTTCAGGTGAAGATGCTGAAGTATAAGTGGGCTTTCGTATGGATCGGGTTAAGTGTTTTGGCAAGAATTATAGAGGAAACCCGAAGTCTACTTTACAATCTAGTTTATTATGTCTTTGATTTCACCCAGCCTGTTGGGAAAGGACAGTTTTAGTTGTAGTTTATTGAATAATATGGATTTATGGACCTCCTATCCTTTCATTAGTTAATTAATTAATAAAGAGTTATCTTAATTTAAGTTTAAAGGTTTCAATTTAATAATATTCTAGTATGTCTTGTTGAGTAACGATCCATTTGTCGATTTCCTTCGTAAATCGACAACTTCTAAAAAGTCGGGTCGTTACAAGTTCAGTGTAGGTCTGGGCAAGATTGACTTACAAAGGTCTGGGATTATTGCAAGTTAGGATGATGTCCATGCAGTGGAGGAGACAGGATAACTCAATGTCTTGTCACGGGGTGTTGATGGGAATGACATGAGGGCGAATTGTGATCAAAGGTTGTCCTAGAAACGGTGCTTGACCTGGACACGAAGTTTGACTCAATTTGAAATGGAATGTGAAGAAGACACGGGGTCCATGGGTGGAGTTCCTTAATTTCAGCTGGATAAGATAGACCTGAGACGGTTATATCATAGAAACAGAGGAGCCCCCCAAGTGAAGAATGAGGATGGTGTTGTGAAAAGACAGGAGCAGGGACACCATGATGATGAGCCCCCAAATATAATGTGCTAACCCTTAGTAGAGTTAGGTGGCTTTACCTCCTGGAGAGTTTAGTCAATGAGTCTTTAAAGGCTGGTGACCAAAGAATGGGATAGGGTTCGAAAAATAGAAAGGACAAAATTTTGTGACTCGAGGTTGAAAATGGATGTGGCTAAGATGTAGAGTTGTCTAGAAATGTGGGTTCAAGATTGAGTCTATGTACGGGTCAAAGATTAGCAAATGTTATTGTCGAACTCTTAGCAGGTAGAATCACTCGACAGCTAGGCTTCGTTTGATCTTTTATTAACGTGGTCGGACCTCGAGTAGAGGCTTCCTACGTATCCTTGCGGAATCAGATCATCGTAGTTTTGTGGGCCTGATTTTTGGATTGGAAGTTGAACAATGCTTACATGGAAAGGACTTTTGAGGTTGTAATGTAAGGTTGTGGTTGAAGGTGTAGAAAGGAAAGGATAAAGGCTCAAAGTTCCCGATGTAGCCCTCCATGGTGCGCAATGTGCTTTTTTGACTCTTTTTTTTTTCCTTTTTGAATTGAATTGGACTCTTTTTTTTTTTTTTTGAATTGAATGGAATTGAAATGAATTGGAATTTTTATTTTTGAATTGAATTGAACAGGACTAGAATGAATTGAAATTGAACATATTGGACCCTTTTTTTTTAATTGAATTGGAACCTTTTTTATTATATTTTCTTTTTGAATTGAATGGAATTGAATTGAAATGGAATTTTTTTTTAATTGAATTGAACTGGACTAGAATGAACTGAAATTGAACATACTGGACTTTTTTTTTGGCACATTGGACTAGAATGAACTGAAATTGAACATACTGGACTTTTTTTTTTGGCACATTCTTTTCCTACGCACCATTTGATCCCATGGATGAGGTAGATGTAGGTGAGGAAGGAAAATAGGCTTATGTATGTGTTATGGCTCAAAGCGGTTGCAAGGGATTGAATGTATGCCGATGATGGGAAGGGATGCTTGTTTTGTAGAGCTGAAGGAAGGATGGCCTTTCAAGCATTGTTTAATTCCATTTTATTAGTCAGTTTTATTGATTAATCAATTGAAGCCGTGTAAGTGATTGGACCTGCATAGAGTTGGTAATGAAATTGGAGGATATGGAAACGTGGCGGGCCATTCGGTGGAAAGTGGAAAGGTCAAAGTGTGCATGACATAGACTCGAGATGGTAAGTGAAAGGGTCAGTGGGCTAGAATGAAGACTCATTGATTTGACTCACAGGAAGGCCGCATGGTTCATTGAACCATGCTTTGGGGTGACTCATAGGGTTAGAGATGGACTGGACTGGATGTTTGGGCTATTTGTATGTGGTGCTGGGCCTTTGTGATTGTGGTGCTCGGTCATTCTCCACTTGGGTCAAGGTGTCATTGATCTTTTTTTTTTTGGTGGCTATGGAAGATGACGAAGGGTCAATGGACATGGTCTTTAGGCCAACCGAAGGAGCCTTTGCTTATAGAAGCTGAAACCAAGAGAACCCTGTTCTAGAATGTGAATGTGGAGGACCTGACACTGGACTGAGATAGACATTGAACTGAGGTTGACTTTGTATAAACCTAAGTTCGGACCTAGATCTGTTTTAAGGTACTGGACTTTTGGTGTGACTGACACTGAAGTGAGCTAAAGTGAATCTAGTTAGGACCGCTTGTGAACGGGACGAGTCTAATTTGGGCCTATGTCTAATTAGGACTATTTAGACTTGGAGACTGGACTGGGAGGAGACTGGTGGTGAACTCTGCTGAGACTGGGAGATGAATTGAACCTATGTCAAACTAAGGTGCATCTGGACTCGAAATTACTATGAAATTGGACTGGACTGTGATGGATGTGGACCCCATTTTGAGAACTGGACTTGGGACTTGGACTGGGGAAATAGACTGTGAACTATGAGCTGGACCAGTTACTTGGACTAAAGAACTTGACTAGGGAATGGGATAAAGAGATGAGACTTATTGAACTGGACTGGTGATTTTGACTGTGGACTTGACATTGAGTTACCCTTATGATTGATGAGTGAAGTAAAATGGGCCGGGCTAGACTAATGGGCCAAATGCACACATAGCACACTAGTCCTATAATATGCAAATGATGGTCTTCTAAGGTCAGTCCTGGGTGGTCAAAAGGTACCATGACTAGAGGGAAACCGAACCGATCTAGTCATTCTTCACATTAAATGACACAAGGTTAAAAAGTCCCTCATTATGATCTCATCGCGAATGAGGATCACGCGTCGTGGCTGGGATGGGTCGATTACGATTATTGAGGTCGGGCACCACAAGTAACCATAATCAAACCCCCCGGGGTTGGTCTCGAACATAGAACATGCTCATATGAGACGTGGGCCTAAGTGTGACCTTATGCGGAAGGTCACTATGTCACATGCTCAAAAATTGAATAATGATCTTACGAGACTTTTCAAGTTTCTCCGCACCAGTAAGGAGTGATATTCCCCAGCAGAGTCACCAAACTGTAGGGGTCATTTTTACCCGGCCGCCTACGTCACGAGTTGATTTGAATGCTCGTTAACGCCGTACGTGAATATGGACTAGTAAGAGTCGCCACCGTGCGTTTATACGGTCCACGGACACCGAAAAAGTACTGAAAGCCAGGAGCAATCGGTCCCACATGGTCATACTGATAGGAGGGATTTTCTTACCAAATAAAAACCCCCGTCGTAGTATGAGTGGGGGTGTCGAACATGGGGAAGGTACTTCGCACTAGTATAAGCATGAGCATCGAACGAGCTAGGTCGGGGTTGTCACGGGAGAAGGAGGAAGAAACTACGAAAACAACTAAAACTAAACTAAAAAAGCTAGGATAAAAGGGGACTAGGGTTAAGAGATCACAACTCATGCCACCATGAATTTTGAATCAATCGAAGTTAGACTTAGGTCGTGGATAAGGGGAGGTCGTTCTATGATCGTACCACTCTTTCGAACTAGTACGATGACCGAAAAGACATATACAACTCACTTTCGTGCAGCGACACATCTAACAAGTCCTAAGCACAAAATCACGAAGTCCGGTAACTTTCCCTTGATCGAAGGCCCAACTTTCGTGGTGCTTCCATCAATCGGGCAAAGGAAGTCATCACCCACGTTCACCTTTCGGTCCTTCGGTGGGGATTCTTCAATGAATCCTATGTTAGCTAGACACAAGACTCAACATTACCGAATCCTAAGGTACCGACAATATCACAACCAAGCCTAAAAACGACTAAACCATAAACATGGAGGAATTGAGAAGTTTACTCAAAACCCTAGAAATTAACTACTTAACCATAAATAACAAAAACATAACTAAAACTATACTAAAAGCATAAATTAAACCTAAAACTAAGAACAACTAAACTAACAAACTACCAATTAAACATAAAACTAAACCAACAACAAAACCTAAAACTAAGAACACTCAATCTAACACCAAAATATAACTAAACTACCAAAAACCAACTAAAACATCAACAAACCAAGCATAAACAACTGAATTAACAACAAATAACAACATAAACAACTAAACTAACAATTAAACAACAAAAAGCAAGAAATCAAAGCAATAAAAGAAAGCAATAAAGTACCTTGAAGATTGAAGAGCAAGCTAAGAAGACATTGAAGAACAAAACTAGAGATTCATTGCATAAATTAAAGTGTTTGATCACAAAAGAAAACAAGATCTATATCTAAGCTAAGGTGAGACAAGAGAGGCTCTCCAAGCCCTCCAATCTAGGGCTTCAAACGGTTCAAAAGGGTATATATACTATTAGGGAGAATTGCTAAGCAAAACGGCTTCACACGTATTAAAAAAAACAGAGCTGCCAAAAGGAGCGGCCTTGCAAGAATTAGGAGCGACCGCTCCTTTTCTACTGGGAAAATATCCTTTAAAAGGAGCGGCCTTGCAAGCATTAGGAGCGACCGCTCCTTTTCTACTGGGAAAATATCCTTCAAAAGGAGCGGCCTTGCAAGCATTAGGAGCGACCGCTCCTTTTCTACTGGGAAAATATCCTTCAAAAAGGAGCGACCGTGCAAGTGGAAGGAGCGACCGCTCCTATTGTTTTTCTCAACCACTGCCAACACCATCTGTAGAGGGAAGCGAGGGTGCAGATATAGCCAAAAATAGGAGCGCTCAAAAGGAGCGGCCGTGCAAAACATAGGAACGACCGCTCCTTTTGTTCTGTTGCAATTTTTGTGCTTTGTTTCTTGCCTTGCTCTCCAATGGCCAAGGGATGTTTGTTGGGAGAAATGACTCTAGTTTTCCTCTGGGCTTCCCGGCTTACTTCCTGGCGCTCCGAAATGAACTCCGGACCTACAAAATGGAGGAAAACACAAGAATAGAGCAAAATCGAGGGAAAACACATAAAAACCAAGAAAGGAGCCCTAAGCACCAAAACAAAGAAAAAGGAGAGAAAAAGGGAAAAAACAAAGAAAACTACTCATAAACTAAGTAAAAAGGCTAGGAAAAAGGGAACAAAATACTGCTTATCACATACACCAGAGTATGGGTTCGGGGACAGGTTACGTTCCAATCGTGCATTAGGCCCGCCCGCCTGCAAGCGGTCTCTACTAGGTCTCTTTTGTAAGATCATTGTTCAATTTCAGAGCAACAGAGATAACTCAATTTTAGCCCTAATTTGCGAATTACTATGTCGGTTCAGATTAATGCACAAATTAGCCTAAAATTGTTTTATGACCACTTTGGAATTTAGTCCATATTATAATGCTAGAATGAAGCAAAAATTCTAAAGGAAAAAAACAAGATTCAAATCAAATAAATCACATAAAAAAAGAAAATCAACATGATAATGGCACGGAAAAGCGAAAAAAGAAAGTGCGAACGTACCTCAAATCCCGTGCAAATAGAAATTAAAATAAATAAATTAAAAAAAAGCTATAGAGAAAGATGCATAAAAAAGCAGAAAAAAAGGGATGACATGATTTAAAAATAAGAAAATGGCTACAAGAATTAAAACGGATTAACACAAACAACAAAGCAAAAAACGCACGTTATCATGATTAACGCAAGTTATAAATTAAAATGAAAATTAAAATGAAATTAAGCATATTGACATTGAATAGAAAAAGGGTCTCAGAAATGTGTACCGAAGTGTGCGGCGGTCGATTACGGCCTTGAAATTAACGTGCTAAACGCCGAGTGACAGAGTTATGAATTGATTTTGACAAAGTTTTGAATTGATTTTGACAGAGTTTTGAAGTGTTTTTTTTAGAGAGAGAATGTATAGTAGTGGGAGAGAATAGAAATAAGAACATTGTATTGTGTTGATGAAAAGACTGGACAGAGGGTCGTATTTATAGGCAAACTGAGGCAAAAATCGACCCCGAAGGACAAAAGACCTGCGCCTAGGCGCAGGTCCAGTTACATGACATGAGTCTAGACGCAAGTCTGTATTTGTGACCTGCGTCTAGGCGCAGGTCTTGTAATATGGACCTGCGTCTAGGCGCAGGTCCAGCTGTGTCTGGGTCGATTTTTTTGCTTATTTTGCGCGTGATTCTCCGAGATATTATGCGATTACGATACGATTACGGGGAATCATTGGATGATTACATAATATTATCGTAATATTTGGGATTTTGGGAGATTTCGCGAGGTTCCGGAATAATCCGGGCCATTCTAGACTGTTCTCGAACCGTTTTCGGATTTTTCGGACTATTTTGAAAAAATACGCTAAAAATGCCAAAAAAAATATGGAAAAATTCTAGAAAAATATAAATGAGTGAAAAGTGGAGAAAACGTTGACGATGCAGGTGTAAAGTTACTAAAATACCCCTAAGAATGGAAAAT
Organism: Salicornia ramosissima; assembly: GCA_951394345.1. NCBI lineage: Eukaryota > Viridiplantae > Streptophyta > Magnoliopsida > Caryophyllales > Amaranthaceae > Salicornia > Salicornia ramosissima. The sequence continues at coordinate 38,131,848 of OX596236.1, forward strand.
GTTTTAAAAATTCATGGAGAATAGATAAAAACTCATAAAATTACCAAAAAAATCTAGAAAAATGCAATTAACCTAAGAAAATTATTTGATGCAATGGAAAGTGACTAAAATGCCCTTATAAAATAAATATGCATGAAAAATAATAAAAATAAATTAATAAAAATCCTAAAAAATGTCCGAAAAATCCTTAAACGAGTCGTGAGCCTCAAAAACGCCTATAAATGGTGTGAGAGTGGTATGAGAGGGGTAAAGAGATGGCATTTTGGCATACTAGCTCAAGACCGGACCTGTGCAATAGGGTACATTCATCATAGACCGTTGGGAGCTAACTGAGGTGCCAAAATTAGGTGTCTACACTTTCCCAATTAACAAAAATGTATTCAGTATCTATATATGTTTGTTTTGCATTTTTTTCTTTTTCTGTATACTATTTAATTTTTAAAGTTCTCCATCTTTATCTTCAAATAAACCTTGTTCCTTAGAAATTGTAGTTCCCATTGTTTTTTTTTATTTTCTCCCGAGTCACCATTATTGACCATTGTAAAAAAACCATCAGCGTCATCCTAATCAGATATCTCCAACAAGTAGACTATCACCACTTTTACCACACTGCCACCTTAGACGCCCACCATTTGACCACAATTGAGCATCGAAAGTCCTACTAATTTCATCGAGATTCCCCAATATAAAAAACACAACAAAAGTATTAAAGACTTACATTAAAAGCTAAAAAACGAAGTAATATTTTCTTTCCTTTCTAATCCATTTGTTGGTTTAATTCCTTTCCCTTCTCTTACATCTAGGAATGAAATGTTATTTCAACAACTATACGAGGTCATTTGGTTGGAGTGTATTTTCAAGAGAAATACAAACTTCTAGGAATTTTCTAAATGGCTTTTTGTTTGGTTAGCAACATATATCACAAGTATAAATAATAAATTTTTTTTATAAAAAAAAAAACTGTTAAATAGTTCTTTTCAAAACTTACATTTATATACTGTAATTTTGGACAAATTTTTCCATGATCTAATTTCAAATTTTAGTATTTTTTAAAATTATATAAATGAGATTTTGAGATTTATAAGTCACAATATGTAATTTTAAAAATATTAAAACATTTTCAATTATTTTTTCTCTTATTTGTCCATATTAAGTAAGACAAGAAACATAAAATTTTGTTTCTCTTTCAATTAAGAGAGAAAATGTATTCAATATGTATTTTTATGTATTCCGTATTTTATATCATTAAGAAATTTGATCAATAAGTTTAAGACAAACATAATTTTTGATGAAAATATATGGTAAATTGTTTTAAAAACATACATAATTCAATGAAATAAATCATAAGGTTATCAGTTGGTTATATTTCATCTCTTCAACAAGTTTAGTAATGAGCATAACAGCCCTGTTGTTCCGATGGAGAGAAGAACCTATAATTAGATTTTCGGGAAATTTCCAAACAAACAATTTGAACGAAATCTTTCAATTTCTTATTTTACTATGTTCAACTCTATGTATTTCTCTATCCGTAGAGTACATTGAATGTACAAAAATGGCTCTAACAGAGTTTCTGTTATTCGTATTAACAGCTACCTAAGATGAGTGTTTTTATGCGGTGCTAACGATTTAATAACTATTTTTGTAGCTCCAAAATGTTTCAGTTTATGCTTCTACCTATTATCTGGATATACCAAGAAATATGTACGGTCTAATGAGGCTACTATGAAATATTTACACATGGGTGGGGCAAGCTCTTCAATTCTGGTTTATGGTTTCTCTTGGCTATACTGTTCATCCGGTGGAGAGATCGAGTGTAATAACCCTAAATTTTGGGCTATTTTAAATTTTTATTTATTTAATTACTTATGTTGATGGCTCAATGATTCGATTCAAAACAAGCCTAAAACCCCTTGACCCACCAAAACCCACACGACACCCTTTTCTTTGTTTCGGTTATCTTATATTCTCTCCTTTGGCCTCAGCCTATTAGGTTCCCAAATTTTCACCTTTAAGTTACTCAAGGTTCTGGACCGACTCAAATTTAATGTAGAATTAATGACGAGTTGAGTAAGTAGGGGTTAGAAGTAATTTTAGTCCCTTCTTGGTAACCGGACTTGAAAAAGTTTTCCATTTAGTTTCTGACCCATTGATTCAAACTAAGCCCAAATTAAAACCTGAGCCCAAACTTTTATCTTGCATTACTCAAAATAGGGCCAAAGCCCAATCCCACCTTTCTACATAAGCCCACACGGCTCCCCCCTTCACTTGGACTAAATATTTGTTTTTTTTTTTCAAATCTTTTAATTAATAGATATGAATTATGCAAAAATCCGATTTTTAAAATATTCTCTACCTGTTTTTAGGAGTTCACTCAACCATCCAAAAATCTATAAAACCCCCCATAACACCAATCTCAGGGCACCCTCAAAAGAACAACACCACCATAATTATTTTCATTCTCCTTCAAAAACAACTAAATACAAAAACTCCTAAAGGCCTTTAATTCAATTCTAAAGATGAATAAACCAAAAGATTGAAGCAAGAAACCAAGCCTTGTTCGAACTCATCAACACACGGCCAACCCAAGCAAAGGATTCAAATTCTTGTACTTCAACTTAAGGTAATTAGATGTTTTACTGAATTCTAGAATAGATTAGGTATATAATTGTTAGAATATGTTTAGAATTGCATAGAAGTGTTTGGAATTACTTTTGAATGAGTTGAATTGTTATGATGATTGATTTCTAAAATGTCGAACCACTTGTCATGAATGTTCAAAGCGTTATTTTGATGTTTCAACATGATTTTATGTATGATCTATGATTCTTGCTATGATTCTTGATAAATTAATTGATGAAGTGTTATGCTTATGGAAAAATCGAATCTTGCTTATTTGTTCTTGAAATTTTCAAGTTGTTTAAGTCTAAAAACATCAATTTTTTTATCTTAATCTTGTTCTATCTTTAATTATTAAACGTTCTTGAAATAAAGAATGAATTTTGGTTTTAAAAGGGAAATATGTCGAGTAGCAAAACGTTTTTAATTAAATTTTGGTCCGAATTTGATTAAATTATTCAAGCATGAATTTTTATAAATTTAGAACATCTTAATTTGTAATCTTTTGTTTTTGAATAATTAAAATCTTGAAAGTTAAAATTATTTAAAAATTATTTGGAAATAACCGTGTGAATTAAAAATATAGTACGAAAATTATCTCTTCAAATTAAAGTTTGGATTTTTTATTAAATCAATTGAATTTAAATAATTTAAACTACGATTATTTATTTTAAATTTATTAATTAAATTCTTTTATTTTATTTATTATAAAAACCGTGTATTTTGTTAAATAAAATTGAATTATGTTAATAATTGTTTAATTTAAGTTTTTATTAAATTATGCAATTACTTGTTTTATTTAATTTATGATTATGAATTGATATGATTGTTTAATTGTTACTAAGTTTAGTAGTCAAGTTAGGTTGTTGACCTAGAGTCGACTAAGTAGAAAGTTAGGTTGACTTAAAATTAGGGTTTAAGTCCAAATAAAATAATAACATAATAATGAACGAACGGAAGCAGAGTAAGAGGATATTGTTTTGTTTCGATCTCTGGCTAGGAAAGACTTGGTATTTGAGATGACCGATATACGTGTCGCACCTCTCTTTCCTGGGATTTCGAACATCTCAGTTCCAATTACGCTCACCTAGTACTTTCGATTATGGTATACTCTACCGGGTTTAAGGAATTGACGACTGGCATATACTGATAATTGGAATTGACGGACAGTTATGCCAATAATTAAGGAATTGACGGCCGGTATGAGCACCATATAAAATACATAATAAATAATGAGGAAAGATGATGATGAGAATTGAGATAATAAAAGATGAGAAATTGATTAACTATGAAGTGACCACCCGTTTAGTGGCATTAAGGTCACTAACATGGGCATAGTCAAAGCCACTGCGCCATGCTGAATCGTGTCAGTTCTAGATCCCAGAGAAAGGAAAGTTGGGGAAAAAGTTCCCCTACGAGCATATGACTGGTCATGGATTAGAATGGAAGAAAGAAATTGGAAATTGATTAATTAAGAATCTAAAGAAGTATAAGTTTTGAGGTGACCTTAGAAAGTGGTTAGAATGATTTTGGTTTAGATTGATGGAATGAATTGGGAAGTTGATAATTAAGAGTTTAAGCAGTCTATAGTCTTGAGGTGACCCTAGCAGAGGTTTATAGAATGATTATGGTGAGTTGTATGTTATTTCCGCTGTGTTGATTGATTGTTGTTATATTTGAATATAATTGTTGATGATTTGACTTGTTCGTGTGATTGGTGGATTGTATTATGATTATTATATATTTAATTGCGTTCTACTATTAACTAAAACATTCTAATTACTCCCCATTGACTGTGGACCCCTCATTCTCCTTTCAGGTGAAGAAGAAAAATAAGTCGGGTGTTAGCGAGGGTTGGGACTCGTGAGTTTGCAAGAGTAGCAGTTTAGCTACCAATTTAGTATTAGTCCTAGCCTTATGTTAATATTCTTAGCTTGTAATAGTATTTTAGTAGATTAATGAGAACCTTTGGAATGATTCTAGTTTGGTTTTAATAAGATTTCAAATAATAATTGACTAAGTGTTAGAGCTTCCGCTTTCGTTTTAAGATCTGTTCATTATAAATTCGTTTATTAATGATTCGTATTGTTGTTTTCTTCGAAAACAACGTTGCTAAAATACGGGTCGTTACAGTTGGTACCAGAGCTGAACTTTAGGTTTACTTCTTCATAAGTAACCCGAAAAATTGTGTGCTTTATTATCCCGAGAGTTTGACATAGTTAGCTATACCACGAGAACTTAGTGAGTGTTGACTCGGGTAGAGCCATGGGTTAAGATGATTTTGATTTCACGATCATTTATTTTTCCTTAGTTGTGATAGCTTTACTTTTCTTTTAATAAGTGTTTCGTTTGGTAGTATGGCAAGTCCTAGTCGATCTTTTGGGACTCGCGACCGTCGTCGCATGCTCGAAAATGATATCCTCACGTTGGCTCAGAGAGAAGCGTGCAAACGCCCAATAACCACTCCTCGTTCGACCGTTTTGCCCGTCATCGCCCCCCGACGTATGAAGGCACTGCGGACCCTGTGATCCTTGAGAAGTGGATTCGGGAAATGAAGAAGCTGTTCGACGCTACAAACTACCCCGATGAAGAAAGAGTTCAGATAGCTGTAGACACCTAAATGTGTCTCTCCAATGTAGAGACTAATGATGAACGTACCATATTTCCATAAGGTCCAACTAAGGGAAATTGACGATGAAAATGCATAACTCAACCAATTGCCTAAACTGTGTTTAAATTGGAAGCAAATTTTAGGTTTTGCGATGATTACGGGATTTATTCGTAATTTTTCTTCATTTTTAGATATTTTTTATATTTTTGCGTGCATTTTTCAATGTTTTATATTCATAAAAAAATAATAAAATGTCTTTTTTCATCATAAAATATTTTTAAAAAATCATAAAAATAATTTTATAATTTATTCATATTTTTCTATATTTTTTATCATATTTTTAGAGCTTTTTATGAATTTTTTAGGATTTTTGCATGCTTAGGGGCATTTTCGTCAATTACGGAATGTTGAAAATTGTTCAGCAAAGCAGATTAGTGTTTTCTATACTTTTCATATTTTTCATAATTTTTAATAATTTTTTGGAGCTTCTGGAGGAATCTAGAACATTCCGAAACGTTCTGGGCATTCCGGCACATTCCGGGACATCCCGACACATCCCAGAATATTCCGGAATATCAAAATATTACAAAATATTTCCTTAATCGAATAAAATCGGATTGTAATCCTGAAAATCACGCGCAAAATCAAGCAAAAAATCAACCCAGATCTGACCAGGACCTTCGCCTAGACGCAGGTCCATATTACAGGACCTGCGCCTAGACGCAGGTCACCAATACTGACCTGCGTCTAGACGCAGGTCATGTTACTGGACCTGCGCCTCGGCACAGGTCTGTAGCTCTTCCGGGTCGAACGTTGCTCCTTCTGGCCTATAAATACACGTCCTTCCAAGCATTCTAACATACGCCAACAACTCCTAGCCTCTTATTGCATTGCATACTTCCATCCCATATACTTATACCACATCAAATCACTCTCAAAACATCACTAAACACATCACAAATCACCAACTCAGTCAACTTTAAACAAGGATTTCATATTCATCGTTGATCTCTCCTTGATTGTTCGATAAAGGCATTATCAGGTACAATTTCTGAAGTCTCTACTTCAAATCTATTCATTTTAAGTTTATTTTATATTTATAAATCAATCAAAATGGTGATCTTTGATAATGGTTAACACGTTTATTAATCTGAATGTTTTATGTGAATTTTAGTGGTTAAATTCATGTCTGTCATATTAATGTTAATACTTTAATTGTTGTTTTAATCTGATCGGCCATGGATTATAAATTTTTAATATTAATGCATAACAATTTATGACTCATATTAATCAAATCTGTTATCATGTATTATTTTAATAGAAACACTTCAGTTATTATGTTGTTGATAAATTTATTTTTAATATAATGGTTTATTTAATAAATTTAATATTTCCAATAATTATCATGATTGTAATACCCTGAAATTTCGGGATATTTTAAATTTTTCATAATTAATTAAATATATAATTAATTGACTATTTAATTGATTATTATTTAATTAATTATTAATTATATGTGTAGCAATCTAATTATTTTACCCTGACCCGAACTTTAATTTTATCTTGCCAAAACCCGAGCCCAATCTTTTCTTTTTCCCATAACCTTCACGACCCCTTTGTCTATTTTCCTTTAATTAATTTATTTCTTTTGATCAATATTATTAAAAAGCCCTTATCTATTTTTGACTAAGCCTAAAACCCATCTTTGTTTACCTATTCTTATTGCTAGATTTTAGGAGATCACCAAACCCTTGCTTCTTGAAGACCCACGACCCCCTCATTCTTTTTCCTAATTAATTTAATTTATTTTGTTTAGCCAATATTATTAATTCTTGTATCTATGTTGGACCTTATCTTAAAAACCCTATTTTTAATCTACCTTTCCTATTTTCACTACTAGATTTTAGGAGGCCAAAATCCCATATTGTTGTTCCTCATACACGACCTCCCTTATTCATTTCCTTTAATTAATTTATTTATCTTGTTTACTAATTCTATTAATTGTTATATCTGTTAACCCTTTCCTAAAAACTCTATTTTTATTCTAACCTTACCTATTCTTGTTACTAAATTATAGGAAACCAAAACTCCCTATTATTACTCTATTTCACGCGGCCCCTCTCGATTTTGTCCCTCCAATTGGTTTATTTAATTTTATTTCATCAATATTATAATTTATATCTAATTAGACCTCCTCCTGAAAACCTATTTTTATTCCAACGCTTCCTATCTTGTTACTAGATTTTAGGAAGTCAAAGCCCACCCTAATGTTGCTTATTCCACACGCCTAACCTAAAGAAGCAACAACAAATTGTTTATTTAATTATTTTTCCTTCCAAGATCAATCATTAAATTACTCCTAATTCTTTCCCATTGTTCCAACCCTTAAAGATTGATCAAGAAACCAAAGAAACCTCAAAATAAATCCAAGAAACCTTGAAATATTCGAACCCCATCCATAATCAAAGGTAATTAGATTTGCTTTACTTAATCAATAAGATAGATTAGCAATATAATTGTTAGAATAGGTTTAATCATGTTTAGAATAGGTTTAGAATTGTTTAGAATTGTGTAGAAAGTATTTTGAACTGATTATTGAATCATAATTAAGAATGTCGAGTGGCATGGTTGTATTCCAAGAAGTTTTGACAAGTTTATTTCATGTTCTTGCCATGTTTCATGATTGTTTAATGATTCTTGTTTAATTAAATGATGAAACTAAATATTGGAAGTATATATATATGTATGCCGTGTGATGTATTGTTGGTCGAATAGTTCTTGGTGGAAAATACGATTTTTATGTTATAATATTGGTCCTTAATTAATCTTGAATGATAATCTTGAATATAATATTTGAATTGATCATGTTATGATGATTTCTTGAATTTGATCTTGATTTTCTTGTTTGCCTTGAAGAGCCGTGTATGTATGTACCTAGAAGGGGTTTATTTTTGTTCCTGTTTGATCTAATCTTGATAATTTAATGTTCTAAGTATAATTTATGATCTAATGTTAAGTTTATATGATTGATTTATGATGATTGCGTTTGATTAATTTAAAGAATAATTTTTGTCCTGTTTCTTTGGATATGTCGAGTGTTATGGTGTTATAAAAATGGGATTTTTATCATGTTTCAAGTATTATTTGTTGATGATTGTTAGTTTATATGTTTAATTGATACTTAATTTGATTTATGGAATTGTTATAATGCTATTTGAGGGAATCGAACTAGTTATTGGTCTTGTTGAGAGGAATGTCGTGTGATACTGATTTGGGAATAGAGTTTTGGGTCAAGTTAAGATGAGCTAGAATTGAATAGAAGTGAAGTTGAGTCAATAAGGAATTGAATTGTGAAAAGGAATCAAGAACAGAACAGAATTGAATTGAAAAGATGATTAACTATGAAGTGACCGCCTATCTAGTGGCACAAGTGCCATGAACATGGGTATAGTCGAAGCCACTGTCCTATCTTCGGATTCGGGACAGTTCTTGATCCCAGTGCTTGGGGAGTAGATCTTCGTGGCTGACCCGGCATGAGCAAGGAAAGTTGAGGGGAGTAGATCTTCGTGGTTGACCCCTTACGAGCATATGACTGGTCACGGATTAGCACATGAACTGAATAGAATAGAAGAGTCAATAGAAGTGTCAAGTGGTCTAGAACGGAATGAGTTGGTATAGAAGGTTTTGGTTTATTATGTTATGATTATTTTCCACTGCGTACTTGTTTGATGATGTTTATGTATGATTACATGATGATATGTTGTCTGTTTGATTGATCTGCTCTAATGATTATGTTTCTAATTGTGTTCTACTGATTAAGTAGAACAATCTAATTACTCACCACTGACTGTGGACCCCAAAATCCTTTTCCAGGTACATGTGGTGACTGAATTGGGCTACGCATGGGCTGGGATTGTGAGCTAGCCAGCTTAGTAGTTGACCCTGTCGATTAGTTTTAACTTATGTTTTATTGTTATTAGAGGACTATTCCTTACTCTGTAGTAATTATGGACTTTGGACTATTATTTATATTGGATTATTTATTAGTTTTATTGAATAATATGATTAAGATTAGAGCTTCCGCTGTAGTTTATGAATTTGATCTTAAAGGTTTTTAGAAGTTAAAGATTTGTAATGTTGTTTTCCTCCGAAAACAACGCTGCTAAATTACGGGTCGTTACAATGATAATAATCTTGATTAATTTATGAGTCATATTAGATCTGGCCTGATTATGAATGAAATTACAATTATTGTTGTTAACGTTGATATGATATCTGGTTTTTAAGTATTAAAAGTCGCATATAATTAATTCATTTGTGTTTTATTTGTGTTTATATTGATTGAATTGCACATCAAACCACTTCTCCTGGAACACACTTTGAACCTGCACATATTTATTTTTTATTTTTTTATTTCTTTCATTATATGTTTTATTCATATTTTACTTGATTTATTTTCTTAGGATTTAATACGGACTTAATTCAAAGTGGTCACAATAATAGTCCTAACATGTAATAATTAAACCCACATAGTAATATGCGCTCTTTAGGGTATAATATGGGATATTTGTTAATTCGGGAATAATAACAGTATGACCACAAAAAGAGACCTAGTAGAGACCGCTTAAAGGCGGGCGGGCCCAATGTACGATTGGCCCGTAACCTGTCCCCGAACCCATACTCTGGTGCATGACCATATGGGGCTGATTGCTCCTGGCTTTCGGTACTTCTTCGGTGTCCGTGGACCGTATAAAACGCACGGTGGCGACTCCTACTAGATCGTATTCACGTACGGCATTAACGAGCAATCAAAAAACTCGTGAGACGTAGGCGGACGGAAACGAACCCTACAATAGCAAACTACTATCTGAGACTAGAAGTCGACAATTGGTGGACTACAGTCGGACCTCAACAAGGATCGGTAAGAGGTATGCCATGGGCTGATTTCACCACGAAGCTCCAAGAACGTTTCTACCCTGACGAACTTCGTTGGCAGAAGCAGGAAGAGTTTCTGATGCTTAATCAAGGAACCATGTCCGTGCAAGCTTACACGGATAAGTTCACGGAGTTGTCCCGTTTTGCTACTGTTGTGATTCCCTCCGAAGCTGAAAAGTTGAAGAGGTACATCAATAAACTGGACCCCCGCATCCGAGTGCATGCGATCAGCAGCGGCGCATCCACATTTCAACGAGCTTACGACGTTGCCTTAGAGATCCATGCATCTTTGGCCGAGGAAGAAGCGACAAAGAAAAGAGACCCCACAAGTCAACCTTCTATGCCTGCAAAGAAATCGCATTACGAACCAGCAAGTGAACCACAACAATTGTTCGACCAGCCAGCCTATCAGCAAGGACCGAAAGTCTGCAAAGGGTGCAAGAAAGATTTTCACCCCGGAAAGTGGTGTGATGGGTCAGCAATTGTGTGCTTTAAATGCGGACGAGAAGGACACAAGTCTTTGACCTGCCCAAATGGGCAACAAGCTACAATCGTGAACAAGGCACCAGTGAAGAACCGTATTTTCTGCATGACTCAGAAAGAGGCAGAAGCGCAACCTGATGTGGTCACGGGATTTTGTTTGTCATCGGGATTTTAAGGATGTTCCTATGGTCATCGCTGGAATGCAACTGACAACAGACTTAAAGGAATTTCCGATGATAGAATTCGAAGTAATTCTCGGAATAAACTGGTTATCCAAGTATCAAGCGGCAATTCGAAGCAGAGATCAAGCGGTGAGTCGCGTGGGCCCAAAGGAGAGCGGATAACCTACCCTGACACCACAAGCAAGAAAGGCGTGAAGATCATATCCGCAATGGAGAGGCGGAAGTTCCATCAGAAAGGCGAAGTGGTATTCTTACGTCAAGTAAAGGACATCTCTAAAGAAGAACAACTCGACGCGGTCCCCGTGAGGCTGTGATAAAAGTTCCTGCGAACTTTTTTTCCAAAGAGATATCAGGAATACTTCCAGGAAGGAGGAAGGAGTTTAACATTGATCTAGTTCCGGGAATGTCGCCTGTACCAAAGAATCCCTACAGAACGGCGTCAGCAGAACTCAAAGAACTAAAGACCCAGTTGCAGCAATTTCCTAATTCATCGTTCTCTTTCTCCTTTGTTTCGTTGCTTTCATGCTTGTGCTTTCTTTTGAAATTTCGAGGACGAAATTTTCTTAAGGAGGGGTGACTGTAATAACCCTAAATTTTGGGCTATATTAAATTTTTATTTAATTACTTATGTTGATGGCTCAATGATTCGATTCAAAACAAGCCAAAAACCCCCTGACCCACCAAAACCAACACGACACCCTATTCTTTCTTTCGGTTATCTTACATTCTCTCCTTTGGCCTCAGCCTATTAGGTTCCCAAATTTTCACCTTTAAGTTACTCAAGGTTGTGGACCGACTCAAATTTAATGTGGAACGAGTTGGCAAAGTAGGGGTTAGAAGTAATTTTAGTCCCTTCTTGGTAACCGGACTTGAAAAGGCTTTCCATTTGGTTTATGGCCCATTGATTCAAACTAAGCCCAAATTAAAACCCGAGCCCAAACTTTTACCTTGCATTACTCAAAATAGGGCCAAAGCCCAATCCCACCTTTCTACATAAGCCCACACGTCTCCCCCCTTCACTTGGACTAAATATTTGTTTTTTTTCAAATCTATTAATTAATAGATATGAATTAAGCAAAATCCTTTTTTTTTAAATATTCTCTACCTATTTTTAGGAGTTCACTCAACCATCCAAAAATCTATAAAACTCCCCCATAAAACCAATCTCACAGCACCCTCAAAAGAACAACACCACCATAATTATTTTCATTCTCCCTCAAAAACAGCTAAACACAAAAACTCCTAAAGGCCTTCAATTCAATTCTAAAGATCAAGAAACCAAAAGATTGAAGCAAGAAACCAAGCCTTGTTGGAACTCATCAACACACGGCCAACCCAAGCAAAGGATTCGAATTCTTGTACTTCAAGTTAAGGTAATTAGATGTTTTACTTAATTCTAGAATAGATTATATATGTAATTGATAGAATATTTTTAGAATTACATAGAATTGTTTGGAATTACTTTTGAATGAGTTGAATTGTTATGATGATTGATTCCTAAATTGTCGAACCACATGTGATGAATGTTCAAAGTGTTATTTTGATGTTTCAACATGATTTTATGTATGATCTATGATTCTTGCTATGATTCTTGATAAATTAATTGATGAAGTATTATGCTTATGGAAAAATCGAATCTTGCTTATTTGTTCTTGAAATTTTCGAGTGGTTTAAGTCTAAAATAATCAATTTTTTTTATCTTAATCTTGTTCTATCTTTAATTATTAAACGTTCTTGAAATTAACCCTTGTATTTATTTAAGTTCTTGAATTAAAGAATGAATTTTGGTTTGAAAAGGGAAAAATGTCGAGTAGCAAAAGGTTTTTAATTAAATTTTGGCCCGAATTTGATTAAATTATTCAAGAATGAATTTTTATAAATTTAGAACAACTTAATTTGTAATCTTTTGTTTTTGACTAATTAAAATCTTGAAAGTTAAAACTATTTAAAAATTATTTGGAAATAACCGTGTGAATTAAAAATATAATACGAAAATGAGCTCTTCAAATTAAAGTTTGGATTTTTATTAAATCAATTGAATTTAAATAATTTAAACTACGATTATTTATTTTAAATTTATTAATTAAATTCTTTTATTTTATTTATTATAAAAACCGTGTATTTTGTTAAATAAAATTGAATTATGTTAATAATTATTTAATTTAAGTTTTTATTAAATTATGCAATTACTTGTTTTATTTAATTTATGATTATGAATTGATATGATTGTTTAATTGTTACTAAGTTTAGTAGTAAAGTTAGGTTGTTGACCTAGAGTTGACTAAGTAGCAAGTTAGGTTGACTTAAAATTAGGGTTTAAGTCCAAATAAAATAATAACATAATAATGAAGGAACGAAAACAGAGTAAGAGGATATTGTTTTGTTTCGATCTCTGGCTAGGAAAGACTTGGTATTTAAGATGACCGATATACGTGCCGCACCTCTCTTTCCTGGGATTTCGGAATTGACGGCTGGCATATACTGATAATTGGAATTGACGGACATTTATGTCGATAATTAAGGAATTGACGGCCGGTATGAGCACCATATAAAATACATAATAAATAATGAGGAAAGATGATGATGAGAATTGAGATAATGAAAGATGAGAAATTGATTAACTATGAAGTGACCACCCGTTTAGTAGCATTAGGGTCACGAACACGGGCATAGTCGAAGCCACTGCGCCACTGCGAAATGGTGTCAGTTCTAGATCCCAGAGAAAGGAAAGTTGGGGAAAAAGTTCCCCTACGAGCATATGACGGGTCATGGATTAGAATGGAAGAAAGAAATTGGAAATTGATTAATTAAGAATCTAAAGAAGTCTAAAGTTTTGAGGTGACCTTAGCAAGTGGTTAGAATGATTTTGGTTTAGATTGATGGAATGAATTGGGAAGTTGATAATTAAGATTTTAAGAAGTCTAGAGTCTTGAGGTGAAATTTCTTCGTATTTTTCTAATTACTATCCTTACCATGTGAAAGGGTGGTATTAGATACGAATGAATATTTGTGAAAAAAATTAGATAGTTAACTTAGCACCAACATGGGACTGAATTTTGATTTTCCTTCCAAATCTAGTTATAAATTTATTCCCATTACCTCCATTTATGATTTTCATTCCAAATCACTAAATAAATATATCTAATGTTGTAATTTTAAATTACATCTATATTGTAAGCTTATAGAGTTCCTGAATTATGAATATACAAAACCAAAGTAAAATTAAATTAACTATTTAACTTAGAATTTAAAGTAACTATTTCTAGAAAAAAGTTATAGTTACTTTCTCAAAAAACAGGCATTTAGGGGGACTAGCAAAATTTAATTTCCATGATACCTTCATATAAATTCTCAATATGTTTTTTTTTTCATAGTCTATGAATGGCTTATTTTATACTCCCTTCATCCTAAAAACTGCTCCACTTTGATTAAATTGTCAAAGCTTTATTTTTTATCAAAATGAAAATTTTTTTTTCTTTTAGAAGGATAGAGTATTTAATTTTAAAAATATATGTATATCTTTATCACACTATATATAACTACTATTTACATATCTAACATTGTAATTTTATACGAAGTATTACATATCTAATGTAATTTTACATTAATATATAGTTCCCGAATTATGAATATACAAAACTAAACTAATTATTTAACATAGATTTTAAAACATATATATCTTACGTAATTTTTCTAGAAAAAAGTTATAAAAATATTTTCCTAGAAAAAAATTATGCTAAAAATTTATATATCTACAAATATGAATTAAAGATTCGGTACATAATTTTTAAAATAGTATAAAGATTATTCTCATATCTACAACAAGTAATTTATGGCACGTACAATGTTTAGCTTAGAAAAGTTATTATTATGCTTATATATATTGCGGGTAAGATAAAAAGTTATTATTGTGCTTATAGATTTAGCGAATGCTGTGACAGATAAAACAAGTTCTTCATATTAGATTAATATAATAACATTTAAGCATGATTATTATTAATTTATTTTTCAATCAAATAAATAACATTATAAAAAACTAAAAGAGCTAGAACGAAATAAAATTCATGCAAATATCATAAAATAATATTAAAATTATATTATTTAATTTTTGAATTAGCCACTATTGCGATTGGTGAATAATATTTCAATAATTAACTTTTGTTCATGTAAATGAGTCCTTTACCGTAAATTGACTTATTATTTTCCTAAAGGATTAATAATTGATAGTTTGATTTATAAACCGTGCATTGCACGAGTATTATGCTATTATATATATAAACCGGATAAGCCGGTTGTTAAAAAGGATGATCCGTATCTGGTCCGATTTTTAGTTTAAAAAATCCAATACCAGATCTGATTTTTAAAAACCGGATCGAAAACCTTTACGGATTTTTTTGCCCGGCCCTAAGTTTAACCTAAATAAATCGATTTCCCTCCCTCTTTCTTCGAGGGACTCTCCTCGCCTCCTCCTCTCTCCTTGCACGACCACTGGCCATCGATTACGATTTCCACCACCGTATGCTCAACTCACCCCAATGCGTCGACTCTACTCCTCCTCAGTTGCTGCTCTGCTTACTAGTTGCTCCACTCATTCAGTCATTCTCTAAAAATGTTGCTTGTATTTTGATTTTGTTAATTAGTTGTTGCTTGTATATTGTACTCTATTAATCTTTTCTTTTAGGAAAACCTAACTCCCTAAGTAGCTAATATCGGAATTAGTCAATATTATTTCTTAACATCAAAATGTATATGTTAGTATTTATTTGCTAGATTCATTTATAATTGTTTTATTTTTTAATATCATAATTATTTTTTAGAATGTTCGATTAATTTCAGAATTATTTTTTAATTTTAGAATTAATTTCAAAAGTTAGAATATTATAAACTTAGGATATTAAAATAATTTCTAAAATTAGAAACTTAGAATGTTATTGTATTTATCTCAAAAACTACAACAGATCTCAAGACCCCCTTGTAGAAGGCTACAAAGAACAACGATGTGAAAGACGAGGGGGATTCATCAATGTTAGATCTCATTAACTATCATAGTTTTATTGAGTTTGAATTTTATTTGATTCAATTTGCTTTGTATTTATTGGCTTTAATAACTTTTGTAGATGTTGTATGACTTTTTTCTCAATGAATTGATTTTATTTCAAAAAACAAATTCATGTAATATTTTTTATTAAAGCTATTATTAGCCAAACTATTATGCTATCATTTATGGCCTTACCCTGGCAAACATGGCCCTGCCTATTAAATACTCTAGCCAATTAATAACTTGTTAACTTGATCCTAACTGCATTCTCATCAGATTAACTTTTCAAATTTTTAAAAACAAAAGCTAACGCTATAGCCAACTTAAAAAAATCCTGAAGAGTAGGAAGATTATTGATGAAGGTGGAGGTTGGAGCACAATGCAACACAAGCGCAATTTTAGCATTCAGAAAATGTTCGATAAGTTAAGATAAGGGGAGAAAGTCCAATGGAAAAGAGCCATTTGTAACAACAAAGCTACCCCCGAGACTGTCTTTATTCTGTCTTGCTATTCATGATAGGCTAACTACTAAGGAGCGGCTGGTTAAGCGACACATTAATGTTGATCCTATATGTGTCCTATGCAAAAAAGAGGAGGAAACTTTAAAATATATATTTTGTTAATGCGAATACAGTAGGCAAGTGTGGGAAATGATCTTGGATAACCTGAGTTTCTCCCCGGTGTGCTACAAGATGCAAGATGCTTTGAAGATTGCAGATAAATGCGGCATGAAGAAGACTACTAAGGCCAATCTCTTTACTATATGTTTATCTGAGACGGTCTATGAAATTTGGTTAGAAAGGAATAGCAAAGTTTTTAATAATACTTGTAAAAGTGTAATGATGCTTTATAGGCAAATTGTATTTAACGTAGCTTGTATAACTAATGATACGGAAAGAGTGTTGCTTATTCATTAGTCATGGTGTTGACAATGAATGGGCCGATCTGGTCGATTTTTCTAGTTAGTATTTTGTGGGCTTTTGTTGTTCTAGCTTAGATGGATAGATACTTGGGAGCATGGTCCATATTTGGGTCTGTGATCCTAGATAATCACCTCTGGTTTGATGTGTAGATTGTATAGTTTACTTTTTCTTTTTTGGTTAATAAAAGTCTTATTTCCCACAAAAAAAAACCCTTAAATTCAAAAGTACAACTTTCATTATAAAATGAAGGGCCAACATCTTTACATGAGTCAATCAAAATGATTGTGAAAAATGAAGGGCCAACATGAAGGGCCAAAATCTTATTTCCCATACCCCCAAACACCCCCCCCCCCAACAAAAAAAAAAAAGAGAAAAATGATGAATATATACAAGCATTAAAATGGGTGTAAACCCCTAGTAGGTCGGCAAACATGATTACGCTTACGAGCATGATCCACACTGCGATGCTGTGTTCGACAGGCGTAACCATACCAGCAGTCTTCCCGGTTTGCAGCCTCTGGTGGTAGAAGCTGCAACAATTTGCGAAAAAATATCAAGAACTTCTCAGTCATCAATAACCATAATCGAAAGAAAAGGCTTAAAAGATAAGAATATCTAAAAGAACCATGTTAGTGATTTCAAAACATGCTAGCAGATGTAGGAATGGTTACAATTAGACTGAAGAAACCAAATGATTTGCTTACAATAAGTTCGAGTTTAGGTAAGTTCTGATATGCCCAAAAAAGGTTTGCCGCTCTTACAAAATAGCATCTAATAAGTTAAAAATACAGTTTGATAAGTTTTTAAGAGCCAAAATAAGTTGGAAAAAAAAGACTATATATGAGCTACTGTGAAACCTTACTAACCCATGACTATGTTTACTTGAACCATTAAATTTTACAAGTGTATCAGCAGTATAAAGTAAAGAAAGCAATATAATCATTGATTTTAAAATCATAAGATAAATGTACAAATGTCATTTTATCATCATCACAACTCAGATGCCATTTTTAAAAAACTTATTTGAGCTACTAGCTCTCAACTTAACTTATCTGAATTATTATTCCTAATAAAAGTGAAAAGGAGAAAGGCCCTTATTGGAACAGTAGGGAACAACTGCTTACAGATTTTAAAGTCAATTTACCCAAAAAAAAAATTGAGGATACAAAAACGATGTATGCAAACTAGTAACTCATTGGAACAGTTTAGGGAACAAGTGCTTACGTGGGTAGGCAACGATATCCGGAACCAGTACAGCAGAAATGAAATCAACTTGTCGTAACAATCACTGCACAAAACAGGACCAAAAATGTGGCAGCAAATTTAGCTTAATGGGTAACTATTAAATGATAGGGGCATGCATTAGAGCATGCTAACAATGTACATTATATTAAGATCAGTGGCGGATCTAGAAAAAATGTTTAGTGGGGTCAAAATGCATTTGATAAATTTAATAGGGTCAATAATTCTAAATAATAGAGGAAATTTGAAAATTTTCTAAATTTTACAAGAGAAAAATTTACACATTTAGGTTCAAGTGAGGTCAACGGACCCCACTAGTTATAAGGTGGATCCGCCACTGTTAAGATGAAAACGAAACAACGTATTTCTTTGAGGTTCTCCCACTTTAGCAGTCATGCATTCCCAACTTGAAATTAGCAGAAATGTACATTATATTCTTGTATGTAATTCCCATTTGTGTTAAACAGAGCTGTCTAGGATCACCCAATTTAGAAATGAGCTAAACTTGAAAAGAAATGTAAACAACTAAAACTACTAGACCAGGAAATTAGTGAATATTATCAATATTTCTTGACAAGCTAACATTAGACATGAAAATGAATCACAATGTCTAACATAGCAAATGCTTGCATATTATAGTAATCTTAGGATCTCACTATTTACAATCTTTTGAAGTCCATTTTTGTGCTAGATCTGAACAATCAGTGACAGCTATGTTTCAGTGATGGAAGCACAATGTGTGATGTAAAGCTCTAAATATGTATTGCAACTAATTTGATAAATTCAAATAAGCAAGTACACAATCATGAACATTTTCTTTAAAAATCAAGGTTGGATATGATAATCAAGGCCTTGAGAGCAAAACAGCACAAAATCTAACCCTATTATAAAGAGTTCTCAGAAGGAACACTTACTTGCAGACATTTGTACTCGCAGTTATCATCTCGTCATGTCTCAAAGGCAGTCTTGAACGATCTGCGGTTACAAAACAGGTTCAGGGATGTGTATAAATAGCTGGGAAAAGAAGATGCATTTCCTCAAAAATCAGAGAATTATAAAGGTTCTCTGGGCAAGCAATTAACTGAGAGTGTGCCCTTTGACAAAGCACAAGTGTACACATCCTGCCTCAGAGAATACAGAATGCAGGGTATGTGCAAAAAGCATCTTCATTACATGTTTTAATCACAATAACACCCAGCACATAAACAAATAAACAACAGTGACAATTTAATCACTAGCTGATTTTAGGTAAAGTACAGTGTATACAAAATCAACTTTGTTGAACAAACAATTATCAATAAGGGTTGCAAAAATCCAAATTGAAATGCTTTTCGCTGTTTCCAGTCCTTAAAGCTCTATTGAACATACATATGGTGAGGGCCAGGATAAATTAGGTATTCTATTGGACATTGATTTCAGTGGTAAACTACTGATGACCAAAACAGGTAAATGCAGATCAATTACTACTTCCTGATAAAAATATTTTCCACCCTTTCCCTAATATTTACTTTTTACATTGCAAATTGAGTTTCTAATCTACACGCACCCACCCAACCTTATCCAAAGTTGTGTTAAAATAGCAAGGAACATTGGGTCTTCATACATGATCCAACAACTAAGATTTAAAAATTCCGACGAATGTGTATTTATTTATTTTGGTTTGCATGTGCATATGTTTTAGAACTGAATGTGCTTACGTTGTCTTTTACAAAAACCTTCTAAATCAGAAAATAAAACTATACACATCTAGTCCAAAATATGTGCACACTCAATTCTAAAAATATTCACAGTCGCACATCAATCCTTCTCATACACTTTTTACACACATCTCAATTGATCTCCTCCCTAACAGCCCACATTGCTTAATGTGCTGTTCTGACTTAATCACCATTCAAGGAGTGATAGTCTGCAAAAACACTAGATTGTTTAACAATCAACAGAAAAAAATGACTGAGAGATGAAGGTAATTGAATTTGCAACAACAATCGATTTCAAGATTTTCAACAATATCTTGTATCCATAACTATATATTGATTTTTGTTTCACCATTTATTGGGTTGAATTTGTGGTAAGAATACCTTGTTGTCACTTTACAGCTTTCACTTTATGCAAAACATATGTGGAGGAACTGAATTTAAACTACTACAATTTTCACCGTTGTCTATAGACGCAGCTCAATTTTCCGGCTACATTGACTTATTGATCCAACATTTTTTGGCAATAAAAGAGATGATATGCTTCTGAATTATCAGCTGAAATGTAAGAGAAGTTCCAATGGAGCATGTCACTGAGAGGGAAGTTGTGAATTTGTGCCAAGAAGCCAATGTGCCAAGGATATTTTAGCATGGAAATTCATCTATTAGGTAGTGAATGCTAGTATCACAAAACTAATTGGCTCAAATATTATTCTTGGTTTACACGAACTTAGTAAGCATCATTAAAAAAAAAGAACTTAGTAAGCATCATTACCTAGTGCAATTGCATGACAAACTCTCTAATTAATTTTCTGCCGCACCACTATGCCCAGCCCAGTGGATGAGATCAAAAGTACACTTCAGCAAAACCTTAAGGATATGCCAGAGGGGTAATGACACAGAAAAACGCAAGAAAAAGATACTCTAGAAAAGGCAAATTTGTGTACTTTTGCTGAAACAATCAGCATGATCACCACCTATGTTGCACAGAGTTGGGGACAAGGACAAAAATGATACGGGCATAGGGATTTAAAACGTAAAAGTTAATGATTCGATGAAAATGAGTATGGCGAGATCATTAACAGAAGTATCAGTATTGTCCCCAATACAGAGACGAATAGGACACGGGGACAACAGTCAAATGAAGTACCCGTGCTACATAGATTACACTAAATCATCCATCAAGGATATGTAATGCAAGAAAGCACAAAATCACCTCTACAATCTTCTGCAAATATATCAGTACAAAAAGCACTTAACAATACCAATTTCTCGGTTGTTGAACTTTATAACCCACTCTGAAATTACATCCTGTAGTGTTTTACCCATCTGTCTTATGCACCGATCTGTGATCTGTAAATGATCGTATTAGGAAAGAAGCAAACGGAAATGATTCAAGTAAGAAGAATTTAAAAGCATCAAGTTAATGAAATACACACATTTTGCTCAAATTGATTCTTTTCATGCACTAGAGGAGGGATGCTGGATACTCTGCGCTCTGAAATCTGAAAGGAAACAGAGAGCAAAGTGAATTATATATGTTTATTATGTGCAATTAATTTAATTTACCTTGAATATAAAAAATAAAAAATAAAAAAGAACAAATTTGTTGTGCAATTCCCCAATTTGTTAAAGAGAACCAAAGAAACTGCAAAACCCAAATGAGAAAATGTGCTAACATAACATGCAACAAAGTGAAAAGGAAGACATACTCCAAGCCTCCAAATTTGGGGAAGGCAACTTACCTTCCAGTACCTAACAATTCAAAGAAAATTAACAAAGAAGATTGCCATTCATGATTGACAAGATCATCTCAAAGCCAAGAACTTGGAGCAGTAAAACAATGTCTTATGCAGGAAGAACCCAATTAGTCAACTCCATATTCCTAAATCTCCAAACATATGGCATCAATGTTCATACTCCTTAAAGAAGTAATAGGAGTAATAGCAAGTGTAGAAACTTTCTATGGTCTGGGCAAGCTGTCTCATGAAAAACTTCTATTGCCTAGGATCTAGATTGCAGTAAGAACCGAAGAAGAATAAAGGAGGCTGGGATTCAAGGAAAGCCACTTATGGAACATAGCTTTGCTGGCAGATACATATGGAACATAGGCACAAAAACTAACTAAATGTGGGTGAAATGAATCAATATCTATATAAGGAATAAAGACTGGAAAAAACTACACCCCAGGTGAAAATGCAAGCTGATATTGGAGGAACTTGTGCAAAGCAAAAGAACAGTTCAGAAAAGGGTACAGTATGGATAAATGGAAATTTAGTGAGAAGGGATACACAGATCCAGTGGGTATGAATGGTTGAGGAAAAACCAATCACATGTCACATGGACTAATGAAATAGACTCAATATTTCCTACTCATAGCTTTATAAGCTGGCTAGTAATGTGGAAGAGAATACAAACCAGAAACAGATTGCTGAAATATGGCCTAATAATCCAATACCCTGCCCCCCTGTATGGAGATGAGCAAGAAAGTGTACAACATCTATTCTTCCAATGCACATAATTTCTGAATTTTTATTATTTTCAGAAATTAATTACTCGTATGTTTATTTTGTTGTTATTTACCTTAACAATTATCCTTATCAATGGTATTTTGGTTTATTAGTGTTTTAGGTGATTTTTGTACTTGGATATGAACAAAATAGCATAATAAGGTAGGAGTATTTATATTAGGAAAGGAGGAGAAGAGAATTATCAGAGATTATCTGGTGAATTTGGGTATTTTGAGACTTGTGACCTAAAGTCACTATTTTGGAGATTTGCAACCTCAAGTTGCTAAACTATCTTTTGTATTCAATCTTTGAGTTATTAATCACATATTAACATTATTTCCTTTTCTCTTAATATCATTATACGCAATTTCTTTGCTATCATCTTCCTGTGACTGTTCATTCGTGCCCCAGAAAACCACCATTCCATTCGCATATTTCCAGAATCATCAGTCTGAATTCTTGGGTGTATTACACTACACACTCCAGGGCAATACACGAACCTAGAAAGCTTCAGTAGGTCGATGCAAAAGCCAACTGTTATGAACTGGATTAATGGATTGGTTTTGAGATTACAAAGATGATGACTAGTATTATTACTATAGAAATTACAGTAAAATGTAGATGGTATTCAAGCTTTCGAGAGGCTTGATTCTCTCCCAGATACAAGCTTTCGAGTTTCGGCTTCCCAAGAAGTCCAGAACTAAGAGATCATTTAACAATTTTTACATGACTTCTCTCTTCCTAATCTTCCCTATTTATGGAAAACTACTAACTCACAAACCTTACTAGATTCTTCTACAAGCTACTAATTACAACTTATTTAGTTATTTACGTATTTCCGAAAATACCCTCCCAAGTGCCTACTAATATAAATGCATAACACCAACCAAAGGGAAATTCAGGAATCAAGTCATACAGAGCTGCCAGGTAGCACTGATTTACCACATCTGGACTCAGAGAAATGCAGCAACCTGGAAGCAGGCCATACTGACTGCAGATAAACTGATTGAGAATCTAAGAACACCAGTGTACTGAAGAACCAGCAGTGTAATGCCAAGGAAATCAGTAGAGAAAGATAAGCAATGGTTTAGTCAGTTATTAGTAGAGAGTGGAAAATATAAAATGTGAGGCTTTTGTGAACAAAGGCTTACCTCTATAACGTAGTATTTTATTTTTGAGATAAATAAAAGCTTACCTTTCATCCAATAAAAAAAAATGTGCTAACACCAGCAAGAAAAAATGAATCAAATTGTATATACCTAAAACGAACTGATAAGGTTATTACAGAATGGAAAATGGAATACAAGCAGGGAAACAATTTGTATTCTTTTCTACTGCTAAACAACATAAACTACTTTAAGAGGGATCAAAATAGAACTTGGAAAGTCCGAGTAGGTAATTAACAGTGACAATTGGGCAAAGGCCACAAAGGAGAGACAAACACATTGGAGAAGATAGTTAGGGGGACTTGTAGTGGAACTTCAAGAAAGGTAAAGTTGGAATTTGTCAGGTTGTTTGCTTGGAATTCCATTTCCAATTTATGCAGCATTGAATCTTCCTAAATCTCTCAACCTTCATTATCCCATTCCCCCCTCCCCCTCCCCACCCCCCTTCCACCCAAAAAAAATATATAATAAAATAAAATAAAAATAAATCTACCTAATACCTAAACAAAAAGATGTATAACAGCCCTTTGCAAGCAATTGACCAAAGATTGAACCTGAAGCCGTAATCTACAAATTTAACATATTGTAAGATTTTTACTCTGAAAACCTAATTCCCCATCTTCAATAAGTAAAACCTGAGCATTCCTCTGCTTTGCGAGCAAAAAATCCGCTAATGCACAAAGATCTTTCATAAGTTCCACCTTTAAGGACACTTGTTATGAACTCAATATTAGGAAAGAAAAAGGTATTCGAGGTTAAAAACTTGGATGATCCATTGATCCTATATAAAGTTTTAATTTTTGAGAAACAATAATTATGTTCTCCATTTGCTTTCAATATTCACAATGCTTGCGATCTTCACTTACTATGAGGCTATATTTTAGAAAATAAAAGAATTTACTTCACTTCAATATTAAAGGATCCAGTTCAGTTGCTTGAATTGGTAGATACCATCGTAGAAGCCTGTCTCTGGGAGGTTAAGGTCCCTTTATAGGTGCAAAATTGAAAATTTCACCAGCTGCAAGCACTGGATAGGACTAACACTAATGATGATATGATAGTGCTCCAAAAAGTGATGATCTAGGTTGGCTATCTCTCTGGGCATTAGTATGTTTCTTGACACAAGGATGAAGTCTGCTCGCTTGTCTTCCTTCCTTCTCAGGTAACAATATGGCACATAATCTTTCGACAAAGTTATTAAATCTGCAAGAGAAGCTTTGGGTTTGCCTCCACACTATTTCTGGTAGTGGCAAGCACACTTTCAGTTGTTGGACAGGTTAAACAGAAGAAATTGGTATGATAGTCTGGTTTTAAGGAAACTTAATTATGACTGGTTTGTCAGGAATTTGAATGTTTAGGGAGCAACATGCTGTAAAATCTATTCAGTAGCACCCCCACCCCAAACAAGGGAATAAAAATCAATAAACCTACTAAAACGAGTCCCCAACAGGAAGTCAGAAACTCAGAATCACTGAATACTAGTAAAAAGAATTCCTGTAAACTCTTTGAAAATAAAAATTATTTAATTATGATTGTATATTAATTTATTTTTTTTAAGCTCAGACAACCAAAGGCACAGCAACATGAATTTGAAGCACACTTGATACAAAATTAAAAGATTGCAGGGAACCCGATTCCAACTACACCCCAAAGAGAGCTAATGCTGCTGATAGTACACACAACCAAAGGAAAATGCAACGCTACTTTAAAACATACAGGTCTGAATAATTCAAAGCTGCAGAATGAGCGAAGATCTGTCCCACTAACTCCCTGATTCCGCCAATAAGCACCACAAAATGCTCTATCGCAACCTAAACCTACAAGAATGAGCAACCAGAATCAAGGACCAGATGTTCAAAACCAACTTGTCATCAAAAATATAAACATAATGCAGGTAAGTAAAGTCGAGGATTAGAATTCAACCTAGGCTTGTTCTAAAAGTTGTGTTTATCTCAAGTTTACCACCAGTATATCAATATTTTCAAGATTGTAAAGTTCTCAGGAAAGCTAAAGATCAAAAAACAAGTGACTGCATGACTGGGTTTAATAAATAGGGGGCATAACAAACTAAACAAAGTGTTTACAATGCTGTGGAACGTTAATGTCGGATCTCAAGGGCATCATTCCTCCACAATCATGACATTGCAAATGGACAGTACTCTCACTGCAGCAAAAACCCCCAAGGTGACTCCCTACAGTGAGCAAAAGTTGAATCATTAAGAAAGGAGGCCAAAGTAGGAATAATAGAATAAATAAATGATTATTTGCAAAGTGAAGCCAATATAGCACAAGATGATTTCACTATCCAGTTGGCACATCATTTAATTATTTAATCAGCAATCATTTAATTGCACCAATCATTTAATCAGCAATCCAATTACAAATGTAAAAATACTTAAAATAAGAGCCAATACAGTGATAATTACTAGTGCCAGGCAAAATCACAGTAGCAAATTTGCAACCATTCACAATCATGCTTTCTAGAGTAACAAGTAAAAAGCTGAATATATAGATTACATATGATGCAAATCAGACTAACATTTTTTTTTGAGGGATAAAATCAGACTGTAACATGGAACAGCAGAAGATTGCATTTTTTTTGATAAAAAACGAAGTTTTAAGGGCATCAATCTTCAAAACTGTAACTTTAGTTATTATATTTTTGGTGTTTAGAGAGCCACAAGGGCGGGGATGAGAATCGGTCCCAGTATCTCCTGGAACCGGGAGAGAAACTCTTACTACCAGAGCTAGCCCTCACTCTCGTAACTTTAGTTATTATGACTTGAGCATCAATTTTGAGGGGTTGTGTGACCTTGTGTCAGTTTGAATAAAGACATGTTGATGTGAGTTTTCGAGAAATCTGTGACAATTTGCCTTTTCAAGTAGCAAACTTTTCAAATTTGCTTCAGGTGATATGTGATACTCTATTTATAAAAATACCAAAAAACAAGTTATGAACACTTACAAAGAGCGGGAAATCAAATCACATGTCAAATACAAATGGTTAGAACATAAAATAAAACAAGATTCATAATTTTATAATAAATAAAAAAACATTATTACAGATAAAAGCTTTTCATATTACCACATTGAGGACATGGTAGATCCGGTGCATCAGTCTCTTCAGTAATTGGTGAAGGTGAACGTGCCCTCTTTGGACGATTCTTTTTTCCATTTGTAATGACCTAAAAACACAAATAATATAGTTGTTCTGAATAAAACTTAGACTTGATGCCATCAACTTACGATATATTCTTTATTTTTTTAAAGGAACTAAGATGAGATAAGAGACTCTTTACCTCCTCTAATTTCTTTGCCATTCACACCCATCCCTCAACCCACCCACCCAAAAACCTAAAATCATAGAGCAACAACACTAGTTTAGTGGAATTCTTGGAAGTTCCAGTGTAGGTCATGTACTTTAAGGCAATTTTTAAATGTTTAAGGGCATATTAGGGATAGCAACTAGGTGGGGGAGAATATGGATACCCCATCTTCCATCCATATCCATCTATAATTTCGCTACTCACCACCCATGTGGGGATACATCCAATACCCATACCCATTCAAATTCGCTCCACACCCAAATAAACTAAATTTCGCCTATTGTTCCCCAAAAAAAAAGCTCAAGCTTATAATACAAACTCAATTATACCAATTAGGAAATACAAATGTTATTTGTATTTGTACCAAATGAAGGATCACTAAAAAAAACAAAGCTTTAGTCCAAAAAAAGTTAAGGTCAACTAGGCATGAACTATTATGAACTTATCAATGCAGACATCTGCATAAAAATATGATAACCAGTCTCCATCTCATATGACAAAACCATTTAGTTAGTTCTCCCTCTTCTTATTCTCAATGGAAATAATCCCCACCTACCTTCTTCACGATAACCTCATTTTCTTATGTTCCTTTTTTGTATGTCCACACTCCACACATCCAATGCAGCATGCCCAGACACATTAAATTATGAACATGACAATATTTGAAATCCCAAACCCAATTAAAGTATCAATACTTCACTAAATATACAAAGGAAGTAGAATTAGTACTATACTATTGTCAAATAATATTTGTCCCATAACTAAAGAAGCAAAGATGATCCATCATAGTTTCAATCCATTATCCATTATATTATTACAACTTAGATAATAACATTTTAATAAAGGTGGAAAAAGTAGAAAATCATTTAAATTTAATATAAATTTAAGACTTTTGTAAAATTATTTAGTGGACATAGGGTCAAGCAGGCATGAGGTGCATAAGCCTTAAAATCCACCACCTAGCCACTACACTTGGAGAATTTGACTTTTGATATCTATACCCACACCCATGAAAACCAATACCTAAAGTCCCAAACCCACTTCATGTGGGGTGGATGCAGTGCGAAATTGACAAATTTTTACCTATTTTTCATCCCTACTAATCACCTATAAGCCAAGCTAAAATTTATTACAAATTGACAATGGGGTTGAGATGAAGAGGAAGGAGGGTATGATGACTTGGGGGGTGGGGGGAATGGTCCAATATGAGAACAAGGGTAATTGGGAAGGTAGAAAATGATTATGTAACATAAGAATCAATGTGGAAGAAGAAAGACAGCGCACAGGAAAGTAATTTAAGTCAACCAAGAGATTACCTCATTGATTTTATACTAATTTTCAAGAGACATTCATTTAAAAGATGATATAGCAAGGGCCAAATAGGATTTATTCACAATGTCAACCACAAACTGTAAGACATCTTACTAGTACTAATAATTTAAGAAAAACTAAAATCATACTCCGTATTATAGATTATAGATAAAAACACACTACTGTAGTACTGTTGATGACCAAAAAAATTTGAAGCTGATTAGTTACAAATTTCCAAAACGCTACACATGAAAAAGAAATCACTTACAAGATTGGACTTGATGGAAGCATAAGAATCTAATACAGCAAGATCTTCTGCAGAACGCTGTAGTGAAGCATCAGCCTGCAAAATATCCTACAGAAACAAAGACCCCACCAAATAAGAAATAACTAAGTGCCAAATATTTCTACTTCAACATAATGACATAACTACCCACCAGAAAAGCTGCTATGAAAATCCCTAACAACTAAAAATGGCTGGGGCAAAGTTACTGTTCATTATGAATAGTAACTTCCCTCATGCTCCTCACGTGATTGCAAATCATTCCCTCCCCCTCATGGCCCCTGTTTTGTCTTCAATGTAACACGGTTTATTTTAGCTTTCTCTCACATTAGCCCCTTCACGGCGCTCCTCCCCTCTGCTCGTCCACGCCGGCGCCCCCCTTCTTGACGGATTGTGCACGCATATACTGACGACCACAATTCAATGTATTTTCACCAACACTACGCACGCATATACTAAAGACCACAATTCAATTGATGTAATCCCTAAGATCTTGATTGCTGCTGAATCACTCCAAAAGTTTATGAGTTGCATCAGCTTAAAAAAAAGGGTTCGAATTTTTACTGAGTTAGGGTTTGAGTTCATTCTGAATTATTAATTTTTTTTAGTAATTTTTAATTATTCAGAGTTTTAAGTAATGGCACTGTTCGAATGTTGTTGCAAAATTTATGAGTTTTATCTTTAGTTTTTGATTTTGAGTTTATGTTATATTTTTGTATTATATTCACGATTTTTTTTTTTTTATGCTAATATAGATTATGATTGCTTGATTTGGTTCTAAATGTTCTAAATGTTGGACATATCTTGATAATGATATTTGATTTTGTATACAGGTTTGTCCCCTTAAATTGCTTCATCAAAATCTGGTTAGCTTAATAATTACATCATCCTTGATGTTGTCTTCATTTTTCTTCATTTTTTCTTAACTAAAGTTGATTATGACATGGAACCTTGCATCATGTTTTCAGATCTAGAGTTTGAAATTGTATATCTATGAAAGTTAAGTGTATACTCTTGAATTTTTTGGGAGTCGCCTGTGACAGGAAAGGCAAAAATTCATGACTAACGTTTTCAAACTTAAAATTTAAAATCCTTGATTTGTCAATAAATTTTCTTTAATCTGCAAATTTTTTGTTATTAGTCATAAAAATATTTCAACACACATTCTAATTTATCTTTTAAAGGAGTGTGTGGTTTTTAAAGAGGTTGTTTAAACTTTGTCATATTCTTACATATGTAGAAGATGAAATGAGTGAGATTTTTAACATGTAGGATTAGCTTCTATTGAATGCCTTTAATATTTTATTTTCGGCAATCTGATGGTATAGTCTTTTATTTATTTGCTCCTTTCTTAGGCCATACCAATTGAAGATACCATGGCCTTGTCAAAGATACACCCAACATACATAATTGGTTGCTTGAAGGTATACATATGATTTTTTGATTACTTATTGTTCTTGTTTTGTTTCCTAAAACAATCTTACTATAGCTGATAGCTCTATTTTAGGGTTTTTTTTTTTTGTTTCACCCATTTTTTATCATCGAAAATCAATTAAAATATTTGTTTCTTTAAAATTTGTAGAATTGTATATTAATAATTTATTGGTTGCTTGAAGGTTTATATTCATTTAAAATATATTGCTTATCTATTTTAAGCATCATATATCATTTTCAAATTATTTTCCAAAGCGTGAAAAGAAGATGGGTATTTCTTGAAGCTTCAAACTACTCCAGTGACCCTTGCTTCTTGGAACAAGGTTTGTAATTTGCTTCTTTTTTTTTTGGTTCATTTTTACTGGGCTCTTGGTTTGTTCGATTTATTTGGGTTTGGGTTTGGGTTTGGGTTGTTGCTATTAATAATTTTGGGTTTGACTGGAACTTGTGCAATGCTTTGAATCTGCTTCGTTTAATTTTTGGTTCATTTTTATTGGGCTCTTGGTTTGCTTGATCTTTTGGGTTTTGGGTTGTTGCTGTTAATAATTTGGGTTTGCCTAAAACTTGTGCAATGTTTGTTGTGTTGTCGCTTATTTTTAAGGCTATCTTCTTTGGAGACAATGTTCCCAAGGATTGAGCTGAGAGAGCAATGCAGTTTTGGTTATGATCCCATCTGTAATGTCTTTTTTTGCCTTCAAATTAGTAAGCTGGTTTCAATTGTTCTTTTATTTGATTCATACAAAGCAAGCTTATGAATTATGTCCGAATTTCTCTATCTATATATGTCAGTCTAATATGCAGACATGGTAACTGTATGCTATCCACTAAGGGGTTCTACATTCACATTCCTAACAAAGAAAACTTCTGGGGCTGATCGTATTGTACCTTTGAAGATTATTGCTCGGTGGGTGAGGTATGTTTCTATTTACTCCAATCATTTTTGTATAGTATCTCGAGATGATCATGGCCGTGTCATGAAAAATGGGCACAAGCCACGTAAAGTTGGCCAAAGACTGAAAATGAACTGTGCAGACCAGCCAGTCTATTACCAATAAGTGGCCTTGTTAAATGAGCTGTGCAGGCCACAATTTACACCTAACAAGGCTTAGTTAAATGGCTTTTGCAGTCAAGTTACTGTTCTGAACAATGTTGCCCGCTGTGCAGGCCACAATTTACACCTAACAAGGCCTTGTTAACAAGGCCTTTGCAGCGAAGTTACTGTTTAGAAAGAGTAGAGCACAAGATAAACACAGAATTTATTAATTACACATTTGTGAATTTATATAGACTTTTTGGTCAATGAGTCAATCATTGAAATTCATTAAGGGAAGAGTTTTTCCTGTAACGGGATAACATGTTATTGGCCAAGTTCCACAATACCTTCTGTTGTGAGTCTTTGTGCTTTATTTTTATTTAGTTATCTGAAATTCAACTTGATTTAGGCAGATTTAGTTTCCTCCAATTTACTCTGAACTTTTGATTCACATGCTTGCCAGGGTGGTGTGGTATAATGAAAATTTTTGGTCGATTTATCTTCACAGAATATACATTTAAGCTGACATGCTCCAATTCCAAATATATCTTTAGGATCAGAAAAGAAAGCTAGGATTACTTGAGCCGGTCACCAATGCTACTGTTGAGGGAGCAACCTCTTGAGGAAGAAAGGGGAGCAGAACCATCAAAAGAATTCTTTACGAACAGAAATATCCCAAGTTTGCAAGATATAGGATTTTTTTTACATCTAATGACCTAATTTAAGGTTTTTGGTTCATCATTCTTGGACATCTTTTCTTGTAGTAATGGTTTTGAGTTTCATACAGATAATTCTGACAAGGCTTTTTACAAGGTCATTGAAGCATCTGATGTAATTTGAAGTTCTTGATGCTCGTGGTCCACTTGGGGAAACTGGTGCTAAACTCAGGTCCAAACAAGAAGCTTGTTTTGCTCTTGAATATAATAGATACATACTTCTTCTAATTTCTGGATGTTATGTTGTAAGACTAGTATATTTTCTCTGAATCTTTTATTTTTTTGAGTTTTTTACCCAATTTTTTTTTCTATTTTCACAATCTAGGGTTTTGAGGTTTTTTTTTTTTTTTCACATTTTTCATTTTTATCAAGGTTTGTCAACCTCTGGACTCTAGCTTCGGTACATTGTAGTTCTGCACGGCATCGCGGCTGAACCACCACTCTCTGCATCACCTCTGCTGGTTGCATTATTCTGCTTCTCCAAGACCCCAATCATCTCAGGTAATGAAGACTACACACTTTATTACTGTAGATTTTTTTTAATTGTTGGACGATGTGTTGATTGAGCTGTTCTTTTTTTATGAAAAATTGTTCTGATCTGGATTTACTCATTGCCAGAGAGAACAAGATTCCTTATCTGGGAATCAGCTTAGGCATGCAGATTTCTCTCATAGAATTTGCCAAATCTGTGAGCAAATCTATCTTAAAGAAAACAAGAAACTCTTTGCTCTTATATGATGCATGATGTAGTTGTTAAATAAGTTCATTAATGTAGTGTGCACCATATGAAGTTGCTTGGAGAGCATGAAAATATGATTAGTTTTGATTTATTAATTTATACAGAGTATGAGATTATAACTTAAATGCTTCAATGTCTACAGATATATAGCTGGCCTAATTCTAATATTGACCTAAAAGAATAAGAAAACTCTATAATGACTTCGTGTGATTACGGTTTTATAAACTCTGCAATTTCTAGCCCAATTTTGTGGTAAATTCAGCCAGATTTGAGTACTTTTGTTATATATTTTGTATTCCAATGAAAAAGTGGTGGGCATTTTGAATTCTGAAACTTTTGTTATCATACCAAGTTACCAACTGTTTGCTGAAATTTCTTAAAGGAAAGTAAGGTTTCAATCTTTATCTTGTACAATAGATTTTAACATTTAGTACACTTTTATGGTAATACCATGAATTTACATTTGGAATTGGGAAGAAAAATTTATTGAAAGAGCTTGGTGAATGAATTTTCCTACCAAACCAATGTCTGAATGCTTGCTTCAGGTTATTGGAAGTAATCAGATCTTCTGCATGTATAACAATTACTTGCAGGGCCACAAAGCTGAGTTATATGCTCATGTGCGTTGCTAAATGCTTGGTTGCTATAGAAGATCATTAACAAGCCGGCGTGGATGACCTAAAGAAAGTTGTTAAGTATCATTCTTGTAAATATTGTTGATTTCTAGATCTTGGATTGCTTTATTTAAAATCGTGAAGTCAAAACTTTGGAATAATCAGAAAAGTTTCAAATTTATGGTTCTAGGATTATAGCCAACTGAACTCTTCAGGGCTGTTGGAGTTGATCAATAATATGATAACTACATAAAGCATGTTATTCATTTTTAAAGGTTTCCTTATATTTTTTTTTCAAGTTGACTGGTAATTCTTACGAGTTCAATTGTCCAAGAAAAGCCCCGGGAGAATTGGAATTAAGAGAAACGCCCGACATGTAGTTTCCATCAAGTTATTGTTCATAGCTCTTGTGATGTGATCTATTCCCATGTTTATGATCAAATAGTTATAGGCTTTAACTTGTATATATATTTTTTGATTAGTTTTTACATTGTGTGTTTTGGAGAGCGTTGGTGTTGGTTTACGGATGGCAAAAGAACATTGATGACATATTCATTGGTTTCGTACCTTAGGTTGTTGGTTTCTTACCTTTTTTTTAAAGGAGTTTTTTTCCTCCCTCTTTCCATTTTCCTTTGTTTGTTTTGGAAAGGGGTGGAAAACAATTTTCTTTAAGATAGAAAATGTAACTTTGGAAAAGGAAAACTATTTTCCTTTTGTAAAGAAGGAATGCCACATTTTCCTTCTCACTCTCTACTTCTCCCTTATTCACTACTCTCATCCTTCCTTCATTTCTATCTCATTTTTTCTTTCCTTCATATGTTTTCCTCCAATCAAACAAACAAAGGAAAACTTTTCTTACTTCCATGTTTTCCATTAAAATTATTTTCCTTAGAAAATGATTTTCCATGAAAATTGTTTACCTTCAAAACAAACGGAGCTTTAATTCCTAATTTCTCAATCATACAAAATGATTGCATCCTTTAATATTATTTCCTCGATCAAGCAAATAATGGCACAGATAATTTTTTATGACAGCAATTGTTTAAGTCTTAAACACAAAAAAGATATAAAGACCACAAAACAACGGAAACACGATTAGTAGTGTCAACTTATAGACTATTTCTGCTTGTAATCAGATAAGACAGTCAAAGTCAAAACAGGAGAAGTCAGATTAGGAGGAAGAACTGTTTATGTGGAATGAAGGGAGCATCCACATAAACAGTTTTCATTCGTTTCCAAATTTTTGTTTTCACAAAACGAAGGGTAAATGTATAGTACCTTCTCAATACCATGCAGAAAGTGGTTTCTTCCAACAAAGTGCACAGCTGCTCTACATTGGGGGCATAAAACACTAGAATGTTTCTCCTGACACCTCCTTAACCACTCTGAAAAGCACCCATTGCTGATAATATCAAGTACATGTTCAATAGAAAGTGATTAGTCCTTGAACAAAAGCCATTCTCTTGTAGCCAAGGCCAAAAGGAATTCTTTAATGAAACTAGAATCAACAAACCAGAAATTATGAAGGCAAGGGGCAACTGTCACAACATCATGCCAAACATTCAAGCAAATGCTGCATTTAATGTGTTCAGCATCTAGGGAAATCTGCCAAAAATTAGCCATGTTTGTAGCCATAATAAGTCAAAGAAATTAGTTTATAGAAACTCCAACAACTTTTAAGTTTAAGTTTTCTCAATATTATTATCATACACCAACCTTCAAATAATTTTCAGAATGTTGTCCTTGCACAGACATCACCTCAAACTTGTAGCTAAGATGCCCTGGGTACCAAAACAAGTAGTTTAATCAGCATTGTAACAATTTACAAACTCTATATATTAGATTTTGACACCCAAAATATGTAAAAACTAAAAAGCACATCTGAAAAAATGATTGACACTATATGAGAAGGGCAAGCAAGAAGTCTTTGTGTTCTCTTCAGTCTTGACCTTCAAAAAAAAATAAGTACTAGACATAATAAGTTCAGTTAAGTTCAAATAAGTTCTGACAAGTTCAAATAAGGTATAATCAGATGTAATAAATTCAATGAGATTTGATCAGGTCCAATCGGGTGTGACAAGGTCCAATTGCTTCGTACAATCAAGGCTAATCATGTCCAATAAGTTCAACAAGTTTCACTCAGGTTTAATACGTTTAATAAGTTCAGATAAGTCTTGGTCTAATAAGTTGAAGAAAATGCACCCTACAAAGTCAATTCTGATAACCAATTTACCCCCACATACAGAATCATATGTGGTTCTGACAAAGAAGCCGGCTATGAAAGTTTGCAACCACCAATGTCAGGAAATGTAGTCCTGCAAAGACTTCGCTACTTTTACCAAAAAGATAGCTCACTATAATATCCTTAAGCGCGCATTCAACTAATGAGACAGATTAGGCACCAAACTTTTCAGAACCCGCTTTAGCTTAAACAAAAGAAAGAAAACTAAATTTCTTAAAGATTTACAAATTTTAATCATCTAACAAAGTTTCCTTAATGTCGAGGATGTAAAAATACAGCACAGTGAATCCAGTCTTGCCAAAAGAAACAGAAACAAAAGGTTAACATAGGTGAACTTGCTCAAACACAAACTCAGAAAGGACAACAAAAATATTGAGAAACTCTACAAATCCAGTTACCAAAGATATAACAGTACAAAAAGAAAATGATACCATCTGAGAATATCCAAAACGAAATCCC
This sequence comes from Salicornia ramosissima, assembly GCA_951394345.1. Classification (NCBI taxonomy): domain Eukaryota; kingdom Viridiplantae; phylum Streptophyta; class Magnoliopsida; order Caryophyllales; family Amaranthaceae; genus Salicornia; species Salicornia ramosissima. Next base: position 38,167,405 of record OX596236.1, read on the forward strand.
TTGCAAAGCTATCTAATTTAAGAATGGCTAGCAAGGAATTCCCACAGATCTGCAGTTTCCTAGGCTCAAAAGATAGATGCAGCAAGAAAGGGAGGATGTCATGGACACAGAAACAGATCATGATACTGAAACAGCAAGGAACATAACCAAAATACAAGATGTGGATGAAACAGTATAGGCATAAATTAGTTAACTATCCTTCCTTCAATTAATTAAGTACCAGTAGAAGGATTGCTTTTTTTCCATTAATTAGATGACAAAAAATAATTAAAATAATAAGAATATTTTTAAAATACAGATACATAAACTTTTTTTCCCTGTTTTGGTTGCTGTGTCCCCAAGTACATATCTTGATTGTAGGTTTAATTCAAACCTATCCACATTCTTTAATTTTGATATTTCTGACAACCAACACTTGGATCCACAACTATATTAGATACTAATATAGTCGCATCTGAGCTTGAGTATCATAAATTTTGAGAAAAACTAACGCTCTAGAATCTAGATGTGATTCATGAAGTTTTTAACAAACACATGTGGCTTGCCTACAAAAAGGTGTGCCTGTGCGGCTGCGCCTTGCGACTTTTCTCTAAGACTCTTTCAACTTCTTGTGCCTTTTGAGTTTTAACTAAGGATGCAACAAGATATGTAGAACAAGATAAGAGAGATCTGACTATATTAGCTTGGTCATGTGTCACTTCTCCAGCCTCATTTCCGGAGCACTATTCAATCTCTAGCTATCTCACATGACCAAATCGGATTTTCCCTCATCTTATCCTCAACAGAGATCACCCCCTTATCTGCCTCTTGATAATCTCATTTCTTATTTTATCTTTTCTTGTATGCATGTATATCCAACATAGCATAAGCATCTTTCCATATTTAGTCTATTAGCCTTTTGTGCACGCTATGCGTGCTGAGATTTAGGGCTTAATGTTACTCGATAGTAATATATCAATTCCAAATTAAAAGTTTGTAACTAAGTTGATATCCATATGAATATGGAAGAAACATTGATTTACTTTAAAATATTAATTAAAACACATTTTTAATTCTTTATGCATCCATTTACGCTGCTTGCAACAACAGTTTATTGTGAGTGCTTAAATCAAAGCTTTACTTGGGGGCACCATGTAAAGATTCACAAAATTTAGTATTGATTGATTTTTTTAAAAAATAAATAAAATAATAGCAATATATTAAATAGTGGCAGTCAAACTATAATAAGATATTGTATTAAAAAATAAAAAGTTATACAAAACATAAAAAAATAAAAAAAAAAAAAAATCTATTTTTTACATAAAATAACTCATATTTTATTTTATAGAATAGAATAATATATAATTGATGTATTATTGAATTAATTCAAAACATTAGAATTGAATGTGATAAAGGCAAAGTTTACCTTTTTATTGAATTAATTAAGGAATCACTTGTTAATTGTAATTGATTGAAGCACAAATTAGGTAATTTTTTCATAATTTTTTTAAGTTAAGGTTATATAATTATTTTCACGGGGGACATCATAGCTCCCCCATGGCCCCATTGACTTATATATATATATATATATATATATTATGCTTTTTATGCACGTTATATATGTGCGACAACATTTTTTATATAATTTTTATACAATAGTAAAATAATCAACAAAGAAATAAAGTTTAAATATGGGTTCTCATCCATTTTTTGATAGTATAAAAATAAGGAAATAATATGCACATTGAATTTCTTTCATAAAAAATAGACAAAGAAAATGTTGATCCACTATATATATTTTTTTTCTCTACTACCAAATTTCCATTGTAATCAAAAGGTAAAAAAAATATGTCAAAAAATATATCAATATGGGTATCAATTTGTAGAGAATTTAAAAATATAAATTTACATATTTTTATTTTATTTTTTTGAACTATATATTTTGTATTATTTTTATTTAAAAATATAAAAAAAATGTATGAACTTTCCTTAATTATGTAGTTTGTATTTTTAGAAAAATGCAAGGGCATTTTAGACTTTTCTAGGGGGGACACCATAGCTCCCCCTTGGCTTATATAATAGAGATGAAAGTGACAATATTTCAAAACCCAATACTATGTACCAAACTACCAATGCTACATTTTAGGCGGTTTTGGGCTATTTTTGCCCCTTTTGGGAAAATCACGAATTATAGAAGCGAACTAAAAGGCGAATTAAGTAACACTGGGTTGTACAATAAAAGCTTCCCTTAAGTCCAAGTGGCATAACCCAATCATATAGAAATCATGAAGCTCCCTTCTAGTGAGATTAAATGTTCATGAATAGGTTTAATTAGAGCAATAAGGAACTATGACTTGGAGCTGCGCATTTGAAAATATTAAAACTTTCATTTAATTGAAAGTTAGGATCATTCAAATGGTAACTAAGGATGCTGAGACAGACCTAGAAGAAATTTAAAAAAGGTTATGAAAAGCCTAGATTCAAACACGTATTAAACACTAGACATATCAAATGATTGATGCAACCAAATCCATCCATTGTAATTAAGGCTTGGTTGTTGTTGAACATTCATACATTTTTTAAGAAATTTATAAGACGCATCCACTCAAGTGTTTTGGTGGTCTCTCCAAAATCGCCAAAGAATTAGAACTCAATCAAACATGAATTGCCCATTTCCTTCGCCATCCTAAACATATATGAAAAACTCTGAGGCTCAGTTCAAAAACTGTGTTGTATATGTATTTATTTCCAACAAAAAATAAATCAATGATAATATGAATATGAAGTCCTGCAAACATTGCGAACCAACGAACGGAGAACTAACCTTCTCTAGTGGAAGCTGGCACTATTTCAACACCACACTTAAGACCAACCTTATCATCACTCCTAAGTAGGACCCCATCAACCAGTATAGCATTTGTCCTATATCAAACATAAGATCACCAAAAGAAAGTGAACAAGGATATATATGGAATGCAAAAGGAAGATGCTTACAATTCAAGAGATGAAAGTGCAACAAATATATAATTATATACATAAGGTTGACAGCAGCTGGGGTGAGCTCAATCACACACTGTTTCATGAGTACAGCCGTAAACAGCTGATGCCCAGCTCACAACCGAATAAGATGGGGTTAAGGAATTCTGACTGACCCATACTAGTCTAATTCCACCAGAATTGACACCTGCTAGCACAAAGGGCAGCCAATGCCTAGTCCATATCAATTATAAAAAAGTGGGCTTTTGATATCTTAAAACAATATCCATTGGCCCCAAAACCCATGAATCTTGTTGTCATATAAAAATACCAAAACAGTATCCATTTCCCCCAAAGGAAACATGGCAAGAAGTATACCTCTTGTTTCTGATAGTGGCAGAACAACAATCAGAGTTTCTGATAATCTGGCCCCACTCAAGCTTATCAGGAGCGGATGAGATCTGTGAGCATACAATTGCATCATCTGAGTTAATTTCAATGCTTGCATAGCTTGAATCCGACGGCACTACAAAAATATACAAGAAATCAGGGATTTATCAGAAATCAAAAGTTATATAAACAAATGTGCAAGTTTACAAAAAACACATGGAAGCAACATACTGGACTTGGTCAAATTACAGGATACCTATTAAAATTTTATCAATTACCGATTTTCTACAATGAAAGTTGAGTACTACATACTACATGACAGTAAGGTGCAAAATGGAATCGAATATTGTGAGTACTTCTAAATATCTCATAACTTGCTCTCTACAACTAGACTAACCATCAAGTTTAGAGTATATTTATAATAAAACCATGCCATACAAGCATTCAACTTCGACTGTTTTGGCATGATTTAGAAGAAAAAAAAATTACGTGGTGAGTAGACTGGCCCCTACCCATGGCTCCTACCTCAAGATATCATGGTAGCATTGTCCGGGGAGGGGATTCGTGAGAATCAAACCCCCCTACACCCGGGAGCATGATAATATCATGCACCCGCACTTAAATAGAACATTCATGCCATGCATTTAGAATACTCATGTTAAGCATTTTGAACATTCATATTTTACTTTAAGAATACTTATTTTATAAAATTAAGTGGTCTAATTATAACATGAATATTCTAAATGGTCAATATAGATGTTCTATATAATGTGAATGTTGGGAGAGTAAAGGCAGTCCAAGGGACTCCAAGCAGTCTTCCAATATATTATTGTTGTAACAAGTATTGGCCCAAGTATTACTAAGTTTAACAAGCTTTTATATTCATATACTCTGTAAAGGGGTCAGGTTCCACAATTACTTTTTCAGTTTTTCAAAATTAAAATCAATAACCCATGCATGTTTACATCCATATTCCCAAAATCATTAACTCATCCCTTAATTATCTTTTCAATTTTCCAAAATTAAAAGCCTACAAGCTTGAACGGTACTGTATTTATGTTATTGTTAGTCATGTTAATCTTGTAATTTTAATTTTAATATATCAAAGTGACTTTTTTTGGTTAATAACCTTTTCTATTGTCGATGGTGTTAGTGTTGTGAGTAGTGTTGCTTTTTTTACGTGTTGTTTTTTAAGCTGTGTTCTAAGGGCCCGTTTTTGAAATCTTGCACGGGGCTTCTATAATCTTAGCTCCGCCCCTGAAAGGGGTGTCCCACTCTAAGGTAGTACTATGAGTAAGATCATTATAGAGCTTTGTGAGCTCATTTTAGTAGGGTACTATATAAATAGCAGCAAGGTTATAATGAAAGGCAGAACTAAATGAGAAAATATCTAAATGAATGAAATAGTACATGAAGCCATTGACTTCATGGTAGCAGAGCCAGGCACTCCGCTGCCTAGTTGTTGATACATCTTATGACAGTATTCTCTTCTTCTTCCTAAATTAATTCTCTCAAACTTCTCTTGTTTAATGTCATGTTTGTATCCTGCATCTGTGGTTTGTACATTTTTGTTGGGTGTGCTGGTTAGCTGGAGACTGCTGGACAGTGTAGCTTATAACGAAAGAAACACGTTCATCTCTGTTATATGACGATTGAAACAACTAATCCTCTCTATTTGCACCCATCCAAAGGGACAAACTCCGTTTCATTCAAGAAACTGGAAGGACCTACTAACTATAGAGATCATGGAAAAAAATCTATTAAAAGAAGCCTTGGGTTCAAAAATAAAACTAGGGTTTGTGACTGGATTTATTAAGAGGGATGAAACAGACAGAAAAACAAGAAGCTTGGGATACCTGCAATAATATGGTAATCTTCAAGCCCATTTATTATTGTTGTAACAAGGCCTTAGCCCAAGTACTAAGTTTAATGGAGTATCCTTTTATATTTTTACTATCTAAAGGGGTGTCCCACTATAAGTTAGTACTATGAGTAAGATCTTTCTAGGGTTCTGTGAGCTCATTGTAGTAGGGTAGTATGAGTAAATAGCAGCAAAATTGTAGTGAAAGGCAACAAAATGAGAAAATATCTAAATGAATGAATGAATGAAACAATCTCTGCAGCCATTGTGTTTAGTGAATGTTCAGTTTTAAATGCAGTTGCATGATGTTCATTTGCACAATTCACGGATTACCCGTCATGAGTATGGGGGAGTGATGCTCGTTGGCGTGATTTAAATTGCAACCACAAGAACTCTGGATTAGGGAAAGTTCAATGCTTTAATAAAAAGCCTAAAAATCACTCGAGCAGGGACTTTCAAATCACAGTTGGTAGAGTAATTTAAAATTAAAATATAACTCCAGAACATTATATTTGAATGTAGTAACAGTTGCAAGCATAAAATGGCATAAATTGAGACAATTCAAATTGTGAAAAAATTTTAATGCTTGCTATAATCAGACACCAATTTGCACAAGTAACAAAGAAAGCATCGCCAACAGAACTATAATCAGACCTCATGTATTTTATGATGCGACTCCTCAATAACTTAGTAACTCAAGAATATCAATTATTAAGCAATTCACTGGAGAATTAGAATATGAAATGGAAAAAGAGGAAAACCCCAGTTTATGATGCCCAGAAATACACAATTTGTGGGTGCATAATGCTCGGAAAAACCATTTCAAAAACAAAAATGTTATAAACAGAAATGGGAAATAAGAAAATTGATACCAAGTTTAGCCCAAACTTCATGAGAGGACTTTGAACCAGATGATTGCCCAATTTCCATTGCCAAAGAAAGACAGTATTCTACTATGGGGGTTCGACAATTGCTAGTATGACTTTATTTTCCCAGCACAAAATGATACGGAGTATTTCAATGTTCTTTCTGCTATATATTCTTTGCAGAAAATTTGAATCTTTAAAAATTAAAATGATGATGGAAGATGTTTGTCACAACTCACAACAAGTCTCAAAAGTCACTACTACGAATATTGCGGGGGAAAGGAAGAGCGACTCGATTAGTATTTGTGTTTTACCAAAACTATATAATTATTAGGAAAATTTGTCACAATACACCTTTTAAAATATTCTTTTTGTTTTTTTTTTTAAAAAAAACTTTAAAAACATTCTTTTTGTTTTGAACACGCACCTAAAATAAAATAAAAAAGTTGCAAGGAGGGACCTTATCTCATTTTTCCGACGTTTACTCGCTATTTTTCTCCAATTTTCAATGAATCATTTATTCTTAATTTAACCTTTTCTTTCATTTTAAATTCATTTTTCTTCCGCTTCCCCTCAATTTTCTCTCCTAAATTCATCTACATAAACCCTAAATTAACACTTCTTTCTCACATCTAAAATTCTCTTTCTTCTGAATTAGGGTTCATCATCTCTTACTGAAAGGAGTTAGTTAGTGTAATGAAAGTTAGTTAATTCTGTTAAGTCAGTCATTTAGCTTGATAGTTATATTAGTTAGTAGTTATATGATGTTAGTAAGTAAAATCTATATATATATATATATATAGCTACTTTAGTCTTAGAGAAAAACTAAGATTAATAATACAAAATTCTATTCTTCCTCTATCTCTTTTCTTCTCTTTTTCTCCCTTATTTCCTTCTGATTGCTCTGCTTCTTCCCTCTCTATTTCTTCCTGTCATTCTATAATTCTCTCTCAATTGTGTAATTAAATTCAAATAAAATACTTGATTAATTGTCCTCTTACATTTTGGTATCAGAGCAGTAACGATTTACCCTTCAAAGACAATAACAAACTGTGCCTACCACTTGTTCGATTATTTGTTTAACAAACAGACTGAGTCTGGAATTTCTTATTGTTATATTGTTACCTATTCTTTGTGCAATCAAGAAGAGTAAGCCTGGCACCTTATACTCGTAGTCGAGCTATGGAAGATTATGTCAAAACTTTGGAGGAGAAATTGGAGGTACAAACCAAGACTATGCAAGATTTGATGCTTGTAGTTCAAGAACTGAAGGATGCCCAGCCTTCACCCCATCAATATATAGCATTAGAACTTAATTCAGGGGGGGCCTCCTTTGAGAGGTATGACTCCTAAAATAGACTTTCCTAAATTTGATGGACAAACCCCAAGAAACTGGATCAAGAAGTGTGTTAGATACTTTGAATTATGTAAGATTCCTAATGAACAGAAAGTTAACTTGGCATCATTACACATGGTGGAGATGGTTGAATCATGGGTTTGTAGTTATATGGCTGTGAGGAAAAATGTGAACTGGGATGATTTTATTATTAACCTTACTGCTAGATTTAAAGACTCCACTAGTTCCAATCTGGTTGAACAATTTAACAAATTACAACAACTTGGCACCTTAGAAGACTATTATGATGAATTTGAAAATTTAAAATCACTGATGCTACAGAATAGTTATGTGCTACCTGAGTCTTACATCTTGGATAGCTTTTTGGGGGGACTAAAGCCAACTACAAAACACTTTGTGAAAGCCCTTAAACCTAAGACTCTGTCTGATGCAGTAGAGGTGGCCAGGCTACAAGAGGAGCAGATAACTTCTACCCCTCAAAGTAACACATTCAAATCCTTAAAACCCACTTATTCTGCTAGACCTCTTCAGTCCATTCCCCCTAGCAGTAACTATAAGCCTCCCTTGCTACCAACCCCTCCTAAGTCCTTGCAATTAATGCCACACCCTCATAATAGTAGTGGCTTAAATTCATCATCACAAGCTGTGAGGCCACCCTCTCTTTCCAGATCAAATACCACATTCATAGCAGCAGAAGTTAGGGCTGCAAAGATAGCCAAGGGACTATGTTACTATTGTGACAAGCCCTTTGAAAAGGGGCATAATTGCAGGTTCAAAGAGCCATAATTATTTAAAGTTAAAATAAGGCCTATGGATGAACAAGAACTGGAGCAGGGTGACTTGAAAGAACACTTGGCTGAAACAGAAGTGCAAGAAAATGAACCTATAATCTCAGTACAAGCTCTGGCAGGAGGGCAAAATTACCATACCATGAGGGTGGTAGGAATGATTAAAAAGACCCCTATACAAATCTTGATGGATTTAGGGAGTACACACACTTTCTTAGACTTGGAAGTAGCAAAAAGAATAGGGTGCACCATGGAAAAGATCCAACCTCAACAAGTAGCAGTGGCTGATGGGAACCATTTGTCTTGTCAGTATGTGTGCAGGAAGTTCATTTGGAGTATACAGGGGAATCAATTCATCTCAGATGTATTGCTAATTTCCCTAGGAAGCTGTGATATGGTATTGGGAGTGCAGTGGTTGAGGACTTTAGGAGCCATTAAATGGGACTTCCAGAGGCTGACTATGGAATTTTATTACAATTCACAACCTATCATATTCAAAGGAATCCAAGGTAGCAAATTACAAGTGGTGGATGGGAAGCCAAGTAATAAACTAATGACAGCAACCACTCAGTTATGTTTACTACAGCTCAGAACAGTGGAGGATTCTTTGGAGGAAGAGGATAAGCAGTTAAGTCATATCCTGAAGTACAAGAACTTAAGATCAAATATCCTGAGGTCTTTGAAGAACCTTTTCAGCTTCCTCCATCCAGAGGGGTATTTGACCACAGGATACCATTACACTCTGAAGAGGGTCCCATCAACATTAGGCCTTATAGGTACCCCTTAAGACAAAAAGATATCATTGAGGATTTGGTTCAGGAAATGCTTGATAGGGGGATTATACAACATAGTGCAAGCCCATTTGCTTCTCCCGTGGTGCTAATAGGAAAAAAAGATGGAACATGGAGGCTTTGCATTGATTACAGGGCATTAAATAAAAAGACTATCAAGAACAAGTTCCCTATACCAGTAATTGATGAATTGATAGATGAATTATCAGGGGCTATTGTATTCACTAAATTGGACATAAGGTCTGGATATCATCAATTAAGAATGCACCAAGATGATGTTCATAAAACAGCTTGTAAGACACACACTGGGCATTTTGAGTTCCTGGTAATGCCCTTTGGCTTAACCAGTACTCCAGCTTCATTCCAAAACTGGATGAATCAAGTTTTTAAGCCACTTTTGAGAAAATATGTCCTAGTCTTTTTTGATGATATTCTGATTTATAGACCTGACAAGGAAACACACTGGAAGCACTTGGATGAAGTTTTCAGGATAATGAAGGAAAATCAGATGCATATTAAACAAAGCAAATGCATATTTGCTACTGACAAGGTTGGGTATCTTGGACACTATTTCTGGGAATGGTTTCCAAACAGATCCTAGGAAGATTGAAGCTGTGAGAGTATGGCCTGAACCTAAGGATATAAAACAACTCAGAAGCTTCTGAAAGGAGTCAAAAGCTTATAGGCAAGTTTCAGTTCAGCAAAGGGGAAGTCAAAAGCTGAGTCAGAGGTATTATGGCCCATATAAGGTGCTAGCAAAGATAGGAAAGGTGGCATATAAACTACAATTACCCTCCACTGCCAAGATCCATGATGTCTTCCATGTGTCTCAGTTAAAAGCATTCCATGGATCTTCTCCAATAACAACTACAATACCAGATTGGTCTGAGGATCCAAACCTATCAAGAAGCACAGAACCTGAAGCCATTCTAGAACAAAGGGATTATCAAGATGAAGAAACAACCTATCAACAGTATCTGGTCCAATGGAAAGGAAATCCAGCTCATGAGGCCACTTGGATAAATTCAGAAGAATTTCATAAATTGTATCCCCATTTTGTGTTGTAATTCCAGACTTGGGGACAAGTCTGTTTTTGTGCAAGGGGTATGATAAGGAGTTAGTTAGTGTAATGAAAGTTAGTTAATTCTGTTAAGTCAGTCATTTAGCTTGATAGTTATATTAGTTAGTAGCTATATGATGTTAGTAAGTAAAGTCTATATATATATATAGCTACTTTAGTCCTAGAGAAAAACTAAGATTAATAATACAAAATTCTATTCTTCCTCTATCTCTTTTCTTCTCTTTTTCTCCCTTATTTCCTTCTGATTGCTCTGCTTCTTCCCTCTCTATTTCTTCCTATCATTCTATAATTCTCTCTCAATTGTGTAATTAAATTCAGTTAAAATACTTGATTAATTGTCCTCTAACACTTACCCCCCTTAAATACAAAAGGATTCATGCGAAATTGGAGGGACATAGCGAGTCAACGCTGGAGATTCACGGTCAACGTCAAAAAATAGAGGTAAGGTCCCTCTTTGCAACTTTTTTTTGTTTTAGGTACCTGTTCCCAACAAATTTTTTATAGGGTCTTTTTTCACAAAATAAATGTTTTAAAACGTCTTTTCTGAAAAAATTTCCTAATTATTATTTTATGATAAAAATGAATAATGCTAATTTCATTCTCATTTTTCATTCGCAATATAGAATATGATAACAATTTGCTTAGAAATGATAATTTGAATATGCATAATCATTTGAAAATGAGAGTGAAAAAAGTAGGGTCCATACAACATATTGTTATCTTATTTCAACAAACTTTTTATTTTAGTTTGACTTTTTAGTGTGTTACTGCTTCCATGTCAAATTAGTTGCTACATTCTGAAAAATGGTACTATTCAGTATTCTATTCAATATTCATTTATAAACTTTGACTATTTATAATTTTATGTACATAAAGAAAAATATAATCACGATGATCTAATTTGATTCGTCTCAATATTTACTTTTCAAACATATAATTTATATAACTTTTTGTTATGTGTAGTTCAAGATATTTTAATTTAAAGTTGTGTATTGGAATATGTGAAAAAAAGAATCTTTCTTTCTATATACTACTAAAACTCTTGCCACTATTTCCCTCCCACCTTTTTTCCCCCTCCTAATCTCACATTTCTACTTTCTCTCTCTATTTAATACTGATGTGGCCCAATGAATAGATGCTGATGTGGCCTAACATGTGGGTGCCATGTGTCACAACAAGTAAGTTCATCAACATCCACTTATTATAGGACACATTGCATTCCCTTATGTATTAGTAAATCAAATGATAAAGATCTATATTAATAAAGAAATTGGACTATCATATAACTTGCTGCCCAAGATTTATGGATGCAAGTGGATTGTTACGACTTTTCTTAATAACTAAGTAAATTGTCTTGTACTACAATAAATAAGATAACCCTTCTACAAGTAAAAATAGGATATAAGTAGCCCTTAGGGGAAGCTACAGTGTGGAGGCAATCACTCATTGGCAAGAAATGCCTATGAATACCCCTAGAAGAGCAACTAATAGAGGGGGGAAGAAAAAAGGATAGAAACATAATGCATACTCAACATTTAGAAGTCTCTCAAACTACAACAAAAAAGCCTCTGTAAATTGTACTAGCCTAGGTTACTAACACTTTAATCATAAGTTGTTAATCTCCCAAATTATCGAGTAAATCCCACAATATTTTGGCGGCGTTTGTGGGGAGATTTTCAACTATGTTGAGTGAAGTTGACCAGAATGATTCTTATGTTCATGTGGAGGATGAAACCCTCCTAAAACCTTAGTTGAACCTCCATTTACAAGAGGCTGAAACGTCTATTAAAGAGCAACCTATTGCCTTGAGCAAATCCAAAATAATCCTGACAGCTCTAGAGGAAAGGAAGACTACCCCTAGTGCCATGTCTCAACAAGCTTAAAACCAAAAAAAATAAAGTAACAATTGTTCAAGCAAAAGAGGAAATGAAGTTGACTCATAATTGGGAAGCCCATATCTGGTGGTCGAATAAGTTAGAGATAGTAAGTATTGCCTTCAAAACATGAAAAGTGTTGTGCTACCCTGGACACAAATTGCAGGTACAATGAAGAGGTATTATATCTAATTAATGTCTAAGCATTATGAAATAACATAGAGGGTTGTTATTTGAATTTGATGTCCCGAGTTAATCGATAGTATCTAGAAGTAAACCAATATCAAATAAAGATTTTGAAATATAAACCCATATGACCCATGAGAAACAAAGAGAATTGTAATGTATTCTATTCTATATCAATTAGTACAAATAAATATAGTGATTTTTAAAAATTGATGCATTTATTACTAATTTAACACTCTAATACATAGGGCAATGTCCCCACAAAAGAGGATCACGAACCCTCCAATCATAGGGCAAGTCCCCACAATGTATAGGGCAATGTCCCCACAAAAAGAGGGCTACAACCTCTCCAAGCATAGGGCAAGTCCCCACAATTCATAGGGCAACGTCCCCACAAAATAATAGGGAAATGTCCCCACAAAGCATAGGGCAATGTCTCCATAGGAAAGAACATACTATTGAAACATTGCATAGACCTTCATATCTATATGCCAATTGGCTCTAATTCAAAGACTTCGCATTTTGATAAAATAAAACTCTAATATGGAAGCAACTGGGGCAATCTCCCCGTGAGAAAGGGACTCGAGCCAAAGTAATGTGCAGGAGCTTTTCTACCTATGTGCCAATTGGCACAAAATACAAACATTTCTCACACTTTGATGTTTGTTATGTGAAATGGATGTTTAAAAAAGTCTTATCTCATTCATCATAATGTATTTTATAGCTTCCGTGTTCAATTGAGGTTTAAAATCATAATTTCCCTCTGCAAAGTCCTAGATTTGCTAAATTGTAAGGGCAATAATCACCTATGGCTGATTTAAACCAACATCCCTACAAAATCTCGGTTAAATCAACCCACCAAATGTATAAAGTTAAAAATTCTAGTACATTTGCAATCACAAAGATGAAGTTAACAAAGAAAGAATTATTCTAATAAATAAAGAGAATGCAAGGAAGACTTGAACTTTGCTCTAGTTGACAAGATCACTTGCCAAAATAGTAGTAAACAACTATGATACTTCGTCCATTGGTCATACTCCATCTTTCACATTCACATATGGTTGATTTACACTCATAACATGGCTCCATTTTCAAGGGCGTAATGGTATGAAATTACAATTTCAATAATAAAAATGGAGAGATCCTATAACATGGCTCCGTGATAAATTAGATAATAACGGACGAATAACAGTTTTGTCAAAATATTTACAACCATACATCATTACCTATATGTAATTCCTTCAGGGGATCAATCTAAAGAGGACTAAAGATCCTATAAAGACGAATAACAAAGATGTCAAAATATATGAAATCAGTCATTATTCATCATCCAAGGAGTTGCCATTATTTTATATATGACTTATGGGAATGGTGTCATATTTAATCATTCGTCATCCAAGGAGTTGCCATTATTATTTTATATATGACTTATGGGAATGATGTCAAATTTATTTATTTAATTCATTCATCATTTTAGGAGTTGTTACTATTTTTATATAAGTATGACTTCTAGGATTTATGTAAAAATTTGTAAATCCATTCATCCTACTAGAAGTTATTATCATTTTTATTATATGACTTATGGGATTGCTGTGAAATTTATTAAAGTCATTCATCATCATATGATTTGGTATGATTTCCTACCTATGGCTTCTGGGATTGATGTGAAATATATAAAACTCGTTCGTCATCTATTAAGTTAGTTTGGCTTTTAGTATGACTTCTAGATTGTATGTCAAAATCTAGTCAAACGTCATATACCACGACCTACACTACCATACTCTATGATGAGTGGAAGTAAAATCTGGACACTTCAAACCCAGAAGGCATATGTTGAAACCTATGTTACCAAACGCCTTTTGGGATGGTTGTCCTGAGACATCCAACCCGGAAGGCATATGTTGAACCCCACATTACCAAACGCCTTCTGGGATGGTTGTCCAAAGACATCCAACCCGGAAGGCATATGTCGAACCTCATGTTACCAAACGCCTTATGGGATGGTTGTCCAAAGACATCCAACCCAGAAGGCATATGTCGAACTCCACGTTACTAAACGCCTTCTGGGATGGTTGTTCGAAGGCAACCAACCCGGAAGGCATAAGTTAAAACTCACATGCCCATACGCCATCCGGTGATGTTATCTAGAGACATCGAGCCCGGAAGGCATAAGTCGAAACCTACGTTATCAAACGCCTTTTGGGATGGTTATCCGAAGACATCCAACCCAAAAGGCATATGTCGAATCCTACGTTACGAAACACCTTCTGGAATGGTTGTCTGGAGACATCCAACCCGGAAGATATAATTCAAAGCTGACACTCCCATACGTCTTTCGGAATGGTTGTCCGGAGACATCTAACCCGAAAGTCGTAAGTAGAAATTGATGCACCTATACGCTGTTTGGTGATCCTGTGCATCGAACCCACTCAAAATATAGCGAAATAATGACCTACGAATAAGTTCAAAACGTTCTCCTCTTTACACAAGTATAGACAATCAAACTACATGTATGATAATCGAAGTAATTAAAAAGACCCCCGAGCTCACAAGGCTATAGCAATCAGTTGCACGCCATATGGGAAATTATCATTTCATTCTTCCATTGAAACATGATGAATAAAATGGGAATGATAGCCTACCTAACCCACACAAAATCTAGCCATAATTGAATGACGAATGGGTTTTGATGTATCTTACTTTTCAACCCCTTTGTCTTCATATCAAAAGTTCCTCATAAGCATGTGTCCTGGCCATTTCGACTCAATTTGACAAACGGGCCTGGGAAGCACCCGCCACGGGGGAGCGCAAGTCTACTTTACACGACAAAGGAAGTTCCACCTCAAAACTATATGGTAATAAGGGGAGTAACCCCTTAGCCTTATAAAGTGGAGACAAATTTATTATTTTTCCAATGTAGGAATTTATTCCCAACACAATTTGATGTATGGAGTTATTGGAGTATATTTTAATTTGAATTCAAACGTCCGTCCATCGAGATATGACGAAAGAAAAAAGGAGCGCATCTAGACATCATACCTCAGAGCAAAAGGCAGTATTGGATAGGCATGTACCCATTCAGATACCACACGTCTGATCTATAACATATGCCGTCTGGATTTGA
This sequence comes from Salicornia ramosissima, assembly GCA_951394345.1. Classification (NCBI taxonomy): domain Eukaryota; kingdom Viridiplantae; phylum Streptophyta; class Magnoliopsida; order Caryophyllales; family Amaranthaceae; genus Salicornia; species Salicornia ramosissima. The sequence continues at coordinate 38,182,678 of OX596236.1, forward strand.
TATATGCGTATTGCGAATCTAGACATCATGTAAAAATATGTCAGACGAGTGGAATAGGGTTCAAGGGTATCATTATTGTATCAAATTCATTTCAATTTCTCATTTATTTTGTACATACATCCAACATGTTGGATAGAAATGCTTGATACGTGCTTAATAAAGCTTGGACATCCAAAAAAAAAATATACATATAATAATAAAATATAATAATAATAATAATAAAAAAAGGCCTTATAATATATATATATATATATATATATATATATATATATATATAAGATAATAATCAATAAGGCCTTTAAAACTTCTCTCTATTTATTATTTAATCAAACCTAGGCCTATTTTAAGATAAAATCAAAAAGGAATATTAGGCCTAGCTTTGAGAGGCAAATGATGTGGCCCAATAAATAGATGTTGATGTGGCCTCACATGTGGGTTCCATGTGTCACAACAAGTAAGTTCATCAACATCCACTTATTATAGGACATGTTGCATTCCCTTATATATTAGTAAATCAAATGATAAAGATCTATATTAATAAAGAAATCGGACTATCATATAACTTGCTGCCCAAGATCTATGGATGCAAGTGGATTGTTAGGACTTTTCTTAATAACTAAGTGTAGGGACCTAAATGTGTCTCCCCAATGTAGAGATTAATGATGAACGCACCATATTGCCATAAGATACAACTAAAGAAGGATCAACGATGATGAATGCAATATGCTTGTTTGAAGTTGATTGAGCTGGTGTTTTGTGATGTGTCTAGTGATGTTTTGAGAGTGATTTGATGTGGTATAAGTATATGGGATGGAAGTATGCAATGCAGAAGGAGGCTCGGGGTTGTTGTCATATGTTGAAATGCTTGGAATGATGCGTATTTATAGGCCAGAAACATCAACGAAGACCCAAGAAGGAGCCATAGCTGCGCCTAGACGCATCCTACCTACGTCAAGATGCAGCCCACCTGTGTCTAGGCGCAGTCTCCTGCCTCTAGGTGCAGGTCTGACTGCTTCCGTTGACGTTTTTGGTGATTTTACGAGTGATTTTCGGGATTATGATTCGATTTTTATGCGATTACGGAAATATTCTATAATCTTTTGATATTCCGGAATATTCCGAAGTGTCCCGAGATGCTCCGGGTTGTCCCGAAATGTTCTAGAATGTTCCAGATTGTTCCGGAATGCCCAGAACGTCCCGAAATGTTCTAGAAATCTCTAGAAGCTCTAAAAAATTATTAAAAATTATGAAAAATTATGAAAAGTATGAAAAACACTAATATGCTTTGCGGAACAATTTTCAACATTTGGAAATGACGAAAATGCCCCTAAACATGCAAAAATCCTAAAAATATATAAAAAGCTCTAAATATATGATAAAAAATACAGAAAAATATGAATAAATTATAATATTATTTTTATGATTTTTAAAAATATTTTTTGATGCAGAATTACATTTTTTTTTTTTTTGTGAATATAAAATATTGAAAAATGCATGGAAAAATATAAAAACTTTCTAAAAATGAAGAAAAATCATGAATAAATCCCGTAATCATCGCGAATCCTAATAAAAGCTTCCAAGGCAATTCAAAAATAGTTTAGGCAGGTGGTTGAGGTATATTGTGTTTTCCGCCCTCAATTTCTCTTAGTTGTATCTTATGGCAATATGGTACGTTCATCATTAGTACGTCTCTACATTGGGGAGACACATTTAGGTGTCTACAATTACCACATTAAGATTTAATGTTAATGCAAGCAATATACCAAGAAAAATAACATAGATCACTCGCTCAATATCAGGGAATCCGAGAGGCATATCATATCTCACAATAACCATCAAGAACAGTAAACGAGTTCATGAATTAGCATCAAAAAGCAAATTTTTATCTGATTTAAATATACCAAGAAAATGTGACTGGATCGAAACTCAACTCAACAAAAGTACATACTTTATCGCTCCAATTCGTTTTAATCTAATCATATTCTAATATTGGTGATTTTCTAGTTTTTAGAGTAATCTACTAGTTACTGTATTTCACTTACGAAACTTGCTGCGTGAGATGGTCGGAAACCCGCGCCGTAACACCATGGAAAACCCTTTAAAACACCACAACGCAACCCAAATATAGTAAATACCAATACCGGGGATTCAATACACAATTGTAGGGAAAGAATTAATGTTATTGGAAACAAATATTAACGATGAGAAAGTGATGAAGCTTCTGCATTTGTTCTCCCCAAAACAGAGAGGAAGACGAGGGTTTATTTTAATCTTTTTTTTTGTTTTGTTTTCATTTTCCCCCCCAAAAGGGTCTTTTCTTAGGGCTAGGTTAAGCTAATATATATATTACTAGAATAAAACCCCCTTAAGCTCCCTCCCTTCCTCATATTAAATCAAAACTCTAAGGACAGGTGAAAAGACAGGGCCTAATTAGCCCAAGTGAAAAGATGAGGTTTCAAATATATTTTTCAAATAAAAAAATAGATGAAGGAATGAATAAAATATATTTTGTTATTTAAAGAATAATATATTCCCTTACCAAAAATAAAGAATTATAAATTCCCAAAAAATTTTCTTGAAATTTTTAAAATGCATTAAAAAGGGAATTTTTATGTTTGAAGTTTGAAATTTATTATTATTATTATTATTATTATTTTTTTAACAACCCAAATAGTTTGGGTTGTTACATTACTCGACTGAAATCAATAAACATGCAATAGACTCAACTGAAATATAAACATGCAATCGCTACGACCGAAGTCGATAACACACAATCGCCACGACCGAAGTCGATAACACATATTCTGTAATATCCTAAAATTTAGGATATTAATGAATGCTATTTTATTATTTAATTTAATTTTTAGGATTTTAATTCCTAATTAATTAATTTTGGGTCAAGTCCAAAATTAATCATGTTTAATCATGCTTAAGTGCAAGTGGCTCATTAGCAATTTTGGCCCAATTCTTATACCCCAATCGGCCCCCTCTCTTTGTTGGCTTAATTGCCACTTGTTTTGTGTTCACACCTAACCAATTTCTATAAATAGATGTCATTAGTGAACTTGACACACTTTGCTAACCTTTAATCATCATTTGCTCAAAATCAAAATCAAACACACTCCATCCTTCACTCCCATTCCACACGCCATTTTTGGCTTGCAATCACCAACAATTTGTTCATCAAACTTTTTCAATCCAAAAATTAAAGATTCATCTTCCATTGATCTTTAAGTGTTAAAACTCAAGTTAATTCTCATTAATTTCATTCAAGATCATTTGTTCGGGTTGGTTTTGGTTATTGCTCGTGTGGTTCAAAAGGGTTGATAGAGGTCCGTGGTGCTGCACGGTAGTTCGCGGGGTCTGACCGTGGTGGTTCATGCTCGTGGATGGGTGTTGCACGATAATCGAGTGGTGATTTGTGTGGTGGCCGTGTGTTATTTCGTGGTTGTGTTCATGTGGGATATTTCGAGTGGGATGTGTGGTTTGTTCTTACTCGTTCTTTGCTTGTTCTAGTTACCGCACTATTTCCAGGTTTTATTTCATTTAAATATGTAATTCAATCATGAAATATAATATAGAGAGCATGTTTAGAATTCATGTTTAGATTTTCTTGTTTATTTTGATCATGAATTGATGTATAAATGTTGATTGAATTTTTATTCATGAATGGTTGGATTTTTCGTGAAGTATGGATTTATTTTCATTAGTTTTTTTATGATTCTATGATAGTGTTTTGATGTTTGATTTGGTTTGATGTATGAACTTTGTTCAAGAATTGGTTGTTTTGGTTCCACGGTTTTTCGTGAATTCCATGTGTAGGTTCGAGAGTTTTGATAGGTTTATGTTAATTCTTTATGGTTCTTGAAATAAAGATTTTATTTAAATTGTTTCTTGAATAGTTTTTGATGGTTTTCTTGATGATTCTTGAAGTTCTTGGCTAATCTTGGTGAATCTTGATATTTCTTGGTTTATCTTGATGAATCTTGAATATTCTTGATGATTCTTGTTGGTTCTTGGATGTTCTTGAAAGTGAATCTTGTTAAGTTTTACGTTTCTTGAAAGGTTTATTTAAGTTCTTGTTTTAAGAAAAGTTTCTTGGTTAATTTTTCGAGTTAAGGTGGTCTTGGATTTTATTTCTATGTTTTGTATCGGTCTTGATGATCGTGTCGATAAGATGTCGAATTTATTTTCGAAAAGTCAGTCGCCTAACTTAGTGAAACATGAGTAGTTAAGAAGGGTTAAGTCGAGGGCGCTACCTTGTGTTCGATCGTTGGGTAGTGGCCTGAAACATCGTCGTCATATTTTTCAGATGACGATGTTGAGTAGCTATTGTTCTATTTGGTTGGGCTTGGGCGTGTGTATCTGCGAGATTGTAGTTAGATTTAGACTTGTTTGCTATGTCGTTTAGTATTTCAGTTTAGTACTATGGCAGTTGTGATACTTTGGATATTTTGGGATGTAGTTATACTTGGACTATGTTGATTTTAGAGTATTAATAATGATATTTGGGACTTTTGTTTAAAGTTTTTAATATTTCGTGTTTTTGTTAGAGTGCATTTCGGCTTTATATCGTATCTCATTACTTTGTAAAAGTCGGGGTGTTACATAATCGCCACGACCAAAGTCGATAACACATAATCTCCACGACCTAATTTGATAACACATAATCGCCACGACCGAAGTCGATAACACATAAATAAATAGCTGAATTAAACACGCACGTAATTCTTCACATAAAATATGTTGCGTCAGGAAAGAATGATAAGTATATAAATGACTTAGAATTCGGTCCTTATGCAAAGCAAGTAAATTGACTCTACCACATAATTAATCCAAATAATGCAAATAAACAAATAGTAAACAATCAAATTATCATGTAAACAAATAATTAACATGTAATCATGCTCAAATAACACAAATAAGAAATAAAAATTCAACCTTTCTTTATTCAACACATTCGGCCATGCTAAGTAAATAAGTAAACAAGTAGATACTTCAAGTTCATCAAGATTTCATCATGCAAATACGTATCATAAACTTAAATAACAATATAATTAGACTTACATAATAAAGATTCGATTTTGCACCTAATTCAACGGTGAAAATTGAAACTTTAATCCTAAATCTTCATCAATTCACACGGCAATTTCAAGCTTAAAACAAAAAACGATTCTAATTCAAGATTAACATTCTAATATCAATTAAATCAAATAATCACGCTTCAAAGTTAAAGAATTAATTCAAGAACTCAATAAAAAATTCATGCTTTCATGCTCATATGTTTCGAAAATTTTAAGAAATAAAGGTAACAATTATTCTATAATTAAAATTAAAGAAACATGCAAATTTGATTAACAAATCGTGAATTATAACAAATAATTATCAAAGAAATACATAGAAACATATGAATTCATCAAGAATCATCAAGATCATAATAAAAATCAATACTTGCAAGATACTCAAAAATGTCAACTGGTTTAGAGGCAAAAACATCAATTTTCATGCAATTCTTTAAAATATAAAACATGCAATTTACTATCATAAATCATGAATTAAACCATAATTAATTAAATAAATCACACAAAAACATGTAAATAATTCAAGAAATCATCAAAAACATGTTCATCACATTACATGCATTGTTCAAAAATTATACTTCATCCGTTCCAAAAAAAATGCAACAAACCATTTTGCACGCATTTTAAGGAAGTGATTTAAGGGTGTAAATGAGCAAATTAATCAAAATAATTTTAACACAAGTAAGAATGATATTATAGGTTACTTGTCTTAAAATTAACAATATTAATTTGATAGTTTAGACCTTTAAATCTCTTAAAATGCGTGCAAATAAGTTTGTTGCGTTTCTTTGGATCAGAGGAAGTACTAAAGTTTCATGATCAAAATCCTACAATCTAGAAATTTGTTCTATCAAATTATGTATTTTAACAATCCTAATTCTAAGTAGTTAGTCTAGTTACCTTAGAATAAGAAGTAAAAATCAAAGAAAGTGGCCCTTTGCTACTCGGCACCCACTCGGCCAACACCATTAGCAAGAACCTACAAGAACAAGGTTTGCTTAGATTAAAACAATTGAAAGATAAAAGAAATATGATTAAAGATTTTGAAAGTTACAATCTTTAATCACCTTGAGTTTATAGAAAGAGGAGAAAAGAAAAGAAAGATTTAAAGAGGGAGAGAGGGACATGTGAAGGGCGTATGAGAGGGGGTAGGAGGTTGATTGAATTATCCCTTTGATATGATCATAGGGGTTTAAATAGAGTTTAGTTATTTGATTAGCAAGGCTAGACAAATGATTAGGCTTAATAAATTAATTAAAGTTAGAAGCCCATTGGCTATTGTTTGCCATACCATGACCGGTCACAATGGCCCTTCTAAGGGGTCTTGGGCTTGGGTTAAGATGTGGGCAAGGATTAAAATAACAGAAGCCCAGCCCGAATAGTATAATTCAAGCTCAGAATTTTATAGCAAAGGCAAAATAACACGAAATTTTATAACCCTAGAATCCGGGTTATGACAGTCACCCCCCCCCCCCCGGTTAAATAAATTTCAACCTCGAAATTTACATAAGGAAGCACACACAAAAAACAAAACCACAAGAAAACTGAACTACTGCTTACCTGTCACACAGAGCTCGGGATACCTTTCCCACATTGAAGCTTATGTTTCCCAAGTAGCTTCCTCATACTTCTCACTTCTCCAACCATGATTATGGGTACCACCTTTTGGCGTAGCAAACATAACGCTCCTGGCGGTCCAAAATGTGTACCGGCTTCTCTTCAAAGGTCAGGTTCGGATCAATTTCAGGTGACTCAACCGGAATTATATGATAAGGATCAGTTAAGTACTTCCGTAGTTGAGACATATGGAATACGTTATGAACCTTTGATAGATCCGGAGGTAGGTCCAGACGATAGGCTACTTCACCCACTCTTTCCAAAATCTCGTAAGGCCCGACATACTTAGGTCTAATCTTAACCTTCTGACCAAATCGTGTCACACCCTTCATTGGCGATACCTTCAGCAATACTTTATCGCCTTCTTGAAACTCTATGGGTTTCTGTCGACGATCTGCATAGGAGTTCTGGCGACTCTGAGCTGCTTGTAGCTTCGCCCTGATGATCTTGATCTGCTCCACAGTCTCTTTAATAAGCTCTGGCCCAATTACGAGTGCATCGCTAATGTCTCGCCAACAAGTGGGACTGCGACACCTTCGTCCATAAAGAGTCTCATAACGGGTCATCTGAATGCTGGTGTGATAGCTATTGTTGTACAAAAATTACACCAAACTGAGGGATTTAACCCAGGTTTGCTGAAATTCTAACGCACATGCCTGTAGCATATCCTCCAAAGTCTTGATGGTTCGCTCCGTCTAACCATCCGTGGCTGCATGAAATGCTGTGCTTAGGTTGAGCTTTTTCCCGAAAGCTTCCTGTAATGAATTCAAAAATCGAGACAAGAATCGGGGGTCTCGTTCTGACACAATATCCTTCGGCACACCGTGAGGTCTTACTATTTCTCATGAATAAGCTTCAACCATCTTTTCACCATATACCAAGTTACCTTCATCGGAATGAATCGGACTACTTTGGTCAATCGATCCATAACTACCCAAACCGCGTCTAATCCAGTGGACGTCGGAGGAAGTCCCACTATGAAATCCATGGATATAGAGTCGAAATTCCACGTGGGTATAGGTAATGGATGTAGCAATCCACTCGGTCTTTGATGCTCAATCTTGACCTTCTGACAAGTGAGACACCATGCCACAAAATCAGCGACCTCTTGCTTCATCCTAGGCCACCAGAAATTATCTCTCAAATCTTTATAGAGTTTTCCACCGCCTGGATCTACCAAATACGGGTATTATGTGCTTCTTCCATGATCTTGTTTCACAAATTTTGATCTCTGGGCACACACCACCTGTTACGGAACAAGTCCTTTTAGTAACATTTGGTGAAGAAAATATTACTTCATGATACCAATGATTTTACTTGTTATTGAACTTTAGGCTTCCATCTGGGTTGATCGTGAAGTCTTCGGCCTTGCCTTGCAGCTTTGCTTCCCTGATCTCTTCTAATTGTGGATCTTTTCTTTGTCCTTCACGCAGTTCTTGATAGGAGGGGTTTTCTTACCAAATAAAAGCCCCCGTCGTAGTATGAGTGGGGGTGTCGAACACGGGGAAGGTACGTTGCACTAATCTAGGCGTGAGCGTCGAACAAGCTAGGTCGGGTGATGGTCGCGAGAGGCGGGGAGAACTAACTAAAACTACACTAAGGAAACAAAAACAAAATGGACTAGGGTAAGAGATCCACAACTCATACCACCATGAATTATGAATCAATCGAAACTTAGACTTAGGTCGTGGATAAGGGGAGGTCGTTCTAAGATCGTACCACTCTTTCGAGCTAGTACGATGACCGGAAAGACATATACAACTCACTTTCGTGCAGCGACACATCTAACAAGTACTAAGCACAAAATCACGAAGACCGGTAACTTTCCCTTGATCGAAGGCCCAACTTTCGTGGTGCTTCCATCAATCGGGCAAAGGAAGTCATCACCCACGTTCACCTTTCGGTCCTTCGGTGGGGATTTTTCAATGAATCCTATGCTAGCTAAACATATGACTCAACATTACCGAATCCTAAGGTACCGACATTATCACAATCAAAGCCAAGAAACAACTAAACCACAATCATGGAGGATTTGAGAAGTTTCACTCAAACCCTAGAAATTAACTACTCAAAATTAATTAATAAAAACATAATTAAAACTAAAACTAAAAACATAATTAAACCTAAACCTATGAACAACTAAATTAACAATTAAAACCTAGAAAAATGAGAACAAGGAAGAAGATAAACTAATAACAAAACAACTAAACCAACAACAAACAACTACAACAAACCAAGCATAAACAACTAAATTAACAACAAATAACAACATAAACAACAAGAACTAGAAAAATAACTACATAAAGCAAATAAGAAAGCAAGTAAAGAAAGCTATGAAAGTACCTTGAAATGAAGAACAAGAAGAAGATGAAGAACAAACTAACTACTTGCATAAATTAAGAACAACAATGTAAATTACAAGGAAATTGAAGAAGAAAGCAACAAAATCTAACCTAAAACCCTAAGTGAGCTTCTAACCTCAGTTGCTTGAAGAAATGGGAAGAAAGAGTTTATATACAATGCCCCAAAAAATCGAGCAAAACAAAAGAAAACTAATAAAAAATTACAGAAAAGCACTTCAGCGGGCGCTGAGGCGATGACAGCGCCCGCTGAACCCTATATTCCTAGGCTTGCAGGCTGGGAGGAAAATTGGCAGCGGGCGCTGAGTTGGGGTCAGCAGCCGCTGCAAGCTCTTTGTGAAGTACTGCCTCAATACAGGGGAGGGATAACGGGCGCTGAGTTGAGATCAGCGGCCGCTGTCTTCTCCTTTGTGCTCAAAATGCTTGCAGCTTCATGATCAGCGGCCGCTGGGAATCCATCAGCGGCCGCTGAAAGGTCGTCAAAATGCTACTGCTTCAGCCAAAAAGATGCTCATGCCCAAACTCCTCTCAGCGGGCGCTGAGGGATTTCCAGCGCCCGCTGAGGCCCTCTTTTCACATGGCATGGCATAAGGATTCTGTGGCTTCCTCGAGGTTCCCGGCTCGCTTCCTCGGGTTCCGAAATCGACTCGGGACCTGCAAAAGGGGAAGAAAACGCAGAAACAAGGCAAAAAAAAGAGGAAATCACATAGAAAAGGGGAAGGGGACTACCGAAACAAAACTAAACTAAAAAGCCTAAAAATGCTAACAAAAACTAAATAAAAATAGAAAATAAATTAATAAAAACTACGAAAAATACTAACTAAATACAGACTATCAGTTCTTCATACAGACTGGGCTCCACGCTCATAGCATTGAGATATGCACGAGCGTACCCTAGCATCACCATCTCAATTTCCATCTTGCAAAGGTTGGTGCAGATTTCATTTGGTAGAACTACCACTCTGTTAAGGGAGTGATGGTCCCGGTGACTAAGTGCATCTGCTACCCGATTAGCTTTCTTTTCGCAATAGTCCACTGAGAGGTCGTAGTCTTTGATCAACTTAAGCCATCGTCGCTGTCTTATGTTGAGTTCCTTCTGGGTGAAGATATATTTCATGCTTTTATGGTTGGTGTACAGCTTACATGTTGCTCCATACAAATAATGTCGCTATATTTTCAAGGCAAACACCATAGCTGCCAACTCCAGGTCATGGGTGGGATAACTCTGCTAATGCACCTTGAGTTGTTTGGAACCATATGCGATCACCTTCCCTTTTTGCATTACTACACACCCCAAACCCTTCCTAGACGCGTCACTGTATACCTCGTACCCTATACCTTCATTAGGTAATGCGAGCATAGGTGCGGTGACTAGGCTTGGTTTGAGGGTTTGAAACGCCTATTCACATTGATCTGACCACAAGAATTTGCTTTCCGTGTGTAATTACTTAGTCATGGGTGTTGCTATCATGGAGAAGTCCTTTACAAACCTCAGATAATACCCTAACAAAACATTTTCTGATAAGTTTATTAGTCATTAGTTGTAGCTCAAAGTTTTACATTGCTTCGATAATGATTAAAGTTTACCTGCTAAGCCAAGGAAACTGCGAACATCGGCCACATTCTTAGGACTATGCCAATCCACGATGGCCTTTATCTTAGCTGGATCTACTGTGACACCGTCCAAATTAATGACATGACCTAGAAAGACTACCTCCTTAAGCCACAATTCACACTTCGATAGCTTTGCGAACCATTTCTGAGTTCGCAGGACATCTAGCACCATGTGAAGATATTGCTCGTGGTCATTGCTCATTCTTCGAATAGAGTAATATATCGTCGATGAACACCACCACACACACATCCAGCAAATGATGGAAATTTCAATTCATCTGGTGCATGAAGACCGCTGGTGTGTTGGTTAACCCAAAGGGCATCACCTCCAATTCATAGTGTACGTACCTACTGCGAAAAGCTGTCTTTGTAATGTCTTCCGGCTTGACTGGGATCTGATGATATCCCAACCGAAGATTAATCTTGGAGAACACACCTGCCCCTCTTAATTGATCAAAAAGATCTTTTATTCTGGGCAATGGGCATTTATTCTTGATCGTCACTTTGTTGATCTCTCGATAATCTATGTACAAACGCATGCTATCATCCTATTTCTTGAAAAACAGAACCGGCGCACCCCAGGGAGACACGCTGGGCCTGATAAAGCCTTTGTCGATTAAGTCCTGCAATTGAGTTTTCAACTCTTTAAGCTCTGCAGGTGCCATGCGATAGGGAGCTTTTGATATTGTCGTTGTTCCGGGTACCAAGTTTATGCTGAACTCCACTTCCCGCTCTGGTGGTATTCCCGACAATTCTTCAGGAAACACATCGGCATAATCCTTGACTACTGGAATAACCTCGAACTGTTCTTCCTTCAAAACATCCTTGACGTGGCAAAGGAACACGACTTTACCCTTTCGTTGCATGTTGAGCATCTTCTTCGCCGATACCACCCTCAAGCCCTTGTTCATAGGGTTGCCAATGTAAGTTACCCTCTTTCCTTTGGGTTCTTGCAATACAATTTCCTGATCTCGACATCAGATGGCTGCTTGGTATTTTGCCAACCAATCTGTAACGACCGAATTTTTGGGCCGAAAAATTTCATGTAAAATTAAACCTTAAAGTCCAAATCATCCGACTTGGACCCAAAGATTTAATTTTTTTTATTTGAATCAAGCCCAAAACCCTTGTTTTTGTTCCTCCTAACCGGCCCCCTCTTTAATTTCCTTTTTTTAATTAATTTGTTTTATCTTCCATAATTAGCAAATCATATCTATTTCATCTAATTTTAAAAAACCTTTTTTTCTCTCCTAACAACCCTACTAAATTTTAGGAACACCAAACCCCTATTTACTCCTATATGGCCTGCCCCTGTGTACTTCTTTTCCTTTTAATTCAATTCTTAACTAATTCCTAAAATCTAGTAAACCTATTCTATTTATACTACAAAAACCCACCCTTTACTCCTTATTCAATATATGATCATAAACTCAGTCAAAAACTCTTCCTTCCTCCTTCTCAATCCTCACGGCTAACCCATCAAACTCTACCAATTAATTTTCTTTCACCAATTCAATCAATAGGTAACTAGAGTCTTCTACTTAGGAATATGACTAGGTTGTATAGGACAATAGATTTAGAATATTATTTGATTTGTTCTGCATATTATGCGTATATTTGCCATGAGTAGAAGATGTATTATTCAGTCCTTTGCTTGATTAATGATGGTTTCTTGATTAATCTTCATGATATTATGTTCTTGGTCTTATCTTGATAATCTTGATTTGATTAAGCTTGGTTAGTGTATATGCTTGATATGATTTAACCGTAATTATGCATATATATGTAGTATGGTTGACCTTTTATTATAAGTTATGTTATCTTGTCCTGATTAATATACATGCATTCTTGGGTGGAATTTGGAGTTTGATCATGCGTGTAAACTTAGAGTATTAACGTATTAAATTGATGAATGTTATGCTTGTTATGCGAGTGGTACATGTAATCAAGTTGGGGTTTCTTTAATTATATTATTAAGTCTTGATTTTTTTTTTAATCTTTCATTGCCGTGAATTCTTAATATATATGGGCAGTTTTCTTGATTTCTTGCTTGGGACTTTTTATATGGAAGTCATGGGTTAATTTGTTTGTTAATTGATGCATTGTTGGCATGTGATTGTATTGATATGAGTATGTGATGGCTTGATTTCGTGTGATGTTTTGTTTGGAGTCTTTCGAGTCTTGTTGAGTCGTGTCGTGTCGAGCGGTTGAAGACCGTGCGTCTATCGGTTTATCGGTGATCAACCGTCCGGGTCTATCGGTTCATCAGTGATGAATCATGCGGCGCAAGTCTTGTGTGCTTGATTGTGTGTCAGAGTCGTGTCGAACAGTTGAAGATCGTGCGTCTATCGGTTTATCGGTGATAAACCGTGCGGGTCTATCGGTTCATTGGTGATGAATCGTGCGGGGCAAGTCCTTTGTTGTTAGTCTTGTTATCGGTTGTAGACCGAGTGTTGTCTTGATATTGAATTGATGCAGGTTGGAAAGTGTGTGTGCTTGTTTGATACGATTGATGTTCCTATTAATGAATGATATGTTCCGCTGCTAACTCTGTTGATTGAACTTGTTACTTGTAATTGATGCTGTCCCTGTATTTCTAACCCTATTATTGTATGTAATGTGGTCCTACTTCTAAGTAGGACAGTCTAGTTACTCGCCACTAATGGTGGACCCCAATTTTATTTTGCAGGTAAGCAGGATAGAAGCTAGTAGCAGGATGAGTTGATGAGCGTCTAGGCCCCTATTTTTATTTCCTGCTTTTGCAATAGGTTTTTATTTCAGTTTTTAGGACTAGTATGGTTTATGTAACCTTTTGTAATTTGGGATTCCATTATTATTAATAAAAGTATTACTTCCACGAGTTTAGTTATATTTTTGTATTATAAATTGATTGGTAACTGCCTGTTTACGACGTTATCATTAATAACGTCGTTGCTAAAATGTGGTTGTAACGCCCCGGATTTATGTTATTCGCTAGTGAGCTTTCTCTCTTGCTTTGAATTTCGGGACAAAATTCTTTTGGATTATTTGCTTTTAATAATCCAACCTTTCGAGTTTTAGCATTTAATAATCCAACCTTTAGATTATTAGGAAATAATCCAACCTTTGCACTAAAATCCAACCAATGAACCCGAACCTCTCATTTTTGAGTTTTAGCAGTTGTATAGGTAGTTAAATGTTAGTCTTTTAATGTGTAGTTGATTACAAAACCCAAGAAAATAATAGATCAACATATAATTGACCTTTTATTTTCAAGTTTAGTTCATTGGTTGCTAGAAATCGAAAGGTTGGATTATTGTATGTATTTAGAGTGCAAAGGTTGGATTATGTCCTAATAATCCAAAGGTTGGGTTATTCGTTACCAAAACTCGAAAGGTTGGATTATTAAAAGTAAATTTTCCAATTCTTTTTAAGGAGGGGAGGTTGTAACGCCCCAGATTTATGTTATATTTGCTTTGATTATTTTGCTTGAGTTTTTATTTAATAGGCTGCTTTCCAAATCGGTGAAAGGGGTCAAGTCAGTTCCCTCAGTCTTGAATGCAGGGTATTATGTGCATGGTCTAAATTTATTTGGGCTATTTTGATGCTTGAGTGTGATTATTTTATTTTATTTTACTTTACTTTATTTTATTTTAATCATTTAGAATTATTAAGTTGCTAATTAATTAATCTTGGGTTAAGCCCAAAATTAATCATGATTAACCATGCTTAAGTGCAAGTGGCCCATTAGCAATTTTTAGCCATTTTCATGAGCTCCCAACTGGCCTCCCTATGGTTTGGCTTAATTGCCGCTTGTCTTGTATTCACACCTAACTAACCTCTATAAATAGGTGGTGTTAGTAAGGCATTAGGATCATTTTTGCTCACTTAATCCTCATTTGCTCACAATTAAAACTCAAACATAGTCTCCATTTGCCCATCATTCCACACGCCATTTTTGGCTAGAAGTCCCCATCAATTGTTTATCAACCTTTCAACCCAATAACATAAAGATTAATCCTCCATTGATCTTTAGGTATCAAAGTACAAATTAATCCTCATTAATTTCATTCAAGATCACTTTTTTGGGTTTGGTTTCGGGTTGGTTTGAGTTGGGTATTGTGTTCGTGTGGATCGTGCGTGGTGCTCGTATGGGTCGTGCGTGGTGTTCGAAGCGGTGCTGCACGGTGTTCGAAGGTTGCTGCACGGTGGTTCGAGTGGTGGCCGTGCAATTGTGTTCGTGTGATGGCCGTGTGGTGCAAGTTCCGAGCAGCGAGTTTTAGTGTTGCTTGCAATCAAGTTTGGTTAAGGTAACATGCTTTTTCATCCTAGATTGAATACCATGATCATAGGATAGATTTGGTGACCAATTTAGACTAAAAAGTGTGATGAATTTGAATAATCAACCCATTTTGTGTGTGTGATTAATGGCTGATTTTGATGTTATAATTTGATCTTTATGCAATTTAAATCATGAATTATGTATTGTGGCATGTTTATGTATCTATGTATGGAATTTGGTGTTAAAAAGATGAAGTTGGAATCAAGATTAGTATCATGTTTATGCGTGTATTTTGGTGATTGTTTATGATAGTGTTCTTGTTAATCTTGGTGAGGTTCATGCGAATTTTGAGTTGTTAATTGATGATTTAAGTTAAAGAAACGTATTCTTGATGTGTAATTAATGATGGTTGATGTTTCTTGGAATTTCTTGATTTACTTATGATGATTCTTGATTTTCTTGATTTGATTATTTGGTCTTTAAGTAGAGATTATGTGGTCATAGTTAAGTTTGGTCAACAAAGATAAAGATAGTTAAAGATAGTTAAAGAAAGTGTAAAGAATGATTAAGGAAGTTCAAAGAAAGTAATGTCGATAGTTATACTCAAGTTAGGACGTAAGATGTAGGCTTGAGATAACCAAGATGTAATGAATTTTAAAGGATAGCTTGAATTTGCATATGAGACGCCTAACCTTAGAGTAAGATTCTAAGACTTGGGTTAAGACGCTGCCACTATCCTAACCGCGGTATTGGGGTAGTTTATACTTGTTATGTCGTCTTTATGATATGGGTCCGTAAGATGGGTTCATGGGTATGGGAGTAAGATTCTCATTCCCGGCATAATAAGAAGTTCGATCACGTAAGATGTGTTCGTACAAGCATAGTCCGGTCTGATATGTAAATGATAGCGACAAAGATTTAGTTTAAGTTTAAGTAAAGTTTAAGTAGGTTGTGAGTTGTATTTCTTGGCACTGTTATTTAAGCTTTGCTTGCCTGTTCATGTGATTGTCTGTTTTGATCATTTGATCTGTTGTATGTTCATATGTATCCACTTTAGGGTGGAACTGTTATGTTACTCGCCACTGATGGTGGATTTATGTTTTCAGGTAACTCTGATGGTGACGGTGATGCTTAGCTTTGGGATTAGGCGAGTGTCTTTGTACTTATTTTTTTGTAGATGTTATTTCGTTATTAGGATTTGGACTATTATTAGTTTGTTTTCTCTGACTCTGATTATAGTTTTTGGAGTTAAATCTTTAGTAGTGAATTTTTGAGGTTTAGTTATGTACATCTTGTGGTAATTGTACATTTGGGATTTTAGAAGTATAATTTGAAGTAGAGTTTTTGATTTTAAGTATGTTTGTACTTAGTATGACAATTCGACTCGTCGGTTCTTTCCGCGGCCAATTTATGAGAGTCGGGTCGTCACACTAATGACATGCATCATTCATCATCATCATCATCCTCATCAAGCTCAGCATCAAGATCACAGACTTCATCATCATCTTCTGAAACCTCTGCATCTTCTTCAGATTCCTATGCAGCTTTCTCTGTTGAGGAAGTTTCTCCTGCATCCTTCTCACTATCAATTGGTTCCCCTACTGGTTTAGATTTCCCTGAAGATTGACCAGCTTCCTCTTTTGTTTCCCCTGAAATCTGTAACATTTGAAGTTCTGTGGCTATCAGCTTCTTCTCCAAAGACACTTGTTTCTGAGCCATACTATCAGACAACCCTCTAACTAATGTCATTAACATGCTAAGGGTTTCCTCCAGCTTTTCCATCCTTCCTAGAAGGGGAGTGAGATCTGTTGAAGTAGTAGACACATTATTCTTCCTTTTCTTTGCAGCAGGTTGAACAGGCTCCTGGTCTCTCCAAACTAAGACTGAACCAGATGCTTCCAGTCCTTTCTGCCTCAGAATCTTCATAGAAAATTTCTGTCCTATCACAATTTCTCCAGCCAGCTTGATACCATTCTTAATCATCACATAAGTAAGTATTAAGCCATACGAAAGGGAGTGGGATTGAGAGTTCTTGCAAACAATCATGTGGTCTTGCATTAGAGAGGGGGGATTGATCTTAACCTTCTTCATCATTAGGCATATGAGTACCATATCCATTATCCTAACTGAACCCCTACCCTGTGCCTTAGGTAAAAGCACCTTGTTGCATATAGAATGCAGCACCAACATGATTGGCATAGTCAAATTCTTAGCAAGGTAGCCATCTTTCTTGGCTAATACCCTCCCAAACAAAAACTTAATTATAACATTTGTTGTGACCCACCAATACTAGGCCAACCATCAGAACAATAGTTTAAATACTCATCCCTAGGTATCTTCAAAAACACAGACATAGAATCCACAAACAGATCCAACTTAACACCAGAAACAGTAGAGCTAACACTCAAATCATGGCATAATACCCTAATATCCTCTACATAAGCCTATCAAAATAGACATATCAAAATATCGTTCCTTACATCCACAACCAGACATAACATTCCTATCAGAAACAGTAGACTTACCTTTGGCTATTTTGGCAGCAGGTGTTTTCCTCTTCACACTTTTAGTGGGTGTGACCTTTGGAGAGTGAGAAATCTCCTGTTTGACTACGCTGCCAGATATAGTAAACCTTCTGATTATCACCTGAACTGGAGGACCCTTTGCCTCACCTACAATATGAATTTCTTCTTCTTCAGCCACTTTTGGCTCTTCCTCGACACTTTTCTCCTTCAGATCCCTCTCTTCAGCCTGCACAGATTCATCCTCTTGATCATCTTCCTCAATTTCCTCAGAAATCTTCTCTAGGGTTTCTGACACAATTCTGTCAGCTTGAACAGTGTCAACCTGTTGTTCCCCCTGAACTTAAGCTTCGGTTGAGGGTTCGTTTTGAGTGGTTTGAGGTGATGTGGGTTCAATGGATGGAGGTACTATGGATATAGGAGTGAAAGAAAGTAGGGTTTTAGTTTCAACAATTTACTCAGCTGGTATTGAAATGGATTTGGTGGTTGAGGTTGATTTTGTGGTGGAGGTTTTTGTGGTTGAAGGTGGTTTTGGTGTTTGTTGCTTAGTCACTTGAGGTGTTGCTGCATCTGACACATTTCCCTTATCAATCGAGCTATCAGATTCTGCTACAGAGGGTGATGACAATGCATTCCCTAAAATACCCTTCTTCTTTCCCTTAGCTAGTCCCTTTGTTCTCACCATTTTTCTAGCTTGGACTTGCAGAGATTTTTGAGAGATGAACACTCTTTGAATCCGAGACAAAATGAAGTGAGAGAGATGATGAAATAGCTTGAGTGTAGAGGGATATAATGACAGTAAAACAAAATAAATGAGGGAAGTGGGAGTAGTGGTCAGTTACAAAAGAAAGAAGTTCAAAAGAAAGTTCATTAACTTCCTTAACTACCACTAAGTGAAAGGCACGTGTGGAAGTTTCCTTCCATCACTCATGCATGCCTAAATAATGAAAAAACCAACTGCCAAAGTACTTTTCCCTTACAGAATGAATAAAATACTTTTTTAATTTTTGTCAAAAATGAATTCAACAAAAACATATCTGTAGTATTCTGTTGTTCATCTGTACTGGTTCAAATCACGACACAATTCAACTGTTCTAGGCAACTTAGACAACTCACCTATTCATGCATCAAGATATAACAAACATAATCAACAATGTTTATGCAAGCAATCCATACATCCATGAATATTAATCTAGCCAAAAGAAATGATTTAGTCATAAGAAGCCTTTTTAACCAATTAGACCAATTTTTATTACCTGTAGTCTGACTAAAAGAACCTTGACCTAAATCTAAGTAAAGTCCTACTTTCTAATTCTGATTAGTCCTAAAAGCAATCTAAGCCTACAAAAAGAAATTCTACTTAATGGTTTAGTGAAGATATCAGCAATCTGATCCTCACTTTTGCAGAATTGCAACTCAACTAGACCATTTTCAACATTATCCCTTAGGAAATGATGTCTTATCTCTATGTGCTTGGTCTTTGAGTGTTGAAATGGATTTTTGGAAATGTTAATGGCACTAGTGTTGTCACATAAGATAGGGGATCTATCTAACAACACTCCAAAGTCTCTCAATTGATTCTTTACCCAAAGCAGTTGAGAACAACAAGCAGTAGCTGCAATATATTCAGCTTCTGCTGTGGATAAAGCTATAGTGTTCTGCTTTTTGGAAACCCATGAGATCAAACATGATCCCACAAAGTGGGCCATACCTGAAGTACTCTTTCTGTCAACTAAGAAACCTGCATAATCAGCATCAGTGTATCCAACCAGTTCAACTGTACTACTTCTTGGATACCACAAACATAAATCATCAGTACCTACCAAATACCTGAGAATTCTTTTTACTACTTTCAAATGTGATTCCTTAGGGTTACTTTGAAATTTGGCACACAACCCTACAGAGAATACAATATCTGGTCTACTAGCAGTGAGATACAATAGTGATCCAATCATGCCTCTAAACAGTTTAAGATCCACAACTCTTCCTTTGTCATCTATATCAAGCTTTGTGGAAGTTGAAACAGGTGTATCATATGCCTTACTGTTCTGCATGCCATACTTCTCTAGAAGCTCCAGAAGGTACTTTTGCTGATGTATAATGATTCCTTCATCAGTTTTCTTGATCTGTAGGCCAAGGAAGAAACCAAGTTCTCCCATCATGCTCATTTTAAGCTTACTCTGCATAAGATCAGCCAACTCATTACATAATCTCTGATTTGTAGCACCAAACAGTATGTCATCAACATATATTTGGACTACAATCAGGTCAGACCCTTTTGTTTTAGTAAACAAGATCGTATCCACTATTCCTCTGATATACTCATTTTTCATCAAGAATTTGGACAATCTTTCATACCAAATTCTGTGTTCAAGAAGTCTAATTGCTTCTAGTCTGGCTACTGGTGCAAAGGTCTCATCATAGTCGATACCTTCTTGTTGATTATATCCTTGCACCACTAGTCTAGCCTTCTTTCTAACTATGGTACCCAGGTCATCAAATTTGTTTCTAAAAATCTACTTGGTACCAATCACAGATCTTCCATTGGGTCTAGGTTCAAGATGCCATACACAGTTTCTTTCAAACTGGTGCAATTCATCTTGCATAGCTATGACGCAATCTGGATCCTGAAGTGTTGTTTTAATATCAGTTGGCTCTATGTTAGACAAGAATGAGGAAGATGCACAAATGTTTTGGTAAACAGATCTTCTAGTTTGAATCCCTTTATTGATGTCACTCAATATTTGCTCAGTGGGATGAGAAGATGAGTATTTGAAAGTTTTAAACATTTGATTCAATTGTGCATTTCCTTCATTAGAACCATATGGCATGTGTGCCCCCTCAAATGATGTAGACTGGTGTTCTCCATGGGAAACACTTGCTCACCTTTGCCTCATATATAGGGGTGCACAAAAACCGGTCTAGACCGGAATTTAGGTCGGTTCGGACCGAAATTTGGACCGAACCGGACCGGTCCGGCTAAACCAGTTCGGTCTCCGGTCCGCCAAAAATAGGATTCCGGGTCACCGGTCCCGTCCGGGTAAAAACCGGTCCAGACCGGAAGACCTAGTTAACTTAAAAAAAAAAATTCAGAATTTTTAAAGTGGCCAGGTCATATTGGGCTTCTAATTTTTGAACTGCTCCCATTTTCATTCTTCCTCATTTGCTCTCACTAAACCCTAAAGGCCTAAAGTGCTGCTCACTTTCCTCCTCCTCCCTCCTGACTCCTGTGGTGCACCGGTGCTGCTCACTGCCACTGCCGGACTGCCTCCTCCTACCTCCTCCCTCTTGTGGTGCTGGACTGCTGGTCCCTAAACCCTTGTTGCCTTCTCCTCCCTCCTGTGGTGCTGCTCAGTGCTCACGCCTCACTCCGCCTCACTGTCCTTTGCTGCCGGTCGGTCGCCGCCAGTTGCACGCCTCACTCCGCCGGTCACTTTCCCTTGCTCATTTTGTAAGTGTTTTTTCGAATTTTTTTTTTGTGGTTCTTTTGTGATTTTTTTTGTGATTCTTTTGTAAATCTTTAAAAGTGTTGATGTTGGATTTCAGTTGAATGTTAGATATTATTTAGCCTATTTGAGTTTTTTTTGAAAAAAAAAAAAGAAAATCAATTTAAAAAGCCAAAACAGGTCCAACCGGTCTGGTCCAGGTCTGGATCGGGTCCAACCGGTCCGGTCCAGGTCCAGACCGGTTCCATATCAGGCCCGGTCCAGGTCCTTCATTTATCCATAACCCGGTCCGCCGGTCCAACCGGTTCCGGTCCGGTTCGGTCCGGTTCTGGACCGGTGCACAGGGCTACTCATATACTGCAATAAGCTTTGTTGTCCAAGACCATGTCAGACTTCTTAAAACTTTTCTAACCAAGTCCTCATAAGTGAAGGTTTTTCCAAGAGACTTAAGATAATTTACTATTTTCATAAATCTTCCAAAACATTCATTAATGTTTTCATTTCTATTCATATTTAGACATTAGTAAAAATTAAGATCAGTTACGGCTTCTCTTTCAACATGAGTCTTATTTCAGAAGAAGGGTATCTTAG
This sequence comes from Salicornia ramosissima, assembly GCA_951394345.1. Lineage (NCBI taxonomy): Eukaryota > Viridiplantae > Streptophyta > Magnoliopsida > Caryophyllales > Amaranthaceae > Salicornia > Salicornia ramosissima. The sequence goes on from OX596236.1 coordinate 38,204,170, forward strand.
AACGTTTTACCTCACTGGTGCCTTCATAGGCAAGTTCAAGAGTGTCCCAAATCTCTTTGGTTGAAATACATGCTGATATTCTATTTGTTTCACTTTCACCAATAGCTTGTTGAAGGATTGACATCGCCTTTTCATTTTTCTCTAATTTCTTGAAATCTGCACTTGTGTACTGGTCTTCTGTTTAAGCAATAGTTTTGCCAGAGTCGTCACTGATGGTGATTTGCAACGGACCGTTCTTTACAACCAACCAATACTCATAATCTATACGAATGATAATTTTATTCATTCTGTTTTTCCACCAGCCATAGTTCTTGCCATTAAACTTGGGTGTCTTATTGTCATACCCCATTGCACTTAACTTGTGGGAAGCCATGGATATTCTTTTCTAGGTGTTACCCTTGCGAAAAGCACTCGCTCTAATACCAAGTGAAGGTCCCAATAACACTCAAAAGGGGGGGTGAATTGAGTGTTTCTTCAAAAATTTCTTTATCGACTTTTCTTGATTTGTTCTAGCGATAGAACCAGAGAACTGGTTTAGCAGCAGAATTATCTTGAACAATAAAACATTAAAATATAAAGAAAATAAAGAACACACAGATTGGTTCAGCAACTATGTCTACATCCTCCTACTCTCGCTACTAACTTTTATTAATCAACTCTGAAGAACAAAAGATAGTACAATTTGCTATCATCACTAGTGGAAAAAACGTCATATACTACGCCCTATTGGCTGCGGTTCTTTTGGAACCGCAACCATAAGTACTGAAAATATAGGGAAAACTACACTACTTATGGCTGCGGGGTAAAAAACCGCAGCCATAGGTACTTATGGCTGCGATTCAAAAAAACGCAGCCATAAGTACCTATGGCTGCGGTTCCAAATCTTATGGTTGCGGGTTTTGGAACCGCAGCCAAAACCTTAACTTTTTAAAATAAATACGAATTATGAAATAGAAAAAACATTTCCTTTTCTTCTCTTTCCTTCTCACGCGTTCTTTCTTTCCTCCTCCCTCGCACCATTCCTTCTTCTTCTTCACCTAGCCCTCCTCCCTCGCACAACCCTGTCACCATCGCCGCCACCACCACTTCGCTGCTGCTTCTACCCTGTCACCAGATTGTCCTCCCTTGCACCTTTGCTTCTGTTGCCTTCGTTGCTGCTGCTGCCTTGCGACCTCGGTTCGTTTTTTTAAAAAAAAATCATTTAGGGTTTGTAACTTTGCTATTGTTCGAAATTATGGTTCGAATTTTTTTTGTTCATATTAGGGTTCGAAATTAGGGTTTGATTTTTTCGTTTAGGGTTCGAAATTACTAAATGAATTTTTCATTTAGGGTTTTTTTTAAATTAATTAGAGTTCGAATTTTTCTGTTTTTTGTTTGAATTTAGTTTATGTTTTTTTTATGTTGTTCTTGCTATTGCTGCTGCTGTTGTTTTGTTGTTGTTGTTGTTCTTATTTTTATTGCTGCTGCTGTTGTGTTGTTGTTGTTGTTGTACTGTTATGTTGTTGTTGTTGCTATTGTTGTTGCTGTTGTTGTGTTGTTGTTGTTGTTGTTGTTGTTGTTATTGCTATTGTGTTGTTGTTGTTGTTGTTGCTATGGCTAGGGAGAAGGGGGTTGCCATTAGGCTAGGGAAGGGAGAGGGGGGACTGCTAAGGCCTGGGGAAGGGGGAAGGGGGCTGCTAGCTAGGGTCTGTGTGTGTGTGTGGTGTGTGTGTGGTGTGTGTGTGTGTGTGGTGTGTGCTGCCAGCCCCCCCTGCCAGCCCCCCCTGCCAGCCCCCCACCCCCCTGCCAGCCCCCCACCCCCCTGCCAGCTCCCCACCCCCCTGCCAGCCCCCCCCCCGCTGCCAGCCCCCCTGCCAGCCCCCCACCCCCCTACCAGCCCCCCTGCCAGAACCCCCCTGCCAGAACCCCCTATGCTGCCCTCCGCCCCCAGAACCCCCTAGGTTTTTATTGTTGTTGCTGTTGTGTTGTTGTTGTTGCTATTGTTGTTGCTGTTGTTGTGTTGTTGTTGTTGTTGTTGTTGCTATTGTGTTGTTGTTGTTGTTGTTGCTATGGCTAGGGAGAGGGGGGTTGCCATTAGGCTAGGGAAGGGAGAGGGGGGACTGCTAAGGCCTGGGGAAGGGGGAAGGGGGCTGCTAGCTAGGGTCTGTGTGTATGTGTGGTGTGTGTGTGGTGTGTGTGTGTGGTGTGTGTGTGTGTGTGCTGCCAGCCCCCCTGCCAGCCCCCCCGCCAGAACCCCCCCTGCCAGCCCCCCTGCCAGGCCCCCCCTACCAGCCCCCCACCCCCTTGCCAGCCCCCCTGCCAGCCCCCCCTGCCAGAACCCCCTATGCTGCCCTCCGCCCCCACAGCCCCCTCCCCCCTACAACCCCCCCACTTCCCTGTTGTCCCCCCTCCCCCCTATTTGATTTGATTTAGTTGTTGCTGTTATCATAATTGTGTATGTTGTATATGATGATCAGAATGTTTAATAGGTTCTGCCGTTCTGCTGCTGTGTTGCAATGTTGCTGGGCTGCTGCGCTACTGTGCTGCTGTTCTTGCTTTTTTTTGTAGTAGGTTTCTTGATAGTTATTTTTATACAATTTCTTAAGTTAAAATGTTTTTTTTCATGTTTGTAATATTGTAATGGTAAATTTAGTTTATATTATTGATATTCGCCATGGATACTTGTATTTAATTTTGCATATCCATGTAAGACCACGAATGATTATATTATTGATATATATTATTGTAATGGTAAATTTAGTTTATATTATTGAGATATATATATATATATATATATATGATTTTTTTTTTTTATAAAAAAAATGGACTTTTGGCTGCGATTTTGGGGGAACCGCAGCCAAAAGTCCTTCTTTTTAAAAAAAAAAATACTTTTGGCTGCGGTTCCTAATAGAACCGCAGCCAAAAGTGGACTTATGGCTGCGGTTTTTACAAAGGCCAGCAGCCATAAGTTCACTTTTGGCTGCGGTTCCTAATAGAACCGCAGCCAAAAGATTTTATGGCTGCGGGTGGAACCGCAGCCATAGGTCTTAGACCTATGGCTGCTATAGCATTGGCTGCGGGCTTGAACCGCAGCCATAGGACCTAAAAAGCCCGCAGCCAATGATGTTTTTTCCACTAGTGCATAAACTCATACGACAGACTTCCTCACTCTTAACCTAAGAGTATTGTTTCGCACTTGAACTCACAAGCAGTCCCAAATGAACTCTCAAATGCTCCCAATCACTAATCCCTCTGATAGTGACGAATTACAGAAAGTTTCTCTCAAAAGATGTGATGAAGGGGTTTTTGGGGCTCTTTCACCAAACAAATAAAAACCCCGTTGTAGTATAAGTGGGGGTGTCGAACACAGGGAACAAGTCGTGAAACGTGTTGTCCGATTTATGTCGATTGAGGATCTTGGATTTGTTGTTTGAAATGGAAGCTAAAACTATCATGGAAAACAAATGCGAAAGATAATAAACTAAGTTCTAGGGTTGTCGAATTCGGGTTCACTTGATTTCGGGGGAATTACTTCAAAAAGTCTAAAGAACGAACTAAACCAAGGAAGGGGAATTAAACTCTAATAAGGTACCTAAACCTCCTCCCTGAGTGATTTAGGAGTTGACGCATGAATATAACAATAACGACTTCTCCCGAATGGACGTTATCAATACATTCAATGATCACAATTATACCAAGGTTTCACTAGAAGTAAATTCCTAGTTCGACTACCGATTCCCGTTGTAGTAGTCTCACTAACAACGTACCTAAAGTGGATTCCTAGCACGACCACCGAATTCCGTTATAATGGTCTCACTAGCAACATTGGGCAATGAAAATCAAAGCATAATTAACTCATAGACAAAGCCCTATTATACTTCAAAAATACCAAGAAATTAACTATGGCCTTTAGCTAATCTCTAAGCTCATTAACACCAACATTAACCAACAATGAACACAATTCCACCAAAAACTATATGAAAACCCCCAATTTCAAGTCATGAACCCATTACCTTCAAACCCTAGAAATTAACTACTCAAAAATCATGAACAAGAACATTAAACTAATAAACAAGCATAAAAACATGAAATCAAACACTAAATCTACCAAAAAGCAAGAAAATAAACCAAGCAAACTTGAAATTTCATAATTTAAACATTAATCTACAAGCAAAGCATCAAATAAACAAGAATTATAAGAATGAAAAACTAGAACAACCAAAGTAAACGAGAGATTGAAAACTTATTGAATTGGTGAGCAAATTCGTTGGATTGGCCTTGTCACTTGAACAATCTTCATCAACAAACTCTCAAAATCAAGAGCTAAAACTAGATCTAAAACTATGGAAACAAGAAATTAAGCATCAACCTTAAAAACTAAGGAGGAAGAGAGGTTTTCTCTCTCCTCAAACCCTAAGCTAAATCTGATTTTTTGGACTTAAAACTAAGCTAAAGTGTTGTTTTTATGTTTAGGGACCTTAGAATGTATATATACAAGTGGGAAAATAAGGGGGCCAAGCATAGAACAAGCATGAGTCGAAGCTGAGAACAGCACGAGCCAACAGCAAACACGGCCCAAAAATAGAGCTGTTGCTCCCAGCTCAGGCGCGGAAGCGCGGAAGGGGTGGCGCGGGCGCGACGTTGGAGGTGGCACGGCCGCGAGTGAGGGCTCGAGCTGGCCTGGGCGTTGCTTTCTTTGGGGAATGTCGCGGGTGATGGTCATTTAGCTTGGGCGCGTGCTTGGCTCTGTCCGCGACCATCACATGACCCAAATGCTTCCAACTTTTGCTTCCAAATTCTTGGGGCGGGTCGGCACACCTCCCGAGACATCGGGCCTCGGGCCCGACAAGCCTTAAAAATTACAAAAATGCCCTTTGGGTGCACTTTGCCTTGTCTTGTGGTCTTGGCTTTGCGGCATGCTTCTCTAAGCTTCTTGGGACCTCTCACGATCCTTGACGGCTTTCGAGAATCTCTTGGAAACCTACAAAACACCTACATTAAAGAACAAAAGGCATAAGTAACACACAATAGCTCAATTATTGACGAAAACAACTTTAAAACGACTTTATTCAATGAAAACTCTAAATAAACTAAAACTAAGCTAAAAAGGCTTAAAACATGGAAAATTAAGCCTAAAATACGTGGAAAACAAGCGAAAAGAGGCGGGAAAATAGGTCCTAAAATGGACTGATCAAGATGCTTCTCAAAAGCTTATAAGAGATGAAGTTAAGATCTAGGTTTTTTTCGAATGCTCTTGTAGTTTGTAAACTGTTCTGTTTGATCTTTTAGACTCTTGAAAATATTGCTCAATGAAGTATTGGAGAGTCTCACCACTTGGCTTAATTTTGTACATTAAGTGCTACTATATATAGACAGTTAGAAAACCCAGATTATTCCAATCAAGAGGGTTTTGTAATTGTAATTAACAAACCCATTTAATGTCGAGATCAAATATTTGAAGATCAAAGATCTCGAAGATTTTTTTAAGATCTCATGAAGATATGTGGGTTTGTTAGCACTTAACATTGATTACCAAACTGACTTAACCACGTGCAAGATCTTTAAAGAATCCAAAAATCGGATTCTTTAAAAATATTTCGCGAGTCAGTTTGTTAACTTGCTGGTCTGCTGAACTGTTCTTCAGATCAGTCGTGTTACAACCACTAGACACTGGTCTGGTGTTTGCAGCATACCAAGATCAAACATCACAAATCCATTATACTACTTAAACATTCTTTACAACAAAAAGACTAAGTAAAAACCTTAAGGCTACTCTTCAGTCTTCATGTTCTTCTAACGGTCGGAGGGGGGGTACTGCTAGGAGCACTAAATCGGGGCTCCTTGAAAGATGGCGACGTCATCGGGGTCGGGGTCCTCTTCCTACTCGCATCCTCCTCGATAACAGACGCCTGAATCTCGAGTGCTACCTCGTAAGCTCGCCGCAACGATTTCGCTCCAGTGCTAATCACATGAACGCGAATCCTCGGATCTAGCTTCTTGATGTAGCGCTTGACCCGCTCCTCCTCGGATGGAAAAACCGACGTAGCGAACCTCGATAACTCGGCAAACTTATCGATGTACGCCTGAACTGTCACCTTACCCTGAACGAGAGTAAGAAACTCCTCCTGTTTCTGCTACTGTAACTCATCGGGGTAGAACCTCTCCTGGAACTTAGCTACGAACTCGGCCCAATACATCGAGTGCAAGGGCATACACGCGTTCCTAGCCACGCTCCACTAGTTATCGGCCTCTCGTCGCAAGTAGTAGGCGGCGATCTAGACCTTCTCGTGCTTGGGTCAAAAAGTCGCATCGAAGAGCTTCCCCATCTCGCGGATAGAACTCTCAAACATCGTAGGGTCGGCAACCCCATGGTAAGTCGGTGGTCGATGACGAGCGATACGATCGAACGTCAACTGCGATCCCGATGGCTGACGACTATGATGCGCTAATGTAAGAATCGCTTCCTCGAGCGCTCGTAACCTCTGTCGTCCCGAACTTGACCGGCGAGGTGTGTGTAAGTTCAATGTATACTCAAGAAGTGGGGGTTGAATTGAGTATGTTTGTTTTTTCAATCGTTTTCAAAGTTTGTTTATCTTTTTGTGAGAACAACGATAGAACAGTAAATAAAGAGTAGGGACACAAAGATTTAACGAGGTTCGGCTTCTAAACAAGCCTACGTCCTCCACTCTCTCACCAATATTATTAATCAGCTCTGAATAATAACAAGGTTACACACTCAATTAAGTGCTACAACTCTGTAACACTTAATTCCCCAACTGTTAACTCTAACAGTTTATTCAGTGTTCACAGAACACTCCCCAACCACTTCCCTTTAAGTGGTTCAAATATTACAAACTTAAATCTCTGTAAGTTTTTTCTCTTAAAGATGGATATGGAGATAGTTTTGCTCTAAGGATAGACTCTCAGAAAATATAGCTTCGTTTTTTTGGAGAGAAAAAGTCTTACTAGGGTTTTTGCAAAGATTGTTTTTATATGCCAAGAAAAACCGTGCCCTAGAAGTGTGCTTGGAGACTTGCCTAAATTGTGCAAATAAGTTCAGCTGAGACAAGTACAAAGGCACCTATTTCAGACATTTGTCTCCTTCCACTACATGTAGTGGAAAGTACACAAGAGTCCAAACAAGTACATTGCAAAGCTAATTTGGTGAATCAATTTGGCAGATTTCCAAAAAATAAGTGATTAATATTTTTCAAATAAATTTTCAAAAATAATTTTGAACACAGAATTTGTACGGATCACTTAACTGCACGTGCGTAATACAGAGGTTTGTTCCCACAGTGGTCTTTGTACTACTAAGTCTACATCTGGCAAAGAGAACTGTTCCAAGCTTGTTCTTTGCTTGTTCTTAGCTTGTTCTTGGCCTGTTCTCTTTACTGGATATAAACTTGAAATCTTTTTGCTCTTTACTTAAAAACACTAAGAATATTTTCCTAAGCCTATTTTACAAGAAGATCCTAGAAATATAAAAAATAAATAACTCCAAGCTCTTGGCTTCTGATCTTCAAGTATCTCAAGGCCTTCAAGGTTGCCTTGATGAGTCCTCACTTGATTCAACCTGTTCATACACAAATATGCATAGACATCAAGTATAGAGAACTGGTTTGTCATCATTCAAATCGAACGTGGTTCAACAGTGTGGACATGTTGAAACGTAATACGACAAGGACAAAAAGAATAAAAATGTGAGTCAACAATCCACACTCAAGTCAAGTACACAAATAAAAAGGAAAAAAGGAAAAATAGTCTTATCCTGGATTCTTCTACCTGACGCTCTTCTCCCTTAAACTTATTCTAAATTGGGTTTATCACACGGGAATGGCAAAGCTCTCAACTTCCGGGTTTTACTCAAGTCCTAAAACTTCACTTAAAACCTATTCAGCTCTGATACCAACTGTGACGACCCAACTCGCTTAAACCAGCGGAAGAAACTGATGAGTCGAATTGTCGATCTAACAAACAAACTTACTAAAAATTAAAACAAAACCTCAAAATTATTATTACTATAACCCAAAAACGTACAATACCCACAAGTTGTACAATACTAAACCCAACTGTATCAATACTAGAAATTAACTCCAAATACTGTCAGAGTCAAAATACACTAAAGATAAATCTATATGTCCAAACTATAAACATAATGTAGTCTAGAACAAGAATACTATAACGGCACTCGCCCAACCAATAGCTAAGCAGCATAGTCATCATGAGAAATACCTGAAAAATAACAACAATCCACTATCAGTGGCGAGCAACATAACAGTCCCACCATAACATGGATACACATAATCATAGAACAAATCAAACAACATATCAGGCTATGTACCAACCAACATATGATCAAAACGTCCGAAATACCATTAATCGTAAAACTGACCAACTTTAAATAATTCCAACTTAAAAATCATCAAAACATCTTTGTCGCTAACATTTACATTTTAGATCGGACTATGCACGTACAAACACTTCTTACGCGAATGAACTTTCCTACTATGCTAGGAATGAGAATCTTACTCCCAAACCCATGAACTCCATCTTACGGAAATTCATATCAAACAGAAAACATAGCAAGTATACACTATCCCAACACCGCAGTCAGGATAGGGGCAACGTCTTAACCCAAAATTTAGAATCTTACTCCAAGATTAGACGTCTAAAAGTAAACTTAAGCTAATCTTACTTACAACATCGAAGTTATTCTCAAGATCGCTTTTTTCGCCTTTTCTTGAGTTTAACCATAATCAATACTACTTCTTAACCAATCTTTATCAAATATTTAACAAATCTTTAAACTTTTCTTTAACTTCTTTAAAACAACATTTCCAAATTTTTACAAAACCTTACTTATCTTTAAATAATACTTTGAAAAACATCAATAAACTTGTACTTTAAAGAACATAAGACCAACTTTCAAGATTTCAAGATTCAACCAAGAACTCAAAGAACTCATCAAGAACCCATCAAGAACTCATCAAGAACTCAAACAAGGACTCGACTTCAACACAAAACCACACGAAAACCTCAATGAAAACATGCATGAAAACTTAAGTAAATCATCATAAAACCATTTCCCAAATCCATACTTAAAAATCACACAAATCATGATAAACAAACAACGAAAATTCATCTAACATGATTACTTAATCTATCCTATAATCATAGTACACATATTAAGTTAAGATAGTATGTTACCTAACCAAACTTGATGACAAAAGAGTATAAAAATCCGCTGCCCAAACTCGTTATACACGGCCTGTTGGTGATGTATGGTGTTGATGTAAACCCTCCAAGACGTGGAAATTACACTTTCCTTCTAATCGATTCGCCCCTTAGATCACTGGGTTAACACGAACGATTAGTGAGATACAATGGAGAAAATAACCCTACACTCTATGTGATCTCAAGACTATAGAAACAAAAGGACTTGTGTTTATTTGTGTTTAAACAAAAGTGCTAACAAGTTGTAGTGAGTATAAGAATTTCTGAATTTCTTGTCTATCCTCAACAATGAACTAAGACCTCTATTTATAGGCCAAGAATGAAGTGCAATCAGCTTCAAAAGCTGATCAAACACTCTATTCAAACCTCATAAAATCAGATTTAATGGAGTTTAATGTGTATTAAACTCTCATGAAGATTCCATGCTACTATGAAAACCTTCAACCTTCTGATTTTAATCCTTCATTATACTTATTTAAGTCAGTAATGAAGTCATTAAACATGCATAAACACGCTTAAAGCATCCAAGGCAAAGTATCCAAGAATTCGTAAAATTGCACGAATTTTTCCAGTAGAAAATCGCGAGTCGCGAAAGAGACGTCGCGAGTCGCGACTTGGCTCTGTCATGGGCTCGTGACTTTGGCTACTCCCAGAAACTTTTCGCAAGTCCTGAGGTAGCCTCGCGACTCGCGAGGTACCTCTAGACTCGTTGTTTCTATTTGCCTTATACCCTTAGTTCATTGTTCAAGCCCATTTAGTCATAAATGTTCCAACAATCCTCCTCCCATTTATGACATAAATGTTGACTAGCTCAAAACATAACTCGCAACGTAAAACACAACTACATGATCATGCATAAATAGAAATATCGAAAGGATTGAATTTCTACTTAGTATATGTATACTTTACAATAATTCCATTCGTGATAATAGACTAAGCTTTGAATTACACAAATACTACGAATTATTGAAGACACAATACACATGAACACAAACAAGTATCCTTTAACCCCCTACACCTATGTCGCCATGGTGTACGTATCTATTCATGAGCGTTTCAAGTTTAAGCCTAAAACTTGATGAAGCGGCCAAACTTCTAACTCATATAGGTAGATCTTTACGTACATGCTCCTACAATTGAGCCAATCTCAAAGATCTATTAAGAATTTTAAAATTCAACCTCCTTTATCATTGCAGTAGTTTTAGCACTTACCTCGGGATGATAAAATTTTAAGTGCTCACAACTCAAATGAAAATCTGTCCTCGTTGAATTTGAGATCCAACGTTGTATTGGACGTCAAATTGAGTTTCATTTCATTGAGATTGCATCATAGGCTTTAACCATCCCTTTAGAATTTTATACAACCTTAACTTGATAACACTTTGGCCAAAGATTTTTTTCCAAGTTAAATTATAACGTACAAAATTCTTAATCACGACTTTAATTATATTTATAAAATCACACCCATAAAAATCGTCGCACATGAGTCGTGAATTAACATTATAAATATAATCCTACATTGTTTACCATTACAATGTAACATATCACAAACTACTGATATAAACCATGGAATTAATCTTAACAATAATTATTACCATCATTCCACCATCTATTTAATTACAAGATAATATGTCACATATCGTTTTATATATTAAAAATATATAAAATACCATGCAAGTTTAACTCATTGGATTCCAAAGAATTAAAAACACCATTCATAACGAAATACTATCATTATGAACAAAAACCTCCATCATAAAGACATAATATCTTTATGAAGAATAAACCTCCTCCATAAAAATATACCATCTCTATGTAAATGAAGAATAAAACCTCCTCCATAAAGACTATGTATGTGTCTTTATGAAAATCCTCCATAAAGAAATCATCTTTATAGAAATAATAATTCCTTAATCCATTAAACTTTTGCATAAGACATTGACATCCATCTATTAAATAGTATGTAGAATAGAAATCAACCACTTTATACTATTAATAAGTATAAAATTAATAAATAATCATGGAATCATTTCCATCATAAATCAATCCAAGTATAAGATTTCCTCCTCCATATATACAAATTTTGAGATATTATGATATGTCTATAAATTTGATATATATACACTTATACTAATGATTTATCGATCATGGCTTCATTAGAGTACTAAATAAATTATACATGATGACAAACCCGTCATAATCAATACTCAAATTATAACCATATGCAAAATTCCATCCACACAATATTAGTGTAAAACATGCATATAAATCTGAGTATAAATAACAAATGCATAACATACTCTAATTATACCTTAGAGTACTACTTAAATATTATATTTAAGAAACAATTTATCATAAAATACATATGCATTCAACCTTTACTTATACCTCATCACCTTTACTTGGTGATAGAATGAGATAACCCCCACAATTAAATAAAATAAATAAATAAAATTACATTATGAACCATAAATACATTAATTGATAAAATTAAAAATAAAGAAATAAATACATAATTGCAAACATATTCTTTAAAATTTCTTGTCATACCCCTTAGTAGATAAAAAATTTATTATTTTCACTACCAAATGTGATACTTAAAAAATAAAGAATATCAATTTATCTTATTCAACATGATTTTCAAGAATACTAAATTCCTTCTCCCCATTAAATAATGGAAATCATGAAAGATAAATTCCATGTAGCAATTACCACATACCTTGGAATTAAAATCATACCAAGTATTCAGCAACTTATCAAATGAAATTTTATACTCATTGAATTTAAGATCTAACGTTGTATTATACGTCAAATTGAGTTTTATTTCATTTACATTGTCCAATAGGTTAAAACCCATCATTTTTATTCATTTATATGCTATTTCAACTCAATAATATTTAAATAATTATTTATCCGAGTTAAAATATATTGCATAAACCCTTGCGACCCCATGTTATATAAAATCATATACATAAAAATTATCGCACATACATGTATATGACTCCATTATATACATGATTACCAATTGATATAAATTTGAAGTAAAACACAATAAGTGATAAAATATGGATTTATTTCCAAAACACTTCATATACCAATACATTACTTTCACTATTTAATGTCAAGACAATATTAATACTTAAAAATAATATGCAACTTTATTATGGATATCATGAGAATTACCTCCTCAAAAAATAAAATCATCTTAATGAAAATTATCTTAATAAGCAATTTTTCTTCCATAATAAACTAACATAAAATTATCAAGTATACCCGTCTAATAAATAGTGCAAGTCAAAGATAAAACATTTATCTTCCATTATACTCATATCAAGTATAAAACAATATTTAATTAAATAAAACAATTTTATAAATTAAGTATAAAAATTTTCCTCTCATATATACACAAATTTTTCATATTCTCATATGTTACCAAATTTGACAATATGAGCACTTATACTATTAATTTATAAAGACGGTTCAAGATAATAAACTATATCTTCCATTATACAAATATTATGTATAATACAATATTTTCCGAAACATGAAAAATATTTCATAAATCAATGTCAAGTATAAGATTTTAAAACCATATGTACTAAATTTCCATGTACTCATATGTTACAAAATTAGAAATATATACACTTATACTTTTGATTTATCATGAGAACAAAACTCAATGTAACATTGTGAAAATATTCATCACAATAACCATACTATCTTTATGAAGATAAGTACACATAATCACAAATTGATTATCAAATACAAGAAATATTCCCATGAACAATGTTTAACAAATGCACAATTCTATTAAACTATAGAATACCATCAATTATTAAATTGATCACCATATTAAAAAAATGATACATCATTCTCCTTTAAACCAAAGAGAACAAAATAAATATATATATTTATCATGCATTTTACCATTAACCATTAACAAGGAAATAATATTTATTCCTCCATGAAGTAGTTAATTACTCCATATAAAACCTCTACTAATAATCATACACAACCACATGCATTTTTCTATTGACTCCCCATAATGAATTATAACATACAAAATTAACCAACACCTAATTTTCATGAATAACGAAATTTTTTCATCCATTAGCATTATTACCATGCTAATTTACATGATTATATTAATCATCTTTATTGGCATACTTTCACCATCAATAAAACTTTATCATATTCCTCATGAATTTCCAAAGAATAAAAATTCTTCCTCCATGTATATACATGATATCATGAAAGACAAAGTCCTCAATAATTTCAAAATAATCCCAAATTGGTTCCATGTATAAGAATTTGAAAAGACCATATATACAAATTTTGACAAACAAGTAAATATTGTCATCAAAATTTGTTACATATATGCACTTATACAACCAAATTGAACTTAAACAAGATAATCTTTATATATATATGAATAAATCATCATAAAAATACTATCTTGTTTAACATACCCCCTTTAACAAAAGTGGATATATACAAATTATGTGACATTGAAATTATTAAATATATTGATATTAAATTTGTACATGCATGGACAAAGGAATTTAATCCACCAAATAATATAATAACCATTATTCCACCATGAAAGTTAACTATAGTTGCACTTAGCAATATACTTTCACAAATTTCATGCAAATAATAAATCCATTATGAAAAACAACAAACAATATGCATTAATCAACATGAATTTTAATACTTATTAAATAACAAGTAAAAATTCAAAGCAAATAACAAGAAAATTCTTACTTGAAATTTCTTCATCCATGAAGTACCTTTGATCACTTAGTTTTATACTTCAAGTCATCACAATATTGATCATTCCTTGCAACACCACTTGCAACCGAACATCTCCATCTTCAAAGCGAACCTTCTTTTCCAACGCCGAATCTTAGTTGGTAGACATCTTTTTAGAAATTCGATTAGAAGCTTGTTGGTGATGTATGGTGTTGATGTAAACCCTCCAAGGCGTGGAAATTACACTTTCCTTTTAATCGAATTCGCCCCTTAGATCACCGGGTTACCACGAACGATTAGTGAGATACAATGGAGAAAAGAACCCTACACTCTATGTGATCTCAAGAGTATAGAAACAAAAGGACTTGTGTTTATTTTTGTTTAAACACACTTAGTAAAATTAGCTAGACATTACTAAGTGCTAACAAGTTGTAGTGAGTATAAGAATTTCTGAATTTCTTGTTTATCCTCAACAATGAACTAAGACCTCTATTTATAGGCCAAGAATGAAGTGCAATCAGCTTCAAAAGCTGATCAAACTCTCCATTCAAACCTCATAAAATCAGATTTAATGGAGTTTAATGTGTATTAAACTCTCATGAAGATTCCATGCTACTATGAAAACCTTCAACCTTCTGATTTTAATCCTTCATTATACTGATTTAAGTCAGTAATGAAGTCATTAAACATGCATAAACACGCAAAGCATCCAAGACAAAGTATCCAAGAATTCGTAAAATTGCACGAATTTTTCCAGTAGAAAATCGCGAGTCGCGAAAGAGCCGTCGTGAGTCGCGACTTGGCTCTGTCGTGGGCTCGTGACTTTGGCTACTCCCAAAAACTCTTCGCGAGTCGTGAGGTAGCCTCGCGACTCGCGAGGTACCTCTAGACTCGTTGTTTCTATTTGCCATATACCCTTAGTTCATTGTTCAAGCCCATTTAGTCATAAATGTTCCAACACGGCCCAAAACACACGGCCAAACATGGCTTCAACACGGCACCACACTCGAACACCGTGCACCTCCACACACGGCCACCAATCACGGCTCCAACGCACGGCCAGCACGAACCACCACGCAAGGCGCCACGCATGACCACTCTTCGAACCCCATGAACAAAACCCGAAACCAAACCCAAAAACCCAAGTCTTGAACAAGGCAATGAAGGCTACTTGTGAAATTAGTCACTTAAAGATCAATGGATGTTGAATCTTTAAGTTTGGGTTTGAAATGAAGATGAACAAATGATGGGTGTTTTGGAAGCCATAATGGCGTGTGGGATGGAAAGCAAATGGAAGGAGAGTGCTTTGGTTTTGATTGTAGCAAATGATGATTAAATGGGCAAATTGTGTTTAAGCCTTACTAACAACCTCTATTTATAGAAGTTAGTTAGGTGTGAAAACAAGGCAAGTGGCAAAACCAAGCCACCATAAGGAGAGGGGCTGGTTATGGGAAGGCTCAAATGGGCTTTGAAGTTCCTTTGGGCTAACTACACTTAAGCATGACTAATCATGTTCAAATTTCACTTGGCCCAAAATTAATTAACTAATTAGAAAATTAAGAAATAAAATTCTAATTAATTAAAATAAAATAAAATAAAAGAAATAGTAAATCATAAAATAAAATAGTTACATTCAAATAATAAAAATAGTCCAAATAAATTTAGACCATGCACAGAATCAAAATAATTACAAACAAGACAATCAAGAAAATAACCCAAAATCTGGGGCGTTACAGTAGCTACTGGAAGTTTTTAAGGCCATACCTTATTCACTTGCAAAGGAAATAATTGAGACAGTTAGGTTGGTTTACAGAATGAATATCAGGACAACGTTTAAATATAAAGTGAAATACTATGCACACAAGATGCTACATGATTCCATAAAGGAAAATTACATGAAGTTAGAGAGGTATGTAGAGGCATTGAAGAAGTAAAGCCTTGAAACTGTGATTGAGGTGGTGGCAGATCCAAAACAAGAAAGTGTTTCCCCCTGTGTTTCAAAGGTTATTTGTAGGTTTTGAGGGGGTGAAAAAGGAGTGGATAGAAGGTTGTAGAAGCCTATGAGGAATTGGAGAAAGTGGATGAAGTAGCTGCTTTGGCTTTCAATTCGTGCAATCCAAACTCTTTTGTAGAGTTTTCATGAGCAACAAAAGTAGATTGATGTGATCATTAGTAACATTACTGGGACCTTCAACAGTTACATCATACATGCTAGAAAAAACATCGTATATACATGTTAGAAGACATCAACGATTCCCTAATACAGAGGCTGGTTCAGAGAAAGAGGAAGCTACCATGTGCATTGTACTTCCACCAACCAATAGGATTATGAGGATGATTGTTTGAAAAAACTGATGTACTTTAGGGCATATGCTAGGTCAATCCCACTATGTGATGGTGAGAGGCACTGGCCTAGAGTTGAGGTCCCACTTGATCCACCAGGAATCAAAATAGGACCTGGCATGCCAAGAAAAACAGAAGAAAGGATTCAAGTGAGAATCCAAAAACATCTTGGTAAACTGTCAAGACACAACATTGAGATGACTTGGCGTCCGTCTTTGCTTTTGAAAAGGCCACCACAAAAGATGTCCCTATAAGAATAAATCCACTTCAATCACTAACTAACCACCTAAGCTACCACGGAAAAGGGAAAGGTTGAGCTCCAACAATACTGAACATCCTCCATAGAAAAGTCCTATGGGGAGACCAAGAGTTGATGGCCAACCACTTATCTAAAGGTCAGTTGGGCCTATTGTCACCCACCTGTTAGCATCAGCTCAACCAACTAGGCTTGGGGCATGGGATAGGGTCATAAGGGGAGGCCAAGGCTCCTGGGGAGGAGGCAAAAGGATAAGGGGAGGCCAAGGCTCCTGGGGAGGAGGCAAAAGTAGGAGCAAGGGGAAGGGGAGGAGGAAGGGCACTATAAGACTTTGGTGTGTTGTTTGCTTCAGATGGTACACCATTCACTAATGTAAGAATTATTTGTGTTTATGGTTTACTAATGTGTCTTTTACCTTACAAAGCAACTGCATCAGCTAACAAACTTGTCATTTTTGTATAGTTACCCAATACCAGGAATGGGGGAAGGAACAGAGGTGGATAATGCTCTCAGTCATCAATTAATTTGAGACCATGTCAAGCTTCATTATCATCCAATCCACAATGAGGACATATTGAACTTATGTCTTGCCATTTGAAGTACTTTTATCTCTCTTGTTTTTAGGTATTAAACCTATGCAATAACAATTATAGGTGTTGTTTTGTTTTTTGTTGGCCATGACATATGAGGCCATATGCTATGTTTAGCTTTAGTTGTGCTATGTTGAACTAAGCCATGGATGTTATTAGTGGTGTTATTTTGAACAAAGTGATGAGTGTTAGTCATTTGTGTTATTTTGAACAAAGTTATGAATATTATTAGTGGTGTTATTTTGAACAAAGTGGCCAATTCCATTTGTTGAGTTATTTTCACCAAATGTAGCAAATATATCATCATTGCAAATATAATAATAGTGGTTGTCATTGCATTCAAATACTTCAACATTACAAAGGTTGGAATAATGCCTAAATTAGTACAACCAAAATCATCCTTGATTACACAACCAAATGCATAATTCGTTAATACTACCATTAGTACATAAAACAAGTCATAAAAATTAGTACCCATAACAAACCACCAAAATACATCCTTCACTACACAAACCACTATGTTAAATCCTACTTATGTAAGACATCACCATCATTGCTTCTCAATGCATCAACAGACAAATTGCAACAAATAACCAAGAAGGAACAAAAGGTGCCAACATTCTCTTATTAGCCCTAACATAACACATTGCCAAAGAGTTTCTTCCTTCTCCATGCCTAAATCCTCCACTTGTTGTTCAAGAATTGCCTTTTGTTCCTTCACCTCCTTCAGCTTGATTTCCACAATGTCCTCCATTTCAACTTCAGAAATTCTTGCGTCCTTAAAAACAAGCATTTGCGATTCACAAACCTGATCTGGATGATCCACCCACTTAAAGAATCCACATGCATGTTGCAAAAACCACAAAAAAAAAAAAAAAAAAAAGAGTTACTAAACACCAAAAAACCGAATTTCAATCCCTTAAGCCCTAATTACAAACAAATTGAAGTAAGAAATTTGAAAGAAAAAAAAAAAGGTTTTGAAAAAAATTTGTGATACCTATCATGTTTTTAAAAATTCCTAACTGCAGCCAACAAAAATAATTATAGCTAACATGGTTAAGTCGTTAACAACAAACTAACATTAATTTTCACCACCACAACTACCAAATCAACCTAACAAAAGTCCACCATGCCCCCATTTTTTTTGCAAAGTAAACGGTGCTAACGTTTGTGACCTATAATTATTTTTTTGGCTACAATTAATTTTTTTTACAAACCTCATGGTATAACCGAGAATTTTCAAAATTTGTGGCTACAAGTGGGAAATCTCAGTAGTCGTGGCTATAACTAAAAAAAACCCAAAAAAAAAATCAAACCCTAAAAACAGAAAATTTGCGGCCCATACATCTAACAACAATTTCATGAAAAATTTGATTAAACCCTAATTCAAACTTACAGGCCAATACGCACACCAATAAAATCTCTTCCCCATAGCTAGACCATTGTGCCTTACAATCCTTAATGGCGCAATTTCATTATTGTAGCAACAAACTTGAAACACTGAGGCATTGGACCTTGAGAGCCAGACTAAGATGAAGAAGCCATAGGGTTGAGAAGGGATCACATATAGAGAAGAGGAAAGAAACGATATCTTGGTGGAACAAAGAACAGAGGAAACTGGCAGCGGGATTGAATAGTGGAGAAGGGTAGAATTTCCAACGGTAACATAATGTTATCTACTAATAACTCCATCCACCTACTACATTAGGTAGAAATTAAAAGATAGACCATTTTTGGAAGGGATCAACAAAAGGCGCGATTATTCTGCGTTAATCCAAAGGTCAGACCATTTTGAGAAAATAACATACTCCCTCCGTCCCTTAAAATTGCCCCATATTGATTTTTGCTACTGTTCATTTGGTAACTTTGACTCTCTATAATTTTATACATGTAAGGAAAAATATAGTCAAATGGAATCTCGTTTGATTCGGCTCAATATGTAGTTTTTTAATATGTAATGCTTATAATTTTTTACTATACATATCTCAAGATATTTTCATTTAAAGATGTGTCTCGGGAGATGAGAAAAAGTAAATGGTTCAATCTTTTAGGGACGGAGGGAGTATTATATACAATAAATATATAAAACTAATCTCGATTGATAGTATTGGACTTAGGCTGCTATTAATATTGGGATAGCAATAGGTATATTGTTTGGTATTTTCTTCACATCCTATGCATAATAGGGACTTGTTTTGTTGCAAAGAGAATTAACTTATTACTCTCTCCGTCCCATTTTACTTGCTAAATTTCATTTTGGAACAAATTTTTATGCAAACCAATTTTCATTTGGGTCCACCATTGGTAAAGTTAGGTGGAAAAAAAAATTAGCTTAAAGAGGATAAAAATGACAAAAAAGAGGGTAAAAATGTAAAATATGTGCGGGGCTTATAGACTATAAAAGGAAATGTAACAAGTATTTTGGGACATTCAAATAAGAAAATTGTAGCAAGTAATTTGGGACAGAGGGAGTATAAGAGATTATATTTATGTGAAGTAATTTCCCTTACCCATTTCATAGAAATTAACAAATTGTGTTTGATTGCCATTAGGAAAATAAATATTCATAGGAATTTTAAGGTGAGGTAGGTAATTAAATTCTTGCATTAGTCGAAAATTGAAAATTTCTAGGAGCTTCAAATTCCCCAATTTTGCACATTTTTTTGGTCAATCAAACAAGTTTGTTCAAAATGAATTACAAAGAACATTCAATCAGATTTCATTCCTGGAATCAGAATCAGTAATATACAGCAATCTGAACTAACTTATACCTAAAACTTGGATCACCATTTATCAGTTTACATTCCAAACTGACAACTTTCTCACAGATTCAGAACCTAGATAAGAAGAACAGTCTGAAGCAGAAAACCATTTCAATTAAGGTAAAATATTCATCCTAACAGAAGGATCTATAAATCTATATTCATTGGCATCAATGAATTACATACAGCATATCAACTGAAGACTGTATAAATTATGCCCGGGTTGGTCATATCTAGGAACTGCAGAAAGGGCAAGAATCTGATGGTAACTCACGCTAAGGCACTGAATCATCTGTCCTAGAGCGCTTCAACAGAGGAGAACCAGACACATTCGCTTCATTGACAGAAGCCTCGGGTTTATCACTTGTGGATGGCACGGACTTGGACTTTTCCATCTCAGCTTTATTCTGATTCTCAAGCATCTGTAAAAGGCACTTTCCCTGTTCTTCAATTTGCAACTGCAGTTTTCGTTGTATCTGAAATGAAGAAGCAAAATCAGAGAAGAAATGGGAATGAAAAAAGTGAAACCAATTTATATTAAAACTGGACTAGACAAGCTTTACTAGCAGAAAGTTTGCAGGAAAAAGATGAGAGGAAGGAAGATTCTAAGGGAACTAAAAAGGGGAAAATGGTTGTGGTTTGTGTTCACATTCAAATATAAAAGGTTTCTGGATTAGCTTCTGGACAAATCAGTACCTAGTTCCCTAAACTCCGTGCGACTTGTGAACTGAAAAAAGAGGATTATGGTCGCTTTAGGCTATGTTTGGCCCATTTTGGACAAATTGCAAATTAGGAAACACCAGGACAAATCCCAATAGTACCAATTTAACACAAATGGTAAGAAGGTTTAAATTTACCCTGAGATAAAGGTTAAGGCTCCCAAACAAAAATCAAAAAATTTATACAAAATCTCTATTGTAGACAAGTTTAATTTTTTATGAAAGAAAATAAAAACTGACACATTAAATTTCAAATCTGTAGCAGAAGACCAGGCACAAAAATATCAAATGGAGCATCATTTTACTGCAAAAGAATTATAGGAATATCAACATACCTCAAGTTGCTCATGGAGCTGCTTCTGAACTTCCATTTGCATCCGCAATGCCTCAGTAATTGTAACACTCCTGTTTTCAAATAAAAAATTTTCCCCATCAGAACAAGTTTTAAAAACCAGTCATCAAAGCACAAAAAATAGAGAAGATAGAAGACAAAGAAAATCTGCGTCGAAAATCATAGAAAACAAATGAACATGGAATGATGAAAGTACCAGGCCCAGTAACAAAGCTGATACGAAGAGAGTTCAGAGAAAATCAAGCTTTGATTTAATTCTAATTACACATGTATGAACAAAAACCAGGAAATAAATTTTGGCAAGTGACAAAGAAAACTAAACACTCAGAACTGAAGACAGAAATACTACGAATAGGTAAAGAAAGCTGAAAACCTAATATACAGGTATACAGAAGTATAATTTTAACCCTCTGGAGAAACAAATTTATGTGAATGACCTGACATTACAAACTTGAAAGAAATTTTCTGAGGGTAGGGAATAAGGTGGTTAAAGATTCTTGTTTTTCCCAAAAAGTCATAACCACTTACGTTTTCAAGTCTACAGATGACACCTGCCCAATGGAGCTATCTCTCTTCTCTGAATTCCCTGCAAAAAATTACAATTATAATCTAAGGAGCTCAATAAAATAACTTAATAACACAAAACATGTGCTATGCATGGTATAACAGCTCGTGCACACAAATCAGATATTCAATTTAGAACTCGTGCTATACATGATATAATAACTAGTTATGTATTAGCATATTAGTAGAATAAATAGTTGAATCAAAAGTCAGAGTCAAATTTTCAGAGTTGTATATCATAGTCAAATAAAGTCGGATTGAATCCATCTTAGCTCTTAGCAAAGGTGCAAAATCATGGAGTGAATCCGGCAAAAAAATCATAACGATACTCATTTTTGCAATCACTTGGTGCACTTGATAGTTTATATTCAAAACAATTCACTTAGAAATTTTATTTTTACTTTTACATGACAAAACTATTTCCAGTATCCTTCCACTTTTTTTCAGTTAGAGCTTTGAAGAAGTTTACAACTAAGGATAATATAAAAGAGAGAATAAGAACACATTGATACATATTTTAAGGTCGTAATTCTTTAGATCCTACTAAGATGAAAACCTTTTTTTTTCTAATTTGAATTAGATGATTAGGAGGACATATCCAATTTTTTGATATATGGGAGAGCAAAAGGGAAATGATAACAGGACTAATGAGAAACAAAAGGATAAAACATTTGGAGTTACCTTCTGATGATTCTGGTCTGACCCTTGCTGTCCGATATTTCTGAAATTGTAACAATTCCAATAACTCAGCCATATATGTCAACAGAATATATAACAATCAAGCAAGCCAAGAAAACAGGAAGTTGCACAAATTCATACCTGCAGGTGGCTTTTCACATGGTAGATAGTTAAGCCATCTACATTCATGAGCTTTAGGACACCCTTTGGAGTAGCTCCTACAAAACAACTTATATTTCAATATAGCAGTAGTAAACCTAATAGAGCTGGCTCAACCCAGAACCAAGGGAAGGAAACCCACCTGGTCTGGATCGTTCATCTTGACTCAACACAAAGAGATAAGATAGGTCTAGAATTTCTGATACCGGTGGTCAATTTTTATTTTTTTTGGAAGAACAAAACCTATGTTACTTAGACACAGATAAAGCATCTACTTGGATCTGGGTGTCCAAGTGTTCCGCTCTGCTAATTTGAGAAAACATTATATGTTTTTAGTTAAAAATGAAATTTCCAAGCATTTGGTCTTGCCTGACATGACACAAGTAGATGCACATTTTTAAAAGGTAAAAAAAAGGTGTCAAAGTAACAGAGAACTGGTCACTTGGTCAGTTCAACTAAGAGCAAATTTGGTCTAGTTACTCGATTATTACACCTAGGGTATTAATGTATATATTCAAGAATAAAGGATATATAAATATAAATTACAAAAGGAAAAGAAAGATAATATAGAATTTTGCAATTTCTCTAATTTATATACTTCGTATAATATGCTTGGATTTTTTTTTTTTTGGATGTTAGTCGATTATTAAAATTAGCTCGTTAGTTCAAGCTCGAGCTTAAGCTCGGCACCCAAACAAGCAAGCTTCGCTCGAGCTACACTACTACTTAACGAACAAGTATAAAAGAAGGTCAGCTCGAGCTCGTTCATGCTTGAACACAAGTAAATTTATCAAGCTTAGCTCAAACAAGCAAATACTCGGTGCGGCTCATTTACACCCTTAATTCAACCAGTTTGGTTACGATGGGTCATGTCAGCTCGAGCTCGTTCATGCTTGAACACAAGTAAATTTATCAAGCTTAGCTCAAACAAGCAAATACTCGGTGCGGCTCATTTACACCCTTAATTCAACCAGTTTGGTTACGATGGGTCATGCCAGGTTGGGCTTTATATGCCACAGCCATCCTATCCCATTATACCCAAACTTGGCACAAACTAACTCATGATGATTCCTTACAGCGCAGTGCAAAAAAGGTATGTACCCTTTCTTCTTCGAATCTTTGCAGTTTTGTAATGTTAACAGAAGGGGGAAAAGGCTGACAAACTACATGGCCAGCTTACACTAGACCACTAGTCAGCTAGTCCAATTTTAGTTGATGAAACAGTCCCACAGATGAGCCAACTCTGCCCCTATTTTTAGGAACAGAGCTGACCAATAGCTGGCTCAACCCTGACTGACTCAATCCTTGTACTAAAGGGTCCATATTCCATGCTTTCCAAAAACAAACAAAAAGAAAAAAACTAGAATGGCATAAAGTTGGAAACACACTTTCACCACCACCAAGTTGATTCACAGCATCTACAAATGCTTCATGAAGTTCTGGTGTCCATCGCATGCGAGACTTATTTTGTGAGCTAGATGTTTGATTAGCAGCAGCAGAGACTTCTTTAGGTGGTAATGAAATCTGCTGCTGAGTTGGTTGCTGAGACACTCCTATTTCAGTGGAAGATTGTGGCATCTGCAAGTAGAAATCACAACTAAAGATCGTTACATAGATTCGATTTTGCAGAAAATAAAGACAAAGAAAAAGTGACACATGGATTTTATTTTATTTTTTTCTTCCTAGAGCTTTAACATCTTGACAGCCATGACAGATAATCAAAGCTGGAACAATGCATCAAAGTAATTAGGGTGAGAAACAAGGATGTGCTGTACAGAAACTTCATTTGGAATTGCTATAACTTATAATACTTCAGCAATCTACATAGATACAAAAAGCATACCTTTGATTGCTGGTCTACCACATTCGAATCAGCTAGCAACTCATTCCAGTTAGGTTCTATAGAGTCAGCATAAAGATCTAATTCTTGCCAGCCAATTCTCTTGACATGGTTCTCACTCGACATTACCTCTGAATTATTTCCCACATGACCATTATTAACAATTGAAACACCATCAGGAAGATCAAGTAACTCCTGGATATGACCAGTACTCCAAGAATTGTTATCGTCATCTTTTTGATAGTTGATAAACTCAGTTCCCTGCACATCTGATACAATAGTGTGATTTGGCGGAAAATCCACTCCACGTCCAGCTGGCTGAGAAAGAAATTGAATATTCTCAGGCAGCCTCTCGCAAGGTGAAAAAGATGGGAAGCACAAATCTGCAGGGAATCCTCCTGCAAAATGAGAATCACAACTAGAGGACCCAATATGACAAGCGATGTTAGCTTGCATCTGTACAGGGCTTGCAATCATTTCCTTTGATGATGACACATAGAATGGGTCAGGAGATTTTGGAAAGTCATCTAAAGGATTAGACAAAACCGGTAGAGAAGAAGAGTATGGTCCAGGAGCTTTCAATTCATTGAAACAATTCCCACCTGAGGTCTGCATTGGCAAAGCGGAACGCATATTCATCTTCATCCATAAATCAACAGCACTACCAGAATTAAAGGTAGCCACTTAAACAAATTCAAATATGCCCACAAAATGTATTCTATTGCATGAAATTCAGCAAATCAGTTGACTCTCATCGTTGACTCAGTCAAGATTCATATCAGAAACTTCCAAAATCTGCAGGAAAAAAAAGAAGATGCATTATTATCAACAAATACCAATACCAAGAATCAACAGATAAACAAGTAACTACACGTCTACACTAGCATTCATCCATCTCAAATACTGTTAAAAATTTCTCTATTCTTTGGCTATTGGATTATACTAGATGGCCATTGGAAGATAATTTTGCTTAATGAAGCGATCTAGCCAAGCATCAGAACCCTAGTATTTTAAACTAGAGAGAGAAGCCAGAAATTGGCAATTAGGAATGACATAAACTCTAAAAGTAGGACATGAAAAGAATTCACACTTTAAAATCATATAATTGTCACCTGAAAACCAAAATAAGATACGAAGAACAGAAACAAGAAAATATAAATCACCCAGCTGCTTGGAGCCTCAAGATTAAAAGGAAATTGAGCTATCAACAGGAATCATTAGAAATGATAAATAATAAGCATCCATGAAAAAGGTACCAAGGATACATTAAAACAAAACGGGAAAATCAGACATCTGCTCAAAATCACAAAACCCACATGGGCTTTTCAGTTCTCACAATATGGGTGAACGACGCTAATGGCCCAAGTAGTAGATGGTAATAAAAGGTCATAACGGTGATTAACTTTTTTGTATCTGTATCGACTGTATGGAAAGCTTCGTACTAATGCGCATGTCAGTGGTTGTAACCACATGATTTTCTTCATAAGCTTACAAATTACTTATAATTTTACAATCACCACTTACCAAACCATCTTCAAGATTGCCTTGCATCAAGATACCTCAGATGAAATAAACTGAGACAATATTAAAAAATAAAAAAATAAAAGATAGTCTAGCTACTCCAAATCAACCAAAGTGTCTATTTTCCACCCATAAAGAGGCTCTAGCAATGCAATTCATGCACTTACCAATTTACCATCATTAGCTATCTAAAAAAACAAAAACAAAAAATCAATGAAGAAATTATCAAGATTACATCAACCAACATTACTTCTTCCTTGAGCTCAAAATTCAACCATCCAAGTTATCAACTTATCATCAACCCACACAAAATCAGAATCAGTTCAAGAGAAACAACGTTTTGGGAAACAAAAGTATCTCTTCCAATAAAAAGGAAACAGGGAAAGAAAACAATTCATTACCCTCCTTCTCAAATCACTCGAACAGAAAAATATTATCAATTTAACGGTAAAAGGAAGACACATAATAAACCCCACCCCAAAAAAAAAAAAAAAGACCAATAAAAATCACAAAAATTAAAAACATGAAATCAGAATAACATAGAAAAATTTAAAATTGCCCACATATAATTGAACAGAAGCTTATCATCATCAAAATTAAACAGAAACAACAAAACTGCCAACAAAAAAATACACAATAAATTCCCTAGAAAACCACGAATAAAAATACGAAGCAATTAAACACTAAAAAATTCTAAATTTTACAAAGAAATCCATAACGAAAGTAGGAATCTTACCTGAAATTTCAATAAGAAAATGAGATTCGAACACCGTAAAGCTCAAAATCAATTCCCAAAATCCAGTCTTTTATGCAGAAAATATAATTGCACACTAATTCAAGAACACCGTAAAATCAATCGCACTATAATAAACGCCCTTTTTTATTCTTTGTTATGCAACTCTGACTTCACAATGGCGAATTTTTTGGCCCAAATAAAAAAAAAAAAGAATGAGAACCGAAGATAGAATGGCTCAAGAAATACAAGAGAGCCGTCTTCGGGTCTTTTTGGTCTCTTAATTTTTTTAATATATATATATATATATATATATATATATATATATATATATTTATTTTTTTTTTTTTTTCAATAGATAATGGATGGATCCGGACCACAAGTTTGGTCCTCTAATGTTTACAATAAAATTATCAAATGTTCACAATAAAATTATTAAATTTTCATCAAAATCACACTATCAAATGTTCACAACAAAATTATCAAATGTTCACAATAAAATTATCAAATATTTATTAACATCAAACTATCAAATGTTCACAACAAAATTATCAAATATTGATATTTATCAACAAAATTATCAAATGTTCACAAAAAAATTATTAAATTTTCAAAAAAAAATTATCACTTGTTCATCAACATCAAACTATCAAAATGTTTATAACAAAATATCAAATGGTCACCAACATTAAACTATCAAATGTTCGCAACAAAATTATCAAATGTTCTCAATAAAACTATCAAATGTTCATAACAAAAATATCAAATGTACACAACTAAAGTACCAAATGTTCACAATAAAATTACCAAATGCTCACAACATCATTTGGACCGGGACCACCCAGCTGCATGGTCCCGGGTCCATACAATAATTTACGTATTTTTTTAGTGAATTGCTAAACAAAGATCTCTTTTTACTTACTAAAGCCCCCTTATGGACGAAATTTTCCTTGACCTCTAAAAACATAACAATTCACCTATCACATCCCACATCCACCCACTCTTTATTTTATATCAAGATTAATCATGCAATAAAATACATTATTATACTAAAATCATGAATTGAAAGCATTACAAGCATTTTTGCACAATGGTCTGATTCAAATACTCATAACTTTTTACACATGATTCCTTTTTAGGCGATTCAAATTGCATATGATTCCTTGTTCCGATAGCTTCGATTTGATATATTATACGTCAAATTTCGCTAAAAAACGAAGGAGATATGAAGCGCATGGTCTATACGCCCCGGCCTAGGTCCAAGCGCTTGGACCTAGGTCAGGGCGCATGACCTATGCGCCCTGGTATATATCGTGTTTTTTTTCTACGTCCAGCGCACGTACGTGTAGCCAAGGGCAAATTTGTCCAAATACGAGCTTTAGTAAGTAAAATGACGGTTGCATTTAGTAAGACCTTTTTCTAATAGGTTTTAGATGTTTTCTTGGTACTAAAAATGTTTTATGTGCGGTAAAGCTCACAAAATTTTTGAATCGAGCATCCGTAAAAAACAAAAAGAATCCCCTTTATACCCTCATATGGTATAAGGCCATAAAGTGAATTCTTTGTTTTTTTTAGCGAATCATGGTTGGCTCGATTCGAAATTTTGGTGGTTTTGGCGCACATAAAACATGCACTTTTAGTTAAAGAGACTGGTCCGGCATGAAAACACCCACAAATGGCCCGCTAAGTTCGCCTTAAAATTTGGACATTGGGCACACTTGTTATGTTCAGTCTGGCCCGAACTTTTTATCGCCTCTATTTTTTTTTTATATATTAATTACTCACCATAATTTGTTTTGTTTGTTCATTTCACCTTTGTAAAGATAAACTTATTAGAAAAAATTTATCTTAACATATCTAAAAACTACATCTTGAAATAAATTTTAGAAGAATTGGATTTAAATAATCCAACATTTTAACGTTTGGACAATATTAATCTTACATTTATGTAATTATCTAATAATCCAAGCTTGTACTATGTCTTGACACAAATGGACCATATTCAATACTTACATGTTGATACCTGTGAAAGCATTAAATAGCAGGTTAAACTCCACTCTCTCCATTTTTCCCTCTAAATAGCAACGGTCATCTCTCATTCCATTTCTCATTCTCTTTCATTCTTCTTCTTCCATCACTATCCTCAAAATCCAAACCCATTTTTCTTAATTTTTGTTGTTGTTAGCAATGGCTTTCTTTGGATCTTCCTCTAACTTTGTTCTAGGCTCCCAATCGATGTTGTCACAATGAAATTGCCCCACTAAGGTTTGTAAAGGTGCAAAGATTAGAGCAAGGTTCCTATGGTTGATCTTTTTGGCCAGTAAGCAATTTATTTTTTTATTTAAGTGGGGGCTTCTATAGACAGCTAAATGTGTCTCCTCAATTTAGAGACTGATAGTTGCCACTAAGTCCAACTAAGGGAAATTGGCAATGAAAATGCAAAGCTTACCCCAAATAACTACTTAAACCATGCTCATATCACCTTGGAGCGATTTTCGGTGTTTGTAATGATTACGGAATTTATTCATGATTTTTCAACATTTCTAGGGTTTTTCCATGCATTTTTCCATATTTTATATTTATAAAAATATTTTTTGTATTTTTGTAATATTTTTAGAAATTTTTTTCTAGGCTTTTTTTTTTTATGATTTTCATAATTTTTCACAATTTTTCTTAAATCTTTAGAACTTTTGCAACATCCCGGAACATTCTAGAATATTCTAGAAATTCTGGAATGATTTGGAATGACGTCCGAGAAAATCAAAGAATATTCCGGATTAATCAAAATTACTGAATCAATTAAATCCCACAAATCACGGAGCATTTTTTTAACGGTATGGTGCATTGAGGCTCCACCTATGAATCATATAGTGTTAGACTTTTAGTTGGCTTCCTCTTCATCAAAGAAATTAAATCACAAGAACAAACGCTTGTCCTAATTAACATAAACAGAATACGTTAGCAAAGGCTTAGTAGCTTCAATACTGTTGCTGCTCACATGAATGTGCATAAATAACAGCCTTGATGCCTTAGTTAGCTCCTTTACAAAACTACATTTGTATCTCCAAGAACGAACGCCCTACATTCAGCTGGGAAGCTGAACTGTTACATCCATGGTCGGTCACCCCAATCAATAAACTAAGAACCTGCACAACATTAGCAGCAGATTGTCCAGCTGCAATTAACTTGTTCTTTCCAGATAAATAAATGGTAGTTTTTGTGCATTAAAAACAAATCATAAAACTCATTCAAATTACAAATTGACAGCAACAAGGTCACGAGCCACCTTCAGATATCCCCGAAGAACCAGCAACATCCTCAACCCTCATGTTCGTTGCCATTTCTTCGACCAGTTTTCCCTTATCAGATGAGTCGTTAACGCTTTTATCCAATCTTCTTAGCCATCCATCATAGTCAAATGGATAAGGGGTCCCACAAAGGGTATCCACGTAATCTGCAAGCGCCTTCAGAATAGCTGAAACTTCACCTAGGTGCCTTTGGATGTGTCTCTTAGCCCAGCTCCTTTGCCTCCACTGCAGAGCAGATTCTATTGAATCTTGTTGCTGCATATTCCCCCCACACAAAAAGTAGAGTAAATAAACAAGGCTCTCCACGTCAGATGAAGGACAAAGCTTCCCGTGTTGAAGAGTATGTGAGGATGAGAAGAACAGGTTCATTGCGGGGCCATCTCTTTCCTCTAAAACGGCTCGGCCCCACGATACTGGGACATAAAAGAAGCTACTGCTTGAGCCCTGAGCATCACTAACACGGACCACATTTTCGGGGCAAATATCACCGTGCTGAACATTTGCCATCTTCGCACTTCTCAAGGCCGCCAAACAGTCTCTGCAGCAACGAATCGCCTCTTCACACGAAAACGGCCCGTCTTGAGAAACAATGGAGGAAACAGGCTCTCCAATGGGAAAAGTCACAAGAACCGGTGTTCCACACAATGGGTGATCACATTTTTCATTAGGGTTTTGCTTCTTGCAACTACCAGGATGCAACATTTTTCCAGAGGTCACTATTTCGGGTAAATATTTGCTTGTAATTCCTGCTTGTCTTATGATGTTTAGAACTTTGGTTTGCCTTTGTACTTGGTACCATAAGCTCATATCTTCCCATGATGGTTCTAGCCTGGATGGATGAGCACCCACATATAAAGTTAACAATTCTGTGGGATTTTCTAGTGATATAGCGCTATAACAAAAGGATTTCTCATCAATCAAGGGCTCGTGGATTTGGAAACCCTTTTCACCTTGCTGTTGATCTTTAACATGTATTATATCACCCTCTTGAAACATCAGGTGTGATGCTTGATTCATAATAGCTGGATTGATTTCATGCTCATGTTCCATGATTTCTCTTTCTCCTTGAGTGATATGGTCTTGAGAGGAATGCTTTCCAGTTTGATTCTCCAAAAGATGACACTCGATTCTCCGTTTCTGAAGCCGAAGGCTATGATCTGACGCTAAAGAAGCTATTGATTTTCTTGGTGAACCAGCAATTTGAGCAATGGAGTAGAAAGTTGCCAACAGAAGCTGCAGAGTTCCTAAGTCCCCCCAATTGGCATTCCCTAATTTATTCCATATTCGGTCTACTGTAGATACACTGACCTCTGAATAATTCTTCATCCATTCAGCAACTGCTTGATATGGATTGTCTAAGTTGGGTTCAAGATGGCGAACATCACCGCTTAGTTTCACCACTGCTCCGAATCTAGAATCCATAACAAGAATAAAAACAGAATGGTCGTTAAACTCGCAACGTTTGCTCAACCTTCTTGAAACAAGTATATGGAAGCCATAGAAAAGAGCTTCACTTAGAGCATTCAAAGAGATCCCGAGTTTATTTCCCAGCATTATGTCAGGTTTGAATAAGGAAAATTGAACTACTTGATCCCAGTGCGTATTTACATCATTTCCATCTCGTACTACCAAAGCTGCACCGTTAAGATCAGAAACTCTCCCCTTTGATATTGCTTTATCTAGGGAATAGAACCTTGATCGAGGATGACGAGCACATGAAACAAGAAACGGAGAAGGGGAACTTGTATGCCAGAAGGTATGCCATAAGCCATCAGCCATAGTGTGAAGGAAGTCTTCTACAGCAAAATATTCCTCTTCTTTCAGGTCACTAGAACTGTAAAAGGAGGTTGGCATTCTGAAAAGCTGCTGAAAAAAGGTTCCCTCCAGAGCATAGTCAAGCTGACGGAGCTCATCGATCTGGAAAGGTGAGTTAAACGAGTATTGTTCACCATGGTTAGAATCTGCTAAAGCATTTTCCAAAATCCAATCTTCAAGGCTCTGAATAAAGAGTTCTGAGTCAACTAGGTTTCTTGCACATTCTTTCAGTGTTTTATAGGCTCTTTTGGAGATAGGAACAAACTTGTTATGAGATGCCAACCCTGAAGAACCCTTACAAACCCCTAAAATTCATGCACCATAGATATTAGATAGGTGATACTTGGGAAGAAAACAAAAAATCTAAAGATCGTTTTGAAGCCCCAATTCAAAAAGAAAAAAAAAAAAGGGTGAGAAGAAAACTACAATACCAGTTTTTGGCTTTCTCAAATTCTCATCAAAACTTTGCGTTGAATACAAATCCAATTCATCTTGTTGAAACCCTGAGGCATGGCATCTTTTTCAGGCAACAGGAAGAAGGATATAATTTCTGGAGAAAAGAAAATGTTCCAGTACTTACCAGTAGTGGATTTTCTGAAACTTCCATCCAACCCGTGTCCTTGTGAAGCCTCATCTTCTGCAAAAACTGCAAGACACCATTATAGGTTTGTGCCATATGTCATATATGAGATGTTTTCAACACATATGAGCCCTAAGAATCATAATTATCACCATAAATAAAGTACAAGCCAGCAGTCACCAACTAATTACATTTTCATTGTTATAATTTTAACAATCCAAATACTCATCCTCTATAATAAACAGCAATAATCACATTCTTGATTTCTTGGTGTGGTGTAGATAAAATACACTAAAAAGAACCAAATGCAAGAATTATGTAAGTCAAAACCTGGGTATATATAGTTTGTGAGCTGTCGAGTGCTAATGGTATTAATTGATACACAAGACTAAATTAAGTAATTTTCACCTTCCTTGCATCATAAATCAGTGGACTTCGGGCAGAATGAAGTTAGCAAATAATCTCTTCATTTTCTTCCAAAGCCTCAATAATCAGCTCAAACAATAGGAGCTCTGCTAGAAATACTATTTCCCTCCAATTATTTTTCTTCTTTTCAATCGCTTCCCTCTCTTTCCTTCACTTTCCCTTCCTTTCTAGTCTAATAAACTTGGAAAACCCAGTCGTATAAAAAGCTATCTGAAAGTGCTTCCTCGGCTTAATTTATAGTTGTTTGGGCATTGTAAAGGTCATGACTCTGCAAGCCTGTAGTTAGGAATCTAATAGCTACTAAGCTTTCATAGAAGAAGTTCCCAAGCTTCTTATATACCCTATGAAGAAGTTGCTCTTCTTATTATATATAAAAGTAAGGTGAAATAAACTTGCAGGGTTGATGGAGAATTTGTGTTCTTGTTTGTACTCAAAATTTCTGGCATCAATGACTTCATCCTTAAGTTTTTAAAATTGATGATAAATAGGTTTCGTTGTTCACAAAATTCTTAACATTTATGGTTGATAAGAAGAAAATTTAAGTGCATACTCAAATTTACAAAATACAAAAATATGTTATGGTGTGCAAGCCAACAAGTGCAACCTTTAGAATAAAACTAACCAGATGCAGACTTTCTGAAACTGCCTGATAGACTTTGACCAGTGGAAGAGTTGATATCATTCTGTTGAAAGCCTGAGTGATGTTAATCATAGAAATCATACATAAATCAAGATGCATTAACCAAACCAAAAACAAAAATTTTAAACATAGAGCAACATAAATACATGATGCACACTACCAGTATGAGATGACATGAGTACAATTTAGAATCCTCAGTGCACTTTGAGCAAGATACTTCCTCCAGTATAGCATCTCAAAAGCTAAACTGCTCCAAAAAAATTAAATGAAAACTAGAGGCTTTCGTCCATTTTTTTTTTTGGAATAATGATAGAGTACAAGTCGTAAAACAATGAAACTGAACATTTTATGTTTGTACATAAAAGTGCAACCAATTTGGAAAGGTTATAGTAATGAACCCCATGTCCCTATATGAAACAAGCCATCTAGATTCATTTTTTCGCAAATCCTCGTCAAAACAGTAAGTACAGAGTCTTCAAGCTGGTTCCACAACACAAGGTATAACACATACTTGCCCTAGTAAGCCCACGTATGAAGTATGATAAATATGGAATGTGATCGTTCCAAAAATTTCACTAGTAATTACTATGTATGCGTACCACCCAATTGCATTAAGAGCATCAACTCAAACAATGTATGCAATGGGGAGTTTAAGGGGATAGTTCAAGTAGTTTAGTGGATAGTATTGTTTCATATACTCAATGTGAGTTACTTATAAGGGGTTGGGACAATATGGACAATTTTCCTATCTATCTATACTATCTACTAAAACTATAACCACTACTTAATGTTTTTCCCTCCTAAACTCAACCTTTTCCCTCTCAAATCTAACAAAGTGAAGTAATTACTTTAATCTTGATATATTTGCTACTACCATGCATTCTTATTCAATGGTAGCATTAGAAATCTAAACATGGTTAACAAATGAGTATTATTTAATGAAAATTGTATAAAAGATTAGTACTCCCTCAGTCCCTCCGTAACGATTTAATTGCAACAATTGCATTAGCACATTCTCCTAGGCAAAATAAGAAAAGTGGGGTATTAAGTAGTAAAATGATAAAAGTATGAGAGAGAAAAATAAAAGAGGTAAAAGTAAATGGGGTATTATGTGGTATGATGATAAAAGAGAGAGAAAAGTAATTGGGGGTAATGTATTTAAGGGGTAGTAAAAGTCAAACTAAGGAAAATTAAGATGGACTAAGAGGCGATAATAAGGGAGAAAAAAGTGATGGTGAATTAGGATATACTAGTGTTGGTAAGGCGTAATGGGATGAAAGGGAAATTGTTATCCTTCTTATGGAGGGTAATAGTTACTCACGCTACTCCCCTGGGCAACTATAATTCTCATCCGAGTAGAACTTCCTTGTCCCTCACTTCTGATCACAACATCATCATCTTACAACCACCTTATCTAATAGATCACCTTCACTATTCTTTATTTGACTTCTATTACTTCCCTTAATACATAGGGCATGTTCTCTTCACCTTAAAAAAAAAGTTTTGGGTTTAATAAGTTCAGTTTATGTGTAATCAGGTCAATAATATGTTTCAATAAGTTGAGATAAGTTCAGTTCATATGAGTCCAATTAAGAGAAGTTCAGGACTTCGGATTTAATAAGTTGAAGAGACACCTTAAAAAATAAGTTTTAGATTAAATAAGTTCAGATAACTCTTTGCCGAAAAAAAAAAAGTTCAGATAAATTCAGTCATCAGTCATCAGTCATCAGGTCAATAAGTTCAAATAAGTTTATATAAGATAAGTTCAGGTGTAATAAGTTGAAAAGAACGCACCCCTAATCTATTATCCCCGATCCAAACATGCCCGCAGGTATTAATGTATTATTAACATGTCATACTACAACTTAAAGGGAAGGGGAAAGGGAAAGGGAAACCGATGTGCTTCCAAAAACAGGAGGTAAATACCGAGCTTGATTTTCTGCCAAAAAAACATATATTGAGCTTGATTCAGTGCATTGCCATCAAATATTAGAAATTCAGATCAATTTTATTGATAATCAAACACGTAATCATGGAAAAATTCTACATCAAAGCTGTATATTATCAAACATTACAAAACAGCAGAAAGATACAGAATTACAAATGTCCTAATTTTCCTTCACACTAAACTGGTTCCTCACAGAATTACAGGCAACAAAAACTTTCAAAACTTAACACATTGATACCAAAATTCAAGAAAATGCTCATAAAAAGAGCTTAAAAATCAAATTACTCTATGTTTCCGCTGATTTCTGCACTTACTAAGAGAATCTTACCATTTTTGGGAATTTGTTAAACTAATTAAAGACATAATACTAGAAGCAAAAAAAACATCAAATTAACTCACCTAATCTCATTGCTTGTATCCCACAAAATTAGCGTCAAACGGAAAGAAAAAGAGCACTTGATTCACCTCTAATGCCACAAATTCCTGCATTATTCAACAGTCAATGCACCAAATCTATCAACAAAACATGAAATTAGAAATATGTGACTATTTTTTATCCAATTAATCTCATTTGGGAAGTGAGAATAAAAGCAAAAAATGGTAAAAAAAAAACTTACTAAAGATTGCAGCTTTAGATTTGGAAATCAACAAAACCAGCACCATCTAATGCATGTAAATAAAAGGTAAATGTGTAAAAATTAAAAGGTCCCTTTACTTGTTTTTTGCCTGAAAATTGGTCTGCGCTACTAAAATCTGATAAAACCCAGAAAAATATTATATTGGTTCTCTCTTGTTTTGGCAGTTTTTCTTGCTTTTTGTTCTTGAGTTGTTCATGTGAAGCTTAGCTAACTATCTAGTGGGAAAAAAGAAAAGAAAAAAAAAAAAAAACGGAATTTCTGAATTCCCACTTCCTAGAAAAAATAAAAATAAAAAGGGTAAAAAAAAAAAAAAAACACAACACACTTGTAAGATACTACTTATTTGAACACCATTATGATAGACATCTCGTGCTCGTCCAAAAAGGAATTGTTGCTTATACCAAAATACTCCCCCTACCATCTTTGTCCCGCTTTTAATTTTTATTTTCTATGGTAGGTTTTTTTAAGCAGATTTCACTAGGAATGGCATCAGGTCAGAGTCGGGTTAGATTATGCACAATTTGATTCCGAACCAATAGTAGCCGGAGTTGCATGTGGACTTTTGGATTTGAATCGGATTTTTTCTAACAGATCGAGTCGAACTAGGGTCGGATCTGGACTAATAAATTTATCAACCATAAATGAAATAAATGTCTAATATGATATCAAATTTACTTTGTATTTTATTCTTAATATAAAATTAGATCATATATTTAATAAAATAAATAATGATTTCCAAATAATTTAGGAAAAATTGTCAAGAATAAGCCAACCTTTTGTCAATATTCCATAATTAGTTTATCTTTTGAAAATCCAAAATTAAGCTCCTTGTTATCATTTAAGCCAAAAATAAGTTAAATGATTATTTAACATGTTATTTTTTTTTTATCACTATTTTACAATCATTTAACCTATTTTTGCTTTAAATGATAACAGTAACCTGAAACAACAGGTAACTAATAGATTAAATAATCTTTTAACCTATATTTTAGCTTAAATGATAATAAGGTTAGCTTAATTCTGGATTTTCAAAAGATTGCCTTAATCATGGAAGATCGGCCAAATGTATAAAATTCAATTAAAAACAACATAGAAAAATGAAAAATCTAACTACATCTCGGCTTTGGACTAATTTGTCTGATTTTTTCCAACATCCGACTTCGACCTGACTCCGACTCGGAGTTGGGGTTTTTTAGATGGAGTTGGATGTGGATTTTTAATTTTTCGGATTCGAATCGGATTTTTTCTTGCGAATCAGGTCGGATTTAGACTGAATTGTCATCCTTAGATTTCACCATTTCACTAATTAGGTTAGAGAAGCTATTAGTCCAAACCAAAAGGTGGAGTGGAAGTGCCCCAACATAATGTTGGGGGTGGGGATCAAAGTCCTGCCAATAGGGTGTAAGTGGATTTGCAAAAGTCCAATCCAATCTAGTCCAAATCTAGTGGACTGGATTGAACTTGAAAAAATTCGGATCAGATTCGGACTCAAATTTTTTAGTCTAAAAGTTTTTGGATTGGACTGAATTTTTCTTTTATTTGGCACCAAAAGTACTGCTCAATTTTTGTTTGGTGCCTTTTCAAAATTCAATTTTGGCCAAGGATGAGAAGAATTGTTGAGTTTTGGCGTATTTTGACATTTGCGGACTTGTTTTATTTTTTTAAGGACATGTAACTAGTAAACTACTTTCGTTTTAAACAACTAATTGAGTTTTTTAATGTACAAGTCCTAAGTGTATAAGACTTTCATTTATGATTTTTATATGGCAAGCAATTGTAAAAATTTCATTCAGCTCCAAACAAACCAATTTACATCATACACAGAACAACTAGGCTCAAAGCCTTAAAAGATTTTCATTTATGATTTATCATTGGTATTTATTTTTATTATAAGGTTTAGTTAATTGAATTGGATCGGATTGAATTTGGATTTGAGAAATTTTATTCAAATTGGATTGGATCAAACTCGAAAACTTTTTGGATCATACTCTGACTCAATTTTTCAAGTCCAAATTTTTTTCGGACTGGATCTGGACTCAAGTCCCATTTTTTCCGGATTGGATCGACTTGGCCGAGTTCAATCCAGTCCATCCAATTTACAGTCTTCCTACCAAGAAGTTGGAAGACGGGGATAAGCTCTACTGATCTATACATAAACCATCTACTATGACAGGTAACATATGTTTTTTCTTCAAAAATTGTTCTTCTTATTGGGTTTTTAATTTGAAATTATACCCTATGATTATCTAAATTCTCAGTTGTAATTAGAGGTGGCGCTCGGGTCGTTCGGATCGGGTACGGGTCGGGTTGATTCAGGTCGGGTCAATTCGGATTTAATGACTTTTATTTCAGGCCGGGTCGGGTAAAATTTGTGTTTTCTCCAAATACATTTAAAAGACATAATAATCAATATTACACACTTTTGTTTTCTCCAAGTTTGATCGAGTAGGTTTTGAGTTTCAGGTTATTCAGGTCGGGTAATCGGGTCATAGTATCTTTTGTTTCAATGGATATTTGATGATCTGATCTAAAATCCTTTTTATCTGAACTTAATTTTTTTCTGATCTGATCTATACTTATTGCCTGATTTGACGATTTTTTTATCATGTATAAACGTTAATCCGTAAGAAAAAAAAAGTATGTTAATTGAGATCTTATTTTATTTATATTAATGAGTATTTTTCAAATATGTAATTTTTTAAATATTTTTGTTATGGAATTAAAGATATTTAAATTTTAAAAAAATCAAATAAAATTGACAATCATTATCTGAACTTATTTTTTCTGTTCTAAACTGATTTGGACTTATTTTTCCTGATATGAACTTATTGTCTAATTTGACTAAATTTTAATGGCGTGTATACACTAATCTATAAGGAAAATGTACGTATATCAATTGATATCTTATTTTATTTGTACTAATGCTAATTTTCAAATATGTAATTTTCATATTTTCTTGTTATGGAATTAAAGATACTTAAAAAATCAAATAAAACTGACATACCTAATATGAACTTATTTTTCTGGTCTAATCTGATCATAACTTTTTTTTTTGATATGATACAATTTGATTGGAAAGAAGTAGTAAGGTCATGAAATAAAGTGAATCAAGCAGGGTCTAATTACTTGCCCTTAAAGTTAATACGCCTCATTAATTCCCCTTAAAGTTAATACTAAGTTACAAAATTCATTAGTTTAGTTTAAATTATTTCATTTAGAAAATTCCCTAACATGAATATCTAAGGGTTTGCTTGTTTCGTCTGAAATTTTCTAATTTGAACTTAACTTTTCTGATCTTATCTTATCTGATTTTTTTTTTCTCGTCTAATCTTATTTTGATTTTTTTCATCAAATCTGGTCTTATTTGATTTTTTTTTTAACCAATATGAGCTTTTCTAATCTGATCCGATCTTATCTGAACTATTCTGATATGATCCGATTTTTTATTATAGTTATTTTAGTAGATATAAATTTTTTATCTGGTAAAATCATATATGAATTTTTCAGATCTAATATGAATTTATCTTATTTAATTTTATCTGATCTAAATTTTTCTTAACTGATCTGAATTTTCTAACATAAGTGTTATAATACTTAAATAAGTTGAATTAGATCCATCCTAAGTTTATTTAGATTAGAAATCAAGAGCTTAATCTTTTTTTACATGTGAACATTCACAAGGCTCCAACGACCCAACTACTATCCCATTTTTACTTGACTGGCTGGCATTGCACAAGAGTTAACGAAAAAAATTATCGTTGATGAGTATTGAATCTCACATCTTGAGAATGCAACCTGACTTTTACATGTCATTGCATGAAGAACCGATCCTTAATAAATACTCCCTCCGTAACGCAAAAATTTCACCATTTGCCATATATGGGTCTAACAAATAAATTTCACCATTTTACAAACTTTCCATTTATGGTATAAAAAAGTTTTCTAAATTTACAAATATGTCATTACTTAATAACATTAAACAACTCATTAAACATTTAACATCTAACCAAATTTTTTATCAACTTAATTACTCCCAACAATTTTACAACTACCCATTTAAATTATACAACTACCCCACCCATTATTTATTCATCTACACCTCACCCAATTTATCATAAACCCTAACAGATTTTTACTTCCTCATTCAACCATATCCACTCATCTCTCTCACCTCCCACCCAGCCATACCCACTCATCTTCAACCCAGTTCTTGCTCATAAACCCTAATTGCCATTCTTCTCCTCACGCCGTTTCTCTCTCCTCACTCACTCATCTTTCACTTTTCTTACTCTCTCTCTTTGTTCGTTCCCTTAAATTCGCCATTCTCATCTTCAACTTTTCTCTATCTTTCTCTTTGTGAGTTCCCCCTTTTTTTACTTGATAAACACTAGCTTTTTCGAGTCTAAGAATTTTCAATTAATCATGGTTGATTTTACTATACTTGAAGAAGCTCATGAGAACGAAAAAAATGGCACTAGTACAAAAAATCAATTTTGATGCACTTGATTTGCTGCGGATTTATGGGTATGCAACAATTCATATCAAAATTTAAATTTCGCTGTGTAATTTGCTTACAATTGATGCATTCAATAGTAACTAGACGCAACAAACGAATTAAAATATTATTTGCGGGATTTATTCAATTCTAAATGCAGCAAACATAAAGCCAATTATAACGCGACAAAGGGAATAAATAATTGATGTATAATATTTGAAACTCCCTCTAACATGTGAAAAGGAAAAAAAAAATCTATTAGTACCATTTTGTTTAATAAATGGTACCAATGGCCTAAATTAAAAAAAAACTTTGGGTTTTTTTCATTTATACCTCTTAACTTATTATACTTCGATATTTTCAGTTTATACTTCTGTTCTAAATGTCTAACTTCTATTCCTTATTTCTAACTAATTTTCTTTTTTTTTTTATCTATGCAGGAACTTAACCATGGACGAGGAGGATTATGACAAGGATGAAGAGTACAATGAAGAGTATGATGATGAGGAGTATGATGTTGAGCAGTTCGATGATGAGGAGTACGATGAGGAATTAGAGGTTGATCGTGGTGAGCCGGAGGACAGAGCTAATGATGAACTTAACAAACGCATTGATAAACATGAGGAACAAGCTGATATGGCAGCTTTGAATGACATGGAAATTCGAGAGGAGCTTAAAAACGAACTTCGAGAAGAGCTAAGAGAGGAGTTTAAAGCTAGTTTAAAAGAGGTCAGGGCTTCTCTAATCGAAGAAATGGGCATAATGTCTAATCAGAACTCGAATAGCATTGGTGTTCATCTTAGTCCTTCTATTCAAGCCCCTGGCGTTTCCACTCCCACCCTACCTTTGAACCACTTAAGCAGGCTGCAATTCCACTTGATCATGGACAAGGTATATTCCTTATACCTTATCACTGAATAGGACTTAGCATCACATTTTCCTTTTACTCTGCTGCATTGGGGACTTAAACAAGAATAGGATATATATAGTACCATTGAGAAAGTCTAAGTTGAGGATAGAACCCCAACACAAAGTAGCACTCCAAAACAGTTCACTTATAATGCCCAAAAGACAATAAAAAATGCAAGGTTTTGTAACTAAATCAGTGACTGTCCCCGATCATTTTGAGCCATAATACGCTGCCTAACATGATGCTGAGCAAGCTGCTGCTCCTGCTCAGGGGCAAGGACTGCCTCCCCTACTTCCTCAATGATATTCAAGCTCAAGGGTTTAATTTCCCCCTTATGAATTTGTATTGTATAGAAATATGTACAAAGTGTTTTCTACATACAAATGCAGAATTTATTTTGATAATTTTTATTTTGCTAACATAAGCGATATGTTCTTGTATAACAGGTTTATGATTCACGTCGAGAAGAGCCCTTCACCAATGAAGAGATGAATGGGCATTCGTGATAAATGGGCGGCATATTTCACAAACAATTGCATGGAGTAATGGTTCTTATTTTATATTATATGACTCCTTTTTGTATAGACTAAGCTATATATATATGTCTTTTGGGAATAGAATATGTGGATAAATATGGTGATTAGTTGGTTATGAAGTTTAATAGCTTTTGACGAGGTATATGTCTTTTGGGAATAGAAAATGTGGATATCTAATATTTAAATGAAATGCTGCCAAAATCTTGGCTTGATTATATCATATGTGTTTTATTATATATTTAATAATTGTTCAGTTCTTTTAAAAATTC
Source organism: Salicornia ramosissima (assembly GCA_951394345.1). Lineage (NCBI taxonomy): Eukaryota > Viridiplantae > Streptophyta > Magnoliopsida > Caryophyllales > Amaranthaceae > Salicornia > Salicornia ramosissima. The sequence continues at coordinate 38,246,220 of OX596236.1, forward strand.
ATATGAATGCAATTTTAATCTTAAAGGCAGGTTATTGTTGCTTGCTGAAGATAAGCATATTTATAGCATCAATGCAATTGAAATAGGGTGGATATAGCTACAATGCACAAATAGCTATTTATTTATTTTTTTTGCTGCGGATTCTATGTAAACCCCCCTCAAACACTCCATACTTTTACTGCGTTTTTAAACATACCTCTCCAACGAGTATCATCATTCTCATTTGCTGCTAATGTTCAAAACTTACGCAACAAAATTGAACATTTATTTGCTGCATATTCGTACCGCAACAAACATATTACATCTTATTTGCTTCCCCTATATTTGCGGGGGGCCTAAATCCGCAGCAAATGAACCATTTTTCCCTGCAGCAAAATTGATTTTTTATACTAGTGTGACCATTTTAAAGTTGTTCTCAAGCTTGCTTTGGAGATTCTTGGTGTTGGCTACAACAAGAATTCCATGAACGTGTTTCTCAGAGAAGAACATCATGAGCTCATGGGTCCTGTTGGTGTTGCTGCTTTCGAAAATATCATGAATCAGTTCATAAAAAAAGAAGAGAAAAAAAAGACTGAAATTGAATAGAAAAAAGAGAGTGGAGCGTGATTTGTTCCCTACCTGCGTTGGCGAATGAGGAAGTACAATCAAGGGGTGAGAAAAGAAAACGGAAGGAAAAGGTGAGTGAAAGTAAAGGAAAAGAACGAGTCCCTACTACAAGGCGTATATCTAGAGTTCATGATGCTATGAGAAGATTGAGAGGTAAAGGAGTGAAGATATATAATTCTGATGAGGAAAAGGAGGTTTTACCTTTGAATAAGGGTAAAGGAGTCAAGGAGGTTGTGCCTCTGAATGAAGAGGTGAAGGTGAAGGAAGAACATGTTGAGATGGTCAAGGAAGAATTAATGTCAGATCGATGATGAAGGGTAAGAGATCAATGAAAAATTATTCAAGTATTCAGTCATGGTTGCTGAGGAGCAGAAGGAAGAGGAGGACTTCAAAAAAAAAAGGGTTTGCTCCTTTTAATTTTTATTTTTTATCTAATTATTTCTTGCAAATGTCGTTTTTTATACGGTTTATATTTGTGTCATTGTAGGGTGTTGTGATAATTTATGGTGCTGTGATTTTTTTTACTGTGAATTTATGTTGCTGTGATTGTTGGTTCTATGAATTTTTGGTACTGTGATTTTTTGGTTCTGTGAATTTTATGATGCTCTGATTTTTGGTTCCGTGATTTTATGGTTCTGTGAATTTTTGGAACTGTGATTTTTGGGTGCTGTGGATTTCTGGTGCTGTGAATTTTGGTACTCTGATTTTATGGAGCTGTGATTTTATGGTGCTGTGATTTTTGGAATTATTTGATAATATGGGTTCCGTTGTGCATTTGGCAATGGCTGTGGATGTGTGGAATGAGTCCCTTTGTGTACAGAGTCCCTTTGCGTGTGTGTTGGGGGGGGGGGGGGAGGGGGAAGCCTTAATTGATGAATGATGATTATGTTCTTCCAAACAAATTGTAACAAAATCCCAATCAATGACATATGTTGGAGGGATATAGAGCATATATGGATGTGTGTTTTTTGAGTCCCTATTGTATGTCCTGCCACCCCAATGATGAAGGGACTCAATACAACTGAATAATTCATAACTGTTATATGTTGCTCTAGTTGTAATAACTATTGAGAAGCTATACATTTATTGTTAAGTGTGTGATTAAGTTACCTGATGCTAAACAATGAAAAACAATTTGTATTTTTTGTGCATTTGTCAGGTCCTTAGATTCAGGTCTAACTAAGTTTCTTTGCTATGTTTTAGTAGTGGGAACTGATGAAGCAAGGAGACCCTCCTCCATTAACAACTGATCCATAGCAACGAAACCATCATCAAAATCATCACCCATTTTTTACAGAAGAATGATGATGTTAATGGGGTCAACTTAATTCTGCTTTTTGTAAAATTAAAATTGTATGTTAAATTTTAACTAACCTAGGTAGTATTGTGTGTGTTGTGATGCATACAATAATTTTGTAAATTTACCTGGATAATGCTTGTTGTATCCTCACCAGGTTGTGCAATCAGGGGGTCAGGTTGGGTTTTTTTTTTTGGTATGATGTTAAAACAACATTAATGGTGGGGGTAGAGAGATATTTATAGCCTCTGTTTTGTGTGGGAATTGTTGTGGGTGATATTTAGAAAATGGACGAAAAATTAAATTTGACAAATTTTTGGCCAAAAGTCAAAAATTTCCCTCCTCCCTTTGTATTGTTTGCTGATGAACGTGAAAATGTAAAAAATTTGCTTTGCTGGAAAGTTGCTACTTTGTGGGGTCCACTTTTAAAAAAAAATCAACATCTTTTCCCTTCAATGCAAATAACATGTGGTCTCATACAATTAATACCAATTAATTCTCTCTCCTCTACACAATTACAATACATTTAACTCACTAAAAACTTTTGCATTGGAGTCCGTGATTTTGCCAATGGTGAAATTAAAGCGTTACAGAGGGAAGTATTAAAAAAAAAAAAACTTTGAAGAAATTGTGAAGAAATGGTAACCTGGACTTTTCTAAGTAGGAAGAAATTGTGAAGAAAGATGACAAAACAAAGATAAAGTTGTACTTGGTATAAGTTTATGTGGAGACCACCACATCAAAAAGGAATTGTAGCAAATAAACTAAGTAATTTGGGATAGAGATCATATAATTAATTTGGACTTAATTTATGAAATTTTATTTCATAACAAAATTTAGTTCAATTCAACTCTTGATGAATCTAGATTTTAGTTTTGTTTAGTTCAAATAAATTCATTTCATTTTACATTAATCCAATAAAGAAACAGGACTAGAGTGACTACCATTTTCGTCCATATTGCTCACTCTTTTACCTGAAAAAAAAGAGTGACTAATACTTAAGGGGGCGTTTGGTTGGGGGTTTTAATCAAAGGGAATGGGAATCAACTGCCCCCATTCCCTTTGATTGTGTTTGTTATCCCACTTTTGTCATTCCCATTCCCCTCCCCATTTCCCCATTCTAACACTTTTGCAAACCCTAACCTCCCCCCTCTTTACCATTCCCTTTCCCCACTTCCCACCCAACTACCACCACACCCACCCATCACCCCACCCAGCCACCACCCATCCACCCACGCCACCACCCAGCCACCCAGCCATCCACGCCACACCCCAACCACTCACCCAGCCACCCACGCCACCACCCAGCCACCCAGCCATCCACGCCACACACCAACCACTCACCCAGCCACCCACGCCACCACCCAGCCACCCACGCCACACCCCAGCCACCACGAAACCCTAACTACCAAATAACCCAGTTAGCCACCACGACACCCCCCAGCCACCCTCCCCCAACCCTCACCGGCGCCGACGACCTTCCCCCACCCTCGCCCAAGCCCCAAGCCCTCCCACAAATCCCAAAAAAACCCACCCATTAACCCTAAACCCACGAAACCCTAGATTTCGAAATTGAGTATTTAGACTTCGTGGAGGGTTGTTGGGGGTTATAAGGGGGCGGCGAAGGTACTAGGTTGGGCAGCGAAGGGTGGCGAACAAGTTAAGGGTGGTTTCGGGGGTGCTGAAGGTGGTGGTGGTGGATTTAGGGTTTTTTTTTTGTTTAGGATTTCGTGGTGGCTGGGGTGTGGCGTGGGTGGCTGGGTGGTGGCGTGGGTGGCTGGGTGGTTCCGGTGGTGGTGGTCGTGGGTTGGGGTGATGTGGTGGTGGTGTGGTATAATGGTGTTCATTCATTTTTCTTTTAACAAACAACTAATTAAATCTAACACTTTTACATTCCATTCTCCCTCATTCCCATTCCTAAAGTGATTCTCTCTCCCCTTTGACAACCAAACGCACCCTAAGTGTAATTAAGATACAAATGGATGAAAATACCCTTACGTATAAAAAAAAATTCACCGCTATCAAATTTTTTCACCATAACCATCACTCGTTGACCACCACCATTATAATAAATAACCCTAATTAGGGGGTAATTTGTTTCTTTTAAATAAAACTAATTAATTCTTCGATTAATTACCAAATTAGTTGTGATTAATCCAGAATTGGACTAAAAGTCTTAAAAAAGCCTGTAGCTTCCTTCATGGCCGGTTTCCCCTACTCTATGTCTAATTAAGTCAATTGTTTTATTAATTAATTAAGTAATTAGGATTAATAGTACATATAAATAGTTGGCAAGCCCAAAAACACTCATTCTCTTCACTTTCCGTCATAACTCACGACTCCCTCACCAAAACTCCCTCTCCACTCGACTTTCTCCCCTCTTCAAAATCATCATCAATCTTTGCATTTAAAAAGGTAAATTACTCATCTAAAATAATTTGTTTAATTGTAATCAATTATTCTAGTTTGATCTTTAATATCTAAAACAATCCAATCTTGTTTTCTCTATAGCTTTGGCCAAACTCTTTGAATGCTAGATAAGTATTAAACTTTGTGATTGTATTCGATCAATTAATTAAAGAATAGTTTAAGTAATCAAATTAGGTTAATAAATTATTGATATTTGTATGAAAAAGGTCGAATATGATGATGATGATGATTTTTAAGCATATTTCATGATTTTCGTATGATTAAAGTGTGTATTTTAAATTTGATAGTTTAATTATGATTTTATGCATGTTAGATTAATTGCATGTATGAGTATGATCATGTTGTTAATTCTATAGATAAATTCAAGATTGTATAATGAGATTGTCGAGTGAACATATGCATGTTTGGTTCGAATTCTTTATTGTTTATAGATAGTATGTGTTGAATCTTTGATTAATATGATTGAATCTTTAATTAAATCTTTGTTGCAATGTTAATTAATTATGATCATAGAATTATTATTGTTATGTAGTAGTAATGGCTGAATGTTTTAGGGTGAAAAAGATTGAATCTTTATTAAATATTAGGATGGTTATATGGGAATTGTACTGTATAAATTGCATTATTGTTGTTTGAATTAAAATTGATAGTTATTGTATGTACTCGCTCTTGTTGTGTGGTATGGTTTATTTGAAGGAAGATTTATTGATTTATCGCATTGATTGATCTAAATTGCTTATAATTATTGTTCATGGGATTGAGTTGTTGATTATGTGTATATTAGTGTTGATTATTGCATTTATAAATATTTGGTTATCTAATTTAATGAATGGATTTTGTTGTGGTTGGATTCGGACTGGTATAGGATTACCTAGATTATAGGAGGATAATTACCTGAGTGAAGCAAAAAGAGTATAGTTTCTTCAGATTATCGTTGGTCGTAATGTAAACGCTAAGACTCGATTAGATTCGTCATAAGAATGTTGTCAATTGTTTGAACTCGCTATTGTCTCGCTATTGTGTTTCAATTTTGGTTAGATATCGTTTGACTCGCGAAGTGAGGTTAAGGTCTGCATGAGTCATAGGTTAGGGTCTGCATGATTCACCAATGAGACCCACTTTTGTGAAAAAGTAAGAAGGTCAATGTAAAGTTGTAAGTAAATGTTAGTAAAAAATAGTGGGTATTAAGTGGTAAGTAAGGATATAAATGTAAAGTTGTATGTAGGCTATTTACAAAAAAAATGAAACATTTATTTTGGGACGGATAAAAAAGAAAGGTTAAACAACTATTTTGATACGGAGGGAGTATTACATATTAAAAAAAATTGTATGTAGTATAACCAACACATACATGCTTGGCCTGAAGGCCATGACAAGAATATTTGAGGTCCCATACAATTAATAATGAATTTGATCCTAATAAACCATACAACTTTACATTGACCTCCTTACTTTTCACAAAAGTGGGTCTCAACTTAAATTACACCTAAAACCCCAATGAAACAGTTAATTCGGAACAGAGGAAGTATGAGAACATGTGCGCTAGAATGGAAATCTCTATTAAATAAGTCATGGGTGAGTCATAGCGTCCCCCTGGATAAATCCATAGTGTCCTCAAAAAATTTCTAAAAATCCAATTAGCATCACTCTTATTTAATAAGGAATGTTCTTACAATTTTTGAACTTTTTAAAATAAAATATCAAAATTCATATTTTTGAATTATTTATAAATAGACACCCATTTTGATATACTTTCAAGTTTGTCACATAAAAATTTTATCTTTTGATTAACTAAGAAATTTGATATCCGATTTTATTTATTGTTGTAACATGGCTGATGAAACATGGAAGTTTGTTTATAATTATGTGAATGAGTGTTATTTAACAAATATTTTAGTTTCTCGAACAAAAAACCTTCGATTTTTAAAGATAATTTAAAATATTGTGGCACGCAAAGCGTGCACACAAGGTTAGTTATAATTAAAGATGGGCAGGATAATTGTGAGCCGGAAGTAACATTACAAAAAAAATAAGAAAAAAGAAAATGGAGAATAACCAAGGCCCTATATAAGGAGAAATTATTTATCAAAAGAAAGTACTCGTATAAGGAGATTGTACTTACTCCGTAAATGAATTATTGCAACAAGTATACGTTTGATATTATTCACAATTTCCACTTTGATCCTAATTTATCACTTATACATAAAGAAAAATATAGTCATATGGGATCTCGTTAATTCGTCTCAACTTGTAGTTTTTTATTAATTAGTGATTATAATTTTTAAAAATAAATAATTAGATATATTAATATTCAGAATTTAATCTCAACATAAATAAACACTTCTTTATTGTAAGAATTCATCAACGGAGGAAGTACTCCGTATTACTATATTTTTTGAAGAAAAAATACAACAGTGATGCGATGGTAAAAGGTTGAAAGTGGTCGGTTCTAGCGAAGCCATTGACTGTGGGGCCCATTTAGACGTTGACCGTGGCTCCCATTTGAAAACGGCCCATTTACACAATTGTCTTGTGTGTCTCACATTTGTTTTGTCCTTCCATCTCCCTCGTCTCCTCTCAGGCTTCATCATTCCTTTCGTCATGTTATACTAGCTTTCTACGTACGCTATGCGTGCATGTTATTATAAGTTTAACTGTCATTTAATAGCCAGTGACAAAATCAAAATCCAAAGTTTGTATTTAAAAGTAGTGAGCACATATGGATGATTAAAATATATATATGCAATTGAAAATGAGCAACAAATAACCTTAACATTTTCACTATTCGTGCATTACTTACTTTTTTACATAAGAATATATAATACTCCCTCCGTCCCAAAACAAGTGTTCCACTTTCATTTTTCATCCGTCCTAAAATAAGTGCTCCATTTCTTTTTTTGGTTAATGACCCACATACAACTTTACATTTATACCATTACTTACCACTTAATATCCACTACTTTTTACCTACTTTTACTCACAACTTTACACTCTTACCCTTACTTTTCACAAAAAGTGCATCCCAACAAAATCCTCACCCCAAATCCTTATGGAGCAGTTTTTTTTGGGACGGAGGGAGTAAAAAATTTCTCTTTCATGTCTCATAACAACGAACAAAAGAAAATGCTGATTTATTATACTCTTTCTCTTATCAAATTAGAACTTTAATCAAAAGGTAAAATATTTTTGTGAAAATCTATATCAATATGGGTATCTATTTGTAGAGAATTAAAAAATATGAATCTTGGTGTTTGTATTTTATGTTTTCGAATTATATATTTTCAGTTAATAAAATTAAAAATTTCCAAAAACTTTCCGTAGTAATTAGTATTGGTATAGATTGTGTTTTTAGAAACCTTAAGAGGTAGTTTAGACATTTCCGGGGGAGACCATAGTTCCCCCTTGACTTATATAATAGAGATATGTCTCAAATTCTAGATGCAAATTAATTCCATCAAATTTTTTTTTCTCATTTTATATTGTTTGATTTGGAGTAAAATATTAAAATGTAAAATTTAAAAGAAAAACATTTTACATCACAATTAGAAAGAAAACATTTTCGTCATAATTGAAGCACTCGATTGTTAGTCAGCCAAACAATGAAAAAATGGTTAAAATAGGAAAAAAAATTATTTTACATGCAACCAAACAACGGAAAACATTTATAAAAATAAATTTTCCATTGTAAAGGATTTTCCATAGAAAATTATTTTCATCTGAAAACGTTTTACACCCTACCAAACAGTCCCTGAAAGTGTTAACAAAGATCAACATCTCTAATTTGTTCCAACATCAATGCTTATTCAAATTTTACTTACAAATAGATGATAATTATAGGTAACCTGTTGTCGTGTTTCTTCCCATTTGTCTTTGATTGCTTAGTTTACTCATTTTTAAAGACCTTGTTCTATATGAATGAGGATCATTTTCATTTATTTCCCTCCATTTTCTAATTTCTATCCTAAGATTTTGACACTTTATTTAGCATTAAAATTAAAAAAATTAAAAATCCTCTCCATTTCTCTCTTCATACATCATCAACCATTAATTTAGTAAATGAGCCATTCATTTCCTTTAAAAAATGAAGGGACCTTTACTCGTTCTGTATTTGAGTTGCAGGAAAATTTCTCTATTTATTTAAGAGGTATTTTAGATTCCCTTTGTAATCAATAGGAGAAGGAAAATTCAAACCTTGCAAATTTCCATGAAATTCTGTATATTGCAAAAATTGACGGTGTTAATCCAATCTATTGATGACTAAATGACAATCTTGTCTAAACAAACCAATAGTTTTAACAGAACTAATGAACTATTACATACTTAGGCCTCATTCTTTTAGGACCGATTAAACTGAACTAAAGTTGACTAAAGTCAGCTAAACTGAACTAAAGTGGAGTGAGCTGAAAAAGTTAGAGTGAGCTAAATTAAAGTAATAATGAATAATTAACACCAATAATTATAAACATGATAATGAGAATAACAAGGGCTTAATATATACTTCAGATTAAATTCAGTTCAGTTCAGTACAGTTCAGTTGAGTCCAGATTTTTTCAATAATTTTACTAATTATTTTATATTGTATAATTTAAGTAGTAATAATAATGATAATGATAATTAGAGGTGGGAAAAATTGATACGACCCGCTAACCCGACACGAAATTGACCAGTTATTAATGTGTTTGGGTTGAGGAATTTGACCCGTTTAAATAAGCGAGTCAACCCAACACGACCTGTTCATTAAACGGGTCAAGTTAGGGTCAAAGAATTAAACCCATTTATGTAAAAAGGTTGACACGAACCCAACCCGACTCAATTTTCACCTCTAATGATAACAATGATAATAGTAAAAATGATAATAATAATATTAATTTCAATTAGATGATGATGATGACAGCGACGATGATGATGATGATGATAATAATAATAATAATGATAATAATAATAATAATAACATCAACAACGATGATGATGATGATGACAAGATAAGTTATTTTATCAGGTCTCAGAACTTATCAGGTTTGAACAGGTCAGGTCAGGTCAGGTTTGATAAGTTATGTTGATACTTCCCTAGTTTTGAATGATGACAAACCATAATAGTTTAGGGAGCAGTTATATTCTCAGGAACAGTTTTGATGGTTGCTAGAACAGTTTACAGTCTTGCTAGACTGTTTAGTATAATCTGTTATATTGTTCTGCATGAATGTTTATTTAGCAACAGGTTGATGATGAATTTAAGAGAAGCTTGGTTGATTCAAGTCAAAATGAAGAAAAAGGAAGCACTCTTGAAGAACATGAAGAGACTACTTGAAGAAGCTTAGTTTACATAGAATATCTTGTACTTAGTCTCTTGTATGTGAATTGTTCTTACTGAATATGTGGTTGCTTACTATAGTGCGGTGTTAAAGTTATAAAGTTCTGAAAGAAGTTTATAACTAGAACACTGTGGTCGAGGTAGAACAGTTCACCAGAACAGTTCTAACCTAAATATGATTTATGGCAAGTTTTTGAAAATGATTGAAAATATTTTGGAAAATATTGTTGCCATATTTCCTATGATTCCTACAGTTGTTGACTGCTATAATTCGTGGCAAGGAATAATATATTTTGATCAAATCAGAATATATTATTCACCCGTGTAATTTAGGATAGTATCTTGATTCTCAAAATATTCATGATTACATCCCTAACTGAACTAGGGCTTGCTGCTCGATTATAAAAGCTAATAACTAATGAAGAATTATTGTGAGACGCACAGAGAAAATATTTTGAGCACTTAAAGGCAACTTGCAAAAATCAGTCTTTGAGCATTTCACCATTAGAACAGTTTCTGCAACTAGAACAGTTCCAACTGGTCTAGTTAGTTTAAGTAAAAATCTGACACTACCATTGTAACGACCCAGAGTTTTGGACCGTAAAATTTCGTGTGAAATTAAGCCTTAAAGCCCAAACATTTTATTTTGGGCCAAAAGACTTAATTTGTTATTTGCAAGCAAGCCCAAACCCATGCTAAGCCCTTCTTTAGCCGGCCCCCTCTTAATCCTTTACTTAAGAAAATCCTTAAACCATCTCCTATTCTCTAGTAATCCTTACTCTATAAATACCCCTAAAGCCTACATTTTCCCCCTCCCATACTCATTATAAAAAATCAACACAAAAGCTATCCTCTTCTTGGCCCTCACGGCACCCCTCCATTAACACCACCCCAAATTGTCTTTCACTCCTCAAATCAAACATATCCATAAAAAAAATCAAACCTTCAACCCTCTTGTGAATTGAACAACTTCATGCATCATTGTGGCCATATGATCCCACGAGTATAACCGTGGTGTTAGGCGAGTTTTGTGCGTGTATTCTTGCTTGATCAACCTAGGTAAATAGATATATTCTACTTAGGATTAGGATTAGATTGCATAGGATAATAGGATTAGAAACATTTGTTGTTATGTTCGCGTTTTTCGAGTATTTTCCGTGTGATTTAGAATGTTTTCTTTCAATCTTTATGCTTGTTTGATGAATCTTGATTAATGTTTTCTTGATATAGTATTTAGTGTTTTCTATTTAATGATCTTAATTAAATCTTGATGCTAATCTATGAATTCTTGAATCATGTTCTTGTTTGGATTTATGCGTGTGATTATGGATTCAAAGCATGGGTTTTTATCTTGTTTTATGCATGGTATCTTGATTCTTGATTAATCTTTTAAGCTATTATTGTTATTGAATCTTATTTTGATGTTTGCATGTAAGTCTTGAGGCATGATGTTGAATTCTTGATTTGTTCTTGGCCCTTGTTTCATGCGTGTGTTTTGAAGGACTAAAGCATTATATTGATTTTTATTTTGTTCTATGAACCTTGTTTACGAGTCTTGATTGACTCTTGTGAGTACTTGAAAGTTCTTGAACCGATCTTGCCTTGATGATGCGTGTGTTGATGATAATCTACAAGCATGATTTTTGTTTCTTGAATCGTTGTTTAATCTTGTTGAATTGATAGTTCTTGAGTGTTATTCTTGGTATTTCATGCGTGAATCGTGTGATGATCTTGTGTTGAGTAAAGTTTGATGATTCGTTTGGGTGATTATGCGAGTAGAAGTGCTTGAATTCGTGTGATGGTATTTTATGGCGTCATGGAGTCTTTGTCGAGTCTTGTTGAGTCTATCAGTTGAAGACCGAGCGAGTTGAGTCTATCGGTTTATCGGTGATAAATTGAGCGGGTTTATCGGTTCATTGGTGATGAACTGAGCGGGGCAAGTTTTGTGTGATTGTTTGATGTTCAGAGTCGTGTCTATCGGTTAAAGACCGAACGGGTCGCGTCTATCGGTTGAAGACCGAACGGGTCATGTCTATCGGTTGAAGACCTAGCGGGTCATGTCTATCGGTTGAAGACCGAGCGAGTTGTGTCTATCAGTTTATCTGTGATAAACTGAGCGGGTTTATCGGTTCATCGGGGATGAATTAAGCGGGGCAAGTTGTTTGTTTGTTGGTCATGTTATAGGTTGTAGACCGAGCGGAGTCTTGTCATTGAATTGTGTTTTGATCTTGAGATGTCGTCATTGATTGAGTTATGATGTGAATGTTGTTTGATTATGATTATGTTGTTTCCGCTGCGTAACTTTGGTAATTGTATTGAAAGTTGCTATGTTTGTTATAGTAATGTTTGGCTCCTTGTGTTCTAATCTATTGTTTTATGTAATGTGGTCTTACTTCTAAGTAGGACAGCCTAGTTACTCACCATTGACGGTGGACCCCCAATTCTATTTTTCAGGTGAGCAGGATAAAGACTAGAGGCGGGATGAGTGTTAGTCGAGCGATCTAGGCCCCTGTTTTTCCTTTCCTGTTTAGTAACTGTAGTTTATTTTCAAGTCGTAGAATTATGTTTTGGGGATTAATTAGTAATTGTTCATTTGAACTTAGGGATCCATTAATAATAAATATGATTTTCCTTTCTATCCATGAGTTTATTTGGAATTCTGTTATTGTATCTGTAATGACCCGTAATTTAGCAGCGTTGTTTTCGGAGAAAACAACAATCACAGATCATTAACTTCTAAAACTTCAAAGTTAGGTTCATGAACTACAGCGGTTTAATCATATTATTCATTAAAAACTGTTAGATAATCCCAAAATAAATATCAAACCAATATCCTTTACTATTACAAAATAAAGAATAGACTACTAAATCAAATAAACATAATCTAAACTAGTCATCGGGTCACTTCTAAGCTGGCTAGCTCACAATCCCAGCCCATACGTAGCCTAAACTCAATCACCACCTGTACCTGAAATACAATGGGGGGTCCACAGTCAGTGGTGAGTAATTAGATTGTTCTACTTAATCAGTAGAACACAATTAGAAACATAATAATCAGAACAGATCATCTGAACTGTCGAACAAGTCATCATGCAAAGAAGTCAACAAGCAAACACATCAAGTACGCAGCGGAAAACAATCATACAAGTCATCCTTAACAAGACCTTCAGCTCAGCTCAACCAATTCTAGACTTCTAATCCTCATCAATGACTCTTCTTTTCTGTTCTTTCCCAACCAGGTGCTAATCCGTGACCAGTCATATGCTCGTAAGAGGTCAACCACGAAGATCTACTCCCCCCAACTTTCCTTGCTCATGCCGGGTCAACCACAAGGATCTACTCCCCAAGCACTGGGATCAAGAACTGTCCCCAATCCGAAGATAGGACAGTGGCTTCGACTATACCTATGTTCATGGCACATGAGCCACTAGATAGGTGGTCACTTCATAGTTAATCATTTTTTCAATTCAATTCAATTCTGTTCTGTTCTGTTCTATTCCAATCCACAATTCAATTCCTTATCGTCATAGCTTAACTTCTAATCCAATCTTGTTCATCTTAACTTGACTCAAACTCCAAACTAAACTTATACCACTCGAAAATGACCAACATCATGCGGAAAAATAATGCAAAAACAATACCTACGAAATGCGTACAAAAATACATACAAAAATACATACGGAATACGTACAAAAATACGTATAAAATGCATACGGAATACCTACAAAAATACGTACAAAAATACATACGGAATACGTACAAAAATACGTACGAAAATACATACAGAATACGTATAAAAATACGTACAAAAATACATACAGAATACGTACAAAAATACATACAGAATACGTATAAAAATACGTACAAGAATAAATACGGAATACGTATAAAAATACGTATAACAATACGTATACAATACGTACAAAATACCTGCAAAATACGGTTAGAAATACATACAATATACGTATACCATACAGTCACAAATATACGAAATTCATACTATACACATATACAAAGGAAACCTTCCCCTGAAATACTTATCTTGTCATATTTTACCCATAACCCTTCCTTTATTCATATTATTACTTTCCTTCATATTGCGACTTATCCCTACTGACTTCCTTAATAATAATAATGATAATAAATATAATGGTAATTATTCCTGTAATCTTCTTCGTTATTATCATGTTGTAATTTATCCTTTTTGTCATATTGTAATTTGTCCCTGATAATTCCTTTTAATAATAATAATGATAATAAATATTATGGTGATAAATATAATAACTATCCCTGAAATCCTTTTATTATTATTATTATAATGCAACTTATTCCTTTTGTCATAATATTGCTTTCCGAAGTATTGTTATATTTATAATAATGATAATTATAGTTCCTACAATTACCTTCCAATATTATTATAAGTCAGAAATTAAACTAAAATTGGTCAAACCCTGATCTGACCACTCGACATTTTTAAGCTAAAAATACTAATTAAATAAATTCATCATATCATCATATAAACATTTCAAGAATTAATAGTAACATGTTTTAATAATTCAATCACCTTATTTTACACAATCTGATTTTTAAAGAATTAAATTATGAACGACCGTTTAAAGGTATCGAATAATCTGGAAATTTTGATGGAAGCTAAATATAGGTTCAAGGTTTAACGTGCATAAATTTCATTCAAAAATAACGTCCTTTACTATTTTTAAGGAATTTTATAACTAACAAATCAGATTAGGCTGAATTCAGTTTTAGATTTTTCTGCCATAGAAAACGATCTTTAAAAATTACGAAAATTTAACACAAGATGTAAAACAGTATTACTAACTTCCACCTAAATTTCGTAGCAATCCGAATTGATTAAGTTCCTTGAATAATTCGTAAACCAAATCTGAACAGTTTTACCGGTTTGAAAGATTAAATTATTTCAAGCAAGAAAAGGATGAATTTTGCCACGAAATAAATCTTGATTAAAGATCAAACATTAAAGAAGCTCCTAAAATTATTCTAAGTGACTCGACAATTTAGAACAACAAGAACATAAATATTCTTTTTAATTTAAGACTTTAATTAATAATTTAAATAATCAAGATTCATCAAATTTACATAAAGAAATCAAGAAAATAACATCATAATATTCATCATATCATTCGAAAAATTTTAATCCTAAACATGATACTAATTCTAAGCAATCCTACATTGTTCTAAACAATTCCAAACCATATTCTAAAAACTATGAAACTAATCTATCCTAAAGATTAAGTAAAAGCAATCCAATTACCTTAGATTTGTAAGAAGGTTCGAAAATACCCAAGATCACACGGTTCTTGGCTTCTTTTAGCGTTCTTGCTTCAATTCTTGGTTGATTAGATGGATGGAGAAGAGTTTAGAGATTTTCTTATGAATTGTTTGATAGGAAAAAAAAAATGGTGAACAATTGTTGAATCCAAAAAGGGGGCTTGGCCGTGTGGGATTAGTAGTAATAGGGGTTTTGGTTTCCTAAAGTTATAGGAGAAAGAATAGGTGAGCAAGAGTAAAAGTAGGGTTTTTTTTGGAATCAGTTAGAATAGGTAAGGAATTAGTAATATTGGTTAAACAATTAAAATGAAATAATTAAAAGAAAAGTAATATGGGCCGTGAGGTGGAAAAGAAAAGAATAGATTGGGCTCGGGTTTTGGCATGACAAGATAAAAAGGTTCGGGCCAGGATTAAAATAACTGGACTGCTACAAATAACTAATAATTAATTAAACAATAATCAATTAAATAGCCAATTAATTATATATTTAATTAATTATAAAAAATTTTAAAATATCCCGAAATTTCGGGGCATTACAGTATCAATTGGTAATTGCCTGTTTACGACGTTATCACCGTTAACGTCGTTGCGTAAAAATGCGGGTCGTTACAACCATTAACAACTCAATTCACCCCCCTCTTGAGTAGTTCTAGATCCTACAAGTTATAATCATGTCAGGTCATGAGGTTTGATAAGTAATAATCAGGTCAGGTCAAATCTAATAAGTTATAATCAGGTCAGGTCTAATAAGTTCCACCACAATTATTACACAAAATTAATTCATGACGTGAATAATACGAAGTCCTGATGTTCAAAATTTAATACATAATGTTTACATATTATGAAAGTATAATTAGCATGAAACCATTTTACGTTAAGTCTCTTGATGTTCGGGTTGTACCAATTACTATCTTTTAACAATTATGTTTTTCCTTTTAAAAAATCATTAATAGTCTTATTTAAAATAAATAATGACAATTAAAAATTGTACGTACATTTAATTTTAAAATTGTATTATTCAAATTATTTTAACACTGAAAATTTATTCATAATTTATTAAGAAATAATTTATTCAATTTAAAATTAACGAATACTTTAAAATTATCGCAAGCATTTTGTGCATAAAAAACTACTTTAATCAGGGTCAATCAACTCCAACAAGTTATACTCATGTCAGTTCAGGTCCAATAAGTTCTAATCAGGTCAGATCAAGTCTAATAAATTATAATTAGGTCAGATCAGGTCAGGTGATCATGTCAAGTCAGATCAGCTAAGGTCAAGTCAGGTTTAATCAGGTCATGTCAGGTCAGGCCCGGTCGAATAAGTTGAACACCCTAATACTAGGAAATACTTCTTATTAACTAAATTAATTAATAATAACAATAATAAATTAGTAATATATATATTAATAAATAATAATAATAATAATGAATAAAAAAATATAATATAATTATTATAATCAAATAATAATAACAATAACAATAACAATAATAATAATATAGTAATGACAACAATAATAATAATAGATAATAATAATAATAAATAATTAAATTAATTAATAAATAAAATAATATTAATAAGTAAAATATAATAATAATAATAATACTAGTAACAACATATTAATGACTAGAGCTGTCAAATCTGACAAGAAATTGACCTGCAGCCCGACCCGTTTTAACCCGAAAATAATCTAGGCACTCGAATCCGACCCGATCCACACACACATGAGACCTGAACATAACTCATAATTAAGACGCCCTAACACAAACCGCACCCGACCCACATTGACCCAAACTCGAATCACACGTGTATTAAAAACACGCAAACTCAAATACACCCGATTTAAATCCGCTTCAAGCCAACCTGATTCAGACCCGACCCATTTCTGTAACACCCCGACTTTTACATAGTAAATTAATACAAAAGAAGGCCGAAATGCCATTCAAAATATGAAATACTAAAAATTTTAAACATAAACCCAAATTATTGTTTAAACTCCAAAGTCATGTCTGAATACAACTATAAACCCAAATGTCCATACATCATAACAGCTAGAGTACTAAACAATAATACTAATCAACATCGAAAATAAAACTACAACTAACTACAGCCTCGCAAACACACACGCCCGAGCCCGGCAAAATAGAAACTTAGCTACTCAACATCGTCACCAGAAAAATGGAGTTCCACCATTAGTGGCGAGTAACTAGACTGTCCCATTTAAATAGGGAACTCATGCATGCAACATAAGATAGAAAGGCCATACAAAATAACACACATGACATATAATCATACGCAACCACAATCAACATACAATTGCGTACCTGGCATCCTTTCACATCGGAGTCAAACATACCAAATCATAATGAAGTATAAGGACTCATTCAAAACCAATAAAACATGCTTTCCAAAACAAAACGAATGTAAGAATAACGGAAGTACTAGGTGTCTGCAATCAGAACTGTGAATTCAGAACCGACCACACTTTTTGTCCTTTCCTCCAAAACGAATTACGAAAACCAAAATAGATTACAAAAGACCAAAACAAACAAAACAATCAACAATTATACGAATTCAACTTGAGGACTCAAACAAACGACAGTACCGTCCATGCTCATTGGCAAACCTACGCATTTCCCAACTTTCCTAAACACATGCCGGGTCAAACCATTACGTTTTTCCTTTAGTCCTCCAGTGCAAGAACTATGCCTAAGTAATGACCACCACTCCTTGACTAGCTATTCGAGTTTCGCTAACCAGACAATAACATATCCCAGGACAACGACTACCCCATGATCGAACACAAGGTAGCGGCTACGACTTAACCCAATTTAGTTGCTCGAGTTTCACTAAATTAGACGACCGTTTTTTTCGAAAACAATTTCGACAACATAACGACACGATCATCAAGATTGATACAAAATCAGAAATAACAATTTTCAAGAATTTGACCCAAAAATCAAGAAATCAAGATAACTATTCAAGAAACGACAAAACCGTTCAAGAACTAATTAAATATTAATCAAGAAAGTACAAGAATCATCAAGAACATCCAAGATTCATCAAGAAACATCAAGAATCATTAAGATTCACCAAGAAAGCTCAAGAATCATCAAGATTTCAATGTAAACTAATCTAACAAATCTTTTTCCGAAGATTATCAAACCATAATCATACATAAAAACATAAACAATATTATGAAAATCATACGTACACAATTTATAATATGAAATCGAAAACTATTCATGATTTCGAAGACCAATTATCAAAATCATGAACAAGATTAACAAAACAAATCCAATCATACATCATCATCACACGACATTACCATCCATATTCATGACCAAAATTTAATTAAAATCATCACATTTAATTCCAAGTAAAAAACAATAATCATACTTAAATTCATGCAATAAACATATTTTAATTCTAATCACGAAATCTAGTTAAATTCCTATATTATACTTCATGTTTGAATTATCAAATTTAAATGAAACATCTAATTACCTAGAATAAATGCGGTAAACTACAAACGAGAAACGAGCAAGAACAAGAATTCCCGATCACGAAATCTACACAGCCTAAGTATTCGAACCATACGACCCAAATCACAAAACCACACGGCCACGATCATGAACCCAGCCACGGACCACCACCATGGCTGCCATGAACCACCACCACCCTATATGAACCCAGCCACGGACCACCACACGGTTCCACGAACAACCCACATGAACAACCCACATGAACAACTTAACCACCACGCACGATCTTCACCCTTGAACACGAGCCACCACACGGCCTCTACGATCAACACATGGCCAGCACGACACGAGCCCAACCACGAACACAACCTCACGCGCACTACCACCACGAACCACCATGCACACCACCATTGACTACTGTCACAAAACCCCACGTACACAAATACCCAAACATGAACCAACCCTAAACCAAACCCGAACGAACAATCTTGAATGAAATCAATGAATTTTATTTGTGTTTAATCACTTAAAGATCAATGGGAGATGAATCTTTAAGTTTTGGATTGAAAAAGATGATAAAAATAGATGGGGGGTTTTAGGCCAAAAATGGCGTGTGGAATGGAGGGGAATTAGAGGAGTGTGTTTAGATTGAACGTATGAGTAAAGGTGATTAAATGAGAAAAAGATCCTTATGTCCACTAATATCACTTATTTATAAAAGTTGGTTAGGTGTGAACACAAAACAAATGGCAAGGGGAGTGGGAGGGGGGGGGGGGGCGACTATGTTAGGGGAAAATGGGCTAAAATGTGCAAGTGGGCCACTTGTACTTGATCACGCCTAATCATGATTAATTTTGGACTTGGCCAAAATTAAATAATTATTCTTGAATTAAATATCCCAAATACTATTCTATGCAACTAAATAACGCGAAAATCAATACCCAAAATTTGGGATATTACAATTTCACACTGACCCAATTCAGATCCAACCCATTTCACATTTACCTGTTTCACACTTGACCCTGCCCGAATGGAATGGAACTAACTTTTCATACAATCTAGAGGTTGGCATAATTTTATAGTTCTGACCTTCTAATCAAAGAAATATATATCTCCCTCGATCCAAAACCTGACAACAGAACCGAATATAAAATCAAAATTTAAAAACTTAGGATATACTCCATTTTTTTGAATTTAAAACTATACTAGAAATTCTTTTTCTTCTGAACCGGATCCTAATAATCAATTAAGAAAAATCATGATCCTAAACAAAACAAATATCCGGATTTTCGGATTGGATTCGATCTACATATCATTGTTCACCGCTCCAACATGCATTGACCCGATCCGCCAATGATCCGAACCAAACGAAACGACTCGAGTAGACTCGATCCAGAACCGATTTAACACAAAATGGACCCAACTCGATAATGACTCGACTCAAATGCAACCAATCCATGAACAACCGACCCGTTTTCAACCTGAATCCAAAACAACCCAACTCGCTATTTAAACCAAACCTGCAATAAACTCATTTTAACCTACATTTAATTCGGCCTGATCCAACCCGGTCCGAAATATACCTAACCCAATGTTGACCCAAATTGAACCCGTCCTGCACTAGCGACCATCTCGACCCGTTCCGGACCCGAACGAAACATGATTCAAAAATCAAGGGGTTGCCACCCGCAATAACCTGACTTGTAATGTCCTGATCGACATTGACCTAACCTGAACCCGATCCAAATAAAGACCCAATTTGACACCTCTAGTAATGACAATAATAATAATAATGATGATGATGATGATGATGATGATGATGATGATGATGATGATAATAATAATAATAATGATGATAATTATCAATAATAACAACAATAATAGTCACAATAATATTAAAAATAGCAATAATATTTATGATAATAATAGTAATAAAACTAAAATAATTAGGAAATAATTGAAGTTAGGTGAGGTTGTAGGGGCTTCATGTTTGAATCTGACAGTTCCTCTGACCTTCGCCCCCCTCCTCGTGTGTAAGGGCTATGGGCCGCGCTGGGAGGTAGCGCTGCTTATTGATTCTTATATTGCAGAGATTCGTAATGGAGTTACCACCCTGGATGGAGGAAAATTATGCTTTGGCTATTCTACAGGACGTCAGTTAGGCCGGTTACTAAGTCGTGGGTTGTTTGTAGGTGAGGCGTCTCTACATGACGTCAGTTATGCCGGTTATTAAGCCTCGTAATTCTCAATTAAAGTAAACACCTATACTAGCCGAGCGACAATTATGCCGGCGTTCAAGGGAGACTTGATGTTTGCCCTACGAGTTTGCTCGATTTATATATGCGGTCTATGAACTAATCGTAAGACTATATATGTCTCCGGATGGCTAAGTTACTTGTGCTTCATAAAACTTCATTCATAGCTTTTGCAAGGCAACACTACATACATGTCTTGAGCAGTGCTGAATAATTTCTTATTTATTTAGACAATTTTCATGATGGCGCCTAGTCGCCCTGCTAAATAGTATAAATGTGATATGATAAAATAAGCAATACATATGGAAAGCTTAAATTAATTTCAATGAATAACATTTTTAAAAGATCGGAACTAACCAATTACAATTGAATAAATGGTGATTGTAAAGTGACTCACTGCACAACAGATAGGCTTTCGTCCTAGCCTTTTAAGGGAAATGTAATTAACCCTCCATTACTTCATGGGACTACTTATCTGAACATAAATAAATAATAGGTTTTTTTTTAAGGATGGCCCTCAAGAATTATACCACAACGTACTATGACGACCCTCTTTATTGTTTGGATGATGAAACAGTGCCTATCTACTTTGGCTCCATAATACCGAATTCGCTAGGTGCGAGGTTTGACTCAGCTTTGACGTATTTTGCTGGCAGTTCCCGACTTAGTGATTCGCGGCGAGCCTTTTTCCTACCTTTTTGGGGTCAAAAACTCGAGATTAGAGTTGATTATTGTGAATTTTGTTTTAGATTTTTTTTAGTCTTTTTGAGTGTTTTTTTTGAGGAATTTCAACCAATGAAAAGTTAATGGGAAAAACTATGAAAATAGAGTATAATAAACACCCCTAGAAATGTGTTTTTGACTTAAATTTGAACTTGAATTTTGAATTGTGTTCTTAATATTTTTGAGCGGGCCTTTTTTCTATATAGAACCTAATGGAATTTTTCTTTAAAATGGCATACGACCCATTGTTATAAGATGAAAATGTAAGATTTTTGAAAACTTATAAACAATATTGCCCGATTTAGGCGTGAACTTAGCTTTGTGTTGTTTCAGGATGGCTCGAAACCAATCCTTGGGATTAAGCCTGGACATATTTTCTTATCTTTCTCCATGTATGGATGTGTTTTTATTTCATTTATGACCGTTGTTTAAGGATGGTTCTTGTTGAACCAATCCTCCAGATTAATCTCGGACTTATTTATCGAAATGAGCAAGTTATATGTTCTTTGCACCCAAATAACTAACTATGAACTCTAGTATTTTAAGAGATAAGGTTGAGAAATTAGTTTGGTGTCATGGACATGTTACTTAAGGTTTGTTTTAGGATTGGTTTATATATGTTAAACTGCTCCTCGAAATTAAGCACTGACTTGTTTAATCAATGAGCAAGTTAATTGTTCTTGGGCACCCAAAGAAATAACTATGAAATCTTGTATTTTAAGAAATGAAGATGAGAAATCAGATTGGTGCCTCTATGTGGGACATCTGATCCCTCTATTTATAGAGGATGGAATGGTGTTGCTTTGTTGTTTGCATTGTTTAGTTCATGGCTTTGTTCATTCACTTGCTTTGTTCATTGATTTGTTGTGTTTTGATGAATGAGAGCATGCATTAGCTTCCTAGCTAGAGTGATTCATGGCTAATTTGGGCATAGTTGGGGCTGATTTGGATGGAAGAGAAGTATTAGGAATATAAGCTTGGCAGTTAGAGTTAGTTACTTTACTTAGTTGGGGCTAATAATCCCATGTTTCATGACAAATCTAAACATTTGAAGAGGGATATGCATTATATTCGTGAACAAGTTGAGGCTCGCTTCATCAAAGTTTAACATTTCAAATCTACAGATCAATTAGCAGATGTTTTAACTAAGCCTTTGCCCTCTGCAAAGCATTTTGTTTTGAGTTCCAAGCTTGGACTTACTGTGTGTCCAGCTTGAGGAGAGGGTATTAGGAATATAATCTTGGTAGTTAGAGTTACTTAGTTGTCTCTCTCTATATATACTCCTCCTGTAATAAGGTGTTTACCATCATTTAATACATATTTCCTCTTCTATTGACCTAGTTTAGTTTCTCCATTCATTACAAGAAGTACACATTCATTACAAGAAGTACACATGTAAGGGCGTGTGCCCCTTTGCACGGCTTTCAAGGAGTGTTCCCAAGATGCGATTTAGCTTAAATATGTACTCGCTCCGTTCCAAAAAAAAGCTCCATTAGGATTTGGGGTGAGATTTTTGTTGAAATCTACTTTCTGTGAAAAATAAGGGTAAAAGTGTAAAGTTGTAAGTAAGAATAGGTATAAAGTAGTGGTATTAAATGGTAAGTAAGAGTATAAATGTAAAGTTGTATGTGGGTTATTTGCCAAAAAAAATAGAACAGTTATTTTCGGACGGATGAAAAAGAAAAGTGAAGCAGTTATTTTGGGACGAACGGAATATATGTTGTTTCTCTGGGTCACGGGAATACACGATTGAAATTTTGTGTCAACCAGAGCCATATCTCCCGAAAATGCAGAAAGATCGAAGAAAGTACAAAAGATTGAAATTTTGTATTCTCTCCGTAACATAATTCTGGCAATAAGTTTTTTCCACGCATTTCAACGAAGCGATTTAAGGATGTAAACGAATAAATTGATCAAAAAAAAATTAGGATTAGTAATTTATGATCTCAATTTTACTTCTATTAAAACCATTTTGATTAATTTGTTCGTTTACACCCTCAAATTGCTTCATCGAAATGCGTGAAAAATAACTTGTTGTCAGAATTATGTTACGGAGGGAGTACTTTTCTTGGTCAAACCTCATTTTCTTGAAGTTGTGGAGGTGCCCAATCGACACAAAAAATACCGTAGCAATCCTTGGGATGTTG
Source organism: Salicornia ramosissima (assembly GCA_951394345.1). Classification (NCBI taxonomy): domain Eukaryota; kingdom Viridiplantae; phylum Streptophyta; class Magnoliopsida; order Caryophyllales; family Amaranthaceae; genus Salicornia; species Salicornia ramosissima. Next base: position 38,269,781 of record OX596236.1, read on the forward strand.
GTTAAGACATAAATTTTTTGATGTATTTCGACATGTTTAAGATAGTCTAGGAATTTTTTTGGGATTTTTATCAATTTTTTTTTTTAATTCAGTCTATGTTTTTGGTCTCGACAGAACAATTCTTAAAGGAATTTTGAGAGTTTTATTTATTTTTATTTTTTTGCAACTGAAAATGAATTTTTGAATTCGTTATGGACTTTATTTGAAATGCCTTATTTAGGCTCAAAACAGATGATGTGCGGAGAAAATTTAATTAAGCTAAAATCAATGTTTTTGGCTTTTTGAGTCTAGAATCAGACGGGAAGTGTATTTTTTTTTTTTTTTCATCTTGGACTTGAGGGGATAATACTGGGGATTTTTAGATCCCAATATTGGATAGGCATAGATTTAACGTCAGATGAGGTCATAAGGTAGTTTTTCGTCTTTTCGAACAATTGTATTCGTTTAAGGTCTTTGTAGGACCGTTTGTTGTTTAAGGTCGTTGTTGCACTGATTAATGGCTTTTGAATGTTTTGCTTTGCCCGTGATTACTTTTAGATTCATTTTCAAACAGTTGCTATTTAAAGTCGTTGTTAGTCCGTGCCTAGTTTCAAGTCATATATCGCAGAGTGCATAAATTGTATTTTTAGAGTTTGTGTGTAGACTGTGTAGTTTTAGCGTCATTACGGACCATGTCTAGTTTTCGGGTCATTCCCGGACTAGTGATAGTTTAAGTTTTTCTGGAATCGTTGATAGTTTATGTAACGACCCAGTTTATCGGTATTTTCTATTTTGATTTATTTGTTGTATTTATGTTATTTTTATGTAAGGTCCAAACATATTTGGACTATTTATTTTTATTTTATTTGAATAGTTACGATTATTTTTATTTTTTTATTTTTTTATGAATGGTTGTTTTATTATTTATTTTATTTTAATTTAATTAATTAGAATTTTAATATTTTCTAATTAGTTAATTAAATTTTGGGCCAAATGCAAATTAGGCATTATTAGTCATGCATAAGTGCAATTAGCCCAAGTGATCATCAAGCCCATTTTAGCAAGCCTAAAACCGCCCCCCCCATGATTAGTGGCTTAATTTTGCCACTTGCTTCATGTTCACACCTTAACCAACTTCTATAAATAGAAGGGGTTGTAAGGCTTATGTTTCATTTTTGCCATCTTAATCACCTTGCTCACCAATTTAAGAAGCTAAAACACTCTCTCCATTGCTTAATATTCCACACACCATTTTTGGCTTAAACTCCACAAATTTGTTCATCATCCATCGAAACCCAAAACTTAAAGATTAATCCTCCATTGATCTTTAGTTATCTAAACACAAATTAAACCTCCATAATTCCGATCAAGATCACTAGTTTGGGTTTGTTTCTGGGTTGGTTCGTGTGGGTTGGCTCGTGTGGGACGTGTGGTGGTGCCGTGTGAGTCCGTGTTCGTGAAGGTGGTCCGTGCAGTTGTGCCGTGTGCGAGTGTCCAACCGTGTGTGCACCGTGTTCGTGGTGGTTGTGCATGGTTAGGCCGTGTGGTTGGGTTTTCCGGGCAACAAGTTTTTCTAATTGTTTGCACTCAAGTAATTAATGTAACATACTTTTCTACCTTAATTTGTATACTATGATTATAGGGTAGATTATATGATCATGTTAGGATAGATTGTTGATGATTGTTGGCCATTTCATGCGTGAATTATAGGGCTGATTTGGGTGTTCTTTTTATGATATTTTGTTGGGTTTTCATGCATGTTGTTATGTCCTGTGTTAATCTTATGTTTGATCATGTTTTTGCATGATTCATGTGAAGTTTTGATGCATGGAAATTGATGAAATGTTGTTGGATCATGTTGAAGTTATGCGTGTGTTGATTGAGTTCTTGTTGAGTTCTTGATGAGTTCTTGGTAGTCTTGAAGAGTTCTTGGTTGAATCTTGGAATCTTGAAGTAGTTCATGTAATCCTTAAGTGTAAAAGTTTACTAAAGTTAAATTAACGTTTATCAAAGATTAGTAAAGTTTACTAAAGAAAGTTAAAAGAAACGTTTAAAGAAAGTTAAACAAATATTTAGGGTTGATTAAAGAAGATCAAGATTATGGTAATATTCATGGTTAGACTCAAGAAAAGGCGTAAGAAGAGATCTTGAGAATAACAAAGATGTAAAGTACGTAAAGATAGCTTAAGTTTACTTTTAGACGCCTAATCTTGGAGTAAAATTCTAAGACTTGGGTTAAGACGTTGCCCCTATCCTAACCACGGTATTGGGATAGTGTATACTTGCTATATTGTCTATTTGATATGAATTTTCGTAAGATGGGGTTCATGGGTTTGGGAGTAAGATTCTCAATCCTGACATAGTAGGAAAGTTCGTTCGCGTAAGATGCATTCGTACGAGCATAGTCCGGTATAAAATGTAAATGGTAGCGACAAAGATTAAGTAATGATATGTTTGAATAACTGAAGTTGGTAAAGTTTATGTTATTGTTATTATTTGTTATTATTGGTATTATTATTATGATGATTGTGTCGCATGTTGGTTGTTTTGCCTGATGTGCTTGTTTGGTTTATTCTATGATTATGTGTATCCATATTAGGGTGGGACTGTTATGTTACTCGCCACTGACAGTGGATTGTTGTAATTTTTCAGGTAACTCCGATGATGACGGTGTTGCTTAGTTTTGGGTTGGGCGAGTGCCGTTGGTTCTTTATTTGCTTAGATTGGATTTCGTTTCTAGTTTGGACGTTTGGTATTGTATTTCGTATATTCTAACTCTGATAGTGTCTGGAGTTAACTATTAGTATTGATTATTTTAGGTTTAGTATCGTACAATCTTGTAAGTGCTGTACTTTTGGGATTTAGTAATAATAATTTTGAGGTTTTGTTTTAAATTTTAGGTATGTTTGTTTGTTAGATCGACAATTCGACTCGTCGGTTTCTTCCGCGCCGGTTTAAGCGAGTCGGGTCGTCACAGTTGGTATCAGAGCCGAATAGGTTAAAACTTTAAGTGAAGTTTTAGGATTTGAGTAAAACCCGGGAGTTGAGAGCCTTACCATTCCCGAGTGATAAACCCGATTTAGAATAAGTTTAAGGGAGAAGAGCGTCGGGTAGAAGAATCCGGGATAAGACTCTTTTTCCTATTTTCCTTTTTATTTGTGTACTTGACTTAAGTGTGGATTTTTGACTGACATTGCCTCTCTTGTTTGTCTTTTTCTTGCGATGATTCAGCATGTCCACACCTCGCCGGACAAGTTCGGGACGACAGAGATTACGAGCGCTCGAGGAAGCGATTCTTACGTTAGCGCACCATAGTCGTCAGTCATCGGGATCGTAGTCGACGTTCAATCGTATCGCTCGTCATCGACCACCGACTTACGATGGGGTTGCTGACCCTACGACGTTGGAGGGTTGGATCCGTGAGATGGGGAAGCTCTTCGACGCTACGTTTTGCCCCAAGCACCAGAAGGTCCAGATCGCCGCCTACTACTTGCGAGGAGAGGCCGATAACTAGTGGAGTGTGGCTAGGAATGCGTGTATGCCCCTACATTCGATTTCTTGGGCCGAGTTCGTAGCTAAGGTCCAGGAGAGGTTCTACCCCGATGAGTTACAGTGGCAGAAACAGGAGGATTTTCTTACTCTCACTCAGGGTAAAATGACGGTTTAGGCCTACACCGATAAGTTCGCCAAATTATCGAGGTTCGCTACATCGGTAGTACCATCTGAGGAGGAGCGGGTCAAGCGCTATATCAATAAGCTAGATACGAGGATTCGCAGTCACGTGATCAGTAGTGGAGCGAAGACATTACAGCGACCTTACGAGGTAGCACTCGAGATCCAGGCGTTTGTTATCGAGGAGGATGCGAGCAAGAACAGGACCCCGACCCCGGTGACGTCGCCATCATTTAAGAAGCCCCGGTTCAGGGTTCTTAGCAGTACCCCTCCGACCGCTAGTTCGTCTCAGGGATCAGGGAGTTCGAGATGCAGAGGTTGTGGCAAAGACTTCCATCCAGGGAACCGTTACGACGGGACGCCCATTTCGTGTTTCATCTGTGGGAAGGAAGGCCACAAGGGGTCAGTTTGCCCCGAGAAGAAGCCAGGCATCGAGACCAAGAAACTACCAGCACCGGCTAAGACTCCAGTGAAGAACCGAGTCTACTGTATGACTAAGGCAGAGGCAGAGGTCCAGCCAGATGTAGTCTCAGGTAGATTTCTTGTCTCTGGTATGTTAGCATATGTTTTATTTGATTCTGGTGCCACTGTTTCTTTCGTGGCTAGTAGTTTTGCCTCGAGTTCTAATCTTCATGGCAGTTCTCCTGTTAGTTCGATCATAACTCTCCCTTCTAGAGAGGATTTTGTTTGTCAACGAGAGTTCCGAGAAGTTCCCATCGTTATAGCTGGAGAGTAGGCGACGACCAATCTGAAGGAGTTCTCGCTGATGGAGTTTGATGTCATTCTTGGCATGAACTGGCTATCGAGGTATCGAGCGATTATTCGTTCCCGAGACCAGTCAGTGACATTCCGAGGATCGCATGGTAATCGAATTACCTATTCTGGGATCGTTTTAAAGAAGGGAGTAAAGGTAATCTCAGCCTTGAAAATGAGAAAACTTCGCCAGAAGGGTGATATGTTGTTCTTATGTCAGGTAAGGGACTTGACTGAGGATAGTCTGTTGGACGATATACCTGTAGCAAGGGATTTCAGAGACGTATTTCCTGATGAGCTACCGGGAGTTTCACCTGAGCGCGATGTCGAGTTTAATATCGACTTAGTACCCGGGACAACGCCGATTTCGAAGGCACCTCACCGGATGGCACCATCGGAGTTGCAGGATTTAAAGACGCAACTCCAAGATTTGATCGATAAGGGCTTCATTAGGCCGAGCGTTTCTCCATGGGGAGCACCTGTGCTCTTTGTGAAGAAGAAAGACGGTAACATGCGCCTGTGCATAAACTACCGAAAATTGAATCGGGTAACTATCAAGAATAAGTACCGGTTGCCTAGGATTGAGGACCTGTTCGATCAGTTACGAGGAGCGGGAGTTTTCTCGAAGATAAATCTTCGATCTGGATATCATCAGATTCTAGTCAAGAAAGAAGACATCCCGAAGACCGCTTTTCGTACGAGATACGGCCACTACGATTTTGAGGTGATGCCCTTTGGCCTCACTAATGCACCAGTCATATTCATGGATCAGATGAACCAGACCTTTCATCACTTACTCGATAAGTGTGTCGTAGTCTTCATAGACGATATCCTAGTCTATTAGAGGGACGAGTCTGAACATGCAGAGCATCTCCGGATAATGCTAGAGATATTAAGAAAACATAAGTGGTTCGCGAAGCTCTCTAAGTGTGAGTTCTGGCTTCGCGAAGTAGCATTTATAGGTCACCTTATTAGCAAGGAAGGCATTAAGGTAGACCGACAAAAGTTAGGGATGTAGTTGAATGGAGGTGCCTGAAAAATGTGGCGGAGGTTCGTAGTTTTCTGGGTTTGGCCGGATACTATCGACGATTCGTCCAGGACTTCTCCAAGATTGCTAGGCCATTGACTAGTCTCCTACAGAAGGAGCTCCGATTCGTTTGGACGGAGCCTTGCGAGCAAGCATTTCAGCAGCTGAAACAGAGATTAGTTTCTGCTCCTATTCTTACCCTTCCGAACGATGAGGAGGATTTCGAGGTCTACAGTGACACATCCAAGAGTGGCCTAGGATGCGTGTTGATGCAAGGTGGGAAGGTCATCGCTTATGCATCGAAGCAGTTGAAGGTGCACGAGTGTAACTACCCCACGCATGACTTGGAGCTAGCAGCTGTAGTTTTCGCGCTTAAGATCTGGAGGCACTATCTCTATGGTGGTTCGTGTAAAGTATTCACGGATCATAAGAGTCTCAAGTACATCTTCACTCAGAAGGACCTCAATATGAGGCAGCGATGATGGCTGATCAGGCCCTTTTTGGACCGACTTTCCCGGCTCTTTTAGTTCGTTTTCAATGCTTTTTAGGCTTAGTTATAGGCTTTTTTAGCTTAGTTTATGTTTATGTTGTGTTTTTGTCGAATAATGTGTTTTCTTGTTGTTTTTGATAATAATTGAGCATTTTTGTGTTGGTTATGCCATGCGTTCTTTCATGCAGGTGTTTTGCGTGTTACCGAATGATTCTCGATAGCTGACAAGGATCGTGAGAGGTCCCGGGAAGCTTCGAGAAGCATGACACAAAGCTAAGACCTCAAAACAATGCTTAAGTACCCTCGAAGGACATGAACATTCTATGATGGCCTAGGAAGCCAAGGAAAGAAATAAGAGCATCCAAAGGACCATGATCCAAGCAAAAGCAAGGAAATGACTCTAAAACCGGGTGAGTCATGGAAGGAAAAATCAAGTATGGAAGCATTGGGTGTAAAAGAAGAGGAGAAAGATGGGTCGAACCCGGTTTTGACCACCCTCCACTATTTTGGGAATAAATTCTTTTCTGGAAATCTTTTGGATACGAGGCCTATTGTGTTGGAAACTAGAGTTCAAGAGCTTTCCAACGGTATATTACACGCTCCAATCAGACATCTACATCAAAAGTTATGAGCCTTACAAGATCAGCTCTTTGCGCAGTCTTCTCAGAGCGGACGCTCTAAATATGAGAGCGGCCGCTCTGACATGTCAGAGCGGACGCTCTCTAATTTAGAGCGGACGCTCGGCCCATGGTCAGAAGGCATTAGCTGCTGGGAGGTGCCAGAGCGTCCGCTCCAACCCATGGAGCGTCCGCTCGCCCATGCATGGAGCGTCCGCTCCAGCCCTTGGAGCGTCCGCTCCCCTTGCCCAACTTCAGCACGTCCATTTGTCGTATTAGTGGAGCGTCCGCTCTCAACCCTCAGAGCGTCCGCTCCCACCTGCAACGGCTCATTTATTCCGAATATTCCCCTTCTCTCTCATGTAATATATAAATACCCCAACTTTTCAAGGTTTGAAGGGGGACGAAATTATCATTACACTTAGCATATTTTTCAGAAATTTTAGAGAGAGAAATACTAGAGTTTTGATACTTTTAGCTTGTAATCTTCAACAATCTCTTCTCCATTTGCAATCAATCTATTTATTTAATCTTCTAGTTTGGTAATATTTCTCATCTTTCTTTCCTTGTTATTTGTTCATCATTTGTATGTCATTATTTGTTGAGTTATTATTTATCATTAGCTATAATTTCTTGTTCATTGTTTTTGAGATTTTAAGTTTAAATCTTTGAAGTAGTGTTTGCAAGTCTAGTTGCTATCTTCCATGTTTATTAGTTTCTCTACTTCTTCTATTATGTTTGCTCTATTTATGGCTTTTGTTAGTATAAACATCCCTATCCTAGGCTAGATTTCTAGCTAGGGGAGGGGGAAAATGGTGGTATTTTGATTATTGAACATGGAGTAATCGTTAGTTTGGTATGAAATAATTTGTTGATGCTTGTTTTCTAACATGGATTGAAATGCTAGATTAGGAGTTTGGCCAACTTCTAGGATAGAATATTGGACTAACCAAGTGTGGTTGAGAAATCTAAGCATGAGGTTAGAGACAACATATTAGAAAGGGTCTAGAGTATTTCGAATCGGGTTGTGAGCGAGGTAGAGAATGAGAGATCTAGTCTACCGAGCGATTCGATCCATGGTGTTTGGTTTGGTCTAGATTGAGATGTTGTGTGAGTGGGTCGGCTGAGAAATCTAAGCCCTCTTGCATAAACTAATCTCTTTGTTTGAAGCATTTTATTTTATGCTTGCTACGTGGTTGCTCCGTGCTTTATTTTTGGAACATCACGTTTTCTCCCTTTCCCTAGTGCCTTTAATCGTTGATTTTACTCCATTTTAATTTAATTTATTTGAATTAGATTTAATTTGTTAAAGTAGTTTAGTCACATTTCCTCTTTATTAAAAACCCCCCTTTTCACTCAATAACTTGACTAAGTAAACCGCTAGTTTTTTGTGGTTCGACCCCTTACTTTCCTATACTATTCGTTAGGTTAGCTAGGGTATTATTTTTGACCGGATTAGGAACTAACGACCCCTAAGCACCCGATCAATGGCTTGAAATTATTAAGGACTACGACCTGACGCTTAATTATTGCGAAGGCAAGGCGAACTTAGTCGCTGACGCACTGAGTCGCTAGAATCGATTGAGCTTCAGTAGAAGCCTAGTTCCGTCAGATTTCATCTGACATCTATGAGTGCCGAGCCTGAATTATTTCAGGAATTGCGCGAGCTTCAGAAGAATGATCCGCAGTTGACTAGGATTCGAGAGGCCTTGCGGTAAGGAAAAACCGTTGGCTTAGAGATTTCTTCCGACGGTAGTCTGCGATTTCGAGGGAGATGGTGTGTACCGAACAGTTCTAATCTTCGGGACAGGATCATGTCTGAGGCACATAACTCGCCCTACTATGTCCATGCTGGAGGTAACAAGCTGTATAAGGACCTTAAGGGCCAGTTCTGGTGGCCTAAGATGAAGCAGGATGTAGCAGAGTTCGTAGCTCGATGTTTAGTCTGTCAGAAGGCTAAGATCAAGCATCAGAGACCTGGAGGTCTTTTGCAGCCACTACCGATTCCGACCTGGAAATTTGAGTCGGTATCTATGGATTTCGTGGTTAGCCTACCTACCTGTAATGGTATGAACACCATTTGGGTAATAGTGGATAGGTTTACCAAGGTCGCTAGATTCATACCGATGAAGATGACCTGCTCGATGGAGCGCCTGGCAAAGGCTTATACCCAGGACATTATTCGACTTCATTTTGGAGTTTCGAGGGAGATAGTTTCTGATCGTGATCCGAGAATCTTGTCTCGTTTCTGGAAATCGGTTCAGGAAGCCTTTGGGACGAAGTTGAAGCTGAGCACCGCATTTCACGCGGCGACGGATGGCCAGACTGAGAGGACCATCCAGACTCTGGAGGATATGTTGCGAGGATGTACTCTGGAGTATCATCAGTCTTGGGTGTGAATGCTCTGCTTGGTAGAGTTTTCATATAACAACAGTTATCACTCCAGCATTGATATGGCTCCGTACGAGGCCATGTATGGCAGGAAATGTCGGAGTCCGATTTGTTGGAATGATATCAGTGATACTGTGGCTTTGGGACCTGAGATGGTACGAGATAATGTAGAGAAGGTCCGAGTCATTCGGTCTAAGATGCAGGCCGCGCAGATTCGTCATAAGTCTTACGCCGATAACCGACGTAGACCACTGACATTTGAGGTAGGTGACAGAGTCTTGTTTAAGGTTTCACCATTTAAGGGAGTTGCTCGCTTTGGACAAAAGGGGAAACTCCGACCAAAATTCGTGGGACCTTACAAGATACTAGAACGAGTTGGGGAGGTGGCATATCGGTTAGCATTACCACCTTGTTTGTTTAATGTTCACGATGTGTTCTATGTTTCCCAGCTAAGGAAATATGTACATGATCCTACCCACATCATTCTAGTGGAATCGACCACGTTTGAGCCGAATCTGACGTTCGTGGAGCGACCAGTTCAGATCTTATATCGCGAAGTGAGGACCCTCCGACGTAAGCAAGTCCAGCTAGTCAAGGTGTTGTGGAGAAATCAACATCATGAGGAAGCGACTTGGCAGATAGAGGTGTCCATGAAGCAAAAGTACCCGTAGTTGTTTGTGGGTGAGCAATCTCCTTTGAAATTTCTTTAAGGAGGGGAGGTTGTAACGATCCAGTTTATCGGTATTTTTTGTTTTGATTTATTTGTTGTATTTATGTTATTTTTATGTATGGTCCAAACATATTTGGACTATTTATTTTTATTTTATTTGAACAGTTACGATTATTTGTATTTATTTTTATTTTTTTATGAATGGTTGTTTTATTATTTATTTTATTTTAATTTAATTAATTAGAATTTTAATATTTAATTTTCTAATTAGTTAATTAATTTTTGGGCCAAATGCAAATTATGCATGATTAGTCATGCATAAGTGCAATTAACCCAAGTGATCATCAAGCCCATTTTATCAAGCCTAAAACCGCCCCCTCCCCCCATGATTAGTGGCTTAATTTTGCCACTTGCTTCATGTTCACACCTTGACCAACTTCTATAAATAGAAGGGGTTGTAAGGCTTATGTTTCATTTTTGCCATCTTAATCACCTTGCTCACCAATTTAAGAAGCTAAAACACTCTCTCCATTGCATCATATTCCACACACCATTTTTGGCTTAAACTCCACAAATTTGTTCATCATCCATCCAAACCCAAAACTTAAAGATTAATCCTCCATTGATCTTTAGTTATCTAAACACAAATTAAACCTCCATAATTCCGATCAAGACCACTAGTTTGGGTATGTTCCCGGGTTGGTTTGTGTGGGTTGGCTCGTGTGGGACGTGTGGTGGTGCCGTGTGAGGCCGTGTTCGTGAAGGTGGTCCGTGCAGCCGTGCCGTGTGCGAGTGTCCAGCCGTGTGTGCACCGTGTTCGTGGTGGTTGTGCGTGGTTGGGCCGTGTGGTTGGGTTTTCCGGGCAACAAGTTTTTCTAATTGTTTGCACTCAAGTAATTAAGGTAGCATACTTTTCTACCTTAATTTGTATACTATGATTATAGGGTAGATTATATGATCATGTTAGGATAGATTGTTGATGATTGTTGGCCATTTCATGCATGAATTATAGGGCTGATTTGGGTGTTCTTTTTATGATATTTTGTTGGGTTTTCATGCATGTTGTTATGTCCTGTGTTAATCTTATGTTTGATCATGTTTTTGTATGATTCATGTGAAGTTTTGATGCATGGAAATTGATGAAATGTTGTTGGATCATGTTGAAGTTATGCATGTGTTGATTGAGTTCTTGATGAGTTCTTGATGAGTTCTTGATGACTTCTTGGTAGTCTTGATGAGTTCTTGGTTGAATCTTGGAATCTTGAAGTAGTTCATGTAATCCATAAGTGTAAAAGTTTACTAAAGTTTAATTAACGTTTATTAAAGATTAGTAAAGTTTACTAGAGAAAGTTAAAAAGGTTTAAAGAAGGTTAAAGAAATATTTAAGGTTGATTAAAGAAGTTCAAGATTATGGTAATATTCATAGTTAGACTCAAGAAAAGGCCTAAGAAGCGATCTTGAGAATAACAAAGATGTAAAGTACGTAAAGATAGCTTAAGTTTACTTTTAGACGCCTAATCTTGGAGTAAGATTCTAAGACTTGGGTTAAGACGTTGCCCCTATCCTAACCGCGGTATTGGGATAGTGTATACTTGCTATGTTGTCTGTTTGATATGAATTTCCGTAAGATGGGGATCATGGGTTTGGGAGTAAGATTCTCAATCCTGACATAGTAGGAAAGTTCGTTCGCGTAAGATGCGTTCGTACGGGCATAGTCCGGTCTAAAATGTAAATGTTAGAGACAAAGATTATGTAATGATAAGTTTGAATAACTGAAGTTGGTTAAGTTTATGTTATTGTTATTATTGGTATTATTATTATGATGATTGTGTCGCATGTGGTTGTTTTGCCTGATGTGCTTGTTTGGTTTATTCTATGATTATGTGTATCCATATTAGGGTGGGACTGTTATGTTACTCGCCACTGACAGTAGATTGTTGTAATTTTTCAGGTAACTCCGATGATGACGGTGTTGCTTAGTTTTGGGTTGGGCGAGTGCCGTTGGTTCTTTATTTGCTTAGATTGGATTTTGTTTCTAGTTTGGACGTTTGGTATTGTATTTCGTATATCCTAACTCTGATAGTGTCTGGAGTTAACTATTAGTATTGATTATTTTGGGTTTAATATCGTACAATCTTGTGGGTGTTGTACTTTTGGGAATTAGTAATAATAATTTTGAGGTTTTGTTTTAATGTTTAAATAAGTTTGTTTGTTAGATCGACAATTCGACTCGTTGGTTTCTTCCGCGCCGGTTTAAGCGAGTCGGGTCGTCATAGTTTAAGGCCTTCTTGAACTGTTGTTAGTTTTAGGTCATTCCAGACCATTATTAGTTTAAGGTCATTCTAGACTAGTTTTGATTTGGTTTTAACTTGATTTTTCTTATCTTAATTTGTTTTATTGTTTTTGAGTTTTTTTAGCTTATTTGGAATCTATGAAGTCCAATCAGGACAATCGTTCCATCAACAATCGCGCAGAGTCATATTGGAGCTTGGTATGGATGTCATTGAGCCATATGGGGGAGACACTTTTTTGGCGTGTACTGAGCTAAATTGATTTAGGCTCTGTTCTTTAGGACTGATTTGGTCTGATCTGATTTGAGTTTGTCAGATCTCATCTCATTTGAACTGATCTGATCTGATTTGAATTATTTTTATTTTTATTTTTATTTTTATTTTTATTTTTTATTTTTATTTTTATTTTTTATTTTTATTTTTATTTTTATTTTTTATTTTTATTTTATTTTTATTTTATTTTTATTTTTATTTTTATTTTTTATTTTTATTTTTATATTTATATTTATTTTTATATTTATTTTTATTTTTATTTTTATTTTTATTTTTATTTTTATTTTTATTTTTATTTTTATTTTTATTTTTATTTTTATTTTTATTTTTATTTTTATTTTTATTTTTATTTTTATTTTTATTTTTATTTTCATTTTTATTTTATTTTTATTTTTATTTTTATTTTATTTTTATTTTTATTTTCATTTATTTTTATTTTTATTTTTATTTTTATTTTTTATTTTTATTTTTATTTTTATTTTTATTTTCATTTTTTATTTTTATTTTTCTTTTTTATTTTTATTTTTATAATTATAATACTTATTTTTTTATGAGAAATTTAATACATGATTATATTTACTAAAATAATAATAATAATTATTATTAATAATAATTAATATAATAATACTTATTATTATAATTATTATTATGATAGCCCATTTCATTTCACCTCTTCATTCAATCTCACTCCAAAACTTCAAATAATAATATTAATACTAATAATAATACTACTACTACTACTAATAATAGTAGTAGTAGTAATAATCACCGCCGAAAATTTTGACAAAACCGTCACTGAAAAAGTCGACCGAATAATCACCGCCGAAAAAGTCATTCCGAAAACCGTCGCCGAAAAACTCGGCCTAAAAACCGTCGCTGGAAAAGTTAGCCGAATGATCATCGTCGGAAAAGTCAGTCCGAAAACCGTCGCCGAAAAACTCGGCCAGAAAATCGTCGCCGGAAAAGTCGGCCGAATAATCACCGCCGGAAAATTCAGTCCGAAAACCGTCATCGGAAAAGTCATCCCGAAAAACGTTGCCGAAAAACTTGGCCTGAAAATCGTCGCCGGAAAAGTCGGCCGAATAATCACCGCCGGAAATGTCAGTCCGAAAATCGTTATCGAAAAAGTCGTCCCGAAAATCGTCGCCGAAAAACTCGGCTTGAAAATCGTCGGCGGAAAAGTCAGCCGAATAATCACCGCCTGAAAAGTCGGCCGAATAATCACCGCCGGAAAAGTCAGTCCGAAAACCGTCGTCGGAAAAGTCGTCCCGAAAACCGTTGCTGGAAAACTCGTTCGAAAACCGTCGTCAATGTCGAGCGGAAAAACGTTGTTCGAAATTAATAATAATATTAATACTTCCTCCGTTCCAAAAAAAACGCAACAATTGGGGTATCACGGACTCCTAGGCAATTTTTTGTTGTGAGAGTAAAAGTGATAGAGAGAGAAAATGGGGTATGTGATGATGTGAGAGATAGAAAGAAAAAACTTACAAAAATGGAAAATTAAAATTGTTGCATTTATTTTGAAACATCCAAAAATAGAAATTGTTGCGTTTTTTCCGAAACGAGTTGAAAGATCAGAATTTTTTCCCCTAATATTGTTACCAAGCTCCTCAATTTTCCCAAAATACAGCTTATCTTTTTTTTTCCCAATATACCGTCCACGTAAGCACAGTAAAATGAACCGGGTTTTTTTTTTTTTTTTTTTTTTTTTTTATAATTCGTAGCAGATAAACCACTACTGGGAGTGGCGATTTCATCACAAAACCGCCACTCCCAGTGGCTGTTTTCTCAGAAGAAACCGCCACTCCCAGTAGTTGTTTTCTCACATAAAACCGCTACTGGAAGTGGCGGTTTTTGGAGGTATGATATTAATGTCAAATTTGTATTGTATTACCCCTTAATGGGAGAAACCTGCAATAAACTAAAATCATTATACCACAACCACAATCATCCTCCAATTAAATATCACAACCACAATCATTCTCTAATTCAATATCACAACCAACATCATCCTCCAATTCAATACCACACCTAAAATAATTCATCCAGATCAATACTACACTTAAAATCATTCATCCATACGATTTAATTACAATAATAAACAAAAGCTTTGATTTAATTACAATAATAAACAGCTGCTATAATTTAATTACAATAATATTCTAAAGATATGATTTAATTACAGTAATTAAAAAAAATGAATATCTAACTCCTACGCTGCCTCTTGCTATGGAGTACCAAATCACTGCTAGTACCCGCCTCATCGCCCTCTGTAATGCTATCTAAACCTCCATGATCAGATGTGCTATCCCTCGTTCTCCTATACGTAAATTGTAACGGTGGAGGAGGAGTCAAGCGGATAGTAGAAGTGTCAGGCGAGGTTATAGGAGGAGTGCTATCTTCGGACGTAGGAATGACAAACTGCTGCATAGGGGAAGTAGAATTGAACTGTGGAGTGAGATGAGGCCTAGGACGAGGAGTAACCTGTGGCACCTTTGTATTTACCATACAAGTGAGTGCCATCAATGCTGATCAGTGGTCTGCAATGTTTAAATCCTTCTATGGAAGGCTTAAACGCCCAAAAAACACGTTGAAAGACATGAACGGTTGGATCGAATGTTTGTAGTAGCTTCCATTCAACAACAGTTCCAGGGTTGGACTCCTTTACTGCCTGCATGTATTTAGGTAACTCTTGATATGATTCCTCCCAATCTCCATAAATTGTCTTGATTGCTTTCTCTTTCGCTAGCCATGCTCTCTTGTAAGTGACTGTGAAATGGAACCTCCCTTTCGTTAACTGCACAATTGTTTTAATCTTCAAGCTCGAATCAACTCGAATCATGTCTAAGAATGAGTTGCATAAGAACTCTGAAGTGAGTAGGTTATGATCAACCGAGTCTATCTCACTGACGCAATTGCTAGCATGAGGGCCATTATACCTCACAATCCTAAAGGTGGGAAGGGCTACATCTTTCACTGCTCGAAGCCTCCATGGACAACTACATTCATTCTTTCTTTTACACTCTACCACATACTTTTCAGGCTCTGACTCAACCACTTTGATCTTCTGATTTCGAGCTATTGAGTACGATTTTACTGTATCTTTCACTTGCTTCAAAGAATCAAATTGCTGCCCAACCTGGAACTCACCCTCAGTTGTCAAGGTTGTCTGCCTCGACCAAGTAATCCATGATTGATGTGCTGCTTCATCTACTTCAATAACTTCGTTGAAATCTTGCGTAGGTGCGGTGTCCCTGATCTCTTTATCTCGAGCCTCAATCACATCATCATCATTATCAGGTTCACTATCATTCCCAATCCCATCAAGCCCGAAAGCATCGACATTGTTAGGATCAAGTGTGTCAATGGAATGTTGGGCATGTGTGCCTGTTGAGGTTCCTTCATGTGTGGATGTAATTGGAGTCCCAAATTCGGACATATGATCATGAAAAAATTCATCATCAACAAGCAATCTTGTGAATGAACCCATACCCACAGAGTGATTGTTAACGGGAATTTGATGTTCCAAACTTTCATGGGAAACCATGCCTGGAAAAGAACTTACATTAGTTTGCACAACTGGCTCCTTTGAAACAAACTCAAGGTAAAGTGGCATTGGAATTGAATCACTGGGATTCATAGCAGTCCACAATGCCATAACCGCGTCATCGTCATCCAAAGGAGTAGCCTCATATGATCCTACGATACGATATCTCATTAAAACGTTCAGCTTCACACAACTTGAATCCATACCAACAACATCATGCAGCTTGCTCAAAATTTGAGAGAAATTCATACTAGACTTCAGACACACCAATTTCTTACTCCCTCCTTGGTACACTAAATCACCTTGGGTTTGTACCAAATTCCCTCCCCAATAACAACATACAAAGCAAGTGGTAGAATTCATGTTCTAACAAACAAAGTAAAAAAATTAAGTCAACAAACGCTAGTTAGCAATTAATCATGAACAAATAGTAATGGATAATTGATTGATAACAAAATACAATTCAAATACGCATTTTATCGAACACTTGGCATACACTTTAAATTACATATGCAACATACAATTCAACAACTAATTATACTTTACACCAACAAAATAAAATAAAAATGCATTAATAAAATCATTTGAATAAAAAAATTCAAAGGTATTCTATCAAGAAATGCTACTTACAAAATTTAAAATTCACATAAGCATTTCATCAAACACTTTGCATACACTCTAAAATTACATATACAACATAAAATTTAACAATTAGTGCTTCTTCACAATAACAAAATCAAATCAAAATACACTAAAAAGATCATTTAGGTCATCCATTTTCAATAATTAAAATTAAAATTCATTATTTTCAGTTGAAATTTCAAATATATACAAACCCTAAAAAAACAGAGGGAGGAAGGAGAGATAAGAGAACCGTACCTGTGACGGGCTGGAAGTAGAGGGAGTACGGCGAAGGTGGCGCGGCTGAAGGTGGAGCGGCTGAAGGTTTGAGGCGGAGGAAGACGTGCGAGGGTCGCCTTTCTTTGTGCCCTTGCTGCCTGCTGGAGTGCTGGGTTCGTTTGTATTAGAACATACTGCCTATTTTTTATGTATGCCCGCTACTGCCAGTAGCGCAGCGATTTAGTTAAGAGAAACCGCTACTAACAGTAGCGGTTTACCCGGTTCAAAGAAAAAAAAAGGTTCTATTAAACCGTCTACATGGACGGTAGATTGGGGAAAAAAAATTAGGAGCAACATTATTGGAATTGAAGAGGTTGTTGACATTATTAGGGGAAAAAATTCTTAAAGATCAATGAAATTATGAAGCAATTTTTCCCTTTTGAGTTAGTAAATCAGAATAACAATGTTATGATTTGTTTAAAATCATATAAATATAGTAGGTCTCCCATTAGAACATCTGACGTTATAAACCTGCTTATTGTAAGTAATCTTTTACTATAAAACAATAAATTTTAAGGTGCAAGATAAACTTATTAGGTAAAAAATTATAATATTTTAGTTAAAATTTTCGTCAAATGGTCAAACAATTTGTTGAACAATATATATATAGGAAGAGGATCAACTAAAAACGTTTTTAACCTAAAATTTTTTACGTTAGACACTTAAAGGTTACACGTGTGATTACTAATGACAATCTTTGTAAATATTAGTGACTTTCGCTAAAAACCATTTGTACCCCTTTAAACATCTAATTTACCCCTGCGACTGCTAATGTACCCTTTAAACAATTTTCTGTCTGATTTTCAACCATCTTTTGGTTTTTAGACAATCCTCTATTTTAGTTGAGGCTCGCGCGGCGCGGTGCCCCAAAAAGCGTATTATTGTGCTCGAAAATTTATGGTGTTGACACTTTGTGAACGAACTCAATTGCTTGTTAATGTATTGAAGGTTTGCTGAAACAAGTGAGATGCTAAGCTTCTTATTTTGGTACTCCTTTTGTTCCAAAAAAAACTGTTCCACTTTGACCAAAAAGCTCTCACAATTTTGATCAAGTGGAGCATTTTTTTTTAAACCGAGGGGGTACACTACACGATTTCAAGTGGTATAAGAATCATCCTTTGAAGAATGATTTAAGTGAAAGATGGTTAATTTTGTGTCATATACTTATCTGTTAAAGATACTTTATATTGTCCTTTGTAAAGCAGTTTTATGATTGTTATGTTAGTAATTGATGTTGTAGGAGGAGCTAATGAGTTTGTAAATGCTAAAGAACAAGTTATTGTTAGCATTACTATCTAAAAGATTAGTTTCTAAATAAGTTATTCCTTTCTAATGCTATTGCATTAGCACTAATACAAATTCTAACAAATAAGTTTGTTTCCGCAAAAGCTTTTTTGTGTTTGGAAAATTATTGTATTAGCACTAATTAACTTGACAAATTGGCTTAATTTCGTGTTGGCAATATTAAAGAGAAGCATCTTATTAGCAGAATGACGCATACTACGTATAAGGAATTAAGAATGCGTACTACGTATAAGGCATGCATACCTGCGCAAGGATGATCCAGTGTGAATACACACCGTTTTTGTGCCTACGCATGCCCCCTTCTTCCGCCATATTCTAATTTTCCGTTTGGCATATTCTGATTCGTGAATCATCTTTTCGAGGCATATTTGCGCATTTTATTTAAAGTTTGACTTTTATCTTTAAATTTTGATTTTATATATATATATATATATATATATATATATATATATATAATATAATATAATATAATATAAATAATATATTATATATATATATTGATAAATGTTTTTTTTTTAAGTTTTGGAAAATTATCTTAAATTGTTTATTATTTTTCAAAAACTATCTTCAATTAAATAGGAATATAATTATGAAAATTAATTAAAAATAACGGAGAATGAGGGAAAATTATTTAAATTTTTTTGGCACATTTTGGCTCATGTTCGAACCTCGTAAATGTTTCAAAGCATAAAAATACTTCTCGAAAAATAAAGTAATTCAATAGTGCTTCAACAATTACAATTTAGGATTTGACCTATTACGACATGGTATGATTTAATAATTGGCCTATGACGGGACATATGTATGTGTCTACAATTATAAGTGACAAGGGTTAATAGTGGGAGTTACACTAACAGTTGTGCTCACACTTTGGTTGTTGAAGTGGAGTTTCCTACACACAAACATCCCAAACTCATACATGCTACATTGGCGTAATGATGATAATGGCTTTTGGGCTCCTAAGCAAGCTTTGGTGAATTTGGGTGAATATGAAGATCAGATCAATTATGGTCCAATGCAAGCTTATAACAGCTTCCTTTTTTATTGCTTGGGACGCCTTATCAAAGTGATTGTCACGTGGTTCACAATGACAAGACCAACCAATACTCGGTTCTCATGGGTGGGAAATGATTTTTGTTTTAGCCTTTACCCCTTCCTAAAGCCTTGAAATCCTCCACATGTAGCTACAAAAAAAGGAGAAGAGAACATGTACTACTAATGCGTAGGGGTTTGAAGTTAGATATAGGTGATCGAGTTTGGTATGTCCCGTTCGAGCACAACGAACATGTTAATGAATTATGTATGAAACTAAAGTTTGACTAGAACACGAGTCAAGTTACAAGTGGAACACGAGTCAAGTTCTAAGTGGAACACTAGATGAGTTACATAAGGAACTTAGAATCTACAGATCTAACTAATAATGACTAACTAGAACTCATATTTATATCCGACTAGACTGGTAAATTCTGTTCTAAATTTGTCAAAGTCTAAATTTATTTAAAAATATACTTAAAGTTTAGGAGATATATTAGGTTAGTAATTATGTATATTTACTAAAGAAAAATCTATGTACATTAGAGCTTTAGTTTGAGTAAGAGGATATATTGAATAAATTAGTGACAAAAAAATAGGATACTTCGGCAGTAAGAGTAGTGGGAGTTAAAATTTCCTATTGGTAGTCAAAGTGACCAGTTCGTGGGCTTCGTAGTGTAGTTAGTGTATTCTTGTGGTGCATGACGTGGAAGCCTATAAATACTTTGTAATTCGTCATTTCTAACCTGAGGTAAACTCTAATAATGTGGAGATTTTAAACGTCACATTTTATGTCCACATATTAAGTCAATTCTAATCGTTAGTTCCATTCACGTGTTTCAAATTTTGTTGTCCAATCAGCTTCAATATACAACATACATAGAGTTCTATCTTTTTAAGAGTCTATAATTTACGAGTTGGGAAAACAGTTTTATTGAATTGTTTTATTAATGGACAATATGTAGAGGGTTTGAATGAACTTTTGTAATTAGGGTGAGAATTTGAGTGAGCTTTGAGGGAAGAAGTCTTGTAAGGGGTTAAGGAGATTTGAGTGAATAATCTTGAATGGTAGACTTAGAGTTCAAGTCATAGAGAGAGAAGAGAAAGAAGGGAAAGAGAGACTTCAACTGAAATCGAGTCGAGAACAAGTTCCTAAGTGGTGGCCCAGAGTGAATAGGTTGATGCTGAGTTGTTGGCCTATCTTAGTGAGGAGTTTAGAAAAAAAAAATTAATGTGTCGAGGTTTTATTTCTAGGTGGATTCTTGAAACTTTTCTTGCTAAATCTGCCTTGAACAATTTCTCTTCACTTGCTTTCATACTCTTTGAATTCCAAGAAAATTAACAAACAAATTCCATACTAGTTCACCACCCTCTTGTAATGTCATCTGGAATAACATGCTTGATCTTAGCAGCCAAAACGGATCATACCTGATCTTAGTAGCCAAATATATCATAGTTGATCTTACTACTTTACTAGCCAAAATAAGTGCTAAAGAGCATTCAAACCCATTTTAAAGAAGGTACAACCATCACTCCATCAATTAATGTTTATTGTTGATGATGAATATTCATTTGATCTAATTTTGAAATTAAAATAATGTTCATTAAATCTTACACTAATGTTCATTTAAATTGAAATAATGTACATACACATATGGACCTTCTAATTTGTACTTCAAACCTACACTAGCATTCATTCACTCGGGGGGGGGGGGGGGATGTTTGGTTCTTTATGCTGGAATGAATTGGTATGGAATCTCATACTACATAGGTATGGATTCTAAAACCCATACTAGTCTAAATTTGTTTAATTTAATGGTTGGAATAAATTCTAAACTTCATTAATACAAAGGATTATAAATCTTAGGAGGAGAGGTAGGTATGAGATGTTAGGGGTATGAAATGGAGTTAGAAATCATTGGACATGAAATTCCATAGTTAAAAACCTCAACCAGTGCCAAGGAAAACACACCCTAGCCTCACAATGTATTCGTTCGAAGTATGTTCGAAACGATTATGTTATTAGTTTCAAGATTGGATCCCCAACTTGGAAAAGTATTGGGGAGGGATGGGCTATTCTATCTAATAGCAATTTATGGAACATAGGAAGTGGCACTTCAATCTCCTTTTGGCATTCGGATTGGACAGGTTTAGGCAGCCTTAGATCCTTGTTCCAAGGACCCCTTGTTGCTATGGAGGAAGAGCGACTTCTTGACTCGTCTTGTACCAATGGCCAGTGGAACTTTAGCTCCATCACTCTGACCCTTCCCAAGTATGTTGTCGACATTATCAGTAGCTACCCAACCCCTGACCCTAACTTAGGCGATGATACCCCTTGTTCCTCTCTTGTCACTCATAAAGGTTTTAGTATCTCCAAAGCCTACGCGTTAGTTTCTAATTCTCGGGTTTCTTCCAATCTCGACTGAATTTGGAAATGTAAGACCCTACCAAAAATTAGATTCTTCCTTTGGCTCGTTTGGAGGGATAGCCTTCCCCATAGGCTCCTTCTCTCGACTCTAGGCATTGCCACGGATCCCATGTGCCCTAGATGCCACCTTGCCACTGAGGATTCCATGCATATTTTACGAGATTGCCCTTTTCCTAACATAATTTGGTTGTCCATCTCACCTTATGTTCAACTCCTGTCAGGTAATTGTGAAATATGGCTTCGCAAAAATCTGTCCTCCACCTCCTACTCTCAAAGCATTATGTGGAATGATCTATTCCCCAGGTGTGTTTTGCGATATGGAAGGCTAGAAACTCTTTAATCTTTTCAAACACTTTTAACAATGAACAGGATGTGATACGAATAGCTAAAACAACCACCATGGATTTTTGTCGGGCTCTATCTAATTTGCTTTGAATTCCGCATTAACAAATTACTACCGTCCCACGTCCTTTAGGCCTTCTTCTAATTTGCCCATGGTTCATTTTGATGCATCTTTTATTAAAAGGGATAAATCATGTGGGTTGGGTGGTATTGTTCGATCCTATACAGGATTATGGATTAAAGGTTTTCATAAGAAAAGCTTTGCTCTTGACACTCTTCATGCAGAACTGCTAAGTATCAAAGAAACTCTTTATTTTGCCAACAAAATCTTTTTCATGATATCATTTTGATTACTGACTGCTGGAATGCAAAAGAAATTCTTGAAAGAGATGAATCCCCTCATAGCATATATTCGAATATTGTTAATCAATGCAGGGAAAAGGTGGGGCTATTCCAAACTATACACCTAGAGTTCTCTTGGCATGAAGATAATGCACTAGCGGATGTGGAGGCAAGGAAAAGTAGAACTTGTTCAAGTAATATTAATGTACTTAATCTTCTAGACAATGTTCCTAATTTATGTATTAATAGCTATCAGGAGGATTGTAGTAAGTTTATTTCCATGAACTATGTATTGCATGACTCTATTTAAGTAATTTTCCTATTCCTACCAAAAAAAAAAAAAAAAAACTACAAGATGGAATGAATTTCTGTTCTGGCTAATCCTACAAGATAAGAATGCAAGAATCAGTCTCTCTGTGTTTGAGTAGAGTCTTTTGTAAAGCTCACTAGGAAAAACATCAAAGTTGAAACAACACTAAAATGTACCAATATAGCAGGCATATGAACAGAAACACCATATAACACTACCAGAGCTTTAAGTCAGCCGCACCAAGATAAACGGAAATCTTACAGTCACTAATTGAAACTATTATTGAGTGAATTTGAAATTAACTCATACACAAAGGAAATTGGCAGCTGAATCCTGAAGCCGGAAGCACTGAATTCAAATTGCATCACCAAGATGATCGGAGATTTTACAGTCACAAATTGAATTGAAATTTGAGGAGACAAAAAACACAATTCAGAAGCAACAAGGAGAAGGAGAAGACAACAATTATTATACTCAATAGTAATGGAGACAACAGATTAACAAGCAGAGTATAAATACAGAAACAATACAACATATAGAAGGAGAATTCGAGAGAGAGTAGTGGAGTGAGTACCACTAGGGAAGGATATCAAATTCATCTTCCCTGAGATGAACGACGAATTTGAGAGGAGCACCACCACGGCCTAATCCATCGAGAAGAAACTCAACCTTGAATGGATAATTAGGGGAAATTCGTTTTCCTTTCCAAAACCCTACGTACTGTTTTATAACACCTTCCATTTCAGGGCTTACTTCGAGGTCTGGTGCCTTAGCCACATGATAAACCCTAAGAGGCGCTTTCACCCTCACTTTGGACCCTACTTTTGCCATATTCCTCCTCACTTCCTCGTCCTCCTCGTCTTCTTCATCTTCTTCCTCCGTCGGATTCGAATTCGAATTGGAGTAATCGGATCTCAAGGCGACCTCACAGCAGGTTGTTTTGCGTCGTGTTCTGCAGCTCAGCCTCACACTGCTGCTGCGGTTGCGGCTGCGGCTCCAAGTGGTGGTGGTTGTAGTGGTTGCAGGTGGCGATCGTGTTAATGAAGTGTTGTCGCCTATACACACTGCTCTTGCCGACGATGCTGCACCGGATATCACTGCTACAGCTGTTGTCATCGGAAAACAATTATCAGATTTGATTCAATTTGATTTGATTTGATTTTCAGATGAAGTAATTATTTTGGTTTTGTTGTATCGTCTTTAAGCCCCGTTTTTTTCGCTTCTTCTATATCAGAGTATATAGTTGTAATCACCGGGCTTGTTTCACCCGCACATCATTTATCAACTCCAACACCAATCACCATATCATCCATCATCCAAATTACTACCTTGCCCCTAACTTTTGGATGTCTAATTCTATAATTTATATAGATTTTCTAGGTTTTTAAGTTTCTTGATTTAGGTGGATTTTGAAGATTTTTTTTTCCTTTTTTCACGATCTAGGATTTTGATTTTTTTTCTTCTTTTTTTTCTATTTTTTTTTTCATTTATAGAGTTTATAGGTTTTTAAGTTTTTTGATTCAGGTGGATTTGTTTGTAGATTTTGAGGTATTTTTTTTCCTTTTCACGATCTATAACTATTAAAAAGTGAGAATAACATCACGCTTTTTCCTTCTGTGCGTGCTCTTCACGGTTTGTGCTTCGCGTCTCCCCCCCCATCACGTTTTTTCCTTCTGTGCGTGCTCTTCACGGTTTGTGCTTCGCGTCTGCCCCCCAATTCATTTTGAAAGACAAAACAGAAAACTAGGCTTCTTCTCCACTCTTCCCCTCCTCTTGCATTCTGAGAGAAAAAGCCTTCTACAGTTCTACTCATCTGGCTTCCCTCTTCTCCTCTTCACATCGCGTTCTATTCATCACTACTCTACAAGCAAGTTCTCCATTGAAGCAAACACGAAATTTTCAGTTGGAGGAGATTCATTTTGAGGTATTTTTTTTCCTTTTCACAATCTAGGGTTTCGATTTTTTTTCTCTTTTTTCCTTTTTTACAGTCCAAATTTTTTAGGTTTTTAGATTTTGGTGAATAGCTCGATTTTGAGGATTTTTTTTTTCCTTTTTTCACGATCTAGGGTTTTGATTTTTTTTTTTCCTATTTTTTTTTTTCATATACAGATTTTTTAGGTTTTTAAGTTTTTTGATTTAGGTGGATTTTGAGGATTTTTTTCCTTTTTTCACGATATAGGATTTTGATTTTTTTTTTCTTTTTTTTCCATTTTTTTTCATTTACAGAGTTTATAGGTTTTTAAGTTTTTTGATTCAGGTGGATTTGTTTGTAGATTTTGAGGTATTTTTTTTCCTTTTCACGATCTATAACTACTAAAAAGTGAGAATAACATCACGTTTTTTTCCTTCTGTGCGTGCTCTTCACGGTTTGTGCTTCGCTTCTCCCCCCATCACGTTTTTTCCTTCTGTGCGTGCTCTTCACGGTTTGTGCTTCGCGTCTCCCCCCCTAATTCATTTTGAAAGACAGAACAGAAAACTAGGCTTCTTCTCCACTCTTCCCCTCCTCTTGCATTCTGAGAGAAAAAGCCTTCTACAGTTCTACTCATTTGGCTTCCCTCTTCTCCTCTTCACATCGCGTTCTATTCATCACTACTCTACAAGCAAGTTCTCCATTGAAGCAAACACGAAATTTTCAGTTGGAGGAGATTCATTTTGAGGTATTTTTTTTCCTTTTCACAATCTAGGGTTTCGATTTTTTTTCTCTTTTTTCCTTTTTTACAGTCCAAATTTTTTAGGTTTTTAGATTTTGGTGAATAGCTCGATTTTGAGGATTTTTTTCCTTTTTTCACGATCTAGGGTTTTGATTTTTTTTTTTCATATACAGATTTTTTAGGTTTTTAAGTTTTTTGATTTAGGTGGATTTTAAGGATTTTTTTTCCTTTTTTCACGATCTAGGATTTTGTTTTTTTTTTCTTTTTTTTCCGTTTTTTTTTTCATTTACAGAGTTTATAGGTTTTTAAGTTTTTTGATTCAGGTGGATTTGTTTATAGATTTTGAGGTATTTTTTTTCCTTTTCACGATCTAGGGTTTCGATTTTTTCTCTTTTTTTCCTTTTTTACAGTCCAAAGTTTTTAGCTTTTTAGGTTTTGGTGAATAGCTCGATTTTGAAGATTTTTTTTTCCTTTTTTCACGATCTAGGGTTTTGATTTTTTTTCCCCATTTTTTTCCATTTTTTCATATACAAGAGTTTTTAAGTTTTTGATTTAGGTGGATTTGTTTGTAGATGTCGACTAAACCTGATTTAGGTTTTTAAGTTTTATTTGAGCAGAGACAACCTGTCAATTCTTTTGTTGTGGTTTCGTTGAAAAATTTAGGGTTTTTTGAGTAAAAATTTGATCCGATGATCAATTGTAGAGAATGATCTTCTTTGTTTTGTTGAAAGATTTAAGGTTTCCTTTGTCATTTATTGATTTTTTTTTATGAAAATTTATGGGTTACACGCATTCTCTCTCTTCTTCGTTGTTGTTGTTAATGTTGGGTGATTTAGTTGCTTCTTGTATTTTGTTCAGAGTTTAGGGTTCATTTGGTAATGTATCTCTTATTACCTAATCCTAGCAATTCCTTATATATTGTGTTTTGATCATCTATCACTACAACTCATCATCCTAATTATGATGCAATCAAGGCTTAGCTGATTCTGATCATATGTGCATATTATATGTCGTGATCTGATTAAGATAATGATGATGGGTATGTAGTTTTAATCTTCGGCTTTTACTTATGATTCTATATATAATTTGATGAAGCTCCATTGCTTATGGGTTTGTAGTTTTAATCTTGGCTTAATATTCTACTTAAATGGTAGCTTCTTTTTGTTCGTTTGTCTATTATTTGATGGATGTAACATGTAAGGGTGTAATATTCGTCACATTTTATCTCTATAATATGTTTAATCTAAGTTTCTCATTAGCAAAAGATGCTGTCTCATGCTCCCCATGGATTGCTTTAATTTTTACTTATAAGATGATAATATCTGTTAAATGTGCATTGTTGATTGATTTTAGGCTTACTGATTCCCAGCTGCAAATTGAAATTTATTGGTTTCTGTATATATTCCCTTATTTGAGTTGGTTATTTGTTAATCCTATAAGGTGTTGATTCTCAGGAGCAACAAGCAGTATTGGGGTTGAAACCGTTCATGTGCTTGCATTGCGTGGTGTCCATGTTGTTATGGGTGTAAGGAATATGGATGCGGCTAAGGATGTGAAAGAAACAATAGCAAGGGATGTGCCATTTGTCAAAGTTGATGCTATGGAACTAGATCTCAGCTCTATGGCTTCAGTATGAAAATTTGCTTCAGAATTCAATTCTGCAGGCCTTCCTCTTAATCTACTAATGTAAGTTCCATTGATGATAAAACTTAAGGAGATGACATGATAACAACACATTCTTTCTCTTTTTGCTTTTAAGCCAACATTGGAAAATTCTTGATTTTGTTGTCATTCTTCATTTGCTTCTTTGCATGATGTTCACTTGTTTGATTCTATGAATTTTATGATGAGGCATTTCAAGTAATTTAGTCATGAAGTATATAGTCATACTTCTCTTCTTTTGAAACAATAAAGAGATATGGTCTACCTAATTAGCTAATTATTTATACATGCTATACATTATGCGAAATGAAGCTGGATAACCTTCCCTGGAAGAGGATGTTAGAAAACAAAATTTAGGACACAAAATTAGTCTAAGGCTAGGGTCTTTTGAGGCAGTTATATATGTAGGATGATCTACCTTTATTCCTGTAAAACCATACAACTTGTGAATCAATTGATTTATAGTTCATGGACTAAGTATCTTGTGTGTTTTTGTTACTTTTATATCGATATATGTAGATCCTAATTTTTAGTGGATTCATGATTTTAATTTGAGTTTGTTGGAGATAAAGATGTTGAGAGCCAAATTGAATTACGTTTGAGGATCAAGCTCATTATAATTCGCTATGAATTGATGTATCATTGTGTTGATGATATTGCAAATATTTTTAGAGAAGCAATCCCGTGTATTGATGATAATGTTGATATTTGAGTATAAATCCTTATTGATCTTCCAAGGTAGTGTACCTCCATTTGAGTATAATTTGTTTCCATGTTTTAGAAATATTATTAATTGAGATCGTATTAGATCAATTTGATTTGATTTTCATTTCAATATTATTTTTAGCGATATTTTTAAAAAATTGTGTAAGTGGTTTGGCACTCAAACAATTATATATTTATATATGCAATTGAGGCTTAACCATGTAAGTCATGGCATGGGAGCTTGTAAAAAAAAAAAACAATGATCATCAGCTGTTTGCAAAGATAGCTACCAGTATTGTATTGACTTCTTTACAGAACCTGACAGTAGTAATCCTAGAGTATAGCCGTATAGGATGATGTAGAATCAACTTGATCAAAAGAAAAATGATATAAGAAACATGATATAAGAATATCATGATGGCTCCTTCAAAATTTGTTGGAAATATTGTATTGTGTCATCGTCTCAGATAGATTGTTGAGAACTTTTATCTTTTGCAAATTTCATATTCAAAGTTGTACTTGATTTACCATTTATACCCAATGGTATCCCTAATTTGATTTGGGCACTCCTCTATGTTATTATTCATGTGAGAGGGGGAGTAGTGCCAAAAGTGCCAAAATCATTATCCCAAAATCACAGTTTATTATATTTTTAAAATTTTGTTTACCCAAAATTATTACTATATGAAAAAATGTTCCCAGTGAACTAAGCTTTATACTTCCTCCGTTTTTTATTAGATGTAACACTTTGATTTTTGTTATATTCATCCAACACACTTTGACTACTAATTGCAATTTATACATAAGGTAAAATATAGTCAACTGAGGTCTTGCTGAATTCGTCTCAGTACACACTATCTAAATATATATTTTTTTTTATAATTTTTATAATTATACAATTAAAGATATAGTCGCTCAAATTTGTGCCTCGACAAATGTGAAAAGTCAAAGTGTTACATCTAATAAAAAACAACGAAAGTATTAATTAACATCACAATTACCACTAACAAATGTACCACCAAGTAATGTTGGAACACGGCGCGCGTAGCCGTGGAACAACTAGTTATTGGAAAAATGGAAATAAATACACATTTCGCTGGTCTACTCAAAATAATTCCACCTTTTATTAATTCCAAAATAATTCCACTTTTGACATAGATCTTCTTAAAATGGTCCTTAACCTGTTGTTGAGCAAGGATGACTGATTTTTACAGGTTAGCATCCACGTGCTTGTTTGTAATTAGTAGAAAGCCCAACCGTCACTAACCTACAAACCCACCACCGTACCACCCACATCACCGTCAGCGCCACCACCACCATGACATTACATATCAAAACCCCATGTTTCACTAATTTTTTCTTCCAAATCAAATATTAATGGACAATAGTCGTATCTAATCCACTACTCATTAATTCAAGCATCTTGTCGCTTCAAATTAATTTGATGAACTATTTTTTTATGTCTTCCCAAATTTAAGCTTAAAGTAACTACCCTCTCTTCTTCATCTCTTCTATTTCACTAACACCAAATTTTAATTTCGAACCCATCCACCCAATGTAATACCCCGAAAATTTGGGATATTTTAAAATTTTTATTTATTAATTAAATGTATAATTAATTAACTATTTAATTGATTATTATTTAATTAATTATTATTTTGTGTAGCAATCTATTTATTTTGAGTCTAGCCTTAACCTTTTCATTTTATCTTGCCAAAACCCGAGCCCAATTATTTCCTTAGAATCGGTGTTGCACGACCCCTTTATCCTTTTTCTTTTTCCCTTAGTTATTTTGTTTAATTCTAAGTCCAAAAGGGCCCATTAAATTTGGACTGTTTTAATTTAATCTGTTCTCTTTTTCTCAACTGGGCCAGTGACCCAATCCTCCCCTTTCCTCTCTTTGGCCGGCCCTTCCTAATTTTTGGCCAACAATTGTTTTATTTTTAATTTTTGGTTAATTAATTAATTTAGTTATTATTTAATTAATTAGATTAATTAATTAATTCAAATCCTAAAAACCTAGTCTAACCCTTTTTGCTAAGTCTCCCAAAAGAATCTCCAACTCCCCTACTTCTTCTCCCAATTCACGGCTCCCCCTCCTTTGATATTAGGGTTTTGTTTCTTTTTCTTTTCCTATATATAGTAGGCTTGGTTTATTTATTTGAATTTGTTAAAGCTCATAAACCCTAAAAATATAAACTTTCTCCTTTCCCCTCTCTTCTCTTAGCCGTGCCATTATTCACCAAATTGGTGAATTTTCCTTGGATTTATTTTAGCTTATCGAGGTAACTACGCTATCTTGTTTAATTTTGGAACTAGTTAATCATATAGTTGATTAGGATTAAAACATGAAAATTTCTAGGATTTAGTATCATGTTCATCTAGGAAAAGTCGAACACCATGATGATGTTATTATGTAATTATTCTTGATGATAGTATGTAATATTTATGAATTATTATGAAATTTTCTTGATTATTTTATGTAGTTTCTTGGAATCTGCAATTGTTGAATAATTACTTGTATGAATTTATTTCTTAATCAAATCGTATTATTTCTTGATGAATTTTTTCATGGAAGTTTCTTTATTGTTTTATTATGAATCATGAATTATTTCGTGACAAAATTCGTCCTTTTATTTCTTGAAATAATTTAATCTATCAAACCGGTAAAACTGTCCAGAATTGGTTTACGAATTTATTAGGATACTCAATCAATTCGGAATGCTACGAAATTTTAGGTGGAAGACAGTAATAGTGTTTTACAGCTTTTGTAAAATTTTTGTAATTTTTAAAGATCGATTAGTATGGAAGAAAAATCTGAAACTGAATTCAGCCTAATCTGATCTGTTAGTTATAAAATTCCTTAAAAATAGAAAAAGATGTTATTTTTTGGACGAAATTTATGCACATTAATCCATGAACCTACATCTAGCTCCCATAAAAATTTTCAGATTATTCGAGACCTTTTAATGGTGGTTCTTAATTTAATACTTTAAAATCATATTGTGTAAAATATGGTGTTTTAAGGATAATTTTAATGTTTATTATAAAGGTTGCTATGATTTAATGGTTGTTGAATTTAATTAATTAAAGATGTAATTTTGGTATTGTTTTCCATGATTTTCGAGTAGTGTAAAATATGAAAAGTATAATTTTTCTCATGTTTTAGGTAATTTATGTAGTTAATTGTATTTTTATGTAATTTATTAAATTAATTATATGATGAATTTATGAGTTTATTTATCTTTTGTCGAGTGGCCAAATTTTTATGTTGGTCAATTTTAGTTTAATTTTGACTTATAATATTTTTAGGAATAATTGTTATTAAAATTATAAAATTTACAATTAAAGGAATTATCAGGAATAAGTTGTGATATGAAGGGATAGATATTACTATTGCTATTATAATTAGTATTACGAATAGTATTATCAATAGTATTATATTATTATTAAGTAGCAGTAGGGATAAGTTATAATAAATATTAATAGGGAAAGAAAGGAAACAGAGTAGGAGGATTACGAATCGTTTCGATCTCTGGCTAGGAAAGACTTGGTATTTAAGGTGGCCAATATACGTGCCGCACCTCTCTTTCCTGGGACTTCGAACGGTTCATTTCCGAATACGGTCACCTAGTATTTCCCGATATAAGATAAGATATAAGATTTGAAAGATATAAGATAAGATAAGGACGCCCACCTGATGACTCGAGTAGTCAGACTAGGTTAAGTCGAAGCCACTGCTCAATGGGACGAACACACGAGTTCTCCCGAGTAGTTCTGGGTCTTAGGATATGTAGTCGTCTAAGTAGTAGTACACGAGCTGCTATTTAGGGGTTATGGCCATAGCTTAGGTTTAGTGGTGAAACACGAGATCCGCTACGGGTTGAGTACACGAGCTCACCCCGACATGTTCTAGGAAAGTTATGGTGAAACACGAGATCCACAACGAGTTATAGTGACCGGTCCAATGAAAGATGATAATGATATGATATGAATTATAAGATATGGTATGGATGAAATGAAATGTTAAGATATGATATGATTACGGAATTATGGAAACCATATAGTATAAGTTAGGGATTAATTGTATAGGTCTTCCGCTGTGTATGATTTGATGTACGTATTTGTACAGGTACGTCATACGTATTTATACTCGTATGATGTAATGATATATGTATTTGTAATCGTATGTTTTGTGTACATGTATACCTGTGTTGTATTCGTATTTGTACGTATTCCTAACCGTATTTTGCAGGCATAATTATACGTATGGTATACGTACCTTTATACGTAACGTATTTCTAACTGTATTTCTGCAGGTATTTTATACGTATTCGTATACGTATTTTTGTACGTATTTTTATACGTATCTCGTATATTTTGTATACATTATATTAGGTTTATGTGTGTTTTCATGTGTATATTCTATGATATTATGTGTTTAGTGGTCCCTCAATTAAGCGGGACAGCCTAGTTACTCGCCACTGACGGTGGACCCCCCCTCAGTTTCAGGTGACGATGCAGCAGCATAAAACGGGCTTCCGTTGGATGGGTTTGAGTGTGGATGAAGTTTAGATTTATTTTAGTTATTCCAGAACTTATAAGACAATATATAGTTTTTATTTATAATCCCAGCCTGTTGGGAAGACATTTACTTAGTTCATGTAACACTTTGGGCACTATATGCCTTATTTGACTTTTGGATTTTAGTTCAGTATTTTTAATATAAGTTGCTTAATTTTAATTAATTAATTCCATTTATAGTTTAAATTGTTTAAGTAATGATCCGAATGTTGATTTCCTTCGTCAATCGACAAGTCCAAAAAGTCGGGTCGTTACACCCAATTTTAGATGTTCTTATAGTCTACATTGGATATTTGTTTGGGGTGACAGAGGACTGAGAAAAGAGGAGAAGAATAGGGAGGAAAAAGGAGGAGGATGACTGAGTAGAAGAATAGGGAGGAAAGAGGATGATGAATTAGAACTTATTTTTTCCCTCTCAAATGGCATAAACAAGTACCACCATTTGAAATTTGTGGTAAATTTGGTAAATAAAACACAGATTTTGGTGTTTGTTGGGTTATTTAATGAATTAGACTTGAATTTCTTTATAAAGTTTAAATTTTTATAACAATAAAAATGAAATGGGAGAAAGTTGCAGTAAGAAGTAAGCAGAGAGTTGAATGTTTAAATGGAGGAGGAGGAATGAGTGTAAAATGAATGTTTGAAGGATGACCACTTAAAATAGAATCGGTTTATTAAAGGAAAAGGAAAAGAAAAAAAGTTACCTGCTAAGCAAGTTCTAAGTAAAAAGGTCCATTTTAAGAAGATATGATATAAAGGTAGGATTATTTTTGAATAAATAAAAGATGGAATTATTTTGAGCATACACCACAAAGGTGGGATTATTTATTTCCATTTTTCCATAAAACATTTATTAAATGAGTTCAACGTAACATATTACAAAATTTATCAAACATAAGCTACTAATTAACTAATAATTCATAATTAGTACAAACTAGCCGAATAGAACAAAGGACTTAATAATGTAGTCATAATTAATACTGAATAGTCGAGTTAATACAACATGGGAACAAATTTTAACTGGGGTAGGATGTAGTCGAAGTTGAGGTTTAAGTTAATGAATTTAAAACGTCCAATCGGTGGGTTGCTAGTTCCGCTCATTTGAAACCTATGTGACATAACACAGTTATAGTAAAAAAATTATCAACGAATAAAATTGATGAAATAAATGATGCAAACTTTTGCACAAACCTGCACTATTTCATTAAGTTTAACATTCGGTTGCCCTTCATCTTTATCTATTACGTTGAAATCAAACCAAATTGATTTTCCACAGCAGCATCATACCCCCGAGACATCATCAGGCTCAACACAATGATATGCATTGAAGTATGGTAGTGTTTTAAGGATGTGTTGAGCATGTTTGTTCGATATCTTCGTCTTAGTCAGAAGCAAGGCATGGGGGTAGTGATTTTTCCTAAGATGAACCATATTAGTCTCGAACATAGGTCGTGAAACGCCCCTTGTGTTCCAGACCATGAAAGTACAAGGAGCATCAATACCTCCACGTGACTGAATTTCATTCCAATGCTTTTCAGTAGTAGTGTTTTGAGTTACAAAGGCCCTTTCATTAAAACTGAATATAGTCTCGGTAAGTGGTGTTGCTTTGATGGTTAACATGTTACGATTGTGTTGATCATCTTTAAAACCCTTTACCAAAATGTGAAATTGAATATAAGAAGATGACTGCATAGTCCCTATGTAAACAACATTTGACACAACAATTATATCTAGCTCGAGACCCTTTTCGTTGATATGATATGAGTATATCTTTTGAGACAACAATGGAGCAAGGTCAGCTACCCAGCCAAACTTTGAATCCATTATAACTTCTGATCCTATGTCAACTGATGAAAACTGATGTGTCTAAGTTATATGCTATTTTCAGAAGGATTTGTTTTCCTTTTTTAATTATTATTTAGATAGTTTCTGGATTTTAGAATCCTTTAGGTATTTATAGGGTTTAGGAAATTTGGTCCTTTTTGTACCCCTATTCCCTCGATTATTATGTATTTTTTGTTTAAGATTGGTAATGCTTCGATGATTGCCCGGGATTGCGTTTTAGAGCAAAGAAGCAGCTGAAGAGTAACGAGGCTAGGGTCCCCTCGCGAGTCGCGACTTTTTCTCGCGAGTCGCGACCCAGCCTTGGGGTGCCTCACCAGAGCAGAGCATGGCAGAACAGAATAGGGTCAGTAGCAACTCGCGAGTCGTGAGATTTGGTCGCGAGTCGCGACCCCTGAACGGTGGCTGTTGTTTTGTTTTCTTCTCTTGCAAGTTGGCTTGTTTTCTGTTGTTTTGATTGGTTGAATGTTGAGGCACGTATGAGAGGGGAGTCATAAGTTAGGAGAGAGGGTAAGAAGGGTGAATGATATCATACTTTCACACTTAGAGTTACTAGACACTTCTTCTTCCTCTCTACACTACTTCTCACCATTTTTTACACATTTGATGAGCTTCAAAGCTTTGTGTATTTTGTTTTCCATGAAGCTTGTAGCTTAAACTTTATCTTGGTGAAGATTTATTGAAGCTTCCTCTATTGTATTGCGAGAAATTCTACTCTTTATTTATACTTGATTATCACTTGTTTTTCATGCTTGAATATGTTGGTTTGTTGCATAGCTTGCTAGGAGTACTACTAGTATTGTTGTGTTGATGAATTATTGCTAGATTTTTGATTTGCCTTGCTAAGGAAATCCCTTGCCAATTAGTAGCAAGTTAGGGTTTGGTTTGGATGTGCTGCATCCTTATTTCTCCTTAAGAATTCAAGTGTGTTGTTTTATGTTAAAAGCTTTTTTAACATAAACGATCTTATTGTTCTCTTCTCTTAATGCTATTCTCGGATTGAACTTAGAAGTTGATCTTCTAGATTTTCTTTGAATAAGGGTTTTGTGGTATTGGAAATTTTACTACTTAGCTAATCATAAGGAGATTAGAAGATTATTTATTCTTCACATTAGGTGATCAAGATTCTAGATTTTCTTTGAATAAGGGTTTTCAATGATCGATACTCTAGTCGGAAGTGGATATTAATCGGAGCCAAGACCTCCTTCTATAATTACTAATTAACCGATTGTTGAACGTATTTATACTAAATCAATTCCATTGTTTTTATTGAGTTTCTTAATTAGTTTAATCATTAGTTTAACAATTTTATAAACCCCCTCCTTTCACCATTTTAGTTTATTTCATTTTAGATTAATTCAAGTACATTTAAACAATCGTAGTTCCCTGTGGATACGAACCTTGCTTCCCTACTACATTTATTTGTATTAGAAAGTAAGAGAATTATATTTGGTTAGGGCGCATACGACAAGGGCCTGCCAAATTTTGGCGCCATTGCCGGGGAACTCTGTGTTACTTGTGTAATTGGTATTAAGCTTGAGTGATTTTACTGCTTTTCTTTGTGTATGGTGCATACCCGTGCTACTAACCAAGAACCTGTGCAGTACGATCCGAATTTGGAATTAACTCTTTTCAGGTTGCTTAAGAAAAATTTCGAGAGAACTTTCGAGTGTTGCCTTTCTTTCTTGAAAGTGAGGTAGTAGACTCCATGGCTGCACCGGAACATCGAACTTTGAAGGAGCTCACTACTCCAAACTTGGATCAATAACCCTTGTGCATTACATTTTCGGCTCTTGATCAGGGCACTACATTTGAGTTGAAGTCAGGGTTGATACATTTTCTACCATCCTTTCATGGGTTGAGTCGAGAGGATCCGAACAAGCATTTGTCTGAATTTCATGTTGTGTGCACAAGCATGAAACCTAATGGGGTTACCGATGAGCAGATAAAGCTGAGGGCATTTCCTTTTTCTTTAAAGGACGGGGCCAAAGATTGGTTGTACTATCTTCCTCCTAATTGCATTTCAACATGGGTTGCGATGAAGTGATGGTTCTTAGAGAAGTTCTTTCCAGCTTCTAAATCATCCACTCTGAAGAAAGAAATCAGTAACATCGAGCAAAGAGGTGATGAGTCTTTCTATGAATACTGGGAAAGGTTTAAAAGATTATGTGTCAGTTGTCCGCATCATGGATATTCAGAGGAAGATCTCATTCTATACTTCTATAATGGTCTTTCTGATGAAGATGTGCGAGTGGTCAATGCCGCTAGCGGGGGGTCGTTCACAAATAAGACTCCAGCTTCTGCTCAGGTTCTCATTGAAGAGTTGGCTGATGGCTCTAGGCAGTTCAATGGACGGTCTAATCGGCAAAGTGAACGGTGTTCTAGTTCTGGTGTTTTGAAACTTGAGGATGCAAGAACTTATGACGAAAAGAAAAGTTCAACATGTGAAATCTTGTGAGATTTATGCCTCCGACCATCCTACTGATTCTAGCCCCCATTTGCAAGAAGAAGATAGTGAAGAAGTGAAAGCTATTGGTTTCCAAGGTCAAGGAGTGCAAAAGAGATACGACCCGTACTCCAATACTTTTAATCCGGGTTGGAAAGATCACCTGAATATGAGGTATGGCAATGCTCAAGGGAACCAGTATCAACAATAGTAAAAAAAATATCCACAACAACATCAATATCAACAACCACAACAACAACCATACAATCGACCCCAACAACCATTTCAGAGGCCTCAAGGCCAAATTCCGAGTTCTAGCATGTCGACCGAGGACATGATCAATGCCTTGACAAAGAATGTTACTTCCATGCAAGGTAACATGATACAATTTCAAGAAGAAACTAGATCGAGCATAAAGAACTTGGAAGGCAAAATGAGTCAGATTTCTGGGGCGGTTACAAGACTAGAGGCTAGAGATTCAAGTAAGCTACCATCTCAAACGGAGCTTAATCCTAGGCCTGCTAATGCTAGTGCTATCATATTGAGGAGTGGAAAGGAGATTCAAGGCAATGAGAAGACAATACTTCGAGATCAAGAGCTCTAAACTGAGATCCTAGCTCATGAGCTAGTGCCCGATACTGATGTCATACCACCTCCAAGTGAGGTGAAGAGAAAAAACCTACAATTTCCTTCATACGAGCCTATTCCACCGTTTCCTGAGGCATTGAAAGACAGAAGGCGATCGGGGAGCAATAAGGACATCTACGAGATCTTTCGTAAGTGTGAGGTAAACATTCCCCTTTAAGATGCATTGAAACAAATTCCTAGGTATGCAACAATTTTGAAAGAATTATGCACTGCTAAAAGAAAACAAAGACTGAAAGGAACTGAAAAAGTAAAAGTTAGCAAACATGTGTCTGCTATGTTCCAGAGTAAACTGCCTCCTAAATGCAGTGATCCTGAAATGTTTACTATACCCTGTACTATAGGTGATACTATGTATCAAAAAGCTATGCTAGACTTAGGGGCTTCGATAAATGTGATTCCATATTCTTTGTTTAAGTCCTTGAAGCTAGGTTCATTACATGAGACAGGTGTAGTTATTCAGTTAGCTGACCGTTCCAATGCTTACCCTAAGGGGATAGTGGAGGACGTGTTAGTTAATGTAGGGCAATTGATTTTTCCAGCTGACTTTTATGTGATTGAAATGGAACATGACAAGCATGCGGGCCCCTATTTTATTAGGACGACCATTTTTTAAAACTGCTAAGACTAAGATCGATGTGCATAATGGAACTCTTAGTATAGAATTTGATGGAGACAAAATTGAATTTAATATTTACAACTCCATGAAATTCCCTACTGATGATCATTCGTGCTATTCTGTTGATACGATTGATATAGTAGCTCAACATGCTTTTGATATGGATAATGATGATGATCTTCATATGGCCTTAGAACATTCTTTTGATGATGATAAAATTGAATATGTTTTGAGCGCTAACTTGTAGGAACTAGTGCAGGCATTAGATGGCCATTCCGAACTACCACTTGTTCCTCCTCTTTGGGAGCCTATACCACTTACTGTGCCTAGCACAAAGCTTTTGCAATCTGTTTTGCAGGCACCAAATGTGGAACTGAAAGCTTTACCCGATAACTTGAAGTATGCTTTCCTTGGTGACAAAAATACATTTTCGGTTTTGATTTCGAGTCAACTCACCAAGGAACAGGAGAGTCAGCTCATTGAGGTCCTCAAAGAGCACAAAGAAGCGATAGCTTGGACGATTGTCGATATCAAATGCAGAAACCCAACTACTTGTATGCATAGGATCCTTCTTGAGGATGAAGCGAAACCGGTACGGCAACCTCAACGCCGACTGAATGCACCTATGATGGAGGTGGTGAAGGACGAGATACTAAAAATGCTTCAGGCAGGTATGATTTATCCAATATCAGATAGCAAGTGGGTGAGTCCCACTCAAGTTGTACCTAAAAAATCTGGAGTAAGTGTTATTGAGAACAAAGCAGATGATCTTGTCCCCATTCGTGTCCAAAACGGGTGGAGGGTTTGTATTTTTTATCGCAGACTGAATGCGATAACCCAAAAGGATCACTTCCCACTTCCCTTTATTGATCAAATGGTAGAAAGGCCTGCTGGGCATGCTTTCTACTGTTTCTTAGATAGTTATTCCGGGTACTACCAGGTGACGATTGAACCCGAGGATCAAGAAAAGACCACTTTTACTTGTGCTTATGGTACATTTGCTTAAGGGCGTATGCTTTTTGGCCTATGTAATGCTCCCGCCACCTTTCAAAGTGCATGGTAAGTATATTTTCTGAGTTCGTTGAACATTTTGTAGAGTTCTTCATGGATGACTTCACTGTCCATGGAGACGCTTTTGATAGTTGTTTACACCACTTGACACTAGTGCTTAAAAGATGTTTTAATACTAACCTTGTGTTAAATTCTAAAAAATGCCATTTTATGGTCGAACAAGGTATTGTGTTGGGTCATGTTGTTTCATCTAAGGGTATGCAGGTGGACAAAGCTAAGATTGATACTATACATTCTCTGCCTTACCCTACTAATATGCGTGATGTGCATTCTTTTTTAGGACATGCAGGTTTTTATCGCAGGTTTATCAAAGATTTTTCGAAGATAGCTTCTCCGTTGTGCAAGCTATTGCAAAAGGATGTCGAATTTGTAGTAGGGAACGAGTGCCAGAGAGCCTTCGATTCTTTGAAGGGGATGCTCGTTTCAGCCTCGATTATTCAGCGCCCCGACTGGTCTCTTCCCTTTGAGATCATGTGTGATGCTAGTGACTATGCCGTCGGAGCGGTACTAGGTCAAAGGGTGTGGAGAGCACCTCATGCCATATACTACGCCTCGATGACTCTGAATGCAGCTCAGCGCAATTATTCAACAATTGAAAAAGAGTTATTGGCGGTGGTATTTTCTTTAGAAAAATTTCGTTCGTTTTTGCTTGGTACAAAAGTTATTGTGTAGACTGACCATGCAACTCTTCGTTACTTGATGACGAAGAAAGAAGTCAAGCCGAGATTCATTAGATGGATCTTACTCTTAAGTGAGTTTGATATTGAGGTGAAAGACAAGAAGGGTACCGAGAACTTGGTGGCTGAGCACTTGAGTAGGTTGGTGTCGTCCCATGTCTTGGAATCGAGTTCTGAAAAGGAGCCTATTAGGGATCAATTTCCTGATGAACGGTTGTTCTCTCTCAGTGACTTGCATCCGTGGTATGCTGATATGGTGAATTACATTGTGTTGGGTCAGTTTCTGCACCATTTTTCAAAGGCCCAACGGGATAAACTTCGAAGTGATTCGAAGCATTATGTTTGGGATGACCCGTATTGGTGGAAGCATTGCACTGACCAAGTGATTCGAAGATGTATTTTAGATAATGAGGTGACTTCTATTCTTACTTTTTGTCACTCATATGCTTGTGGAGGTCACTTTGGGGCCAAAAGAACAGCGCGAAAGGTAATGGATTGTGGATTTTATTGGCCTTCATTGAATAAGGATGTATATTTTTTTTGTAAATCTTGGGATAACTGCCAAAGAGTTGGGAATATATCCCAAAAGAATGAAATGCCGCAAAAATCAATCTTATTCTGTGAGATTTTTTATGTTTGGGGCATGGACTTTATGGGGCCGTTTCCAACCTCTTTCGGTTATATGTATATATTGCTTGCTGTGGATTATGTTTCAAAGTGGGTGGAAGCAAAGCCCATTAGAACTAATGACTCGAAAGTGGTTGTAGATTTAATCAAAGCTAACATATTTTCCAGGTTTGGCATTCCAAGAGCTTTGATCAGTGATAAGGGAACTCATTTCTGTAATCGAACCAATTGAGCTTTGCTGAAGAAATACCATGTTACGCATAAGGCATCTACTGCGTATCATCCACAGAGAAATGGACAAGCTGAAGTGTCCAACAGAGAGGTGAAATCTATTCTGGAGAAGACAGTCAATCCGAATAGGAAAGACTGGAGTTTGAGGCTCGATGACACACTATGGGCATACTGCACTGCTTACAAAACCCGAATCGAGATGTCTTCGTACCGATCGGTGTTTGGTAAGCCTTGCCATCTTTCGGTCGAGCTCGAGCATAAGGCGTACTGGGCGGTGAAGAGTTTTAACATGAATCTTGATGAAGATGGTTTGCATCGGAAGTTGCAAATTTCTGAGCTGGAGGAGATAAGGAACGAGTCCTATGAGAATGCCGCAAACTACAAAGCAAAGACAAAGGCATGGCATGACAAAATGATAATGAGAAAGGATTTTGAGGAAGGACAGAAAGTCCTTCTGTTCCAATCACGTATGAGATTGTTTCCGGGTAAGTTACGGTCACGCTGGGTTGGACCGTTTGTGGTAAAAAAAAGTGTAACCTCATGGGGCAGTAGAGATTTCAAGCGAGGCTACTTCCAAGGCATTCAAAGTGAATGGCCAACGCTTGAAAATATATCATGAGGGCTTTCAAGCCGTGAACAATGGAAGCGTAAGCTTAGAGGATTCGGTGTATGAGTAAGTTCACCGGAGATGCACCGTTGTGCCAATGACGTTAAATAAATGGGTGTGCCGTGCCAACGACGTTAAATAAATGGAGCTTCTCGGGAGGCAACCCGAGCTTTATTATAGTAATTTTTCTTGATTTTTAGTTAGAACCTTTTAATGTCGTGTGTTTTTTGTTTTTTGTATAGGTGATGGTTTACTAAAGGTTCGAGCAAGAATCCCGTCAAGCGACCTCGGTGAACGTATGTGGAAAATAATAATAAAAAAGAGAGAAGAATCGCGAGTCACGAGGTTGGGTCGCGGGTCGCGACAAGTTACTGTAAAAAAAACAGAGGAATGTCTAAAGTATGCAAATTGGGACAGTAACAAATCACGACTCGTGAAGAAAAGTCGCAACTTGCAAGCAAATGTCGCACCTCGCGATTGTTCTCTGAAAAAAAAGAGCAAAGTGTGAAGTTTTGGGGAAATAGGTCAGTAGCCTCTCGCGACTCGCGAGCAAGAGTCGCGACTCGCGACCTTATGGAGCAGCATGTATTAACTTGAGAAATTACATAATCGCGATTCAGTTTTCTTTCACACTTCTCACTAGGTCAGTAGCCTCTCGCGACTCGCGAGCAAGAGTCGCGACTCGCGACCTTATGGAGCAGCACGTATTAACTTGAGAAATTACAGAATCGGGTTTCACTTTTCTTTCACACTTCTCACTCGCGATTTTCTCTCTCTTCTTCTCTCTTCTTCTCCTTCTTCCTCCTTGCTACAAACCTCCATTAAAACACATTCTCATCTCATTTTCTTTCAATTTCTCCATAAAAAACACTCTAAAAATAACTTTTTAACTTCAAAATCCATAAAAAAACCCATCTTTGCACGAAAATTCTAGGGTTTTCGTATAAACCCTAGAAATTTGGGGATTTTCGTTCTTGCCTTCAATCGGATCGTTTGGGTGCTCATTCTTGTTATTTGGAGGCTTTGAACAATATCTACTACTATATTTGGCACCACATATTCGAATTCATCAAGTTTTGGGTAAATTTCATGATTTCTTTTGTTTTACTTTGCTTTGGCTTGAATTTCCATGTGTTCTTGCTATTTCTTAGTTTAATTTGTGAAATTTATCAATTTTAATTGTTGTGGTGCACTTAATTCATTGAATTGTTGATAGAAATTGGGTTTGTAGTTGATAGTTGTTGGATAATTGAGGTGTTTGGGTTGCTAGATATTTTGTTGATTGGGTTGTTCTAGTCAGTTTTGGTTAATTCCTCTTGCTTATTACATATCAATGGCACCAAGGAAAAGAGTGAGAGGAGAAGGTAGTTCAAGTAGGGGTCCTAGGGTTGACACAATGGGTTGCAAAACCTTAGTCGAGGACAAAGAGAGAGTTAGGCTAAACTAACCAAACCGGGTAGGGATGTCCAAGAACTACAAAATTTTTACTCCCTACAGACCTAGAAGATTTGGCGTTAAGGGGTCCGATGGTGAAACTCTTGAATAAAGGGGGATTGGGCAGATTTTTACATAGGCGAGCCTCGACATATATCCGGACCACCGTAGAATTCCTAGCGACCCTAGAGAAAGGGCAAGATGAAGAAGGCCCATTCATTACCTTCCACCTCCATGACGATGTTCATAAGTTTTACTATCAAGAAGTCATGGAGGCATTTGGATGGGATTATGTGGTCGATGACGATTTCCTTTCTGATGGCTTTGACCCGACCAAATTTTACAGTCTTATTACTCATGGTTTGGTATGGCACAATCGGGTTAAGAGTTCTTGATTACCCCACCCGGCACTTCGTTTGGTTCACCTGTTTCTTTCTATGACCATTTTTTGTCAAGGTGAACCAACGAACTTGCCGAGGTTTGAGCTGAAATGTTTATGGTCTTTGACCCCATGTGGGTTGGGGTGCCCAGATTGGGTAGGTCTTTTTGTGGAGAATTGTTTGGAGTTGGGTAGGAAAGACCGGGGGAAGATAAGTATGGGGGGTATGGTTACCATTTTGGGGAGCTATCTAGAGGTACCGTATCCCACTGATGATGAGGGGAGACCGTTGTTAGCCCCGTAGGGCTCTGCTGATGATGGGGGGGGGGCGTGGAACATCTTATGTCTACTCTATCCATCAATTAGGCAAGCTGTCTATGTTGTGGACTTCGCCTCGTGATGGCGGACATGTTTGGCTCTATGGGGCCAAGTCCACAAAATACATATCATTGTCGCAGGTTCAACGGACCACCATCGCTGACGGCGCGGCCCATGATGATCTCTATCTTACGCTTGACCCGCAGTATCGGGCGACAATTTTACAAGATATGGGACGCGCTCCGGTCGAGTTCCCACCTAAGAGAGAAGAGGGTGAGGAACATGAGGATGAGGATGAGAGCGATGAGGACCATGACCAGGGTCCGCCACTTTTTCAGGGGCAATATATACCTACGGCATGTGGGCCGACCGGATTCAGAGGGTAGAGCATCGACTTGATTCGATGCAGGAGCAGATTGACAAGGTTGACGACAACGTGTATACGATGACATCCATGATTGCGGACATGAATGCTCATTACGTGTCTCAAAACCCGAGATTTCAAGACCCCTCTGCAGATATCGACTTCAGGGTTCGTCAACGTCGTGCGCTGCGGGCCGCTAGGAGATCGGGAAACCGTGATTTTGGAGGTCCTTCTGGTTCGTAGTTGACGGTTCTTGGGGTTTTCTCTCCTTCCATTGAGGACAATGTCAGATGCAAGCGTGGGGGAG
This sequence comes from Salicornia ramosissima, assembly GCA_951394345.1. Lineage (NCBI taxonomy): Eukaryota > Viridiplantae > Streptophyta > Magnoliopsida > Caryophyllales > Amaranthaceae > Salicornia > Salicornia ramosissima. Next base: position 38,313,322 of record OX596236.1, read on the forward strand.
AGACTTCACTTGTATATATATTTTAATTAGTTTTATTTTTTTTATTTTAATTTTTAGTTTTTATTTTTGTACATTTAGTTTCATTTCAAGTATTATGTATTTAGACCTAGTTTAATTTAGTTTAATTTTCAGTAATTTGTAATTTATTTACTTTTTAATTACACTGTAATATTTCCTTTCATTTTTATTATTTTAAAAAAAAGAAAAGAAAAAAAAATTATATATTCCGCTAAGTTGAAAACCCGTAAGGACGGGTAACTTAGTGTTGAGTGGGTGAGCGCGTGAGTGGAAAATGTAATGAGAAGCTAGGTTGAAAACCCGAAAAGGGCAACTAGGCAAAATGAGAGAAAAAGAATAGAGAGAAAACTTTGATTCCTCATTTATTTTTGATTGGTTTTGTTTCTCATTTACATTTATCATGTGACATTTTGGTCCTGTGTGGAATTGCAGGTTTTAGGATAGAAGCATAGGAGAATTTTATTCTATCTTCCTATAGCTTCTTTCTCGGAAAGTGTAAGTTTTTCTTTTTATTTACTTTTATTTTTATTTTTATTTTTAGTCGTTAGATGTAAATTTTTGTTATGGTAGTTTTAGCTTAGCGAATCGGAGCTTTGTGCATTTGTATTTAACTTAGACTTTTGGTTTTAGACATTGTATTTCTTTAACATTTAATTTACTCGAGGTCGAGTCAGGTTTAAGCGTGGGGGAATTTGATGGGTCCAAGTTATACGCTATTTTCAGAAGGATTTGTTTTCCTTTTTTAATTATTATTTAGATAGTTTCTGGATTTTAGAATCCTTTAGGTATTTACAGGGTTTAGGAATTTTGGTTCTTTTTGTACCCCTATTCCCTCGATTATTATGTATTTTTGGTTTTGGATTGGTATTGCTTCGATGATTGTCCGAGATTGCGTTTTAGAGCAAAGAAGCAGCTGAAGAGCAACGAGGCTAGGGTCCCCTCGCGAGTCGCGACCTAGCCTTGGGGTGCCTCACCAGAGCATAATAGGGTCAGTAGCAACTCGTGAGTCGCGAGTTTTGGTTGCGAGTCGCGACCCCTGAACGGTATTAAGTGTGCCAAAGATGGTGATTAGTAGTAGTATTTTTGTAATAGAATTGTAGTAGCATGATTAGCAATTTCAATGATGTATTTGCTACTAATTAGATTAATTCTTTAAGTTATTATTTGTTTTTGTAATAATTAGCATTAGTTAAAGTAGAGCTTGTAATAAGTAGCTTAAAAATGCAATTAGGTGAACTATGGAGCAAATTTGCACAAACGAATCAGTAGCAAGTCACGAGGTGCGAGACTAATTCGCGAGGTGCGAGTTCAGGGGACCCAGAGGGTCGCGAGTCGCGACCATATATAACTCACGAGTTACCCCTGCCCAGCTCCTACGTAATTCAGCTGTTGCAAGTTGGCTTGTGGGCTTTTGGTTATTGCTTGCAAGTGGGAAGAGTACCTTTGCTTGGTCATCTAAATAGCCTTGCTTGGTGTCATGCTACCTTGGTTGTAGCTTGGGTGAATCATGAGAGCTAGGTGAAGCATGCTTAGTGCAAGTGGGTGCAAGTTGATGAAGCTTGATGCAAGTACGTGCAAGTAGGCATGGACAACTTTTGCTTTGTTTAGCTTAGATCTTTTAGTTGTTTATTATTTCCCTTAGAAATATCTAGTTTACTTTCTCTATATATAGCTTGTAATGGTTATTGTAAAAATCAGATTTTGATAAACGAAAAATGGTTTGAAAACTTTGGTTTTCTTTCTTTAGTTTTTAAGTTCTGTGCTTAGAAGCTAGTATGGTTTGAAGTTCTTGGGAGTTGTCTAGCTACAAGACTTCGTTCTAGATGAATGATTAAGAGGCCGACCCTCTTAATTAGTTATCTAGGCTATTAGATTAAGAGGTCGACCCTCTTAGTCGAAGCTAGCCAAACTGATTAATGACTTCGAGAGTGATTCTCTTAGGAGTTAGTCAGATTTGATTGTTGAGTATTGAGATCGATTCTCTTAACTCAATAGTTTATTTAGCAATAGATTCAAGAGCAATTCTTCCATCTATTAGCTAAAATACCCCATTTGGAGATTAGTGATCTTTTCTCTAATCTCTAAAATATCCCTTTTATTGCTTTTGGTTTTAGTTTAATTTTAGTGTAGCTAATTACCGGCTACTGATTTTGCTATCCCTAAATTAAGAGCTAAGAGTGATTCTTTTCGTCTTAATTTAGAGATACATGATTTTTCTGAATGGAGTTTTGGAGCTTTCGTGTATTCATAGTAGTTTTAGCCTAAATTGAGTGTTAAGAGTGATTCTTTTCATTTAGTTTAGACTATACGAGTTTGTCCACAAAGTGAACTACAAAATTTTGTGTTTTTTAGCTTGTTCGTAGATGAATTCGTAAGCATAATCGACCCTGGAACGAGGTTCTTTGTTTCGATATGTTCCAGAATTCCCATAACTTAGAGGTGATCATGGACCGGGTTCGGGTCGGGCCAAATGCATAAAATGAAGGCCATTTTCGGGCCGGGTTCGGGCTCAAATCTATTGACGAAAATCTGCAAATTTAATGCGGGCTTTTCTCACTTTTTTGGGCCGGGCCTAAAAAACCAACGTCTAATTTTAAGTGTCCAAAGTCCACAATAAAAAAATCAAAAAATTGGGTCGGACCGGGCTCAAATTCAGGCCAAATTTACATTTTCAAAGCCCGCAAATAATTGGGTTAGGTCAGATAGGGCCTGCTGGTCGGGCTACTTTTGATTACGATAAACTCAATCTCAATTAACTTTCATTAAATTTTCCACAATTCCAACAATTCGTCCATTTATTCCTTATTTACAATTTTGTTTTCTTCTCAAAACTAAAAAACCGAACTTTTGAAGAAGTTGAAAGATGGATATTACTCAGATTTTAAATGGAATGGTTGTAGATGATTAATTTTTTTTCAAAACATTGAAAGAGGACATCACTTTTTAACTAAATACTCCTTCCGTCCTTATTTACTTGCACCCATTGAACAAACAACGCGTTTTTGGTGCAACTGGCCGCACCATTAAGTAATGGTGCGGCGCGCTGATAGACAATGGGTTACAAAGTTGATTTTTGTATGGGGTTACAAAGTCTTTGTAACCCCATACATATACTTTGTAAGCCCAACTTTGTAACCTCATTTAAATATTTTGTAACTCATTTAACCCTTTGTAACCCCACATAAATACTTTCTAAACCTAACAAAACTTTGTAACCCTAATTTGTAACATCACTTAAACACTTTGTAACCCCCAAAAAAACACTTTGTAACTCCAAATTAAAAATAAACTTTGTAACCCCAAAAAAAAAAACACTTTATAACTCCAAAAAAATTACTTCGTAACCCCAAAAACACTTTGTGACTCCAAAAAAATTTACTTTGTAACCCCACTTAAACCAAAAAACCATTTGTAACCTCACTTTATAACCCCAAAATATACTTTGTAACCCCACTTAAGCATTTTGTAAAAAAAAAAACTTTGTAACTCCAAAAACTTTTGTAACCCCACTATAACTCCAAAATAACACTTTGTAACCCCAAAAAATACATTGTAACCCTAGTTAAACACTTTATAACCCCACTAAAGACTTTGTAACCCCACTAAAGACTTTGTAACCCCTAAAAACAGCCACACCATTTGAAACAATGCGGCTGACCGCATGGATTGTAAACCATGCGGCCAGCCGCCACTACTACAAAAAACACCTAATACACTCTACCTTACACATCACCTTAATTAATATATGACACATAAAGCTAATGTGTCACATCTTTCTATAAAGTTGGATGCAATAGGGTTGAGAAAAATTATAAAACAACCTATTGTGTCCCTTCTAAAATAAAAGGTGACACAAAAAGTTTTCGTGTCCACTTATATATTATGTGTGATGCAATAGGGGTGTGGTTATTGTGTCACCTATAATATAACAAGAGATGCATTAGGCTATTGCATCACCGTTAACATAATATAACTTTGGTTACGTTGAAGTGATGGGAGTATTGTCTTTGTTTGATTTCTAATACAGGTTACTGTTATTACGTATAGTTCAATCCATTTTTAGGGGACATTCTGCCGAATTTTCCATAGGCATTAATTTTTTGATGGTTCATATACTCTCCTTCGTGTTGTTCCAAATTTAGAATTTCATTAGTAGAATGAATGAGTATGATTTGAGACTCATATTAATACTTTGTTACATAACAGGGCATATAGGACTCTTAGTCTCAGCCATGGGGCACGGAAAAGTCTTAAGTGGACTGCTGTTGATATAAGTTTAGTTTTTCTTTAAAATGAGATTTTTTTTAAAAAATTTTTTAGTTGAAAGTGTTACTTAAATGTTGCATGTAAAATTGTATTATAGTGTCCTCAACAACCCGGAGGAGTTGAGTGTGGTTATTATGGGATGATGTATATGCATAAAATTGTCTCCATCATATCCCAAAATGAAAGCAATTTGCAAAAGGTAATTAAACATATGCTTTAAAAAAATTATACTATATATATATATATTTTTTTTTATTTGACATTATTACTAAATTTTTATCTCTCTTCTTGTCTAATATAGGATTTCAATTTGGCGCCATATTCCCAAGCGAAAGTTGATGAAATGCGTGAAACATGGTGTAGATATTTTATTGATCAATGTGTGTAGTTTATTTTTTTTAAGTTGTAGAAAATACAATATATACAAAACTCAAAGTTTGTATTTGGAGTTTTTTTTATGAATTTGAAGAAGTTTCATTTTGGTCTATACATGTTTTTGTCTATATATATATATTATTTCTATTTATTTTATAATTTTCTATTATAAAATTTGGATTTTTGTAATATTTAAAAAAAAACCTAATGCATCGCTTAAGAATAGCTGATGCGTTAGGTCCATGAGCTATTGCATCACTTATTATTTAATAGAAGTTGATGCATAAACTTACCTAATGCATCACTTCTTTTCTACTAAATGATTGGATAGATAGGCTATTGCATCTTCCTATGTTCAAGGTGATGCATTAGCATACCTAATGCATCATCTATTATATAATACACGATGCGTTAGTGTAAAATTAAAATTGGTAAAGAGGCTATCGCATCATGCTTTTAGTTCTAGGTGATGTATAAACTACCTAATGTGTCACTTGTTATGTCCAAACTGATGCATTAGCATACCTAATGCATCATCTATTATATAATACATGATGCGTTTGTTTAAAATGAAAATTGGTAAAGAGGCTATTGCATCATGTTTTTAGTTTTAGGTGATGTATAAACTACCTAATGTGTCACCTATTGTGTACAAACTGATGCATTAGCATACCTAATGCATCATCTATTATATAATACATGATGCGTTACTTTATAATGAAAATTCGTAAAGAGGCTATCGCATCATGCTTTTAGTTTTAGGTGATGTATAAACTACCTAATGTGTCACCTGTTATGTACAAATTGATGCATTAGTGTCAAGCTATCGCATCATTTTCTTTTTCAGGCGATGCATAAACATACCTAATACATCGACTATTATATAACGTATGATGGGTTAGCTTCAAATATAAATTGCAGCATAACCTATCGCATCATGCTTTTGATTGGAAGTGATGCATTTGCCACCTATTGTGTCGCCTATTATGCGATAAATTAATGCATTAGTATCAACCTATTGCATCACTACTTACATTGGAGGTGATGCGTAAACATACCTAATGCATCACCTTAGAGGCGACACGTTAGGTATGACACCTATCGTGTCGGGCCAAAAGTGACACGATAGGCCTTTTAGAGGGGACACGATAGGTGTTTTTTGTAGTAGTGCGCATATAAGAATTTGTGTTGAACAAAATATGTGAGTGCTTTTTAGGTCAATGCGGGTGCAAATAATTAAAGACAAAAGGAGTATTATTGTGTTTATTTAAGTTTATCGTGTAATGTGAAACTGTAATGCTAAAATCATTTTTTTGTTTTAGGTCCCTATTCACAACAAATTTTTAGGTCCCCATTCACAACAAGTTTATCGTGTAAGGTCCCTCTTTGCAACATTTTTTTTGTTTTAGGTCCCTATTCACAACAAATTTTTTATAAGGTCTTTTCTTACAAAATGATTGTTTTAAAAGGTCTTTTCTGACAAATTTTCCAAGGAATATGGATGAATACCCTCCAAGGCGTGGAATCTACACTTTTTCTACTAATCTAATTCGCCCCTTATAGATCACCAGGTTACCACAAAGTGATTCGTGATATACAATAGAGAAAATTCAGACTCTAGACGATCATAAAAGTGTATCCTAAAGGACTTGTGTTTATAATATGTTTAACGAACTCACACTTAGTAAAATTAGCTAAATAAAACCAAGCGCTACAAGTTGCTTTGAGTGTATGAACTTTTCTGATTTTTCTTATACTCAACAAATGCACATGCAAGCCTATTAATAGGCTTAAGAACAAGAAGAAATGAGCTGCCAAATATGAGTAAAACCTCCATTAAAGCACCATAAAATAATAAGTAACGGTGATTAATTATGCATTAAACCTTGAAGAAGATGTCATGCACAATGTAATACCCTGGAAATTCCCAACTTGGAAATACTTAAATATTCAAAAACCCAATGCAAAAATAATATAATATCAAAGAGAAAATCCAAAGTATTACCGCCATCGTGTTCAAACGACTACGACAGTTTTCAAAGTTACACAGCGGAAGAAATTTCATAATAGTCTTTTAAAATTGGTCGAGTATTTAGACCTCAACCTTTATTGGTTTAAGCTAATAAAAATATTAAGCATCAAACCGAAATTACTATCTACTACAAATTGGAACCTTAACAGGCCCTGTAGGGGGTCGTTTCTGGCTGCCTACGTCAAGAGTTGTATTGAATGCTCGTTAACGCCGTACGTGAATACGGTCTAGTAGGAGTCGCCACGCGTGCGTTTATAAGGTCCACGGACACTGAAGAAGTATCAATGTCATGAGCAATTAACCCCATATAGGTCGTGCACCAGAGTATGGGTTCGGGGACAAGTTATGAGTCAATCGTGCATTGGGTCTGCCTGCCTGTAAGCGGTCTCTACTAGGTCTCTTTTGTAGTCGTATTGTTATTATTCTCGAATACATAGATATCTCAGTTTTATATCCTAAAAGAGCATATTACTAGGTGAGTTTGAATTATTTACAGATTAGGACTAATTTTATTATGACCACTTTGAATTAAGTCAGTGTTAAAAGTCCTAAAAATAAGAAATCAAATAAATCATAAATAAAAAAGTAATGAATAAAAAGAAAATAAAATAAAATAAATAAATATGTGTAGACTTAAGAAAACTCAATTAAAATGATGATATTGAAAAAATAATTCTTGTGCGATTTAACACTTCAATCAATTGACCGCCGTATGCGGATTAACAACTTTAATCGCCATCTTTATTACTAAATCAAAACCGAATTTTAATATATGACTCTCATGAACAACAAAATTCGATCACTACGGAATTTTATTAATTATGGCGATTATTTTTTGATATGCAATTTAATTGACAAATTCATTTCTTCATGATCGAATAAAAACACTGATGGTGGACTGTTGTTTATTTTTCAGGTAATTCTGATGATGAGGTTCTTGCTTAGCTTTGGGTTGGGCGAGCGCCGATATGTTGATTTAGTTGTATTCTCGTTATTTTGTGACTTTGGATAGTATAGATTTGTAGCAGTGATTTGTATACATTTGTTTTAGACTCTGACATGTGGTTGGAGTTACTTTTATTAAGTAATGATAGTTTGACTTTTGGTTTAGTATTGTACAAACTTGTGGGTATTTGTACTTTTGGGTTATAATAATAATATCTTGAGGTTTTGTTTTAATTTTTAAGTATTTGAGTTGTTAGTTATGACTATTCGACTCGTCGGTTTCTTCCGCGCCGATTTAAGCGAGTCGGGTCGTCACAGTTGGTATCAGAGCCGAATAGGTTTTAAGTGAAGTTTTAGGATTTGAGTTAAACCCGGGAGTTGAGAGCTTTACTATTCCCGAGTGATTAAACCAAATTCTGGGTTAAGTAAAGGGAGAAGAGTTGGGTAGAAAGACCGGGATAAGATCTTTTCTATTTTCTTTTTCTTTCTTTATTTTGTATACTTGACTGTGGTGGGGTATATGACTGACATTGTATTCTTGTTATGTCTTTTGTTGTGATGCGTTGCAGCATGTCTACACCTCGCCGGTTGAGTACTGGGAGACAGAGGTTGCGGGCACTCGAGGAGGCGATCCTTACGTTGGCGCACCATAGTCGTCATACGCCGAGTACGCAGTCGACGTTCGATCGTATCGCACGTCATCGACCTCCGACTTACGACGGGGTTGCCGACCCCACTACTTTGGAGAGCTGGATCTGCGAGATGGGGAAGCTCTTCGACGCGACGTTTTGTCCCGAGCACGAGAAGGTGCAGATCGCCGCATATTACTTACGTGGAGAGGCCGATAACTGGTGGACGTTAGCTAAGGACGCGTACTTGCCATTGCATTCGATGTCGTGGACCGAGTTCGTCGATAAGGTCCAGGAGCGTTTCTACCCCGACGAGTTGCGGTGGCAGAAACAGGAGGAGTTTCTTACTCTTACACAGGGTAAGATGACTGTTCAGGCGTACAACGATAGATTTACGGAGTTTTCGAGGTTCGCTACGTCTGTGGTTCCGTCGGAGAAGGATCGGGTCAAGCGCTACATCAAAAAGCTAGATCCGAGGATTCGCGTTCACGTGATCAGTAGTGGAGCGACGACGTTTCAGCAGGCCTACGAGATAGCACTCGAGATTCAGGCATCGACGGCTGAGGAGGATTCGAGCAAGAAGAGAGCTCCGGTTCCGACGACGACAGCTTCATTTAAGAAGCCCCGATTCAGCGCACCTAGCAGTACCCCTCCGACCACGAGTTCGCATAAGGGTTTCGATGGCTCGAAGTGCAGAGGATGCGGCCGAGACTTCCATCCAGGGAAGCGGTGTGATGGTTCGCCCATAGCGTGTTATCTATGCAGGAAGGAAGGCCATAAGGCGTCAGCATGCCCCAAGAGGAAGCCAGACACTGAGATTAAGCAGCTTCCGGCAACGACGAAGACTCCGGTGAAGAACCGAGTCTACTGTATGACCTAGGCGGAGGCCGAGGTTCAGCCTGACGTCGTATCAGGTAGATTTCTTGTTTCTTGTGTGTTAGCCTTAGTTTTGTTTGATTCTGGTGCTACTGTCTCTTTTGTGGCTTGTAGTTTTGCCTCGAGGTCTAATCTTCGTGGCAGCCTTCCGGTTAGTTCAGTTATTACTCTCCCTTCCAGAGAAGATTTTGTTTGTCAGCACGAGTTCCGAGGAGTGCCTATCGTGATAGCTGGGGAGCAAGCGACGGCTGATCTGAAGGAGTTCCCGCTGATGGAGTTCGACGTCATACTTGGTATGGACTGGCTGTCGAGGTATCGAGCGATCATTCGTTGCCGAGATCAGTCAGTGACATTCCGAGGACTTCAGGGCAACCGAGTTACCTACTCTGGGTTCGTCCTTAAGAAAGGAGTAAAGGTAATCTTTGCCTTGAAAATGAGAAAGCATCGCCAGAAGGGCGATATGGTGTAGCTATGTCAGGTACGGGACTTGACTGAGGAGCATCTGATGGACGATATACCTGTAGCGAGGGATTTCAGAGACGTATTTCCTGATGAGCTACCAGGAGTTCCACCTGTCGAGTTTCATATCGACTTAGTACCCGGGACAGCGCCGATTTCGAAGGCACCGTACCGGATGGCACCATCTGAGTTGCTAGAGTTAAAAACGCAACTCCAGGATTTGATCGATAAGGGCTTCATTAGGCCAAGCGTTTCTCTATGGGGAGCAACTGTGCTCTTCGTGAAGAAGAAAGATGGTAGTATGCGCCTGTGCATAGACTACCGAGAATTGAATCGGGTAACTATCAAGAATAAGTACCCGTTGCCTAGGATTGAGGACCTGTTCGATCAATTGCGAGGAGCAGGAGTGTTTTTGAAGATAGATCTTCGATCTGGATATCATCAGATTCCAGTCAAGAAAGAAGACATTCCGAAAACTGCTTTTCGTACTCGATACGGCCACTACGAGTTCGAGGTGATGCCCTTTGGCCTCACTAATGCGCCAGCCGTGTTCATGGACCAGATGAACCGGACGTGTCACCACTTACTCGATAAATGTGTCGTAGTATTTATACACGATATCTTAGTCTATTCGAGAGATGATTCCGAGCATATGGAACATCTCCGGATGGTACTTGAGATATTGCGTAGTCATAAGTGGTTGGCGAAACTCTCCAAGTGTGAGTTCTGGCTTCGCGAAGTAGCATTTCAGGGTCACGTGATTAGTAAGGACGACATTAAGGTAGACCCGGCTAAGATTAAAGCCGTAGTTGACTGGAGTAGCCCGAGAAACGTGGCGCAGATTTGTAGTTTTCTGGGATTGGCCGGATACTATCGACGATTCGTCCAGGACTTCTCCAAAATTGCTAGGCCAATGACTAGTCTCCTACAGAAGGAGGTCCGATTCGTTTGGACGGAGGCTTGCGAGCAAGCGTTTCAGCAGTTGAAACATAGATTAGTCTCTGCTCCTATTCTTACCCTTCCGAACAATGAGGAAGAATTCGAGGTCTATAGTGATGCTTCGAAGAGTGGCCTAGGATGTGTGCTCATGCAAGGCGGGAAAGTCATCGCTTACGCATCGAGACAATTGAAGGTGCACGAGCGTAACTATCCTACGCATGACTTAGAGTTAGCGGATGTAAATCTGGAGGCACTATCTCTATGGCGGTTCGTGTAGAGTATTCACGGATCACAAGAGCCTCAAGTACATCTTTACTCAGGAAGACCTCAATATGAGGCAGAGACGATGGCTTGAGCTGATTAAGGACTACGACCTGACGGTTAACTATTGCGAGGGCAAGGCGAACTTGGTCGCAGATGCACTGAGTCGTAAGCATCGCTTGAGCTTCAGTAGAAGCCGTAGTTCCGTCAGACTTCGTCTGACTTCTATGAGTGCCGAACCTAATTTAATTCAGGAATTGCTCGAGGGTCAGCAGAACAACCCACAGTTAGCTAGGATTCGAGAGGCTCTGCGGCAAGGCAAAGCCGTAGGTTTCGAGATCCCTTCCGATGGTAGTCTGCGATTCCGAGGGAGGTGGTGTGTACCAGACTGTTCGGATCTTAGGAACAGAATCATGTTTGAGGCACATAACTCGCCCTACTCTGTTCATCCTGGAGGTAACAAGTTATACCAAGACCTCAAGGGCCAATTCTGGTGGCCTAAGATGAATAGGGACGTAGCAGAGTTCGTAACTCGATGATTAGTCTGTCAGAAGGTTAAAATCGAGCATCAGAGACCAGGAGGTCTGTTGCAGCCACTACCTATTCCGACCTGGAAATTTGAGTCGGTATCTATGGACTTCGTGGTTAGCTTACCCACCTATAATGGCTTGAATGCTATTTGGGTCATAGTGGATAGGTTGACTAAGGTCGCTAGATTCATTCCGATGAAGATGACCAGGTCTATGGAGCGTCTAGTGGAGGTGTATACTCAGGATATTATCCGGATTCACGGAGTTCCGAGGGAGATTGTTTCTGATCGGGATCCGAGATTTCTGTCTCGTTTTTGGAAATCAGTTCAGGAAGCCTTTAGGACGAAGCTGAAGTTGAGCACCGCTTTTCATGCAGCAACTGATGGTCAGACTGAGAGGACCATCTAGACTTTGGAGGATATGCTTCGAGCATGTACTCTGGAGTACCATCAGCCTTGGGTACGTATGCTCTGCTTGATAGAGTTTTCCTATAACAATAGCTATCACTCCGGCATCGAGATGGCTCCGTACGAGGCCCTGTATGGCAGGAAATGTCGGAGTCCTATATGTTGGAATGATATTAGTGATTCTGTGGCTTTAGGACCTGAGATGGTACGCGATACTATCGAGAAGGTTCGAGTCATCCGGTCTAAGATGCAGGCCGCTCAGAGTCGTCAGAAATCCTACGCCGATAATCGACGTAGACCGCTGGCTTTCGAGGTAGGTGACAAAGTCTTGCTTAAGGTTTCACCATTCAAGGGAGTGGCACGCTTCGGTCAGAAGGGGAAACTCCGACCGAAATATGTGGGACCTTACGAGATACTGGAACGAGTTGGGGAGGTGGCATACCGATTGGCTTTACCACCTAGTTTATCTAGTGTGCATGACGTATTCCATGTTTCCCAGCTAAGGAAATATGTACATGATCCTAACCACATTATTTTCTTTCCAATTTATAATTAATTAGATAATCCCATATCCATTTATCTAATTGATATTATCTTGAATTAAAAATCCTATTTTTTTAATCTATTTTTTACCAAGCCTTACCTATATACTCCTTTCCCCTATTTCCTCTCTTAATTCACGGCCCCCCTCCTATTATTCTTTTTATTTATTTTTCTTTTGGTTCTTTATAATTAAATAGGGAACAATACTCATAACCATTCTATCTAACTTCAAAAAAAAAAAAAACTCAAAAGAAAACTCTCAAAAGAACCTTAAAACTTTCCTAGTGGTCGTGTATTTTTCGAGTACCCAAGGAGCAATTTTTCTTGATTTTCTTCCTAATCTAGGTAACTGGACTATCCTTCTTAAATCTGGTATAGTTTTCCATATAGTTAATTAGGATTAAAGCAGGGAAATTGATAGAAATAGTATCATGATAGGTTAGAATATTTCGAACCATATGATGAAACTTTCTATGTTATTTTCTTGATATTTTATGTAATCTTTATGAATCTTTAATTGTTTTAATTAATTCTATGCATGAATAATTCATTTAATTATATAATTATATTGAATAATTGCATGATAATTTGTTGAATCTTGTTCTTGGATTTTCGAGTGATTGTCGAGTTTCATAAAATAATTTTGATGACAATTTCATGATATTTTCTTGAATTAAATTGATGATCTTGATTATTTAATTGTTTAATTAAAGTCTTAAATTAAAATTGTTATTCTTGTTCTTGTTATAGATATATGTCGAGTGGCCTTATGATCAAGAGGAAAAAAAATCTAATTTTTCTTGATGAATCTTGTTATAATTCTTGAATTGTTAGTAATCTTGGTTTTAATCTTTAATTTAATCATGATATTATTAAGTCTTGAAAATTAATCTTGATATTATTACTTAGCCAAAAAGCCGTGCATCATGTGTATGAAAACGCATTGATTTTGATGTTGTTTTAGTCCAATTTTGATGATTTAATGTTTAAAGCATGATTTTATTTCTTTTTATTAAGTTTATATGATTAGTTATTAATGATTGTATTTAATTAATTTAAAGTGTCAATTTTGGTTATTTTTGTCCATGAATGTCGAGTGGCTCAAAGGTGAAAAAGAGGATTTTTATCATGTTTTAAGCAATATTAATTGATGATTGATAGTTTATATGATTAATTGTTTATTTAATTGATTTATTAAATTGTTTATATAATTATTTAAGGAATTGATTTAATTATTGTTCTATTTTTGAAAATGTCGAGTGGTACATAAAAGGTTATGATCAATTTTTAATTTAATTTTTGGCTTATAATAATTTAGTTGGTAATTTTAGGAATTAATATAATTAATGCAATAAAAGAACTAGTAAAGATAAGTTACAATATGAAAGAAAGGAATAATATGACGATAAGGATAAGTTATAATAAGATAAGAAGTATTGGTCTCACGATGGTCATGTCGATAAGATAAGATAAGAAACGTACGCCTGTTTGGTGATATACGGGTCACCAGATTAGGTTAAGTCGAAGCCAATGCCCTACTGCGGTCTCTGGGCAGTTCTGAATCTTAAGATATGTAGTCGTTTAAGTAACGTAGTAGTACACGGGCTACTATTTAGGAGTTATGGCCATAGCTTAGGCTTAGTTCTTGCAAATGAGAGCTACGGGTAGAATACACGGGTTCTTCCCGCGCGCATTTTAGGAAAGTTGGGATGTACACGGGCATCCTTACGAGCTATAATGATCGGTCCATAAAGTTAAGAAAATGGTTAAAAGAAGGGTTTAGGGTAATAATATGATAAGATAAGTATTATACGGGTTGGATATGCTAATGTATATGTCAACGTATTTATATGTATGTTATCTATGAATTGTATAAGTATATTATGTTAAGTCTTCCGCTGCGTACGTCTGATAAGTATGTAATTAAGTATGTATTTATGTATGTAATTATGTATGTATATATGTATATATATGTAGGTATCCCTATACGTATTTCACAGGTATTTCTATACGTATTTGTACGTATTCCTTACGTATTCTATAAGTATTTTTATACGTATTTCGTATTTATTTTTATACGTATTTCGTATGTATTTTTATACGTATTTCGTATGTATTTTTACACGTATTATCATGTATTTTTGTATGATTTTCTTGGTTAATTCTATGATATTATATGGTTAATGGTCCCGCATTTAAGCGGGACAGCCTAGTTACTCGCCACTGACGGTGGACCCTCCCATTTCAGGTGATGATGCAGACGCATAAATGGGATTACGTTTGGTTCGGGTTTTGTGCTTTGTTGAGTTTTATAGAGAAAACCCGGAGTCTATCTTATGCTATTTTATTTCTTTATTATTTAGTTCTGCCCAGCTTGTTGGGAAAGACAGTTTAAGTTATGTTTTGGATTTATTTAAGGACTCTTGAGACTCTTTATTTAATTATTAGTTAATAAATGGAATAATTAACTTTAATATTAATAATGTTATTTAAATTTTGTTTTGTAATGATCCATTTGTCGATTTCCTTCGTAAATTGACAGCCTATAAAAGTCGGGTCGTTACAGTTGGTACCAGAGCATAGGTTAAGACCCTAAAGTTACTTCTCCATAAGTAGCTTGAAAGATGAGCGCTTTATGAATCACGAGTGAAACATAGCCTAAAATGGAAAACCTAAGTGAGTGAAGCCATGGGTAGAAACCTGGGATAAGATATTTTATCGTTTTTTTCCGCGTTTCTTGACGTTAGTATGTGCTTGTGTTCTTAATAACTTGAATTGTTGTTTTGTAGCATGTCGACTCCAGAACGCAATTCTCGCTTCAGACGTCGAGCTTTGGAGGATGCTATCCTCACTTTAGCTCAGAAGAGTGTTCAACCTCAAAGCAGTCAGTCATCTTTCGATCGGGTTGCACGACTCCGACCGCCGGTCTATGATGGGGCAGCAAACCCGACCGTTCTCGAGAACTGGATTCGAGAAATGCAAAAGTTGTTTGATGCCCTTGTATGTTCTGAGCGGGAAAGAGTTCCGATGGCGTCCTATTATCTAAGGGGCGAAGCTGACAACTGGTGGAGTACATTACGGGCCAATCCCGAAACAGAACTAGTGCTGAACTGGGAGGACTTCACCGAGAAGATGCAGGAACGGTTTTACCCTGATGAGCTGAGATGGCAAAAGCAAGAAGAATTCCTCACGCTCACCCAAGGCAGCATGTCCGTTCAAGCTTACTGCAGTCATTCCTTCTGAAGCTGAAAGAGTCAAGCGGTACATAAAGAAGATGGACCCTCGCATTCGGGTTCATGTGATCAGTAGCAGAGTGATGAACTTCCAGATGGCGTACGAGGTAGCTCTAGAAATTCCAGCGTCGGTCTCCGATGAAGAAACAACTAAGAAAAGGGTGCCTGCGGTTCGTACTCCAGCACCAGCAAAGAAGTCTCGGTACGAGCCTACTTCGAAACCTCGGCAGAGTGCTCGACCAGCTTCGAGTCAGGGCCCGAGGATCTGTCAAGGCTTCAAGAAAGATTATCACCCGGGCAAGAGATGTGATGGGTCGCCGATTGTGTGCTTTGATTGTGGTCCAAGAAGGTCACAAGTCTGTGTTATGTCCTAAGAAACGTCCAGCAACAACAACTAGCCTAGCACCGGTGAAGAACAAGATCTTCTACATGACTCAGGAGGAGGCAGATGCTCAGCCAGATGTGGTCACTAATACCTTCCTTGTCCATGATATTGATGCTTATGTTTTTTTTGATACGGGTGCTACTGTGTCTTTTGTTGTGAAAGCTAACCTGACCGGAGAACCACCGGTCAAATCTGTGATAACTCTCCCTTCTGGAGAGGTTTTTTCTTGTCATCGGGAACACAAAGTGTTCCCATTTTAATCTCGGGAGTACTGTTTGAAGCTGATTTGAAGGAATTTCCGATGATCGAGTTCGATGTGATCTTGGGGATGGATTGGTTGGCCAAGTATCAAGCAGCCTTTCGATGTCAAGATCACGCCGTCACTTTACGTGGTCCCAACGCAAAAAGGGTAACCCATGCATGTTGGGAAGCCCATGAGTAAAGGTGTGAAGATAGTGTCGGCAATGAAGATGCGCAATCTGCAGCGCAAAGGCGAGTCGGTATACTTATGTCAAGTCAAAGACATGACCAACGAAGAGCAATTAGAAGCCATTCCAGTGGTTCGTGAGTATGCAGACGTGTTGCCAGGGATACCACCGGAACGAGAAGTGGAATTCAACATCGATTTGGTGCCCGGAACAACTCTAATTTCGAAGGCTCCATATCGTATGGCCCCTGCAGAGCTGAAGGAGTTGAAAACCCAGTTGCAGGATTTGATTGACAAGGGTTTCATAAGGCCCAGTGTGTCTCCTTGGGGTGCTCCGGTATTGTTCGTCAAGAAGAAAGACGGCAGCATGCAGTTATGTATCGATTACCGAGAAATCAACAAGGTGACGATCAACAACAAATATCCTTTGCCCAGGATTGAAGATTTATTTGATCAGTTGAAGGGAGCCAGTGTGTTCTCCAAAATTGATCTCAGATCAGGGTATCATCAGATTCCAGTGAAGCCGAAAGATATACCGAAGACCGCTTTCCACACTAGATATGGGCACTATGAGTTTGAGGTAATGTCGTTCGGTTTGACTAATGCTCCTGCTGTTTTCATGGATCAGATGAACCAGACGTTTCATCATCTCTTGGATGTGTGTGTGGTGGTGTTCATAGACTATATTCTCATATATTCGAAGAGTGAACAAGATAACTGTAACGACCCGACTTTTTAGAACTGTCGATTTACGAAGGAAATTGACAAATGGATCATTACTAAGCATAAACGTAACAAAAATAACATATTCTAAATACAATTGATCTTTTATTAATTAAAGTAATAACTACTAGTCTCAAAATCCAAAAGTAAACTCTAAAGTACATATTGAAATGTTGTTTAATCCCAACAAGCCAGGATAAATACTTAACAAATAAATAGAAAAACATAAATAGACTCTAGGTTCACTAAGCTAATCTCATCACATCTCACAACCCGATCCATACGAGCCCACTTATGCGTCTGCATCATCACCTGAAATGGGGGGGGTCCACCGTCAGTGGCGAGTAACTAGGCTATCCCGCTTAAATGAGGGACCGCTAACCACACAATAGCATATAATCGTTCATGAAAACCATACATAACATATAACATTACGTACAAAAATGCATACAGGATACGTATAAAAATACGTATACCTTTCGTATGAAAATACCTGCAAAATACAGTTAGAGTACATACAAAATACGTATACAATACAGGCACAAAATACGTTCACCATACAAATACATATACGTATACATACATACCCGAATACCTACAACGTACAAATACAGATGTACACAGCGGAAGACTTATACATATCATTTTATACATCCCATTCCATTCTTATCTTATTGTAAATGACTTCATGAAATACATAGATTATCATAACTTAGCTAATTTTATATATCATGTCATATCTTAGTATCATATCTTCTTATCATAACTTATCATAACTTGTCATATTATCTTAACTTCTTGGTGGACCGGTCTTTATAGCTCGTAGTGAACCTTTGCGTCCACAACTTTCCTAAAACATGCCGGGGTGAACCTTTGCGTCCCACCCGTAGCCCTCCTTTGCGAGAACTAAGCCTAAGCTATGGCCATAACCCCTAAATAGTCCTCCTTTGCGAGAACCACCTAGACGACTACATATCCTAGAATCAAGAACTGCGCAGATACCGCAGTCTGGCAGTGGCAACGACTTAACCCGATTAATGACCTTTGCGTCATCGCAGGGGCGTCCTTAATACTTATTAACCCGATTAATGACCTTTGCATCATCGCAGGGGCGTCCTTAACTTATTATCTTTCTTGTACTTGGAAGTACTAGGTGACCGTAATCGGAAATGAAATGTTCGAAATCCCAGGAAAGAGAGGTGCTGCACGTATGTTGGCCACCTTAAATACCAAGTCTTTCCTAGCCAGAGATCGAAACAAGTCAATATCCTTTTACTCTGTTTCCTTTCCTTCCCTATTATTATTTTATTATACTTTCCTTCTTATTGCAACTTATCCACTTCTTTAATGACTAAGAAAATAATAATAATAATAATAATTTACCCTTTTGTTATATTATTACTTTCCTTCATATTGTCACTTATCCCTGATAATTCCTTTACTTATAATAATTATAATAATTCCTAAAATTACTTTCTAGTATTATTATAAGTCAAAAATCAAACTTAAATTGATCAAAACAAAATAGGACCATTCGACATAAATAAATAATTACATAAAAATTAAATAGGTTCATAAATTCAACACATAATTAATTAAATAAATTAGATAGAACAACAATTAACAACATAAATTACTTCAAACATGCTAATAATACTACTTCTCAAAATTCATGGCACTCGACATTTTTGGGGATTATTTACTAAAATTAATCAATTAAACAAAATAATTGCAAACAACAATAATTAATTAAATTAGCTAAACAATAATTAAAAAATATACTTCAACATAGAATCATCAAGATTAGCAAGAACAAGATCAAGAAAATCATGTTTAACATACATCATACACTCGGAAATATGGCATATTAAAATTATCAAGATTAAATCCAAGAATTCAATAATAACATGTTTTAATAATTTAATCACACTATTTTACACAATCTGATTTTAAAGAATTAAATTAAGAACCACCATTAAAAGGTCTAGAATAATCTGGAAATTTTGATGGAAGCTAGATGTAGGTTCAAAGTTTAACTTGCATAAATTTCGTTCAAAAATAACGTCATTTACTATTTTTAAGGGATTTTATAACTAACAAATCAGATTAGGCTAAATTCAGTTTCAGATTTTTCTACCATAGAAAACGATCTTTAAAAATTACTAAAATTTAAAAAAAGATTTAAAACACTATTACTAACTTCCACCTAAAATTTCGTAGCCATCATAATTGATTAATTGTCTTGAATAATTCGTAAACTAAATCTGGACAGTTTTACCGATTTGAAAGATTAAATTATTATAAGCAAGAAAAAGACGAATTTTGTCACGAAATAAATCATGGTTCATAATAAAACAGTAAAGAAACTCCCACCAAAAATTCATCAAGAAATAACAATATTTGATTAAGAAATAAATTCATACAAATAATTATTAAACAATTAAAGATTCCAAGAAACTACATAAAAGGATCAAGAAAATTTCATAATAATTCATCACATGGTTTGAAATTCATAACCTTAACATGATACTAATTCCTTTAATTTCTTAATCGTTTTCATGATTTAATCCTAATTAACTATGTAATTAACTAACCCAAATCTAAGAGGAAAAGTCTAGTTACCTTAAATCGCTAAAATTCCCAAGAAAATCACCCTTTGGTGATTGAAGACTCACGGCCAAAAGAGAAAAAAAGAAAGAAAGTTTTTGGAGCTTTTAAAATTAAGTAAAGAATACAATTGTTATTCTCTACTTAAATAGAACAAATAAAAAAAAAAAAACAATAACAAATAAAAGGGAGGGGGGCCGTGAGAGTTGAGAGAAAATAGGGAATAGGAGAAAAAGTGGGTGGACTTAGTTTAGAGGAAGACTAAGTTTAAAAATTTGAAGATTAATTAATTTATTATTAATTAAACAAAGATAATTATTTAATTAACAACAAATCAAAAATGAAAAATAATTGTTGGCCAAAATATAAAGAGAGGGCCGGCCAACCTAGAGGAAATTGGGTCATAGGCCCAATTTCAGGATAAGATGATGGAATAAAAATTAGAACAATCCAAATAAATGGGCCTTTTGGACTTGGAATAAATAAAATAATATTAATAACCGCGAAATTTTCTGGCCCTAAATTTCGGGGTATTACAATCACACTCAACATTTACATATGGTGTTAGGTATCTTGCGAGCCAAGAAGTGGTTTGCAAAGTTGTCTAAGTACGAGTTTTGGCTCAAGGAAGTAGCCTTTGTAGGGCATGTGATCAATGCGGACGGTGTCCAGGTAGATCTAGCCAAGGTAAAGGCGATAGTGGAATGGCACAGTCCTAAGAACGTGGCCGAGATCCGAAGTTTTCTTGGCCTAGCAGGTAATTTAAAGCATTTGAGAAAGCTGAATTAGCTATACATGCATGGATATTTACCTGTGAAATTTCTGTATCAGGTTACTATCAGAGATTTGTGAAAGACTTCTCCAAGGTAGCAGCACCAATGACCAAATTGCTACACAAGGACTGCAAGTTTGTGTGGACCGATCAGTGTGAAAAAGCATTCCAGACCCTCAAACAGAGTCTAGTATCTGCACCAGTTCTTGCTCAACCAAATGAAGGTGTGGGATATGAAGTCTACAACGATGCGTCTAAGAAGAGTCTAGGTTGTGCTCTGATGCAAGAAGGCAAGGTGATTGCATATGCTTCGAGGCAACTCAAAGTTCATGAGCAGAACTACCCTACTCACGACTTAGAGTTGGCGGCTGTAGTGTTCACTCTGAAGATTTGGCGACATTATCTTTATGGAGCTACTTGCAAGCTGTTCACCGATCATAAGAGCTTGAGGTACATCTTCACTCAGAAGGAGCTCAACATGAGGCAGCGATGGTGGCTCGAGTTGATCAAGGATTATGACCTCTCAATTGACTATTGTGAAGGAAAGGCCAACAGGGTGGCAGATGCCCTTAGTCGTAAGGATCGCCATTCACTTATAGGATGGCGGTTGTAGCTAAGGAAATCTGTGCTGATCTTCGCAGGATGGAGATTGAGATGGTGATGCCAGGTAGTACGCGAGTTTATCTGAATGCCATGAGTGTTGAACCCAGCTTGTACCAGAAGTTACGGGAGAGTCAGAAAGAAGACCCGCAGCTCGAGAAGATTCGTGAAGCCAAACTTCAAGGCAAAGCAGAAGACTTCACGATTGATTCAGACGGCGGTATGAAATTCCGCAACAGGTAATGGAGTTAAAAGTTATCGTTAGACTATTTTCGCCTAATGGATACTAAATTTTACTCTGCAACAGGTGGTGTGTGCCCTAGAATTCGAGACTGAGAAATCGAATCATGGAAGAAGCTCACAATACCCCCTATTCGGTGCATCCAGGTGGTGGGAAGCTCTATAAGGACCTAAAGGAATATTTTTGGTGGCCGAGGATGAAGCAGGAAGTCGCAGACTTCGTTGCGCGGTGTCTCACCTGCCAGAAGGTTAAGATTGAGCACTAAAGACCAGGTGGACTGTTGAAGCCATTGCCAATACCCACATGGAAGATTGATTCCATATCCATGGATTTTGTAGTAGGCCTACCAGCGACATCTACGGGTTTGGATACTGTTTGGGTAATCGTGGACCGTTTTTGACTAAAGTCGCCCGATTCATTCCAATTAAGGTAACTTGGTCGATGGAGAAGATGGCGGAAGCTTACTCGAGGGAGATCATACGGTTGCATGGTCTACCTAAGATATCGTGTCCGACCGAGATCCCCGATTTTTGTCACGGTTCTGGAAGTCTTTGCAAGAGGCTTTTGGGACTAAGCTTAATTTGAGTACATCATTTCACACAGCCACAGATGGGCAGAAGGAATGGACCATCCAGACACTAGAAGATATGCTACGGGCTTGTGCCTTACATTTCCAGCAGACTTGGGTTAAATCATTGAGCTTGGTGGAATTTTCGTACAACAACAGCTATCACGCTAGTATTAAGATGGCTCCTTATGAGGCGTTGTATGGGCACAAGTGTCGCAGCCCTGCTTGTTGGAGCGACATCAGCGATGCTTTGGTGATTGGTCCTAATCATATCAGGGACATGGTGGAGCAGGTCAAGATCATCAGGGCAAGGTTCCAGGCAGCTCAGAGTCGACAGAAGTCGTATGCTGATCGTCGACGAAAACCGTTGGAGTTTCAGTTGGGTGATAAGGTTCTGCTGAAGGTGTCTCCGATGAAGGGTGTAATTCGGTTTGGCCAGAAGGGTAAGCTTAGACCCAAGTATGTAGGGCCATATGAGATTCTAGAACGGGTCAGAGAGGTTGCTTATCGATTGTCGTTACCTCCGGATCTATCGAAGGTTCACGATGTATTTCATGTATCCCAGCTACGGAAATACGTGAATGACCCTTCTCACATTATTCTGGTGGAATCGTCAGGGATCTAGCCGAACTTGACCTTTGAAGAGAAGCCAATGCAGATTTTGGATCGCCAGGATCGGATGTTGCGGCGTAAGGTAGTGCCTTTGGTTAAGGTACTCTAGCATAGTCAGAAGTTCGAAGAGGCTACTTGGGAGACGGAAGCTTCGATGAGGGATAAGTATCCCGAGCTGTTCGAAGCAGGTATGCGGCTGTTTTGGTCGTTTTTGTTTTGGTTTATGTTTTTAATTGTTTTATGCATGTATGTGTTATTTGAGCTTCTTTAAGTAAATTTCGAGGTCGAAATTTATTTAAGGAGGGGTGACTGTAATAACCCGAAAGTTTGGGCCAGAAAATTTCGTGGTTAATTATTGTTATTTCACTAATCTAAGTCCAAAGGGCCCAATTATTTGGACTTTTAATTTTAATTCTTTTCCTTATCTTGCATTTGGGCCTAAGGACCCATCATTACCTTCCCTTGGCCGGCCCTCCATAATAAGGCCAAGGATTATTTTCTTTCCAATTTATAATTAATTAGATAATCCCATATCCATTTATCTAATTGATATTATCTTGAATTAAAAATCCTATTTTTTTTATCTATTTTTTACCAAGCCTTACCTAGATACTCCTTTACCCTATTTCCTCTCTTAATTCATGGCCCCCCTCCTATTATTCTTTTTATTTATTTTTCTTTTGGTTCTTTATAATTAAATAGGGAACAATACTCAACCATTCTATCTAACTTCCAAAAAAAAAAAAAAAACTCAAAAGAAAACTCTCAAAAGAACCTTAAAACTTTCCTAGTGGCCGTGTATTTTTCGAGTACCCAAGGAGCAATTTTTCTTGATTTTCTTCCTAATCCAGGTAACTGGACTATCCTTCTTAAAAATATAGTATATTTTTCCATATAGTTAATTAGGATTAAAGCAGGGAAATTGATAGAATTAGTATCATGATAGGTTAGAATATTTCGAACCATATGATGTAACTTTCTATGTTATTTTCTTGATATTTTATGTAATCCTTATGAATCTTTAATTGTTTTAATTAATTCTATGCATGAATAATTCATTTAATTGTATGATTATATTGAATAATTGCATGATAATTTGTTGAATCTTGTTCTTGGATTTTCGAGTGATTGTCGAGTTTCATAAAATAATTTTGATGACAATTCCATGATATTTTCTTGAATTAAATTGATGATCTTGATTATTTAATTGTTTAATTAAAGTCTTAAATTAAAATTGTTATTTTTGTTCTTGTTATGGATATATGTCGAGTGGCCTTATGATCAAGCGGAATAAAAATCTAATTTTTCTTGATGAATCTTGTTATAATTCTTGAATTGTTAGTAATCTTGGATTTAATCTTTAATTTAATCATGATATTATTAAGTCTTGAAAATTAATCTTGATATTATTACTTAGCCAAAAAGCCATGCATCATGTGTATGAAAAAACATTGATTTTGATCTTGTTTTAGTCCAATTTTGATGATTTAATGTTTAAAGCATGATTTTATTTCTTATTATTAAGTTTATATGATTAGTTGTTGATGATTGTATTTAATTTAAAGTGTCAATTTTGGTTATTTTTGTCCATGAATGTCGAGTGGCTCAAAGGTGAAAAAGAGGATTTTTATCATGTTTTAGGCAATATTAATTGATGATTGATAGTTTATATGATTAATTGTTTATTTAATTGATTTATTAAATTGTTTATATAATTATTTAAGGAATTGATTTAATTATTGTTCTATTGTTGAAAATGTCGAGTGGTACATAAAAGGTTATGATCAATTTTTAATTTAATTTTTGGCTTATAATAATTTAGTTGGTAATTTTAGGAATTAATATAATTAAAGGAATAGAAGAACTAGTAATGATAAGTTACTGTAATACCCCGAAATTTCGGGATATTTTAAATTTTCATAATTAATTAAATATATAATTAATTAACTATTTAATTGATTATTATTTAATTAATTATTGATTAAATGTGTAGCAATCTAATTATTTTACCCTGGCCCGAACTTTAATTCTATCTTGCTAAAACCCGGGCCCAATTATTTTCCTTAGTCCATGTTCCACGGCCCCCTTTTATATTTTCTTTAAATTAATTTCTTTTCTTTTAATCAATATTATTATTAAGCCTTATCTATTTTTAACTAAGCCTAAAACCCTAGTCTGTGTTTACCTATTCTTCTTGCTTGATTTTAGGAAAACACCAACCCCTTTTACTTCCCATACCTCACGGCCCCCCTCATTCTTTTCCCTTTAATTATTTTATTTATCTTGTTTAACTAATTCTATTAATTGTTATATCTGTTTGACCCTTTCCTAAAAACCCTATTTTTATTCCAACCCTTCCTATTCTTGCTCCTAGATTTTAGGAAGTCAAAACCCTCCCTATTATAACTCAAAATACACGGCTAACAAGAAGACAACAACAAAAAATGTTTAAATATATTTCCTTCCAAGATCAATCATTAATTGATCCCTAAACCTTTCATATTGTTCCAACCCTCAAAGATTGATCAAGAACCTTAAAGAAACCCAAAGAACCGTGAACCTTGGTGTTATTCGAACCTCTCTTTTCCTTCAAAGGTAATTAGATTTGCTTTACTTAATCAATAGGATAGATTAGCAATATAATTGTTAGAATAGGTTTAATCATGTTTGGAATAGGTTTAGAATTGCTTAGAATTATGTAGAATATAATTTGAATTAATTATTTTTACATGCTATAAGATGTCGAGTGGCCTAGGTATTAATCAAGGATTATTTGACAAGTTTAAATCATGTTCTTGCCATGTTTTATGATTAATTTATGATTCTTGCTAATTTAAAATTGATGAATTAATTATTGAATTATTTTGAGTATTTATTATATATATGCCGCGTAAATGCTAGGTTGTTCAAAATGCTTCTTTGGATAAAAATGTGATTTTTATGTTACAATCTTGATCTTTAGTTAATCTTTGATGAAAATCTTGAATATAATCTTTAACGTGATCATGTTTGTGTTGAATCTTGAATTTGATCTTGATGTTGTTTTGTACTCTTAAAAAACCGTGTGTTTAAAGTAAATTAAAACATTGATTTTGTTCTTGTTTTGGTACAAGTTTGATGATTTATTGATTAAAGTATTATTACATGATTTATTATTATGTTTATGTGATTAAATATGGTTGATTGTATTTAATTAATTGAAAGGTAAATTTTGGCAAATATGGGCATGAATGCCAAAGAGGTGATGAATGATAAAAATGAGATTTTTACTTTGTTTTTAGCATTATTAGTTGTTGAATGTTAGTTTATATGATTATTTGTTCATTTAATTTAATTAGTGAATTGTTTATGTTGTTATTTAAAGATTGATGGATTATTGTTCATTAAGAGGGATTGTCGAGTGGTATAATAATTGGAATAGAGTTTTGGGTTAAGTTAAGATGAGCTATAAATGAATAGAAGTGAAGTTGAGTCAATAAGGAATTGAATTGTGAAAAAGAATCAAGAGCAGAACAGAATTGAATTGAAAAGATGATTAACTATGAAGTGACCGCCTATCTAGTGGCACAAGTGCCATGAACATAGGTATAGTTGAAGCCACTTTCCTATCTTCGGATTCGGGACAGTTCTTGATCCCAGTGCTTGGGGAATAGATCTTCGTGGTTGACCCGGCATGAGCAAGGAAAGTTGGGGGGAGTAGATCTTCGTTGTTGACCCCTTACGAGCATATGACTGGTCACGGATTAGCACCTGAACTGAATAGAATAGAAGAGTCAATAGAAGTGTCAAGTGGTCTAGAACGGAATGAGTTGGTATAGAAGGTTTTGGTTTATTATGTTATGATTATTTTCCGCTGCGTACTTGATTGATGATGTTTATGTATGAATACATGATGATATGTTTGTCTGTTGGGTTAACTTATTCTAATGATTATGTTTCTAATTGTGTTCTACTGATTAAGTAGAACAATCTAATTACTCACTACTGACTGTGGACCCCAAATTCCTTTTCCAGGTACATGTGGTGACTGAGTTGGGCTACGCATGGGCTGGGATTGTGAGCTTGCCAGCTTAGTAGTTGACCCTGATGTCTAGTTTTAGCCCATGATTTATTATTTTTAGTGGACTATTCTTTATTTTGTATTAATAAGGGACTTTGAATTATTAACTATTTTGAGTTATTTAATAGTTTTAATGAATAATACGATTAAGTTTAGAGCTTCCGCTGCAGTTTATGAATTTGATCTTAAAGGTTTTTAGAAGTTAAAGATCTGTAATGTTGTTTTCCTCCAAAAACAACGCTGCTAAATTACGGGTCGTTACAGTTACAATATGAAAGAAAGGAATAATATGATGATAAGGATAAGTTATAATAAGATAAGAAGTATTGGTCTCACGATGGTCATGTCGATAAGATAAGATAAGAAACGGACGCCTGTTTGGTGATACATGGGTCACCAGATTAGGTTAAGTCGAAGCCACAGCCCTATTGCGGTCTCTGGGCAGTTCTGGATCTTAAGATGTGTAGTCGTCTAAGTAGTAGTACACGGGCTACTATTTAGGAGTTATGGCCATAGCTTAGGCTTAGTTCTTGCAAAGGAGAGCTACGGGTAGAATACACGGGTTCTTCCCGCGCGCATTTTAGGAAAGTTGGGATGTACATGGGCATCCTTACGAACTATAATGACCGGTCCATGAAGTTAAGAAGATGGTTAAAAGAAGGGTTTAGGGTAATAATATGATAAGATAAGTATTATACGGGTTAGATATGCTAATGTATATGTCAACGTATTATACGTATGTTATCTATGAATTGTATAAGTATATTATGTTAAGTCTTCCGCTGCGT
Source organism: Salicornia ramosissima (assembly GCA_951394345.1). Taxonomy (NCBI): domain Eukaryota; kingdom Viridiplantae; phylum Streptophyta; class Magnoliopsida; order Caryophyllales; family Amaranthaceae; genus Salicornia; species Salicornia ramosissima. The sequence continues at coordinate 38,340,618 of OX596236.1, forward strand.
ACGTCTGATAAGTATGTATTTATGTATGCAATTATGTATGCATATATGTATATATATATGTAGGTATCTACGTATTTTACAGGTATTTCTATACGTATTTATACGTATTTTGTACGTACTAGTATGTATTTCAATATGTATTTCGCAGGTACTTTATACGTATTTTGTACGTATTCCTTACGTATTCTATAAGTATTTTTATACATATTTCGTATGTATTTTTATACGTATTCGTATGTATTTTTATACGTATTTCGTATGTATTTTTACACGTATTATCATGTATTTTTGTATGATTTTCTTGGTTAATTATATGATATTATATGGTTAATGGTCCCTCATTTAAGCGGGACAGCCTAGTTACTCGCCACTAACGGTGGACCCCCCCATTTCAGGTGATGATGCAGACGCATAAGTGGGATTACGTTTGGTTCGGGTTGTGTGCTTTGTTGAATTTTATAGAGAGAACCCGGAGTCTATCTTATGCTATTTTATTTCTTTATTATTTAGTTCCGCCCAGCTTGTTGGGAAAGAAAGTTTAAGTTGTGTTTTGGATTTATTTAAGGACTTTTGAGACTATTTATTTAATTATTAGTTAATAAATGGAATAATGAACTTTAATATTAATAATGTTATTTAAATTTTGTTTGGTAATGATCCATTTGTCGATTTCCTTCGTAAATCGACATCCTATAAAAGTCGGGTCGTTACAAAACGAGTGATGAGATTTGGGAAGAAGAGTAAGTTGAGCCCAAAATTCATTGGCCCATATGAGATTTTGGATAGGATAGGCGAAGTTGCTTATAGATTGGTGTTGCCACCTGGGGTCGATCGAGCACATAACGTATTCCATGTTTCTCAGCTCCGAAGATACATTAGTGACCCGTCACACGTGCTACGACCTGAGTCTCTTCAGCTAGATGATAACATGACATATGAAGAGATTCCAGTTAAAATTCTAGATCACAAAGTTCGAAAGACTCGGCGAGGTGAGACAAAGACAAAGAAAGATGATAACATGACTTGGGAAGCCGAGGATGCCATGCGTCTTAAGTATCCTTATCTCTTCACCTAGGTAAGTTTGTGTTACGAGGACGTAACTCCCTTTTTAAGGGGGGTATGACCTATGCTATTAACTTGTATTAATTGTGTTTTATTTTGTGCATGTTTGATTGTGGTTATTGTTATGTGTGATGGTTCATGTGTGGTTTTTTTTTTTTTTTTTTTACAAGAAAGTGAAATACAAGTTGAAGTTGATTACTTCAAGTCCTAATAGTTGGTTAAGTTATAAAGTTATTGAGTTGTTTTAAAAACAAGAGTCATATTTTAACCTTTGAGTTTTTGTCCTAAGTTTCGAGGCGAAACTTCTTTTAAGGGGGTAGATTGCAACACCCCGTATTTTTATCTCATTTATCTAGTAATTATTACTTTAAATAATTTTACTTTTATTAAAAATATTATTTCCCACTTTAACTTTAGAAGTGATCAATAGTTCTTAGCTCTCTAATTATGTCCCTAAGTGGTAAGGAAGTTAAATAATTAAATTAAAAGGATATTTAAATAAATATATATATATATATTTAAAAAAAAACAAGCAAACAAAAAGGGGATGTCCAGACAGTAGGTTTAGTTAGTCTTACAATTGAAGCTTGCTCCTCACTGCTCCTCTTAGCCTCAAGTTCATCTTCTCCATCTTTTCCTTTCTTTTATTTCTATTCCTTTCTACTTCTAGATCACCACTTCAATCCTAATTATTCCAAAATCTCCATTCATCTATTCCATCTTCTCTTAGTTTTAATTTGTTGGTGCTTGAAGATAACAAGGTGCGTTTTGAACCCTTAGGGTTTGAAGTCGAAGTTTATAGCAAAAGAGGCGATTTTCGGGTGATTTCATAAGTATTTTAAACTCCCGTCAAAGTAAGTGTTGATCTTAGGTTTTAATTTCAGATGTATTCTTTTTTAGGGTTTTGTCAAGTTAGGGTTCTTGAGTTAATTAATTTGGGGGAATATATATATATATAGATATATATATGTATATGTGTTATTGTAATTTGGTTGTTGTTCTGTTTCAGCTCCCTGTTTTCGTGGATAAGTTCAGTTTTAGGTATTGATTACTTCATGAAAGTTGTAGATCTCGAAAAGATAATGAACTTAGGCGCAAGAATTTCCTGATTCGGATTTATATAGTGAGTGTTATGCCTTCTGCAAGGTTTTGGTTTGCTACTGTTATGTTGTCCTTGTGGCTGTTCTGTTTGGATCGTTTTACATGATTCTGTATTAGTTTTTAGAACTTGATTCCTTCACAGAAGTTGTAGATGTCGAAGAGTTAATGAATTTAGGAACAAGAATCACATGAATCGGAGTTGTATGCTAGAAGTTATGCTCGCTGCAAGTTCTTGCTATTTTTGTAGTCTTGTATGCGTGTAATGGTTGTATGATGTCTTGTATGTTTCTTTGATAGTCTTGTATGTGGTATTACTAATTTAGCATAGAGATGCAATAGTGATAGAATCATGGTATAAGTGGTATTGCCTTGGATTAAGTTGAGTAAATTCTAGGTATACGATAAGTGACTTATATAGTATATGTGATTATTATGTTGTAGATCGCAGGTTTGTAGAAGAACCTTTTTTACTTGATAATTGAAGTTGAATTATTTTTTTGCTGATAAGGTAAGATTTCTTAGTAAACCTGTACACTTATAATTAATATTTATTTGGCAATATTTTAAGGACTTGTATTATGAAAGTATTTTATATTGAAACGAGGAAGTTGCTCTATGTTACCAAGCTAAGATTTCGAAAGGAGGAAGTTCCTCACCCTTACGAGGGTTTCTAGTTTTATTGTGGGGTTACCGGTAAGCGGTATTCCCCGAGTTTGGAAGTAGGATGAGTTAACAGTGTCTGAACCATTTTATATAGTAGTTGGGGGTACGTTGATCAATACTCTTGCCAATTGTCTTCCTTCTTGGTAGGTTATCAAGTAAGGGGTATGCATACTAGGGGCTTTGGTGTGTTTATTCAATGAGCCTAGCTAGCTCATTGGATTTCTTATTTAATACTTCCTACTCACAGATTTCGAAAGTAAGATCTTATATTTATGCAAGTTATTTTTAGAAAGAAAGAAGATTTTGGACTTGAGTTATTTAAAATTAGATTAAAGTTTATTTGAGAAGTTGCTCGTACTGCTATTTAACCCTGTACAGATTGGAAATGGATTTGCATGATATTCCTATATGTCTTGCCTGAACATTGGTTAGTTTTGTTTATTTATAGTATGAAATCTTTCTCAACCTTTGGCTGATATTACAATGATCAATGTGCAGGGGCTTGATGGTGTCTGGCTTGTCGGGTTAAAGAGTGCGATCATTCCTTTTGGATTTTAGACTTTATTAAGGCTTCCACTGTCATTTAATTATACTTAGAATTTATCTTTGGGTTGTAATAACTATTTTAAGTTTATTATGTTGGACTGTAATAGTTAGTTAATTAACCTTTTAATTATTAGTTTTTCAAGTAGAACCACTAGGCTTGCGGTGACTATAATTAGTTATCGCGGCATAAAAACCTTGAGATTTTCTAAGTTGTTGTTTCAGGTGATAAGTATTATTTTCATATCGGAAAATTCAGGATTTTTACAATGGGGGCAATGCGATAAGGGCACGTTCGTATGCATCGTTTTATGCTTTTAAAATTTAATAACTAATTAGCGTATTTAATGAAATTATTTAGGACAATAACGAAGGAGATGGCATGAACTATAGTGAACGTTTTGCCACTGATCAGACGTTTTCCAGTCATCACGAGGCACGTGATTGGGCGAAACCGATAGCTCATGGGATTGGTTTTGAAATTCTCATTTCCAAAATCAATTATACCTCGGTGTCTCGCATGGTAACCTACCTACGTTGTAATAAGGGAGAGCGTTACCGAGGGGAAAACAGAAATATGAGGAACGTCCAAAGGAAAAAAACGTCCACAAAAGCTTATGGATGCCCGTTCCATATCAAAGTCATTGGCAATCCTCAAACCGGATTGTGGTATATTGAGCCCCAACCGGGTGTATCCGGCACACATAACCATCGCTTCATTGAGTACCCGGAGGGACACCGTCAGCTCAGTGGGTTGAGCCCTGTAGCAAAGCAACATGTGCGTGAGCTTAGGGAATCTCAGTGCAAGCCGTCAAAGATAAAATTGTCTTTGACACAAAATTTCCTGACGAAAAACCGACAATCAGGCATGTGTATAACGAAATCAGCAAGCAAAAGATGGATGATGCAGATGGGCGGAATGTTATGGAACAATTTATCCATCTTGCGGAAGAGTTGAACTACCACATTCACACTAATCAAGAGGGAAATCAATGCACTCATGTGTTTATGGCTCATCCGACGTCGATCAACTTATTGCGCACTTATCCATGGGTGATAGGAATGGACTCCACATATAAGACAAACAGGTATGGAATACCGTTATTCGAGATGATTGGGATGACGCCGACCAATCATAACTTTTTGATTGGGATGGCGTTGATGAGGGATGAGACGATGAGGAGTTACCGATGGGTGTTGCAAATTCTCAATGACATTATTGGGCTACGTGCGCGTCCGACTGTAATTTTCACAGACCGAGAGTTGGGATTGTTACGCCCAATTCAGGAAATATTTCCTGGCACCCATCATTTGTTGTGCACGTGGCACATCAACAGGGATGTGGAGGCGAGAGTTGGGAAGATAACAGGCGACAAAAGCTTGGGAGACCGGTTTAGGCATGGTGCTTGGGCCCGGGTGATGTATGCGTCAACAGAGGCAGAATATGATGCACAACTGGATCGGATGAGAGATGGTTGGGTAAGATTTAGAGGAGTCATTGAGTATGTGGAAAACACTTGGCTTCCTCATAAAGAGAAATTTGTCGCTGCTTGGGCTAACAACGTCCTTCATTTGGGTAACAAGACAACTTGTCGGGTGTTGAGTGCCCATTTAGTGCTGAAAGGTTGGCTTGGCACCTCTACCAACTCAATTGAAAATCTGTTCACGCGAGCAAATGCAATGGTTGAGCAGCAGTATGATAAAATTAAGTATTATCTGGAAACATCAATGAACAGACAGGGCGCCAGGTTTAGGAATAAGTTGTTCAGCATGCTTGTCAGCCGTGTTAGCTCCCACTACATGGATCTACGGCTTAAAGAGCATACTCGGATGAGGGAGTTAGCCGACGAGGTCCATGATCGTTGTGGTTGTGTGTTGCGATCCACCTGTGGGATGCCGTGTGCATGTGAGATTGCAGCGTTAGTACAATAACGCACAAGTATACATTTGAGAGAGATCCACGGCTTTTGGAAAACACTAACTATTGGTCAAGGCATTGACATCCCGGAGTTTGCCAATGACGACGAGGAAGAAGCCGAGCACCTGTCTTTGTTATTCGAAGAAGTTAGACGGAGAGGCTCTGATTATGTGAGGCATGCAACCCGAGTTATGCATGAAAATATATTCCAAGATACAGACTCGCTGGAAGAGCCAGAGACCAACACCAATGTTAGGGGCAGGCCTCCGTACCAGGTGATTTTCTTTCTTCTTTTTTTAGCTGGAAGTAGGTGAATTTAATTAAAGTTGATTTTGTTAACTATATTATTAAATGGGTGTAATTGAAAAATTAGTTCAATTAATTAATAATAATTACTATAATAATTAAATGGGTGTAATTGAAAAATACTAATTAAGTCGTACGTAATATGTGTTTTTGCAGAGCTCGTCTACTCGACGAGATCGGAGTTTCTTTGAGCATGCTTCGACCAGCCATGGGCGTCGTTTGAGGAACACGGGCTCCTCTATGGGAGAAAACTCAGGATCCCATGCAGAAGGTAATGATCATATTTTATTTAAATTTAGTTATTAAGTAGTAGATGCAATTATTTGCTAAATATGTTTTATTATTGTAGGTGGTAGCGGTAACATAACATGGGAACGATTTCCTTACTATGACAGCGTTCCCCATTTGATATTGTCGTTTATGGAGGGTTGGACTGATGTAAGAGCAAACGGAAACTGTGGGTTTCGTTGTGTGGCTGATGCTTTTCACGGTGGACAGGACAACTATCTAATGGCTCGAAGAATCATCGCAAATGAACTTGGGGCAAACATTGCTGATTACGCAGCTATTTACGGAGGGCAGCAGCACGTCATTGAAGCCGTCACACATATCTCTTGGGAAGGTGGCAGATGCGATGCTAACCATTGGATAGAAGTCGTTTTCGAATTATTTCCGATCGCAAATCTATATCATTGCGCCATCATGTTGTACTCGTATGGGAATAACCGATCGATTGGACAATGTTGTACAGTATTGCCGACGAGAGTCCCGCAACTCATCACGACTCCTCCGAGTGAGCTTCATATTGCCTACATGCAAAATTATGCCCACTATATACGGTTACATGTCAGTCCTGATTCCCCGATTCCACCCGTTGCAAACTATTGGAACTTTGTGCATACACAAACCGTCGAAGGATGGGATGCATTATACACCAGGAGAGTAGCACAATGGATGAGACTTGCTGAAAATTTGCATTGAGAATTTGTAATTAGTTCAATTTTTGCATGTGTTTAATGTTGTAACTTTAGTTAGTTTATTATATGAATATATTTAATGCTATTACCTTGGATGAAACTTATTAAAAGAAAATTCTTGATCTAATCAGAATATGACGAAAATGAGTAATCTGTTTACATACAAATACAAAATATGGAGCGTAGGATGTAAATTCAAAATATGCGTTTACATACAAATATAAAAAAATTAATACAAAAAAATACAAAAAAAATTAATAAATAAATAATAAAAAATGAAAACTACTTCGCATGATCGCCCCAACTAGGTGGACGCTCTCTCGGTGCACGTCGTCGGATGGCAACACGTGCCTCGTATTCATCAAACCCTTTTCTTAATCTAATGAGACCCAACCTCAGTCTATCCCATCGTTCTGGCAGCTCATCAATCAAAGGATCCCACAGCACTTCCGAATCTTCTAATATGGAGGACATCCACTGTAAAAAGAAAAAATAAATTGTTAGCTTACGTATAAATTGTAACAAATTAAGACAAAAAGTAAATACGGTGTGTCAAAGTACTTACATGCTCAGGTACAGTCATGTCCGGTCCCGTTTTCGGGATCAGATCGTTGTCGTTCACGATGTAGGGGTGTGAATATGTCTCGAACCACGTGTCATACCCGTCTTTCGTCGTGTTTGCGAACTCGGAATACTCTAAGGCACAGGGATGAAGAGTGTTAGAAATGGGGAAAGTGTCCCTGATGAGTTATTATATATGGTTTTGATGATAGTAAACAAATGATGATTATCTAACTAACATGTGTTAAGATGTGCATATTATATTCCATTGAACAAGTCATATGCCGTTGATCCAAGCACGAGAAGTTGTATACAACATGCAGGAATAAATGAAGTTCTTGAGTGAGAACTTCAAAGAGAAAAAGTCTAAATTATATTAGGCTTATGAGAAGCTTCGGAGTAGAAGCAAAAGGAAAGACGTTTCATAATCGGAACAAATATATTGAGGAGAAAAATAAGTATTTATTTTTCTTCACGTTAATATATTAGAATAAATAAAGGAATACTTAAATAAGGATAAAGGACACATAAGTATGAAAACATTGATAAAATTAATATTTGTCTAAATAGAGTTGATGGAAAAACATATTTCATCTTAGAAATATTTATGTAAATAAAAATATATATTTTATGTGATAAAATAAAGTCTTTTTCACTTATGGATTTGAAAGATTTTTATTTCATAAAATAATATCTTTTTACTAAGTTAAGATGAAAAGGTTTGATGTTTAAAAAAATAACTTGTGGAGAAATTGTTGAAGGAGTATTCAACCTAAACAAGTTAATTTTATAGAAAAATAACTCCATCACTTTTATAATTTAATATGGGTGAATAAAATAGATTTACGGAGAATCGACTAAAAGCAATTTTGGTTGAAATTAAATTTATTTTATAGTTAGTATCTTTATGTTATATATTTATGGAGAACAAATTAGATGAGTGTCTAATTTATATTAAATATATTTCATTTAGCGTATACTCGATATTTTATAGAATATATCTATTGGGAATAAAATTAGAGTAGTATCTAATTTTAAGGTAAATATATTTTATTAAATATAATCTTAACCCTTTCTACATATTAATTTTATATGTGTTGAAATACTAATCTTGGTTTGTGGTGCAGGAAAATATTTCTGGTATAATGGTAGTAGGTCACTTATATATTTCTGAGTAATATACAAGAACTAACATGTCTGTTTTGTTTTGTATAATATTTGCAGTGACAAATTATCTCTTTCTTTATTTATGGAAATCGTGTTTTGTTTAGGCTAGGACGTGTCAATGGAAATTTCATTAGTCTTATGATCATGCATGGAGGAGTATGTTAATTAAGTTATTTCTTGAAATTAAATATTAATGGTTTCCTTCTTGTTGTGCATATAAGATATCCTACTTATTAGGATTTTAGTTTGGGTCAATTTCCAATATTTTAGTGGTGGTCAGTGGTCTTTACTTCTTCCTATATCTATGCGTGTAGTTAGGAGTAATATTAGTTAGTTTTGAATTTTAAATTAAATTATGTTAGTCAAACCCACTATAGTAGAGGTTGTTAGTGGATTCCATTTGATTAGGAGTTAGTTAATGGGTCTTGTACTCTTTTTCATATGACCGTGTGGTTGGAAGGAATAAGTCAACAAATTAGTTTGTTATTCAAATGTAAGTGCTTAGTGGGTGGTTAATTCACTAAGTCATGCAAGTGTAACAAATTATATATTCTGACTTTTGTCTTTCTAACATACGTATAATTGAAAAAGGTTTCATCTTCATTTTAATTCTTATTTTGGATTTCATGTAAAACCTACCGTTAACATAGTTTATAATGGAATTTATTTCTTTGTTAGTTTTTGCTTGGTCAACCATGTTTGTAGGTAATGGATGACGTGGCGCACTCCATCACCCCACTCCATGCACTACTCCATGATCACGTGGTTTCTTCTTCTCCAAGGCAAAGCATTTCGAGATTCTATAAATGAAGAAAGCAACCAGAATATTCTAGGTACTACACACGGCTTCACTCTCCAAGAATCAAAAAAGGAAGAATCAAGAAAGAGAGAGTTTCAATGTAGTCCTTCCAAATGGAGTATGATTTTTAAGAGGCTAAGCATCCATTGTTAAATCTACATCCTCTTGAAAATCATCTCCTTCTCCTATTCCTTTATGGTTTTCTAGTATTAACTTCAATGTATTTAGAGTTTCGATTTATCAAGCGTTTGTATTATTTTGATGTACTTCTAGTGAAGTAGGCAAGAATTTGAGTGAATTCTTGTATGGGGGAATTGTAAGGGTTTGAGTGAACTCTTGTAATATGGGGAAAGAAAATTTGAGTGAATTTTCTGTATTAGAACTTAGAGTTAAGTTCTTAGAGAAGAGAGAAGATTTCGAGTGGAATCAAAGAGAGAAAAGAATTCGACTTTTAGTGAAGTCGTGTCACGGTTCAAGGGGAACAAGTGACAGGGGGAACAAGTTACCGGGGAACAAGTTCCTAGTGGAACTGGGAGAAAGAGAAGGTTCGTTTATAGGTTGTAAAACAGAGTCGTTTTGGCCTATAATTAATAAGAGAAGTCCAAGAGTCAAAATCCCCAGTGGTCGAGGTTTTTCTTCCTATTTGGGCCTAGGAAGTTTTCCTCGTAGGTTAACTTGTTTGTGTATCCTGTTCCTTGTTGCTTTATCTTTTCTCTACTTTATCTTTACTTGCTTTTATATTCGTCAAATTCCGCAAAAATCGAAAAGTGAGTCCCATACTACAATTCACCCCCCTCTTGTAGTATATCATCCGAAATAACAGTCCCAAGTATCCTTAACCGATGTAGGCAGCCACTGAACATAGTAGTGCCTCGGATGCTCCGGCCGATACACCGAGATAGGTGTAGGGATGCGAGGGGGTATACCCTGCATGAAGCCGAGCTAGCGAAGACATCTGTATGGCATGTAGGGCTCAATGATGGACTGGTGCTGGATGAACCCCGTGAAAAAAGTCCGAGGAGAACGGGTACTGAAGTCATCCCCGAACGGTAACCAACACACCTGTTGAGTGCAAAAAACATTCAGTTTAATAACAACGAGGCAATTAGGAAAAAGTAAAGAAAAATTAAATTGAAATATTACCTGGTAAGTAGTCATGTTGTCGATCCTGTTACGAATGGCGACAAGGCGGGCGGGGCTGTTCGGCTCCATACGAACATCCCACTGAGAACAACTAGGATCCCCAATATGACGAGGCCGGTGTCCTCGGTTAGGCCTAAAAGCTGGGAAGTACTCATAAATCCATGCCTGTAACAACGTTAGACACCCGGCCAACTGCTTGCATCGCCGTCGACTACCTTGGCCAAGCTGGCGATACAGATACACTAATGTCGTTGATCCCCAAGAGTACTTCCCAACAGAATCCTCATCCATAAGCTCTGTGATAAGGCTGGGACTGAGCCGGCTACCACTCTTGTCCATAAAGAGCGTGGATCTAAGAGTCAGCAACATCCACCCTATGGCTCGTGTCGAAGCAACCCGTCCCTCTGCAGCTCGACACAGGTTGAAGATGCACTCCGTATACACACCTCCATTCTTGAACTGCCCGTCCCTTTTCAAGGCATCTTGTGGCAGTCCGAGGATCTCGGCCACATCATGTATAGGTGCATACGCCTGGCCGATACTATGAAATCGCGTGCTCATGACATCAACAATTCAACCCTCAACAAGAAGACCCATAATAAACTCGACATCATGGAGAAGATGGACACCTCCCCCCACGGCATGTGGAAGTTGTTCGTGTCCGGCTGCCACCTCTCGACGAAGGCCGACACTAGCGGACCATCGATATGTGTGTAACAAAGCCTGGGCAAGTTAAGCAACCCACTTGCAGATACAATCCGACCAACATCCGCCTGCTCTCTGGTTCGATCCACCTATTGTCTGGTTGGATCCACCTGCTCACGAAACTCATCTGCCCATTCAATCAACCTCGAACATGCCTGATGTCGAGTGCGAACATCCAAGACGCCCCTGTCATCACCATCCCATATATGTCGGGAAATGTGAGTTGCGTAGCTCGGGATGACGGAACCATCTATCGGACCCCCAGGCATAGCCTCCTTAGCCACCCAAGAATCGTCTGTCTTCCTCTTCGGTTGTCCGCGAGTAGAAGATGACGACCCCTTAGATCGCACAAATCGTTCGCCCTTGCCCTTGCGGACATTACGGACCCGATGTACCTCCTCATCCTCGTCACCATCCGCCTCGGGAGACCAATGATAATTGGGAATAAACTCGTCATCAAACTAATCCGACCCTGACTGTAGCATCGCCTCAAGCTCATACGCTGATAACTCAGACTCGTCGACATTCGAACCACCGGCCATATCAGTCGAACGGCCTTCCCCACTAGACGCGTTGCCCGCCCTCCTCCTAGCAGAGGCCAGGATGCGTCGTGTGTTAGGGTGCCGTAGGGAAGAGTCGTCCTCAGCACGCTGAGTGCAATTGAAAAATACGTTCAACTAATTAACAATAATTGCAATCATTTTTAAATCAACACAAATTTCTAATTAAAAATTATTAAACAAATTCATAATTTAAAATTCCAAATAATTACCACTTAACAATAATTAAGCCAATCTATAATAATTCGTAATTGACAATACCTACAATTAATAATAATTAAACCAAGTAATAATAATTATCGTAATTATCAATATTTTATACTTTAGAACAACAACACCAATTTCTATTAATTGGTAATAACAAAATTTTATTATTTTAAAAATTCAAATAATTAACATGGTTCCTAAACTTCACCATAAATTCCTAAAAAATAAAATTTTACAAAAAATCAGGAAAATAAAATTCAAAATTCACATTATTCACTAATCATGACATTCTTCTTACATATAACAAAAATTTAGAAAAAAAAAAAAAAAAAAAACTGAGAAAATTAAAATATTTCAAAAAAAATGAAAATTGATTACAAAAATTCAGTAATATGAAAAATCGAAAATTCATAAAACAACATGCTTACTAAATTTCACACCAAATTCCTAAAACATTCAAACATAAAAAAATGCTAAATTTCATCTCCAATTAACATATATCAAGACATTCCTCACAAAATTTGCCTAAATTAAGCAATCCCAATTCTAGGAAAAAAATTCAGCAATTTCTTCTAGCTTTAACACACAAAAAATTTAAATTATTGACGAAATAATTCACCAAATTCTACCCTAAAACCCAAACAGCTAGAAAAAAAAATTGCAAAAAAATCAAAATTCAAAGGAGATCTGAAATTATCTTCGATGCAACCTCACTCCGGTTCAAATGGAGGTGATGTGTGTCGCGGGTGGTGCTCGTCGTGCTGCGCAGTCCGTCGTGGGGTGGAGGGTGCAGCAGTCCGTCGAAGGTTGTTGATGTTGCAGTCGGTGGTAATTGTTGTGCAGCTACTGCCTTGAATTGAAGGAGAGGGTGGGTGATGATTGAGGAGTTTCAAAGGGGTGGGGGGTTTTGGTGTGTTCTGTTCGTGGGAGAGGAGTGAGGATGGAGTGGGTTATTTTAGGAATAAGGGTAGTATTGGAAGATTGGGAAAAATACGGGCGGTATCTAGTAAATACGGGCGGTATCTTTAGAACATATTTAGAACTATTTAGAATTACTTATAATTAATGTTAAATTGGTAGAAAATATTTTGGGAAATTCCCAGTGGTATACCCGAGCTCTTGCGAAATCCCACTGGTATACCCGAGTTTATTTTAATCCCAGTGGTATACCTAAAATTACGTCTAATTCCCATCCGTTACATTTAGAAGGTATATTCCGTTAAATGTATTGGAATATACCTATTTTAAGGTTAGATTTAACTTTGGTTAACAATTTTTTTAATTTTCTTTTTAAAAAAAATAAAAATTAAACCAAGTAATATATTAAATTAATGGGTTTTTGCAAAAAACGATCCGATTGCCCCCAATTTGCGTTTCTGATTTCTGATTTGCATTGATTTGCGCACATATATGATGGTCGAATGATTTTACCTTGAATTGATGATATTATTTCATGTTCTAACTTAAATTTATGCTTGTTCGATAATTCTTGCCATATAATCTTGAAGATTTAATTGTTGAAGCATTGAGCATATTGAATGTCGAGTGGTAGCTTATTGTTCATAGAATTTTCGAGTGTATAAACTATACAAGAATGGATCTCTTTGTTGTATTCTTGTTTTAATAATTGTTCTTTGATGATTTTCTTGATTTATCTCTTTAATTAATTAAGTTCTTGAAAAGCAATATATGAATCTTGAATTGATGATGAATGTCGAGTAATGATAAATTTTTGGATATTTTTTCCATTCGAAAATCTTGCCTAATAAATTAAAGTATGGATTTTTATTAAACTAGTCTAATAATAATATTGATTTAATTTTAATGTTTTAAATTAAAAGAAAGGATTAAATCTCGTTTATTTTATTTAAAAACCGTGTGACGTAAGGAATAAAAGGGATGAATTTTCTTTGTTTTTATGATAAAAAGATTAGATTTTAAACACTCTCTTGAAATTATTTCGATCAATTAAGACTTGTATTTTATTTAGTTATTCGATTTAATGATTTAATTATGAAAGATTGAATATTATGACTAACTCTTGAGGAAGGTCGTGCGTGATGGAGATTTACGTGACAAGGTTTGGATTGATATTTTGATGTTTGAATTATAATTGTGGAACTATGTTGGTTGCATGTAAAATTGTATGAACTTGTTGAATTTAAGTTAGTTTGATTGCGTGGAATTTCGAATTGTATGGTGATGATATGCGTGTGTCGTGTTGAGTTTAAGAACTTGGGTCAAGTAAAGTCGGTCTAGAGTTGACTAGAAGTAAAACTGAGTTGTTAAGAGTCCAAGTTGTGAACTAGAAAAAAGATTAATGAAAGATAATAACCTATGAAGTGACCGCCCATCTAGTGACCTAAGGTGCCACGAACATGGGTATAGTTGAAGTCACTGTCCTGCTGCGGAATGGCAAAAGTTCTGGATCCCAACGCTCGGGAAGTAGATCCTTTATGGTTGATCCGGGCGTGAGACAAAGAAAGTTGGGGAAGAGTTAAGGTTTCCCCTACGAGCATATGACTGTGTGACGGATTAGAACAATAACATGAACTAGAACTTGAAAGTTAAGGAATGAAAGTCTAGAGTCTAGAGCCAGTACTTGCTTGAATGGAAGGTCTGGTCATAGCTTCGTCTTGTGCAATTTCCGCTGCGTATCATGTGAATTGATTATGTTGTATGCTAATGTTAATCTTGTTGATTTGTGTGGACTTTCTGTTTGACTTATTCTGACTATTATATTTCTAATTGTGTTATACTATTAAGTAGAACAATCTAATTACTCCCCACTGACTGTGGACCCCAAAATTCCTTTTGCAGGTAATGATGAAGAATAGATGGGTGTCGCAAGGGTTGGGATTGTGAGCAAGCGAGTTCCGTACCCTAGCTACCCAATAGATTATCCTAGCCTATTTTAGTATTGTTTATTTTTATGGACTTTAGTAGTTTGGATATAAATAAAGGACTTTGATATTTTGATTGTTTTGGATTATTTTAGTGTTTATTAAACAAATTGACTAAGTTTAGAGCTTCCGCTTTTATTGCTTAGATTTAACTTTAAAATTTTTAATTAATTATGATTCGTATGGTTGTTTTCTTCAAAAACAAGGTTGATAAAATACGGGTCGTTACAGTTGCTATCAGTGCTGAACTTTAGGTTTACTTCTCCATAAGTAAACCGTGAGATTGTGTGCTTTATTTTTCCGAGAGATTGACAAAACTAGCTTTAGCACGAGAACTTAAGTGAGTGTTGACTCGTGTTGTAACGACCCTGATTTTATAGGTATTTCTGCCAGGTGATTATGTGTATTTATGTGTTGCTATGTATAGTTCAAATTTAGTTTTGAACTATTTATTTTGTTTTATGTGAATAATTTCGATTTAATTCGAATTATTTTATTTTGATTATTTATTTTGATTATTATTTAATTAATTAGAATTTAATTATTTAATTTTCTAATTAATTATTTAATATTTTGGGCTAAATCGAATTAAGCATGATTAATCATGTGATTTTTGTAAATTAGCCCAATTGATCACGAAAGCCCAAATTGGCCCATTACCCTTGCTTGGCTGGTTTTTCCTTGAGTGCATGGCAAGGATTTGCCACTTGCCTTATGTTCACACCTTAACTAATTCTATATATAGTTGAGTTGGTAAGGCTTGAGGATCCATTTTCCTAATTTGCCATCTCTTGCCATCAAAAGTTCAAAACACAAACTGCCTCCATTACCACCAATCCACACGCCATTTTTGGCTAATCTCCCATCTCATTTGTACATCATCCATTTAACTTCAAAACTTAAAGATTAATCCTCCATTGATCTTTAGGAACCAAAACACAAATTAAACCTCCATAATTCCAATCAAGATTTCTAGTTCGGGTTGGTTTTTGTGTACTAGTTCGAGTGGGTTGTTCAAGTGAGAGGTTCATGGTGGTCGTGTGAGAAGGTCGTGCAAGTGGTGGTGCAACCGTGGGGTGCCGTGCAGTGGGCAGCCGTGCAAGTCAAGTGGTGCCGTGTGCAAGGGTCGTGTGGTGGTGTCGTGTTGCTCGTGTGGTGTTCGTGTGCAAGGGTTGTGCCGTGCGTGGTGGTCCGTGTGGCTTGGGCCGTGTGTTTTAGTTTCCGGGCAACAAGTTTTTGAGTGTTTACTTTGTTAATCTTCTTCAAGGTAACATACTTTCTCAACTTGATTGGTATACTATGATCCATAGTATAGATTAAATGCATAGATTAGTTTATGTTGAAGTTTTTACATGTTTTTTATGTATGAATGTAAATCTGATTTTTGGAATGGTTATATGATGATTTTATGTTTGAATATGATGATTTTATGATTGATTATGTTAGTGTTAAGTTGTTGATTATCATGTTCAAGTTGGGTGAATTTGGGATGATAATAATTTTATGATTTCATATGTTGAATTGATGAGTTTATGCGTGTGATATGATGAAGATGGATGAGTTCTTGATTCTTGAATGAGTTCTTGGTTGAAGTTCTTGATTCTTGAATGAGTTCTTGGTTGAAGTTCTTGAATCTTGATTGCGTTCTTGATTGAAGATCTTGAATCTTGGATGAGTTCTTGATGAGTTCTTTATGTTCTTGATGAGTTCTTTAAGAGTCTTTATGAGTTCTTGATTGAGTCTTTAAAGTTAAAGAAAATTAAAGAAAGGATTAAAGAAAGTGATAAGATGTTGTAAGATGATAGGTTTACATGTTATTTTCTTAAGTCAAGGCATAAGATGCAACTTAAGAAGTAACTAAGAATGTAAACTTTGGATTAGGATGTTAAAGATTGTAAAGATTAGCTTGATTTCGTTACTAGACGCCTAATTCGTAGAGTAAGATTCTATGTTTTTGGGTTAAGACGTTGCCCCTATCCTAACCGCGGTATTGGGATAGTGATTACCGCTATGTCGTCTTTGACATGGATTTCCAGTAAGATTGGTTTCATAGGGTTGGGAGTAAGATTCTCAATCCTGGCATAGTTGGAAAGTTCGATCGCGTAAGATGCGTTGGTACGTGCGTAGTCCGGTCTAGTTTGCGAATGATTGCGCCAAAGATAAGTTTGGTTAAGTTAGTTGAGTCAAGCATGTATTTGTGTGATTTCGCATGATTCGATGTTATGATTTGGATATTTGGTTTATGCTATGTGCTTGTGTATTCCCGTTAAGGTGAGACGGTTATGTTACTCGCCACTGACGGTGGACTGTTGTTTACTTTTCAGGTGATTCTGATGATGAGCTTCTTGCTTAGCTATGGTTTGGGCGAGCGCCGATATTTTTATATAGTTGTATTTCTGTTGTTTTATGATTTCAGTTAGTTTGGACTATAGTAGTGATACTTGTATACTTTTGCTATAACTCTGACATGTGTTTGGAGTTACGTTTATTAGTAGTGGTAGTTTGACTTTTGGATTAGTAATGTACAAACTTGTGGGTATTTGTACTTTTGGGTTATAGTAATAATATTTTGAGGTTTGTTTTTAATTTTTAAGTATTTTGATTTGTTAGTTCTGACTATTCGACTCGTCGGTTTCTTCCGCGCCGATTTAAGCGAGTCGGGTCGTCACACGTGTAGAGCTATGGGATAAGATAATTTTTGACTTTTTGCGAATTATTTATCTTTAAGTTTGATTATTTTCTTTATTTTCTTAACTCGGGTACTGTTTTGTAGAAATGGCAAGCCCGGGGCGATCTCTTGGTAGTCGCGACCGACGTCGCATGTTAGAAAGTGTGATCATCAGCTTAGCTCAGAGAGCAGCACAGTCATCAGGTGGCCAGTCCACGTTTGACCGGTTTTCCTGTCATCGACCTCCCACCTATGACGGCACGGCAGATCCCGTAGTACTTGAGAGTTGGGTACGAGAGATGAGGAAGTTGTTCGATGCGACTGATTGCCTGAATGAGGAGCGAGTCCAAATCGCCAGCTACTACTTACGACTGGAAGCCGACAACTAGTGGATGACAGTCCAGCCACAAGGGAGATCAGTAAGGGGTATGTCTTGGGAAGAGTTCACCACCAAACTCCAAGAGCGTTTCTACCCGGATGAGCTTAGGTGGCAGAAACAAGAAGAGTTCCTTATGCTCACTCAAGGAACTATATCAGTGCAGGCTTACACTACTAAGTTTGCAGAATTGTCGAGATTTCCACTGCAATGATACCGTCTGAGGCAGAGAGACTGAAGAGGTATATTAAAAAGCTGGATCCTCGCATTAGAGTGCATGTCATCAGCAGTGGAGCAACGACCTTCCAGCAAGCATATAAGGTGGCCTTAGAAATTCATGCTTCTTTGGCCGAGGAAGAAGCTTCCAAGAAGCGAGTAACTGTGAGCCAGCCTCCTACAACAGCGAAGAGGACACGTTTCGAGCCATCCCAGAGGCCGCAACAACAGAGCAACAAAGCAAGTAGATTTCAGGAGACAAAGGTCTTCAAAGGAAGCCAGAAGGAACTTCACCCAGTGAAGAAGTGCGATGGGTCTGCAGTAGTGTGTTACTCGTGTGGTCAAGAAGGGCACAAGTCGTGGGTTTTTCCGAAGGATAAGCAAGCCGCAACTGAGAACAAGGCACTGGTGAAGAACCGTATTTTCTACATGACACAAGAAGAGGAAGATGCGCAACCCGACGTGGTCACGGGTACATCCCTTGTTTATAACATGTCTACTTTAGTATTTTTTGATACGGGTGCTAGTGTTTCTTTTGTTGCAAGGTCATTTGTTTGTAAAACTAACTTGCCGGGAGAGTCTCCTGTGAAATCTAATGTAACTCTACCTTCGGGGGAGGATTTTTCTTGTAACCGGGAATTCAAGGACGTTCCTATAGTCATAGGCGCTGAGCAATTAACGGCGGACTTAAAGGAATTTCCAATGATTGAGTTTGACGTGATTCTGGGAATGGATTGGCTATCCAAATATCAAGCGGCAATCAGATGCCGAGATCAGGCGATTGTATTGCGTGGGCCTAAAGGGAAGCGTTTAACCTACTCCGACACCACAAACAAGAAGGGTGTGAAGTTCGTGTCAGCGATGAAGATGCAGAACCTACATCAGAAAGGAGAAACAGTGTACTTATATCAAGTGAAAGACATCTCCAAAGAAGAGCAACTTGAAGCGATCCCAGTAGTTAAAGACTATGCAGATTTATTTCCTGAGGAGCTACCGGGAATACCTCCTGAAAGAGAAGTGGAGTTCAACATTGACTTTGTTCCGGGAACGGCACTAATATCAAAGGCATCATATAGAATGGCGCTGGCAGAGCTCAAGGAGTTGAAGACTCGGCTGCAAGATCTGATCGATAACGGTTTCATAAGTGTTTCTCCATGGGGCGCTTCGGTGTTATTTGTTAAGAAGAAGGATGGGAGCATGAGATTGTGCATCGATTACCGGGATCTCAACAAAGTGACTATAAGGAACAAGTATCCTCTACCAAGAATTAATGATCTTTTTGACCAATTGAAGGGATCAGGCATATTCTCTAAGATCGATCTTCGATTAGGTTATTATCAAATTTCGGTGAAGGCAAAGGACATTCCGAAGATAGATTTTCGTACGAGATATGGGCACTATGAATTTGAAGTGATGTCATTTGGTCTAACCAACGCCCCAGCAATGTTCATGGATCAAATGAACCGTACCTTCCACCATCTACTCGACGTTTGCGTGGTAGTATTCATTGATGATATACTGCTATATTCTAAGAATGAGCAAGATCACGAGGAACATTTGCGAATTGTGATGGATGTGTTACGAGCCCAGAAATGGTTTGCGAAGTTGTAAAAGTGTGAATTCTGGCTTCGAGAAGTGGCATTCTTAGGACACGTCATGAGCAAAGACGATGTCAAAGTAGACCTAGCAAAGGTTAAGGCCATTGTTGAATGGTGTAGCCCGAAGAGTGTGGCGGAAATTAGAAGTTTCCTTTGTTTAGCGGGTAATTAAATTATCATATTTAAAGAACGTTGAATTTATTACCTAACTAATCGAGACTTGTAAAAACCATGTTTGTCTATGGTAGGGTACTATCGGAGGTTTGTAAAGGAATTCTCAAAGGTCGATCAACCTATGCCAAAGTTACTACAGAAAGAAAGCAAGTTCATCTGGTCCGAGCAGTGTGAAAAGACGTTCCAGACACTGAAGCAGAGCCTTGTTGAAGCGCCAGTCTTAACCTTGCCTAATGAAGGTATAGGGTATGAAGTCTACAGTAATGCATCGAAGAACGGACTGGGATGTGTGTTGATCCAAGAAGGGAAGGTGATAGCATATGCTTCCAGGCAGCTCAAGGTACATGAGAAGAACTATCCTACCCATGACCTAGAGTTGACAGCTATAGTGTTCGCTCTCAAGATTTGGCGGCATTATTTGTATGGGGTGACTTGTAAAATGTTCACCGACCACAAAAGTCTCAAGTACATCTTCACCCTTAAAGAACTCAACATGAGGCAACGAAGGTGGCAAGAGCTCATCAAAGACTATGATCTATCTTTGGACTACTGCGAAGGGAAGGCTAACCGTGTAGCAGATGCCCTAAGTCGCAAGGAGAGACATTCTCTCAACTGCGTATTAGTGCTTCCAAAATAAATTCATGAAGATCTTCAGCGATTGGAAGTGGAAGTCGTGACACTGGGACATACTCGGGTATTCCTCAATGTCATGAGTGTGGAGCCTAGTCTCTATCAAGAGCTTCGGGAAAAGAAGAAGCAGGATCCCCAACTCAAGAAAATCTGTGAAGCCAAACTCTAAGGGCAAGCGTAGAACTTTGTTATAGGGAATGATGGGAGTTTGAAGCTCCGAAGCAGGTATAGAACGTACTATTCGAAAATACTCTTAATTTTCTATAGCTATGTTAAGACTAACCCAAACCGAAATAGGAAGTGTGTGCCCAACGATAAAGTTCTAAAGAACAAGATCATGCAAGAAGCTCACAACACCCCTTATTCAGTGCATCTTGGGGGCGGGAAGCTGTATAAAGATTTGAAGGAACATTTCTGGTGGCCCGTAATGAAGCGGGAAATTGCAGAGTTCGTACCTCGATGCCTTATTTTTCAAAAGGTCAAGATTGAGCATCAAAGGCCCAGAGGTCTACTACAGCCATTGCCAATACCGAAGTGGAAGTTTGACTCTATTTCGATGGATTTCGTAGTAAGTTTGCCCCCTACTACTAGTGGTATGAATTCAGTGTGGGTAATTGTGGTTAGATTAACAAAGGTAGCAAGATTCATCCCAATGAAGACCACGTGGACCATGGAGAAGACGACAGAAGCTTATACTCAGGAGATCATTCGACTTAATGGCGTTCCGAAAGACATTGTATCGGATCGAGATCCGCGATTCTTATCATGATTTTGGAAGTCTCTTCAAGAAGCTTTTAGCACCAAGCTAAATCTGAGCACAGCATTTCATGCAACTACCGATGGCTAGACAGAGCGAACCATCCAGACTCTTGAAGACATGCTTAGAGCCTGCGCGTTGGAGTTTCAACAGTCATGGATCAAATCACTCAGTCTGGTAGAATTATCCTACAACAACAGTTACCACTCCAGCATTCAGATGGCACCCTACGAGGCGTTGTACGGGCGTAAGTGTCGCAGTCCTACCTGCTGGAGCGACGTCAGTGATGCCTTGGTCATTGGGCCAGACCATATTAAGGACATAATAGAGCAGATCAAGATAATTCGAGCAAGGCTATAAGCAGCGCAGAGCAGGCAGAAGTCTTATGCAGATCGGCGAAGAAAGGCCCTATAATTCTAGGAAGGTGATAAGGTGTTATTGAAGGTGTCCCCAATGAAGGCAATGAATCGTTTTGGGCAAAAGGGGAAGCTTAGTCCTAAGTATGTAGGCCCATACGAGATTTTGGAGAGAGTGGGCGAAGTGGCTTATCGGCTCGCCTTACCACCAGAGTTATCGAAGGTGAATGATGTGTTTTACATCTCACAATTACGAAAGTATGTAAGCGATCCATCACATATTATTCCAGTGGAATCAGCTGCAATTGCACCCAACCTGTGATGACCCAACTCGCTTAAACCGGCGCGGAAGAAACCGACGAGTCGAATTGTCGATCTAACATACTTAAAATTTAAAACAAAACCTCAAATACTATTATTATAAAACCAAAAACGTACAAATCCCAAGTTGTACATAACTAAGTCCCAAATAGTCACTACTATAGAATTTACTCCAAAACAGATGTCAGAGTTAGAGTACAACGTACTAATAGTCTAAAGTCTAATAACAGGAAATTACAACTAAAACAATGGATAGTAAATCGATACTCGCCCGAACCCAAGCTAAGCATCAACATCACCATCAAAATTACCCGAAAATGAACATATATCCACCATCAGTGGCGAGTAACATAACACTCCCACCCTAAAGTGGACACATATGATCATTGAATAAATCAAACAATAAATCAGGCACTCAATCCAAACAAACATGCAACGTAAAAACAACAATAATGATAACAATAACAATAACAATAACTCGCTTGACTTTAATTATCCAATCTTATCATAATATTTGTCGCAATCATTTACATATTAGACCGGACTATGCTCGTACGAACGCATCTTACTCGAACGAACTTTCCTACTATGCCATGAATGAGAATCTTACTCCCAAACCCTTGAACCCCATCTTACGGAAATCCATATCATAAAGACGACATAACAAGTATACACTATCTCAATACCGCGGTTAGGATAGGAGCAACGTCTTAACCCTAATATTAGAATCTTACTTTAAGGTTAGGCGTCTAAAAGTAAACTCAAGCTAATCTTTACGTCTTTACGCTCTTTAAATTCTTGGTTATTCTCAAGATCGCATTTTACGCCTTTTCTTGAGTCTAACTATGTACATTACTATCTTTGAACCTCTCTAATCAATCTTTACCGTTTCTTTATCTTTCTTTAAACTTTCTTTAACAATCTTTAATAATCTTTAATTAAGCTATACTTAAAGAAAAACATGATCATAACCAAGAAACCAAGATTCATTAAAGAATAAAAATAAACCTCAAGAATCATTAAATAAACATCAAGAACATAATCTTTAACTTAATTATCAATTCAAGATCCAAGAATCATATAAAAACTCAACAAGAATAATCAAGAACCATCATCGAATACAACCCAAACACTAGTACAAAAAACACCTAAGGCACCCCCCTATTGTGTTGCTTGTTAAAAATATGGGACACCTAAAGCTATTGTGTAACGACCCGACTCGCTTAAATCGGCGCGGAAGAAACCGACGAGTCAAGTAGTTATAAAACTAAAACTCAACACTTAGAAAATAAACTAATACCTCAAAATATTATTATTAAACCAAAGATGTACAATAACCCACAATCTTGTACAAAAACTAAATCCAAAAGTCAAATGTACTAAAACAAAAGTAAAGTGCAACTCTAACCACATGCTAGAGTCTTATACAACAAATGTAATATCATACGTCTGAAACAACGTCTATAGAATCTAATACTATGAAACAACTGTAATAAACAACAACAAAGCACACAAAGCGCCGCTCGCCCAACCCCAAAGCTAAGCAAGAGCATCATCGACAGATGTACCTGAAAAACACAACATAATCCACCATCAGTGGCGAGTAACATAACTGACTCACCCTAACGGGAATACACAAGCACATAGCAATAATCAAATAACATCACACGTAAAATCCTCGAAGACACGAGACAACCTCAAGCTCGTAATCCAAACTCGACTAAACACTCTACATCATCATACCACACCACCATACGACATCAATATACCAATTCTAACTCAGGTGCAATCATTCTAGTTCTAGACCGGACTATGCTCGTACGGAAGCATCTTACGCAACCGAACTTCTACTATGTCAGGACCGGGCATAAGCCATACACCCAAATCCCACGAACCCATTCCATACTTGGAAATTCGTGTCCCTAATCCCCAAATCATTCTGAGCGTACTAGGAATAACATAGTGAGACTCCAAAACTACTCCGATACCGCGGACGGAATAGGGGCCACGTCTTAACCCAAAACTAAGCATAAGCCATACACAAAGTCAAGGGCGTCTAGAAAAGAAATCAAGCCAATCATCATACTATTATCTTTTCATCATATCGTCATAGCTAATTAAAGACAAGAATAAGCCATACTCTTGAATTTAACAACTAAATCATCGAAGTTAACCCAAGAATTGCCTATAGCCATACTCTTGAGACTAACCAAACATCATATCATCAATCTTTAACTTAATCTTTGATCAACGTATCCCAAATCTTTAACTTTCAAGACTCTTTCAACCTCTTTCTTTAACTTTCAAGATTCTCAAAGAACTCATCAAACCTCAACAAGAACTCTAAAGAACTCAATCAAGAACCTTAAAGAACTCATCTATTACTTAAAGAACTCATAAAGAAACCATTCAAGATTCAAGAACTTCAATCAAGAACTCAATCAAGATTCAAGAACTTCAACCAAGAACTCAAACAAACTCAAACTACACGCATGGACAACATCAACAACCACACGGCATTTTTCAACATTTTTAATCGAAATTCAACAAATTCAAACCCAATCACCATGATTTCCAAAATATCATAAATCAATCTCAAAACACGAAAAACCACCATTAAAACATCATTAAAATACTTAAAATCAGATTTAAAGAATAACTTCAAAATCATGAACAATCATCATCAATTCAACCAAACATGCATTTAATCAAAGCTATAAACATAGTATTACCAATTAAGTTGAGTTAGTATGTTACCTTATTGAAGATTACACATAAATCAACACATATTAATCATACAAGAACTTGCTGCCCGGAACGTCTTCTTGCACGGCCATCAACACGGTTACATTGCACACGAACATGGCAACCAAGAAGCCACCACGTAGCCACCACGCCACTGCCCAGCCAGCACGGTTCTGCCCAGGCTGCACCTACTGCCACACGGCCACCTGCACCTCTCTACACGGCTGCCCCAAATCAGCACCACGTCCAGCCCCTGTCCAGACACGAACCAGCCACGAACCAGCCATGATTCATCCACACGGCTTCCTTGCACGAGTACCCACGAACATCCACACAAACCATGCCCAAAACCATACCAAACTAGCAATCTTGAATGAAACAGTTGAGGTTTAGAATATGATTTAATACTTAAAGATCAAAGGATACATAATCTTTAAGTTTTGGTTTAGGAAAGATGATGAACAATCTTGGGTGTTCATCTAATCAAAAATGGTGTGAGGTTGATGGAGAAATGGAGGGAGGATTTGCCTTTGAAAAGAGATGGCAAAGGATGGCAAATGAGCAAAAATGAGTTTAAGCCTCACTAACTCACATATAAATAGAGCTAGCAAGGTGTGAACACAAGGCAAGTGGCAAGCCACTCTAAGCCTTAGGAAAACCGGCCCTCTTGAGAAAAATGGCTTGCTTGGGCTCTAAATGGGCTCTCGTGATCCATTGGGCCAATTATAGAATTTTACACCACTAAAAATCATGCAACAACCGGCAGCTTGTGAAGTTCAAGACCGGCGGTATGGAACCGGCAGCTTGTGAAGTCCAAGACCGGCGGTATAGAACTGGCAGCTTGCAAGGTCCAAGACCGGCGGTTTATGAAGACCAAACCGGCGGTATAGAACTGGCAGCTTGCAAGGTCCAAGACCGGCGGTTTATGAAGACCAAACCGGCAGCTTGAAGCCTCATCTTTTAAACTGGCAGCTTCATCTTGAAGTCTCAATTGGGCCAAAGACCCAATTTATTTCTTTATTTTTAGTGGTGGCCGGTTTTTCTTAGGCACTTGGGCCAATTAATTAAATAATAATTAAAATAAATAATAAAAACTAAGAAATAAAACATTTCGATTAAATCGAAATTATTCACATAAAATTAAAATAAATAGTTCAAAATAAATTTTGAACTAGCAAATAAACACATTAATACACACATAAATACCGGCAAAAATACCGATAAAATCTGGGTCATTACATATTGTGTCACTTGTATATATAATGCTAGACACGATAGGTTGTGATTTTTTTAATTAAATACCTATTGTGTCGCCTCAAACATTATAAGTGACACGTAAAGTTATTGCGTCTGCACATATATTATGTTGGATGCGATAGAGTTAGTCTATCGTGTCCCTCCGAAATAACAAAGGGACGCATTAATGTATTGCGTCCCTCTTAAAATAAAAGGGGATGCAAAATATTTTATAGAGCTATTGTGTCACTTGTAATTATCATTAGACACCTTATATATATCAAAAAAAAATTAAAAATTACAAAAAAAATAATTCTACTATGCAGAAGAAAGAAGCTACGAATTTTCCTTTTATTTCATTGATATGAGGTTTTTCATTGATTGGGTATTTTAGGTTTAATTAGTAAAATTTTTGATTGATAAATTACAGTTTTATTTGGTACGTGTTTATTTGGTAATAAATGTAGTTGGATAAAGTCTCAGTTATGTATAATTTAGGTTTAGTTTGCTACAATTTCATAATTTTGAGTTTGATGAAGGTGAGTTTGAGTTGATTTACAGTTGTGATTTGAGTTTAAACAACTTCATGTCCGTAATGTGAGTATAATTTACTATAAGCAAAAATTAAGAGGTAGAGGGAGTAGGGGAGGAGGAAGAGAAGGGGGGAGAGGAAGAGTCAGCAAGGAGTCAGGACGGATAAATGACAATGCAAAGTAAATGTCTAAAGTTGACTGTGGACTTGTTGATAAAATACTTTGGTGCATTATTTATGGTGCATTATTTATGGGTCGAGAAAGAATTAATCGATTTCAGTATGTTTTTCAGAGATTTTACTTGTTGATATATTATTCTTAGTTGTTGTATGAAACAAGGTGGAAGTCAGAGAAGGAATGAAGAGAAAGACTTATTCTTCTTATTAATTAGAATGAAAAGATGTACAGCCAAAATAAACAAATACAAGGCTATGGATAGCCAAATAGAAATAACTCACTGACTTAAGAGAGCTAACTATCAAAACACTAATTAAAATAATTAAACAAATTATTTAACTCAACAAGTGCAAGAACAAACAAGGGCTGAAATGAAAGAAGTCACCCTTGACATCTTGAAAAGTTGTGGTATACAAATACCTGAAAATGTTGAGGTGAATATGATGAGCAATATTAACTTTGATGTTAACGCCCTTGCTTGACTAATCGTAGTAGCTGTCATTCTGTTGATCCCCATCCCCATTCTGATGATCCCGACCCTTTGGCAAATGGTTCTAAGGTAACGTGTTAAAAACATATTTAACTTCTTTACTTTGTTTTTTAGAGTACGTAATATAACTTGTTAATCATAATATTAAAATGATCTCTGTAGGAACCAAAACTATGTGAGGTGACTGTTCTTGATGAAAATATTGGGTATCGGGTGGTAGCTAAAGGAACTTTATCATGGACCGAGCAAGGCGAATTAGTCCGTAATGTTCCTATGTACATTGATCATGTGAAAGTAACATTCTTAGAAGTACTCAAAGGGGAGGAACAAACTCCATTACCTCTTCCATTTTTTGGAGATGAAGTGCTTGGTGATAATGTTGTAGGAAGTTGGGCACAATGGCCTCACAAACAAGTCAGAGTACTGCCTACTGGCCAGATACACTTCATACTTTAAATGTGAACTTGTTTTTCTAGCATTGATCTCCACACTAATTTCATACTATATTTATTTGAAAAAGGAATGTAATAGTCCAGCACCAAAGAATAAGGAGGATAAGCAATTGGCCAAAAAAGGAAGTGAATGAGTCCAAAAGGGAAATGAAGTAGTCAAAAGGGCGAATGAATTAGTAAAAAAGGGAATAGACCATGGGTCTGCTGTAGGGTCTTATCACAAGGAAAAGGGTGAGGATGATAGCATTCCACCGTTCTTACTAAGTAAGGCATGTATACTCTCTTTGCCAAAAAGTTGTAAAGAACTATACTTTCCTTACAAAGGTAAAGATATTGATTTCACCATTGAAGTTGATTTTGAAGAGCACATCTATCATTACCCTAACCAAGAAAGATTCAGTTCCTTGATTTGTGGATACGCTCTTAAAAAGTTACTTAACATGGAGTCCTTGAATATATCGTGTATTCATATTTGGTTAAGGTAGAAACTTATTATGCCTTTTAAATTTTTTTATGGTTGATGGGTACATATATATGTGATGAATTAACATACACTTTTTTTATGAACTCATACAGGTATTTGCAAAATGAGGCTAAAAAGAATGGTGTAAGTGATGCAATTGGTTATCTTTGCCCTCAAAGGCTTGGTTTGTTCAAAACTGGTCCCACTGTGCTTTCAACCTATCTAGCCCATTCCATATCGATGCACGGTACAAAACAATACATAATTGTCCCCTTTCAGCAAAAGTAAGTCTTTTGTCGCATTAGTTTTTCCTAATAAACTATTAATATATGTTTCCCCTATAAATGACACTTATCATTTTATTTGTTGAAGAAGTCATCATTGGATGTTGGTTGTAATTTGTATCAAGAAAGGAGAAGCTTTATTTTTTGATTCGTTAGGAGGTGGATATGAAAATGTGCAAGTCAAAGGATTCTTGTCTGTGTAAGTATTTTTTGTTTTGTTTTGAATGTAGTAGTGATCCATAAAGATATATTTTTCTGATAGCTTGCCAAATATCTGGCATGATGCATTTGGGTATCTGTATCTTTGTTTGCCTTTTTTTTGTGTATCTGTTTTCAATGATAGTGAATTAATTACCATTCTCACATGTATTGTGAGGGGCATTTGTCCATTATTAGGGGAGATGCTGCCAAAATTTACCCAATCTTTTTTATGTCAAGTTCTTTTCTTAGCTTGCTAATAATTTTGCTTTGTTTTTATTATATGATGTATAGGGCATATAGGACTTTAAACCTTGGCAACATGGCAAGAAAAAACTTAAAGTGGGAAACCGTTGAGGTGAGTTTATATGATATTTAGATTGTGTTATCTTCTTTATTAATCAGTTTTTTTTTCTCTTTTATCATACCTTCAATTTTCAGTTTTCTAATTTTTTTATGAATTCTTTGTAGTGCCCTCGACAACCGGGAGAAGTTGAGTGTGGTTATTATGTGATGATGTATATGCATCAAATAATCACTCTTATTTCACAAAATGAAACTAATTTGCAAAAGGTAATTAATTAACTTAATCATCTATATCTCCATTTATGTATAATTTATCACTAATTAATGTTGTGATTTTAATTTTAATTTATAAGTTTCATATATTCGTCCTTAATCTAATTTTAATTTTATTTTTTGCTTTTTGTTCTTGAATGTGTAGCATTTTTCTTCAGCTGGTTATTCCCAAGATGTTATTGATGATGTTCGCGAAACATGGTGCAGATTTTTCATTGACTATTGTGTTTAGGTTAACTTTTGTTATCCTTATTAGAATTGGTTAGATGTTTATTAAGTAAAAATGGATATTTGGATTTGTAGTGTTATCTTTACATTTTAAATTTGTAGAGCTATTAAATAATTGTATTTGACATCAATAAATATTTTAATTGAGTGAATTATCTTCTTTAGTATTTTATCTAATTTTTAAATTGAATTATCAATAAATAATAAAAAAAAATATTAGATACATACCTATTGCGTCGCTTGTTATACTAAAAAGAGATGTGTTAGATACTAAATACTAATATAAAAGACAACCTATCGCGTCGCCTCTAATGTAGCAGGGGACACAATAGATTTGGTTTTTTAACACAATTGTTCTACCGCGTCGCTTCATACAAATGAAGGGACGCAATAGCTTTGTTTTTTTTAACACAATTGTTCTACCGCGTCGCTTCATACAAATGAAGGGACGCAATAGCTTTGTTTTTTTAAACACAATTGTTCTACCGCGTCACTTCATACAAATGAAGGGATGCAATAGCTTTTTTTTTTTACATAATTGTTCTATCGCGTCGCTTTATATAAAGGAAGGGACGCAATAGCTCAGCTAATGTGTCGCCTACATTAAAACACGTGACGCAATAGCTTCCTTTTTACCCTTTGAAAATGATCTATCGCGTCGCTTTTAATAACTGAGGGGACGCGATAAACTATCTATCGTGTCGCCTCCAAAGTGACGCGATAAGTATGGCACCTATCGTGTCCGTGCCTATCGCGTCTGCCCAAATGAGACGCAATAAGTCATTTAGAGGAGACACGATAGGTGTTTTTTGTATTAGTGAAAGTTCACGCATATTCATGGCTAACTTTTATCATCAGATCATCAATTCTAAGCATCCAAACTTTACGAAAATTGAACATGAACATAATTAAACATGAAACTATCAAAAGTAATCAAAAGTTAGATGAAAACCGAGCAAAAACATCATGAAAACGATTCCCAAAGCTGTGCAGAAATCCACGCATGGCATAGGCTATATTCAACAAACTTTCGGTCTAATTTAATCATCTAATCTACCCTATGAAACATGGTATACAAAATAGAATGAAAAAGTATGTTACCTTATTGAAGTATAACACACAAATTCACGAAAACTTGCTGCCCGGAACTTGCACCACACCGCCCAAGCAACACGAACACGGCACGAGCAACGTGCACCACCACAAGGCCAGACCACGAACCACCATGCACCACCATACTCCACCACGAACCTCACGACAGCACCACACGGCCACCACCTCACAAACCCCACGCACGAACCAATCCCAATAACCAAAACCAACCCGAACTCAAAGTCTTGATTAGAAACAATGAAGGCTAATGTGTTTTTAGTCACTTAAAGATAAATGGATGTTGAATCATTAAGTTTAGGTTTGAAATGATGATGAACAAATTGGTTGGAATTTATAAACCAAATAGGCGTGTGGAACAAGGTTAGAGAGGAGGGAGTGTTTGAAGTTTACTTATGGGAAAAAAGTTGATTAAATGGCAAATGGTCATTAAGCCTCACTACCAATTCTATTTATAGGAGTTGGTTAAGGTGTGAACATGAGGCAAGTGGCAAAACCATGCCACATCACAAGGGGGGCCGGTTATGGCAAGCCTAAATGGGCCATTTTGGTCACTTGGGCCATTTGCACTTAAGCATGATTAATCATGACTAAATTTGCACTTGGCCCAAAACATAATTAATTAATTAATTAGGAAATTAGAATAAAATTCTAATTAATTAAAATAAAATAAAATAAATAATAAAACAATTAATCATCAAATAAAATAATCATAATCAAACAATAAGACAAAAATAAATAGTCCAAATAAATTCGGACCATATATAAAATAACATAAATACACAAATAAACATAGCAGAAAAATACCGAAAAATTGGGGCGTTACACAACTTGTCCTTCGATGAGGTACCGGTGCAGATCTTTGATCATCAGGAGTGGATGTTGAGGCGGAAGGTGGTACCGCTAGTTAAAGTGCTATGGAGGAGCCAGCAATATGAAGAGGCTACTTGGGAGACTGAGTCCTCCATGCGTGAGAAGTACCCCGAACTGTTCAGTCAGGGTATGTGTTGTTTCCTCTCTGTTTTCTTTCTGTCATTCGGTTCTATTGTTCTTTTACGTGTGCTTCCTTTTGACAAATTTCGAGGACGAAATTTTCTTGAGGAGGAGTGACTGTAATGACCCAAAATTTTGGGCTATTTTAAATTTTCTCTAATTAATTATTTATTGAATTATTTAGTAAGTAAAGTCAGGATTTATGGTTAAGTAAGCCAATTTTGACCTAAGCCCAATATTATTTTCATCACCTTGCCAAATCAAGGCCCATGAGCTTCTTTCCAAACTAAACCACACAGCCCTTAGGTTTATTTATTTAGTTGCAGTATCTACCTAAATTAGCAAACATCTATTTTGACTAATCCTAGAAAAACCCCACTTTTATTCTCCTAATCACTCTACTAAATTTTAGGAAGCCAAAACAAACCCTCATCACTAGAACCACACGACACCCTCTTGAAATTCATCAAAGTTATAACTTCTTTCCTCTTTAATCTTCAATCAATCACAAAAAATTGCAAAAACTCTTAAATCCTTTCTATTGATTTCACAACTCAAAGATCGAAGCAAGAAGATCAAAGGAACCCAAGCTAGGACCGTGAACCCACTCTGCCAGCCCTAAAGATTTTCGAACCCTTTTGTCCTTCATTGTTAGGTAATTAGTTGTTTTACTTAATTTGTAGAGTAGATTAGATTTATAATCTTTAGAACATGTTTAGAACTGTTTAGAATTACTTAGAATTAATGTTAAATTGGTAGAAAATATTTGTTATTAGTGTCCAATGATGGCATAATGGTTTTACCTTGAATTGATGATATTATTTCATGTTCTAACTTAAATTTATGCTTGTTCTATAATTCTTGCCATATAATCTTGAAGATTTAATTGTTGAAGCATTGAGCATATTGAATGTCGAGTGGTAGCTTATTGTTGATAGAATTTTCGAGTGTATAAACTATACTAGAATGGATGTTTTTGTTATATTCTTGTTCTAATAATTGTTCTTTGATGATTTTCTTGATTTATCTCTATAATTAATTAAGTTATTGAAAAGCAATATATGAATCTTAAATTGATGATGAATGTGACGACCCGACTCGCTTAAACTGGCGTGGAAGAAACCGACGAGTCGAATTGTCAATTCTAATCAAACTAACATACGAAAAATTGAAGACAAAACCTCAAAATATTATTTACTAAATAAAAAATAACAACACCCACAAGATTGTACGATACTAAACCCAAATATTTCTATTAAACTGTTAAACTCCAAAACAATGTCAGAGTTAGAAAATACGAAATACAACTATTAAGTCCAAACTAGAAATCGTAATACAACTAAAACAAAATACAAGTAACTTCGGCACTCGCCCAACCCAAAGCTAAACAAGAACCTCATCATCAGAATTACCTGAAAATAACAAAAGTCCACCGTCAGTGGCGAGTAACATAACTGCCCCACCCTAACGGGGATACACATGATCATAGCATAAATCAAACAATCAAATCAAACACTCAATCATACCATCATGTGACATACAAACATAACAATAACGATAATGACATTATACCAATGGACAACAATATTAACTCGACTAACTTCAATTATTATCTTAACATTACTTAATCTTTGGCACTATCATTTACATATTAGCCCGGACTACACTCGTACGAACGCCTCTTACGCGAACGAAATTTCCTACTATGCCAGGATTGAGAATCTTACTCCCAACCCTATGAAACCCATCTTACGGGAAATCCATGTCAGGAAGACGACATAGTGGTAATCAATATCCCAATACCGCGGTTAGGATAGGGGCAACGTCTTAACCCAAGCCTTAGAATCTTACTTTAAGATTAGGCGTCTAATAGCAAAATTAAGCTAATCTTTCATCTTAATTTACATTCTTAGTTAATCTTAAGTTGCATCTTACGCCTTGACTTAAGACTAACACGTAAATCATTATCCTTGGAACCTCATAAATCATTCTTTATACTTTCTTTATCTTTTCTTTGAGCCTCTTTCAACTTTCTTTAAACTTAACTTAGTTTCTTTAATCAAGACTCGACCAAGAACTCATAAAGAACTCATCATGACTCATAAAGAACTCAACAAGATTCATAAAGAACTCAACAAGATTCATAAAGAACTCAACAAGATTCATAAAGAACTCATCAAGATTCATAAATAACTCATCAAGATTATCAAGAAATCATAAAGAACTCATCCTCATAATTATCATCAAAATCACGCATAATAACAACAAAGTTCAACAACAATTTCATCAACTTATTAGCATCGAAACTTCATGAAACTTGAATACGATTATAAACCAACACAAAATTATAATAATCAATCATGTAATACATAGATTCAAGGCAAGAATAACATAAAAACGTCACCCCCAAACCAGCCCATATTCACGCATAACATAAGCCAAATTCATCAACAAATTACCCAAATTCGATGATTAAATCTACCCTATAATCATAGTATACAAATTAAGGTAAGGAAGTATGTTACCTTATTGAAGATTAAGCAAAATATTACACGAAACTTGCTGCCCGGAAACCTAAATCACACGCCCAAGCAACACGGTGACACCCTCGCTTCAGCACGAACACGCACGGCTTCAACCCCACGAACCAAACTCAACACGCAACAACCCGGAACCCAACCTAAACTAATGATCTTGATCACAAAAGATGAAGATAAGTGGGTATTCAATCACATAAAGTTCAATAGGGTATGAATCTTTAAGTTTTGGGATGAACGGTTGATGAACAATTTTGTGGATGATTATGGCCAAAAATGGTGTGGAAGAGGAGAGCAAATGGAGGGAAGTGCTTGGCTTTTGATTGTGGCAAAAGATGAGCAAATGAGTTTAAGATGGAAAAATGAATTCTAAAGCCTTACAAACACCTTCTATTTATAGAAGTGATTAAGGTGTGAATATGAAGCAATTGGCTAATTAGCCCACTAATCATAGGGGGCCGGTTTTCATGAGGCTCAAATGGGCTTTTGTGATCATTTGGGCTAATTGCACTAATTCATGATTAATCATGATTAAATTCGTACTTGGCCCAAGACTTAATTTATTAATTAGAAAATTAAATTATAAAATTCTAATTAATTAAATAATAATAAAATAAATAATAAACAACCAAGAATAAAATAATTAAAATTATTCACAAATAAAATATAATAAATAATCCAAAATAGATTTTGGACCATACATAAAATCACACAAATAAGCAAATAAATCAACGATAGACATACCGATAAATCTGGGTCGTTACAACCTCTCCTCCTTAAAGAAATTTCGTCCCGAAATTTACAGTAAAGGAGATTGTTCACCCTCAAACAGCTCCGGGTACTTCTGCCTCATGGACGCCTCTGTTTCCCAAGTCGCCTCCTCATGGTGCTGATTTCTCCAGAACACCTTGACTAGCTGGACTTGCTTACGCCGGAGGGTCCTCACTTCGCGATCCAAGATCTGAACTGGTCGCTCCTCGAACGTCAGATTCGGCTCAAACGTGGTCGATTCCACTGGGATGATGTGGGTAGGATCATGTACATATTTCCTTAGCTGGGAAATATGGAACACATCTTGAACATTAGACAGACTAGGTGGTAATGCCAACCGATATGCCACCTCCCCAACTCGTTCTAATATCTCGTAAGGTCCCACGAATTTCGGTCGGAGTTTCCCCTTTTGACCAAAGCGTGCCACTCCTTTGAATGGTGAAACCTTAAGCAAGACTCTATCACTTACCTCAAATGTCTAGTGGTCTACTTCGGTTATTGGCGTAGGATTTCTGACGACTCTGCGCGGCCTGCATCTCAGCCCGAATGACTCGGACCTTCTCTACGGTATCTTGTACCATCTCAGGTCCCAAAGCCACAGTATCACTAATATCATTCCAATAAATCGGACTCCGACATTTCCTGCCATATAGGGCCTCGTACGGAGCCATATCAATGTTGGAGTGATAATTGTTGTTATAGGAAAACTCTACCAAGCAGAGCATACGCACCCAACACTGATGATACTCCAGAGTACATGCTCGCAACATATCCTCCAAAGTCTAGATGGTCCTCTCAGTCTGGGCATCCGTCGTCGCGTGAAATGCGGTGCTAATCTTTAACTTCGTCCCAAAGGCTTCCTAAACTGATTTCCAGAAACGAGACAAGAATCTCGGATCACAATCAAAAACTATCTCCCTAAGAACTCCGTGAAGTCGAATAATATCCTAGGTATAAGCCTTTGCTAGGCGCTCCATCGACCAGGTCATCTTCATCGGTATGAATCTAGAGACCTTGGTCAACCTATCCACTATCACCCAAATGGCATTCATACCATTATAGGCAGGTAGGCTAATCATGAAATCCATAGATACCGACTCAAATTTCCAGGTCGGAATCGGTAGTGGCTGCAAAAGACCTCCAGGTCTCTGATGCTCGATCTTAACCTTCTGACAGACTAAACATCGAGCTACAAACTCTAATACATCCCTCTTCATCTTCGGCCACCA
Organism: Salicornia ramosissima; assembly: GCA_951394345.1. NCBI lineage: Eukaryota > Viridiplantae > Streptophyta > Magnoliopsida > Caryophyllales > Amaranthaceae > Salicornia > Salicornia ramosissima. Next base: position 38,376,354 of record OX596236.1, read on the forward strand.
GAATTGGCCCTTAAGGTCCTGGTACAGCTTGTTACCTCCAGGATGAAAAGAGTAGGGCGAGTTATGTGCCTCAGACATGATTTTGTTCCTAAGATCAGAACTGTCCGGTACACACCATCTCCCTCGAAATCACAGACTACCATCTGAAGAGATCTCGAAACCAACGGCTTTTCCTTGCCGTAAAGCCTCTCGAATTCTAGCCAACTGAGGATCATTCTGCTGACCCTCGTGCAACTCCTGAAATAATTCAGGTTCAGCACTCATAGATGTCAGACGAAATTTGACGGAACTACGGCTTCTACTAAAGCTCAATCGATTCTTGCGACTCAGTGCGTCAGCGACTGAGTTCGCCTTGCCCTCGCATTAATTAAGCGTGAGGTCGTAGTCCATAATAAGTTCAAGCAATCGTCTCTTCTTCATACTGTGGTCTTTCTGAGTAAAGATGTACTTGAGACTCTTGTGATCCGTGAATACCTTACACGAACCACCATAGAGATAGTGCCTCCAGATCTTATGCGCGAATACTACAGCTGCTAGCTCCAAGTCATGCGTGGGGTAGTTACGCTCGTGCACCTTCAGCTGCCTCGACACATAAGCGATGACCTTCCCACCTTGCATCAGCACACACCCTAGGCCACTCTTGGATGCATCACTATAGACCTCGAAATCCTCATCATCGTTCGGAAGGGTAAGAATAGGAGTAGAAACTAACAACTGTTTCAGCTGCTGAAATGCTCGTTCGTAAGCCTCCGTCCAAACGAATCGGACCTCCTTCTGTAGGAGACTAGACATGGGCCTAGCAATCTTGGAGAATTCCTTGACGAATGGTCGATAGTATCCGGCTAAACCTAGAAAACTACGAACCTCCGCAATATTTCTCGGGCTACTCCAATCCACTACTGCCTTAACTTTTGCCGGGTCCACCTTAATGCCTTCTTTACTAATCACGTGACCCAAAAATGCTACCTCGCGAAGCTAGAACTCACACTTGGAGAGCTTCGCGAACCACTTATTCTTCCTCAATATCTCTAGTACTATCCTGAGGTGTTCTGCATGCTCAGACTCATGTCGCGAATAGACTAGGATATCATCTATGACTACGACACACTTATCGAGTAAGTGATGAAAAGTCCGGTTCATCTGATCCATGAACACGGCTGGTGCGTAAGTGAGGCCAAAGGGCATCACCTCAAACTCGTAGTGGTTGTATCTCGTACGAAAAGCGGTTTTCGGGATGTCTTCTTTCTTGAACGGAATCTGATGATATCCAAATCGAACATATATCTTCTTAAACACTCCCGCTCCTCGTAACTGATCGAACGTGTCCTCAATCCTAGGCAAGAGGGTACTTATTCTTGATAGTTACCCGATTCAATTCTCGGTAGTCTATGCACAGGCGCATGCTACAATCTTTCTTCTTCACAAAGAGCACGGCTGCTCCCCATGGAGAAACGCTCGGCCTAATGAAGCCCTTATCGATCAAATCTTGAAGTTGCGTTGTTAACCCATGCAACTCCGATGGTGCCATCCGGTAAGGTGCCTTCGAAATCGGCGCTGTCCCGGGTGCTAATTCGATATGAAACTCGACATCGCGCTCGGGTGGAACTCCTGGTAGCTCATCAGGAAATACGTCTCTGAAATCCCTCGCTACATGTATATCGTCCAACAGACGCTCCTCAGTCAAGTCCCTTACCTGACATAGGAACACCATATCGCCCTTCTGGCGAAGTTTCCTCATCTCCAAGGCTGAGATTACCTTTATTCCTTTCTTAAGGACGAACCCAGAGTAGGTAACTCGGTTGCCCCATGATCTTCGGAATGTCACTAACTGATCTCGGCAACGAATGATCGCTCGATACTTCGACAACCAGTCCATACCAAGAATAACATCGAACTCCATCAGCGGAAACTCCTTCAGATCGTCCGTCGCGTGCTCTCCAGCCATCACGATAGGCACTCCTCGGAACTCGCGCTGACAAATAAAATCCTCTCCAGGCGGGAGATTTATAACTAAACTAACAGGAAAGTTGCCACGAAGATTAGACCTCGAGGCAAAACTACTAGCCACAAAAGAGACAGTAGCACTAGAATCAAATGAAACAAGTGCTAACACACCAGAGACAAGAAATCTACCTGAGGCAACGTCGGGCTGAACCTCTGCCTCTGCCTCAGTCATACAGTAGACTCGGTTCTTCACCGGAGTCTTATTCGGAGCCGAAAGCTGCTTGATTTTGGTGTCTGGCTTCTTCTCGGGGCAAACTGACGCCTTATGGCCTTCCTTCCTGCAGATAAAATATGCTATGGGTGTACCGTCACATCGCTTCCCTGGGTGGAAGTCCCTGCCGCAGCCTCTGCATCTCGAGCCATCGGAACCCTTATGCGAACTGGTAGTCGGAAGGGTACTGCTAGGAGCACTAAATCGAGGCTTCTTAAAAGAAGATGACGTCGCTGGGGCCTGGGTCCTCTTCCTGCTCGCATCCTCCTCGGTAGTTGATGCCTGAATCTCGAGTGCTAACTCGTAAGCTTGCTGAAATGACTTCGCTCCACTGCTGATCACGTGAACGCGAATCCTCGGATCTAGCTTCTTGACATAGCGCTTGACCCGCTGCTCCTCAGATGGAACTACAGACGTAGCGAACCTTGATAACTCTGTGAACTTGTCGGTGTACGCCTGAACTGTCATCTTACCCTGGGTAAGAGTAAGAAAATCCTCCTGCTTCTACCACCGTAACTCGTGGGGGTAGAATCTCTCCTGGATCTTATCTACGAACTCGATCCACGACATCGAACGTAAGGGCATGCACACGTCCTTAGCTACGCTCTACCAGTTATCGGCCTCTCCACGTAGATAGTAGGCGGCGATCTGCACCTTCTCATGCTCGAGGCAAAATGTAGTGTCGAAGAGCTTCCCCATCTCGCAGATCCAACTCTCCAGGACAGTAGGGTCGGCAACCCCATCGTAGCTCGATGGTCAATGACGTGCGATACGATCGAACGTCGACTGCATACTAGGCGTATGCTGACTATGGTGCGCCAACGTAAGGACCGCCTCCTCAAGCGCTCGTAACCTCTGTCGTCCTGAACTCGTCCGGCGAGGCGTAGACATGCTGAAACGCAGTAAAACAAAGACACACAAAAGAAAAGGTGTCAGTCAAACATCCACACTACAGTCAAGTACATCAATCGAAAGGAAAATAGGAAAAGAGTCTTATCCCGGTTCTTCTACCCAACACTCTTCTCCCTTATAATTAAACTTAATTTGGTTCATCACTCGGGAATAACAAAGCTCTCAACTCCCGGGTTTTACTCAAGTCCTAAAACTTCACTTAAAACCTATTCGGCTCTGATACCAACTGTGACGACCCGACTCACTTAAACCGGCGCGGAAGAAACCGACGAGTCGAATTGTCAATTCTAATCAAACTAACATACGAAAAATTGAAGACAAAACCTCAAAATATTATTTACTAAATCCAAAAGTACAACACCCACAAGATTGTACGATACTAAACCCAAATATTTTTATTAAACTGTTAAACTCCAAAACAATGTCAGAGTTAGAAAATACGAAATACAATTACTAAGTCCAAACTAGAAATCGTAATACAACTAAAACAAAATACAAGTAATTTCAGCACTCACCCAACCCAAAGCTAAGCAAGAACCTCATCATCAGAATTACCTGAAAATAACAACAGTCCACCGTCAGTGGCGAGTAACATAACTACCCCACCCTAACGGGGATACACATGATCATAGCATAAAAAAAATATTAACTCGACTAACTTCAATTATTATCTTAACATTACTTAATCTTTGGCACTACCATTTACATATTAGACCGGACTACACTCGTACGAACGCCTCTTACGCGAACGAACTTTCCTACTATGCCAGGATTGAGAATCTTACTCCCAACCCTATGAAACCATTCTTACGGGAAATCCATGTCAGGAAGACGACATAATGGTAATCATTATCCCAATACCGCGGTTAGGATAGGGGCAACGTCTTAACCCAAGCCTTAGAATCTTACTCTAAGGTTAGGTGTCTGATAGCAAAATCAAGCTAATCTTTCATCTTAATTTTCATTCTTAGTTAATCTTAAGTTGCATCTTACGCCTTGACTTAAGACTAACATGTAAATCATTATTCTTGGAACCTCATAAATCATTCTTTTGGCCCTGTTTGGGAGTTAGTTGTTAGCTATTAGAGGTTAGCTGATTGTATTAGCTGTTTTGACTAGCTGTTGGTGATAGCTGATTTGACTAACTGATTTATATTAGCTGTTTGTATAAAAGTGTGTTGTAAATAGCGGTTAGTTGTTAGACGTTTCAAAGTAAAAACAACTAAAAAGCTATAAGCTCTTCCAAAAAGCTCCTCATATGAGCTTTTTGAAAAAGAGCTTTTTCACCCCAAAACTCTCTTCCAAACCTCTAATTACCAATGTAATAGCCGAGATTTTTCGGTATTTTTACCTTGAATTATTTTTTATTTATGTGATTTTATGTACGGTCCAAAATTTATTTTGGACTATTTATTTTATTTTATGTGAATAATTTCGATTAAATTCGATTGTTTTTATTTTTGGTTGATTATTATTTATTTTATTATTATTTAATTAATTAGAATTTTTTATTATTTAATTTTCTAATTAGTTAATTAATTTTTTTGGGCCAAATGCGATTTAAGAATGATTAGTCATGCATGAGTGCAGTTAGCCCAATTGTTCACAAAAAAGGCCCAATTTAGCCTTTTATTAGCCGCCCCCCCCCCCCTGGTAATTAGTGGCTTAATTTGCCACTTGGTTAATGTTCAAACCTTAACTAACTTCTATAAATAGAAGAGTTAGTAAGGCTTAAACTTTATTTACCATTTTAATCATCACTTGCCACATTCAATAGCCAAACTCTCCCTCCATTTGTTCCCTTTGCCTCACGCCATTTTTGGCCTCCAAACACAAAATCCTTGTGCATCACCATTTCCAATCCAAACTTAAAGATTCAACATCCATTGATCTTTAAGTACCTAAACACAATCTAAAACCCAATTGCTCCAATCAATATCATTAGTTCGAGTTGGTTTTCGGGTTTGGTTCGTGTGGGTTGTTCGAGTGGGTTGTGCATGTGAAGACGTGGTGGTGCACGGTGGTGCTCGTGTGAGGACGTGGTTGCTACACGGTGGTTCCGTGTGAGGCCGTGTGAAGTCGTGCCGAAGCCGTGCGTGTAGCTGCGTGTTAGGGTCGTGTGGTTTGGGTTCTGGGCAGCAAGTTTTGTGTAATCTTCAATAAGGTAACATACTATCCTAATCCTAGTTGGTATACGATGATTCATAGGGTTGATTAGATGACTTGGTTAGACTAAAATTTGATGTTTATGTACCCATTTATGCGTGAAGCATAGGCTAATTTGGGTAATGATTTGGTGATGATTTTGCCTTGATTATATGTATTTCATGATTGGTTATGTTAATTTCATGTTTGATGTGGATCATGTTCAAGTTTAGTGAAGTTTTGATGTTTGTAAGTTGATGAAAAAGTTATTAGAATTTGTCATGATTATACGTTTATGTTGATGATGATTATGAGGTTGAGTTCTTGAATCTTGAGTGAGTTCTTGATTAAATTCTTGAATCTTGGTTGAGTTCTTTATAAGTCTTGGTTGAGTTCTTTATGAGTCTTGATAGGTCTTGGTCGAGTCTTGAAAGTTAAAGAAAGTTAAAGATAATTAAAGAAAGGTTAAAGAAAGTTAAAGAATGTTATATGAGGTTCCAAGATTTGTTGATTTACATGTTTTTCTTAAGTCAAGGCGTAAGATGCAACTTAAGATTAACTAAGAATGTAAACTTCGGTTAAAGATTAGCTTGATTTTACTATTAGACGCCTAATCTTGGAGTAAGATTCTAATAATTGGGTTAAGACATTGCCCCTATCCTATCCGCGGTATTGGGATAGTTGGAGGTCTTACTATGTCGTCTTTTCATATGGATTTCCCGTAAGATGGGTTTCATGGGGTTGGGAGTAAGATTCTCAATCCTGGCATAGTAGAAAGTTCGTTCACGTAAGATGTGTTCGTACGTGCATAGTCCGGTCTAATATGTAAATGGTTGCGCCAAAGTTTAAGAATGTTAAATAATTGGTTAAAGTTAGTCGAGTCAGCATGATTACACGTGTTTATTATTATTGATGTTGTGACATGTGGTTCGCGTGATGGTGTTGGTATGTTTGATTTGATTGTTTGATTTATGCTATGATCTGTGTATCCCCGTTAGGGTGGGACGGTTATGTTACTCGCCACTGACGGTGGACTGTTGTTTATTTTTCAGGTAATTCTGATGATGAGGTTCTTGCTTAGCTTTGGGTTAGGCGAGTGCCGATTTTATTTAGAACTTGTATTGTTGTTTTACGATTTCTAGTATTAGACTATAGTAGTGCTATTTGTATTTTCTAACTCTGACATTTATTTTGGAGTTAATGATGTTCGTAGTAGTAGTGATGATATTTGGGTTTAGATATGTACAATCTTGTGGGTGTTGTACTTTTTGGTTTAGCATATATTCCATTTGAGGTTTTGTTTTAATTTTTAAGTATGTTAGTATGTTAGAACTGACTATTCGACTCGTCGGTTTCTTCCGCGCCGGTTTAAGCGAGTCGGGTCGTAACAGTTGGTATCAGAGCCGAATAGGTTTGAAGTGAAGTTTTTAGGATTTGAGTTAAACCCGGGAGTTGAGAGCTTTAACTTTCCCGAGTTATTGAACCCAAATTAAGGTTAAGTATAAGGGAGAAGAGTTCGTGTAGAAAAACCGGGATAAGACTCTTTTTCTATTCTTTTTCTCTTGATTTTGTGTGCTTTATTATGGTGGGGATGTATGACTGACACTTTTCCTTGGTATGTCTTTGTTTTATTACGTTGCAGCATGTCTACGCCTCGCCGGTTGAGTACGGGACGACAGAGGTTACGAGCGCTCGAGGAGGTGATCCTTACGTTGGCGCATCATAGTCGTCATACGCCTAGTACGCAGTCGACGTTCGATCGTATCGCACGTCATCGACCTCCGACCTACGATGGGGTTGCCGACCCCACTATCCTGGAGAGTTGGATCTGCGAGATGGGGAAGCTCTTCGACGCGACGTTTTGCCCCGAGCACCAGAAGGTGCAGATCGCCGCCTACTATCTACGTGGAGAGGCCGATAACTGGTGGACTATAGCTAAGGACGCGTGCTTACCCTTACATTCGATGTCGTGGATCCAATTCGTAGATAAGATCCAGGAGCGATTCTACCCCGACGAGTTGCGGTGGCAGAAACAGGAGGAGTTTCTTACTCTTACTCAGGGTAAGATGACAGTTCAGGCGTACACCGACAAGTTCACGGAGTTATCGAGGTTCGCTACGTCTGTAGTTCCATCAGAGAAGGAGCGAGTCAAGCGCTACATCAAAAAGCTAGATCCGAGGATTCGCATTCACGTGATCAGAAGTGGAGCGAAGACATTTCAGCAGGCCTACGTGGTGGCACTCGAGATTCAGGCATCGACGATCGAGGAGGATGCGAGCAGGAAGAGGACCCAGGTCCCAGCGACGTCTTGTTCTTTTAAGAAGCCTCGATTTAGTGCTCCTAGCAGTACCCCTCCGACCACGAGTTCGCATAAGGGTTCCGACGGCTCGAGATGCAGAGGGTGCGGCAGGGACTTCCATCCAGGGAAGCGGTGTGACGGTTCGCCCATAACTTGTTTCATCTGCAGGAAGGAAGGCCATAAGGCATCAGTTTGCCCCGAGAGGAAGCCAGACACCGAGATCAAGCAGCTTCTGGCACTGACTAAGACTCCGGTGAAGAACCGAGTCTACTGTATGACTGAGGCAAAGGCCGAAGTTAAGCCCGACGTTGTCTCAGGTAGATTCCTTGTCTCTGGTGTGTTAGCTTTTGTTTTATTTGATTCTGGTGCTACTGTCTCTTTTGTGGCTAGTAGTTTTGCCTCGAGGTCTAATCTTCGTGGTAGCATTCCTGTTAGTTCAGTTATAACTCTCCCGTCCAGAGAGGATTTTATTTTTCAGCGCGAGTTCCAAGGAGTGCCTATCGTGATAGCTGGGGAGAAAACGACGGTCGATCTGAAGGAGTTCCCGCTGATGGAGTTTGATGTCATTCTTGGTATGGACTGGCTGTCGAAGTATCGAGCGATCATTCGTTGCCGAGATCAGTCAGTGACATTCCGAGGATCACACGGCAACCGAGTTACCTACTCTGGGTTTGTCCTTAAGAAAGGAGTTAAGGTAATCTCAGCCTTGAAGATGAGAAAACATCGGCTAGAAGGGCGATATGGTGTACTTATGTCAGGTAAGGGACTTGACTGAGGAGCGTCTGTTGGACGATATACTTGTAACAAGGGATTTCAGAGACGTATTTCCTGATGAGCTACCAGGAGTTCCACCCGAGTGCGACGTCGAGTTTCATATCGACTTAGCACCCGTGAGAGCGCCGATTTCGAAGGCACCTTACCGGATGGCACCATCGGAGTTGCAAGAGCTAAAAACACAACTCCAAGATTTGTTCGACAAGGGCTTCATTAGGACGAGCATTTCTCCATGGGGAGCACCTGTGCTCTTTGTGAAGAAGAAAGATGGTAGTATGCGCCTGTGCATAGGCTACCGAGAGTTGAATCGGGTAACTATCAAGAATAATTACCCGCTGCCTATGATTGAGGACTTGTTCGATCAGTTACGAGGAGCGGGAGTGTTTTCGAAGATAGATCTTTGATCTGGATATCATCAGATTCCAGTTAAGAAAGAAGACATCCCGAAGACCGCTTTTCGTACGAGATACGGCCACTACGAGTTCGAGGTGATGCCCTTTGGCCTCACTAATGCGCCAGCCGTGTTCATGGACCAGATGAACCGGATTTTCCATCACTTACTCGATAAGTGCGTCGTAGTATTTATAAACGATATCTTAGTCTATTCGAGAGATGAGTCATAGCATGCGGAGCAACTCCGGATGGTACTAGAGATATTACGTAGGAATAAGTGGTTCGCGAAACTCTCCAAGTGTGAGTTCTGGCTTCGCGAAGTAGCATTTCTGGGTCATGTAATTAGTAAAGAAGGCATTAAGGTAGACCCGGCAAAAGTTAAGCTGTACTTGAATGGAGTAGCCCGAGAAATGTGGAGGAGGTTTGTAATTTTCTGGGATTGGTCGGATACTATCGACGATTCGTCCAAGACTTCTCCAAGATTGCTAGGCCGATGACTAGTCTCCTATAGAAGGAGATCCGATTCGTTTGGATGGAGGCTTGCGAGCAAGCATTTCCGCAGTTGAAACAGAGATTAGTCTCTGCTCCGATTCTTACCCTTCCGAACGATGAGGAGGATTTCGAGGTCTATAGTGATGCATCTAAGAGTGCCCTAGGATGTGTGCTCATGCAAGGCGAGAAGGTCATCGCTTATGCATCAAGGCAGCTGAAGGTGCACGAGCGTAACTATCCCAAGCATGACTTGGAGCTAGCAGGTATGGTGTTCGCGCTTAACATTTGGAGGCACTACCTCTATGGTGGTTCGTGTAGAGTATTCACGGATCATCTCAAGTACATCTTTACTCAGAAAGACCTCAATATGAGGCAGAGACGATGGCTTGAGCTTATTAAGGACAACAACCTGACGCTTAACTATTGCGAGGGCAAGGCGAACTTAGTCGCTGACGCGCTGAGTCACAAGCATCGATTGAGCTTCAGTAGAAGCCGTAGTTCCGTCAGACTTCATCTGACATCTATGAGTGTTGAGCCTGAATTACTTCAGGAATTGCGCGAGGGTCAGCAGAATGATCCGCAGTTGGCTAGGATTCGAGAGGCTTTACGGCAAGGAAAAGCCGTAGGTTTCCAGATCCCTTTCGTTGGTAGTCTGCGATTTCGACGGAGGTGGTGTGTACCGGACAGTTCTGATCTTAGGAACAAAATTATGTCTAAGGCACAAAACTCGCCCTACTCTGTTCTTCCTGGAGGTAACAAGTTTTACCGGGACCTTAAGGGCCAATTCTGGTGGCCTAAAATGAAGAGGGATGTAGCAGAGTTCGTAGCTCGATGTTTAGTCTGTCAGAAGGTTAAAATCGAGCATCAGAGACCTGGAGGTCTTTTGTAGCCACTACCGATTCCGACCTGGAAATTTGAGTCGGTATCTATGGATTTCGTGGTTAGCCTACCAACCTGTAATGGTCTGAATGTCATTTGGGTAATAGTGGATAGGTTGACCAAGGTCGCTAGATTCATACCGATGAAGATGACCTGGTCTATGGAGCGCCTGGCAGAGGCTTATACCCAGGATATTATCCGACTTCACGGAGTTCCGAGGGAGATCGTTTCTGATCGAGATCCGATATTTCTGTCTCGTTTCTGGAAATCAGTTCACGAAGCCTTTGGGACGAAGTTGAAGCTGAGCACCGCTTTTCACGCGGCGATAGATGGTCAGACTGAGAGGACCATCTAGACTCTGGAGGATATGTTACGAGCATGTACTGTGGAGTACCAGCAGTCTTGGGTACGTATGCTCTGTTTGGTAGAGTTCTCCTATAATAATAGCTATCACTCCAGCATCGATATGGCTCCGTACGAGGCCCTGTATGGCAGGAAATGTCGGAGTCCGATTTGTTGGAATGATATCAGTGATACTGTGGCTTTAGGACCTGAGATAGTACGAGATACCGTAGAGAAGGTCCAAGTCATTCGGTCTAAGATGCAGGCCGCTCAGAGTCATCAGAATCTTATGCCGATAATCGACGTAGACCCCTGGCTTTCGAGGTAGGTGACAAAGTCTTACTTAAGGTTTCACCATTCAAAGGAGTGGCACGCTTTGGTCAAAAGGGGAAACTCCGACCGAAATTCGTGGGACCTTACGAGATATTAGAACGAGTTGGGAAGGTGGCATATCGGTTAGAATTACCACCTAGTCTGTCTAATGTTCATGATGTGTTCCATGTTTCCTAGCTAAGGAAATATGTACATGATCCTACCCACATCATCCCAGTGGAGTCGGCCACGTTTGAGCCGAATCTGACTTTCGAGGAGCGACCCATCCAGATCTTGGATCGGGAAGTGAGGACCCTCCGGCATAAGCAAGTCCAGCTCGTCAAGGTGTTGTGGAGAAATCAACACCATGAGGAGGAGACTTGGGAGACAGAGGCGTCCATGAGGCAGAAGTACCCGGAGCTTTTTGTGGGTGAGCAATCTCCTTTGCCTTAAATTCCGGGACAAAATTTCTTTAAGGAGGGGAGGTTGTAATGGCTCAAATTTTTCGGTATTTTTGCCTTGAATTATTTGTTATTTATGTGATTTTATGTATGGTCCAAAATTTATTTTAGACTATTTATTTTATTTTATGTGAATAATTTCGATTAAATTCGATTATTTTTATTTTTGGTTGATTATTATTTATTTTATTATTATTTAATTAATTAGAATTTTTTATTATTTAATTTTCTAATTAGTTAATTAATATTTTTGGGCCAAATGCGATTTAAGCATGATTAGTCATGCATGAGTGCAATTAGCCCAATTGTTCACCAAAAAGGCCCAATTTAGCCTTGTATTAGCCGCCCCCCCCCCCCCAGGTAATTAGTGGCTTAATTTGCCACTTGATTCATGTTCACACCTTAACTAACTTTTATATATAGAACAGTTAGTAAGGCTTAAACTTCGTTTGCCATTTTAATCATCACTTGCCACATTCAATAGCCAAACTCTCCCTCCATTTGTTCCCTTTGCCTCACGCCATTTTTGGCCTCCAAACACCAAATCCTTGTTCATCACCATTTCCAATCCAAACTTAAAGATTCAACATCCATTGATCTTTAAGTACCTAAACACAATCTAAAACCCAATTGCTCCAATCAAGATCACTAGTTCGTGTTGGTTTTCGGGTTTGGTTCGTGTGGGTTGCTCGAGTGGGTTGTGCATGTGAAGACGTGGTGGTGCACGGTGGTGCTCGTGTGAGAACGTGGTTTCTACATGGTGGTTCCGTGGTGGTTCGTGTGAGGCCGTGTGAAGTCGTGCTGCAGCCGTGCGTGTGGCTGCGTGTTAGGGCCGTGTGGTTTGGGTTCCGTGCAGCAAGTTTTGTGTATTATTTTGTGTAATCTTCAATAAGGTAACATACTATCATAATCCTAATTGGTATACTATGATTCATAGGGTAGAATAGATGACTTGGTTAGACTAAAATTTGATGTTTATGTACCCATTTTATGCATGAAGCATAGGCTAATTTGGGTAATGATTTGGTGATGATTTTGCCTTGATTATATGTATTTTATGATTGATTATGTTAATTTCATGTTTGATGTGGATCATGTTCAAGTTTAGTGAAGTTTTGATGTTTGTAAGTTGATGAAAAAGTTATTAGAATTTGTCATGATTATGCGTGTATGTTGATGATGATTATGAGGTTGAGTTCTTGAATCTTGATTGAGTTCTTGGTTGAGTTCTTGAATCTTGATTGAGTTCTTGATTAAGTTTTTGAATCTTGGTTGAGTTCTTTATAAGTCTTGGTTGAGTTCTTTATGAGTCTTGATAGTTCTTTATGAGTTCTTGGTCGAGTCTTGAAAGTTAAAGATAATTAAAGAAAGGTTAAAGAAAGTTAAGGAATGTTATTTGAGGTTCCAAGATTTGTTGATTTACGTGTTATTCTTAAGTCAAGGCGTAAGATGCAACTTAAGATTAACTAAGAATGTAAATTTTGGTTAAAGATTAGCTTGATTTTACTATTAGACGCCTAATCTTAGAGTAAGATTCTAAGAATTGGGTTAAGACGTTGCCCCTATCCTATCCGCGGTATGGGGATAGTTGGAGGTCTTACTATGTCGTCTTTTGATATGGATTTCCCGTAAGATGGGTTTCATGGGGTTGGGAGTAAGATTCTCAATCCTGGAATAGTAGAAATTTCGTTCGCGTAAGATGCGTTCGTACGTGCATAGTCCGGTCTAATATGTAAATGATTGCGCCAAAGTTTAAGAATGTTAAATAATTGGTTAAAGTTAGTCGAGTCAGTATGATTACTCGTGATTATTATTATTGATGTTGTGACATGTGGTTCGCGTGATGGTGTTGGTATGTTTGATTTGATTGTTTGATTTATGCTATGATCTGTGTATCCCCGTTAGGGTGGGACGGTTATGTTACTCGCCACTGACGGTGGACTGTTGTTTATTTTTCAGGTAATTCTGATGATGAGGTTCTTGCTTAGCTTTGGGTTGGGCGAGTGCCGATGTTATATAGAACTTGTATTGTTGTTTTACGATTTCTAGTATTAGACTATAGTAGTGGTATTTGTATTTTCTAACTCTGACATTTATTTTGGAGTTAATGTTATTCGTAGTAGTAGTGATGATATTTGGGTTTAGATATGTACAAACTTGTGGGTGTTGTACTTTTTGGTTTAGCATATATTCCATTTGAGGTTTTGTTTTAATTTTTAAGTATGTTAGTATGTTATAACTGACTATTCGACTCGTCGGTTTCTTCCGCGCCGGTTTAAGCGAGTCGGGTCGTCACAACCAAACACCCAAAAATAGCTTTTTGAGTTGGTCAAACCTCTCTTCCATCTCAAACCTCTCTTTTTCTCTCAAACCTCTAACTCCCAAACACCCCCTTATACTTTCTTTATCTTTTCTTTGAGCCTCTTTCAACTTTCTTTAAACTTAACTTAGTTTCTTTAATCAAGACTCGACCAAGAACTCATAAAGAACTCATCATGACTCATAAAGAACTCAACAAGATTCATAAAGAACTCATCAAGATTATCAAGAAATCATAAAGAACTCATCCTCATAATCATCATCAAAATCACGCATAATAACAACAAAGTTCAACAATAATTTCATCAACTTATAAGCATCGACACTTCATGAAACTTGAATACGATTATAAACCAACACAAAATTATCATAATCAATCATGTAATACATAGATTCCAGGCAAGAATAACATAAAAGTGTCACCCCCAAATCAGCCCATATTCACGCATAACATAGGCCAAATTCATCAACAAATTACCCAAATTCGATCATTAAATCTACTCTATAATCATAGTATACAAATTAAGGTAAGGAAGTATGTTACCTTATTGAAGATTAAGCAAAATATTACACGAAACTTGCTGCCCGGAAACCTAAATCACACGCCCAAGCAACACGGTGCCACCCTCGCTTCAGCACGAACACGCACGGCTGCCACCACGGACCACACGGCCACCTAACGAACATGGCCCAATCAGCACGACTTCAAAGCACGGCTCACCACCCACACGGCTTCAAACCCACGAACCAAACTCAACACGCAACAACCCGGAACCCAACCTAAACTAATGATCTTGATCACAAAAGATGAAGATAAGTGGGTATTCAATCACTTAAAGTTCAATAGGGTATGAATCTTTAAGTTTTTGGATGAAAGGTTGATGAACAATTTCTGGATGATTATGGCCAAAAATGGCGTGGAAGAGGAGAGCAAATGGAGGGAAGTGCTTGGCTTTTGATAGTGGCAAAAGATGAGCAAATGAGTTTAAGATGGCAAAATGAATTCTAAAGCCTTACAAACAACTTCTATTTATAGAAGTGATTAAGGTGTGAATATGAAGCAAGTGGCAAATTAGACCACTAATCATAGGGGGCCGGTTTTCATGAGGCTCAAATGGGCTTTTGTGATCATTTGGGCTAATTGCACTAATTCATGATTAATCATGATTAAATTCACACTTGGCCCAAAACTTAATTAATTAATTAGAAAATTAAATAATAAAATTCTTATTAATTAAATAATTATAAAATAAATAATAAACAACCAACAATAAAATAATCAAAATTATTCACAAATAAAATATAATAAATATACATAAAATCACACAAATATGCAAATAAATCAACGGCAGAAATACCGATAAATCTGGGTCGTTACAAACTCCCCTCCTTAAAGAAATTTCGTCCCGAAATTTAAGCAAAGGAGATTGTTCACCCTCAAACAGGTCCGGGTACTTTTGCCTCATGGCCGCCTATGTCTCCCAAGTCGCCTCCTCATGGTGCTGATTTCTCCACAACACCTTGACTAGCTGGACTTGCTTACGCCGTAGGGTCCTCACTTTGCGATCCAAGATTTGAACTAGTCGCTCCTCGAACGCCAGATTCGGCTCAAACGTGGCCGATTACACTGGGATGATGTGGGTAGGATCATGTACATATTTCTTAGCTGGGAAACATGGAACACATCGTGAACATTAGACAAACTAGGTGGTAATGCCAACCAATATGCCACCTCCCCAACTCGTTCTAGTATCTCGTAAAGTCCAACGAATTTCGGTCGGAGTTTCCCCTTTTGACCAAAGCATGCCACTCCTTTGAATGGTGAAACCTTAAGCAAGACTCTATCACCTACCTCAAATGTCAGTGGTCTACGTCGGTTATCGGCGTAGGATTTCTGACGACTCTGCGCGGCCTGCATCTTAAATTAGACCGAATGACTCGGACCTTCTCTACGGTATCTTGTACCATCTCAGGTCCCAAGCCACAGTATCACTAATATCATTCCAACAAATCGGACTCCGACATTTCCTGCCATACAGGGCCTCATATGGAGCCATATCAATGCTGGAGTGATAACTGTTGTTATAGGAAAACTCTACCAAGCAGAGCATACGCACCCAAGACTGATGATACTCCAGAATACATGCTCGCAACATATCCTCCAGAGTCTGGATGGTCCTCTCAGTTTGGCCATCCGTCGCCGCGTGAAATGCGGTGCTCAGCTTTAACTTCGTCCCAAAGTCTTCCTGAACTGATTTCCAGACACGAGACAAGAATCTCGGATCAGGATCAGAAACTATCTCCCTCGGAACTCCGTGAAGTCAAATAATATCCTGGGTATAAGCCTCTGCTAGGCGCTCCATCGACCAGGTCATCTTCATCGGTATGAATCTAGCGACCTTGGTCAACCTATCCACTATCACCCAAATGGCATTCATACCATTACAGGTGGGTAGGCTAACCACGAAATCCATAGATACAGACTCAAATTTCCAGGTCGGAATTGATAATGGCTGCAAAAGACCTCCAAGTCTCTAATGCTCGATCTTAGCCTTCTGACAGACTAAACATCGAGCTACAAACTCTGCTACATCCCTCTTCATCTTAGGCCACCAGAATTATATTGGCCCTTAAGGTCCTTGTACAGCTTGTTACCTCTAGGATGAACAGAGTAGGGCGAGTTATGTGCCTCAGACTTGATTCTGTTCCTAAGATCAGAACTGTCCGGTACACACCATTTCCCTCAAAATCGAAGACTACTGTAACGACCCGACTCGCTTAAACCGGCGCGGAAGAAACCGACGAGTCGAGTTGTCAAAACCTACAACTCAAATACCTAAGAAATAAAAACTAATTCCTCAAATATTGTTATTAAACCACCAAAAGTACAAATACCCACAAGTTTGTACATAAACTAATCCAAAAGTCAAACTAGAAATATTATAATACGAGTTAACTCCAACTACATGTCAGAGTCTTTAAACAACATATAAAAGTCCAAAAGTAATGAAATAACATCTAAACAAATACTGTCGCTAACTAATACTAAGAAAACAGTAAATACAACAGACAACACAAGAAACAACGTCGCTCGCCCAACCCAAAACTAGGCAAGAGCCTCATCATCTGAAGTACCTGAAAAATACAACAACGGTCCACCATCAGTGGCGAGTAACATAACTGACTCACCCTAATGGGAACACACATGTACATAGCATAAATCAAACGATCAACATCATTAAACAAAGTACGAGAATAACCCGAAACGTGAACTCGACTCAAACCAACCTAATCAACTATCTTTGGCGCAATCATTCATATTCTAGACCGGACTGTGCTCGTACGGACGCATCTTACGCATCCGAACTTTCTACTATACTCGGATTTGAGAATCTTACTCCCAAACCCCATGAAACCAATCTTACTGGAAATCCATGTCTCGTGAAACCAATCTTACTGGAAATTCACCAAGATCACATAGTATGACTCCAACTATCCCAATACCGCGGATGGAATAGGGGCAACGTCTTAACCCGAATACAATGAATCTTACTCAAAGTATCAGGCGTCTAAAAATGAAATCAAGCTAAGTAATTAATTAATTCATTTACTCATTTTAATCATATTATTCATTATTACCTCAACTTAACTAAACTAAGTTCAAGAACTGCCTAAAGCCTCGGTTCTCGAAATTAATCTAGCTAAAACATCGAAGTTATTCTCAAGAACTGCCTCTAGCCTTATTCTTGAGTCTAACCAATCATTATTCATCAATCTTTAATCATTCTTTAACCAAATTAAACACTTTCTTTAACTTTCTTTATTCCTTAAACTGTTTTCTTTAACTTTCAAGATTCAACCAAGAACTCGTAAAGACTCATCAAGAACTCATAAAGAACTCAAAGAACTCATAAAGAACTCAAAGAACTCATAAAGAACTCATTCAAGATTCAAGATCTTCAATCAAGAACTCAATCAAGATTCAAGAACTTCAATCAAGAACTCAATCAAGATTCAAGAACTTCAATCAAGAACTCATCCAAACTCATTAAACCACACGCATAACTCATAAAAACCATTCGAAAATCATCCTTTCAATTATCCAAAATTAACCAAACTTTAACATGATATTCATGATCATAAACCAACACATAATCAATCATAAAATCATGAAAAATCATCATCAAAACACCATGTAAACACATAAAAATCATATTATAAAATCATACATAAAATCATGAACAATCAACAATAAACAACCCAAACATGCATTTAATTCATACTATAGACATAGTATACCAAAAAGGTTGAGAAAGTATGTTACCTTATTGAAGATTACACACAATTCAACACACAAAAGTTGCTGCCCGGAAACAAGCACCAACACGGCACTAACACGGCAAACACGGCACGGCCTCAATCGCACGAGCACAGGCACACCCACACGGCCACTGCACGGCTGCTGCACCACCACGGACCCACTTGGCACGGCTGCCCAGCACGGCTGCCCGCTGCACAGTTCCACACGAACCACCACCCTTGCACGGTCTTCAACACGGCACCACTCGGTCACCACCACGATCCCCAACCCAAATCAACCCGAAACAATGAATCTTGTTTGAAATAAATGTGTTTAGGCTTGTGTTTGAACACCTAAAGATCAATGAACTTTGAATCTTTAAGTTTTGGGCTAGGAAAAATGATGAACAATTGATGGGTATCAATTGAT
Source organism: Salicornia ramosissima (assembly GCA_951394345.1). NCBI lineage: Eukaryota > Viridiplantae > Streptophyta > Magnoliopsida > Caryophyllales > Amaranthaceae > Salicornia > Salicornia ramosissima. The sequence goes on from OX596236.1 coordinate 38,394,626, forward strand.
CAAAATGGCGTGTGGAAAAGGGCAAGGGAGGGAGTTTTTGGTGCTTTGAATTTGATGGCAAGTGTATTAGATGGCAAATGAGCAAAAATGATCTTAAGGCTCACTAATCCCCTCTATTTATAGAAGTGGGAGTAGTGTGAACACAAAGCAAGTGGCAAGCCTTGCCATGCTTGCACAAAAACCGGCCAAGGGTAAGAAATGGGCCTCAAAATGGGCTCTCGTGATCCATTGGGCTAATTTGCGAAAACCGCATAATTAATCATGCCCAAATCGATTTCACCCAAAATATTAAATAATTAATTAGAAAATTAAATAAATAAAATTCTAATTAATTAAATAATAATTAACATAAATAATAAAAACTAAGAAATAAACATTTCGATTAAATCGAAATTATTCATATAAAATTAAAATAAATAGTTCCAAAATTAATTTGAACTAGCACATAACAAACATAAATACACATAAATACCGGCAAAAATACCGATAAAATCTGGATCATTACAACCTCCCCTCCTTAAAGAAATTTCGTCCCGAAATTTCAAGGTGCAGGAGATCGCTCCCCATCGAACAGCTCCGGGTACTTCTGCCGCATAGACGCTTCCGTCTCCCAAGTCGCTTCTTCATGGTGTTGATTTCTCCACAACACCTTGACAAGCGGTACCTGCTTACGCCGCAGGGTCCTAACTTCCCGATCCAAGATTTGGATGGGTCGCTCCTCATAAGTCAGATTCGGCTCGATCACGGCCGGATCCGCTGTAATCACATGAGTAGGATCATGTACATATTTCCTTAGCTGGGAAACATGGAATACATCATGAACATTAGCCAAACTAGGTGGTAATGCCAATCGATATGCCACCTCCCCAACTCGTTCAAGTATCTCGTAAGGTCCCACATATTTCGGTCGGAGTTTCCCCTTCTGACCGAAGCGTACCACTCCCTTGAATGGCGAAACCTTAAGCAAGACTTTGTCACCTACTTCGAAAGCCAGCGGTCTACGTCGATTATCGGCGTAGGATTTCTGACGACTCTGAGCGGCCTGTATCTTAGACCGGATGACTCGAACCTTCTCGATAGTATCGTGTACCATCTCAGGTCCTAAAGCCACAGTATCGCTGATATCATTCCAACATATAGGACTCCGACATTTCCGACCATATAGGGCCTCGTACGGAGCCATCTCAATGCTGGAGTGATAGCTGTTGTTATAGGAGAACTCTATCAAGCAGAGCATGCGTACCCAAGACTGGTGGTACTCCAGAGCACATGCTCGGAGCATATCCTCCAAAGTCTGGATGGTCCTCTCAGTCTGACCATCAGTAGCCGCATGAAAAGCGGTACTCAACTTCAGCTTCGTCCCAAAGGCTTCCTGAACTGACTTCCAGAATCGAGACAGAAATCTCGGATCTCGATCAGAAACAATCTCCCTCGGAACTCCGTGAAGTCGGATTATGTCCTGAGTATACGCCTCAGCTAGACGCTCCATCGACCAGGTCATTTTCATTGGAATGAATCTAGCGATCTTAGTTAACCTATCCACTATGACCCAAATAGCATTCAAGCCATTACAAGTGGGTAAGCCTACTACGAAGTCCATAGATACCGACTCAAATTTCCAGGTCGGAATAGGTAGTGGCTGCAACAGACCTCCTGGTCTCTGATGCTCAATCTTGACCTTCTGACAGGTCAAACACCGAGCGACAAACTCTGCTACATCCCTTTTCATCTTAGGCCACCAGAACTGGCCTTTAAGATCCTGGTAAAGCTTATTACCACCGGGGTGAACAGAATAAGGCGAGTTATGTGCCTCGGACACGATTCTGTTCCTAAGATCAGAACAGTCCGGTACACACCATCTCCCTCGAAAGCGCATACCACCATCAGAAGGGATCTCGAAACCTACAGCTTTACCTTGCCGTATAGCCTCTCGAATCCTAGCAAACTGTGGGTCGTTCTGCTGACCCTCGCGCAACTCCTGAAAGAAATCAGGCTCGGCACTCATAGATGTCAGACGAAGTCTGACGGAACCACGGCTTCTACTGAAGCTCAAGCGATGTTTGCGACTTAGTGCATCTGCGACCAAGTTCGCCTTACCCTCGCAATAGTTAAGCGTCAGGTCGTAGTCCTTGATCAACTCAAGCCACCGCCTCTGCCTCATATTGAGGTCCTTTTGAGTGAAGATGTACTTGAGACTCTTGTGATCCGTGAATACCTTACACGAACCACCATAGAGATAGTGCCTCCAAATTTTGAGCGCGAATACTACAGCCGCTAACTCTAAGTCATGCGTAGGATAGTTACGCTCGTGCACCTTCAGTTGCCTTGATGCATAAGCGATGACCTTCCCACCCTGCATGAGTACACAACCTAAGCCACACTTCGAAGCATCACTAAAGACCTCGAAGCCCTCTTCCTCATTCGGAAGAGTAAGAATCGGAGCAGAGACTAATCTCTGTTTCAACTCCTGAAATGCTTGCTCGCAAGCCTCTGTCCAAACGAATCGGACCTCCTTCTGCAGGAGACTAGACATCGGTCTAGCTATTTTGGAGAAGTCCTGGACGAATCGTCGGTAGTATCCGGCTAAGCCTAGAAAACTACGAACCTCCGCCACATTTGTCGGGCTACTCCAATCTACCACAGCCTTAATCTTAGCTGGATCTACTTTAATGCCTTCTTTGCTAATCACATGACCTAGGAAGGCTACTTCGCGAAGCCAGAACTCACACTTGGAGAGTTTCGCGAACCACTTATGACTCCTCAATATCTCGAGTACCATCCGGAGATGTTCCGTATGCTCGGACTCATCTCTAGAATAGATCAAGATATCATCTATAAATACTACGACGCACTTGTCGAGTAAGTGGTGAAACGTCCGGTTCATCTGGTCCATGAACACGGCTGGCGCATTAGTGAGGCCAAAGGGCATCACCTCGAACTCGTAATGGCCGTATCGAGTACGAAAAGCAGTTTTCGGGATGTCTTCTTTCTTGACTGGAATCTGATGATATCCAGACCGAAGATCTATCTTTGAAAATACTCCTGCTCCTCGCAACTGATCGAACAGGTCCTCAATCCTAGGCAATGGGTACTTATTCTTGATAGTTACCCGATTCAACTCTCGGTAGTCTATGCACAGGCGCATACTACCATCTTTCTTCTTCACGAAGAGCACAGGAGCTCCCCATGGAGAAACACTCGGCCTAATGAAGCCCTTATCGATCAAATCCTGGAGTTGTGTCTTTAACTCCAATAACTCAGACGGTGCCATCCGGTATGGTGCCTTCGAGATCGGCGCTGTCCCGGGTACCAAGTCGATATGAAACTAGACATCACGCTCAGGTGGAACGCCTGGTAGCTCATCAGGAAATACGTCTCTGAATTCCCTCGCTACAGGTATATCGTCCAACAGAGACCCTTTAGTCAAGTCTCGTACCTGACATAAATACACCGTATCGCCCTTCTGGCGATGCTTCCTCATTTTCAAGGCAGAGATTACCTTTACTCCTTTCTTAAGGATGAACCCAGAGTAGGTAACTCGGTTGCCCTGAGATCCTCGGAATGTCACTGACTGATCTCGGCAACGAATAATCGCTCGATACCTTGATAGCCAGTCCATACCAAGTATTACGTCAAACTCCATCAGCGGAAACTCCTTCAGATCGGCCGTCGCTTGCTCCCCAGCTATCACGATAGGCACTCCTCGGAATTCACGCTGACAAACAAAATCCTCTCCGGAAGGGAGAGTAATAATTGAACTAACAGGAAGGCTGCCTCGAAGATTAGACCTCGAGACGAAACTACTAGCCACAAAAGATACAGTCGCACCAGAATCAAATAAGACTAATGCTAACATACCAGAGACAAGAAATCTACCTGATACGACGTCAGGATGAACCTCGGCCTCCGCCTCGGTCATACAGTAGACTCGGTTCTTCACTGGAGTCTGAGTCGGTGCCGGAAGTCGCTGAATCTCCGAATCTGGCTTCTTCTCGGGACAAGTCGACGCCTTGTGGCCTACCTTACCGCAAGTGAAACAAGTGATCAGAGAACCGTCACACTTCTTCCCTGGATGGAAGTCTCGGCCGCAACCTCTACACTTCGAGCCATCGCTACCCTTACGCGAACTCGGAGTCGAAGGGGTACTGCTAGATGTGCCAAACCGGGGCTTCTTAAACGAAGCTGTAGTCGTCGGAACTGGAGCTCTCTTCTTGCTCGAATCCTCCTCGGTAACCGATGCCTGTATCTCGAGTGCTACCTCGTAAGCCTGCTGGAACGTAGCCGCTCCACTGCTGATCACGTGAACTCGGATCCTCGGATCTAGCTTTTTGATGTAGCGCTTGACCCGATCCTTCTCTGACGGAACCACAGATGTAGCGAACCTCGACAGCTCGGTAAATCGATCGGTGTACGCCTGGACAGACATCTTACCCTGTGAGAGAGTAAGGAACTCCTCCTGTTTCTGCCACCGCAACTCGTCGGGGTAGAAACGCTCCTGGACCTTATCGATAAAATCGGTCCAAGACATCGCATGCAACGGCTGGTACGCGTCCTTCGCCAACGTCCACCAGTTATCGGCCTCTCCACGTAGGTAATATGCGGCGATCAGCACCCTCTCGTGATCGGGACAAAACGTCGCGTCGAAGAGCTTCCCCATCTCGCGGATCCAGCTCTCCAAAATAGTGGGGTCGGCAACCCCGTCGTAAGTCGGAGGTCGATGACGTGCGATACGATCGAACGTCGACTGCATATTCGGCGGTTGACGACTATGGTGCGCCAATGTAAGGATCGCCTCCTCGAGTGCCCGCAACCTCTGTCGTCCAGTACTCAACCGGCGAGGTGTAGACATGCTGCAACGCATCACAACAAAAGACATAACAACGATAAAATGTTAGTCAAACACTCCACCACAGTCAAGTACACAAAATAAAGGAAGAAAGAAAATAGAAAAAGATCCTATCCCGGTCTTTCTACCCAACTCTTCTCCCTTCATTAATCTAGAATTTGGTTGATCACTCGGGCATAATAAAGCTCTCAACTCCCGGGTTTAACTCAAATCCTAAAAACTTCGCTTAAAACCTATTCGGCTCTGATACCAACTGTAACGACCCGACTCGCTTAAACCGGCGCGGAAGAAACCGACGAGTCGAGTTGTCAAAAACTACAACTCAAATACTTAAGAAATAAAAACTAATTCCTCAAATATTGTTATTAAACCACCAAAAGTACAAATACCCACAAGTTTGTACATAAACTAATCCAAAAGTCAAACTAGAAATATTATAATACGAGTTAACTCCAACTACATGTCAGAGTCTTTAAACAACATATAAAAGTCCAAAAGTAATGAAATAACATCTAAACAAATACTGTCGCTAACTAATACTAAGAAAACAGTAAATACAACAGACAACACAAGAAACAACGTCGCTCGCCCAACCCAAAACTAGGCAAGAGCCTCATCATCTGAAGTACCTGAAAAATACAACAACGGTCCACCATCAGTGGCGAGTAACATAACTGACTCACCCTAATGGGAACACACATGTACATAGCATAAATCAAACGATCAACATCATTAAACAAAGTACGAGAATAACCCGAAACGTGAACTCGACTCAAACCAACCTAATCAACTATCTTTGGCGCAATCATTCATATTCTAGACCGGACTGTGCTCGTACGGACGCATCTTACGCATCCGAACTTTCTACTATGCTCGGATTTGAGAATCTTACTCCCAAACCCCATGAAACCAATCTTACTGGAAATCCATGTCTCGTGAAACCAATCTTACTGGAAATTCACCAAGATCACATAGTATGACTCCAACTATCCCAATACCGCGGATGGAATAGGGGCAACGTCTTAACCCGAATACAATGAATCTTACTCAAAGTATCAGGCGTCTAAAAATGAAATCAAGCTAAGTAATTAATTAATTCATTTACTCATTTTAATCATATTATTCATTATTACCTCAACTTAACTAAACTAAGTTCAAGAACTGCCTAAAGCCTCGGTTCTCGAAATTAATCTAGCTAAAACATCGAAGTTATTCTCAAGAACTGCCTCTAGCCTTATTCTTGAGTCTAACCAATCATTATTCATCAATCTTTAATCATTCTTTAACCAAATTAAACACTTTCTTTAACTTTCTTTATTCCTTAAACTGTTTTCTTTAACTTTCAAGATTCAACCAAGAACTCGTAAAGACTCATCAAGAACTCATAAAGAACTCAAAGAACTCATAAAGAACTCATAAAGAACTCAAAGAACTCATAAAGAACTCATAAAGAACTCATTCAAGATTCAAGATCTTCAATCAAGAACTCAATCAAGATTCAAGAACTTCAATCAAGAACTCATCCAAACTCATTAAACCACACGCATAACTCATAAAAACCATTCGAAAATCATCCTTTCAATTATCCAAAATTAACCAAACTTTAACATGATATTCATGATCATAAACCAACACATAATCAATCATAAAATCATGAAAAATCATCATCAAAACACCATGTAAACACATAAAAATCAGATTATAAAATCATACATAAAATCATGAACAATCAACAATAAACAACCCAAACATGCATTTAATTCATACTATAGACATAGTATACCAAAAAGGTTGAGAAAGTATGTTACCTTATTGAAGATTACACACAATTCAACACACAAAAGTTGCTGCCCGGAAACAAGCACCAACACGGCACTAACACGGCACACACGGCACGGCCTCAATCGCACGAGCACAGGCACACCCACACGGCCACTGCACGGCTGCTGCACCACCACGGACCCACTTGGCACGGCTGCCCAGCACGGCTGCCCGCTGCACAGTTCCACACGAACCACCACCCTTGCACGGTCTTCAACACGACACCACTCGGTCACCACCACGATCCCCAACCCAAATCAACCCGAAACAATGAATCTTGTTTGAAATAAATGTGTTTAGGCTTGTGTTTGAACACCTAAAGATCAATGAACTTTGAATCTTTAAGTTTTGGGCTAGGAAAAATGATGAACAATTGATGGGTATCAATTGATCAAAATGGCGTGTGGAAAAGGGCAAGGGAGGGAGTTTTTGGTGCTTTGAATTTGATGGCAAGTGTATTAGATGGCAAATGAGCAAAAATGATCTTAAGGCTCACTAATCCCCTCTATTTATAGAAGTGGGAGTAGTGTGAACACAAAGCAAGTGGCAAGCCTTGCCATGCTTGCACAAAAACCGGCCAAGGGTAAGAAATGGGCCTCAAAATGGGCTCTCGTGATCCATTGGGCTAATTTGCGAAAACCGCATAATTAATCATGCCCAAATCGATTTCACCCAAAATATTAAATAATTAATTAGAAAATTAAATAAATAAAATTCTAATTAATTAAATAATAATTAACATAAATAATAAAAACTAAGAAATAAACATTTCGATTAAATCGAAATTATTCATATAAAATTAAAATAAATAGTTCAAAAATTAATTTGAACTAGCACATAACAAACATAAATACACATAAATACCGGCAAAAATACCGATAAAATCTGGGTCATTACAACTACCATCGGAAGAGATCTCGAAACCAACGGCTTTTCCTTGCCGTAAAGCCTCTCGAATGCTAGCCAACTGCGGATCATTCTGCTGACCCTCGCGCAACTCCTGAAATAATTCAGGTTCATCACTCATAGATGTCAGAAAAAATGTAACGGAACTACAGCTTCCACTGAAGCTCAATCGATTCTTGCGACTCAGTGCGTCAGCGATTAAGTTCGACTTGCCCTCGCAATAATTAAGCGTCAGGGCGTAGTCCTTAATAAGTTCAAGCAATCGTCTTTGCCTCATATTGAGGTCTTTCTGAGTAAAGATGTACTTGAGACTCTTATGATCCGTGAATACCTTACACGAACCACCATAGAGATAGTGCCTCTAGATCTTAAGCACGAATACTACAGCTGCCACTACTAGAAAAACAGGCTAAGGCAACAATTTGGTTGCAACACTTTTTACAAGTGTTACATTTTTCAACCAAAAATAAAAGGTGGCAACACTTTTAATATAAGTGTTGCATATTTAAATTTTATGCAACGCTTTTAAAGTTTAAGCAACATTTGTTTGAAAGTGTTGCACTGTAAAAGGTTTAAGCAACACTTATCAACAACATTTCTATAAAACGTTGCATTTTAATTTTAAAAAATTACAAAACCATTTCAAGTTCTTTATTTCCTCTCACACGCTTATTCAACTTCTCTCTCACGATAAAACCCACCCAGCCAAAATAGAAGCTAAAATCGCCCAAAACCCATGCTGAAACGACCACTGCCATTGACAGCAGCACCAACCCCCCACTAGTAGAAAAAAGTGTTTTTGCTACAATTTAAGGGATGCGGTTTTTTAAAGAATTGCATCATATAATGGCATTATTAACTATATGATGCGGTTCCTAAAAGAACTGCATCATATAATTTCTATATGATGCGGTTCTTCTAGGAACCGCAGCATATAGGGCCGGGCAAAAAAACCCGTACCTGATTCCCAGATTTTTTTACCCGAAAAAGCGGGTACCCGATCCGGTTTTGAAAACCGGGACGGGTACCCGGGTCGGATCTAGGTCTGGATTTTTTAAAACCGGGTACCCGGTATCCCGTTTTAATTTTAAAAAAAATAGTTTTTATCATTTAAAAAAAAAAATTTATTATTATAAATACTTTTTTATTTAAAAAAACAGTGTTTTTTTTAAAAAAAACAATTTGTTTTTTATTACAAAATTTTAAAAAAACAGTTAAAAAAAATCAAAAAACAGTTTTTTTTTTATAAAAATAAATAGTTTTTTTATATAAAAAAATAAAACATTTTTTTCATTAAAAAATAGTTTTTTTAAAAAAAAAATTGTATAAGGAAAAAAAACTGGATCCGGATACCCGGTTCCCCGAACCGAATTTCCGGGTACCCTTCTGGGTAATCGAATGATCCGGGGTCGGATCCAGGACAAAAAAATTGTGACCTGAAAAATCGGATACCCGGTTTTCGAGTATCCGAAAATCCAGGTACCCGAATTTTCCCACCTCTAGCAGCATATACGTTTTAAAAAAAAAATTACCCAACTTCTCAACATCAAAAGGCAAACAGAGTACAACAATTCTCATATCAAAAAAAAAAAACTTTGCGTGAAGCCAAACCCTAGCACAGCCCTGAACCCTGCAACCCTGCAACCCCGCACCTCCAGCCTTCCAACAACGCCACAATCCACGTACCACCGCCGCAACCACTAGTACAGCATCGCAACCTACTGCACGTACAACACCGCAACCACAGCAACCCTTTACTTTTTAGTTTATTTCTTTCTAGATTTCACCCAGCTTGTTGGGAATAAACTCTTTAAGTTGTAGTAGTTTATTGAACAATATGGATTTATGGACATTTTTATCCTTTCATTAGTTAATTAATTAATAAAGAGATTTCTCAAATTAAGTTTAATAATTTCCATTTAATAAGGTTTTATTATGTTTTGCGAATTCGAACATACTCAAATTAACCACAGCCACACCTCTAGCCTTGCGAATTCGAACCAGCCAGGCAACCTTCGAACTGCGCCGCACCTCCAGCCGCTCCAGCCACAACCACCGACACCTCCGGCCGCAACCTCCAACAGAAACCATCGCTATCTCTTTGAGGTTCAATTCTGTTTTTTTACTTCTTTTAATCAAGTTAATTGTTAAATTAATTATTGTTGTTTATTATTGTTCAACTAGTTTAAATCATTGGTTGTTATGGTTGATTTGTGGTTGAATTTTTGTGTGAAATGCTTTAGATTTACACTTATTATTTTGTTGATGTGAAAAATCATATACTAGTAGTTTATGCCTACAAGATGTTTGTTAAAATGCTTCAATGCTTCTTTTTCTTTACAAATGTGGAATTAAACTTTCATGAATATGGATATAGTTAGGTGCAAATTGAAAAGAAATCTATTGCAAATTGAAAACTTGTTTTTAGAATGCTCTATTATTGCTTCTTAGTTTTGTCCAATTTTTTACATTCACCAAGCTTTGTCAATGTTACATTAATTATAAGAAGTTATGAAGTATATATATTTTGTTGTTGTGTTTCAATTGTTTCAATAGTTTTGGTTTTCATTTTTCAAGTTGATGCAATTATTTGTTCATCTCTTGCGAGGTATTTTTTGTTTTATTCATCGCCTACGTTTTGTTCCTTAATTTTTATTTTATTTTTTTTCTCTATATGGTGATTAATTTAATTTTGTTTTTGTTTAATGTGGACTTTTCATTTTAGATATGTGGAATTTATCATTGGAGATAGCCAGTTTTGGGGTATGATATTGTATATCCATTTTATCTTTTGTAAATTATCCATTTTAACATTGGAGATTGTGAGGTAATTGATCCTATGATCCAGTTTCTTATGAGATTGATGTAGTGTTTTTATGGTCATCTAGATTGAATTTGTTTAGTAAGTCATCGTACTCACAACTTTGTTCTTTTTGACAGAGGCTTGAGAATCATCATGACATGGAGTTAGAACTGCATACATGGAATGATTTAGTAAGTTTCTTGCTTATCTCTAATCTTCATGAATTAAGTGGTTTGGTTTGTGTTGATCATAATTTGTTATGCTTTCATTTAGATACTTGTCAAATTTTTTAGTATTTGCAGCTTATAATCTTGAAATGAGAGCAATTTTAACTTGATTAGCTAAAAATAATTAAATCCATGGTTGAATTTTGTATTTCTTTTGGGTTTGTTAATTATTCTGTAGAGTTTGTGGAAGTGTAACTCTTGCAGGTACTTGGTTAGATGACATTACATACATAAAAATCACTTGGATTCGTATGGTAACATTGATCCCTTCTAGGCTTGCCTTGGTGAGTTCTTTCCAAATCCCTTTTTATTTCTTGGTTTGCTTAGTTTTCTAGGATTAGATATAGGTTTGAGACGATAGTTTGAGGATGTTTGCTTTGTTAGGAGCATGAGGTTCCCGACATCAGGACACTGGATGGTTGATGGTGTTGTACCATAATCTTATTTGATAATTTTTGGGAATTATGTGCCGTAACTTGAACAAGTGAAAAAGTCACCTTAACATAAGCATCCAAAAATAACAACTCTACTAAAAAATTACAAAAAAAAGCAACAATATTGTAAAATGGGAGTTGTTGACCCTAGATGGGGCGTAATCACAAGACTAATTACAAATGCAATCAAAATGTGCTTTATCACCACAATCATCACAAGTTCAATTACAATGTTCAAGCTGACGTGCTCTGCGTAGGCTATCTAGGGAGGTGATGACCCTAGATGGGGCGCAATCACAAAGCTAATCACAAGTTTAATTACAATGTTCATGCCGACGTGCTCTGCGTAGTCTGTCTAGGGAGGTGATTACATGAATATTATAGGACATGAATAAACTTTAAAAGCATGAATTATATTGATTAGTGCGAAGATGGGAGCAAAAACACCCAAAAGTAATCCAAAATGAGCTATTTGGCTCGTGTTCACTCCAAAACGCCCTAGGTTTGTCCAAAATCATACAAATAAGATGTAGAGTGCTTATATGAATATTATAGTACATGAATAAACTTCAAAAACATGAATTATATTGATTAGTGCGAAGATGGGAGCAAAAACACCCAAAAGTAACCCAAAATGAGCTATTTGGCTCGTTTTCGTTCCAAAATGCCCTAGCTTTCGCCGTAGCTTTGCCCAAAATCATATAAATAAGATGTAGAATGCTTACATGAATATTATAGGACATGAATAAACTTTAAAAACATAATTATATTGATTAGTGCGAAGATGGGAGCAAAAACACCCAAAAGTAATTCAAAATGAGCTATTTGGCTCATTTTCGTTCTAAAACGCCATGGCTTTGACCAAAATCATACAAATAAGATTTAGAATGTTGACATGAATATTATAGTACTTGAATAAACTTCAAAAACATGAATTATATTGATTAGTGCGAAGATGGGAGCAAAAACACCCAAAAGTAACCCAAAATGAGCTATTTGGCTCGTTTTCGTTAAAAAAACGCCATAGCTTTGCCCAGAATCATTCAAATAAGATGTAGAATGGTTACATGAATATTATAGGACGTGAACAAACGCAAAATTAATGTGCATGCATTTCATTACAAAAGTTATGTTATTTGCAGTAATGTTCCCATCTAGTTAATACTTCATTCTTGCTCAATAAGCTAAGATATGCAAACTGATATTTTCTTGGATAGTTGATGTAGAGTAACTACAGCAACCAGAATATATAGGTGTATTTGTAACTAGTTCTAAGGCTATTGAATAGGTGTATTCGACATCAATCCAATACCTTACAATATAATTTTTCTTTATCGCAGGGTACGAATGAAGATGCAAGATAGCTTATTCAAGGAAGGATCCAAAGTTTTTGTTGTACATATATGATATATGTATATATGGATGGTCAAACTGAAAATTTGACATATCATGTTAGCTTTTTGGAAAAGTTGTCAATTTGTAATAATGTTAAGTTTTTTGGACAAGTTTTTGGGATCCGAATCTAATTTTGTAAATTACTATTGATCCAAAGCTAGTACTTGTATGCTTTGGCATCTTCTAATTTTGTAAATTACTACTGATCCAAAGCTAGTACATGTAAATTATAATTGTTCAAAAGGTCTTATGAAAGTATTTACAGAAATTAGCAAATACAGACGTTATATTATATAAACAAAGTGTTGCAATTTGGCAAATAAGTGTTGCAAATTGGTTGCACATAACATGCATGAATATTTCAAAAGTGTTGCATAAAATTGAAAAAAATGTTGCAATATGTTGCATAATTTTTTTCAAAAGTGTTGCATAAAATTGAAAAAAGTGTTGCAATTTGTTGCATAAATTTTTCAAAAGTGTTGCATTTTCCAAAAAAACGTGTTGCATTTATTTACCTATGAATTCTTAAAAGCGTTGCCATATGTTCTTAAAAGTGTTGCATCATAGAAAACGTTGCATTTTGTGAGCTATGCAACGCTTTCTATAAACGTTGCAATATCCCTTCAGAAGCATTGCATTACCCTAATGCAACACGACTTATTGAAATACTTTTACAAGGGTTGCGTTTGGCATTATGCAACATTTTAGAGCCCTATAGCAACGTATTTGAAGCGTTGCCATAGGCTAGTTTTGTAGTAGCGCACTCCAAGTCATGCGTGGGGTAGTTACGCTCGTGCACCTTTAGCTGCCTCGACGCATAAGCGATGACCTTCCCACCTTGCATCAGCACACACCCTAGGCCACTCTTGGATGCATCATTGTAGACCTCGAAATCCTCCTCATCGTTCGGGAGGGTAAGAATAGGAGTAGAAACTAACAACTGTTTCAGCTGCTGAAATGCTCGTTCGCAAGCCTCCGTCCAAACGAATCGGACTTCCTTTTGTAGGAGACTAGACATGGGCCTAGCGATCTTGGAGAAGTCCTTGACGAATCTTCGATAGTATACGGCTGAACCCAGAAAACTACGAACCTCCGCCACATTTCTCGGGCTACTCCAATCCACTACTGCCTAACTTTTTCCGGATCCACCTTAATGCCTTCTTTACTAATCACGTGACCCAGAAATGCTACCTCGCGAAGCCAGAACTCACACTTGGAGAGCTTGGCGAACCACTTATGCTTCCTCAATATCTCTAGTACTATCCTGAGGTATTCTGCATGCTCAGACTCGTCTCGCGAATAGACTAGGATATCATCTATGAAGACTATGACACACTTATCGAGTAAGTGATGAAAAGAACGGTTCATCTGATCCATGAACACGGCTGGTGCATTAGTGAGGCCAAAGGGCATCACCTCAAACTCGTAGTGGCCGTATCTCGTACGAAAAGCGGTTTTCGGGATGTCTTCTTTCTTGACTGGAATCTGATGATATCCAGATCGAAAATCTATCTTCGAAAACACTCCCGCTCCTCGTAACTGATCGAACAGGTCCTCAATCCTACACAACGGGTACTTATTCTTGATAGTTACCCGATTCAATTCTCGGTAGTCTATGCACAGGCGCATGCTACAATCTTTCTTCTTCACAAAGAGCACGGGTGCTCCCCATGGAGAAACGCTCGGCCTAATAAAGCCCTTATCGATCAAATCTTGAAGTTGCGTCTTTAACTCATGCAACTCCGATGGTGCCATCGGAACCCTTATGTGAACTCGTAGTCGGAGGGGTACTGCTAGGAGCACTAAATCGAGGCTTCTTAAAAGAAGACGACGTCGCTGGGGCCTGGGTTGTAATAACCCAAAATTTTGGGCCAGAAAATTTCGCGGTTATTAACGTTATTCATCAATTTCGAGTCCAATTGGGCCGTTTAAATTGGACTGTTTGTATTTCTTTTGTCCAATTTTTTTTTTCTGCAATTGGGCCAAAGACCCAATCCTCCTCTCCTTTGTACCCTTAGCCGGCCTCCTATGGTACTTGGGTTAATATTGTTTTCATTTTCTTTAATTTCTTTTTGGTTTAATTAACTAATCCTAATTATATTATTTAAATAATTGAATTAATTAGTTAATTAAATATATTTTGGAACCTAGTCAAATATTGTGCTAACCACCTAACTACTCCCCTATTCTCCCTCTTGTACACAGCATCCCTAATCATCACTTAGGGTTTGTATTGTTTTTTTTTATAAATAGGACCACTCCTTTCATTTGGGTCCTATTTTGCTAATTGTTCAACTTAACTCAAAAAATAAAAAAAATAAAAAATAAAAAAAAAAATTATTTCTTTCTCTCTTTCTCTTAAAAAAAAAAAAGTCGAATAACCTAAGACTTCACCAAAGGTGAATCATTTTCGTGTTTTGGGATTAATTAAGCGAATCGAGGTAACTTCGCTTTTCTATTTAATCTTGGGTAGAAAGAACATATAGTAAATTAGGATTGATATCATGAAAATTGTAGGGAATTTAATAGTGTTTTATATTGAATATGTCGAGTATATGTATGATATTTCTTGGATTATTTTCTTGAATTTTCTTGATTTTGATGTATTTTCTTGATTTTATGTATGATCTTGTATGAATTTATTTACCAATCAAATCTTGTTATTTCTTGATGAATTTTTCGTGGTAGTTTCTTTACTGTTTGAATATGAATCATGATTTATTTCGTGGTAAAATTCTTCCTTTTATTGCTTATAATAATTTAATCTATCAAACCGGTAAAACTTTCCAGATTTGGCTTACGAATTTATTAATATACTTAATCAATTAGGATGGCTATGAAATTTTAGGTGGAAGTCAGTAGTAGTGTTTTACAGCTTTTGTTAAGTTTTCGTAATTTTTAAAGATCGTTTGATATGGCAGAAAAATCCGAAACTGATCTCAGCCTAATCTGATTTGTTAGTTGTAAAATCCCTTAAAAATAGTAAATGACATTATTTTTGGACTAAAATTATGTACGTTAAACCTTGAACCTATATTTAACTTCCATTAAAATTTCCAGACTATTCGAGACCTTTAGATGGTTGATCTTAATTTAATCCTTTAAAATCATATTGTGTAAAATAGTGTAATATAAATTGTTTATATAAGTTTATATGATTAATAGATGATTATTGTACTTGATTAAATTAAAGCATGAATTTTGGGTAATACATATATATATTTCGAGTAGATTGAATAAATAAAAATAGGATTTTTATCATGTTTGGGTAATTATTGTTGTTAGTTGTTATTTTACATGATTATTTAATTTGATTCATTTAATGTTTGATGATTGTGTTTAATTGATTTAAAGTATGAGCTTTTGCTAAATTATGAAAATGTCGAATGGCCTTGTGAATAAAAAGGTTGATCTTAATCTTGTTCTTTGATTGAATCTTGACGTTTGATGTGAAAAAAATATGATTTTTATGATAATTGTTTATTTAATTTAATTAATTGTTGCAGATTGAATTATAGAAATTAATTGAAGAATTTGGTTAAAATTCACGAAAATGTCGAGTAGGAGAAATAATGAAAAATAGAATTTTTATTATCATTTTGGTAATTTTTAGTAATTAATTAATTGATTAAGATAATTTAAGAATTAGTTAATTATGGTTTGAAAATTGAGATTTACGTGTGGAATTATTTGATTTAGTCAAATTTGGTTAGTTTTGAATTATTATTAATTTAGGAAATAATTAATAATAAAAGTTACAGATTAAATAATTATCAGGGTTAAGTTGTAAAGTGAAGGGATAGATAATATGACTATTATTATTACTATTAGTATTCGGCTTTTACAAATATTAATAATAATATTCACAAGTTAATATTAGTGATATACTATTAAGGATAGTATCCGAAAGGATAAGTTATAAGGATATGATAAGATGTTGAGGATAGTATAAGATAAGGATTGAAGTTGCATAACATATTACTAGGGATAAGAAAGGAAACAGAGTAATAGCTATACATGTTATGTTTCGGTTTCTGGCTAGGAAAGACTTGGTATTTAAGACGGCCGATACACGTGCCGCACCTCTCTTTCCTGGGACTCCGAACATTTCATTTCCTATTACGGTCACCTAGTATTTCCCAATATATGATATGATTTGATAATAAAGATATAAGATATGATAAGGACGCCCACCTGATGACCCGAGTAGTCAGACTGGGTTAAGTCGAGGCCACTGCTCAATTGGGACGAACACACGAGTTCCCCCGAGCAGTTCTGGGTCTTAGGATATGCGGCTTAGGCTTAGTGGTGAAACACGAGATCCGCTACGGGTTGAGTACACGAGCTCACCCCGGCATGTTCTAGGAAAGTTGTGGTGAAACACGAGATCCGCAACGAGCTATAGTGACTGGTCCAACAAAGAGGAAAGGATGAATGTTATGATACGGAATCCGACGTATAATACGTTATGGATACGAATGAATGATACGATATGATACGGAATCCGACGTATAATACGTTATGGATACGAAAGAACGATATGATACGATTGATTGATAATGATGATACGGAATCCGACGTATAACACGTTATGGATACGAATGAATGATATGATTAAGGAATGATTATGATAGGATAAGATAATAAGATACGTATAGTATATGGAAAGTTATAATATAAGGAGGATATGGACTATGTATTTACATTAGGTTATGATATAAGATATAAGTTAAAGTATGAGTTATAACCTAAGGAATATGGGATAATATAGTTTTATGATGGTATTAAACTTTTAGTATATGATTTATGTATGATTTAAGACTTCCGCTGTGATTCTGTAATTGTATGATTGTACATGTATGTATGGGTATGAATTGATATGAAATGAATTTGATACGATTATGGTATGATACGAAATGAAAGTTATGATAGGAAAATGAATGGAAGATACGATATGATATGAATAATTATGATAAGATAAGATTATGAAACCATAGGTTATAATATAAGATAAGTTGACTGAAGGGTTGGGTTACGATATATATATATATATGTGGAATATTTATGTTATGATATAACATCGGATATAAGATAAGGTACAAGTCATGATATAAGGAACATGGAATAATACGAGTTATAATATTGTTAAACCATAGGTATAAGTATAGGAATGATGTAAGACTTCCGCTGTATGACTCTGTATATCGTATGTATAAGTGTATATAAGTGTATGTATATGATTGATGAATGTATTTTTTATACGTATAGCTAACCGTAAAATGCAGGGATGATTGTACGTACATTATACGTAGGAATTACGTATTCGATCTAACCATATTCTGCAGGTGTATTTATACGTATTTTGTACGTATACATACATGTATTTTGTACGTATTTTTATATGTATTTTGTATGAACGTATGTAAAGCATGTATTAAGTTGCTGTACGATTTTTATGTGCTTTTCTATGATATTATATGTTTGGTGGTCCCTCGATTAAATGGGACAGCCTAGTTACTCGCCACTGACGGTGGACCCCCCCAGTTTCAGGAGAAGATGCTGCAGATTAACGGGCTTCGATGGATGGGCTTCGAGTGGCTGAGGACTTAGTTTAAGTAAACCTTAGTTACTTAGTTTATTTTACGATCCCAGCATGTTGGGACAGTTTTTAACATTACTTATGTAATATTGAATGTTGATTATTTTGGACAATTAGTAGTTTATCTAATAAAAGTTATCCTTTTCATTCAGATAATCTAATTTAATGTTTAAGTTATTTTGCTAATGATCCGTTTGTCGATTTCCCTTCGTAAATCGACGTGTCTAAAAAGTCGGGTCGTTACATGGGTCCTCTTCCTGCTCGCATCCTCCCCGATAGTCGGTGCCTGAATCTCGAGTGCTACCTTGTAAGCTTGCTGAAATGACTTCGCTCCACTGCTGATCACGTGAACGCAAATCCTCGGATCTAGCTTCTTGACGTAGCGCTTGACCCGCTCCTCCTCAGATGGAACTACAGACCTAGCGAACCTTGATAACTCTGTGAACTTGTCGGTGTACGCCTGAACTGTCATCTTACCCTAGGTCAGAGTAAGACACTCCTCCTGCTTCTGCCACCGTAACTCGTCGGGGTAGAATCTCTCCTGGATCTTATATACGAACTCGATCCACGACATCGAACATAAGGGCATGCACGCGTCCTTAGATACACTCTACCAGTTATCGGCCTCTCCACGTAGATAGTAGGCGGCGATATGCACATTCTCATGCTCTGGGCAAAACGTAGTGTCGAAGAGCTTCCCCATCTCGCGAATCAAACTCTCCAGGACAGTAGGGTCGGCAACCCCATCGTAGGTCGGTGGTCGATGACGTGCGATACGATCGAACGTCGAATGCGTACTAGGCGTATGACGACTATGGTGCGCCAACGTAAGGATCGCCTCCTCGAGCTCCCATAACCTCTGTCGGCGGAACTCGCCCGGCGAGGCGTAGACATGCTGAAATGCAGCAAGACAAAGACACACAAAAGAAACAGTGTCAGTCAAACATCCACACTACAGTCAAGTACATCAATCAAAAGGAAAATAGGAAAAGAGTCTTATCCCGGTTCTTCTACCCGACAGTCTTCTCCCTTATACTTAAACTTAATTTGGGTTCATCACTTGGGAATAGCAAAGCTCTCAACTCTCGGGTTTTACTCAAGTCCTAAAACTTCACTTAAAACCTATTCGGCTCTGATACCAACTGTGACGACCCGACTCGCTTAAACCGGCGCGGAAGAAACCGATGAGTCGAATTGTCAATTCTAATCAAATTAACATACGAAAAATTGAAGACAAAACCTCAAAATATTATTTACTAAATCCAAAAGTACAACACCCATAAGATTGTACGATACTAAACCCAAATATTTCTATTAAACTGTTAAACTCCAAAACAATGTCAGAGTTAGAAAATACGAAATACAACTACTAAGTCCAAACTAGAAATCGTAATACAAGTAACTTCGGCACTCGCCCGACCCAAAGCTAAGCAAGAACCTCATCATCAGAATTACCTGAAAATAACAACAGTCCACTGTTTGTGGCGAGTAACATAACTGCCCCACCCAAACGGGGATACACATGATCATAGCATAAATCAAACAATCAAATCAAACACTCAATCATACCATCATGTGACATACGACTATAAACCAACACAAAATTATCATAATCAATCATGTAATACATAGATTCAAGGCAAGAATAACATAAAAGCGTCACCCCCAAACCAGCCCATATTCACGCATAACATAGGCCAAATTCATCAACAAATTACCTAAATTCGATCATTAAATCTACCCTATAATCATAGTATACAAATTAAGGTAAGGAAGTATGTTATCTTATTGAAGATTAAGCAAAATATTACACGAAACATGCTGCCCGGAAACCTAAATCACACTCCCAAGCAACACGGTGCCACCCTCGCTTCAGCACGAACACGCATGGCTGCCACCACGGACCACACGGCCACCTCACGAACATGGCCTGATCGGGGTTTAGGGGTCGTTACTTCCTAATCCGGTCAAAAATAATTACCCTAGGCTAACCTAACAAGTAGTATAGGAAAGTAAGGGGTCCAACCACAAGAAACAAGCGGATTACTTAGCCAAGTTATTGAGTGAAAGGGGGTTTTTGATAAAGAGGAAAGGTGACTAAACTACTCTAACAAACTAAGCCTAATGCAAATTAAACTAAATTAAAGTGATGTAAAATAAACAAGTAAAGGCACTAGGGAAGGGGGAAAACATGATATTCCAATAATCGAGCACGGAGCAACCACATAGCAAGCATAAAATCATTTGTTTCAAGCAAGGAGATTAGTTTATGCAAGAGGGCTTAGATTTCTCAACCCACCCACTCACACCACATCTCAACCTAGACCAAACCAAACACCATGGATCGAATCGCTCGGTAAACTAGATCTCTCATTCTCTACTTCGCTCACAACCCGGTTCGATTTACTCTAGACCCTTCCTAACATGTTATCTCTAACCTCATGCTTAGATTTCTCAACCACACTTGGTTAGTCCAAGATTCTATCCTAGAAGTTGGCCAAACTCCTAATCTAGCATTTCAATCCGTGTTAGAAAACAAGCATCAACAAGTTATTTCATACCAAACCAACAATTACTCCATGTTCAACAATCAAAATAACATCATTTTCCCCCTCCCCTAGCTAGAAATCTAGCCTAGGAGAGGGGTGTTCATACTAACAAAAGCCATAAATAGACCAAACATGATAGAAGATGTAAAGAAACTAATAAACATGGAAAATAACAACTAGACTTGCAAAAACTACCTCAAAGATTCAAACTTTAAATCCCAAACACAACGAACAAGAGATTAGAGCTAATGACAAGTAATAACTCAACAAATAATAACATAAAACTGATGAACAAATAACAAAGAAAGAAAGATAAGAATTTTTACCAAACTAGAAGATTGAATATATGGATTGATTGCAAAATGAAGAAGAAATTGTTGATGACTACAAGCTAAAACTACTAAAACTCTTGTGTTTCTCTCTCTAAAAATACTGAAAATAAATGCTAAGTTTTTCTTGGTGAGAAAACCTAGAAAAGTTGGCGTATTTATATATTACATGAGAGGGAAGGGGAATATTCGGAATAAATGAGCCGCCGTAGGTGGGAGCGGACGCTCTGAGGGCTGAGAGCGGACGCTCCACTAATACAACAAATCGATGAGCTGGCAACAAGGACTGGGAGCGGACGCTCTGGAGGGAGGGAGAGGACGCTCCATGCACAGACCCGAGCGGACGCTCTGGCACCTCCCAGCAGCTACTGCTTCTCTGATCATGGGCTGAGCGGACGCTTTGAGGGCTGAAGCGGACGCTCGGTGGTACTTGGACTTGTACTGAGGCTGGGCACGGGGAGCGGATGCTCCAAGGGGAAGAGCGGACGCTCTGGGGCAGTCCATAGCTTTTGGCTGGGCAATGGCTGAGAGGGGACGCTCCAAGGGGAAGAGCGGACGCTCCAGCTCCAACAAAAAGTTCCTTCCTCCTAAACAAGGGGTCCGAGCGGACGCTCGTAGGGGTGGAGCGGACGCTCTGAGCTGGAGCTGCAACTCCATTCCACTTCAAGCTCAGAATTGTCACTCCCGGGCTTGAGCTTCGCACACAAGGATCCGAATGCCTTGGCGTGGACCTGAAACAACTCATGCAAAATATCAAAGCACTTGTATTCCCATTTTCTCTCAAAAATACATAGAAAATACCCAAAAATGAAACGAAATCCAAAATCTTGGTAACATGTAACGAGCGGAGGAAAAACCAACTAAAATGCACAAATATGGGCAAAACAAAGACTAAAAAGGATGAAAATGACCTATAAGACGGTGCACAAATGCACCGATCATGGCCCAATTAGCACGGCTTCAAAGCATGGCTCACCACCCACACGGCTTCAACCCCACGAACCAAACTCAACACACAACAACCAGGAACCCAACCTAAACTAATGATCTTGATCACAAAAGATGAAGATAAGTGGGTATTCAATCACTTAAAGTTCAATAGGGTATGAATCAATAAGTTTTGGGATGAAAGGTTGATGAACAATTTTCTGGATGATTATGGCCAAAAATGGCGTGGAAGAGGAGAGAAAATGGAGGGAAGTGCTTGGCTTTTGATTGTGGCAAGAGATGAGCAAATGAGTTAAGATGGCAAAATGAGTTTAAGATGGCAAAATGAATTCTACGAAATCGTTCCACGACATCGAACGTAAGGACATGCACGCGTCCTTAGCTACACATAACCAGTTTTCGGCCTCTCCACGTAGATAGTAGGCGGCGATCTGCACCTTTTCATGCTTGGGGCAAAACGTAGTGTCGAAGAGCTTCCCCACCTCGCGGATCCAACTCTCCAGGACAATAGGGTCAGCAACCCCATCGTAGGTCGGTGGTCGATGACATGCGATACGATCGAATGTCGACTGCGTACTAGGCGTATGACGACTATGCTGCGCCAACGTAAGGATCGCCTCCTCGAGCGCTCGTAACCTTTGTCGTCCTGAACTCGCCCAGCGAGGCGTAGACATGCTGAAACACAGCAAGACAAAGACACACAAAAGAAACTGTGTCAGTCAAACATCCACACTACAGTCAAGTACATCAATCAAAAGGAAAATAGGAAAAGAGTCTTATCCCGGTTCTTCTACCCGACTCTCTTCTCCCTTATACGTAAACTTTGGGTTCATCACTCGGGAATAGCAAAGCTCTCAACTCCTGGGTTTTACTCAAGTCCTAAAACTTCACTTAAAACCTATTCGGCTCTGATACCAACTGCGACGACCCGACTCGCTTAAACCGGCGCGGAAGAAACCGACGAGTCGAATTGTCAATTCTAATCAAACTAACATACGAAAAATTAAAGCAAAACCTCAAAATATTATTTACTAAATCCAAAAGTACAACACCCACAAGATTGTACGATACTAAACCCAAATATTTCTATTAAACTATTAAACTCCAAAACAATGTCAGAGTTAGAAAATGCGAAATACAACTGCTAAGTCCAAACTAGAAATCGTAATTCAACTAAAACAAAATACAAGTAACTTCGGCACTCGTCCAACCCAAAGCTAAGCAAGAACCTCATCATCAGAATTACCTGAAAATAACAACAGTCCACCGTCAGTGGCGAGTAACATAACTGCCCCACTCTAACAGGGATACACATGATCATAGCATAAATCAAACAATCAAATCAAACACTCAATCATACCATCATGTGACATACAAAACATAACAATAACGATAATGACATTATACCAATGGACAACAATATTAACTCGACTAACTTCAATTATTATCTTAACATTACTTAATCTTTGGCACTATCATTTACATATTAGACCGGACTACGCTCGTACGAACGCCTCTTACGCGAACGAACTTTCCTACTATGCCAGGATTGAGAATCTTACTCCCAACCTTATCAAACCCATCTTACGGGAAATCCATGTCAGGAAGACGACATAATGGTAATCACTATCCCAATACTGCGGTTAGGATAAGGGCAACGTCTTAACCCAAGCCTTAGAATCTTACTCTAAGGTTAGGCGTATAATAGCAAAATCAAGCTAATCTTTCATCTTAATTTACATTCTTAGTTAATCTTAAGTTGCATCTTACGCCTTGACTTAAGACTAACATGTAAATCATTATTCTTGGAACCTCATAAATCATTCTTTTAGCCCTGTTTGGGAGTTAGCTGTTAGCTGTTAGAGGTTAGCTGATTGTATTAGCTGTTTTGACTAGTTGTACTGTTTGTGATAGCTGATTTGACTAACTGATTTATATTAGCTGTTTGTATAAAAGTGTTTGGTAAATAGCAGTTAGTTGTTAGATGTTTCAGAGTAAAAAGAACTAAAAAGCTATAAGCTCTTCCAAAAAGCTCCTCATTTGAGCTTTTTGAAAAAGAGCTTTTTCACCCCAAAACTCTCTTCCAAACCTCTAATTACCAAACACCCAAAAATAGCTTTTTGAGTTGGTCAAACCTCTCTTCCCTCTCAAACCTCTCTTTTTCTCTCAAACCTCTAACTCCCAAACACCCCCCTTATACTTTCTTTATCTTTTCTTTGAGCCTCTTTCAACTTTCTTTAAACTTAACTTAGTTTCTTTAATCAAGACTCAACCAAGAACTCATAAAGAACTCATCATGACTCATAAAGAACTCAACAAGATTCATAAAGAACTCATCAAGATTATCAAGAAATCATAAAGAACTCATCCTCATAATCATCAAGAAAATCACGCATAATAACAACAAAGTTCAACAATAATTTCGTCAACTTATAAGCATCAAAACTTCATGAAACTTGAATACGATTATAAACCAATACAAAATTATCATAATCAATCATGTAATACATAGATTCCAGGCAAGAATAACATAAAAGCGTCAACCCCAAACCAGCCCATATTCACGCATAACATAGGCCAAATTCATCAAGAAATTACCCAAATTCAATCATTAAATCTACCTTATAATCATAGTATACAAATTAAGGTAAGGAAATATGTTACCTTATTGAAGATTAAGCAAAATATTACATGAAACTTGCTGCCCGGAAACCTAAATCACACGCCCAAGCAACACGGTGCCACCCTTGCTTCAGCACGAACACGCACGGCTGCCACCACGGACCACACGGTCACCTCACGAACACGGCCCAATCAGCACGGCTTCAAAGCACGGCTCACCACCCACACGGCTTCAACCCCACGAACCAAACTCAACACGCAACAACACGGAACCCAACCTAAACTAATGATCTTGATCACAAAAGATGAAGATAAGTGGGTATTCAATCACTTAAAGTTCAATAGGGTATGAATATTTAAGTTTTGGGATGAAAGTTGATGAACAATTTTGTGGATGATTATGGCCAAAAATGGCGTGGAAGAGGAGAGCAAATGGAGGGAAGTGCTTGGCTTTTGATTATGGCAAAAGATGAGCAAATGAGTTTAAGATGGCAAAATGAATTCTAAAGCCTTAGAAACACCTTCAATAAACAGTCCAAAATAGATTTTGGACCATACATAAAATCACACAAATATACAAATAAATCAACGACAAAAATACTGATAAATCTGGGTCGTTACAACGAATGTCGAGTAATGATAAGTTTTTGGATAGTTTTTCCATTCGAAAATCTTGCCTAATAATTTAAGTATGGATTTTTATTAAACTAGTCTAATAATAATATTGATTTAATTTTAATGTTTTAAATTAAAAGAAAGGATTAAATCTCGTTTATTTTAATTAAAAACCATGTGACATAAGGAATAAAAGGGATGAATTTTCTTCGTTTTTATGATAAAAAGATTAGATTTTGAACACTCTCTTGAAATTATTTCGATCAATTAAGACTTGTATTTTATTTAGTTATTCGATTTAATTATTTAATTATGAAAGATTGAATATTATGACTAACTCTTGAGGAAGGTCGTGCGTGATGGAGATTTACATGACAAGGTTTGGTTTGATATTTTGATGTTTGAATTATAATTTTGGACCTATGTTGGTTGCATGTAAAATTGTATGAACTTGTTGAATTGAAGTTAGTTTGATTGCATGGAATTTTGAATTGTATGGTGATGATATGCGTGTGTGTCATGTTGAGTCTAAGAACTTGGATCAAGTAAAGTCGGTCTAGAGTTGACTAGAAGTAAAACTGAGTTGTTAAGAGTCAAAGTTGTGAACTAGAAAGATTAATGAAAGATAATAACCTATGAAGTGACCGCCCATCTAGTGATCTAAGGTGCCACGAACATGGGTATAGTCGAAGCCACTATCCCACTACAAAATGGCGACAGTGTAGGATCCCAGCGGTTGGGAAGTAGATCCTTTATGGTTGACCCGACGTGAAACAAGGAAAGTTGGGGAAGAGTTAAGGTTTCCCGTACGAGCATATGAATGTGTCATGGATTAGAACAATAACGTGAACTGGAACTTGAAAATTAAGGAATGAAATTCTAGAGTCTAGAATCAGTGCTAGCTTGAATGGAAGGTCTGGTCATAGGTTGGTCTTGTGTAATTTCCGTTGTATATCTTGTGAATTGATTATGTTGTATGCTAATGTATATCTTGTTGACTTGTGTGACTTTCTGTTTGACTTGTTCTGACTATTATATTTCTAATTGCTCCCCACTGACTGTGGACCCCAAAATTCCTTTTGCAGGTAATGATGAAGAATGAATAGATGGGTGTCGCAAGGGTTGGGATTCTGAGCAAGCGAGTTCAGTACCCTAGCTACCCAATAGATTATCCTAGCCTATTTTAGTATTGTTTATTTTTATGGAATTTAGTAGTTTGGATATAAATAAAGGACTTTGATATTTTGATTGTTTTGGATTATTTTAGAGTTTATTAAATAAATTGGCGAAGTTTAGAGCTTCCGCTGTTATTACTTAGATTTGACTTGAAAACTTTTAATTAATTATGATTCGTATTATTATTTTCTTCGAAAACAACGTTGATAACATACGGGTCGTTACAACCAGCACATCATTGTCATCATACACCCTTCTTAAGCCTTTCTCAAATATCTTAGAATTTGGTACCCAATAATATGCACTATCAACTCCCCATAATTCCCACACTTCAAAGCTTAGTCTTTTACATAGAACCAACACAATTAATCAGTACCTACTTGGAATCAATTTCTACTTGGAATGACCTCATTGCAGACCCAACATAAATTAAAACTCCTTTACTATCTCTCTTAAAAGTACCACCATGACAAAACCTCAATATGACAATAGGGTCTAGTTTTTTTTAATACAACCTAAAGCAATACAAGCATAAATTAGGACATTTTACACCAAAAATTTCGCAAAAAATACAGGGTTCATTTTTAACACTAACTCTAACCACAATTGAATTATACATACCCTAATTTCACAAATAAAAGAAATTATTATTATAAATCGCACATTAATAATCAATTTCACTGCCATACAATTATACCCAAATTTGGCAAAAAATTAAAATAAAATAAAGAAAAACACTAAACCACAAAATTTATTCTACAAATCGGAAACCAAAAGAAGAATTTTGTACCTGAATTTCAAAGGTTGAAGATGTTAAATCCTTGGCTTCCAGATGAAGATTCCAAGCTCTGTACTTTAAGCAACTTCAATGGAGGTTGGAGGGAAGAATGTGAGAGGTTGAAGATGAATGAGAGAATGATGTTTGAGAAGGAGGGAAAATTATAGCTGATGTTGTTATTAAATTGATTTTGATTTAAGATTTTATGGGTTTTGGAGGGGTAAGCTAACAAAGTGATCTGAACAACAGGTTACCTGTGATGTGGACCATATTAGAAAGAGACCTACAAAAGGTGGGATTATTATGCGTTACTCGAAAGGTTGGACTGAAGATCGTGCAAAGATGGGCTTCTTAGAGTGCATTTTTCCTCCTTTTATTCAGACTATATATATATATATAGGGTTGGGTTCCGGTGAGAAATTTCTTATCGTGAGAAATGTGAGAAGAGATAAATACATTAACTATGACATAGAGGTACATTAACCACCAATTATAGGTACATTCACAATACACTATAAATACATTAAGTAAAAATACATTAAATTTATACCATAGATACATTAACTCCAAACAATTAAAGGAGTAAGGAGGGAAAACTCAATTTTAATCATAGCCATTCATTTGTTGATCAAAGGGTTGTGGTTGCGTCTCACCCTTCTCACCAAAACTACATTTCTCACATAAGCCTACTTATATATATATATATATATAGATTAGGTGTAGAGCTGTCAATTTTCGACCCGATCCATAAATAGTGCGTTTTGAAAAAAAAAACAAAAACTCAAACCCGTTATGAACCCGTTAAACGCAACCCGTTCTTAGCCCGACCCGACCTTCTTTCAACCCGACCCGACCCGAAAATCATTAAAAATGTATTAAACTTATGATATTATAGGAAAATGTAAGCAAAAACACTTCTTACCATTAAAACTTTGAATTTAAGATTATTTTTATTGGACCACAACATCTATTATTTGCTATGAATTAGCTATTAATGAAGATAATTCTTATAACTTGTACTTTTTAGAACGCTTAAGGTACATTTTAGTACATATATTGCATTAAAATATCAAAAATTAAAGGGCGTCATAAAACTTCCCAACCCGCGGTGTAACGACCCAGTTTTATTGGTATTTCTGTTTTGATTTATTTGTGTATTTATGTTATTTTATGTATGGTCCAAAATTTATTTGGACTATTTATTTTTATTTTATTTGAATATTTTCGATTATTTCTATTTTTGGTTGTTTTATTATTTATTTTATTATTAATTTAATTAATTAGAATTTTAATATTTAATTTTCTAATTAGTTAATTAATTTTTGGGCCAAATGCAAATTAGGCATGATTAATCATGCATGAGTGCAATTAGCCCAAGTGATCATCAAAGACCATTTAAGCCTTGTAAAATGGGCCCCCTATGATTAGTGGCTTAATTTTGCCACTTGCTTCATGTTCACACCTTTTACCACTTCTATAAATAGAAGGGTTTGTAAGGCTTTAGAACTCATTTGCCATCTTAAACACACTTGCTCATCAAATCCAAAAGCAAACACACTCTCTATTTCTCCATCATCCACACGCCATTTTTGACTTGAATTCCACAATCTTTTGTTCATCATTCAACCAATTCCAAAACTTAAAGATTAAGTTACTATTGATCTTTAAGTGACTAAAAACACAACAATCTCCATTTTCATTGTTCAAGACTTCTAGTTCGGGTTTGGTTTTGGGGTTTGTTCGATTGGGTTCGTGTTCAAAGGGTGGTTCGTGTGAAGCCGTGTGGTGGTTCAAGTGTGGCCGTGCAGTGGTGAAGCCGTGCTGTGTTGAAGACGGTGGTGCAAGAGGTGGTGCTGTGTGGTTCGTGGTGCAGCCGTGCGTGTGTGGCGTGCAGCCGTTTCGTGTTGTGCGTGTTGGGCCGTGTATTTTGGGGTGTTCCGGGCAGTAAGTTTTTCTAACGTTTTTGCATTCAAGTGATTAAGGTAACATGCTTTTCTACCTTAATTTGAATATTATAGTTATAGGATAGATTAAATGATCGTGTTAGGATGAATTATTGATGATTATTGGCCATGATATGCGTGATTTTTAGGACTGATTTGGGTGTTGTTTTTATGATATTTTGTTGAGTTTTCATGCAAGATATGATGTCCCATGTTTGTCTTAGGTTTGGTCATGTTTATGTATGATTGAAGTGAAGTTTTGATGCATGTTTTGATGGGATTTTCGTGTGTCATATGTATGAAGTTGAGTTCTTGTTGAGTTCTTGATGAGTTCTTGATGAGTTCTTTGAGTTCTTGATGAGTTCTTGGTTAAGTCTTGAAATCTTGAAGTAAGTCATGTAATCCTTAAGTGTTAAAGTTTATTGAAGTTTAATTAAAGATAAGTAAGGATTAAGTAAGTTTTCTAAAGATAGTTTAAAGAAGTTTAAAGAAAGTTAAAGAATTAATAAAGATTGATTAAAGAAGTGGTAATGCTTATGGTTAGACTCAAGAAAAGGCGTAAGAAACGGTCTTGAGAACAACGAAGTTGTAAGTAAGTAAAGGATAGCTTAAGTTTACTTTTAGACGCCTAACCGCGGTATTGGGATAGTGTATACTTGCTATGTTGTCTTTTGATATGAATTTCCGTAAGATGGGGTTCATGGGTTTGGGAGTAAGATTCTCATTCCTGGCATAGTAGGAAAGTTCGTTCGCGTAAGATGCGTTCGTACGTGCATTGTCCGGTCTAAAATGTAAATGGTAGCAACAAGATTAATTAATGACATAAGTTGGAATAATTAAGAGTTGGTCGATTTTTATGTTATTTGTTATTATGATGAATATGTCGCGTATTGATGTGTATAGTCTGATATGTTTATTTGATTTGTTCTATGATTATGTGTATCCATGTTAGGGTGGGACTGTTATGTTACTCGCCACTGACAATGGATTGTTGTTAATTTTTCAGGTAACTATGATGATGACAGTGTTGCTTAGCTTTGGGTTGGGCGAGTGCCGTTGTTTTCCTATTTTAGATTGTATTATGTTTCTACTTTAGACGTTTAGTATATGTATTCCGTATATTCTAACTCTGTTAGTATTTGGAGTTACTTTTTAGTATTGATTACTTTTGGGTTTAGTATTGTACAAAATTGTGGGGGTTGTACTTTTGGGATTTAGTAATAATAATTTTGAGGTTTTGTTTTAATTTTTAAGTAAGTTTGTTTGTTAGATCGACAATTCGACTCGTCGGTTTCTTCCGCGCCAGTTTAAGCGAGCCGGGTCGTCACACACTGGGTCAACCCGAACCCGAAAAATTTGGGTTATAAAAAAGCTAATACTAACCCGAACCCGCTAAAACCAAACCAGGTACAACCTAAACCCGCTACTATTTTACACTAACCCGACCCGACCTGTTTGACAGGTCTAATTAGGTAAGAATGATTTTTATGTGAGAATAATTATGAGGCGTTGAAACTTTTACATCTAAAGGCTGATGTTTGATCTTTGTTTTTGTTAGTAAGGGTAATTTGGTACATTATTTTGATTAGTATATATTTCTTTTTTTTTAGTAAAAAATTCTTTTTTTTCTTAAAAAAGTTTTTTTTCCCTTTTAAAAAATTTTGTTTCATTTTTTTTTTAAATCATGTATTTTATTTTAAAAAAAATATGCTTTTTAATTTATTTTTTTTAAAAAAAAATTATGTTAAAAATTCTATTACATTTTTTCATGCTTTTTTTTTAAATAAATAAATATATATATATTTTTAATCTAAAATTCTACTCCATTTTTTTTGTTCAAAAGTACATCTTAATATGTTCAAAATTTTATGAGTCATGTTTTACATTTTTAAGCCATATTCAAAATTTTATAAAATTTGTTCTAAATTTTATAAAATTTGTTCTAAATTTTATACACCATGTTATAAAATTTAAAAATCCATGTTTCAAAGTCATCATATTCTAATGTGTATGTGTGTTGAAAATATTAAAAATATTTTTTAAAAAAAAGCCATGTTTTAAAGTAGTTTATTGTTTGTTTTATTTTAAGAAGATGAAATATTATAAAAATTTATAAATCATGTTCTAAATTATATGATTCATGTTCTTAATTGTACTAGTCATATTCTAAATTTTTTAAGACATTTTCAAAACTGTATATAATAAGTTTGAAATTGAATAAATGTATTTTAAAAAAAAAAATTATACAACTATAATACAATTATTGAACTTTTATACAAAAAAATAATAAAATATATACGTGAACAATTGAATATTATTTCAAAATACTCTCAATATATGGTATTGAAGTTGATCAATGGAACCTGTGAAAAACAAAAAAAAAAAAAAAAGAAACTGATTTATAAAAAATATTATTGTTAATTCTTTTCTGTTTTTACCAAACATTACGATAAAAATATTTTTTTTCCATTTTTTTTATTTTAAAATGATTCTTAATATATCACTCTTTTTCTATTGTTGGCTCCTTGATTTTAGCTAACAATTTTTTAGGTTTTGACGTGTAATTTTTTTGTTTGAATAACATAACTTATTTAATATTCTAAATTTTATATGATATGTTCTAAATTTTATATGACTAATTGACTATATGAGAGGATAATAGTTTAACATGTTCTAAATTTTAGTTTTTTTATTTGAAAAATAAATTTAATTTTTTTTGATAAAAAAATAAAATAATTTTTTTTATTAAAAAAAATTAGCTTTTTTTTGTTTCATATATCCCTCACAAATAGGGGTTAATTACATTTTTTTAATTAAAAAAATTAGCACATTAAATCCTAACCATTAGATCTCACTGAATCGACGCTCTAGATATATAAATTCTTACATAAACAATCTTTCTCACCTAAAGAGACATTCTCACATGATCTGGACCCTATATATATATAGCAGTAGGTTCATGTGAGAAATTTAGCTTTGGTGAGAACGGTGAGAAACAACCACAACTCTTTAATCAACAAATGAATGGCTAAGATTAAATTTGATTTTCTCTCTTTAATTCTTCTATAGTTTGGAGTCAATGTATCTACGGTATAAAGCCAATGTATTTTTACTCAATGTATTTATAGTCTATGTTGAATGTATCTATAGTTGATAGTTAATGTACCTATAGGTTATTATTGATGATATATCTCCTTCTCACAATAAGAAATTTCTCACCGGAACCGGTACTAATGGATCGAGTATATTTAAATATATTTAGTCTTATATTCATCTATAAATATGAAATTTCATTTTCTAGTTTTTTATTGAAATACTTTTAGTAATTTTATTTTCTTAATATATATATGGTTAAAAAAGTCCGATTAGTTGTGGTGATATATAATTATCATATTTGTTACATTTTCTTTTATGAATTTTATTTTATTTTAATTTTTTTAATTTTAAGCATTCCATATTTTATTTTGATTTGATATTTTATATAAGTAAGATATCTATATAAAATGGTAGGTGGTTATTCATTTTTTTAGTTGAAGGGTGTAAGGAGGGATGATTACATTATGTGTCTCCAAAACTTTAATGATATTGAATGCTTAAATTAGATAAATTCTTCATTTAACATATCTATATTTTTTGTTAGGTAGGTTTTTTTATAAAAAAAAATAATAAAAAAGTAGATTAATGAGAGTCCTCCATTGGGGTTTGGAGGCCGCTCATGTAAAATGATTTTGAAATTATATAATATATTTTTTTAGAGAGTTAATGAGAAGGGTCCATTTAAGGTTTGGAGGTCACTTCTCCAAATTGGTTCTTCTATTATAATATGGATTTTAATTTTTTTTATGACATAATTTTTTTTAATAAAAAAAATAATAAAAGAAATACATTAATAAGAATCCTCCATTGGGGTTTGGAGGCCTCGCATGTAAAATGATTTTTAAATTATTTAATAATTTTTTGTAAAGAGTTAATGAGAAGGCTCCATTTAAGGTTTGGAGGTCTCTCCTGCAACTTGGTTCTTCTATTATTATATAGATTTTAATTTTTTTTATGACATTTTTTTTTAATAATAGTATGTTTTTTTCTTTGTGTGTAGTTACTTTTTTTATAATTATGTGTTGTTTACGAGGGATTCAATGTGAGGCCTCCATTGGGGGTTTGGAGGCCTCTCATTAGAAGTGGTTTTTAAATTATAATATATGTATATGTGTATATATATATATATAATATATATAATATTATATTGTATATATAATATTATATATCTTATATATATATATATATATATATTGTATAGGTAAAATTACTTATAATAATCACCTTTAGATTTTTGGCAACCAATGAACTAAATTTGAAAACGAGAGGTCAGATCAAATATATTTTGCTATGTTGTTTTCTTCGATTTTTTTAATCAACTACACATTAAATACCTAACGTTAACTTACCTATACAACTTGTAAAACTAGAAAATTAGAGGTTCTAGTTCATTGGTTGGATTTGGAATGCAAAGGTTGGATTATTCCCTAATACTATTGTGATTACACATGTTTACTAGTTGAATGATAGGGCATATATATACATTGCGATTGTAGTACTTAATACAACTACTGTCTAATTGTGCTATAAACGGTGGGTTTATATACTTCCCATGAAATGCTTTATATATATTGATTATCTGTGAAAATAAAGAAATCGCCAAACTTGGTGCATGTAACATGCTTTCTCCATTCATAGCTCCAGAAATCATATTATTGACCATTTAATCCATAGTCAATATATTTCGCCACTTGACTAAGCTTTGTGCTAGGCTGGATTTGATTCACAACCTACGGTTACAAGTTTCACATCTATTGAGGATGATATAAGTAAATAATCGAGGGATAGGTTCTATGAACCAATGTCAAAGAAGATTTGTGTAGTTAGTCATTTAGTCCATTTAAGTAAGGATGGAAATCATATAGCGGTCACGCCACAACTTTCTTACTTAAGCAATTAAGTGCGATTAAGCCGTGTAATAGCTGAAACTTCGTAGCGAGGTTGTCGTAAAGATTCAAATGTGAATTTAAGCTTCGAGCTTGCTAAAACTCAATTTATTTTTATGATAATTATTTAGAAGTGAGTGTATATCTGTATGTTCGAGCTTGACGAAGCAGGATCTTTCATTGCGTTAAATTAATTAACTATAAGTGTATATTTGTGTGCTTTGCTTTTGTCGAAGCTAGGTATGTTATTGTGATAAGTGAACTAAATATAATTAAATATTTTAGATTGATTGAAACTGGTTTATTATTATAATAATTGGTTGGAGTATGAATACTAAGATGAGCTATTGAAGCCGAATTAATTATCTTGATAGGATGAACACGAGAGTTGAGAATGGAACTTAGTTTTCTAAATGCAAGCACAATCGTTTGCCACCCTTATAAGAATAATCGTAGCCGGTGCGGCTAGGCCAGCGTGACCTATCAATAATCAAATTCGGACGAATAACGTGTTTGAACGAGATATCCAAGCTTGTGTCTAATAAATGGACTTTTGGTAAGGACAACCACGTCGTAGGTAAATCGTATTTACAAGTTAAGCACGTTGTATAATAGCTAGACCTACGCAGCATGGCTCATGAGATGATATACGTAAGAATGTATATTGAACTTATTAAAGCTAAACATATTATTGCGACAATAAATTTAGTTACCAATTTATGCTTAAGCTTGTTAAAGCCGAGCTTTTATTATGATAAGTAATTTAAATAGAAGTGTTAGTTTTGAGCTTATAAAGCTGAGCTTACTGATGTGATAGATGATTGAAAGTATGAATAAAATCTTTAGCTCTTGGAATTGAACTATTTGTTGTGATTAATGACCATGTGTTTTAAAACGGAACTTAGCTACCTAACGTGTATATACAAGTGTTTGAAACCAGAAAGAACAAACATGACCGATGTGGTCAAAGAACAATTATGGCCGGTGTGGCCCTGTGATTATGAGATGGCCGGTGTGGCCAAGCCGGTGTGGCTAAATGACATTATGGCCGGTGTGGCCGAGGTCCATAGGAACATCTTCGTGAGGAACCGACTTCAGGTAATGTCGTTCAAGCAAAGGAAGTAATTATAGGCTAAGTCCTCTTAGCTAGGTGAACTGACTATTTAAAACATTTAGGTAACATTGCCTTCCAAGTGTGGAAGTCTGTGTGGTATCATATTATAATTTCAACAAGTTTAGAATGTCTTCGTAAATTGATCATTATTTAATCGCATAAGAATTAGTCAGAGTCTATGATTTCACAATAGAACACATAGTGTTGTTTATTAAAGAATGCGTTGAACATTAGATTCGAAAACATTTGTGAACTAAATCCTACAAGCCGGATTGGGCGCGGTGGTGTGCAAACCACTCCCTTCTTAATATAGTTCCCTTATAGTCGAGTTACTTGAGTGCGTTATATGGAAACGGTGAACTTTTCCAGAGCTTACTAGCATGTGTATTATGTGATTGGTTACGTCGTCTCTTAATGGATAGGATTGAGTAATCAAATATTTGAACTAAGAACGGGTCCTTAGATTTAATTTCAACCATCAACTTACATCTTCTTTGTTATCTATTCTTACTTGTATTTGTCTTCGGACCTGTCCCGGTGGGGGCAGAGCCCTTCTTGCAGGGTTGCGATAGATAAGCGCAGGAAGTCGAAGCTTAAGCGAACGTTATGGAACTTTAGTTATAGCCAAGCTAGTTGACTTGTGAATTTATTTAGCTTAAGTATCTATTCGAGCGCAAGTCGGTTAGCTTGCGTGTTTTAATGTAATAATAGTTATTCAAGTAGTAGAGTTTGGAATTGATCTTGATATAATTGTTGTACTAATGAGGACACACATTTTAATGATTATGGATCATGAGATAGGAACGGGGACACGAAGGTCGCTTTGATTAGTGATTATGACAATTGTGTAAGTTTGTGATGATATATTCTTCAGGGTTTCTTTAGTTAACAGTTACGTTAATTTTGGGGCTGTTACACTCTCAGGAGAATTAGCATCGTCCTCCATCCAGCATCATTAGTGGTTCCCTTTGCAGAACCAAAAGCATCAGGAAGTTTTGTCTTGACTGCAGCCAGGTCCTTTTCCAGAGAAGAGACCTTCCGCTTGTAGCTTGAGGTGAAACTTTGCAACAAGTCCATCATCTTATTCAGTGATTCATCCTGATCTTCTAGACGCTTCATCAAATCGACATCTGAGCTGGTTCTTGAAACCTTCTTCTTCTTCTTAGCAGGCTTAGTATCCTCCTCCCCTGGTTCCTCTCTAAACTTCAGTTTAGGAGTGTCCACATCCAAGCCTTTCTGCTTCAGAATAATCTTGGTGAATACTTGGATGGGAACCGCCTCTCCAGCAAGATTAACTTGGTGTTGTGCAAGGAAAGCGGTGATTAAAGACCATAGGGTAAAGAATGGTGAGAGGATCGAGATCGAACAGTGGATCATGTGGGCTAGAATAATGGCAGGTAGGTTGATCTTAACTCTTTTCATAATCAAGTACATGAGTACCTTTTCCATGAATCTAACTACCCCTCTACCTTGAGCCCTAGGAATTATTAATTTGTTGCATAAAGAATGAAGAACCAACATAAGTGGTTCCTGAAGATTTACAGTCTTAAAGGTTGATTTCTTGGTCAACCTTACCCCAAACAAAAACTCATATATTTCTTCAGCAGTGACCCCTATCAAAGCAGGCCATCCCTCCCCTGAGTACATATCAAATCCATCTCTAGGAACACCCAACAACACAGATAAACTAACCTTAGTATTACCCACCACCGAACCAATAGAAGTATGAGGCAATTGTTTCAAATTAACATAAAAATCCCTGACCCTATTAACAAACATACCATCCTTCAAATTCAGCATATCAACCCAACCCTGAAACTCTAAAAGCTCTATAAATTCCCCTAGAACAGGAATGTATAAGTACCCTTCCTCTACAATAAAACCAAGAAGTATAGTATGTTCAGTCAGAGATGTAGAACCAGTAGTAAGTGGTTCAATAAATTTACCTTAGATAGCACGAGGAATTTTAGATGATACTCCCTTTCTCTTGGTTCCTCTAACAGAACCAGTAGACACGTCCTCAGACTGCTCTGGTGTTTGCTCAGTTTTAAGAGCTGATCTAGTGAACCTTCTTCTTCCCCTTGTTGACACAGAAGGTGACCCTTTCTTCGAGCCAGTAACAACTACATCTTCCTCTAGTTCTTCAAACAGAATAGTAATAAAATATTTTAGAATTTTTTCCTTTGGTTCCCCCTAAGTATCAGCCAGGTTTGATTAAGAAATCTT
The DNA here is from genome assembly GCA_951394345.1 of Salicornia ramosissima. Lineage (NCBI taxonomy): Eukaryota > Viridiplantae > Streptophyta > Magnoliopsida > Caryophyllales > Amaranthaceae > Salicornia > Salicornia ramosissima. The sequence goes on from OX596236.1 coordinate 38,431,939, forward strand.
TGGTTCAAGAACAGAGGTAGCTTCATCGACTTTTGGGGTTTGAAGATTTTCTTGAAAAGTAGTGGGTTTAGGAGATGGTGGTGGTGTTTGTTCTTTTTTTGGTGTTTCGACATCTTTAGGAGATGGGGGTGTTTCTGTAGGTGGTGTTGGTGGTTTCTTTCACTAGTAAAAGTAGTTATTGTAACGGGCAAAAATGGCCTATTGTAACGGTCATCTGCCGTTACAATTGGCCCCGTTACAATATCTAGTATTTATTGTAACGGGCACTTGTTAGTTACAATAAATGACTTATTGTAACGGGCCTATCAGGTGCCCGTTACAATAAGTCTGTTTATTATAACGGGCAAATGATAGGCCCGTTACAATAAACAGACTCATTGTAACGGACTCCTGATAGGCCTGTTACAATAAGTCATTTATTGTAACTAACACATGCTAATGCCCGTTACAATGAAGCTTTTTTTTTAAAAAAAATAACACTATTGTAACGGGCTTTGAGTACCAAAACCCGTTACAATAGTGTTATTTTTTTTTAAATAAAAATATATATATTATTTATTAATAATAATACTAATGATTTATGCTTCGAGGCCCACAATCGATCGCAATATCAAATGGCTTAGCCGTCAATAACTTCATTCATCATCAAAATATATATCGCTAACTAGCAATTGAATATAATCCAAAACCTCACATTTAATGCTTGCTAATGTTATGTAATATATACATACATCCAAAAAACAACATAAAAACCTATACATTAACTCACTAAAAAGTTACTCCTAAAAAAATCAGCCCATTGTTCTCGAATTTCGCCGATTTCCTCAGTGCTGTAGGTGGTCGATCTTCCAATATAATCCTTAAAAACAAATAATTATGAAAATTATTATACAGTACAATAATTGTATGATGATAAAATATAAATGGTCCAAATATTATTTGGACATAATTATGTTCTATATCATTCATTTAATCAATAAAAACTTGTGCACATCAGTTTGGGCAAAAATAGGACGTTTGGGAACAAAAATAATGCAAATGGGTCATTTTTGGCTAGTTTTGGGCGTTTTCATGCCCATTTTCCTACCAATCAACCAATTTATATGATTTTTATGGTTTATACATGTCCTAAAACATTTATTTAAGCGTAAAATGAATTATTTGCATCATATGGGGAAAAAATAGCATGTTTTGAGTGTTTTCTTTTCCATTTTCACACCAACCAACCTATTTCAAGTGTTCAAGGTTTGAGTAAGTGACACATTTGTATGAGTTTGGGCGAATATAGGACGTTTTGGAACAAAAACAAGGCAAACTTGTCATTTTTGGCTAGTTTTGGGGGGGTTTCATTCCTATGTTCCTATCAATAAACCTATATATTGTTTTTAAGGTTTATCCATGTTTTGTATCATTCATATAAGCATTAATGATTCATTTTCATGATTTTGGGCGAAAATAGGACATTTCGGAACAAAACAAGGTAAATATGACATTTTTGGCTAGTTTTTGTGGTTTTTGTTCCCATGTTCCTATCAATCAACCTATATAATGTTTTTAAGGTTTATCCATGTTGTATATCATTCATAAAATAATTAAATGACACATTTGTATGAGTTTGGGCGAATAAAGGGCGTTTTGGAACAAAAACAAGGCAAACATGTCAATTTTGGCTAGTTTTGAGGGGATTTCATTCCCATGTTCCTGTCAATAAACATATATATTTTTTTAAGGATTATCCATGTTCTATATCATTCATGTAAATATTAAATGACTTATTTTCATGAGTTTGGACGAAATAGGACGTTTTGGAACAAAAAACAAGGCAAATACGTCATTTTTGACTAGTTTTTGGTGTTTTCATTCCCATGTTCCTATCAATCAACTTATATACTGTTTTTAAGGTTTATCCATGTTCTATATCATTCATATAAGCATTAATACTCATTTTCATGATTTTGGGCGAAAATAGGACATTTGGAACAAAAACAAGGCAAACATGACATTTTTGGTTAGTTTTGGTGGTTATTGTTCCCATGTTCCTATCAATCAACTTATATAATGTTTTTAAGGTTCATCCATGTTGTATATCATTCATATAATCATGAAATGACACATTTTCATGAGTTTGGGCGAATATAAGGCGTTTTGGAACAAAAACAATGCAAACATGTCATTTTTGGCTAGTTTTGGGGGGTTTCAATCCCATGTTCCTATCACTGACTTTATACATGGCTAATTAATTGCTACCATTATCTTTTCATAAGCATGGATTTGATTAACTTAAGTGCTTATTGTTTGCACAGTTTAGCAAATAAATCACTGACTTTATACATGGCTGCTTAATTGCTACTCTAACGTCAGAAATTGCTTTTGAAACCTAATCAGATTGAAGCAATAAAGATACCTGAGTTGCTTCTTTACCTCAAAGAACTAAAACGCAAAAACCGCTGCTTATTTCCCTCCATTTTGCTAAGATAGACTGCAAAATAGGGTGTTTTGAACAAATACAAGGCAAAAACAGTTATTTTAGCTATTTTTCAGGTTTTCATGGCAATTTCCCTACCAACCAACCTATATCCTACTTTTAAGGTTTATCCATGTTCTATATCAATCTTGTAATCATTAAGTGACTTATTTGCATGTGTTTAGGCGAAAATAGGACGTTTTGGAACAAAAACAAGACAAATATGACATTTTATGGTGTTTTCGTTTCCATATTCCTACGAATTAACATATATACTATTTTTAAGATTTATCTATGTTCTATATCATTCGTGCAATCATTAAATGACTTATTCGCATGTGTTAGGGCGTTTTAAAACAAAATCAAGGCATATAAGTCATTTTGGCTAGTTTTTAGTGTTTTCGTTCCCATGTTCCTACCAATCAACCTATATATTATTTTTATGGTTATCCATGTTCTGTATCATTCATGTAAGCACTAAATGACTTATTTGCATCTGTTTGGGCGAGAATAGGCATTTTGGAACAAAAATAAGGCATATAGGTCATTTTTGGTAAGTTTTTGGTGTTTTCTTTCCCAATTTTCTACCAATAAATCATCCTATATATTGTTACATTTGCTACAATCATAAGACTAAGCAATCTTAAGTCTCATAAATATATATATATATATACACACACACACACACACAAAAACACACACTAATAATACATTATCATAATTTAACTAAATTTCATTATATTGATTTAACATACCATTTATAGATTGTCTGCTGTTATGGAAGTCATCAGATTCATCTCTCGGTGTTCCATGACGGGCTCACATGCAATTATAAAAGAAAAAAACCATAATGAGAAATTGGAGAATTAACAATGAAAGAAATCCTAGAATTAACAATATAAGCTGGAAAATCATCAACTAATTGCTAAAAGCTTGATTAATCACATTTTTCATTCTCTAGTCTCTACAGCACTTACTAGCTACAATCATACATGTTCTTCGAAATCATGGTATAAACTAATTGATTTCCAAAAATAAAATCCAAATACAAGCATCTCCACTCCCTCCTGCCCCTCTCCCCACCCCCTTCCCATCCCCTTCCCCACCCATCCCCAGTTCCCCACTACTGCCCCCCCTCCCCCCTCCTGCCCCCCCTTCTGCAGACCCCACCTTTACAGCCCCCATCCCTCCTACTACCCCCCTCTCCTGATGCCCCCTCCCCTGCAACCCCCCTGTTGCTCCCCTCCCCCCTGCTACCCCCCCTTCTGCAGACCCCCTTCTCTACAGCCCCCATCCCTCCTGCTTCCCCCCCCCCCTTTCCTTCATTTGCATGAGTTTGGCAGATATAGGGCGTTTTGGATCAAAAATAAGGCAAACATGTAATTTTTGGCTAGTTTTGGGCATTTTCGTTCCCATGTTCCTATCAATCAACCTATATAGTGTTTTTAAGTTTATTAATGTTCTATGTCATTCATGTAAGAATTTTGTTTTTTTTTTACAATGCATGTAAACATTAAATGACTTATTTACATGAGTTTGGGCAAAAAATAGGACGCTTTGGAACAAAGACAAGGCATATAGGTCATTTTTGGCTACTTTTGGGTGTTTTCGTTCCCATGTTCCTATATTGTTTTTACGAATTATCCATGTACTATATCATTTATGTAAGCATTAAATGACTCATTTGCATGAGTTTGGCAAATATAGGGCGTTTTGGAACAAAAACAAGGCAAGAAATCATGTCACCCAACATAAACCAATACAAACATATATGCACATTACTAATAAAATAATATGTACTCATACTGGCATACTTGTTAAATTTAAAAGGCGAGAAAGCGATAAACAAGAGTGTTTAAAATTAGAAGCAAGTGATTGGTTACATATTTATTAATTATTAGAGTCACGCGATTGCGATCTCATGCCACAACTACACCCCCGTTTAAGAATCTAATCATTTACCATGTCAATATACAAAAATGGGCACCCATGCATCCCCCATTCATGATCGACATAGTTAGATTTAGATCCTTGAGACGGCCCACGCAAGAGACAGTGAGATTATGTAAAGCGATAAGCAAGAGTGTTTAAAATTAGAATCAAGTGATTGGTTACATGTTTATTAATTATTAGAGTGATGAGATTGCGATCTCATGCCACAACTACGCCCCCGTTTAAGAATCTAATCATTTACCATGTCAATATACAAAAATGGGCACCCATCCCCATTCATGATCGACATAGTTAGATTTAGATCCTTGAGACGGCCCACGCAAGCGACGGTGAGATTGTATAAAGCGATAAGCAAGAGTGTTTAAAATTAGAAGCAAGTGATTGGCTACATGTTTTCAGCAGTTAAAATTAAAAACAAGTGATTGTGTAAAGCGACAGTGAGATTTTTTATTTTCAGCAATAAGCAAAGTATATAACTAATTTGCTTGACTTCTTTGTCTTATAATTTTCAAAAGCAAAACTTTCAATAAAACAAAATGGAAGAAATCCAATTGAACCTCCTATAACATTGATTTAAGCAAAAGCAAAGCAAAGAAAACAAGTGAAACAAAAGGAACAAAACCAAAACCAAAGTAAAACAAAAACAAAATAAAACAGGAGTAATTCAAAAGAAATCAAAACAAATCAAGAGAATCGAACCACAAGGCAAGCAAATTAGGCACATAATTCCCAAAATCATCAAATAAGGTTGTGGCACAATGCCATCAACCATCCAGTGTCCTCAGGTCGGGAACCTCTTGCCCCTAACAAAGCAAACATCCTCAAACTATCGTCTTAATCCTAAATCTAATCCTAAAAAACTAAGCAAACCAAGAAATAAAAGGGAGTTGGAAATAACTCACCGAGGCATCACCATCTTCAACTGTTTTACCCTCTCCATTCTTCATTTGAAATATAGATAAAAAAATGAAGAAAATTGAAGAATAATTTAAATAATTAAAAACTCAATTAATCTAACCAATAAATTAAACGATCAATAAAACAATTCAACTAAATAACAAAAAAAGTCATAATTTACCCACGAAAATCATAATTCATTCTAGCATCAATAAAAAAAACAAAAACCAATAAGGACATGGGATTAAAACATAAAGCACCAAAGTACACACACATGTCCATAAATCCTAAACCCAATGAATCCTAATCAACTATCACTTGCTGAAAGTATGCTCATCATTTAAATTTTTTGACGATTAGTATTCTAATCTTGAAATTATGCTCTTCATTTTAAGTTTTTGATGATTAGTATTCTAACCTTGAAAGTATGCTCATCATTTTCTTTTACAGTTAAATATGCTACAGTACTTCATTTTTCAGACTAAATCGTCAAAAGCTTGGAAGTATTCTAACCTTGAAAGTATGCTCTTCATTTTTCAGACTAAATCGTCAAAAGCTTGGACTACCAATTGAAAATGAAAGCATTGGGCAAGTTAGTCCAAGCTTTTGACGATTTAACTGTAACATATTTACACAAATCACATTAAAATTAAAAAAAAAATGAAATAAACCATTAATCAGCAACAATAAAAGAAAAAAGACCTAGAAATTCAAAAATCCCTAAAATATAACCCTAAAAACAAAATAAACCATAAATCAACAACAATAAAACAAAGATTCAAATGAATTAAACCCTAAATCAACTCCCATAAACCCTAGAAATTCAAAAATCCCTAAAATATAACCCTAAAAACGAGGGGGAGAGCAGAAAAATGTCAAAACAAACAAATAAATCTCGACCAGTTTTGATTTAGGAAAAAAGAGCTAACATACAATTACCGTGAATCATCAAAGAGGTGGCTAGTAACAAATTCGTGGCCGACGACGAACAACATCAGGACAGGGGAGGTGCGACGAACTAGCGGAAAGGCAGGGGAGATAGACGAAAAACGACAGACTGAATAGAGTGGCTTGTTCGCGTAAGGTAGACGAAGTAGCGGCAATTGAGTGGTGGTGGTGTCGAGTGCGTTGGACGACGATGGTGTTAGTGGTTTTTGGAGTGTTGTGAGAGAATGCTTAGGGTTTTGAAGTTTTATGAGAGAATTTAGAGAAGCTCAGTGCCTCAGTGTTATGAGAGAATAAAAGCTGCTGGTTGTTTTGGGCTTAAGTTATTGTAACGGGCATATACAATGACCGTTACAATAAATGTTGTGATGTTAGCTGTAAAAAATAATAGCACTTATTGTAACGGGCTTACATATGCCTGCTACAACAAAACAATAATTTGTAATGGGCATGAGGTTAGCCCGTTACTAATAATTGTTTTTTGTAACGGGCAGCTTTAGGCCAGTTACAAAAACTGTTTTTCTTTGTAATTTTATTGACTTATTGTAACTAACAAATTAAAGGCAAATTACAATAAGGGTGTTACAACAAATGATTTTTTTACTAGTGTTTGGTGATGGAGATGATGTGGGAGTGGTTTTAGAAGACACGGGTCTTGGAGAAGTTGGTTTTGATTTTGGAGAAGTTGGTTTAGGTGTTGGAGGTTTTGGTGTATCGGAGGTAGTTTTCTCAGTAGTAGCACTACCTTTCTTAGGTGGTGGTGGATCAGAACCACTGCTTTTGCTACCCTTCTTACCAGCACCTTTCTTCACCGTTTTCGAACTTGAAAAGAGCTTCAGAGAGTTTGAATTTTGAATTGTGGAGAGAGAGATAGAGAGAGAGAGAGAGAGATTAAAGATGGTGATGATGATGAATGACAACTGCTACCACGGATAGTCTTATTTATAAAAGCTGAAGTGATGTAGAGGGAGGAAGAAGTGGAGCCATTTAGAGAGATCGTGTGAGAGAAATAAAGATTTGCAAATTTGAATTTTAAGGAAATTCAAATAACTTCCTTAATTTTCTCCACTTACTCAAAGATAAGGCAATTTTAGTATTTTTTTTTCCCAAGCACAAAATTATAACTGCAAATAAAATATTTCCTGAAAGCAAGAAAATATTCTATATTTTGATTTTTTTTTCAAAAAAAATAGAATTTTCTAAAAAAAAAAACACATCTGTGCTGACTATTGTTCTCCCATGTTGTTTCTCTTCTGGAACCAATCACTTCTAGTTCAGGCAACTTAACCCAATTTCACCCTTTTATTTAACAAAAATGTCTTTTAAGATTTTCATCTTAATTGAGCTTCTACATGATCACCTGTAGGAATTCACAAAAATATATATACACAAAATTCACAAAGGAGAACACTTATTCCAACCATTAATTGAGGGAAACAAAAGAAGCCAAATTACCTAAATTTAACTAGATCTAACATGACTCTTAACCTATAAAAAGACTCTCTTCCTAAAGGCTTTGTAAAGATGTCAGCTAATTGATCCTCACTTTTGCAAAATAACATCTCCACTAATCCTTTTTCAATATTCCCTATCAGAAAGTGATGTCTTATCTCAATGTGCTTAGTTCTGGAGTGTTGCATTGGATTCTTTGAAATATTAATAGCACTGGTGTTGTCATAAAATATAGAACACATTTACAATCAGCACCAAAATCTTTTAACTGGCTCCTTATCCACAATAGCTGGGAACAGCATGAAGCTGCAGCAATGTATTCAGACTCTACTATGGATAGGCAACCGAGTTTTGCTTTTTAGAATCCTATGAAATAAGACAAGATCCAAGAAAGTGTGTCATACCTGACGTGCTCTTTCTATCAACCAGGAATCCATCATAATTTACATCTGTGTACCCAATGAGTTCACAAGTGTTTCCTTTGGGGTACCACAGGCACATATCATCTGTTCCTACTGAATACCTGAGTATTCTCCTAACAGCCTTCAAAAGTGACTCCTTGGGATTACTTTGAAATCTTACACATAATCCCACAGAGAACACTATATCAAGTCTACTAGCTCTTAGGTACAAGAGAGAACCAATCATCCCTTTATACAGTGAAGCCTCAACATCCTTCACTTTCATATCAGCATCAAATTTTGTAGATGTGGGAAAAGGTGTCTCATAGGCCTTACTATTCTCCATGCCATATTTTTTTCAGCAACTCTCTTAAGTACTTTTCTTGATGGATCATGATTCCATCATCAACTTTCTTAATATGCAGACCAAGGAAGAATCCCAATTCTCCCATCATGCTCATCAAAAATTCACTCTACATAAGACTAGAAAACTCATCACATAGCATCTGATTAGTAGCACCAAACAAAATATCATCAACATAAATTTGTACTACTAACAAATGGTTCCCCTGATTTTGATAAACAATGTTTTATCAACTGTTCCCTTCTTGTATTCATTTTCCATAAGGAAATTAGACACCCTCTCATACCAAGCTCTTGGAGTTTGTTTTAATCCATAAAGTGCTTTGTCTAACTTGTATACATGTTGGGGAAAGTTACTATCCTCAAAACCAGGTGGTTGCTCAACAAATACCTCTTCCTTCAAATAACCATTCAAGAAGACCGTCTTGACATCCTTCTGAAACAACTTAATATTCATGTGAGCAGGAAATGCAATCAAGATTCTAATGGCCTCTAATCTAGCAACAGGTGCAAAGGTTTCATCATAATCAATTCCCTCTTGTTGATTATAACCTTGCAATACAAGTCTTGTTTTGAGTCTGACTACGGTACCAAGTTCATCCAATTTTATTCTGAATATCCAATGAGTACCAATGACTGACCTATCCAGGGGTCTTGGCTCAAGATGCCAAACGTAATTTCTTTCAAATTGATTTAATTCATCTTGCATAGCTATTACCCAATCTGGATCAGTCAAAGCCATTTTATAGTCAACTGGTTCTATGCTAGACAAGAAAGAAGAGTGTACACAAAAGTTTTTATAGATATTACTCCTCGTTTAAATCCCTCTATTAATGTCACTCAAAATTTGATCAGTGGGATGAGAAGATAGATATCTATAATTTTTCAAACACAAGTCATTTTGTGCTCCTTGGTTTTGATTGGAACTAGCTTGCACCTCTGAGTTTACAGAATTAAGAGTACCAAACACATCAAGGTGTATGTTGTTACCTTAATCATTAAGACCTTGTGGCTCAGGGGGATTTTCTCTGTTTTGCTCACTTGTTCCCCTATGTCCCTTAACTGATTTTCTTGAGAGGAACCAACATGTCATGATTCCCCCTCAGAATACTCATTTGGATCTCCTCCAAGTCCTTCATCATTTGTGTGTGGAAGTTCAACAGGTGGACCAGGTTTTTCATGTATCTCAGCTATGTTATCAGCATTCTGGTTCCCTATGAAGTTAATCAGGCCAATGACTTCACCTGGTTCTACCTGTGCAATCTCAGTAGACATGTTAAACTCATCAAATATCACATGGACACTCTCCTCCACACATAGGATCCTCTTATTGAACACCTTATATACTTTACTTTGAGGAGAATATCCCAAGAAAACTGCCTTATCACTTCTAGGGTCAAATTAATCAAGTTGGTTTTTCCCATTATTATGCACAAAACATTTGCATCAAAAGACACGAAAGTGTGCAATAATATTGGGTTTTCTACCCTTTCGGAGTTCATAAGGAGTTTTATTCAGCTTAGGTCTAATGAGAGCTTTATTAAGAATATAACAAGCAGTGCTCACAGCTTATCCCCATAAACTCTTAGGGAGGCCACTCTCAATCAACATGGTCCTTGCCATCTCCTCGAGTGTTCTGTTCTTCCTTTCCACCATACCATTTAATTTGTTGTGGTGTTCTAGGAGCAGAGAAGTTGTGACTTACCCCATGTTCCCTGCAATAATCAATGAAACTAGCATTCTCAAACTCCGTTCCATGATCTGATCTTACTGCAACCAATTTCAAATTCAACTGGTTCTCTACTTGTTTCACCAGGGTTACAAACTCATTGTATGTTTCATCCTTTGAGTTTAAAAGTATAACCCAAGTGTACCTGGAAAAAATCATCAACAATAACACACAAAAACCTATGATCTCTTCGACTTTGTACTCTCATGGGATCACACAAATCAATGTGTACAAGCTCGAAACGAAATATTAACACGAATTTAATTGGAAAGGCACTAAATTTTTCCTCGGAATATTAACACGAATTTAATTGGAAAGGAACAAAATTTTTCCTCGAAATATGAACAGTCGAACATGCAAGTTCGTGCAGCATTTGAAATTCGAACTTAAGTGCTAAAGTAAAACGAATTATACATACCTGGAGTTTTAGGTAAAAAGGAGAGCTTTGAAATCTCAAGAATGTGCTCGAATTTTCGAATCGGAGCTTGCATGAACAAGGTTGCAGAGGTGCTGTTCAAAATCTCCTTCGAGGGAGAAGAAGAGAAAAGGTTGAAATCTTTTTTAAAATTGAAAAGTGAAATAAGAGAGAGAAACGTTTGGAAGATGTTATTTATAATGCAACCGGGCCCACAACAAAACGTTTGCCATTCCACTGACACGTGTCGGTTATTGATATAAGGGCAGGAAGTCATCTTCGACATCTTGTGGCAACTTATTTTCAAAAGCATCCCCACGCTACCGACACCGATACTTTTTGGGGGGGCTAGTTGTATGGGGGCCTACCGGTACACCGGCAGGACCACCTTACTGACGTCCCTGCCAAGATTATGACTACCAGTCTATGGATAACACTATGGATGTCGTCCTAATGTTGCCGAGCCCAAAAGTTGTCAGCCCTGGCAGGCGGCAGCAAGAAGCCAAAAGGAATCTTTTAGCAATGGGCCCCAGTACGCCACATGGTGCCCACTAAGAGCACCACTCAAGTGCACATGCCCCACTTCCTAACTAACTAACTAAACCTATGAGAGGCTTACATGTGGCGACCTATTCAGAATTATAACTAACTCTGAACACATGATCCTCGTGACTAGTCCTAGTGAGACACGTGTCCTTGTCGGCCTTAAGACAGGCCAACAGGGTATTAAACCATCCTCTATAAATAGGGGATGATCTCACCATTATAAGGTACACATTCCTTCACTCACAAAGTCTCTCTCTCTCTCTCTCTCTCTCTCTCTTGAATTGAATTGAATCCCCTTGTTGACTTAAGCATCGGAGGGTCTTTCCCCGGAAACACCCCGGGTCATCTCACCGTTTGTGTACTTGTGCAGGGTACCACCGTGCCTAACACCTTGGAGCACCACTACTTTCAGAGGCGCTAAGACTTATCGGAACAACTAGGTACGTCCTTTCACTTTAGCCTGCAAAAAGCAATCAAGGTTTAGCTTTGGGACCCAAACCTTTATGGGTCCCCTTCCACAAACAGTTGGTCCAAACAGTTGGTTCTTCACAATACAAACCAGTTCAGCATGTTTAGTATTCGTTTCAACACTCTTCTTCCTAGCTGGTTAATTGTGAATCTTGTGCCCATTCATGCCACAGTGGAAACACACATGCATGTCCTTAGCAAGAAAATTGTGTATATGATGCGGTTCACCCCACATGTCCTTAGCACTATATTCATGTAACCATTCTACATCTTATTTGAATGATTCTGGGCAAAGCTATGGCGTTTTGGAACGAAAACGAGCCAAATAGCTCATTTTGGGTTACTTTTGGGTGTTTTTGCTCCCATCTTCGCACTAATCAATATAATTCATGTTTTTGAAGTTTATTTATGTACTATAATATTCATGTAAGCACTCTACATCTTATTTGTATGATTTTAGGCAAACCTAGGGTGTTTTGGAACGAACACGAGCCAAATAGCTCATTTTGGGTTACTTTTGGATGTTTTTGCTCCCATCTTTGCACTAATCAATCTAATTCATGTTTTTAAGGTTTATTCACGTCCTAAATATTCATGTAACCATTCTACATCTTATTTGAATGATTCTGGGCAAAGCTATGGCGTTTTGGAACGAAAATGAGCCAAATAGCTCATTTTGGGTTACTTTTGGTTGTTTTTGCTCCCATCTTCGCACTAATCAATATAATTCATGTTTTTGAAGTTTATTCATGTAATATAATATTTATGTCAGCAATCTAAATCTTATTTGTATGATTTTGGACAAAGCCATGGCGTTTTAGAACGAAAACGAGCCAAATAGCTCATTTTGGATTACTTTTGGGTGTTTTTGCTCCCATCTTCGCACTAATCAATATAAATCATGTTTTTAAAGTTTTTCATGTCCTATAATATTCATGTAAGCATTCTACATCTTATTTATATGATTTTGGGCAAAGCTAGGGCGAAAGCTAGGGCGTTTTGGAATGAAACGAGCCAAATAGCTCATTTTGGGTTACTTTTGGGTGTTTTTGCTCCCATCTTCGCACTAATCAATATAATTCATGTTTTTGAAGTTTATTCATGTACTATAATATTCATGTAAGCACTCTACATCTTATTTGTATGATTTTGGGCAAACCTAGGGCCTTTTAAAAACGAACATGAGCCAAATAGCTCATTTTGGGTTACATTTGGGTGTTTTTGCTCCCATCTTCGCACTAATCAATATAATTATGTTTTTAAAGTTTATTCATGTCCTATAATATTCATGTAATCACCTCCCTAGAAAGACTACGCAGAGCACGCCGGCATGAACATTGTAATTGAACTTGTGATTAACTTTGTGATTGTGCCCCATCTAGAGTCATCACCTCCCTAGATAGCCTACGCAGAGCACGTCAGCTTGAACATTGTAATTGAACTTGTGATGGTTGAGGTGATAAAGCACATTTTGATTGCATTTGTAATTAGTCTTGTGATTGCGCCCCATCTAGGGTTAACAGCTCCCATTTTACAATATTGTTGCTTTTTTTTTAATTTTTTAGTATAGTTGTTATTTTTGGATGCTTATGTTAAGGTGACTTTTTCACTTGTTCAAGTTAAGACAGATGTTAAAAAACTCAATGCCATCTAAATTTCTTGATAAAATCACGAAAAAAAGAACTTATGCCAAATAGCAAAAACCAAAAAAAAAAAAAATAAAAAAAATAAAGTGGCTACTAGCCTTTAGTAAAGTAAATCAAAGAAATCAGCAAAAGAAATCAAGTGAATCAAACCAAAGGCAATCAAGTTAGGCACATAATTCCCAAAAATCATCAAATAAGGTTATGGCACAACACTATCAACCATCCAGTGTCCTCATGTCGGGAACCTCATGCCCCTAACAAAGCAAACATCCTCAAACTATCGTCTCAATCCTATATCTAATCCTAGAAAATTAAGCAAACCAAGAAATAAAAGGGGAGTTGGAAAGAACTCACCAAGACAAGTCTAGAAGGGATCAATGTTACCATACGAATCCAAGTGATTTTTATGTATGTAATGTCTTCTAATCAAGTACCTGCAAGAGTTACACTTCCACAAACTCTACAGAATAATTAGCTAACCCAAAAAAATACAAAAGTCTACAGATATCATAAGCAGTTCGGAGAGTTAATTCCAGCATAATTTCAGCGTAAAAGTGTCAAGTTTTACAGTTTTTTCACTTTGAAGCCCATAAAAGCTAAAATATCCCGCACATATTCATGGGTTCCTAATGTGAGAAAAACAAACAAGATCTATAACCATCAAAATTTTAAAAAAAAATTAATAATCAAGTAATCTTCAGGCGTTTACCAATACTTCCCTTCTAACTAACAATTTTGTTCAGAGTTGAGACATAGAGTTTCAATGGAGGTAAGTAAGATCCAATAATCCGATAATATTAAGCATACGATTAATGAATTGGTCCAGTAATTTAACTGCCATCATGTCTATCATCTTTAAAATGACTTTTCAATTCTAATAATCATGCCTAAACCCATAACGAAGTATGTGCTCCCTAAGCACATCAACACTATAAACCTTGGACACATTGCAACACTTACCACAAGGACAATAAAATCTCTTTAACCCTATCCTAGCCTGATGTGCAACAGCTGAATTAGAAAACTCTAAAACCCCATTAACAAATTTCGATGAGTCAATGCCATCATACATCCATGAACGATCTTTTCCCATCTAATAAAAAATATTTTAGATAATTAAACATTATACCCCAAACAAACTTTTTAAAAGTAAAATAATTAGAATAACTACTATGAAAAAAAACCTAAAAAACTAAAATGAAATGAAATTCGAGCATCTAATATCATTAAGAGAAAACTAATATTCAGATAGTAATGCAACGTTCATCTTCATAAAAAAATTACACATATTCGGGTTGTATTGCTATCAATAGGACATAATGTGTGTACAAAAACAATTGAAACACAACAACAAAATATACTTCATAACTTCGCTTGTAATAATTGATGAAAATTCTTTGGTAGTCATCTTAAAAATGACCACCAAAGTCAATGAAAGTCAAGATAATTGTAGCCGTTTGATTGTGCTAGTTGTGATTAAGAAATTAAATGATCAACAAATTCATTCAATTTCCTAAAAATGTATAAAAATATTATTTTCAATTAAATTAGTAATTTTAGTAACTTACTTTTTATTACATGAAAATAATTTGACAGCTAAATCAATAAAATAAAATAAAATAAAAACTGAAAATCAGAATATCAATCTTCATACCTTTCTTTGAACCTTCAAACACAACCCTTCATAGTTCATACTCCATTCAACAATGATGTCCTTGACAATTTTTTTTTTTACAGAAAGTGAATTCAAATAGTTCTAAGTCTTCAACAACGCAAATTTAGACCTGAAAAATCAATCAAGTCTTGAATTATAGTCAAACGTTTGTTCTACCATTGAAGCCATTCAACGTTACTCTAATCTGAGAAATTTCAGAACCAAATTAAAATGGAACTGTTACTATTTTTAATGATTAAGCCACGAAATAAATTGGTTCATTACTCAATAGTTGATTTATTTATGAAATCTTTCATTGTTCAACCAATTTTAACAATTCATTGTTAAATCAATTCATTGTAAAGAAAAAGAATCATTGAAGCATTTTAACAAACACCTTGTAGGCATGAACTGCTAGTATGATTTTTCACATAAACAAAATAATAAGTGTAAATCTAAAGCATTTCACACTAAAATTCAACCACAAATCAACCATAACAATCAATTGAAACTAGTTGAACAATCAACAACAATAATTAACAACTTGATTAAAATAAGTAAAAAACATAATTAAATCTCAAAGAGATAGCGGTGGTTACTGTTGGAGGTTGTGGCTGGAGGTGCGGCGCCGTTCGAAGCCTGGCTGGTTCGAAGCTTGGCTGGTTTGAAGCTTGGCTGGCTGGCTGGAGGTGGCTAGCCGGTTGCTGTGGTTGCGGTGTTGTGGGTTAGTGGTGCAGTGGGTTAGTGGTTGCGGCGGTGGTACGGTTGGGGCGGTGGTGGAAGGCGTGCAATGGTCGGTTAGTGCGTGGTTACTAGCTTAGGGTTCTTTAATTCACAACTAAGGGCTTTTTTTTGAATTGCTGCTGGTTTGATTGTGCTATACTACTGGATGTGAAACTATACGCGACTTTATTTATTTTTTTACTATATGTTGCGGTTCCTATAAGAAACGCATCATATAATTTGTATATGATGCGGTTCTTATAGGAACCGCAGCATATAGTAAATAATGTCAATATATGATGCGGTTCTTTAAAAAACCGCATCCCTTAAATTGTAACAAAAGCACTTTTTTCTACTAGTGTAACTATTTCCAATTCCAACTTACACTAATCAAATTCATCCTCAAGGTCAACCACTTGATCTGTTAGTTGACGACACACCATATCTAGGTGTTCACAACTAGCAATAGCAATTCTACACTCCTCACGTTTATCTTTAAACTTTGATTTGTAAGTTGTGTAACTCTCACCTAGTCTATAGCATTCATCTACCAGAGTATCAATACATTCAAGCATATTATCTCTATCATATACATGCATATCTTCACGAACCTTAACAAGATTTACCTTATGTACTTGGGGAACATGATCCTTTGCCATGAAGCAGTTATCTGTCGATCTAGTTCTCCCACTGGTTCTTGAAGATGTATTGTTTCCTCCTAGTCTTGCCATAGCAGCCATGCATTTTTCAAAATCTTGGGTTTCCTCTTCCTCATGATTAGAACCAAAGTCAGAGTTACCCCACATGGATGCAAACATTGCATTCTTGAATGCCCTTTTGTCAATCTTCTTGGCTTGCTTATCTTTTCATTTTGGGCATTCACTAATAAAGTGTCCTATGTCTCCACATTTAAAACAACCCACTGTAGAAGAGTTAGTTTTCTAGAAATTTTTACCTCTAAGATTCTTTCTCTGAACCCTGGAGTGTTTTTCAAACCTCTTAGCCATCATCGCTATATCACCATCTTCCTCTTCTTCTATTGTTCCCTTCAGTGCAACACTCTTAATGGTTCTTTTTCAGACTTTGAATCAATCAACATCTCATGGATAATAAGGGAACCAATAGGTTGTTCTAGACTCAGTGTGGAAAGATCTTTGGCCTCATACACAGCTATTACCTTGGCTGTCCATTGATCTGTCAAACTGCGCAATATTTTTCTCACAAGATCCTCATTAGAAAATATTTTCCAAGAGATTTCAAATCATTTACTATGACCATAAATCTACAAAAACATTCATTTATTTTCTCATTTTTGTTCATAGCAAATAATTCGTACTTTGACATAATTAAATCTATTTTGGATCTTTTACCTCGCTGGTTCCCTCATAAGCAAGTTCGAGGGTATCCCAGATTTCTTTTGCACTTACACAAGCAGAGATTCAATTTGACTCATTGTCTGCAATTGCTTGTTGTAAGATGGACATCGCCTTGGCATTTTTCTCCAATTTCTTAAAGTCAACAGAAGTGCAGTCACTTTGTTTCTTTTGCACAATGTTTCTATCATCATCTTTCTCAGTCACAGTTAGAGGGCCATTCTTCACAACCAACCAGCATTCATAATCAATCCCAATGATTATGTTAATCAATCTATTCTTCCACCAGGCATAATTTTTGCCATTGAATCTTGGGGCTTTGTTGTCGTACCCTAGTGCATTCATTTCATGAGAATTCATGATCTACTCCTCTAGGTGTTACCCTTGCGAGAAACCGAGGATCTGATACCAATTGAAAGGTTGAATATACTCAAGAAAGGGGTGAATTGAGTATTTGGTGTAATGGTTACGAATTTAAATTTTTCTTGTTTCTTGAATTAGAACCAGCTATGGTGGTTCCTGCAGCATATATGTTTTGGAAAACAATAAAAAAACAAGCATAGAAAATTTAACGAGGTTCGGCTAAACTCAGGGCCTACATCCTCCTACCCTATGCATCTTATTGATTCAACTCAGAATAACAAGATTACACACTCAACTCGTTCCAAACTCTTAGAACCCAATCCCCACACTCAACTCAGAATGTGATCTCACTCGTGTTTGAACTCACAAACACCTCCTAATCTTCAAACCCTTTGTTGAAGATGAATTACAATCTAAACACTCTAATGTTACTTTCTTACAAAGCTTGAAGAGTAAAGTTTAAGCTCTAAGATTGTGTGTGTTATGTTTGATTGAAAGTATTATGCCTTGTGTGTTTTTATCTCTCGAATGTTTTTGCTCAATATTTTTCAGGAGAGACAAATATGACCAATGTGTTCAATCTCTGTGTTTTTCTACACTTTCATGAGATGTAAATGCCAACTATTTATAGACCTAGAAACTGATTGAAAAAACCCATCACATATGAGAGGGAAAATTAGTTTTCAAAAACCCTTTGAAAAGGCGGGAAATAGTTTCTTCAGTTCACAACAACCTTTCAAGAAAGTTTGTATACTCAAAAGATTTTCCAATCTTTTTCACGTGGGTGTCATAATTAATTAGCATTTACTAGCTGTCAGTGAGGTGTTTAAAAACCTAAAACCCCTTTTAAAGATCAATTAAGAGAAACCTATTTCTTTTGAAAAATGAAAGCTTCTCATAGAGTAATTTGGTCCTTACACCTGTTAACCTCTTTCATAGTCTTATGAATATTATAACCTGTGGTTCTAATATCCATATTACTATTTTAACACACAAAGGCATTTATAGTATTTTATCAAACATACGCACAAACATTACATGAAGACTAAATATGCTCATTTTAAAACCTAGTCTATCTTCATGCTCTTCCAAGTCTTGAAAGTCTTCTTAGGATATCTTCAATCTTGAATCTGGACTTTAACACTTGGAACATTGATACTTGTTGCACAACCAACATGGTTAGGATATAACAAGTAATATATGTGATTGTTTCAGACAGTCCAGGGAACACTTCAACTGGTTCCAAACTAGTATACATAATAAAGTTCAAATACTTATTTGCTGTAACACACATATGTTATCAATCAAGAATAAACTCAATCAATACAACATTCAAAATGGAAACAGCTCATAGTTGGTTCTGACCAACTACATAGCTCATGTAAAACACAACTGTTCCCTGTCATTGTTTTTCATTGTTTATCATCACTCAAAACCAAAAAGGGTCTCAACAAATTCTCAACATCTAGGATTTTCGAATATTTGCTTATTTATCTCCTCAATATATGGAAAGTTGTTAGCACTTAATATTAATTGTCAAACTGACTGGTATTCGTGTAAATCTCCAAAGAATCCAAAGATGAATTCTTTCACAAAATATCTTACGAGTCAGCTTGTCAATTTGCTGAACTGTTCTAGGAACTATTCTTCATATCAGTCAGTTGCAACCACTAGACACTGGTCTACCGTTTGCAACATATCAAAGATCAAACATTACAAATCTACTATCATACTTAAGCATTCTTTACAACAAGAAGACTACAAATAAAACACTGAGGCAATACTTCAGTCTTCGTGTTCTTCAATACTTGGACACTTGGATTCTCCATTGTTGGTTCGCTTCAGTCTTCTTGAAGTAGTTCTTGATGTCCCAAGTGCTGGAATACCTATATGTCAAACATGCGCACGATACACAATATATGACATAAAAGTATAATCACTCAAATTAAATGAGGAACAGTACACTTCAGCTGCTTCAGAACAATTGTATGAACTCATTACTTATCAATTGTTCCTGCCAACTGTTTGTCATCATGCAAAACACTAAGGGACTCATAATCACTACAAAAAATGTGTTCAAGAAGGACAGTTAAAATTGCCTATTTGATACAAAGTTTGTCTTCTTAGGTTATAATGATAATTTTAGTATTGCCCTCATGTTGCCCTTGTAACCCCGTTGTATTAGGTTTTAAAGCCAATTTTAGATGTTT
This sequence comes from Salicornia ramosissima, assembly GCA_951394345.1. Lineage (NCBI taxonomy): Eukaryota > Viridiplantae > Streptophyta > Magnoliopsida > Caryophyllales > Amaranthaceae > Salicornia > Salicornia ramosissima. The sequence goes on from OX596236.1 coordinate 38,451,541, forward strand.
TTTGCCCTCTTTGATTCAATTCAAAAAGGACAAACAAAATTGCAATCCTTATTAATCAACAAAGGCAATAAATTTTACTTTCCTTGATTTAAACACTTTATTTATTGTCAAACAGGGCAAAGTTTCAAAAGTCAAAGAGGCCAAAATAATCATATTGTCTTCATTGTTAATATCAATTAGTGCAAAAATAATTGCCCTTGTAGGTATCATTAAGTAAAATAATACTCATATTGCCCTCTTTAATCATGATAAGTTGCCCTCATTGTGTGAGTTTTTTTTTTTGTAGTGAATGACGATTGAGCTAGGACAATTGCAGTTAGCTTTTTGGGATTTACGGGCAGCCGTAGAAGTCAGTTCAACCAATAGGAAGTTATAGGAAATTCAAAAGGCCATTCATCATGAGAAAGACAAATAAACTGAGGATTATCCATTAGGTTAGGGACGAGGTGGTTTTCTTCCAAAGAAATATGTAAGAGAGATATAAGGAAAAAAAACAAAACTTACCACATGACAAACCACAAATGCAAGCCACAGTTGAGTTGGACATAGAGAGGGATTTAAACTAGCAACCAATTCAAAGAGGATACAAGAGACGAAGATGATCATAAAAGGCCACCCAAGAGTAACATAAGGGAGGACAATGGGGACTCACTAGATTTAGAGAAGTGTAGTTATACTACTACAATGAATTAGTCACAAGCTGGCGCACTAGTTGATCACACCAAGGATTCTGTCAGCAGACCACAACTGAAAAAATTTAACAAGGCGTAACCCAATTATCGGTTTGCAAACCGAAAGAGGTCGGGTTTTTCAATTTCTATTGCTGAAAGGGATTACAATATCTTGGTATAAGGCAAATCAATTCAATACCTCGACTCCATTAAAGGTACTCCTATAATCCTAAGATTGCATATAGATCTGAAAGAAGGGAATGAGGAAATGGAGCCTAGCTAAGAAAGGAGAAAATGTGATCATCTTAAAGGAGCAGAGGGAGAAATCAACAAAGTGGACATTAATGGCAAGAATGATGCATCAGTTATGGAGATCGGCCCAACATCCGACAAAAAAAGGAAAGTTGAGAGTGAAGCCAAGTTTTGGGACGTAGACTTTAATCGACAGGGGGAACTGATCGGTGCATTTGTGCACCATCTTATAGGTCATTTTTCATCCTTTTTATTCTTTGTTTTGCCCATATTTGTGCATTTTTAATTGGTTTTTCCTCCGCTCGTTACATGTTACCAAGATTTGGGTCTCGTTTCATTTTTGGGTATTTTCTATGCATTTTTGAGAGGAAATGGGAATACAAGTGCTTTGATATTTAACATGAGTTGTTTTAGGTCCACGCCAAAGGATTCGAAGCCGGTTTTGACCACCCTCCACTATTTTGGGCATAAATTCTTTTCTGGAAATCTTTTGGATGCGGGGCCTATTGTGTTGGAAACTAGAGTTCAAGAGCTTTCCAACGGTATATTACACGCTCCAATCAGAGATCTACATCAAAAGTTATGAGCCTTACAAGATCAGCTCTTTGCGCAGTCTTCTCAGAGCGGACGCTCTAAATATGAGAGCGGACGCTCTGACATGTCAGAGCGGACGCTCTCTAATTTAGAGCGGACGCTCGGCCCATGATCAGAAGGCATTGGCTGCTAGCAAAGGCCAGAGCGTCCGCTCCAACCCATGGAGCGTCCGCTCTCCATGCATGGAGCGCCCGCTCCAACCCATGGAGCGTCCGCTCGCCCATGCATGGAGCGTCCGCTCCAACCCCTGGAGCGTCCGCTCCCTTGGCCCAGTTTCAGCGCGTCCATTTGTTCTCACTCATGTAATATATAAATACCCCAACTCTTCTAGGTCGAGAGGGACGAAATTACCACTTAATTTAGCATTGTTTTCAGTATTTTTAGAGAGAGAAACACTAGAGTTTTGATACTTTTAGCTCGTAATCTTCAACAATCTATTCTCCATTTGCAATCAATCTATTTATTTAATCTTCTAGTTTGGTAATATCTCTCAATCTTTCTTTCTTTGTTATTTGTTCATCATTTGTATGTCATCATTTGTTGAGTTATTATTTATCATTAGCTATAGTTTCTTATTCATTGTTTTTGAGATTTTAAGTTTAAATCTTTGAATTAGTATTTGCAAGTCTAGTTGTTATCTTCCATGTCTATTAGTTTCTCTACTTCTTCTATTATGCTTGCTTTATTTATGGCTTTTGTTAGTATGAATATCCCTCTCCTAGGCTAGATTTCTAGCTAGGGGAGGGGGAAAATGATGGTATTTTGATTATTGAACATGGAGTAATTGTTAGTTTGGTGTGAAATTATTTGTTGATGCTTGTTTTCTAACATGGATTAAAATGCTAGATTAGGAGTTTGGCCAACTTCTAGGATAGAATATTGGACTAACCAAGTGTGGTTGAGAAATCTAAGCATGAGGTTAGAGACAATATGTTAGAAAAGGTCTAGGGTACTTCGAACCGGATTGTGAGCGAGATAGAGAATGAGAGATCTAGTCTACCGAGCGATTCGATCCATGGTGTTTGGTTTGGTCTAGATTGAGATGTTATGTAAGTGGGTCGGCTGAGAAATCTAAGCCCACTTGCATTAACTAATCTCCTTGCTTGAAACAATTGATTTTATGCTTGTTATGTGGTTGCTTCGTGCTTAATTTTTGGAATATCGTGTTTTCCCCCTTCCCTAGTGACTTTACTTGTAGATGTAGTTGTAGTCTAATTTGGTTAGTTTCATTGTTTATAAATCCCAATTTACCCAAAAAACCCCAAAAAACGAGACCCTCAAATAGCAAGATTGGCCTAGAAACAATCCCGATCACCTACCTCTCTGTGGATTCGACCCCTTACTCCATTATACTACCCATTTAGGATAGTTAGGGAATAGGGTTTTTATACTTTGACCGGACCTAGGAAGTAACGACCCCTAGCACCCAATCAAATTTTGGCGCCGTTGCCGGGGAGGTGCGACTTGATTGGAATTGTTTTTGAGTTATTTTTGCGATTTCAGTTATTGCTTTCATTTTCTAGTTTGATTTTGATTTTCCTTTTATTGTGATTACTATTTTTCTTTTATTTTACTCTTCCTTTTATTCTCTCTTGTCATTGCTAACCCTTTGCTTAGCTTTGGTTTTACAAGTAACATATCTTGAGACTCATTTTCAAGAATGGCTAGTTTCTCAATTCCTCCGCAATTTGAGAATGAGCCATTTTGGAGGTTTTTCGATAGGGTGCGTGAAGTATTTCCCAACAAGTATTTTGGTGGGACACGTGGATTATGTGAAGTACTTTACGCCGGGTTGAACGATTTCACTCTCAATTTGGTTGAGTATAGGCATAATGGAGGGTTTCAAGCACTTTCTTGGGATGATGCTTTTGACTACTTCAAATGTTTAGCTCAAGACTCATATGAGTGGGATATGGGCACAAACCCACAACAAGTTCAACCCAACTATGGTATGCCTCTTACCCCCTCTCCTAGTTGTGATTCTATGCAGTTTGGTTATGAATTTTCATCCCCACCTAATGATTGCATGAATTACAATGATGTCCCTTGTGCTTACAATGCTTCTCCTCACTTGTCATATCATGATTCTTCTTCTCTAAGTCAAAATTGTAATGAGGTGCATGCTCCAAGTTTTGATACACAACTTATCTTAGATTGCATAAAATCCTTTTGCGATGACATGAAGTTAGAAAGGAGGAACATGTGTGTTGATGATCATTCCTCTCCCCCGCATGCTAATTCATCCCCTAATTTAAATGATGTGATGCATTCTCAAGTCTATGATGTGAATCCTACTCTTGATGCCATGAATCACTTAGAGGAACTAATGTGTAGTAGCATTGAATGTGTTGAACATGTTGAATCTAGAGTAGATGTTTGCTACACCCTTACCCCTCTTGAATGTGAGGATGAGAGCACTGGGTTAGTGAAGGAGTGTGATCCAATACCCTCTATGACCGACCAAGAGTGTGAGGATGTGATACGTGAGTTAATGAGGATAGACAAGGAGAGAGGTTATGGAAAATGTATTTATGCATCTAAGTCCTCGAATGATTTTGATGGTGGTTCTCCCTATGTAGAGAAAGAAAATGTTTTGAGGGAGAAAATTGTGCTTTTTGATGATGGATTTTGGAGTAGTGATGATGATGAGCCATGCCTAGGTTTGGTGAGTCCAATTCATGAAGAGGAAGAGGTTGCTTTTGAGGAAGTTTGTGAATCCCTAGATTCTCTTTTTGCCTCCCCCTCTCCCATTGACTCCATTATTCAGTCTCTTCCTAACCCACCTCAATCAATTGATGACTTAGATGGTATTGAAAGTGAAGATGGTGACTCTAGTGATAGTGATGATGATGAGTTTGGCTTAGAGATTGAAAACCCCCTCTTTGAGGATGCTTATGAAACTCGTGATTATCACAACCCTTTATTTGTGGATGTAGATGATGTAGGTGATGAGTTGAGAGATGAATCTTTAGGTGAAGAAGCTTTGGATAGGAGTGCTCTTGTTATGAGTTCTTGTGATGTGAGTGAGAGTTTTTGCGAGGACATAACGCCCGTTCTATCCACTCATGCCCCTTTCTCCAAGAGTCTTGATCTTGTTCCTTCTTTCCCTATTTCTCTTCCTCACTATGTCACTTGTCCACCACTTGAGGATCCTCTTACCACTCATGACCCCCAAGATTCTCTTGTTGATACCATTGTAGCAAAGTTGTATAGTAGTGACAATTTTTCCTCCTTTTCTTTTGATTCTTCTTTTTCTTTTGATTCTTCTTTTTGTTTTGATTTTTCTTCTTATTTTTTCATTTTTCCTTGTAAATTTTCTCATTTTGCCTTTTCTTCATCATTTAGGCATAGAGTATTGATTCACTTTGTGCCTACTCTATTGTATACTCTTGCCTATGTGATACTCATTGAGCCGTGTGCGGTTGCACATGACAAGCTTTTGAGATCGTTGCAATCTTATTTACTAGATTAAATGGTCTCCCTTTGTAAATAGTTTTACTTTTCTTATTTTCTCTTTTCCTCTTATTTTCCTTTCCCTCCCTCCCTCCCTTTGAACTTGTTTGAAGCATTGAGGACAATGCTTCATTCGAATTGGGGGGGGGGGGAGGACCTTTTGATCTTTCATTTTCATTATGTTATTAATGCTTTTATTTTGGAAGTTTGGACTTGTCTCATGTGTATGTAGGTTTGAGGAACTTAAAGAGCCTTTTGAGACAAATTGAAGTAAGAAATTGATGAAGCCTGCTTTGGTGAGATCTTTCCAAACTCTCCTCTTTTATTTCCCTTGTTTGCTTAGTTTTAGGGTTAGGTTTAGGAGGGATGATTGTTCGAGGATGTTTGGCTTTTAATTTTGGCTTTTAAGCCCTTGAGGACATTTGGATATCGATGGCGTTGGGCCTCGATTTATTTATTTGTTTGATTCTTGATTGCTTATTTGAGAGTCATTCATGCTTGGATTTTGTTTTCCTCACTTTTGTATAGTTTTCTTATTTTGTTTTTCCTTTTTTTTTCCATTTCTTTTTCTTTTCTTTTCAAGGCAAAGTGTATTTTTGGTCTTGTTTTTAGTTTGGACTTGATCACTTTAGAGTCTTGGACATTGAATGCATTCCTTCCTAATTGTTAGCGGTCCACATGGTTTGAGATGTTGGGGTTGATTTTCAAATATCATGTGCTAGGTTTTAGAGCTTTAGAGTTCATGAAACTTAAACTCTTGGGTTGTGGAATGATTGGTGATGCTTTGCTAGCTAGTTGAATCCCTGGAGGTAGTATTTGCAATCCACTACCCTTAACATGTGAGGAAATGTCAAATCTTTCAAGCCTTCAACATTATTTTGTTTGAGTGGCGATAGGATCCTTGGTATAACTTAGCTTGATCAAGAACTTGATTCATGACTCGCCGAGACCGCGATCGAGCTACTCTAGGGGAGGACAGAGGCATTCATTTTCCTAGTTATGTTCCATTTTTATTTTTTTCCTTTTTCATTTACTTTTTTTGTTTTATTTGTCTTGCTTCTTTCATTTTTCTAGTTTTTTGCTTTGCATTTATCATTTGGAACCTTTTGAGCTTGGCCTTTCCTTTCTTCTAGCCACATTACTAGCCTTGTATGCCCCTTGTTTTGTCTTATATCCTTTTAGGTATAGTGAAGCAATTGGAGCATTGTGGTTTGTATTTGCTTTGTATCGGAAATTTGTGGAGAAGTAAGGAGGTTTGCTAAGCGCAAACGTGTTGATTTGCATAGTTGCAAGCAAAAGCCGACCTAAGTTGAAAAAGGCAAGGTCGTGTTAAATAATTGAAAAAAAAAAATTGAAAAAAAAAAAAAAGTGAAAAAAAAAAAGAAAAAAAAAAGGCAAGCATTTATTCCTTTCTCTTTCACAATGAGGACATTGTGTCATTTAAGCTTGGGGGAGGAGGAATATTGCGAAAAATCTTGTAAAATTTTTCAAATTTTGTTTATTTCTTTGAATAAGCTTGGGGGATTTTGTGTGTATGTGTATGGCGTATTAGGAGTTTGTTTGCTATTTGTTGCTCATTGGCACTTATTTGCTTCACTATTTAAGTTTTGAGCACCACAAGCCAAATTCATTCCTACCTTACCCTAGCCCTACATTACAACCCTTAAGCCCTCTTGATCCTAGAGAGTTGAGTCATAGTCGGTGGAGGAAGTCATGGTTCAAGCATATTGAGCGGCTTTGTTATGATGAGATGTCGGGTAGCCTAAATTGTTACTCCTTTTTGTTTTTCCGGCTCCTTCGGGGAGTCATGAGGAGCTACCTCAAAGGGTGGAGATGAAACTAGCTTAGCTTGTGATTGTTTGGTTGTAGAGCGAAAAGGGGATTGTTTCTCTCTAGTTCTTCTATGTAGCATGTTTTATTTGACTATCCACCTTAACTTAGACATTTTTGAGCATGTTTTCCGCTAGTGCTTAGAAAGGTTTGCATTCATTGATCCTTGATCCATTTACAAGTCCGACTAGGGATTTTTGTTTTATTTTTCTTCCTTTTATTTTTCTTTTCTTTGTTTTCGACTTTTCGTTAACCTCTGCCTTGATCTATTGTTGGAAGAGTTATGGGTTAAACTCTTTGGAAACCCTTACGAGAGCATCACTCGTCCTCATTGACAACTTTGAGGTTTAAATGGCTTGTCATTTACGCTAAAAATGACCGTGATTCCTACGACAGTGAGTTAGTGTAAATATGTTGTGTTTGATTAGGTTATTATTTTCCATTACTTGGTGTTGTTATCCTGTGGTTCGGGAATCAATTTGACTTGCTTGAGGGCGAGCAAAGGGTTAGTTGGGGGGATTTTGATCGGTGCATTTGTGCACCATCTTATAGGTCATTTTTCATCCTTTTTATTCTTTGTTTTGCCCATATTTGTGCATTTTTAATTGGTTTTTCCTCCGGTCGTTACATGTTACCAAGATTTGGGTCTCGTTTCATTTTTGGGTATTTTCTATGCATTTTTGAGAGGAAATGGGAATACAAGTGCTTTGATATTTAACATGAGTTGTTTTAGGTCCACGCCAAAGGATTCGAAGCCGGTTTTGACCACCCTCCACTATTTTGGGCATAAATTCTTTTCTAGAAATCTTTTGGATGCGGGGCCTATTGTGTTGGAAACTAGAGTTCAAGAGCTTTCCAACGGTATATTACACGCTCCAATCAGAGATCTACATCAAAAGTTATGAGCCTTACAAGATCAGCTCTTTGCGCAGTCTTCTCAGAGCGGACGCTCTAAATATGAGAGCGGACGCTCTGACATGTCAGAGCGGACGCTCTCTAATTTAGAGTGGACACTCGGCCCATGATCAGAAGGCATTGGCTGCTAGCAAAGGCCAGAGCGTCCGCTCCAACCCATGGAGCGTCCGCTCTCCATGCATGGAGCGCCCGCTCCAACCCATGGAGCGTCCGCTCCAACCCATGGAGCGTCCGCTCCAACCCATGGAGCGTCCGCTCCAACCCCTGGAGCGTCCGCTCCCTTGGCCCAGTTTCAGCGCGTCCATTTGTTCTCACTCATGTAATATATAAATACCCCAACTCTTCTAGGTCGAGAGGGACGAAATTACCACTTAATTTAGCATTGTTTTCAGTATTTTTAGAGAGAGAAACACTAGAGTTTTGATACTTTTAGCTCGTAATCTTCAACAATCTATTCTCCATTTGCAATCAATCTATTTATTTAATCTTCTAGTTTGGTAATATCTCTCAATCTTTCTTTCTTTGTTATTTGTTCATCATTTGTATGTCATCATTTGTTGAGTTATTATTTATCATTAGCTATAGTTTCTTATTCATTGTTTTTGAGATTTTAAGTTTAAATCTTTGAATTAGTATTTGCAAGTCTAGTTGTTATCTTCCATGTCTATTAGTTTCTCTACTTCTTCTATTATGCTTGCTTTATTTATGGCTTTTGTTAGTATGAATATCCCTCTCCTAGGCTAGATTTCTAGCTAGGGGAGGGGGAAAATGATGGTATTTTGATTATTGAACATGGAGTAATTGTTAGTTTGGTGTGAAATTATTTGTTGATGCTTGTTTTCTAACATGGATTAAAATGCTAGATTAGGAGTTTGGCCAACTTCTAGGATAGAATATTGGACTAACCAAGTGTGGTTGAGAAATCTAAGCATGAGGTTAGAGACAATATGTTAGAAAAGGTCTAGGGTACTTCGAACCGGATTGTGAGCGAGATAGAGAATGAGAGATCTAGTCTACCGAGCGATTCGATCCATGGTGTTTGGTTTGGTCTAGATTGAGATGTTATGTAAGTGGGTCGGCTGAGAAATCTAAGCCCACTTGCATTAACTAATCTCCTTGCTTGAAACAATTGATTTTATGCTTGTTATGTGGTTGCTTCGTGCTTAATTTTTGGAATATCGTGTTTTCCCCCTTCCCTAGTGACTTTACTTGTAGATGTAGTTGTAGTCTAATTTGGTTAGTTTCATTGTTTATAAATCCCAATTTACCCAAAAAAACCCAAAAAACGAGACCCTCAAATAGCAAGATTGGCCTAGAAACAATCCCGATCACCTACCTCTCTGTGGATTCGACCCCTTACTCCATTATACTACCCATTTAGGATAGTTAGGGAATAGGGTTTTTATACTTTGACCGGACCTAGGAAGTAACGACCCCTAGCACCCGATCAGGAACTTAGAGAGCAAAGTAAAGAAGCACCCTATTCAGCAACCTCCTAAGCCCAAGCATCTACAAAATTCTAATGAAAGACATTATTTCCAGGATAAAGCGAGCAGAAGAAAACTTAAGGATGACACGATTAAACATGACATATGCTTGAACACGTTACACATCTTACTCACCCTTGTGTTTGCAAGTTCTATGGGAGGAAGAAGAGACGAACACTTAGCCCTAAGCTTTGAATGGAGAACTTCAATCCTGACAAGAGTTTTATGTTTTATGAGGTTTTTAATCAATGTAACTTTAATGTTATTATGAACAATTTTAATAATTTATTTTCTTTGAGCTGTTAAACCTAGAGAAGCTGTAGGTTATGTTGAGTCTCATTTTACTAGTTTATGTTATGTAGAATCTAGTAATTGTAGCTACAGTAGGGAGATATGTATTGTAAAGAAGAGGCTGTAAGCCACAAGTAATGGGCCTTTTGACTTTTTGTTATTTTTATCCCGTTGCCAAAACAAATTCTTTAAATTGTAGATGATGAAAGTTTAATTAGGAATTTTTATTTAAAAGTTAAGATGTCATTATTTCATGTGCATAGATCATGTACCTAATTATGATTATTTCATGTTATAATCCAAAAAAGTACAGTCTTTATTTGATATTAAGCGTGTGGTGATGTCCAAGAATGAAGTCATGTTAAGTGCTCAAATGTTCGATTTATATTCTAATTCTTGGTTGTTGGCCAAACCTTGAAAAGTTATATTTGGTTGCATGATAGAGACTAGATAGTGATCATGGGCCGAGCTGGGTTCGGGTCGGAACCAATGCATAAATAAAGTCCACTAGGCGAGTCGGGATCAGACGCGTCTAGTTTGGGCTCACATTTCTTACCCAAAGTCCGAAAATTTAGTGCGAGCTTGATGGGATTTTCGGCCTTTTTAGGCCGAGCCTAAAAATTAGCCCGCAAAAAAATCAGGTCGGGTCGGGCCGGGCTGCTTTTGATCAGCTCTAATAAAGACTAAATCTTTATTGATGAATGTTGTTGTGTGTTTGATTTAGGGAGAACTCTTTCCCTCAATAATATTAAGAATTATCTTAATTCCCAACATGCTGCTACTTTTTCCTCAATTCCCAAATTACCGTCCACGTAGACGGTTCAATGAATTTAATTTTTTTTTTCAATTTTTGTAACAAACCGCTACTGGGAGTAGCGGTTTTATTGAAGAAAGTTTGTCCTAGTTAAAAAAAATACAAGTTTCCTATGTAGCCTATTGGCTTTCAACCTTTATAAAAAAATATTACACATAAATCGCTACTGCCAGTAGCGGTTTTATATCTGATTAAATTATTCCGGCCAATCAGAAATTAAAATAATAATTTAAAAATGAATTAAGATAAAATAATTATTTTGAGTAAATATTATTTAGAGGGTCAGACGTTATAAGGAGAAAAGTGGGCTTTTAAACAACTGATCCAATTTGCATTGGTTCAGGCTTTAAAATTGACAATTAATCCTTAAAATATTAATATCATAAATTCCCGAAAAATAAATTTCCAAAGCTTTTTCCATTTATAAAATAGTGAATTTATTAATAGTTTTTTGAATTAAATTTTGAAGACACCCGGAAATATAACCTAGATTAAAAAAAAAATGATTTTTTGCCTATGCTGACATGGACGGTAATTTGAGAATTGATATAAAAGTGAATGCATTTTGGGAATTAGGAAACTTTAAAGAGTTGATTTAGGGATTAGGGTAAGTTTATGTCATACATTGAACCATGAATAGTTGTATTTGTAAATTGTCATATTATGAAACATGAATTTATGTCCTTATCAAATCTCGTCAATTCTTTATAAAATTTGCATTGAGGATCCTTTACTTGTGATTACATGATTTATTTCGCGGTTAAATTCTTCCTTTATAGACGTAAAATATTAAAATCAGTTAAAATTGTAAATTTGCCTAGTTTTCTAGCTCGATGCTATTTTCTAAGTTCAACTTCCGCTCTCGTCGTCGAAGCTACAACCCTTTGCAACGGCCTCCTCCTAGCTCGACAGCTGCGTTTTTCTACCATTTTTATTGAAAGAGATAATCTTATTGTCATTCGTGCTTTGCAGGATTCTTTCAGTTGTCTGTGGAAGATCCAGCTCCTCATGGATGCTATCCGCCGCCTCCTTCAGGACTTCTCCTCCTTTCATGCAACCCATGTCTATCGTGAAGCCAACCAATCCGCAGATTATGTGGCGTCTCTCGGGCATTGGGCCCCTACGCATATCGATATAGATCCATTCATGAATGCTAAATGCTCTTACTACTTGTACCGTGACCAGTCAGGAAAGGCTTCCTGACTCCCATGTATACCTTTCGTTACTTAAAAAAAAATTAAATTATGAAATCGAGTCCAAATTCTACGGACATTTTAAAGGAGTTCAGTAAGGGCTCGTTTACATTAGCTGAATAGAGATGAACTGAACTGAACTAAACTTAATAAAGATGAACTGAACTAAACTGAACTGAACTGAACTGAACTGAACTGAACTGAATAGAAGTGTATTAATTGAACTTAATAGAGATGAATTGAACTGAACTGAACTGAATAGAGATGAATTGAACTAAATATAATCTGAAGTAAACAAGCCCTAAGACTCTAATCTGAGTTGTGTTGGTGATGAGCAAGGTTGATGATGATGATTGACCCTCCAAGGCGTTGAAATACACTTTCCTACTAATTCAATTCGCCCCTAATAGACCACCGGGTTACCACGAATGATTAGTGAGATACAACGGACAACAAATAACCTTACACTCTAGTGATCTCAAGAGTATAAGAACAAAAGGAGTTGTGTTTGTTTGTGTTTAGTCACACTTCACAAAATTAGCTAGAGATCATAAAGTGCTAGCAAGTTGAAGTGAGTATAACAATTTCTGATTTTTGTGTATCCTCAACAATGAACTAAGACCCCTATTTATAGGCTAAGAATGAAGTGCAATCAGCTTCAAAAGGCTGATCAAACTACCCATTCCATCCTCATAAAATCAGAAATTATGGAGTTTAATGTGCATTAAACATCCATGAGGATTCCTAGCAATAATGCTAAACCTCCAACTTCTGATTTTAATCCTCATTAGTATTGGATTAAATCAGTAATAAAGCCATTAAACATGCATTGACACGTTTAAAGAATCCTAGGCAAAGTATCCAAGAATTCGTAAAATTGCACGAAAACTTCCAGTAGCAAATCGCGAGTCACGAAGAGCTGTCGCGAGTCGCGAGCTCAAGTCTGAGTCGCGACTTGGCTCTGTCGTGGTCTCGTGATTTTGGCTACTTCCAGAAACGTTTCGTGGGTCGTGAGGTAGCCTCACGACTTGCGATGTACCTCTAGACTCGTTGTTTCTCTTTGCCTTATACCCTTAGTTCATTGTTCAAGCCCATTTAGTCATAAATGTTCCAACAAGTTGTGTAAAAATCTACTTCCTCCGTAACATAAAACTTTCAATAATTGGTTTTGCACGCATTTTAAGGAAGCGATTTGAGGGTGTAAACGAAGGAATTAGACAACATAATTTTAATATTATGAACTTATAATCACATTCTTGCTTGTATTAAAACCATTCTTACTCATTCTTTCGTTTATACCCTTAAATCGCTTTCTCAAAATGCGTACAAAATCAATTATTGAAAGTTTTATGTTACGAAGGGAGTAGTAATTTTTCAAGGTTGTTTAATAAAAATCGAATTTAGTTTCTGAATTAATATGGCTGTTAGTTAAAAAATTCGTTAAAGTAGGTAAACCTTCATATTAAACCACGAAATTAAAAAAAAAAATCTAACCCTAGCGTAGCGGATTATCTCTCTGTTTATTTCACCCTCTCGTTCTCGTCTCCTCTTCTTTGTCGAACTAACTGTGACTGGGTTGGCGTGGTTTTTGTGGTGCCTCTCCTCCATTAAAGCAAGCAGAGTTTTTGAGGTAATATTGTTTTTCCCGTAGAATCAATTATACAATGAGGTTGGGTTGGGTTGGGTTGAGTTGGGTTGGGTTCTTCCAGTCCAGTCTGGGTTTATTGAATATATATTAGTTCATGCTTTGCTGGGTAATTTATTTATTTTATTGCCAGAAGGAGAATGAATTTCCAATCGAATATTGTTGGTAGATTATGTATGTGCTGTGCTGTAGACTACCAAAATGGAGTTTTCTTCCAGGGCCCAGGGCGGCCGCCCCTCTTGCCCTGGGTCTGGGACGGGCCTGTTTTTGAATGTTAAGTTGTTGCATTGTTGAGTTGTTGAATGAATTGCTGAATTGAATAAGTTGTTGCATTGTTGAATTTTGAGTTGTTGCATTGTCAGGAAGAGGATGTTATTCCAGGTGGGAGGGCAGGGTACAAGGCCCACGTTCTTCGAGATGGCCGCAGCTCAGCAGCTTCCTTCCAGTCTTCGCTCTGCCCTAACTTATTCCCTTGGTGTATGCTTCTTTCATAATTTGCTTTAAGGTCCATTTGGTAGGTGTTAAACGTTTTTCACACCAAAATGGAAAACCATTTACATTGGAAAATTCATTTTCACGAAGGTTTTTTCCGTTCTTTGGTTGCATGTAAAATGATTTTCCATTTTAATCATTTTTCATCGTTTGGTTTAACTGAAAATCAATTTCTTCAATTGTGACGAAAAATGTTTTCTTTACTATTGTGATGTAAAATGTTTTTCCTTGCAATTTTGGGGAAAATGTTTTCAATAAGGTGGAAAATGATTTTACACCCCAAGTTTTTCATTTTAATATATTACTCCAAACTAAACAATGTAAAATGAGAAAACAGTTTTCAAGGAACGTTTTACATCTTACCAAACGGCCAGTTTCGGTTATTTATTATTATTATTGTTGTTGTTATTATTATTATTATTATTATTATTTGGGTAATTTAGGTAGTACTAGATCTAGAGTTGGGCCATGCTGTAGGTCACCCGACTCATTTTAGCCAACACACAACTTAAATGAGAAGATAAGGAACCCTCACAAATGCGTGAAGCTTTTGTAATTTTTGCTGCCTACAGTATTAGTTGATGATTTCAATTGGTTTAGGCGGTCTACTGAAAATTTTAGGTTGAATCATGGAATCTTGATGCTCAGTGTTTGAGGTGCTTGATTGTGAAATGATGAGTCTTGGAATCTTAATGCTCAATGTTTGAGGTGCTTGATTATGAAATGATGAGGTTTGACCATATGGTCCAATTTTTCATGGGTTGTGAAGAGTTTCATGACTTCTTATGTTTTAGTAAATCAAAGCCTAAATTATCAATTTATCACCTTATTGCATATCCTTCTTTAAAAGTGTTTGTTTGAGGGCTAGCCTCTCTTGCATGGATCCCAATCTGCTATGAACTAACAATTATGGACGAGTATTTTAGGAATGCGTAATAAGTTGCTAGAAACACATACTACCATCGTATCACAATACTCACAACTTTTGCTCTTTATAGACTATAACATAATACTTGCAACAAATATTTTTTTACTATATTTAATATAAAAATTACTCATGTGTAGCTTATTTTATTTTATTTTTATAACTACTTTTATTTTGGGCCCAATTTTATCTTTTAAATCCATTTTTTGCCTAAGAGTCCATATCGCATATTTATGTAGCGATTATTGCGATACGGAGGTGGTAGAAAACTTTAGTGAGATTAAATTAGAGGTAATTTCTATAGTTAAAGTTAAAGAGGGAAAATTATGTTAAATATTAATGAGTGTTTACTTGTTTCCTTGAGAAGTTGAGAGTGATTCAAGCCCCTCGAGTGCTTGATTAGGGAGAGTATCCTCCTCTTCAAAGTGGAATTACCTTGTTAAGTTTCAGTAAATCATAATTTTACACATAATAACTATCTTGTTCTTTTCTAAATCTCCATTTTATCACATATATATTCTGTCCAATATGTTGGTTCATAGTTCAATCTTTCTTCTTTAATCCGTCCTTGACTTGTCCTTTTCTTAATACTTCTTCCGTAACAAAATAAATGCAGCAATTTTAATCTTTCTATTTTTGTAAGTCTTTTCTTTCAATATCTCACATCATCACATACCCCACTTTCTCTCTCTATTCTTACAACAAAAAATTGTCTAGGAGTCAGTGTCTCCACAATTGTTGCGTTTTTTTGAAACAGAGGAAGTATCTTACATTCTTACACCAATTTTATTTGTGGCAGTCTCAAAAGCCTTTACATAACCAGGACTAGGAAATTTCATATATATTTGTTTTTGTTTTATTTACCTTGACTGCACTTTTCTATTCTTGTCAAAGTTTGCAGTTTATTACTGCATCTAATTTCTAATTTATGGAAAAAGCTCCAATAGTATGGATAATGATGTGGCTGTCTATGCTTTTGGAACCTCAATTTCCTTTTGATGACTCTGTACTTATTACTTCTTGATGCTGGTGGCCTGGAGCATGCTGTGTTTTATTGCTTTGAGGAGTTGAGGGGGTTGTAAAACTTATTGTAGAGCGAAAGGACATGAAGATATATATTTTTTCCCCTAGGATAAGGGAATACAGTGTTGCTTTTATGTATCATAATAGTGGCAAACTGGCATATGCTGTCGCTTCTCGTTAGTGAATGGAATTAATTGTAACTTGGGGAATTTTTGGATTCTAAAGCGGCCAATGGAATTCTTATAACATGTTCTTTAAGGCTTTTTATTCAATCTCATATATAGAATAAATTGTTTTGTTATAGCATCTGTGTGTACTTTGTTTAACCAGTTATTCCTCGTGGCATATTGGCTGTCTTTGTTAGCTTTTTCCTTTATGTGATCTTGCAGGTAATGGCTCTTAGAAGGCCTATTTTACATAAAGTTTTGGACTATGAGGATGAGTTCTTTGCCTTATTGATGCTAGTCTTGGAGACTCACAGCATGAGAACTACAGGTATTCTTTCATTTAGTTGATATTTTGTTCTCAGCTTATGCCTTCATTTCAATTTAATAATATGTGTGAAGTAATTGTATACTACATTGGAATTTTCTCTGTAGCTAACAAAGTTAAAACTTTGAAATTCTGCAAACTTGTCACAGTTATCAATGGTTGATATCTTGCAAATCATATTTTAGCCAAGGTTTGAACCTAGGTCCTAGAACTTACTTTTGCGGCACTAAATGAATAATCCCCATACATTCCTAAAAAACTACTCCCTCCATTTTTTAATAGTTGTTCCCCTTTCCTTTTGGGATGTTTTTAAATAGATGTTTCATTTCCCGTTTTACCCTAAGTTGTTAAAATTACCAATATAACCTTGGTTTTTAATGATCACATGGGTCTGTTTCTAACTTTTGAAGGGACCACAAGGGTTTTATTGGAAAGCAAGACAAAAGTTTTTTTCATTAAACTTGTGCCATTTTGGTATGGAAGAACTAATAAAAAGGAGTATATAACCCAAAAATAAAATATTTGCTCTTGATAGGAACTCTTTTTTGGCAGTGCATATGAGAAATAAGGGGGGGGGGGGTGTTGCAACTTCCCAGTTCCTAGTTCTTGGAAACAAAAACCTTAGTGGGTGATTGGGTGTTTGAATGGAAATAGGATCTTTGGGGTGTGTTTCTTTGAATATGCAGAATGGTTTATATGAGAAGAAAAGCAGGGTCTAATCATTTTGTGTTCTAGTGGTAATTATTTGTGTTTTGTGAGCAATGTGAGGCTTATGTGATCTGGCTTTATGAATGTGAGAAATTGGCTCATAAATTCTATTCATCGTGACATCGTCAATTCATCACCCTCTTTTGGATTTACTGGAAGGAATGTAAATTATATAGCTGTAGTCTTTAAAGTGTAATCTGGATTCTGGATGCTGAATAAAAACGAGGTGAAGTTTAAAAAAGGTTTGGTTTGTGGTGAACAAGCTAACAATCAATGTTTCTTGTAGTGACCTGGTCTACATGAATTCAGCTTTACCTTGAACCGGTTTGAACAGTTGTAGGTCTGTCTCTGAGGTACCCCTTAGGATATAGTTTATGCTCTTTTCTTGACAAAGTGGATATATATTAAGAACTTATTCCATGTGGATGATGTGGTTTTGTACTTTTGTGCCTTTCTTGCTGAAGTGGTTTCATTGTGTGTGAGAGCATAGACGATCATTTTTTCCCCTCATCAGCCTTTGTTGTATTCATTTCTTCACTTTAGCATGTACCTTTTAACAACTATAGACATTGTGTTGGCTATAGACATTATCTGCACACCCTGTCTTCTTTAGGTTACTCTTTGAGCTCTTGACAGTTCATTTTAATTTTATATTTGATGTGGAATATAAATAGCCAATTTATGTAGTTACTATGATACCATGCTTAAGGTAAGGTTATATATTTAGACCACTATAGGCCCTGTTAATTTGGTATCTTATCCGGTGGTTGTGTTGTTAAGAGGAGCGGATATATGTGCATTGAAAATCAAAACATTAAGCCTTTTGTTTTTGTGGCTTTTGCTGAAATTATTTTTTTACACCCCGACGATCACCCTCATTGTGATGGATCTGTTGTAAGATTAAGCCTCTTTTTTGGTGACTTATATTGATATTCTTTTTCCCCCCTAACATCATCATCAGCTCATCGCTATGATGGATTCATTGTCTTACTTATAAATTGGTCTTTCTCCCTTAAGTTTATATTTTACTTTTGTTTGATTTAAGATGCCTTTTTACATTTTTTCTCTTTGTAGGATCTTTTCTGTTCTAAAATTATAAACTTTTCATGTCTTTCTTAGGCTTCTTTGATAAGTTTCTTTTGCTTTGCTGTCAGATGCTTCATTTTCAGAGTCTTTATATGGTTTGCGAAGGAGAGCAGTAAAAATTGAATTGAAGAAAGATGCTCTTCGTTCTGACTCCACTAGTGATCCTCAACACTTAGGGATGGAAAAACACCAAAGAGTTCTTTCTATTGTCTTTCTGGTATGTTTGCAACTGGCTCCTGTGGATTTTTCTGAAGTGATCTAATACTCTAGCCTGGGATTCACTTTACTTGGCATCTTACTTTTATCTCGTCAACTATCTAAACTAAATTTTTGGTGGTTGTAAGGTTAATTGTGTAATCTTCTGTAATGAATTCTGCTAATTTTCTGCTTTTGTGCATAATGTTGTGCAATATATGAAATTTTTTACAGGCATGGTCATTGAGTAATATTTTGGAAGCGATGTATATGTTTTCATGCAGAAGCAATAATATCAGATATATGTCTTCTACATACCATTTTATTGTGTCTTATACTAACCTATTCATTGAATAAAGGCTGTTTCATTCATTTTAATAATAAGCAGTATATCTTATTTGACTTTGTATCTCTAAATTTAATTTTCCTTCTCTAAATGCCTCATTTTTGTAGGTTGTGTTACCATATTTTAAGTCAAAGTTACATTCCATTTATAGAAGGGAAAGGGAAACTGTTGTGCGGGCAAGTTTGTGGGGAACAGGTGAGGAAAGATTTGATGATACTGACTATCTAGATGTAGCAGAGAGTCCAGTTGATCAGACAACTGGTTCTGATCATGAACTTTCGTCAAGAACCCGCATTTTGCGGGGAGCTTCCAAAGTAATAACTGCTTGTTACCCCTGGATACATGCTGGGCATGAAGGTATGCAATCATGGTTGATTGGTTGATGATGAAACTTATTTTTATTTGTTTTTTGTACCGAGTGGCAATATATTTCACCAAGGATGGTGAATAAAACTAAGAGATTACTTCTTGTGCATGGTTTAAGATAATAGTATGTGTAAGTAACTTTTTTTTTTCCTTTACCAGTTTGTTTGAATGAAAAAGAATACATCAATGGTTATTCATCACCTCCAATCCTACCTCTACTGTGCTACTAATCTTCTTTTTCCCTCCGCCTCAAACCCAACAAACCTATTTTGACAATGTCATTTTACTTCTTGAACAACCATGGAGTCTACAACGGCGATGAATAGTCTGTAGCTTTCCACTGTACCTACTGGTTAGATGTTTTGGTATGTGCTTTTACTTGAATCTTCCACGTTAGCCACAAGCTGTAAAAGATCAGTACTTCAATCAGAGCATTGATGTCAAATCTGATATCAAATCAGTGGTTAAATAGTTGGGATAGTTTATTTTGAAGGTGATGATGGAGAAAATGTGATCATCGTGGGACATATTATCTGTTAAAAAGACATTGGAAATAGATGATGTTGATGATGAATGCGCCTCTCTCTCCCTCTATTCCAGGGAACCAATAGACAGACTTAGCAATGGCTAGGTGAATAAGTGCCTGTTTTTGAGTTTAGGACGAGGAGGGCAAGGGATTTGGTAAATTCCATCGGCGCTATCATTTGTCAGGATACGCTGGAGTATTTTATTTAGCTTGGATAGGACATTTAGTTCATGTCACTATTGCTGATGAAAGTGAAGGGGGTGAGTGGCTTTTGGTGGATGGCAATGTATATACAAAGTGATCCCAGAACTCCTATTGCTGCAAAGTCGAGGAATGCCTCATTAGGTTAACTTGATTGGTCTGATAGGGAAGTGGAAATAACAAAACTATAATTCTGTAAAGTGAATAATACAAGAAAATAGGTAATAAAAAACACTCTTTATTGCTTTGAGAACCCTGATCCAAACAGCCTTTGGTTTATCTTGAATTCTTGACTTGCAAATTACAAATACCTAGCAGTAATGTTGTTGCCTCAACTTGCATGCCTTTCTACACTGTATGGGTAGTCAGTCAATTATAGGGTTGTATGATCTGATGGGTTAATTTATGTTTTTTTCTTGATATTTTTTTGATATGTATAACCTTCCAACCCATTGCTTACATGTAAAGTGCACTCTCCCCTCCCTTATTTTGAAATCATTCAAGTTAGCTTCTCTTGTGTGTGCAAGCATAAAGCATTAGCTCATAAACTTGCATAAATTTGGTCAATGTTTTTTATACATTTAATGGTCATTTGCTCTTGGTTTCACTTGAGCATGCCGTTTTATAGATGCAGTTATTTTAGATTGATAGTTTGTCTCTATTTTAGTAGGGTTTTTTTTTTTCTTGTATGTAACTAATGAAGTTCTTTGTCATTGATATTGACTTGTGAAGAAATCTTCAGCACCGTGGTTTCTTTATTGACTATCTTGGATGAAATTCACCTGTAGGATTAGCATTTGCTTATCAAACATTATATCTGTTGGATGCCACTGGATTTTATTCACTTGGATTGCATTCCTTGGGAATCCACGTCTGTCGAGCTACTGGACAGGAACTGGTATTGATCTTTTCGTGATTATTTTTAAGAAATAAAATTCTGGACCGGATATCTTGTATTCATGTTACAGATTTTCCACATCTTTTCGTGACAGATGGATGCTTCTTCCAGAATATCAAGGATGAGGAGTCGTGAACGGGAGAGACTTCGTGGCCCTCCCTGGTTAAAGGTAATGCTTTATTAAACCCCAAGTATGACAGTTCATTATACAGTATTATGTTTCTTTATAATTGGAATAGTGGGTGTGGGTTGGGTGTCTAGGGAACTGAATGTATCTTTCTATCACACCCATGAAAGGAGTGACACAAGCTAATGCGATACAAGGAATGATTTTCTTAGGCAATATTCAAAGCTGAGAAGTGAGAAATAAAGACCTGTTATGATAGCAAACTATGTGATTGACTGGAGGGGTGTACACAAGTTTTTGGCATGGTAGGTTAATTTCCATATGATGCCATACTATTTCTTGTCATTATTCCAACGACTATTATGGGGGTTCATTCTTGCTGTTATTTTGCACTTGAATTGGTACAGAATCATGAAATGAATACGAGGCACGACAGTAAAAAAAACTTAGGAGACATTGGTACAAGAAAGATAGTGTTAATATAAATTTGGAATTTTATGGATTTTTCTGTATAGCTTAAAAAAATTACGAATTCTCTGAATACTCACTTAAGATGATGAAATCCTTTCAACAATGTATAAAAAAATAGGAAAATATGTATAAAACTAGGGCAAAGAAAAGTGGCGCCTTTTTTTTTTAAATGGAGAGAAGTTTCCTGTATCTGTAAAGTATTGGTAATTTGATATGTCTACTCAAATGATGTATGCATGCTTCCTAGTCCTGTAGTGTTGCATGAGCATGGCCATCAACCTCATTAATGGAAAACTTTGATCATTATTATTATTTTTTTTTTCTTGCCAGAAGTAGAGTAAAACAGATAAACTACATTACAAATCCAAATTCCTGGCTTCGAGGGCTGGAAATATAACGGTTTTGTTTTAAGGGTATTTTCCCTACCTCCTTTTGGATATTTAATTGTAATCACGACCCACCTTTTTGGTCGATTTGAATGTTAGTTTGGTGCTATTTCTTTATTTTAGGTTGTTATGCATTCAATCAATAGCAGTGTTACAATTGTGCATTGCACAATTTTGATGAAAAAAAAATTACATTTATGTATTACTCATACATTTATGCATTGCACAATACCGTATAGATTTCTGAAATACCCTAAACCCTAACCCAACTTGGGGCGCATAAGCACTAATAACATTACGGTCTCCTTACCACATAACAACTTCACCCTTATCAACCTATCGCTCTCCGAATAGGTCTCGATTACCTCTTGTGCTAGCCGTTCATCCAGGATCGCACCTACCCCATTCTTAACTTGTCTCTAGGAACTTTGTCTTGACCAACGTACAACACCTTATACCCCAAGATCAATCCTTAAACACCTCCTGTCCACATCACCTCTTGGAGGCATAAGATGTTTATGCATCTTCTCTTCATCACCTCCACCACTTCTGCCAATTTTCCCGATAGATACCCCACATTGCAAGAACCAACTCACAGACCAACCGGACAACCCTTCCTTCTTTGCTTGTTCACACCACCTACATTCCTTTGCTCATTTGACACCACACGTGGGTGATGTGGCGTGTCGCTTCAGGGCGACGACCTAGCAACCCTTGCATACTTATCACTACACCAGCAGGGTCTGGGAAGTGCACCGCGTCGCTGAGTAGGGAATGCTCCAATTGCCAATCCTTGCTTTATTTGACACCAGTCACACCACACTTTGGCGATGCGGCGCGTTGCTTCTGGGCGACGAGCATATTTATCACTACACCTGGGTCTAGGAAGTGTAGTGCGTCGCTGAATAGGAACTCCCCCCCCCCCCACACACACACACAGAATTGAATTATTGTTTTGGTTCATGCCATAAGATGTGACAAAGTTTTACGCTGGCTGTCACTGGCCTACCACAACCCTCCTTTATCCAGGCTTCGGACTGGCAGTGGGAAACCCACATGTAACATATTTCATCATCCTTATTTTACTTAGTTATGTTAGGATGGAACCAATTCACAACCAATTCTTTTGCATTTCTGCTATAATCAAACTATTTTGGTGGAACCTAGAAATCACTATGGTAAAGAAAGTTAAAATTCTGGACAGATTCCAGAAATATTTGGATGGGAAACTTGATTCTATTAAAAATAGTGAGCGTCCAGTCCTTTTGTCTGTCTATGATGTGTTTGTAGATACATGAAACTGAGTTCTCATTATCTGGCCTATACGGTATTTCAGAAATTGCAAGGAGCATTACTCAGCTGTATGTATGCAGTGCTTGATTATTCACAGACAGGCTTAATTGCAGCTGTATTTGTATTCAAGGTAATGTTTCCCTGTAGGTATAATGAATGAGTTTATCAAGGAAAACTGTTTAATAACCCTGATCATGATTTTAGATGATGGAGTGGTGGTATCAGTCAGCAGAAGAGAGGATGTCTGCACCAACTATCTATCCCCCTCCGCCTCCACCCCCAGCCGCAAAAGTGAGTAATACAATAATTCTTGGACCATATAAACAATATGTTTGTCATCTGTTCTACTGACCTTATCTTTGCTTCAAATAAGTTCGATAAGTTGAGATCAGTTCTACTAAGCAAAAATTAGGTTTACATTCCTCACAAAATAATTTGAAAAGAACATACCCTAGTGTGTTCTCTTCTACTTATTGGACGTGAACTTATCTAAACTTATTAAACCTGATTGAAACTTATTGAAGTTATTGGACATGATTATTCCTAATTATAAGAAACAATTGGACCTTATCACACCTGATTGGACTTGATCAAACCTTATTAAACTGATTGCGCCTGATTAAAACGAATTTGAACTTATCTGAACTTATTAGACCTGAAACTTATATTCACAAGTTTCTAACTAATTATTTTTTAAGCGATGTACTCTAGTGCACTTGCATTACATCACGTGGCTCGTGCCCTTTATTAGATAAGTGGTTGTATATATTTCTTCCGGGACAAGGATATAAGTTTCACACGCCCCCCACCCCATCTCCACCAAAAAAAATGAAATGAATAGTGCTTGTTTACTAGAAGTTTTCGGATACTTTTTTTTTTACTCTTTACTGTCAGCATAATGTCGCCTGTTGATTACAGGTGGCCAAGGAGGGTATTCAACTGCCATCTGACAGAACAATTTGTCCTTTGTGCTCGGAGAGACGGGCAAATCCTTCAGTTGTAACAGTTTCAGGATTTGTTTTCTGTTATGGTTGCATATTCAAATATGTTTCTCAGGTAATGCTTTGTACTCCCTGCGTAAAATATTACTAGCAACATTTTTCATTTTTGGTTGTAACATAATACTAGCAACATTTTTTTCCAATTTCATTTTTTTCTATTTTTGGCAAAAAAAAAAAAAAAATTTACATTATTGCCATTACTCAAAATAATCAACACAATATTAACAACAATTATCACATTCTCTCTCCTTCCCTCCACCCCCATGTCCACCCACCCACACACCCAACCAACCACCCCCACGTCCACCAATACACCCAGCCAGCCACCCCCAAGTCCACTAACACAGCCAGCCACTCCACCAGATTCGCACCACCGTCACCACCGTCATCCTCTGTCCACCCTCACCATTGTCACCCTCTATCCAACCTCCCCAACACCTAAACCCTAATCCACCCTCACCACCATCAATTCAACCACTCAAACCCTAACTTCGCACCACTCCACCATTAGCTTCGCAGCGCTCCACCATTAGCTTCGCACCACTCAAACCCTAATCGAACCACCGCTCCACCATCTTCGCACCACTCCACGATTAGCTTCGCACCACCGCCTAAACCCTAATCAGTATTAGCTTCGCACCTTTGAGTCCATCTTGGGCTACAACCTTGAGGGTTTGATTTGGTTTGTGGTGGGGGTTTGATTTGGGTTGGGGTGGGTTGATTTCATGGGGAGGTGGGTCGGTTTTATGGGTTGGTGGCTCCTCACAGAGGTGGATTTGGGCTAGGGTGGCTTGAATTTGCAAGGGTGGTGGTGGTCGAGCAACGGTGGTGGCTCGAACTAGCGGTTTTTGTGCAGTGGTGGCTGGGTGGTGAAGTGGTGGCGTGATTTGAGGGGTTTCGGTGGTAGTGGCAGTGTGGTGGTGGTGTGGTTTAGTGTAGGTGCTTAGTGTTTAAGTGGTGCTTGGTGGTTAGCAACAATTAATCAAACTCTTAATGATAGATTAGCTTATTTTGCCTAGGAAGTTCCCTAGTCCAATTGTTGCTAGTAATCAGTTACGGAGAGAGTATATTTAAACCCTGGCGGTACTTCTCAGATATCAGAATATCGCATTGATACATCGATTTGCTGTTGTCTTTCATTTTCTGTTTTGAGTAACAAGCATGTCTAGTATAAATCTCTTTCATACATTACGGAGTCAATATTTTACTTTGCAGTATAAGCGGTGCCCAGTGACACTCATCCCTGCAGAAGCTGAGGATATTAGAAGGCTCTTCCATGACATGTAGTGTATTTTAAAATATTGTATAAGCCAATGTACTTCTCTTCATCTCTCTTGTAAAAACTATATTGTACATAATATTTTCCTTTTATCTCTCTTATTGAATCCATTGCAAGTGTTTTGGAGCGTTTGTAGCATAACTAAACTTGCAATCATCAAAATTCAAAAATCACAAATATCAATCCTAACATCGGTAATGTTCTTGATTTTGATGGCGCGTTTGGTAGCCGGTTATAAAAGTAAGTAATGGGAATGAATTTTTAACTAAATTTGGAAGGAAAATCAAAATTCATACCAATGGTGGTGTTAGCTTAAGTCTAATTTATCTAATTTTCTTCACAAATATCCATTCTCATCTAATACCACCCTTAGACATGGTAATGGATGGTAATGGAAAATAAGAAGAAATTTCAAATTTGGGAATGAAAAATATGTTTTTGATGTGGTTATTGAAGTTTTTTCTTAACAAATTACACTTTAAATTCATTATTATTACCACAATTCATTACCAACAACTAAACGGGCTGTGAGGGATATCTTTTAAAATCAATTCAAATAATTAGCTATTAAAATTCATATGGAATTGTGTTTAGAAGATGCTTTTAAATTAGAATTAAGATCCTCTCCATTTCTTTTCCTCTATTTCATATCCTAAGATTTTGATAACTCATTTAGCATTAAAATAAATAATTTAAAATCATCTCCATTTCTCTCTTTATATATCCTCAATCATTGATTTAGAAAACAGATCATCCATTTCCTTTGAGAAATGGAGAGGATTTTTACTCCCTAAATTGGGAGCACTGAGATGATCAATTCTTGAATTAGTTTTACAATAATGATTCAGATTGTGTTTATCAACCTTTTCAATTATAGCAACAACTCTATTCATATATTGGCAGTGATCATGGACTGAATTGGGTTTAAGTGGGGCCACTTTGTGGGGGGGGGGATGCATTAAGTGTGCCTTTTGGGCTTCCGTGTTAGGTTATACAAATTTGAAGGAACTGAACAGAAACTAAAACAAAATTTGTGGTGAAACACAATTGTTTTGAGTTTATCAGTTTAATTGATTGGGTATCATTCAAAATAAATTTGAACTGAACTAAGTAAACTAAAAGTACGAATAAATTGAAGGTAACTGAACTGAAAATAATTCTTGCAATACATAACTGTTTTGGGTTGAATTGTTTAACTAATTGGGGGGTTATGAATTGAACTGAACTGCGTTGAAAACAAAATTGTTTCTGAAATTGAATTGTTTAGATAAAACCATAATTGAACAGTTGAACTAAATTTACACATCTATGTCTTATAACCTGTAACAACGAGCTACAATATCTATAAAATCTCATTGAAAAAAACTATGCCAACAAAACAAAAATGATGCATTTCTTGGTTTACAACTATCTAGGTTCATTTTCAACACTCCCATACTTCGCTTCTGTAATTTGTTCAAAATGAGCCAAAAATAGCTCAAAACTCCCATACTTCGCAATTCAGATGAAATTTACGGAACTAAGTAACATTACAATTTACAAACATGTTCCTGCTTAAAATGTTCATCGCAGAAAGTCGAATGCAACACATCCATAGATTGGAATTAAAAACATGTGTCTAAGTTGCCCATGATTTCTAGAGATTCTATGACCAAAAACACAATCCCTTTTTAGTTCTTTCCTGACAACAAAACATTCAGTAATAAAAGGAACTAACGTAATTAAAAAGAGACAAGGAGGCACAACCACAAAGCATTTTTATACATGGCAAAAACACTCCTCATAACAAAGTTATTGCAACTTAAACAATCAAAGAATGAAGGAATAATAGAATTCAATGGAGAGGCAACTCCCATTTCCTAAAGTTTACATTTCTTGTCATATAGCAAGCCACCCTTCTTCACACTGCCAGAACCTGTTCACCATTGCTTTCCTTTTCAAGTGCTTTCTCCAATCTTGTTTCAAATGGTGTTGGATCCCATATCACCTCTGCACTCTGCAACTCAAAATTTTACAATTAACAATACCATAATCAAACACATTGACCACCTCTTCTTTTAGAACAAATTAATTTGAACTAAACTGTATTGAACTAAATTTGTCTAAACTGAACAAAATTGAATTAAACTAAATCCAAGACTCAGCCAGTGTTGAACTAAACTAAATTTTATAATAATGTAAAAGGTTAGACTAACCTCTCTATACTTGCTTTTGGTACTTCTAGTGCTTGACCCAGTATCAGTAGTCTGTGCAGTATGATTCCAGTAACTCCCAACACTCCCAATGATGGGCACATCCTCAGGACTCTTGCTTGGAGATTTCCGGGGCGAACAAGAAGCCGAAAGTTGCCTTATTTCCTCAAGAGTTAAAGCCCCTAAAATGGGTCTATCCTCAAATTTGTTGGGTGAATTTTTTTTACTGTCAAATGGGGAATAATTTCCCACTGAAACTGAGCTACTTCTGCTATTCCCATCATCATTGCTCTTGTTCTTGGGTGAGCCCACTAACCAAGTAGAAAGGCTTGTGTCAACCCCAATTTCAATTTCTTTCTCCATAACTTGTTCTTTCTTGACTGCAAGCCTCACATTTTGGCTTGAATCTATGTTCTCTTTTGCTTCTTGATTATAATGATGATGATCTTTTGATGCAATCTTTGATTTTGCCTTTACAAACTTCCACTGAGTAAGATTCTCAACTGGATTCAATATCGAATCAACGTATTTTCGATCGAATTCATTTGAATTTGATTCATTTGGAGAATTTGTTGAATTTCTGATTAGCATTGGGCTGTTCACCTCTGTTTCTGCTTCCAATTCATGCTTCCTAGAATCCAAGGACAGTGAAAACAGTGAATCTGATGACTGATCTTCAACTTTCATTTGTTTTTCACTCTTAATTTCACTCTCCACTTCATCTTTATAATCATCATCATCATCATCATCATTATCAGAATAATCATCCATGTCACTTTCATCAGATGATAGAAGTTCATCAAATTCATCATCACTGTCCTTGAAATCTCTGTATCTGTGATTATTTGGGAAAGAAAATAGACTCGATGTGCTTGAATCTGAATTGCATTGAGTTCCAATTGAAGATTTTGCATATATCTCTTCCTTAAAAAGTTCTTCTTCTTCATTTTTTTCCTCCATATTCCCATCTTCTTCTTCTTCTTCTTCAAACTCTGTTCTTAAATGTTCATATACTTGAACATTCAAATCAAAAGTTACCTTCTTTCTTTCACTCGAACTCAATTTCTCCCTTTTCTCATCACTACACAAAATACAACAAAATCATGGGTAATTTAGAGATACAACAATACAACAACACCCACAAAATAATTCTCTTGGGAAATTCAAAGAAACTTACTTTGGATCAGGAGGAGGACTAATTTCAACTTGATTTTCAGCCTTTTCAAGTTCTTCTTCTTCTTCTTGCTTAGCTTCAATCAACTGAGGCACTTCAAAACCTTCAACAGATTCATATGTTTGCAGCTGGAACAAACCCCAAAAAAAATAAAAAGGATTATACATTGAAAGTTTCTTGTAATGTGAATTCATAAATTAAAAACAAAAAAATCCCACAAAAAAAAAAAAAAAAAGAATACCCCATTAAAAAAAAAAAATTAAGGTGAAAAAGTTACATGATGAAGAAGAGAAGCATTGTTCTTAATGGGCCGTCTTCTACGGCGTTGATGGCGCTTCTTCTTGCCGAAACAATTAGAGAAACAGCCCATTATTTGATTTATTTCAGCAATTGATTAATGTAAATGCAAAGTAATTTGTGAGTAAAATGATACTCTCCCTCTAAAGAAGACAATTTAGAGAGAGAAAAAGGCTTTGCATTGTTATGGTAAAAACAGAGGAATGGAAAACAGAAAAACAGAGTATGGGTTGTTATGAGTGTCAAAGGTAAAAGTGGACTTTTTGACTGATCTGAAAAAATATGACCGTTAGAAAAAAAAATGTTTGGAATTTAGCTATTGAGCCGTTGGGTTTGGCGACTCGATGCACGTCCAGCTTCCTTTTTTTTTTTCCTTCTTTTTTTTTTTAATTAACATTTTATTCTGGTGGGAGAAAACTTGAATAAGGTTTATTTATTTAGATTTAGAAGTAGGAAAAATTGCCAAGAATAAGTCAACCTTTGGCCGATCTTCCACAATTAAGCTAACCTTTTGAAAATCCAGAAATAAGCTAACTTTGTTATCATTTAAGCCAAAAATAGGTTAAACGATTGTTTAATCTATTAGTTATCTTTTCTTTTAAGTTACTGTTATCATTTAAAGCAAAAAATAGGTTGAATGATTGTACAATAGTGATAAAAAACAATAGAAAATAACATGTTAAATAATCATTTGACCTATTTTTGGCTTAAATGATAACAAGGTTAGCTTATTTCTGGATTTTCAAAAGGTTGGCTTATTTGTGGAAGATCGCCCAAAGGTTGGCTTGTTCTTGGCAATTTTTCCTTAGAAGTATTGATTGATTTTTATGTTTATTTATAGTTATCATTATAGGTCCATTGAAATTTGTCATTTGATGTGTACTATAGTGGAGCTTCAATGAAGTGGAGTTGGCTCCTTCAATGACGTGTTTTGTTGCTTAATATAATAATTTTATTTATTTTAGATTTTAAAAAAACAAAATCTTTATTATATAAGTGAAGGGGAGCAATGATGTCCCCTCTAAATGACTTAAATACCCTTAATGAAAACAATTCAATTTGATTTTTTTTTTCTTCTATTTGTCATACTAAACAAGGTTAAAATGGTATATTGGTATATGCCTTAAATATTTCACTCAAAATTGAATTGAAAAAAATAAGTAATATAAATCAATAAAAAGAAGGAAAGTTTAATTTCACATCAAAGAGTTGATTCAAAATTTATCATGGCACGTCACGAAAAAAAATTTATCATGGCAATTAATAACATTTCTAATTGAATTCAATAGATAATAAGTGAAAAGTGTTATTTTTTTTCGACTCATATATAATCAACTAAAAATATTTAATTTTAATTATCTCTAACAAAATAAAAACTTCAATTATGTATTAGTCCGTTGTGACGTAATGTATAAAATATTAATATAATGTTTATACATTAACACCAATCAATTTTTGTTCGTTATTCAATCATAAAAAGAAATTACAAAATAAACATGATAACATTTTATTTATAAAAATTTATAAATTAACGCACGCATCGCGTGCATATATGGCTAGTTATTATTCAATAGACCCTTACACCTAGGTATAGCACTGTCAGTTTGTGTTAAAATAACTGAACCAATTGAAACTGAACTATTTTTGGTCTATCGGAAGTTAACTGAACTGAATGAACTGATAAGTGAAAGGTAACTGAATAATATTGAACTGAACTGAATCGACTCTGAACCATCTCAAACTGAAGTTAATTGTTAAATATTTGAAAATAATTGAAGTGAACTGAAATTAAATTGAAAATTGAGTATCTAAAACTAACTTAACTGAACTCAAGCTGGACTGAAAATAGAGTAACAACCTCGTACTATTTTAATATGAAATACTTTTGACTGTCTTCATGAGTCATGTGTTTTAATTTTCTATGAATCATACTAGGATAACGTTTGTATTTTTATTTTATTTTTGCGTTCATTTTATGGCTAAATATATTAATTATTTAATATTTAATTCTGGATTGTACTATACTCAATTTTAAAGAAAGGTTTATAATGTCTAATTTTGAATTTTGATGTCTTATCAAATCCAAAATACTTTTTTTAAGGTGGAGAAAACATACCTAACAATCCAATCATATCATATATAAGAGGCAGACGGTGACTTGACTTATTATAAAATGTAGATAATACTCCTCAAGAAAATGTTTCGATTTTCAATTGTAAAAAGTAACCAATCGATAATTGAAATTTTTCTAAACAACACACTAATAATGATTAAGTATGTGCGTTGATATGCTTAGATTCAGTATAACTTGATTATGATTAAGTGACTTCAATACAATAGTAGTAGATAAGAAACTATTAAAGGCTTGCACAAGAACATCAACTGAACCCTTATCCCTTTTACAAGTTTACAACACAAAATGAGATCATCTGCAAAGCATAAATGAGTGAAAGTGAAATTTAAGTTTTCTTGTTAAAAACTGGGTTAGTGTGTAGGATGCTTCAAGCACTTAAATAAACATTCATGAACTTCATCATCAACTTCGAGTCTTCCACATACACATGGTCAGTGGCTGACAGGGCGTCGCAACCCGTCAAAAATAACCTAAATATCAAAACTAATGCAGCAGTGATAAGTAGGGTCGAATCCACAGAGAAACAAATCAATTTCTTTTATTTCTTAAAACTATGTAAAGGGCCTTTTTGATTGAATTAACCTAAAGAACTAATAAATAAAGAACAGAAAATAAAGTTTGAATTTTTATTGGAATTAATTGAATGAAGGAAATTCTAGGGTTTAGGGTTTCATGAATGAAATCATAAAATAATTGAATTCCAATTTTCAATAATTCATTAACAAATTCTAACAAAGATCTAATAGGCTTTCGCAATTTATTAGATCTACAGATTTACATAACAGGCTCTCGCAAAAAAGAGAAGGTATTGTGTCAGACAAGTCTGACAGAATGATGCTGTCAGACGAGTCTAACTGAAAATATATTCATCTGGAAAATATAAACGCTAACCTGGACGAAATAAGCATTAACCTGGACGAAATAAGCACTAACCTCGACGAAATAAGCACTAACCTGGTCAAAATAAACACTAACCTGGTCAAATAACCACTAACCTGGTCAAATAACCACTAATCTGGACAAAATAACCACTAATCTGGAAAAAATAAGCACTAACCTGGACAAAATTGAAGCATACCTGGACTTAAACCAGCATAACCTGGATAAACAAAAACTTAACCTGGACGAATTTCTCCTCTTTGTATCATTAGTTTTTTAAACCTTCACGGTTTGGATGTTTACTAGTTGCCATGGAGGTTCTTCTTCTCCATTTTAATTACTTGCAGCCATGGATGCTTATTCAACATCATCGATTCATAGGCATCCATCGTAGGTAAATCCCCACTCAATTCAAGCGCCCCCACACTGCAACCGCGACCCAACACAGCGTTGCGCAAGCTCCATCCGTCATTGCAGGTTCTCACTCGTACAACACCGCTGCTCAAACAACAGTCTTCTCCGTCGCTGCCACCCAACCTAGACAACTATATATCCGGTCTTCAACCCAACCCAGCTCACAGCCCACACCACCTCCCTCTATAGTGTTCGCTGGTTCAACAACATTAATTTTTGGTAAAATTGGAAGTACAATTGTGAAATAGAAGATAGAAAAAAAGGGAGAATTTATTGGGTGAATCCGTCTGACAGTAACATTGGCTCAGACGGTCTGACCCAATAATTTCACTTTATTAAATAAATCTGCCTAAAACCTTAAGTCTTAATAAAGTTTTCACCTTTAGGCTACCGGCTTGATTATTACTCAAATTTATATGATCAAAACAGATTTTAGGGAATTAAAACTAGTCATGAATTAAAAAACAAAAGATTCAATTAATCTAATCATTCAAACATAATTTTTCCAAACCCTAGATCTAAAGAACTACTCACAAATATTTAAAAGAATCAAAGCAATAAACATGATCATAATAAAGAGCTTAAATAAAATAAATAAGAAATAATACCAGAATTGGAAAAAGATTGAATCTTTAATTAACTTGAATTGAATTGAATTTAATGTGTTTTAACAATAAAAGAGAGAGAAAGAAACCCTAAAAGCAGAAAAGATAACCTAAAGAATGCATAAGGAAGTTACAAAGGATTAAAACAGGTATTTATAGGCAAAATTGGGCTTAAACGGAGCCCGTAACGCCGGCCCCGGTACAGGGTACATGCATCCGGTACTGGGGTTGTCACTGGAGTCAGGTACGTACTTCTGGAAAATGTCGAGTGAAGAGCTGTGCAGAGACCCTGGTACGGGGTACATGTACCCCGGTACTGGGGCCGATGCTGGGGGAACTCTGGCTTCAAAGCAAAGGAGATGAGCAGGGGCAGCAACCACCCCGGTACCAGGGTGCATGAACCCCGATAAGGTTTGCACAGACCCGATACAGGTTTGATGCACTGACTTCAAACGTCCATAAGTCCTTCGTTTCAAGTCGGAATTGAGCTTATGACCTACCGTTGGAGAGCTCTTTGAATCTAGTTTCCAATGCCGCTGGAATCACTTGAATCCGATATTTATATCTCGAGTTATGTCCAAAATAATGAGAGGTCGTCAAAATCATTCGAACCGAATCGAACAATTTCAAGCCAATTTTTCACTAATTGTCACCAGAACCTCTCCAACACTCAGCGTGACATCCTAATGCTTCTCTCCTTTTACTAGATTGGTGTACTTGATGATTTTTGTCCCATTTAGAGCATCTTTTATAAAAAAACCTGTCAAAAACATGGAAAAGACACAAAACACTCTAAACCGACTTATTAGTGGCAAAACGGCTCCTAAGAGCACGGTTAGCACAATAAAATCATACAAAATAAGGAGGAAAAATACATAATAAACCAAATTATCAGTGGCGAACCCACGTTGGAATAAGGGGAACATTGAAACCCCCCCCCCCCCCACCCCCAAACACACACACTTTTAAAAATCAAAAATTGAATATATTTAAAAAAAGGGTTAAATATAAAACGTGTGTTATATTATACAACGACAAACAAAGTGGCTTAGTGGTAATTGAGTTGCAATTCTTGCCTGAATGCGCGAGGTGCTCATAGACTCATAGGTACTGGGTACTGACCTATAGTAGTTCTTTGATTTAAATTGCTTTTGTTTTTTTCTTGTTTTTTTTAACAATTTTCTCCTTTTTTTTTTATTTAACTTGACCAATTATAATACTCCGGACTTTTGTTGATTGAGTAACATGATAGAAGAATAAGGGCATTTTGAATACTAAATAATAAAATCAAGGTTAGGTTTAGGGCTTGTTTACTTCAAATTATATTCAACAGTTCAGTTCAGTTCAGTTCAGTTCAGTTCAGTTCAGCTCTATTCAGCTAATGTAAATGAGCCCTTAGTAGTTCATTTTTTTTACCTAGAGTAATTGAATACGCAGGTGTTGATAGCTTGATAGTAAAATAGTTGGACAAATTAGATATGGTTTATGAGTAAAACACATAAATTTTATCTGATCAACATGTTGTAAGTAAAATAACCTATTTTATGTATATGGAATACAAGTGTAAGAATATTTTGAGAAAATAATACAGTAGAATGGAATATTTTGTGCAGATTATCAACAGGTGGGATTATAAAAAAATTATTTTTTCTATTTTACAAATATCACCGAATTTCCGCCTTGTGGACTTTAGAATATATAATTTAACCATTAAACAATTTAGGTGCTATTGTAATTTTTTGGGTTTTTATCACTAGTATCCATATATTTTTGCTTTTTCTCACGTGTACCCACTTTTACCCAACTTTTTCAGAGATGTCCATCAATTTATCATCGTTAATGACACATAACCAGTTTAATGATGAAACGTTAAAATAAGTTAACAACGTTAACTTAAGGTGTTGCTATTATTATTATTATTGTTGTTGTTGTTGTTGTTGTTGTTGTTGTTAAATTTTTGGAGACGGTTTTCCAATTGATTTTTTTGTTGACTTTTTCCGGCCGGCTTTTCTGACGACGGTTTTCCGTCGGACAATTTTCGACCGAATTTTTCCCGCCAGAATGCCGTTAGTTATTATTTTCAAATCAGGACTAATCGGGTCGTTTTTTGCAAATTCCAAACTCAAATCTGACTCATAAGGGTTAAAATGACCCGTAAGTAATTACTCTCACTTATCGCCGTCAGTGAGAATGCAAATAAGATTATGGTTGACTAATGGTTGTTAGTTCAATGTATACTCAAGAAGGGGGGGTTGAATTGAGTATGTGTGTTTTTTTCAATCGTTTTCAAGTTTTGTTTGTGCTTTTGTGAGAACAACGAGAGAACAGTAAGCAAAGAGTAAGGACACAAAGATTTAACGAGGTTCGACTTCTAAACAAGCCTACGTCCTCCACTCTCTCACCAATATTATTAATCAACTCAGAATAATAACAAGGTTACACACTCAATCAAGTGCTACAACTATGTAACACTTAATTCCCCAACTGTTAACTCTAACAGTTCACTCAGTGTTCACAGAACACTCCCCAACCACTTCCCTCTAAGTGGTTCAGATATTACAAACTTAAATCTCCGTAAGTTTTTCTCTTAAAGATGGATATGGAGATAGTTTTGGACTAAGGATAGACTCTCAGAAAGTATTACTTGGTTTTTCTTTTGAGAGCAAAAGTCGTTTAGGGTTTCTTGCAAGGATTGCTTATATAGACAAGGAAAACCGTGCCCTAGAAGTGTGTTTGGAGACTTGCCTAAATTGTGCAAACCACTTCAGCTAACACAAGTGCAGTGTTCTTGCTTCAGACTTTGTCACTTTCCACTATGGGAAGAGAGATGTACACTAAAGTCCAAACAAAGGACATTGCATTTAATGGGCTGATTTTGCAAATCAATTTGGCAGATTTCCAAAGTACAAGTGATCCAGATTTTTTCAAATAATTTTCAAAATGATTTTTGAGCTCGAAAAACTGTACGGATCACGTGCGTAATACTGAGGTCTGTTCCCACAGTGGTCTCAGTACTACTAAGTTTACGTCTGGTAAAGGGAACTGTTCCAAGCTTGTTCTGTGCCTGTTCTTAGCTTGTTCTTGGGCTGTTCTCTTTACTGGATGTAAACTTAAGGTCTTTTTGCTCTTTACTTAAAAACAATAAGAATACTTTCTTAAGCCTATTTTACATGAAGATCCTAGAAGTATAAAAATAAAAAGGCTCCAAGCTCTTGGCTTCTGATCTTCAAGTATTTCAAGGCCTTCATGATTGCCTTGATGAGTCCTCATTTGATTCAACCTGTTCATATACAATTATACATAGATATCAAGTATAGAGGACTGGTTTGTCATCATTCAAATCAAACATGGTTCAACAATTTCCCCCTATTTGATGATGACAAACCATGAAGTTCCCCCTGAGAACAGTATCCAATTATTTCAAAATAAAATAACTGTTCAGAGGAACTGGTCTTGCACTGTGCCTGTAGTCAGATTCATAATCTCAGAGAATAAAAAATATACAGCAGACTAAAGCACAATTAGACTGATAACAATGATCAGTCACTCATCACATTACTCAATTTATTATTGAGTTTCAGCATTAGACCTGTAACCTGCAAGACTTATCAATTATCAAATGTAGCAAGAGAAATTTCAATTTCACTTGGAAGAATTTTCTTCCAGTTGGGATGGGTAGGAGCACTTGATCTGAATTCAATGTACTCCTAGGCAAAAAGCTGGGCCATCTCTTAACAAGGTCTGAACCTTGTCCAGGTTGCTACAATTGATACTAGGAATTTCACCTGTCCTATTCCCCCTTTTGGCATCATCAAATGACAAAAACAATCATAGCACAAAATTAGGAGAAGGCAATAAGTAAAGTCAAATACAAGCATAATATTAACACAGCATTCTAGAGATGCTGTCCCACATGTGAGTACCTGCAACTCACAATCCCAAACTGTTCAAGTGCACACAGAAGTTAATAAAATATACAGACCAGGACCATTCTGCAAAGAAATCATTTAGCAGAGATGGTCAGAAAATAAAGGTAGCAATTGTTCAGAGAAACCAGAGTAATTGTTCAGAAAAACCAGAGAAAAGAAAGTTTGAGATCAATGTTAGTAGAGAAGGGGGTAGGCTAAGAAGAAGTGGAGTCAGCATCATCATCAGAATCCTCAGTAGAATCCCCATCCTCTTTTTCTGCACTCTGCTCCTGCTGCTTCTTCCTGACTTGGGCTATGATGGGAACTGGTCTCTTGGTGGTCTTGGGCTTGAAGCTGGAAGAGGAGGCAAGCTTTTCTTCATGGGAGTCCAGTCGTGCTGTTATGTTCTTTATAGAACCATCCAGAGAAGTGCACAGAGCATTGACACTAGCCATCATCTGTTGCAGTAATTCCCCATGTGTCTGCACCTGTTTGGACAGTGACCCAGTAGCTTCCTCAGACCTGGAACTGCTTGTCCTTTTGGCCCCTGTGACCCTGTCTTCATCCCACATCTTGAGCATGCCTCCCTCAAAGGTCATCCCCTTCTGACCTAGAATCTGGTTGGTGAGGACAGACATTTTCTTGACCTCACCTTTCAGATGAACCTTTCTACTTTGGAAAACCAAAGTAAGCCAGGCTCCATATGGTAGAGAGTGGTTGGACCTTTCCAAAATGCTAACCATGTGAGCTAGCATCAGACCAGGGAGACTCAACTTAATTTTCTCATATAGACAATAAATAATCACAGCATCCA
The DNA here is from genome assembly GCA_951394345.1 of Salicornia ramosissima. Lineage (NCBI taxonomy): Eukaryota > Viridiplantae > Streptophyta > Magnoliopsida > Caryophyllales > Amaranthaceae > Salicornia > Salicornia ramosissima. The sequence continues at coordinate 38,488,918 of OX596236.1, forward strand.
TCTTCCTAACATCCATTCTGCCCTGAGCCCTGGGGAGTACTATCTTAGAGGCAACTGTATGGAACACAACAACAACAACAACAACAACAACAAAGTCTGGATCAGTTCCCTTTACCAGACGTAAACTTAGTAGTACTGAGACCACTGTTGTTATTGTTGTTGTTGTTGTTGTTGTTGTTGTTGTTGTTGTTGTTGTTGTTGTTAGCCTCATTACTGGTTCCCTTAATTGGCCAATAACATAGCCAGCACCATCAGTTGGAGAACCAGTAAAGAGAGTGGTCTGTATGTGTTCTGTACTGACCTCAGGAATAGTTGGCCAGTTGTCCTTGGAATAATCACAGAATCCACCCCTTGGTACACCCAGTACCTCCCCTAGACTCTTCTTTGAAAGAGTGATGTCGACCCCCTCGACCTCACTCCAGACCTTCCCTTTCTCTAACTTCCCCAACTTAGAGTAAAATTCTTCAACACAAGTTTCAAAAACATTAAGCCTCTTATCAAACAGCCCTTCCCAGCCCTGGTACTCTATGGCCTCCTTAAACTCCTCTAAAAATGGTTGACTCATCCAAGACATGGGACATGAAAAACCAAATAAGACACCCCTACCACTTAGTTCATACAGTGGTTCAGAAGTGGTCTTACCTTTCTTCTTGGCAGGAGTTTTGTCAGAGGCAGTGGCAGCTTTCCTCTTCTTTTCTGCTGGCAGTTTGGGTGCAGGCTTGGGGCTTTCAGAGGCTTTGCCCTTCTTGGCAACACTTTTCACCCTTTTCTTCTTTTCATCCCTCTTCTCTTCAGAAACCATTTCAGCAGGTTCCTTCTTGATTTCTTCCTTACAGACCCTTGTCCTCAAGGGCCTGGTTCTTTTTCCTTGTTCCTTTTCACCTTGTACAACACCGGTGATCTCTACATCCACATCCTGAACATTTGTGTCATCATCCTTCCTTTCCATCTCTTCCTTTTCAACTTCCTTCTCTTCAGTGCTTGACACTGGTTTCTGTGTGGTCTGTGGTGATGATGTGGGTGATTTTTCTGATGGTGGAGAGGGTAATGGGGTTGTTTCTTTTTGTGGTGGAGAAGATGGTGGAGTTGTGAATTTTAGTGGTGACTATGGGGGAGGAGTTTTGGCTTTTGTGGGAGATGGTGGTTTTAGTGGAGATGAAGATTTTGTAGGCTGTGACGAGTGTTGTTTGGGTGATGGAGAGGGTGATTTCTTAGATGGTGATGGTGTTTTCTGAGGTTGAGGTGGTGGTGATGATTTAGGGCTTGGTGGGGGAGTAGATTTCTCATCGAGCTTGCATGTGCCTTTAGACTCAGCAACTGTTTCTGTTGTGGTTTGATCCTTGATTTTTTCTTCCTTTTCTTCTGTGTGGTGGTGTTCAGCAACCACTACATTTTCTGATTGTATCTCAGCCTTAGAGGGTGTGAAATTTGGAGATTGGCTTAACCCACGACTTTTCTTCCTTGCAGCCTTGCTTTTCTTTCTTCCCATTTTGATTAGATTTGCAGAGTTGATGAAGGAGAGAGAAAGAAACCGAATTTGAATTCTTAAGGAGGATTTTGATGATGTGCTTAGGGTTTGAGAGAGAGAATTACTTTTGGAGAGAGAGACAATTAGAGAGAAATCAATGTGAAAGAGTGAATTAAAATGGAGAAAACCGGCAGTTATTCGAACAGATAAAGTAGGAGTTACTTCTACACTGTTCACAACGGTCATGTGTCAGAACACTTAACTCCTCAATTTCAAAATCGAGGATTCAGCATTAACTAATATAACGATGTAGGGAACTGGTCTTACAATGGTCTGACGCTGATCTGTATAAATTAAACACTTTAATGCAACTTCCAATTAGGCAACTTAGAGATACCACACATTGGAACAACATCAACATAAGAATTTTGAGACCACTTGCATCAATGACATTTAAGAGTTAACCAGCCCTGCTTATTTACACTAATGATCAAAAAGTCAAACATAGCCAAAAAGGGGAAGATAAGTCCTAAGGAACTAGGATCTAATCCTTACCATACCAAGTAATGTGCGGAGTTTGACAAACACTTCCCTGCTCAGGGGTTTAGTGAAAATATCAGCCAATTGTTCCTCAGATCTGCAAAATTCAAGATTCACATTTCCTTTTTCAACATTGTCTCTGAGAAAATGATGTCTGATTTCAATATGTTTGGTTTTAGAGTGCTGGACAGGATTTTTAGAAATGTTTATAGCACTGGTGTTATCACACAATATGGGAACACTTCCGGAACAGACCCCAAAATCCTTAAGTTGTGTCTTTATCCAAAGCAATTGAGCACAGCACAAAGCAGCAGCTATGTACTCTGATTCAGCTGTGGATAAGGCCACTGAATTTTAGATCCCCATGAAATGAGACAAGAACCTAAGAAGTGAGCCATTCCTGAAGTGCTCTTCCTGTCCACACTAAAACCAGCATAATCAGCATCAGTGTATCCTAAAAGATCAAAATTGCTTCCCTTTGGATACCATAAGCACATGTCCTCTGTACCACTTAGGTACCTAAAAATTCTCTTAACAGCTTTTAGATGAGACTCTTTTGGGTTGCTTTGAAATCTTACACACAACCCAACTGGGAACACTATGTCTGGTCTACTAGCTGTTAAGTAGAGAAGTGAGCCAATCATACCTTTGTATAGCTTATCCTCAACATCCTTTCCTTTCTCATCTAGGCTCAGTTTAGAAGAGGTAGGGATAGGTGTGTCATACGACTTGCTATCTTGCAGACCATATCTCTTGAGGAGCTCCTTGAGATACTTCTGTTGGTGGATCATGATTCCATCATCCACTTGCCTGATTTGAAGCCCTAGGAAGAAACCAAGTTCTCCCATCATGCTCATCTCAAATTCACTTTTCATTAAGTCTGCAAACTCATCACACAAAACAGAATTAGTAGCCCCAAACAAAATATCATCAACATATACCTGGACCACTAACAGATCTGTTCCCCTTTTCTTTAAGAATAGAGTTTTGTCCACTGAACCTCTCTCATAATGATTTTCAATAAGAAAGCTAGAGAGTCTCTCATACCAAGCATGAGGGGCTTGTTTGAGGCCATAAAGAGCTTTGTCTAACTTGTAGACATGATCTAGACAAACTCTATCCTCAAAACCAGGGGGCTGTTCCACATATACATCTTCTTTCAAATAACCATTTAGAAAAGCAGTTTTAACATCCATTTGAAAGAGTTTAAAGTTCATGTGGGCAGCAAATGCAATCAAAATTCTTATTGCCTCAAGCCTGGCTACTGGAGCAAAGGTTTCATCATAGTCTATACCCTCTTGTTGGTTAAACCCTTGAACCACTAGCCTGGCCTTGTTTCTGACTATAGTACCTGAGTCATCCATTTTGTTTCTGAAGACCCATTTGGTTCCAATAACAGACATCTCATTGGTTCTTGGTTCAAGATGCCAAACCTGATTTCTTTCAAACTGGTTCAACTCATCTTGCATGGCCAAGATCCAATCAGGATCAGTTAGAGCAATCTTATAGTCAGTTGGTTCTATGTGAGATAAGAAGGAGAAGTAAGCACAGAAGTTCTTCCAAACAGAATTTCTAGTTTGGACTCCTTTTGATAAATCACTAATGATTTGATCAGAAGGATGAGAGCTTCTTTGCTTAAACATACTCTTTCTTACAATATTTAAGTCACCTAAGTTAGAACCAATGTCTGTACTGGTTCCCCCTATTTCATTTTCATTTTGAGAGGGTGGACCAGTTTCTTCAGTGTTCTCTCCCACTTCATCTTCAGATGGATGGGCAGGAGAGTCACTGAGTTCAACAACCTGTTCAGCATTTCCCTCTGCTGCACCAGACTCATTGTTGTTTTCAGGAGGAGTTTGAGGGTCTGGTTCAGCAGTGTTCTATGGTTCAGCTCCAGTGAAATTTGTCATTCCAATATTAAAGCCTTCATCATCATCTACCTGCACAGGCTTGTTGAACATGTTAGATTCATCAAACAATACATGGATACTCTCTTCAACACACAAGGTTCTTTTGTTGAAAACTTTATATGCCTTGCTATGAGGAGAATATCCTATAAAAACAACTTCATCACTCCTGGGGTCGAACTTGTCCAAACTGGTCTTACCATTGTTGTGTACAAAACACTTACAACCAAATATCCTTAAGTGTTCAATGTTTGGTTTTCGACTCCTTAGAAGTTCATAAGGTGTTTTTCTTAGTATTGGTCTTAGCATAACCCTATTGAGTATGTAGCAGGATGTAATCACAGCATCAGCCCAAAATTTCTTGGACAGACCACTCTCTAGAAGCATGGTTCTAGCCATTTCTTCTAGAGTGCGATTCTTTCTTTCAACAACTCCATTTTGTTGTGGAATTCTGGGGGCTGAGAAGTTGTGAGAAACACCATGCTCCATACAATAGGTTATGAAGCTAGCATTATCAAATTCTGACCCATGATCAGATCTGATGGATGCTAACTGATGATTGATCTTGTTCTGGACTTGTTTCACTAGTATTTCAAATTCATTAAAAGTTTCATCTTTGTATTTCAAGAATATGGTCCAAGTGAAACGAGAGTAATCATCAACTAAGACAAATACATAACTAAAGCCATTTCTACTTTGTACACGCATAGGTCCACATAAATCCATGTGTACAAGTTCAAATGGTATAGAGGAACTGACCACTTTCTTTTGTTTAAAAGATGATCTTACATGCTTGCACTTTGCACACTCTTGGCAGAGCTGGTCTGCCACATATTTGATGTTAGGTAAACCTAATACCAATTCTTGTGTTCTCAACTTGTTGAGCAAAGTGAAGCTAACATGTCCTAATCTTTTATGCCAAAGCCATTGGTCATCCTCTACAACACTAAGGCAGAGGGCACTGTTCTGTGGAAGTTGATTTAAGTATGTAATATACACATTGTTATGCCTTGTTCCTTCACAGACCAGTTCCCCTGTCTTAGAGTTCACTATGTGACAAGTGTTTGATTCAAAATTCACTTTATTTCCCTTGTCACATAGTTGAGATATGCTCAAAAGGTTATGTTTCAAACCTTCTACATAGTAAACATTGTCAATTGCTTGGGAGAGTGACTTACCAACCTTACCTACTCCTTTGATAAGTCCTTTGCTATTGTCACCAAATGTCACGTGCCCTCCCTCGAATGCAGTGAGTGAAAGGAATTGTTCTTTATCCCCGGACATGTGTCTTGAGCAACCACTGTCTAAATACCAATATGGCTTTCCTTTCACTCGTACCTGCACAAGTAAACTAAAGGTTAGTTTTAGGAACCCAGACCAGCTTGGGTTCCTTGTTCTTTGAAACATTTTCAACCTTGACCTTCCTAACCCACACTTGTTGGGTGTAGGCTTTATTTTTCTTGTCATGTTTCTTTTTGGTGAAACATTTGTTAGCAACATGACCACTTTTACCACAATAGGTACAAACATGCATATCTTTGGCAAATATATACTTGCCTTTCTTGAATTCATTCAACCACGTGTTGTCTCTGCCAAGAACAGTTGTAGAACTAGATCCAGAATACCCTAAACCAAACCTTTGAGAATTTCCAGGTTGGGATGTGAGGATGTTTAGGGTTTTCTGAGCATTTAACATTTTGTTCATTTGGTTCATACAATCTGTTAGCTCATTTTCCTTGTTCTCAAGCCTCTTAAGTTGAACTTCATTTTGTTTCTCGAAAGATTTTAAGTCAATTCTAGTCTTTTGAAGTTCATCTTGTAGTCTTGAGACCAGGGAGGGATCTGGTTCGTTACTGGTCTTCTTGAGGTTTTCTTGTTTTAGCAAGATGAGTTCAGCCTCGAGATCACATATCTTGGCTGTGCACTCATCATGTAAAACATCCAAGACCTCATCAAAGGCAGTGGGAGAACCAGTCTCTTCAGAACTCTTGAGCTCACTATGTTCCTTGTGTAAATCTTTAAGTTTTTCAATTAAATAGTCATATGCAAGTATGACATCAGATTTACTCAAGGTACATGTGTCTTTTAGCAGTTCAAAGTTTGAATTATGTGTGATAAATTTCTTGAGCTCATTAAACCCCTTTCAATTTTTTCAAAAAGTTCATCCTCTTTAGGAACTGGTTTGGAGTTTAATGTCTCAAGTTCCATTTTATGCTGATCTGCTGTTATTTCAAGCTCAGAAATTTTTTCTTTAAGTTCTTCACAAATAAGCTCAAGTTCAGCAGATCTAGCACCACATATTTCATACTCTCGAACTGTTTCTTTTAATTTCTTTTTGTTGTTCTGATAAGTAGACCCAACACTAATGCATTGATCAATAGTGAATTCAAGATAGTCAAGTAGTTCGTCTCTATCTAGATTATGCATGTTTGCCTTTAAATCATTAAAACATACCTGGTTGTCATCTGAAGTGCTTCCACCAGCCATGAGACAGAGAACTTCTTCTTTTTGCAAACAGACTTCAGACTGGTCTGTGAAAGCAGTTAGACAGAGATTTGCTTCTTCTTCTTCTTCATCATCTTCTGATTCTGAATCTCCCCACACTGCAGCCAACATAGCTCTTTTAAAAACCTTCTTCTCAGCCTGGACTCCAGGATTTCCCTTGGGATTTTTCCATGTTGGACACTCCTTGATTCTGTGCCCCATTTCACCACATTTAAAGCAACCAGTATTGGAACTGGTTTTCCTGAACTGTCCAGAACTGTTCCTTCCTTTTACAAACTTACCCTTGGACTTTGTCCTAAGGTATTTTTCAAACCTTCTTGCCATAAGACTTATATCATCTTCATCTTCCTCAGACTCCTCAGCTTTAAGCACCATTTCCTTAATTTTTGAGCTAGATTCAGCCTTTGAATCTACCAACATTTCATGAGTCATTAAGGAACCAATAAGTTGTTCTAGAGAAAGTGAAGTCAGATCCTTTGCTTCTTGTATGGCTGTAACCTTGGGCATCCACTTCCTTGATAAGCTTCTCAACATTTTCCTCACCAACTCTTCACTTGAGAAGGTCTTTCCCAATGACTTTAGTTCATTTACAATGGTCATGAACCTTGTAAACATGTCCTTTATATTTTCATCTCTAGTCATTTCAAAGACTTCATATTTTGACATAAGCATGTCAATTTTTGACCTTCTCACCTCAGAGTTGCCTTCATATGCAAGCTCTAGTGTATCCCATATTTCCTTTGCAGAAGAACAAGCTAGAATTCGATTTACCTCACATTCTGCAATTCCTTGTTGGACAAGTGACATTGCCTTTGCATTTTTCTCCAGCTTCTTGTAGTCTTCACTTGTGTACTCTTCTTCTGTCTTTGGAACCATGAGCCCTTCCTGACTCTTCTTGTGGATGGACGTGGGTCCATTTTTGACAATCATCCAGCACTCATAATCTATCCCAATGATAATATTTTTCATGCAATTTTTCCACCAAGAGTAGTTAGTGCCATTGAACTTGGGGAGTCTTGAACTGTTTGATTCTTGAGTAGACATTTTCTTGCTCCTCTAGGTAGTTAACCTTTTGAAAAGTTAGGCTCTGATACCAATTGTTAGTTCAATGTATACTCAAGAAGGGGGGTTGAATTGAGTATGTGTGTTTTTTTCAATCGTTTTCAAGTTTTGTTTGTGCTTTTGTGAGAACAACGAGAGAACAGTAAGCAAAGAGTAAGGACACAAAGATTTAACGAGGTTCGACTTCTAAACAAGCCTACGTCCTCCACTCTCTCACCAATATTATTAATCAACTCAGAATAATAACAAGGTTACACACTCAATCAAGTGCTACAACTATGTAACACTTAATTCCCCAACTGTTAACTCTAACAGTTCACTCAGTGTTCACAGAACACTCCCCAACCACTTCCCTCTAAGTGGTTCAGATATTACAAACTTAAATCTCCGTAAGTTTTTCTCTTAAAGATGGATATGGAGATAGTTTTGGACTAAGGATAGACTCTCAGAAAGTATTACTTGGTTTTTCTTTTGAGAGCAAAAGTCGTTTAGGGTTTCTTGCAAGGATTGCTTATATAGACAAGGAAAACCGTGCCCTAGAAGTGTGTTTGGAGACTTGCCTAAATTGTGCAAACCACTTCAGCTAACACAAGTGCAGTGTTCTTGCTTCAGACTTTGTCACTTTCCACTATGGGAAGAGAGATGTACACTAAAGTCCAAACAAAGGACATTGCATTTAATGGGCTGATTTTGCAAATCAATTTGGCAGATTTCCAAAGTACAAGTGATCCAGATTTTTTCAAATAATTTTCAAAATGATTTTTGAGCTCGAAAAACTGTACGGATCACGTGCGTAATACTGAGGTCTGTTCCCACAGTGGTCTCAGTACTACTAAGTTTACGTCTGGTAAAGGGAACTGTTCCAAGCTTGTTCTGTGCCTGTTCTTAGCTTGTTCTTGGGCTGTTCTCTTTACTGGATGTAAACTTAAGGTCTTTTTGCTCTTTACTTAAAAACAATAAGAATACTTTCTTAAGCCTATTTTACATGAAGATCCTAGAAGTATAAAAATAAAAAGGCTCCAAGCTCTTGGCTTCTGATCTTCAAGTATTTCAAGGCCTTCATGATTGCCTTGATGAGTCCTCATTTGATTCAACCTGTTCATATACAATTATACATAGATATCAAGTATAGAGGACTGGTTTGTCATCATTCAAATCAAACATGGTTCAACAATGGTGGATGGGCTGATGGGTACCTCTGATAAAGTTTGGTAAAAGTCGGTACACTTGAGAAAATGCAAAAACATATGGGTACTAGTGAGAAAAACCCTAATTTTTTTGTATTCAAGTGGCTAATATTATTTATTTGAGTTTGTGGACATTTACATTTTGTCCCCCGATTTCAAAATCCTAGATCTGCCACTGTAAATGATATAGCTAGAAATGAAGAGCATTTTGTTTGTTCTTCTATTGTATAGTTATTTATTTTTGGAATGATGAGTTGTTCGATGATAAACTAATGATTTGATATTTTAATTGTAATTACTAACTACAAATTTAGCATATTAGTTGGAAAGCCCTTTTCGTATGCGCCAAAACCAAATATAATTCTCTTACTTTCTAATACAAATAAATGTAGTAGGTAAGCAAGGTTCATATCAACAGGGAACAAGGGTTACTAAAATGTACTAGAATTAAACTAAAGTAATGAAAAAAGGGGGGGTTTATGAAATTGTTAAGCTGCTAATGATTAAACTAATTAATAAACTCAATAAAAACAATGGGATTGATTAAGAATAAATACGTTCAACAATCGGTGAATTAGAAATCAAAAAAGGAGGTCTTGGCTCCGATTAATATCCACTTCCGACTAGAGTATCGATCTTCGAAAACAACTCAAAATCTATAATATTGATTACCTAATGTGAAGAATAAATCTTCTAATCTCCTTATGATTAGCTAAGTAGTAAAATTTCCAAAACTACAAAACCCTTATTCAAAGACAACCTAGAAGATCGGCCTCTAAGTTCAATCCAAGAATAGCATTAAAAAAAGAGTACAATAAGATCGTTTATGTTAAAAAAAAAGCTTTTTACATATAACAACACACTTGAATTCTTAAGGAGAAATAAAGATGTAGCACATCCAAACCAAACCAAACTTGCTACTAATTGACAAGGGATTTACTTAGCAAGGTAAATCACAAATCTAGCAATAATTCATCAATACAACAATACCAGTAGTACTCCTAGCAAGCTATGCAACAAACCAATATATTCAAACATGAAAACAAGTGATAATCAAGTATAAATAAAGAGTAGAAATTCTCACAATACAATAGAGGAAGCTTCAATAAATCTTCACCAAGATAATGTTTAAGTGAATAGGCTATCGCACACCTATCAAAAGTAAACCGACAACACCAACTAAAAATATAGCTAGGCTGGTACGCGTCCTTCGCTAACGTCCACCAGTTATCAGCTTCTCCACGTAAGTAATATGCGGCGATCAGCACCCTCTCGTGATCTGGGCAAAACGTCGCGTCGAAGAGCTTCCCCATCTCGCGGATCCAGCTCTCCAAAATAGTGGGGTCGGCAACCCCGTCGTAAGTCGGAGGTCGATGACGTGCGATACGATCGAACGTCGACTGCATATTCGGCGGATGACGACTATGGTGTGCTAATGTAAGGATCGCCTCCTCGAGTGCCCGCAACCTCTGTCGTCCAGTACTCAACCGGCGAGGTGTAGACATGCTGTCACGCATCACAACAAAAGACATAACAAAAATACCATGTTAGTCAATCACCCCACCAAAGTCAAGTAAACAAAATAAAGGAAGAAAAGAAATAGAAAAGGTCTTATCCCGGTCTTTCTACCCAACTCTTCTCCCTTTACTTACACTAGAATTTGGTTGATCACTCGGGAATAGTAAAGCTCTCAACTCCCGGGTTTAACTCAAATCCTAAAAACTTCATTTAGAACCTATTCGGCTCTGATACCAACTGTAACGACCCGACTCGCTTAAACCGGCGCGGAAGAAACCGACGAGTCGAGTAGTTATAAACTACAACTCGAAACCTAAGAAATTAAAACTAATTCCTCGAAATATTATTAATAAACCATAAACGTACAAATACCCACAAGTTTGTACATACTAATCCCAAAAGTCAAACTAAAAATACTAAAAATACAAGTAAACTCCAACTACATGTCAGAGTTATAAACAACGTAAAAGAGTCCATACAATACTCCAATACTATCTAAAAACAACAGTATTAGTAAATACAACAGACAATGGCAATAACAACGTCGCTCGCCCAACCCAAAGCTAAGCAAGAGTATCATCATCAGAAATACCTGAAAAATATACAACAGTCCACCATCAGTGGCGAGTAACATAACTGACTCACCCTAATGGGAATACACATGTACATAGTACAAATCAAATAAACAATATCAAATCAATAGTCAAAGTACAAGATCAACGCAAACGTGAACTCGACTCGAATCATCCTAATCAACTATCTTTGGCGCAATCATTCATATTCTAGACCGGACTGTGCTCGTACGGACGCATCTTACGCATCCGAACTTTCTACTATGCTCGGATTTGAGAATCTTACTCCCAAACCCCATGAAACCAATCTTACTGGAAATCCATGTCTCGTGAAACCAATCTTACTGGAAATTCACAAAGATCACATAGTATGACTCCAACTATCCCAATACCGCGGATGGAATAGGGGCAACGTCTTAACCCAAATACAATGAATCTTATTCAAAGTATCAGGCGTCTAAAAATGAAATCAAGCTAAATTAATCATTAAATCTTTTAATCATCTTAATCATATTATTCATTTTATATCCCAACATAACTAAATTAAGTTCAAGAATTGCCTCTAGCCTTGATTCTCGAAATTAACTAGTTAAATCATCGAAGTTATTCTCAAGAAATGCCTCTAGCCTTAATCTTGAGTCTAACCAATCATAAATCATCATTCTATAATCATTCTTTAATCATATTAGACACTTTCTTTAACTTTCTTTATCATTTAAACCTCTTTCTTTAACTTTCAAGATTCAACCAAGAACTCATAAAGACTCATAAAGAACTCATAAAGAACTCAAAGAACTCATAAAGAACTCATAAAGAACTCATTCAAGATTCAAGATCTTCAATCAAGAACTCAATCAAGATTCAAGAACTCAACCAAGAACTCATCCAATCATACATACCACACGCATATCATCATCATCATCTTTTCGAAATTTACCAACTTTTACTCATCCAAAATTCATCAAACTTTAACATAATATTCATGATCATAAAACAACATATAATCAATCATAATATCATGAAAAATCATCTTCAAAACACCATATAAGCACATAAAAATCAGATTTAGAAATCATACATGAAATCATAGATATTCATCAACAATCAACCCAAACATGCATTTAATCTATACTATAAACATAGTATACCAAAAAGGTTGAGAAAGTATGTTACCTTATTGAAGATTACACACAAATTCAACACAAGTATGCAGTCCGGAAACACAACAAACACGGCCACTAGCAACACGGCACGGTCTCCACGAGTTGCACCCACACGAGCATACACACACGGCCTGCACACACGGCTGCCCAGCACGTTACCACACGAGCCCCCACTGCCACGGTCCAATCTGCACGACCTCGGCACCAACTGCACGGCCACGATACAAACACGAACCACCTCTTCACACACACGGCCTCTACGCACGAGCACCCACAAATGCACACAAACACGAACCAAAACCAAACCCGAACTAAAGATCTTGGATGAAATGAATGTGTTTAGGCTTGTGTTCGAACAATTAAAGATCAATTGAGGTTGAATCTTTAAGTTTGGGATTGAAAGAATGGATGAACAATTGATGGCTTCAATTGATCAAAAATGGCGTGAGGCAAGAGAGTAGTGGAGGGAGTTTTAGTGATCAAACTTGATGGCAAAAGCTTATGTTGGCAAAATGAGCAAAGGGCCTTACTAACTCTCCTATTTATAGAGTTAGTCAAGGTGTGAACACAAGGCAAGTGGCAAGCCTTGCCATGCCACTTAAGAAACCGGCCAAGAGAGCAAAATGGGCCTAAAAATGGGCTCTCGTGATTAATTGGGCTAATTTGCAAAAACCGCATGACTAATCATGAAATAATCGATTTGGCCCAAAATATTAGATAATTAATTAGAAAATTAAATAATAAAATTCTAATAAATTAAATAATAATTAACATAAATAATAAAAACTGAGAAATAATTATTTCGAGTTAAATCGAAATTATTCACATAAAATAAAAATAAATAGTTCAAAATAAATTTGAACTAACACCAAAAATGCACATAAACACACATAATTATCGGCAAAAATATCAATAAAATCTGGGTCATTACAGTAATAATCTTTTTTTTCTAGCGTTTCATTGTTTTGATTAGTTTTTTTTATTACTTTCTGTAACCTTTACTTTTAGCGTTGACCTCACATATATTTTAATCTCTATTATATAAAAAATGTCTAAAATACCAATCTTCCCTTAGTTATGAAATAAAAATAAATTAAATATAAATTAAATTCAATAAATCAAAAATAAATAAAAGCAGCAAAATTAATATTTTTGAATTTTCTTACAAATAGACACCCATATCTATAAGGCTTTTCACATTAAATTTTTATCTTTTAATCACAATGAAAATTTGATTAAAGATAGTGTAGTAGATAAAATTCAATTTTATTCAATTAAACAATCATAATCTTATTTTCAACAAGCTCATAAACAATTTATATAAACATTATATAAGATACTCATACATTGAAAGGCTAGTCCTAGATTAAGCCAAAATTATAGTAACAAACATTAAAATTCTCTCATAGTTGCATTCTTTTATTTAAATTTTTTGAAATTATTAAATTACACAATAATCTCATCTAATTCCAATTCTATAATACAAATATGTAACTAGGTTAGACCCGTGCGTTGCACGATTTAGATAATAGTTTTTTGTAATTTTTAAAAGGTTACTCATAATTCTATATTTACAAAGTATGAAAGCTTTTTTTTTTGGAATAATTACATTAATAGGCACCAACTATTGCACTTTTTATTTTATAGGTACCAACTTTTGATTATTCACTAGTAGCACGAACTATTACATAAAGTTGCAAGGATAGGTATATCACCTAAATGTTGTTGCAATTTATAGGTCATTCATACTTATTTATAGGTCATCCATACCTATCGTTGCAACTTTGTGTAATAGTTCGTGCAGCTGGTGAATAATCAAAAGTTGGTACCTATAAAATAAAAAGTGCAATAGTTGGTACCTATTAATGTAATTATTCCTTTTTTTTGGACATGAAGTTTGAAGTTATAAGCCTATTAATTTTAAAGAAGGATATAGAAAGTTGTGCAAAAATATAAATTAACAACAAAAAAAAATGACATCACCAATTATTTTGGAGGGAAACTTTTTAATGACATGTGTACAATGATGATTTAAGCAATACTTTGTTTTAGTATATACTATAGAAGGTTATGTGATAATTTATAATCGATCTATTTGATATTTTGCAAATTGAACTCTATTCGAACATTCCAATTTTCGAATCCGCAAAAATTAAACTAAAATTAACTGAAATTTAACCGAAACTGGAAAACATTGTTTCAAAATTTGTATCCGGAACTAACTGAACTGAAACTGAAGATAACAATTAAATTTTGGTTCTTAACAAATGGAATTGGAACGAACTGAAATTAATTGTTACCCCCTCCCCCCTCCCCCTTTTTATTGCCACAAGTTGACATTTGTAGTTTTTCATTTAATAAATTTGTCTTTATCGAATTTTACACATTTAAGAAAAGATATAGTCAAATGAGATCTCCTTTGATTCGAATCGATCTAAACATTTTTAATATATAGTTTTATAATTTTTATATCATGTGTCTAAAGATATTTTAATTTAAATTTGTGTTTTGGCAGGTAAAAAGAAATGTAGCAATCTTAGAGGTGACGCGGGGATTAAAAAATTAATCTGAATTGAACTGAACTAAAGCTAACAAAAACCGGAATAACTAAAACCCAAACTGAACTAATATAACTGTTAAAATGAACTGAATAAACTAAATCACGTTCGTAAAATATAACTGTTAAAATGAACTAAATAAACTAAAATACGTTCGTAAAAAAAATGAAATAAATTCAAAATGAACTAAAAAAATAAGTATCCCCTCCATAACAAAATGACTGCAATAATTTGATATAAAGTAGAGACAAAAAATGACAAATCGTTTCAGTTAATATGTTACAGCGATAATATCCAATAATAGTAGAATATAAACGACCTGAACTGATTGGGTCAAACTAAATCAATCATGAAACGCCATTGAAAAAAATTAATCATGATAAACGTTAGTTGTTTGTAAGCGAGTCCATATGGAGTAGTAGTATCTCAAATTAAAGAGGAAATGCAAGAGATATCCATGAGTTCATAGTAACATCACGGGATGAGGTAGCATACAACCAAGCACCAACACATTTGTTAGGGCCTCCGGCCCAAGATTTGAAACATTAAAAACTCTAGCCCTCAACAGTCGGGAAACTCACTTACTCCCAAGGGATAGATATCATCATCTGGCTCCAAGGCACATATGTCACCATTTATAGGAGTCGTCTGAATGACAACCTCAAAATAGTTGTCAATCCAGCCCCAAAAAAAACTATCTATAAATAGCCCTCATTTATGACATTTGAGGTAACTTACACCGTTCCTTATAATTTCTCTCTCTACACTTATCTTTCTCTTTATCAACAAATAGCTTTGATGAATTAAACATCGGAGGGGAATTCACGGATACGCCCCCGGGTCAGTCACTCTTGTTCATTTTACAAGGTCCACTCAGTGGGTATCTATTACACATGACGTGGTCCAGTCAACATCAGACAACCACTCAGCTTGCATCGAGTCAGCAGGCCAGGAATGGATCTAATCAGTATACATTGAGGCGCCTCCATCTTTCTATTCAGCTTCTTTGTATCACATTTTCTGATACAGAAACAGCATTAATCCACACCTATGCAAAGCTAAGTATTCATCAAATTCGGGGTTTTGATGCATATTATTACCGTGTTCATCATCACTGACATGAGCACTAGGAATCGGAGCAGACCCATCAACAAAACCAATGACGACTCATGCAAACACATTTTCATAGAATCGGAGCAGACCCTATAAAGGAATGTACCAAACTACCCCCATACATATATAAAGACCAAACCCTAGCATTATCCTCTGCCTTCATGTTGTACATATTTTTTAAGTTATGCATAATAGGAAAAGCAATCAAATTATAATTATGGAATTTAATTAGTGGCTTGTATGTCAAAGACGTTGGTATGATGTAATTGGATATGATTGCCAATCAATCAATCGATTCTATAAGAAAATTGATAGTGTGGATAGGAAAATTATTGCCTCAAAAGTTGTTGCAATAATATTCATGATATATCTTTGTTTAATATGTCGTTAATTACAACAGTTGTGTGTTAATTGTAGATAAACTTTGTCTTTCCAGTATAGTTGATCATAGATTTAAGAGCTGTTGAGGCAATATTTGGTTTGCACAACAATGTGATAGAGTATATAGCATATTCCTGAGCCACAAATATCAGCTTAAGCTTTTGGTTAAGATGGTCCCCTAACACAATGGACCAAGAGCTAGTGATCCTTCGCTTGATTGGGCTTCGTACCTACACAAAGAGCACACGTGAGCTACCCCCAGAGGTGTTCCGGGGAAGGTCACTCCGACGCTCAAGTTAGTGGTGTTGCAATGGAGAAAAGATAGGAGAGAAGATTTGTGAAGTGTTTGCTTACTTTTGAATGAGTTGCTACATTGCATGTGGTGGGCTATTTATAGCCCATGAATCTTGGGCAGACTGGGCTGCCCTGGGCAACCTGCTAGCACGTGCATGGGGTGTGCCTTGCTTTGGGAGCCTATTTAGGCGAGTTGGGCCTAACTTGAGTTGGGCCTATGCTCGATGGATAGACTTGCCTTGTGGAGCGGACATTTCCTTCGGTTTTAATAAATTATGCTCTTGAGCCTTGTATTTTGTGCTTTTGTATTTAGTTGTGGTGTATTTTTGTAATTAGACAGTGGGCTGGCCCACTCTAATAACTTTTACCATCAAGGGCAATAAAGAAAAAATATTTATTTGAAGAACAAATAAATAAATAATACTAGTATTAATTTGAAGAACATATCATATGTTTGATTTTTGAAGCAAACAACAAATCATTAATAGTAAAAAGAGCATTTGACAGTCATACGATTAATTAAGAGGAGTGCTAGCTAAAAACCTAACCAGACTAATAGCTTTACTCATTTATTAGGTTTTGGGAAAAAAAAAAAAAAAAAACCCTGTCTGTCCTCTTTTTCTCTCTAGCCTAATCCCCTTGTTTACTAGGTTAAAAAAACAAAACTCTTCTCTCTAAATACTCCCTACAAAATATATTGCAATACTAGATTTGTCCCTGTGCTACACAGTTTTTACAAAATTATTTATAAAACATTTTCAACAAAAAAATATTTAGTAATAAATTATTTTATGTATGGTAATTTTTTAAATTATTGTACAAACACAATTAACATGAAAATTATAATCCTATCAATTAATTAAAATTAAAATGGATGTTTTTTGATTTTTCTCTAAATAGAATAAGTTGAAATTATATTACTTTTTAGAGAAACTTTTTTTTTTTGTCAGATAAACATGCATCTAGTTTAGCTAAGAGAGATTTGACCATTACGTAAATAACATAGTTAAAACGTTACAGTGGTAACAAAACTTCAAATTTGACAAATTTTAGTAGAGTTTCAATATACAATAGGTGAACTTTAAATATTTTTTTAAGAAATAAGATTTAAATACAATACAAATTCTTATATGCGGCTGGTTGCATGGTTTACAACCATGTGGCCAACTGCATTGTTTCAAATGATGCGGTTGTTTTTAGGGGTTAAAAAGTCTTTAGTGTGGTTACAAAGTGTTTTTTTTGGGTTACAAAATGTTTTTTGGGGTTACAAAATGTTTTTTGGGGTTACAATAGGGTTACAATGTTTTTGGAGTTACAAAGTGTTTAAGTGGGATTACAAAGTATTTTTTTGGGGTTACAAAGGTTTTTTAGGGGTTACAAAGTATTTAAGCGGGTTTATAAAGTAGTTTTTTGAAGTTACAATAGGGTTAAAAAGTGTTTTTGGGATTACGAAATGTTTTTTGGGTTACAAAGTATTTTTTGGGGTTACAATTGTTTAAGCGGGGTTATAAAGTTTTTTTTAGGGTTAAAAAGTATTTTTTGTATTACAAAGTGTTTAAGTGGGGATACAAAGTGTTCTTTGGATTTAGAAAATGTTTATGTTGCATTACAAAGTGTTTAAGTGGGGTTACGAAGTGTTTAAGTGTTTATGGAAAGAGTTTATATAAGGACTACGAACGATAAAAAGCACTTAATTGAAGAGTAAAAATAAACTGGCAAGTCTTTAGTGCGGCTGGCCACCCTGTGTGGCCACTTATAAAAGTATTAAGTAATCCCTATAAGATTAACCATCCAACCTCTAAAATACTGACCAAGTAATCCCTGTAAAATTAACATTGTAACCCCTATAACATACATCTATCAACGAGTAATTCATGTCACATCGTGTGACCAGCCACATGTAAGAATTTGTCAATTCAATAAGATAGAGAGTTTGAGGGTTATATGTTAGCATCTGCATAAACTCATCGAACATTGTGGATGAGTTATAGCTTTCAACCTCATTGTAAGTATCTGGTCGGATTTTCATCCTCCCCTTCTCGAATATGTACATCTATCACCAAAATTTAATCGGGCCTAGGTGACCAACATTATTCTACATAGTAATGTAAACCGGATAATAGCGTAAGATTCATATCACAAAAATACCTATTATTAATGTATGGGGGCCTACCAGTAAACCGGCAGGACCTACCATACTGACGTCACGACCAAGATGTAAGACACCACTTAAACGATAACTACAAAGGCTAACGGTCACGGTCAACTCAAAACAACCAACATAGGCAGTACATCTCAAGATGCCGTCCCAATGACGACGGCATCAAAGGACCCATGCCGTATCAAAGATGTCGTCCCACCAATGACGGTCTTAGAAGACCCATGCCGTCTCAAGTGACGGCAGCATCGCAGGTTGCCTGCCATCGGAGTTGCCGGAACCGACTTTAAGGAAGCACCCCTCCTTGACGTTCACGGTTTGACCGCCAAACCATCTCCTATAAATAGAAGACCTCACCAGCCTGATAACAGCAGGACAAATACTTAACCAACTTCTATCTCTCTACTCTCTCTCTCTTCATCTTACCTCTCTTACATATTTAGTCCCCTTTGCTGACTTAAGCATCGGAGGGTCTTTCCTCGGAGACACCCCGGGGTTAGCTCACCGTATTGTTTCCTTGTGCAGGTCAAAGCTATTCTAGTGAATACTTCTACACCGCCATAAAGCATTGTCGGTAAATCCATACCGGAACAATTACCTTTTTTTTATAGGATAATGTGTGGGATACTATGCCTTGGAACCGGGCCCTACTGCAGATCACCCGACCCAATTTTAGCCAACACACGCATCCGTAAGGAGGATAATAAAAAATCCTCGCAAATACGTGCGGTGAGAATCGAACCCAGAACCTCGTGCCTAAAATTCTGAATACTTTACAGCTCGACACTCACTATTTTAGTAAATACTAACGTTAGCAAGAAACAAAAGGAAGAAATTACTCGTAATAAAATGGAAAAGTAGCAGTAGATAAGTACATGTCTCTGCAATTTAAATTTGTCTTTTTATTAGAAAAAGAAAATAGGTGACGAGAAAAGCAAAACCCCAATCTTTGAACTATTGAATTGTGGGGCGGTGGACCATGCCATGCGTGGTCCCAAAATAATTCCTTATAGATCACGTGATCTTTATTTTCTCCATCCAATTTTGACGGCTGTGATTCATCAATAAGAACTACTTTGATTATTAACGTCTAATCATGTATTCATGTTGATTATTTTGTTGCTAATTAATTATATATGTAGCCTTTCAATTGTGTAATTAAACTTTACTTTGTTAATTAATTCTTCTAGTTCAATCTTTATACTTTGCGTCTTTGCCAATTAAAGTGCCTTTTTTTCTTGCTCATTTCTTACAATGGGCATATTTACTTCAGATTATATTCAGTTCAGTTTAGTTAATCTCTATTCAATTCAGTTCAGTTCAGTTCATCTCTATTTAGTTCAATTAATACACTTCTATTTAGTTCAGTTCAGTTCAGTTCAGTTCAATTCAGTTCAGTTCAGTTCAGTTCAATTCAGTTCAGTTCATCTCTATTAAGCTAATATAAACGAGCCCTAACTCCTACTACTAAAATATGCCTCAATTTGTACACTACTTGAATTACATATTATTTGCAAGATTAGAAATTTATTGTTTTTTATTTGATCTCTATTAGTTAAAATAATTTAATTTGGCTAGGCAATTCAGATTATGTTTGGTTCTCTCCTCAAAAATAAAAAATAAAAAATTATGTTTAGTTCATTTGATTTTTTATTTATCTTAACTTATCTGGTCTACTAAATTATTTTTCTAATCTAATCTGATGTAATCTTATTTTTTCTGATATGATCTAATCTTAGTAATCTATACTTAGGGCCTGTTTACTTCAACTTAAATTTAGTTCAATTCTCTTTAGTCCAGTTCAATTCCGCTCTCAATTTCCTTCTCTTATAAAATATTACTTTCAGCTGTATTCGATCAGTTTAGGATAATTCAGTTCAGCTGTATTCAGTAAACGTGTAAACATGCCCTAATTGTCCAATTTGAATAGATTTTGAACACATCTTCTTCTATCTATCTATCTATCTATCTATCTATCTATCTATCTATCTATATCTATATATATACTACTAAAATAAAAACCACTAAAATTCCCTCCAATTTCTAGCTTTTCCCTCTCAAATTCAATCCTCAACTATTACATTTTCATTAAAAAATAATTAACTTTTTTGGAAGTTAAAAAATTCATTTATTACCTTTGAAAATCATTCATCTAATAATTAATATCTTTGAAAACATTAATTACTTTTTCTCACCCGACCTCCCCCTAAGTCCTACATTTTTTTGTAACTTAGAATTTCACTTAGTTTTTTCCCCAAATGAAAATTACTAATCACTTGATTATTTAAATTTTAACAATAACGTTATCATAGTAACAATTATATTGGTCAACACATATGTTATATATATATATATGTATATATATATATATATATACATATATATATATATATATATATATACATATATATATATAGGGTTGGGTTCTTCCGGTAAGAAATTTCTTATCGTGAGAAATGTGAGAAGAGATAAATACATCAACTATGACCTAGAGGTACATTAATTAACAATCATAGGTACATTCAAAATATATTATAAATACATTGAGTAAAAATACATTGATTTTATGCCATAGATACATTGACTCCAAACAATGGAAGGAGTAAAGGGGGGAAATCAAATTTAATCTTAGCCATTCATTTGTTGATCTAAGGGTTGTGGTTGCTTCTCACCCTTCTCACGAAAACTTCATTTCTCACATTAGCCTACTTCTATATATATATATTTCTAGCTTTTCCCTCTCAAATTCAATCCTTAACTATTACATTTTCATTAAAAAATAATTAACTTTTTTGGAAGTTAAAAAATTCATTTATTACCTTTGAAAATCATTCATCTAATAATTAATATCTTTGAAAACATTAATTACTTTTTCTCACCCAACCTCCCCCTAAGTCCTACATTTTTTTGTAACTTAGAATTTCACTTAGTTTTTTCCCCAAATGAAAATTACTAATCACTTGATTATTTAAATTTTAACAATAACGTTATCATAGTAACAATTATATTGGTCAACACATATGTTATATATATATATATATATATATATATATATATATAGGGTTGGGTTCTTCCGGTAAGAAATTTCTTATCGTGAGAAATGTGAGAAGAGATAAATACATCAACTATGACCTAGAGGTACATTAATTAACAACCATAGGTACATTCAAAATATATTATAAATACATTGAGTAAGAATACATTGATTTTATGCCATAGATACATTGACTCCAAACAATGGAAGGAGTAAAGGGGGGAAATCAAATTTAATCTTAGCCATTCATTTGTTGATCTAAGGGTTGTGGTTGCTTCTCACCCTTCTCACGAAAACTTCATTTCTCACATGAGCCTACTTCTATATATATACATATATATATATATATATATACACACATATATATATATATACATATATATATATATATACATATATATATATATAGGGTTGGGTTCCGGTGAGAAATTTCTTATGGTGAGAAAAGTGAGAAGAGATAAATACATCAACTATGACCTAGAGGTACATTGAGCACCAACTATAGGTACATTCACCATACACTATAAATACATTGAGTAAAAATACATTGACTTTATACCATATATATATATATTGGTAAACATATATATTATATATTATATTATATAATATATATGTTTACCAATATATATGTATATATATATATACATAGAAGTAGGCTCATGTGAGAAATGTAGTTTTGGTGAGAAAGGTGAAAAACAATCTCAACCCTTTGATCAACAAATGAATGACTAAGATTAAATTTGAATTTCCCTCCTTACTCCTTCTATAGTTTAGAGTTAATGTATCTATGGCATAAAGTCAATGTATTTTACTCAATGTATTTTTAGTATATGTTGAATGTACCTATAGTTGGTGGTCAATGTACCTCTAGGTATTAGTTAATGTATTTATCTCTTCTCACATTTCTCACGATAAGAAATTTCTCATCGGAACCCAACCCTATAAAATAACATATATATATATATATATATATATATATATATATATATATATATAACATTTATCCACAGGGTGTGTATATTCAACTTCTTTCTTTTATATAAGTTGTTTGTGAAATATTTCTGCAAAACTTCCTTTCTTTTTTCCCTTTCAATTTTTTTTTAATGTACATTACCTCTTAATATAAAATAATTGCATAAGATCGAAAAATGTCCATTTTCTTCTATGTACATGATCGGTTAATAAACAAAAAAATTAATTATGTTGGATACATAGCAAAAATCTTGATTAACTACTTAATGATGTTTGCTTTTTCAATAGTTAAAAATTACAAATTGATGTTTTGTTATATATATGAACTAAAAAAAATCGAGCAATTGCTCGGGTATAAACTAGTATATTAATATATACGTTAATCTATAAGAAAAATTCTATCAATTGAGATCCTATTTTATTTCTTGTAATGAGTAGCTTTCAAATATATAAGTTTTATACTAACTTTATTTTTTTAGTTGTAATGGTTAGACATTTATCTTTCCTACTTTATGGCAAATTGTTTCAAATTTAAAGAAACGGAGGTGATATTTTTTGTTACTAAATCAAAGATATTTAATGTATGAAATACTCAATTAAAATTACCAAACTTATTCTTGAACTTACTTTGTATCTGATCTAAAATATATATGTAATAAGCATTTGAAATAAGGGGAGCTAAACATAGCCTAAGCAAGGGGGAGAAATGTAATAAATGTTATTATTGAAAGTTCTACTTGTGAATCCACCTTCAAAAAAAAAAAAGAAAAGAATTAAAGCACTTGATTAAATCACATGTTATTTGATGTAATAAATGTTTGTTTGAACAATTTATCTCGAACAATGCATGTTGTAGATGAATATTTTGAAAAATAATGTATTTTAAATTTTTGTTTTTGTATAATGGCCATCCAAGCTAAGGGGAGTGTTATGTAATATATATTATTGAATGACCATTATATCCTTGGCTATACTCTAGAAATATTCTAGAACTAGAGTTTGTTGTAATAAATACTCTTGATAGCTTATATATAGAGGCTGGGTTTAGCTTATATATATATATATATATATATATATATATATATATATATATATGTATATGTATATGTATATGTATATATGTATATGTATGTATGTATATATATGTATGTATATATATACTTGTCAACAAAAGCTAGAATTTTCTCCATTTTCATAACAATAATATACTAAATTTGTTACATATTATTTGCAACAAAAATTTCCTTTCTTCTTAGATTGTTAATTCTTTGTATCTCTATGCTCATTACCTGCATCCATATCTTTCTTTCTCCATTTTCCTCTCATCAATAAATTTTGTCTAGTAGTTTGTGTATCCCTTAATATTGCAAATGACATGTAACAGATGTAGAGTGCGTTTGATTCGTCTGAAATTTTCTGATCTGATTTGATCTTAATTAATTTTTCTGATCTGATCATAATTTTTCTGATTTTAGTTATTTTTATTGTTATAATTAGTCTAATCTGATCATAATATTTTCTGAACTGATCTAACCTGATCTGATTTTTCTGAAAATAAGCACTTAATTACTTATTTAAGTTGAATCAAGCGCACCCGTAGTATCAAATTTAGAGTAATGGAGGAGTAGATATTATTATAGTGATTTAAAAATGGTGTGTTCCATGAGTACTAATCTAAATGTTAAGTACTCCCTCCGTAACATATTAATGGTACTATTTTATGTCAAATCGTTGCCATTAATATGTTACGGAGGGAGTACATGCAATCCGAAACCAAAATAGCATAGTTGTAATGATGTTTTACATGTGGACTGGAATGGGCAAAGTGTCAATTCTTAATTATTTATTTGCTAAACACAAAAATAAAGAGTGAATTATTGGTGATAAAATGTCATATAGTATATTAATAGGGGAGAGTGGCTGTATTCAACTAATCAATTATCCATACTTTTCAGCGGAGCAAACAATAACTTGCCAGCTTAACAAATTGTAGAAGTAGCTTTTTGTTGATTATGAAATATCTATTTAGAGAGGTCCCCTCCACGTTCTATACTAGAATATATTCTCACTTACTACATTGGATATAACATATATAGAATCCACCACTTTTCCAACGTTTTTCTTCAACTAACACCTTGTTTTAATTCACCATCCAAAGATTAGATTGCTTACTACTACATTTTACTTAGTAGTAAGCAAGCTATATATGGATGCTGAATTAAAACTAAGTAATTCACAACCTGAATAAAAGTCAAGAATAAACCTTATATATACTCCCTTCTTACCAGAAAATTCTAGTGATTTTCCCGATTTTCTGTTTTGGACTGTTTCATAAAAATTCCGATGAAATTTACTTTTTTTTCCACCCTAGCCGGGTATGTACGCCTATAAAATGATCAGTCAAATCACATGTCAGGTATTTAATTTATTATTCACAAACTTTATACTTCTGACTCTTTTTTATTTTGATCTTTGATTTAAGCATGCATCAGAGGGGTGTTCCTTGGATCCACCCCCGGGTCAGTAACCCATCTTTATTTTGCAAGCTTAAGTCCGAAGAGGAGCGTAACAAACACATCAAACACACTCGATCAAAGAGAGAAGTTTGTGAGTAGGAACACATGTTACTGATTACAGAGGGATTACTTCATTATTACATATTTGAAAATTCTACAAAAAATACATTAAAAAAAAATTAAAAAATGAACTAGTTAACTCTTTCCGTCTCATGAAATTAAAGTTGTCAATTTTGCCTTTTCTGCATGTTCCATTATACTTGTCAAAATCTATAGAGGAGGATACATAAGTTTAAGCAGCCCTGACCACGGTACGGTTTGGTGCGGTTTGGCTGTCAAATCGCACCAAACCGCAAAATTACGGTTTGACATTTTGTGAAACCGCACTGCAATTTAAGTTAAAGCGCACCGCACCGCAAAATACGGTTTGGTGCTGTGCGGTTTACGGTTTAAACCACTTTTTTAATTTTTATTGTAAAATTAATAAATTGATAAGGGAAAAAAACCAAAATAAAAAATTTTCCACTAATAATCTAAAATTATATTGTTCATTTACATATTACAATCCCAATTAAAATAAAATATCCTACACAACTAACATTATTACATGAATGATATGATAAAAAAAAAAAATTACAACCCAATAATCATATTCATCAAATGAAGTGGTATTGCATTAATGCAAACTTCACTTCAATCCTTAATACTCCCTCCGTAACATAAAACTTTCACCCTTTGCCAAATATGGGTGTAACAAAAAACTTTCACCAATTTTTTTTCTTTCCTATTTTGGAAAAAAAAAGTTTCACTTATTTACAACTTTGCCATTACTTAACAACATTAAACTTCATTTTAAATTAACCACCTACCATCATTTATTAACACATTATTTACACTCATTAATGTTTCCCAACAATTTCCCAACCACCCATTCAATTTTATCAATTAAACTTACTGATTCATGATAAAAACCCCAACCACCCATTCATCTTCCCCAACTACTTCAGCCTCCCACCCATTCATCACCAAACCCTAATTTTTTCTTCTTCTCTTCAAATTTCGCCTCTTCATCCATGACATCCATATCTGTTCTCTCTCTTCTCTCCGTCTTTCTCTCTTCTCTTCACTTTCTTCATCAACCCTAATTCTCCGTCCTTCTCTCGTGTAGTCACTCTTCGTCCATCTCTGTTCGTCCTTCTCTCTTCCATAAACCCTAATTTTCCTCTCTTCTTTTCGCCCTTCACTGTTCGTCCTTCTCTACTTCACAAACCCTAAAATTTGAGTTGCTTAATCATGATTGACATTAGCCCTCTTGAACATGCAGTAGAGGTTGAAGATGACCCAGAAATTAAGGTTGTCCTTCAAGTGGCCTTAGATCTACTCGGATCTGGGTATACTTCGCATTTCACCAGAGTTTATCAAAAGGGTTCGCATCATGCTTTAATGGGTCCCAAAGGAGTTGTTGCCTTCGAAAAGGTGATTAAGCAGTTTATCAAAGCAGAGGAGGAGTTGAACCCAACGAAGGAAATGCCCAAAGAGTCCCATAGGGTTATTGTGTGTGAATTGGCTTCCCCTGAGTCCCAAGAAGGTAAAGATGCAATTTTGAGAAGGACGGCTATGGCGAAGTCTGTTTCATGGAAGGGTAAGGAAAAAATGAGTCCTATTCGACCCAGATTAGGTAAATCAGCCTTTTGAGGCGAGAACGAGGGAAAGGGGTTAAAATCCACGATCCAAACAAGGAGGAGAAGTTGAAGGTTGATGAGAAGGTTGAGGAGGAGAAGGTGAACAAGGATGTTCAGACGGTGAAGGTGAAAGAGGAAGTTGTTGATGTGAAGGATGAGGATATGTTGGATGGTGAGGTACAAATCATCAACAAACGACTCTTTCACTATCTCATGCGAATGTCTGAAGAGGAGAAGGACATACTAACCAATTTATGAGATCCGGTCTGTTATGTAGCTAAGTATTCATTCTCGTATTTAATTTTTTGTTACCTAAATGTTTGCTTTTAAATTTGCATAAATTATTTGTGTATTTGTTTAATTTTTAGGGTATATTTGTCAAATCTGTTAATTTTGCTAAGTTTTTAGGGTTTTTTTTTGTCTCTGATTATTTGTTAATGGTAAGTGTTTATTGTTCAAATTTAGGTTTTGTTTTTTTTTTTCTGATTTATTGTGTTTTTGAAATGATTTACTGTGTTTTGGTCCTAATTTGGGTGTTTTTTTTATTTTTTTTAATTATCATTCTTTCCTTTTTTTCAAATATGCATAATTGTTTATTTTGATTTTAATTTTATATGATTTTCAAATCATTTTTTTGATTTTATTTTAATGTGTGTTTATTTATTTTTGAATATGCTAATAATTTGGATGTTTTTGTACTGAATAAAAAGGGCATTTTTGGGTTCATTATTAATATTGTGTTATTAATATTCTGGGATTTTAATGTAAGAATTTATCTCAATTTATGGTTTGTGTTCTTAATTTGTTTGGATTCATTCTGATATTCATTTTTGTTGTTGGTTTGTTTTGGCTTGTTTTCTGTTATGGGTGGTTGTGCTTGGATGTTGTTTGGTGCTGTGCTTGGCTTTTCTTTTGTTTCCTGCTGGTGGTTATGTTCCTACTGTGCTTGGGGTTTGTTTCCTGGTGGTGGTTATATTCCTGCTGTGCTTGGCTTTTGTTTCCTGCTGGTGGTTATGTTCCTGCTGTGCTTGGCTTATGTTTCCTACTGGTGGTTATGTTCCTGCTTGGCTTGGGTTTTGTTTCCTGTTGGTGGTTATGTTCCTGCTATTCTTGGCTTTTGTTTCCTGCTGGTGGTTATGTTCCTGCTGTGCTTGGCTTATGTTGGCTGCTATTAGAAGTGGTTGTTGTTGTGATTGCATATGGTTGTCCATGGAAGTGGGAAGTGGTTATTGATTGAGTCCATTACATACTTATTGATTGAGTCCCTCATTCCCTCAATGAGTCCCAATACTTATATTACTCCCTTCGTAACAAAAAAACTTTCACCAATAGGGGGAAGCCAATCATGATGAATGATGATGTTAAAAATTTATTTTTTGAAAAAAGGTGGAAAAATTCATTTGACCATCCCAATGATCTTTGGTAGGGATGTTTTTCTTAAATCAGTGTGTTGTGTGTTGCCCATTGTTGTTGTGTCATGAGTCCCATATGTGTTACATGTGTAGTTATCCAGATGATGAAGGGACTCAATCTCACATGGTTTTTGGTTTGTGTTTAGTTGCTCTAGTCCATCATCATCCAAATGATGACTATTGTAGTAGCCTCATAATCCAAAACATTATGTGATGACTAATACCCTGATGGATATAACAGTAAATAAGGTAAATATAGAGCACATGTAAAGCCCTAACTTTAAGATTTTCTCATTGATTAGGAACCAAAAGTATATTTACATCCATTAGTAGTTTGACTGCCTTAGTATACAACAAAAAAAAAAAAAAACACTAGTGTTCAAGTAACCAAACATTTCAAGGCTACCTATTCTTTACAAAAAGTTGCTTACAATTTGGTGAGTTTGGTTACTTGAGGCAGTCCCAAAAAATTAAATTTTAAGGTCATTGAATGACACACTTACTCCATCCTAGCTTCATATTCTTCTTCTTCATCAGTATCCATTGTATTGCTTGCATCCAAGTAGGCATTGAACTGTTCCTCGGCATGAAAATATGCATCTATATACTACTGATCAAAGACAGTCCCCTCTGTGTCTATCTCTAACCCTGTGTTGTCCTGTTCCTCGATCTGTAGCAGAAATCTCATTAAGGTGGGCCACTGCTTCATCTATTATATGTTGCTCTACTTCTATGATTTCTGGCAGCTTACCCAACCTTTCCATTCTTTTCTTCCCTATATGAGGGAGCTTGTAATTATTTCCTCCTTTTACTTAGATGTCCTATATGGGTCAATCTCTTTAGGCAGGAGGTAGAACCTTCTTGTGGTTGGATTCAAGTAGAACTAGTTCTCATCTATATGCAGAACTTTGGCTTTTCATTTGTTGTTGCTGGTTCAATGTGTTGCAGAACCCATTTCAGCCTGTCCACTTTGTTTTTCTCACTAACACTATGGTGCTTAGGACTTGTGTGTGCTCTAAGTAGACCTTTTTTGAGTAGTCTGAAAACATGCATATGTGAACACCCTAGGGCAACAGCATAAGCTCTGTAAGTTACCCTCTTATGCAGTGGAGCTGACTGCAACCACTCCTCACTGTTTGTGTAAAATGGTTTTCTACCTGAATTGCCTTTTTTCCTATTACTGACATCTATGGCTTCCCCCCTTAACTGTTGTTTTTCTACCCTCTTGAAAAACTTGGAAATTGTGCTCTTGTGACATCCTATTTCTTTGGCAAGTTCAGTTTGAACCCCCCATGGCAATCTGCCACCTTGTTTCACCCCTAACATATGGTACACAACTTTTAGTCTTTGACTTTCTGTTAAATCTTTAATTTCTTGCCTAAGTAAGTTGTGTTCCCATGTTTCAGATTGTAGAACTGAAGATGCAATGAGTCCTTCCTCCATTAACAACCGGTCAACATCATAGAATCCATCCAAATCTTCTTCCATTTTGGTTTTTTTTTTGGGTAAGTTGAATTTAATGAAAATGATGTGTGTAATTAAACTGTTAAATTATGCTGTAATTAAGCCCTAACTATGTGTAGTGTGTGCTGTGTATAAGCTTAAATTTTGTTTTTTGCTAACCTCACATGGAGCTGATGATTTGATGAACAAACTCTGCAATCTTCTTGCTGGTTGGATGTTGTTGTAATGAATGATATTGTATTGAATGTTGAAATGAATAGCCTTTATATATGCATTAAATGTTATTGGTTTTGCATTTTGAATTTGGGAGGGGAAAATTTGGATTTAATGAAAAAAATTTAGAGGGAAAAAATTTGGTTGGAAATTTTTAACCCATTTCCCCTCTCTGATTTAATTCACGTGGGAGCATCAGGCCCCACTGCTACTTTAATTTTTTTTTTATTCTCATTCTCCCTCCAAAAATAAATTGGTCCCACTACACCTCTCTCTAATTAATTCTCTCTCTTCTACACAATTACAACACAACTAACACCCTTAAAAAAATTACATGAGAGTCCGTGCGCGGTACAAATGGTGAAAGTTTTTTGTTACGGAGGGAGTACTTGTGCCCTCATAACTATAGGCAAAACCCCAAAAATATTTTTTAAAATAATTATTAAAAAAATTACGGTTTGCGGTGCGGTTTGAATGTTTTAGGAAACCAAACCAAACCGCAAAATTACGGTTTGGTAAAATTTGAAACCAAACCGCAATTTTCAAACCACAATTTTCAAAATTGCGGTTTGGTTTGCGATTTGGTGCGGTTCAGACCGCACTCTACTCAGTCCTAAGTTTAAGCAACAAAGTGAAATACTAATATTATACGTAAAGCGTAACAATTCCTTAATTTTGGTTTAAATATAGGAGTAACACATAAGGTTATAAGGTAGGGAAATCAATGTATTTCGAGAGAAAAAGCACAGGATCGTCACTTTTAAAGCATTAACTAGTTACAAATTATCATACTTTGAAAATGATTGTGTTTTTTTTTTCTTCATTTTTTCTAACATTATATTTGGAATTCGAAAAGAAAATGGATGGAAAAAAGGGAGGGGAAAGAAAAGAAAGCCATAAAAAAGGCGTTTATTTTCATTCCAAATCTATTCATTAAAGGAAGAATAATGGTTATCAAAGGACGAGGGACAAAAATGATCTTGGTCTCTTTCTCCCTCCTTTCCCTCTGGCCCCCAACCGATTGTCCAAATAAGGATATTTGTTCTCCTTTCTTTTCTTCTGCTTCTTTATTTTTAATCTCTTCTATCCAAACAATGCGTGAATATAAAAATTATGACCTTTTTTACTGTACTTGATTTCATAAAAGTGAATTGATTTTTAATGATTGTAATTGAAAACTTAACTTAATTGATTAAACATATTTTTATTTAGTTAGAAAAACTTATATTTCCGACTATAATCTATTCCAGTTGAACAAAACACAGTTGTTTAGGTGAGAATTCGCTAGACCATGTTGTACCTGGTGCTTATGGCCACTTCTAGGTCAAGTACGAAAATACAGAAAAAGAACACAAGATAAAAGGATGATGACGCAGAAAACCCTATGAATAAGCTAAGGGTAGAAAAACTGCGGGTAGCTTTGAGTCAACCAATCTACTATATGAAATGAGTAATTGGTTACAAGATCGTTCTAGCCTTGAGTTAAATCTAATTGCTCTTAATGACTAAAGCTAAATTAACAATGTGTATGAGTAGATTGCTAGTAATTGAACGAATGTAAACTACTTTTATCATAATATATTGATTGCTTCAAGTTTCTTTCGAATGACCTTTCTCTAAAGCTGATCCTCCTATTTATAACAAGTCCCATAACCGTCCCAGCTGTCATCAGCCTTCAAATGCATTGTTCCACTTCCTCTAAAATAGGGATTTGTTAGCCGGACTCAGCACCAAACCAACTCCTAAATAGTAGGCACGTGCGTCGTGACTGATTCCTCTACTTTGAACAACCGCTTGTGAACAGAATATTCCCCAGCGTATCCTTTAAGGAGGGCTTCCAGAATATTCCAACCTGCAAAAATTTACCTGGACGTGGAAGGACCTAGTGAACCTTGACAATCAAGCTACGTGGGATTTGACCCAAACAATTTGCCCTCGAATCTTGACCTAGAGTGCCCCTGTTGCAGCCTAGGTACTGGATTCACCAATTTGCTGGCTCATGTGACAGGTTATTGCCCCTGTTCCACTTATAACTTAGAGCAGTAAGAACATCCCACCTGTAAGCATCAGCCAAAAAGAACACAAAAGGAATCTCAAATGAAAGAAAGTCGTTGTGGGCCATTAAATGCTTATAAATACACTCACACGGTTACAACCAACTCTTATTCCAAAAATTTCAAATAAGAGAGAGAAAGTTCTAAGTGAAATTATTCTTCAAGGCCCCAACCATGCTTAAAGCTCTCAATCGCTTCTGTTCTTGTTCTAAATTACGCCATTGTTCGAGCTTTTGCAGGGCGAACGGGTATGCTTTCACACTCTCTCTTAATTTTTCATTGAATTCCATTTTCTCTTATTTTAATTTTTATTATAGTTAGAGTTAAACAAGTTACTCGAAGGGGTTATATTTCTTATAAGTTCTAGAAGTTGCACTCGAATTTCAACTGAAAAAGAGATAGGCAAAGCTGATGAAGATGTCCCAATCAAAATCACCCAAAACGACTTAGAAAACCTAATTAAGTTAGCCAATTTCCCTGAGGGTTCCATCTTAACCACCCCTTCTTCTGAAGACAGACCCCAGAACTATGATGACGAGCACATCGTCTTTTATGACTACCCTTTTAAGATTGGTTTCAGATTCCCTTTCCCCCCTTTAGTAAACTCTGTCTTAGATGTCTTCAACATTAGCCCAGGTCATTTGATGCCCCTTGCATGGAGGATTTTATGGGTGATAAACAAGGCCACCTCTGGCTAGTATCTCGAGTTTACCCTGGCTGAACTAAGTGCATTTTATGAACTTCGAAGGAAGGAAATTTGTAGGATTACTTTGTATAAACGAAGTGGGGCAAACCACCTTGCGGATGGTCTGGAAGTAAATGACAAGGGCTGGAAGAATGGATTTTTCTTCGTGGAAAAATCCTCTGTGGCCTACTATCATTAAACATTGTTGATTGTATTACATATATGCTTTTACCTTCTACTCCCATTCCCGATGTACCTTACTTGGTTCTCTTCACTTCGGGTAATTTTAGTGTAAATGTTACAACTTGTTTAGCCTACAAACATAACCTAGCAAACCCTAAATGAGAATATCAATGGACCTAGAACCCTAGCTATATTAAATATAATTTTATACCAAATATTTCACAATAGCTTATCTACATAATGAAATAATTTGCGTCAACACAGTCTAAGCATTCGTTCTATTTACTCACTTTGTCAACATAAAAAAAGAAAGTATGGACCACATATTCTTAACCTGTCCGGTCATTATCCATCTTTGATCCTCCCTAAATATTCAAAATTGAATAGTCTTATTCCTTATTCTTCTACTACCTCGAGCCCTTTACGTTATTACTCTCCCCGTCCAAAAATAATTTGCTTTTCCACATCTCACAATGCATAACTTTAAATATTAAGATCTCTAATTATACATACGAAAAATATATAAAATTATATATTTGGAAAGTACGCTCCGAGACGAATCAAACGATAATATCAATTTATGCATATGTATAAAACTGCTTTTATTCTTTGCATGGAGTACCTAAAAATCGCTTCCACTAAAATATTTGAAATGAGAAAGTCCAAAAAAACCTAGCCATGTTCTCTCTACTATTCTCCCTAAACTCTTCTTCTTCCTCCCTTATTTTGGGACTACCATCAATATTCTCTAGGTTGATGGTAAGCCCCTTTTTCTTGTATCTTTCATTTGTTTTTAGTTTTGTTATTATTGCTTACAATAAGGCCACATTTCCTTCTCTTTATGAGAACTCCAATCCTCTTCATGAGATTCATCTTCCTGTTTTATTAGATTTTTCATTCTCCTTTGTGAAATCGTTTTTGGCTATTGGTACTTGTTTTTCTTTGACAATTAATTCATTATTGGAGATTAGAGCGGGATCACCGAAAAATTTTGTACTTCCATTACACTCAAAAGAATCAAATCAAGATCTATAATAAAACTATTGCAGATCAATAGAATCTCTCACGAAAAGTTGCGTGAAGAAGAAGCGATGTGAAAGAGGAGCGATTATGCTAGCATATTGTAGAAATTTTGGAAGGGATTAATGAAATGAATAATAATAGTTTTGGAAAGTTAAAACTCAAACATCATACTCAATATTTTTCATTCTAAAATCAACTTACAAAAGATGCATTAAATAGAAAAAGATACTTAACTCATAAGTCATATGGTTTAGGAAAACCACCCACTAACATTACTCCACTAAGTCACTAACCCAACGATGCTTGACCACTATAAGCATTATTGACTACTAACTAACTTCTAATTAATGGTACCTAATTTTGACTAATTAAAAATCTACTCAATACAATATTATTTTAATAACTAAGAAACTAACGCATCTTTGAAGCACACCAACATACCCCCTTGCTTCAAAGTGGGATCTTCAAGAACTTGTAATTAGCGTTCATA
Organism: Salicornia ramosissima; assembly: GCA_951394345.1. NCBI lineage: Eukaryota > Viridiplantae > Streptophyta > Magnoliopsida > Caryophyllales > Amaranthaceae > Salicornia > Salicornia ramosissima. The sequence continues at coordinate 38,523,075 of OX596236.1, forward strand.
TTGTTGTCACAGAGTTAATTTGATGCACTTTTAACCGGTAACTCCTGTTGATGCACATTATTACCAACATTACTTTTAAAATTGTTGATGCACATTATCATCAACCTTCATTTAACTTTGTTGATGCACATTATCATCAACCTTCATTTAATGGAGCGCTTCTCTCCAAATTTGTACTTGTTGATTCACTTCTCACCAATTCTACACTTGGGTTTTGGAGCACTTCTCTCCATGAACTCTATTTGACATTGTCTTGCATATTGACTACGTCTTCCACCAATTTTTTTTACGACGACAAACACGACTACACATAATTTAAAACGAGATGACTCCTTGACGCCAAATTTTTTTTATTTTTTATTTTTTTTGGCCCTCTTTCACAAAAAAATTGTTTTTTTTTGTGGGCTAAAAGGGAACCCATCAACAATGCTAACAATTTTTTTTTAAAAATTTCATTTTTTCATCACTCTTTTTTTTTATCACGTTTTTTTTTTCTTTCTTTTCTTCATCTTTCCCTTCTCTTTTTTTCTTTCACTATCCCGGATCTAACCTGAAGCTCTGATACCATGTAGAAATTTTGGAAGGGATTAATGAAATGAATAATAATAGTTTTGGAAAGTTAAAACTCAAACATCATACTCAATATTTTTCATTCTGAAATCAACTTACAAAAGATGCATTAAATAGAAAATGATACTTAACTCATAAGTCATATGGTTTAGGAAAACCACCCACTAACATTACTCCACTTAGTCACTAACCCAATAATACTTGACCACTCTAAGCCTTATTGACTACTAACTAACTTCTAATTAATGGTACCCAATTTTGACTAATGAAAAATCTACTCAATACAATATTATTTTAATAACTAAGAAACTAAGTTTTTTCATAGTATGATTTAATTTGATCCATTTTAATATACATTTGGTTGTTACTATTTTTTATTGTAGATGTCATATGACTTCCAATCATGACTTAACCGTTCCTTTGTTCAAAAAAAAAAAAATGGGGTGGAAATCACTTAACATTTCACATTCAAATTCTCATCTACATTCCATTCATCCATCATCTACGGGTGAATCAGCTAGACAAGTTGACAATTGGGTGGAAATCACTAAATACATAGCTTTGTAAATAATACTCCCTCTGTTTTTTATTAGATGTAACACTTTGACTTTTGTTACTATTCATTCAATAAACTTTGACTACTAATTGCGATTTATACATAAAGTAAAATGTAGTCAAGCGGGTCTTGTTGGATTTGTCTTGATACACACTACCCAAATATATATATTTTTTTATAATTTTTACAATTATACAATTAAAGATATAGTCGGTCAAAATTTTGTCTCGACAAGTGTAAAAAGTCAAAGTGTTACCTCTAATAAAAAACAGAGGGAGTATACCATAAATCCAATATATGCAAAATATACTCATAATATTTTTCCGCCCTGCCATGCATAATTGATCACAAAATTTTAATGATTTTGCTACCAATGACTCCAGAACAACTTATAGCTCATGCGACTATCCGGCTCCATTTACTTATAATCTTGGCAATAGCACATCTTTAAAGACAAAAGCTTTAGATCTTATAAATGAATTACTCCTAGCTATCTCTAAATTTAGGCTTTAAAATTATCTTTATTATTGAAGGTGATAACTTACAAGTCATTTGTATTTTGCATCAGAAACATGCATGGATGTGGAAATTCAACTCTTCCAAAGGAAATCAACCAACATATTGATCAGTTTGAATGGCTCCCGACATATTTATCGTGAGATGACTTGGAGAACAAATTACTTCACTTTTAGACATGACAAAGTCAATCTGAAACCCAATTCGAAATATTCGACCCGAATCCCAATCCGATCCTCACTGGTCTGAAATTCATCCAAATCCGAACATGACCAATTTGTATCCCATCCCAATGCGATCCAAACTTCATATGATCTGGTCCGAAACTCATCCAAATTCGAACAGGTCCTACTCATACTTGTCCCGATCCAAAAACAACCAGAAGGGCATAGACTCAATCTCATATTATATGATAAATTTTCTTATATTTTAGAAACTGTACAATATATTAAAAGACGCTCAAGACATAACAAACTTACCGTCTTAACAAACTTTTATTTGTGCTTTAAATTTACACATAACATTATATATTTCTCTCATTTCTTAAGTAGAGGTTGATTTTTTTTTTTTTAATAAAAATTTCACAAATACTTATTAATAGAAAAAGCAACAATCGGGCAATGCCTGTGCCAATAAACTAATTACTAGATAAATTATGATTAAGAGCTTGTTTAGGTGACACTAACAGACATAGGAATTGAGATTTCCTAGGAAATGAAAAAAGTGTTTGTTGTTTGGTTGAAATGACCATAGGAGTTTGGATTTTCTAGGAAATTCTATTTCCTACAAAATAGAGAAAATAACTTACCAAGATCCCTTTTGATGAGTTGAAATTCCCATGAAAAATTCAAATTAACACGATGAACCAAACAATAGTTTTAATTTCTTAGGAAATTGAGGAGGGAAATAATTTCCCATAAATTCCTAAGAGAAGTTCTTATGTGAACCAAACGAGCTCCAAGGCTCATAAAAAGACCTTAACATAATTCCAATATAAACTTCCAAATCCAAAACAAGAAAAAACAAGAACAGGTTCTAGTAATAAAAGTTACAAGCAGGAATCTTAGCCATATTTATAGCAACATTAACAATCTTTTAAAAAAATTAAAATAACAATCGGCTGATGACCCGGATAGTTTATTTATACTTTCATTAAAAGTTAAGAATGATACTTTATCAAAACCAGAAGAATGTTCACTCACTATCATAAAAAATTTCTGCCATATGTTTTTCTTCTTCACTTGGCTTTCATACATCACTAAACTTCTTTTGATTCCTTCTCTCTTTTACCCAATTTTTCTCAAATAATATCAACACACCAGAAATTTTTAACTTTTTTTTTTAAAAATTCAAAATCTAATAAATCGAAAGAAAAATTCAAGATTATATTTTTTAAATTCTTTTGGCATGGTAAGTCGATTCTTTTCGTCTTTGGTTGTATTATTCATCTTTCATTAATTGGGTTTTATTTTTTATTTATTTTTATTGGTTAAAATTTTGTTGGTTTTCACAGGTGTCTTTCTTCTTCTTCTTCATCACTCTCTTTTTACGGGACTCTGTTTCTTTATGTTTCTATTCTTTTTAGTTGAATAGTTACTCTACTCAATTACTTCTTTTTCTTTCACAAAAATTGTTCTGGTTAAAACTCTACCAAATTTTATCTGATTATTTTATGATTCTATCAAGTAATTTTTATAGTTTTAGAGAATTGGGTTTTTTTTTTCAGTTCTTTTCCTCTGAATTTCCTCTGAAATTTCTTATTTATTTTGTTAATGATAATTGTTTTATTTGATGAAAATTAGATAAGTTGAGTTTCTATTAAAGTGGGTTATTTAGAAATTCAACAATTTTCATTCTTATGGTATGATCATCAAATTGATCACTGCTACCATTTCCTCCCCTGTTTTTCACATTTTATTTTTTTTATGATAATTAATTCTCTTTTCTTGAGATTGATTATAGTTTAAGAATCTAATTTTTCCACTGAAAATTTTAATGTTTCCTATTATTTCTGAAAAAAAATTCGGCAAATTTGTTAATGATTTCCTTGTTTTCACTAATTTGATTTTTTGATAAGCATCATACTATAATTTAGGAACTTCTCTTCTTATTCTTCCTTTTTTTTTTTTTTGCAACAATTAATCATTACTTAAAAAAACACTGTGTTTCATGTTATTTGCAACAATTATTGTATCCAAATCGTTGCAAATAATGTGAAACGGAATCAATGTTACAGATGACGAGGTAGATTCACCACTAATTTTGACGCTCCAAAATTTATTAAAATTGAATATAAAATATGAATACAAAAAGTAGTTGAATAAAATTGAATAGATTTGCAAATTTACATAATCTTTATTTACTTTTGCTGACATATATCTTTTTTGATGTTAACAGAAGCAAATGATGGAAGCAAATTCATGTGATAAGTGGTTGAATTGAAGAGTTGGTTGCAATTTTGATGATGGGAAGAGATGATATTATTACAGATTTTGTCCAAGAATCAAATTTCTAAGAACAATACTTACTAGTATAAAAATAAAAAATAAAAAAAAATGGAAGGAGGAGAAGATGAAAAAAAGAAGGGTATAGAGAGAGTATTATCACAGAAAGCTGTAGCAATGAGCAGTTCATTTCCATGTCAAATTTGTGTTGTGGGGTTTTTATGTGGTGTTTGTCTTACCTCTCTCTTCCTTGCTGCTCTTACTTCTTTTGGTCGTTTCGATTTTGGAGGCATTCAATTTCATCAAATTTCTTCTTCAATTCTTCCATGGAACATCTCTTGTAAGTCATGCTTTTACATACACATACATATATACATTATTGTTCCTTAGCTTTGATTTATCGCAAGTCTTCTGTCATACCGTTTCGGTAAAAAAATTGTACTACTTTTGATTATAAAAATCATAACCTTTTTATATAAAGCTTAGCTAGTTGGGTAAAAATTATGTTAGGCTATCAGATAGTTGATAAATAGTATTGATTCATATATGGTTGTTAGAATTTTTGTTTCGGTTTTTGTTTTGATGAATTTACATTCATACATATATACATTGATCATTAGCTTTAATTGATTAGCAAGTCTTCCCTCAAATTAACTGACGGTCGTACAAAATAACTTTTCGGTTAAAAATAAATAGTTTAACTAATTGGGTAAAAAGTTAAAGCTTTGTATTATAAAGTTACTATTTTTTTAGTTAAAACTTATGTGTCATAATAGAAATGGTATGATTTATATATGGTTGTGAAATTTGTTGTTTTTGTTTTGTTGAATGTTGCTCCCTTTCGTTTTACTTTTATTAGTTACACTCTGTCGTCTTTGATCATTTTTGTTTCACAAAAAGATTGCAAAGGTAACAAACAAAGTGAAATAGATTTTTTCTGTTTTTCTTTAACATGGTAATCAGAGACAAAGTGACGCATAAGTCACGGGTTCGGATCTCTACCCCTCTCTGTTCTAAGTGGAATTAATTCGCACCAGATATGGTGGGGCCTGTGCTGCGTCCACATTTCAAGCCCATAGGGCCTTTTATTTGAGGGAGAGTGATAGAGTATGTAACATATTTATGAGTCTCAACTATCAGCTTAAGCTTAATTTGCTTATGTACATCTTATTTGGTAATGCAGTGGAAGATCACACACTACAAACCACGAAAATGAAAGTAAATCTAAGGGAAGAAGAAAACCATGAAAAGGTTTCTTTGCTGTATTCAGCTTGGAACACCTTACTGAATGAATCACCAGAACCATTAACAAACCCGAAATCAAGTATTCCAAACGCGCCTCATTTAGAGAACTGCAACTCGAAAGCAAAGATGAACAAGAGGCTTGATACGCGTGTTGGTAACACAAAGTTTCCCCCTTGGACTCTTTGGAAAGGATCACTAGACATCTACTCTAAGAACTCAGATGATGAGCAATTGAATGGTTTCAGACATCAGGATATTTCTCAAGGTGCTTATCCTCCTTGGGTATGTTTCTATATGCATAAAACTATGTACAATTTGTTTATAAACTATAGGTTATGTTATCTTTTTTATCTTTTTCATTGGAAAGTTGTGTGCACCAGAGCTAAGTGTAGCACAATTTATTTATTTTAAAAGTTGGGTGGAGCCTGTGGCACAACCTTTTTTATGCCACAGGTTGCGATTTTTCTTTTTTTTGCACCCAACTGAAGTTTGTCCTGCGTAGGCCAAAATTTTCATTTTTTGTAAATAAAAATTTGTTGTCGAATAATATGTTTGATCGATTTTTGGTAGATTACGGGGTCTAATGAAGAAAATTATCCATTAACAAGGAAAGTGCAACGCGATCTATGGCTTCATCAGCATCCTTTGAACTGTTACGACCCTGAAGTGAAGTTTCTGGTGGCTGATTGGGAAAGACTCCCGGGATTTGGTATGGGCGCGCAAATAGCTGGTATGTGCGGGCTTCTTGCACTTGCCCTTGCTGAGAAGAGGGTGCTTGTAACGAGTTACTATAACCGCGCTGATCATGATGGCTGCAAAGGTATGTATGTTGTATATGAATTTGATTATTTGTACTAATTTTCAGTAGTTTGACATACATCTTGTGTGTGTTTAATTTGATTTTGATTTGAGTTTTGTGTTTTTGGTTTTCAATGGCTCAAATTTCATATGCAAGTGATCAGACGGTCTGACTTGTCATTTGACTATAAATTTGTAACTTTTGATATAAAAAGTCACAATAATATGCTAAAAACTGACGTATAATTTTTTCGTAAAAAGATATCCAGTTAGGCCGTCTTTGACATCCTACCCTTAATTTATACAAGTGTTTGATGCGTCTCAAAATTGCCGCATACAGGTTCATCAAAAGCAAGTTGGTCCTGCTACTTTCTTCCAGAAACATCCGAAGAATGTCGAGCTCGAGCATTTGAAGTCATGAATCAAAAGGGAGCATGGGAAAAGGGTATCATTACAGAAAAAGAGAACTACACTTCTAAGGAAATATGGGCAGGAAAAACTCCTAGGTAATTTTCTTCCACTTTTTGCTCAATTGTGCTTAGCTTGTTTTTCTCTATTATGTAATAATACTCATTGATATCTATATCTATCTATATATATATATATATATATGATGAACCTGATCTACTACAGAAACTGGGGAGCTCCTTGGAGTTATTTGCAACCAACAACCGAGATTAATGGCAGCTTTGTAGCGTTTCACCGGAAAATGGACCGAAGATGGTGGCGAGCACAGGTAATTATATATAGAGTTCATGGATTTCTCATGTTTGGTGTTTGTTTCATTTATCACTTGTGGATTTTCATTGTTTGATATCATGTGAAGAAAAAAAGAAAAAAAAAAAAAAAGTCACTAACCAATAAGGTGTTCATAATTAATTTGAACAATGGGTCTGTTTGGTAGGATGTAAAAAATTGTTAATTAAAAATAAAACAAAATCTCGGATTCCGGCTAGAACTCAGGCGCCAAAATCATTTATGACATACCTTGCACGGTTGCACCTAGCAAACAAGTTCGTGCTGGACCTTGCAGTAGGCTTGCACCCAAAAAAGTTGGTGATGTTTTTTGCACCAATCCCAAAGTTTGTACTGTTGGAGCCAATTTAGCTAACGTCAAAAAAGAACAAAAAAACTCCTCTTATCTAAATCACCAAAATAGCCAATTATTTTCAAAAGAATAGGGCCTAATTTCATAATTGAAGGCCCAGTTAATATATTGGTGACTCTTCTAGTACAAGTACAGCAACCTCATGCTTTGTTTCATGAAGTGAGTAAATAATGTACGATGTCAAGAGAAAGTTTAGACTTATACGCTGTGTAACTTACACGAGGTTAAACGATTAATAATAACTCATACCATTAATGAATTAGTGTATAATGCTATGGGTTATTATTGGTCATTACACCTTAATGTTGACTTTCTCCGATGTGAATTAGAAATTTTTTGTCATGATCTTAGTTATCCTTAATTGCATAGCCTCATAATTCAGCATATAACATTGAGCTCACTTAAATCGCATGGTTGTCAGGCGGTACGGTATCTAATGAGATTTCCGACTGAGTACACGTGTCAATTAATGAATGCTGCTCGACATGCTGCCTTTGGAATGGAGGCTGCTGAAATGGTTCTTCAAAATTCTCAGGATTGGTCCAAGGTAATTAGCATGCTACTCTTAAGCAGTTTAGCCATTGATTGGGTGTTTAACATTTAGCTTTGTTAACAGAGTTTAGAGGTTTCAACTAATATTATAGTTTGAATAATTTAAACCTCTAATACTAATGTTTGGTAGAGAGATTTGTAAAATAGAGTTTGTATAAATAATAGTCAAAACTACGAATCAAAAAAGCTAAAATGCTAAACTCTGACTCTACAGTTTAACAACTAAAAAACTTCAAATTCTGTTTGCTAGACAAGGTCAATATCTCTTTTAAGTATTCCTTTGTGGAAAAAAGATATATTACTGCCAAAATTATGTAAACAATCTTTATATTTAAGTGCAATAAGGGCACTAGTGTACTTTGCTAATCATACAAGACCTGAAATATCATTATTTTTGGTTAATTTATTACCGAGTTTCAGTATATGTCCTACCTGAAGGCATTGGAATGAGATTAAGAAAAATTGCTTAATCTGGTCAAAATGTACGGAGTATTTGTTAAAAAAAAATTTAAGGACAACTAATTAAAGTTATAGGAAAATAATTCCAAAAATTATAATTTTCACAGAAAAAAAAATTCACATTTCAATTCAAGCAACCCCACTTAGTGTAATGTGGTTGCGCAACTAGAGTACCTGTATCCATGTAATGGAAATAATGAATCACAACATTAAGTGATCTAAGCCAGTATATATTGTCATTTTGGAGGAAACAAACTATAAGGACATGTTTTATCACCCTTATGAAAACAAAATCTTTTTTGTTTCCATTCATGAATTTATGCCAAACGCCCCTAAAAATAATCAAAGTGACATACTCCATGATTCAACAACGTTTAATTGATTTTTTTTTAATTTTTTTAACGCAACGTTTGATTGATTTGATGTACACATGTGACACAATGATATACATTTTCTCATAATAGGAGGGTAAAGAAGACAATGTACAAGACATAGAAAAGTACGTATGGTGGAACCACAAACCATGGATTCCTAGACCAATCCTAAGCATGCATGTAAGAATGGGAGACAAAGCTTGTGAAATGAAGGTGGTAGAGTTCAAGGAGTACATGCGCCTTGCTAGTAGGATCCGAAAACACTTCCCGGACCTACAGAGTATCTGGTTGTCCACCGAGATGCAACAAGTCGTCGACCTCACCAAGCTCTACGCACCATACGGATGGAATTTCTACTTCACCAACGTCAAGCGACAGTCTAGTAACATTACAATGGCTACGTATGAGGCGAGCCTAGGGAGGAAAACGAGCACCGAGTATCCTCTTGTTAATTTCTTGATGGCCACCGAGGCCGATTTCTTTATCGGGGCCTTGGGTTCCACTTGGTGTTTTCTCATTGATGGTATGAGGAATACTGGAGGTAAAGTTATGGCAGGATATCTAAGCGTTAATAAGGACCGGTTCTGGTGAGGGAAATGAGAAAAAAACAGATTAAAAGGTATAAATTTTATTGATTCATATTTATATTCACACTCAATTTTGCTTGCCTGCTATGTACAAAACAATAATGTAAAAATATGCGGATATATTTGTTGTACATATATATAGAGAGAGCATAATATTGTAAATTCGATGTTTGATTATACCACATGTTAGCCCAATGTCTATGATTCGTCTCATTGAAGATTTTCAAGTTGAAGCTGCTAAGTTTATCTTATGTTCATTTCAATTTATTTATGCACTTTATGTGCTTATCGAAAAAATTATCAGATCCGACGAAATGAATATCGCCCTAATGTTCATACTATTGTATAATAATAATGATACGCTAGAGAAGTTCATCAAACAAAAGATGTAAATTAGGGAGCAATTACGTCTATTAGCGATAAGGTGAGCCATTTAGTTATTATTCCAAAAGATGTAAATATGTGACTAAAAGCAATCGAATCGAATATAAACTCTTTTCGCAACAAAGGATTTTACCAAAACCATTAATAGCGTAAGTTGTTTGCAATCCATGAACAAGGTAGGGCTTTTCATTCTCTTCTACGACAACATAAAATTCATTTTTATTTTAAAATTAAAAGGTTCAAATCAAGCTAGGAATCAAATCTAATCCATAATAATAAATTTTGGAGGCCTTCTTTTTCCACTTATTATAAGCTAAGTCTCACTAGTTACTAGGGTTGTTCACGAACCGGACTAGACAGACTGGAATCATTTGATTCTAAAGATCACAAGGCGGACTAGAATGATTCTAGCCCGACTCGATCAGATTTGCATCCATTTTGTGTGTAAAAAAAATTAATAATACTACATTCTAATCCAAGTCCGGGTTTGGACTAGATGTGAAATACTACTTAGGCTCTGTTCTTTAGGACTGATCTGGTCTGATCTGATCTGATTTGTTTTGAGTTTGTCTGATCTGATCTGATTTGAGTTTTTTCGATTTGATTTTGGACAAAAATTTAATGAGCCCAAAGCCTCAAGCTCATTTCATTTCACCTCTTCAGTATTTTACTTTTCATTCTTTTCAAACCCTTCATTCAATCTAACTTCAAAACCGTCACCGAAAAAGTCAACCGAATAATCACCGCCGGAAAAGTCATTGCGAAAACCGTCGTCGGACAAGTCGTCCCGAAAACCGTCACCGAAAAACGCGGCCTGAAAATCGTCGCCGGAAAAGTCGGCCAAATAATCAACGCCGGAAAAATTCAGTCCGAAAACCGTCGTCGAAAAAGTCGTCCTGAAAATCGTCGCCGAAAAACTCGGCTTGAAAATCGTCGCCGGAAAAGTCGGTCGAATAATCACCGCCGGAAAAGTCGACCAAATAATCATCGCCGGAAAAGTCATTCAGAAAACCGTCGTCGGAAAAGTCGTCCAGAAAATCGTCGCCGGAAAAATCGGCTGAATAATCAACGCTGAAAAAGTCAGTCCGAAAACCGTCGTCGGAAAATGTCGAGTGGAAAAACAATGCTCGAAATAATAATAATAATAATAATAATAATAATAATAATAATAAAGAGTAATAATGTCTGATCTGATTTGACTAAGTCTAATCTGATCTGATCTAATCTGATTACGGTAGCTTTTAAGTCCAAAAGAACAGGTTCTTAGTAATACTTGGATCATTATGGTTCATGCATAATCTAAAAATTTTGGCCATCAAAAGTCAAAAACATTCATACTAATGGCATTTTTGTTCTCAAATAAAACGTTTAAATTAAATACAAAATATAGGAAGCATTTTGATTAATTTCCTTTAATATAAGAGAATGTAATTGGTTAGGTTTAGCTTGATCGATTCATTTCAACACCTCTAATTTATAATATCTAATTTATTTATTACTCCATCCATTCCTCAAAGTTGCGTACGTATTTATTCAATATTCACAATTGAATAAAATTTTCTAAATAACTTTCAATGTATAAAAGTAAGCATTGTCGTTGGAATTTTGTGCATTAATACAAACTTCTCGTTTGATATCCGGTCATAAACGAAGGTAATGAGAATAATTTTGTGTATAAATTTAGAATTAAAATCAAAATTCAATCCCATAATCTGCTACTTTACCTTGATGAAATCGTATAACTTTCTTCCCAATTTTTCATTCTCTTCCAATATCACCCTTTCAAATGGTAATATAAAAAAAGGGAAAAAAAAAATACTTTGAGAATGAGATTATGTTTTCATGGGGATGATCAAGTAGTTTATCTTGCTAAAATTTACTTAAAATTTCATTCATATTACCAAAATATATTAACAACTACCAAACAAGCCGTAAATGTAGACATATTTAGGCAACAAAAAGAGTATATAAGAATTATAAATGACTAGCGTTTTAAATTTTTTGCATTGAACGATGCAAGGAAAGATTGAAGACGGAAAAAAAGTACTCCCTCAGTAACATATTAATGGCAACGATTTATATCAAATCGTTGCCATTAATATGTTACGGAGGAAGTACTAAATTCCGTTTTTAATAAACCCTAAGATTACACGAAATATCTAGGGCTCTAGCAGCCTTGAAGTATCAAAATTTTTTTATAAGGAAAGAAACCAGTTAACCACTTTCAATTTCTTATCCCTAGACAAAGCGGAAAAACCTAACAAAAGGTATCAAGAATAAACTTTGAACCCCTTGCACGATTATAACACCCGGGCTTCAATCCTCATCAAAAACACCACGCTCACCAATGCATTATTTATTCACGAATATCATCTTTAACAATGTAAATAATTCAAGAGCGCCTTATTTTCCAAGTATGACTTTGGTCCAGGGAATAAAAACCAGAATTCCAACCTCATCATACGTATCTGAATGATTCTTTATATATCTCAAATGTTTCTGTCAACTATATTGTGTCAAAGTGATAGGACCAAACTCAAAGCCTAGCAAAATAATAAAAATTATATTACAAGTGAAATACGGCACACAACAGCTTCCTCAAGGATAGCAATACACATCTATAGACATCATGGTTAGACCTGGCAATTCGACCATTCAGATCGGATTTGGATCAGACCATTCGAATCAAATCGCTTCGCACCAATTTACTTTCTGATCGGATCGGACCGTTTCAAATTCGGACCAAGTTCGGACCGGGTCGGGTTTCAAATTGAGGTTTCGGACCAAAATTGGATTGAGGCCATTTCAGATCATATCGTTCTCGGATCCGACCATTCGAGTCAAACCATTTCGGATTGGACCGTTTCAGCAGTGCTTGTTTGATTCTTCAAAAAGATTACTTTTGTAGTTTGATATATGAACGATTCCTTTTATTTGCTACATATTTTGTTTCGGATGATTCATTTTATGGTTATATTTGGAATTTCTATTTATATAAATCATTTTTATTTGTCTTTGATTGAAAACATTTATTATTACAATGTCATTGTCAATTAATTCAATTTTGATTTTGATTGGATACAATAAATAAAGGAAAAATGGAAATAAATAAGCCTACCTTTGAGGTGTCTGCTCAAAATAATCTCACCTTTCATTTATTCCAAAATAATCCCACCTTTATACCATATCTTCTCAAAATGACCTTTTTACATAAAACTTGTTTAACCGGTTATTTTTTGTCTTTTTTCCTTTTTTTTCCTTTAATAAACTGATTTTTCTCCTTTCTCCCACCTTCCTTTTTTCCTTCTTTGTTACTTTTTCAATCTTCCACCAACCCCGCACACTCCATCCATTTGAATAAAATAAAATTGTAGAGGGAGGGAGCTGAGGGAAGTAATTTTTCGTCATCCATTCAAATTGAAGTTTTAATGGTTAAATTTTAAACTACTGAAGTCTTTCATGGTGAAGGGGGGTCTGAAAGGGAAGATTCGAGTTCGTTGGTGGTGATATGGGTTTAAATGGGTTCGATTGATTTGGATGGTGGAGATGGTTGTTCGAATAGGGTGATAGTGATGGTGGGGACGGTGGTTCAAATTGGTTGAGGTGGGGCTTGAAATGTGTAAGGGTGATGGTGGTGGGTGTGAGTTTCGAAATATGTGGGGTAGTGGTGGCAGGGAGGTGAACTGCTAGTGATGACAATTCAAATCTAGCTGGAAGATGGAAGATAATGAAGGTAATGAAGAAGATGATGATGATTGAAAAAAAAATGGAGAAGATGGAGAAGGAAGATTAAAAAAAAAAAGGTCTGGATTATTATTATTATAAAAGAAAAGCATAAACCACTTAGATGTTGACATGTGTGCAATTTAACTTGTCAAACTGGTCACACATTGTTAACATCAGGTAATGGTCCATTTTGAGAAGATAGGGTATAAAGGTAAGGGTGTAAATGTGGGTCAGAAACCTGTTTGACCAACCGTTACTGACCGATACCGAACCTGTTTTTGACCGAATACCAACCGCTACCGAGCCCGAATTATACCGAAACCGTTTTCTGACCGCTTTTACGCATACCGAAACCGACCGATACCAACCCGATTCAAAACCAAACCCGTTTCCGACCTGTTTTTATTATACCGAGACCGAGCATTACCGAACCTGTTTTCAAACTGAACCTGTTTTCAAACCGAACCTGTTTTCAACCTGCCAAAAATCGATTTTTGACCGATCGATTTTGACCAAAACCGTATTGTACCGAACCAGTTTTGGATCGGCGTTATCACCGAAGTCGTTGGCCTGTTTGCAACCGAACCCATTTTTTACCGAACTTAATTACATGATTTCTCTAAGTTGACAAAAATTGATGAAATTTTCGTAAATTAAATTTAATTAAAACTTAATATAAATAAAATTAAATTAAACTTAATATAAATAAATAAAACTTATTATAAATAAACTTATAATTATAACTTAATGTAAATTAAAATTAAATATAATTATTCGATTCTAAATTCTTAGCCAAAAATTCTAGGCCAACTAACCCGAAATATCAAAATATGATCCGAAGTTTTGAATTGACCGATTGTATTGTGATCAATCGTCTAAGACTGACAGATTACAACATACGTTTGACCGCGACCAACTGATTATAACATTCATACCGATTTTGACCGATCAATTATGACCTGCATACCGATTTTGACCGATAGATTATGACCTGTGTACCGATTACGACCTGTAAAAAAATCGGTTTTGACCGATCGAATGTGACTTGTTACCGAAAAACAACCGAACCGATAAGTACCGGACCGAAACTGACCAACACTTGTTTTGGAAAATACCAAATTCGACCAAATAAGACCGACCCTTACCGACCGATACCGAAAGGACTCATATGACCTGTTTTTTACCAACCGTTTTTGACCGAACCTGTTTTTGACCAACCTGTTTCCGACCGCTTAACTTGTTTTTACATCCCTATATAAAGGTGGAATTATTTTGGAATAAATAAAAGGTGAGATTATTTTGGAATAAATGAAAGATATGATTATTTTGGAATAAATGAAAGGTGTGATTCTTTTGAAATAAATGAAAGGTGAGATTATTTTAAAATAAATAAAATGTGGGATTATTTATTTTCATTTTTCCATAAATAAATAAAAATCTGTATTAATTATCATAACTCATAAACACTAATAAAAATAATGAAACAAACATTTTAAATAAAAATAATAATTATAAACCCCATTACCTATTTACCTTAATAAGCGAATAAGATTCCAAATGTAACTAAGAAATACTCCCAACAAGCTATTGTGTATAAAAAATTTTGTAAAGAAGAAATTGATTTGCTTTGGATCAGACAAGTTCAGATCAATTTGTTTTCAGATCAGGTCGGACATGTTCAGGTCAGACACCTTCTAATCAGGTTGTTTTCGGATCATGACGAGTTCAAATTTGTCCTGTTCAGATGAGTTTCAAACCAAATAAAGTTCGAATCGGATTGAGATTGGTCCTGTTCGAATTCGGATGAATTCGAATGAATTTCAGACAAGATGAGGTTCAGATCGAGTACCGAATTTTGGATTGACTTTGTCAGGTCTAATCATGGTCATAAGTCATAACATAGCAGTTACCGCATATTTTCGCCCAAAAGGCCACCCTAGAATCTATTGAAACGAGTAAGAAGACGGAAACTAGTACGAAACGAGAACATGATACGTCTATCGAAAAAATACAAAATACGGGTATACCAAAGTAGATATTACATAATTTCTTCAAAAAACAAAAAGTTGACATTACATAATTTATTAAAAAAAAGAAAATATTTATAACTATCTTGTATAGATTATAAAAATTTTGATGAAGATAATTACTAGCCTGAAAATTACGCATTCAATAAAATATAAACTAGGCAAAAAGATTGCTACAACAGAATTTTTTTGTATAAATACATTTAAGAATATAAATGAACAAAAGATTGAGTACCCATAAAGTACGGGTGTCGTGCCCATACCAAGTACGGGTACGTGAACGAAATAAGAGTACCCATGCTTCTTAGCGTCTCAATGGATTCGTTTTTCCCAACACCATCTTGCTGCATCAATAATTTGACATTTTCCCAAGACTAAACACTAAACCTCAAATCAAGTAGCAACAGCAAAAACTTCAAAATTGACAAACAAAATGAGAATGAAAAGAACAAAGAAAAAATTTCTGAAAATAAGAGATGAATAACAAATAGATACACCACTGGTTAAGCAAGAATTTTTAAGAACAAAAACAAAGCTATCAGAAAACAAAGCAGCTTTTTCACTTGCACGAATTCCACATCACATAACAATCGAACACAGAATCATGAAGAAGCACATTTCGGGTCAATAAGGGTTGCACTTCAACCTCTCCCTCTTCGTTTCCTCTCCCTCAGTTATCTCACAACATGACATCAAACCATCTAGCAACCGCAACAAGTTTTACAATACGCTCAAAGGTGAGGGAACTTACCTTCATTAAGCTCTATAATATCATTATTTATTATTCCACTTCCTCGCTAACTGGATGTCCGATGTCCCCGTTACTGTTCGGTGCGGGTGTTGGTCGGCGGCTTCTCTTGCTCTTAGCCTTCCGGGCCTTCAATCGGCGTTTCTTCTCGTTGGCATCAACCCAAGTGTAGTCCGACGGTATAGTAAAGGGATCGGAGTCGTATCGATACCGATGGCTTTGGTTCTCCCCGTCGCTTGATTGCCCGCCACGACTCCCTCTCATCCACGAGATCCAAGAGCCCGATCCCTCTGAGTCTTTTGATTTTGAGTCCTGAAAGTGGGTCGGACTAGAAAGAGGTGTTGAGAACTCTTCTACTGGCTGAAGCTCCTCAAATTTTGTGAATGTGACTACTACTCTAATGGTCGGAACAATTGGGATGGCAACCTGCACCAAAATACATATAAATAAATTCAGATTATATCCGCAATGCATCACACGTTACTCATTCGATTCCAGCATGATGCAACAGAGCTTTGGATAGAAGACAACCAAGCCATTATGATCATGGATCTAAGCCTAGTGATTTTTACTAGGTCCTTAATGCAAGCCTCACGACACAGGGAAAATCCTAGTTTCTCACACATTTGTTTCTCACCCCATTTGTTTCTAGCCCAGAAATCAAATGGCATTTTTGTAATTTTGTTGAAAGTATATTTTCAAAATATCTCCTGCTTTTACTTGTTCGGATATATATGCCCCTAATTTCACTCAAAATTACGGCAAATGCAGTAATGAAAATAAAATACTGCTAAAAATTCTTTTCTATTCTACGACCAGCATCCCAACTATTGGACAATTGATGATAAAAGGCAAGTCACATAAACACCAAGTTCCGTAAATTTGTAGGTTAATTTTGCTGGAAATCAAAAAAAGGATTGGCAATGAATACCCACCAAGATTAGACATCATGTAAACAATGAATAGCATGGATGCACATATCCAATCCCTGATCTGTCTCTTGTCAATGAGAATTGACAAATATAAAAGTTGGATCAGGTAGTTGGCTGTCCTTGGACCAGCCCATTTACATCATAAACCAAGTGGACTTAAAACTTTGATCTCTATCATAAGACTATAACTACAAGGGTCTATCAGCATACACCTCAAAGTTCCAACAGGCCTACAACTTGATACAAATCGTACCGTACATCACCTCTCACAAGAAGCACTGTTAACAAAAGGTGCAGCATGCCAGATAATGAGTCCAAGCAACAAGTTATAAATATCCATGTTGCATGTCATAAAATTCTTTTGTCCGAAGCATTACAATGAAAGGAAAAGTCAAAGCATGAGAAGTGGTTGAGGTACAGTAGTGATTGAAGTACAGCTTAACAATGGAATTATTAACGTTCACCGATTTGTACAACTAAATCTAGCATTGATCATGCAAGTCTATGTATCAACTTATCTTGTTCGTGTATTATTAAGGATGTATTAGCAATTTACTAAAACTTGAAGGATTAATATGCAAAAACAAAAAGTATTGTTCCCCTATCCATTCAATGTACAGGAATGTACTTGCTTTCATTAACATTGCAAGTGTCACGCTGTCGGCCATACAGACTTTAGACACAAAAGGCTAAGATTTATATTTAGTATATAAGCAACAAAGGGAAAATTCAATGGTTTTCATCCAAACACAAATGAGCACAAATTTTGGCGTACAACAAAAGAGCTAGAGAGGAAATATCCATAAATAGTAGTGGCCAGTAAATGTCATTCAATGGTTTTCATCCACTTTCTTCCAACAAAAGAAACAAAAATTCGGTTATTTGCATTACAAAGAATAGCTGCACCTCTTTAATAGTAGCCAAAATTAGTTATACATGCAACAGTGCAAGTTTATATTAGTTATACATGCACCACTTTCTGCTCAAGGAACTTTCAAAAAGATCTTTTTCTTATATAATATTTCTTCTTATATCCTCAAGGCTTTTTTAAAAACCAAACTTGTCAACTGTTGAACTTGTGTAAAGTATCCAACCACATATAGAGCTTATATAATATCTCATGGTCTTCAACTAATTTTGTAGAAAATAATGCAACCTAACACAACTTGCAAGATGCAATTAATGCTCTTGGTACAAAACTCAACAAAGCTGGAAGAAATCATCACAAGATTTTTTTTATATTATTATTGTTGTTGTAGCTGGTGGTGGTATTATTGTATTGTATTTGCACTACCTATGTCCCTATAAGTTTGTCACATTTGGAGGGATGAACTGTTCACTTTGTAACTTTTACTCTCCCCTAACTTTATACATAAAAGGAAAAATATAGTCAAATGGGATCTCGTTTGACTTGGCTCGATGTGTACTTTATTATTATATAATTTTTATGATTTTCTATTACGGTATCTAAAGATACTTTCATTTAAGCGTGTGTTTTGGGAGATATGAAAAAATAAATGTAACAAACTTAGGGGGGACAAAGAAAGTAAAAAGGAGAATCATCTCCCAATTTCTAGTTTTCTTAGTTTTGCCCAAGATCGAAATAAGAAAAAACAAAAGCAAACACATGGAATAATTAAGATCAATGTATGGACTTATTTATCTTAATTCAAGCCATCCTTAGTTTATTACACTCCAAGAAATACATGAAAACGAATTAACGAAGGACAATATCAGAAAGATTAAATTAAACCCAATAATTTAAGGTCTACAATACATATATAATACAGAACAGGCACATTTTAAATGATGAACACTTTTTGATAGAGTAACAAAATTATTTGGTAGATGCACCATTGTAGATTTCACACTTTCACAGGCTCTCTCTAAGATTGTAGAATTAAGCAATAGCATAAGAACCACATTAAAAGTAAGGAAAATAACTGAAAAGCAAGCCAAAGCAACATACAAGAAAGGAAAGAGAAAATACCTTGACAGGAAATGTCCCTGTAGGTAGCTTAGTGGTTAAAAGCTCTCGAAGTCTCCTAACAGCCTTAACCTTATTTGCTAATATATCTAGCAATGGCAAAAGCTCCTCAGTTTTCAACGGGAAATCTGGTGTCAACCACAAAACAGGTCTCAAACCCTTCTTGTATTCGCTCTCGTGTTTAGACTCACTGGACATTCCTTTTTTCTTTTTCTTGCTACTTTTATCTTTTCCCTTCTTTGCATCACTTCCATCATCCTTTCGCGAATCAACACTTTTTAGGCTGCCCCCGTCAGGACCAAGCTTTGAGAACTTCTTCAATGTCTTTGAATCCTCAGCATCATCATATGAACTTTTGGAATTCTTCTTGTTCCAGCCAAACCAACTCTTCTTCTCTTTAACATTACCATTTGACTCCCCATTTTCAACCCCCAACCCATTTCCATGGCAGTCAGCATCACCATGATCATCATCCTCACCAACACCCTCGGAATTTCCCGTACGAAGAGCCGAATCTAACTGCTTTCTTTCTTCAGCAGTTAATATCTCATCAAAATCATCATGCTCAGCCCCATTAGCAAGCTTATCTTCATCATCTGCAGCAAAGAGCTCCTCATCTGTCATCGCACCAGGAACTCTTCTTGATTTCACACTCACCAATACATGGAGCATGTCATACACTCTAGCCTTCCAATTACCAACCATCTCAGTTCTCTCCTGCCTTCTCCAGGTCAAATGAGGGACAAGCTCTGCCTGCGTGACATCAATTCCTGGTCTGTATGTATTAGTCTGAGACATCAACTCTACTTCATGAGCAACTTCCACTTCTGAGGGTTGAGCCCCCGCTCCTTCCAATGCGTTTGTGATTTCTTTCTCCTTGTGAGCAAGGACAATTAATGACCCATTAGGCAAAGATACCTTACCATCCTCAGAAGTGTAGCCATCTCCAAGGAACAAAAATGTTTGGTCAGACCGTTGAATACGGAACCCATCAAAACCCGCGAGAGTCATGTCAGCCCGAAGGTTGGACCCACGTTTCCATATACGATAAGTATCCGATGGAGCAATCCGGCCTATAAAAGGAATAACAGAACTTTCAAAATGGAATGAGATTTCCATGTAGAAATCACGAATCCTAGACGCTGAGCTAATGATTCGGGGAAGCCTACGGCACCATTTAGCCCAAGCAAGAGGCTGATAATGCCTTGCAATTATCATAGCAATCTGCTCTTCTCTAGAGCAAACTGCTTCTTGGAGAGCATTCCATCCATTCTCATTTTGCAAACTCCAATCAGCACCAGCACCCATTAAAATTTCAGCTGATATAGGATCCTTCAAACGCACCGCAAGATGCAGTGGAGTCTCACGCCCTGGTACATCACGTCGATCAACTGCAGCTGAAAACTCATCAGCTTTAAGCTCAGCTGCAAGGGACTCAGCCTCCGTAGTAACCTCTCCCGCCTTAGCTAGTTTTGGAAGGGAACCGATTACTTGCTTTAAACCCCCATAATCACGGCGTAAAACAGCTAGATGAACAGGAGTGTGAGCATATTTGGATAAATCTTCCATTAATTCTCTGTTTATACCTCTTTCTCTCCCTCCCTTTTTCAGTCAATATAATGCCTAAACTACTGTTTCCTTCATTGTCCAAGAAAGAACTCAAAGAAAGTGAATCTAAATCTATACATTTGAAAATCAAAGCTTCTCATTGATTTCACTTGATTAAAGATTCTGTAGTGTGCTCAAGATTGCTACCAAAAACCCTCAACCAACTGTTAAATCCCAATCAAAGCTTCAATCAACTGCCAAATCTGAAGCAAACCCACAATTAATTCTGCCTCTAAGTCAAACAAAATTTGCACAAAATTCACCCACCTTTCACCAGATTCAAGAAAGGGATTTTTTTCACAGAACTCAAATCTGAAACTGGGCACACATAAAGGGTTGCAAATCAATCAAAATTATCACAGACATGAAACAGCAAATCAAAAGAAACTTTCAATTGGGCATCAACCCAACTCATAAACTAGATTAGCAAAAGCATTAAGCAAACAAACAAAAAAAAAAAAAAAACCCTTCAAACTTTTACCAACTGCTCAAAGAAAAAAAAAAAAAAACAAACAAGAAATTAGGGATTAGGTACCTGAGAAGAATCACCAAGATAAGTGAAAAAGTATAGTAAATGCAAAATGGGCATCAAGCAAATTTGACTAATCCTCAAAGAATGGGCTTCATTTGATGAAGAAAAAGAAAGCAAATCAAAGGAGGAGGAGGTGAGAGTTGGTAATAATAATGACTAAGACTGACTCTTCACTCACTACTTTCTCTTTTTTTTTTTTCTCTCTCTCTCTAAAATTCAGAGTCTTTGGATCTAAAACACTAACTTTTAACTCGCAAAAATGTGTTGTGAAATAAAGAAAAAGAAGGGTTCTTTTCATTTTCTTTAAGGGTGAACCCAAGGTCTAAATGTGGTGTTGAGTTTCACTTTTGTTTTCTTTTTTCTCTCTCTTTCACGTTTACTGGGTTTATTTAGTTTTTACACACATGAGAATGAGTCGACCCTTTAATGCTGACAGCATGGAATTGGAAATCCAAACCCCCCCCCCCCAAACGATTCGTTCTCACGCTTGCCTTCAACAGGGAAATGCTTAATGGGAGATTTTTTTTTTTTTAGTGTTTAGAGAGTCACAAGCGCATCGATCTAGATTTCCTTGACTCGGGATAGTAGTGAGTCGAGTCGAGTAGCAACAAACTCGACTCAATAAGCTCGCGAGACTCGTGGTGCGTTCTCTTCAACTTATTTTATCAGGTCTTAGAACCTATCAGGTTTAATCAGGTCAAGTCAGATCGAATAAGTTAAAATCAAAATCAGCTTTAATAAGTTAAAATTGGTCAGGTCAGGTCAAATAAGGGCTCGTTTACATTAGATGAATAGAACTGAATTAAACTGAACTTAATAGAGATGAAGTGAACTGAACTGAATAGAAGTGTATTGATTGAACTAAATAGAGATGAACTGAACTGAACTGAATAGAGATTAACTGAACTGAACTGAACTGAATATAATTTGAAGTAAACAAGCCCTAAGTTGAAGAGAACGCACCCTCGATATATTTATTTGATTCGATATATTTATTTGTTTCAATATATTTATATATTTTTTTACATAAAAAAATATATATTATAAACCAAAGTTCTAAAGATTATTTTAAAAAATGAGCTAAAAAATAAAGCTGAATTTAAGTTAGGAAAAAAAATAGTTATTTTTTTTTAAAAACTCAATTTCAAAATTTAAGCTTATGCCAAATCAGCCCCCAAAAGCCCAACTGTCCAAAAAGGACTACACCTAATCATCCCAACACTTACCTTCACCCTAACTAAAACCTAACTAGTTTTAACCCCGTGCCTTGCACGGGATTTTGTTTGACTTGTAAATTGACTATATAAGAGAAAATTACAATGTTTTACCATAAATATATATATATATAACAAACATCTATTCGTATATACCAAAATGTATATTAAAAAATAAAGAAATTGAACATGCATGTACTCCGTAAATAAGAGTTTAAAAGTATGCATTTAATATTAAATTAAGATATGAAAAAAAATATGAATTTAAAAAAACAGGCAATATAAGGAAGTTAAATCGATTAGAAAGATGATTAGGTAATTTATCATTAAATTTCTTATTTTATTTTTTTTAGAAGTTATAAATTCAATATGTTTTGACAGAATGTCACGTGGATTAACAAATCATGTTTTAAATATTTTTATAGATTATATAGATATAGATTATAGATAAATATTAAATAATAGTAGTTTAATATAGCGTAGTATAAAATAGGATCGAAAAACTGAGCTGAGAGGATAAAGAATTTGCAATGAGACGCTGTATAAGATGATCACAAAAAATATTAAAGAGAAATCAATGTAGTGAGTGTGATAAGATAAGTTGTAGTAGTGTTAGTAACATTTAATTGCAAAATAACCACATAAATAGTAACTAAGTGGTTATGGAAGATCAATAGATTAACTATTGCCCGAGCGATGTCCCAGATCGCTAACTAACAAACCTATACATATATAATCCTTTGTTAGATAACATTTTGTTAGATATTTCTCCATTATATTATATTTTCATCAATTATAATTTATATATTTTTGTACTTCACAATAAGTAATGATATAAATTTGTAGTTAACTTTATCGTGTCATCACCTTATTGATCTACGCCTAAGCAAAGACAGATGTCGATAATAATTACTTTTATATTCATATGCTTAATAATTTCCTATTGTTGTATTAAACTTCCTTCATTCTATTGTTTTATTTACTGACATTAATTTCACTTTAAAACCTTAAAAAATAATATGCACTTATTACTCTTAGTGCGATGTGGTGAGCTCATTGTAAAGTAACGCCTTTTAATTATATGTATTGGTTCGAGAAGAGATTGATAAATGATATGCCATTAATTTTAATAATTGGATGTATAAGTTGAGATGACTTTTCATTTCGGGAATACGAAGGAGAAGAAGACTTAATTCTAGGGGAAATGGAGTAACCGATTGGACGCTTTTTTGTTATATTATACATCAACTTCAGCTAGTTCATAAGTATTAGAATCCTCCTTTTAAGTACAATAATGAGAGATAGACTAATGGTTTAAAAACTTTAAACTATTAGTGTGTGAAAAAAAGGTGTGAGTTCAAGGTTTGGGATAGATGACATGGCGTAATGACTAGATGCCTATGTGGCGCAAGATGGTGCGACAAAATAACATGTATCAGCTTAAACTTCATGATTTAAATTAGAGATTATAGATTTTTTTCCTCTCAATCTCTTAGCTGTTTCTCACTCATCTACTGAGTCGTCTTTGAGCTTCCATCTATTGAAGCAAAGCTCCAACAATTCCTTCTACACCGCTTCTATTACTTCTTATCACTCTCTCCGTCTGTTTTTGCATTGAAGGTAAGTTTTTTTTGTACTTTTGTTCATTTTTAATCTTTGTTTTGTGTGAATCAATTTGTTGAGCTTCGTTTTTTTCTTGTTAATTATGTTGTATTTCGTTTTAGCTTCTCGAAGATAGCAGCCAACACGCCTTCTACCCCGTCATCTGGTATTTTTATCTATCGGCTTTCTCAGTCGAGCAAATTCGCCGCTACTTTTCTTCCATTGAACCAAAGCTTTGAAGGTGCGTTTTGTTATACGAAATAATTAAAAATGTTAACTTAGCTGTTGAAGCGTGAAAGGACAAAATTGAACGATTGTCGCGTCGTGAAACACCACTGTCCTAAAAGACAATTTCACGCTACCCGGTGCAGTAGACGTACAGCGGTTGCCCTCCAGGATTAGCACGGCGCCGAAATAGTGTGCACGCACTTGCCCGACTGGAACTCATATTATGCCTAGAAAGTATTAGAACTGTGTTTGAGAAGTTAGAGAAAAACGAAAATGAACCAAGAGAGTTAAAAAAAATTGTTATATGAAAAGACTCAGAATGAAAGCATTTATAGGATGGCCCAAGCCCAACCCAAACCAAATGGTTAAGCAGCAAAAAGATAGGATGGCCCAAGCCCAACCCAAACCAGCACACCGCACATCACATTTCTCAAGACCCAAGACCCAAGGCCTACGACCCACGACCTGAGCCCGAGCCCGACCCAACCCGATGCGGTGTGCACGTGTCTTGTCAACAACCCACCTACTACTTAAGCTTTTAGAGAATAGAGGTAAGCTCAAATATATAAATGTGAAAAACTCTTCCTATTCTACCAATGTGGGACAAGCTCTCTCTAACTACTCACATTCCCACCTTTTTCACTCTTTGAACTTCCAACACGTTTTCCTCTTAAGTCAATTATTTTTGTTTTACATTGCTGTTTTTGGTGTTTTCGGTTATTATTGATTATTGATTCATGCCTATTTTTAGTAGTAAATTGCTAAATATAACCCTCATTTTACGTATTAAAGTATTTATTAACGAAATTGCCTTTGACCTCTAAAAACATAACAATTCACCTATTACATCCCACTTCCACCCACCTTTTATTTTATATCAACATTAATCATGCAACAAAACATATTATTACCCTAAAATCATGAATTAAAATATAAATTATGAATTGAAAGCATTACAAGTGCTTTTGCACAATTTTCTTATTCAAATGCTCATAACTTTTTACAAATAATTCATTTTTAGGCGATTCAAATCGCATATGATTCCTTGTTCCGAGAGCTTCGATTTGATATATTATACGTCAAATTTCGCTGAGAAACGAAGGAGATATGAGTATTTGAATGGTCGGAGCGCATGACCCATGCGTCTGGACCTAGGCCGGGGCACATAGGTCATGCGCCCTGGTTTATGTCGCGTTTTTTTTCTACGTCCAGCACACACACGTGTAGCCAAGGACAAAATTGTCTAAATACATAAGTAAAATGAGGGATGCATTTAGTAACACCTTTTTAGTATTTTCGATTCATTGTTGCTTGTGTGGGTTTTTTTTTTTTATTTGCTTTTGTTTTTCGCTATGGAGCATTGCTGACTTGTTGTTTTTTATCATCATGTTTTTTGAAAGATCGAATATCATATGAGCAGTTTATATTCGTTATTTAATTTTTAATTTCCATCATTGTCTTTGTATTGGAGTATAAATTTTGGTTTATACTTTAAAATAGCATAGCACCCGTGCGATGCACGACTTAAAAATCTTAATATTAACTTTGTAAATAGAAATGTAAAAAATACATAATTTAAATCTTAGACAATATGATATTCAATAATATAGTTGGAAATTAAAATCTTACTCTATCACTACACCCGCACATACAAGAAAGTATGTGTTCGTTCATGTGTTTTCAATCATAACAAAATATGAGAAAAAAACCAGCTTTAATTTTTTAAAGGTATTTTCTGACAAATTTTCCTAATATCAAATAAAATTTCATATAATTAAAAAAATTCTTATAAAATGCCTTCTCTATCCTACATTAAAATTATAGTCATACATACAAATAAAAAAATTATAATACACTCAAAATTGAAATTTACAAAATAACTACATTAAGCTAAAACTTGTTTCATCACAACTGTTAGGGGAAAATAAAACTAAAATGTACATTTTTTTTGTTGATTTTCTAATTATTATAATCCTAAAAAAATTGATAAGTTATTATAGAGATTCTTCGAATTATATAAAAAGTCATGTTATGCATGTCAAAATAATAAATGAATAATGACACTCATTCCCCCCACCCCCCCCCCCCCCAAAAAAAACAAGTAGCTGAATTTTTATTATAAGAATATGTATAAACAATAAATTAAATGAATAATATGTCGAAAGTAATTTTTGATCATAAGAATATATAGGAAATTAATAAATGATCAAAACTAAATTACTTATAATAAAAGAATTAAGGTACAAGTATTACTTATAGAAATTAAATCATATAATATTTCTAAAGATATGTTATATTATATATCAATTTTTATTAAGGTAGAAAATATATTAAGATAGAATAAAAAAAGTTTTTTTTTTTTTAAATTAAGGGAAAAGGGCGGAAATTTTTTTAATGAAAGCGCGACATGTGGCATGTGGCAAGATGTGGATTTAGCTGCTTTTCTTATAGTATATATATTGATTAATTTTTTTTTTTTTATAGAATTGTTCTAATTAAACATATAGCAATAATAATATAGATTCAATTTTAGAATTTTCTTTTCTCATTTATTTTCTCTGAAAATTATAGTCATACATACAAATAAAAAAAATTAATACGCTCAAAATTGTAACATAAAAACTAACTACATTAAGCTAAAACGTGTTTTAGCACAACTTTTAGGGGAAAATAAAACTAAAATGTACATTTTTTTTGTTGATTTTCTAATTATTAGAAACTTAAAAAAATTGTTAAGTTAATATGGAGATCCTTCGAATTATATAAAAAGTCATGTTATGCATGTCAAAATAATAAGTCAATAATGATTCTTTTTTCCCCAAAAAAAGTAGCGGAATTTTTATTATGAGAATATATATAGACAATACATGTATCATGGAAAATAAATTTTGATCAGAATAATATATAGGAAATTAATTAATATATGATCAAAACTAAATTACTTAAAGGAGTTAAATCACATAATATTTATAAAGATATGTTATACTTCCTCCGTTTTTTTTAGTTTACTCACTTGAGTTTTTTTCAAAACCAAGAAATTATTGGGAGTTGGAGAAAAAGAATAAATGATGATTTAAAAGGTGGGTTGCTAAACATCGCCCGCATATTACTTAAAATCGCCCACAACCAAAATTAAAAAGACAAAATTGCCTTTGATTTAAAATTACACCACAACAACTTAGATTAAATATACAACGACGTCGGACACCACGCCATGACCTCGACCACCACCGCCGCCATCGGCCACCACCACTACTATGGTGGTGGTTAAATTTTTTTAATAAGGGAAGGGGCGTACCGACGTCGGACACCACGCCATGACCTCGACCACCACCGCCGCCACCACCACCACCATGGTGATGGTGGTTAAATATTTTTTTTTAATAAGCGGAGGGGCGTCCAGATCAGAGGCCCCTACCATGCTTGGGGCGTCTGATTTGGACGCCCCTACCATGGTCGGGGCGTCTGATCTGGACGCCCCTCCCATTATTTAAAAAAAAATTTAACCACCACCATGGTGGTGGTGGTGGTGGTTGAGGTCATGGTGTGGTGTCCGACGTCGTTGTATATTTAATCTAAATTGTTGTGGTGTAATTTTAAATCAAGGGCAATTTTGTCTTTTTACTTTTTATCGTGGGCGATTTTAAGTAATATGCGGGCGACGTTTAACAAGTCCCTTTAAAAGTTGTATAAGAAAGAGAGTATGGAAAAGAGAGAAAATGAGAGAAAAAGAGGATAATTTTATTGGAGTTAGTCAAAAGTATGAGAGAGAGTATGAAAAATATAATTAGGAATAATAAATTAACAAATATAGAAGAATAAATGTAAGAAATGAGTAAATTTATAAAAAAAAAATCCAAAAAGGAAAGTGAGTAAATTAAAAAAAAAACGGAGGGAGTGTTATATACTAATATTTATTAAGATAGAAAATATTATATATATTGATTTATTTTATGATGTTTATAATATTATGAAATTTATAATATTTTCTTATATTGACGTACATATATATATATTCTTTAAGTCACGCACATATTGCATGTAGAAAATGCTAGTTGGTCCAAAAAAAGGGGAATTTTTATTGTGACAATATATTTATTAGAAATGAATGTATATATCATGGGAAATAGAGCTGGCAATCCCTAACACGACTCGAACCCGACACGAATTTATTGAGAGAAACCCGGAACCAACACGACACGATACCAAATGACACGAAACTGACCTGTTTTGACATGATTTTCTTAGAAAACCTGTATTTTACATTTGTTTAACTTTTATAATAATTAACGGACGACCCGAAAATGACACAAAAGCTGACACGAACATGACTCGTTAACCCATTTTGCCAGCTCTAATGGGAAAAAATAATTTTCTTATGAGAATATATAGAAAATAAATGTATAATGAAAAGTTAATTAATATTTAAGGAATTAAGTTGTTTTTATCTATAGGAAGTATATGAAATGATATTTCTAAAGGTTTATTATAGCATAACAATATTTTACAAAATTAGAAAATATTTAATTGCTTTTTTAGGTTCAAGCAAAATAGGCGGGAATTTTTTTAATGAGAGAGCGACACGTGGCGATCTATTGTTTGAGTTGCTTCTCTTTTAGTATATATATTGATGATTTACAATAGCTGTTTGAAGAGATTTTGTAATATATATTGCTTTCTTTAAATCTCTTTAAATTCTTATGATTTGTTACCTAATTTAAAAGAACAATACTCGCTAGCACGTGCTACTATTGCAGAATACAAATCAAGATTTACCAAAGGAAATTGAAGTAGTATGGTTTGATGATGTGCTTGTAATTTTCAATTCTTATTAATGTTATTGTATTGCTTATTTAGAAACAAAGTGTATATTATATCATTGATGTATGGGATTTGAAAGTTGTTGGGAACTATTACCATTAATATTAAGATTGTCATTTCTCAATTGATATCCTAAAATAGTTTTCAGCTTTTTTTATTAATCGAGTTTCGAGTCGATACTACAACATTTTGTGCTTCTGCCGTCTGCTTAAACGTTAAAAAACACGGAATGTTGTAGTGCGAGTTTCAAGTTGAGTTCGAGTCGAGTTCAAGTTCCGAGCCGAGTTTTAGGGTGCTCTTAATCTTTTCCATTTAATTACCCATTGTAATCCCATGTACATTGTCTTTGGACCTTTTTTTTTTTGAAAATTTTGCCACTAACCACCTAATAAGTACCAAAAATTGTGAATAACTACCATAATTTTTTTTTATTAAATTTAACTACCAATTAAGTGCCAAAAAGTTGCAAACCACCACCCATTTTTAACACCGTTAACTTAAATCATAATTAAACCATAATTAAACCACTTAAGTCTTAATTAAACCTTAATTAATCTTAATTAACACTTTTTATTTAAAAAAAAAGAAGAAAACAAATCTGGAAAATTAGAAAAAAACCCTCAACCACCCCTCCCCCTCCCCCAGATTTTCTTTTAATTTTACTATTTTTTGTAATAAAAAGTGTTAATTAAGGTTTAATTAAGATTTAAGTGGTTTAATTAAGATTTAAGTGGTTTAATTAAGGTTTAATTGTGATTTAAGTTAATGGTGTTAAAAATGGGTGGTGGTTTGCAACTTTTTGGCACTTAATTGGTAGTTAAATTTAATAAAAAAAATTATTGTAGTTGTTCACAACTTTTGGTACTTATTAGGTGGTTAGTGGCAATTTTTTTTTTTTTTTTTTTTTTTTTTTTTAAGTTTTAGGGTTTAACCTATATTTTCTTTCCTTTTGTTAATTAATTTCTTTAATCTTTAATACAAGATTCAATCTTACCTTATTCATTTCTGTAATTTCTTCTCCCTTTTTCTATTGTTCATGTTTGATTTAATTTTGGAAAAATTACTTTAATAGGTACCAACTATGACCATTTCAAATTTATAGGTATTGTTGAGGTGATTTTTGGGTCACAATAATGTAAATGTGTTTATGGGCCGAAAGCTAGTCCAGATTCCACGTGAATGTGCTTGTTGATCTGCACAAAGAACAAACGTGAGCTACCCCCGGAGGTGTTCCGGGGAAAGACTCTCCGACGCTCAAGTCAGTAAAGAGTAAGGATGTAGAGAGAGAAAGTGAGGGAGAAGTTTGAGATGTGTTTGATATTTTTTGGATACCTTTGCATGTGCACGGTTATAGAGTATTTATAGTACCTTGAGAATGTAGGAGGAAAACTGCCCCTGGTAGGTTGAACTGGACCTGATAGGCTGAGCTGGACCTGGTCAGTAACCCTGGACCGAGTAGGCGTTCCTTGGACCTGGACCAGGCTGCTGTTCTCGGGACCTGGTAGATGTGATCTTCACCAGGTAGGTGCTTGAGCGTGGATTTAGGTGATCAGGTCCCCTATGCAGACTTTGGCTTGCATTTGGGCCTGATCCTTTTTGTGGGCTTTCCTTATGGTGTGCCTCTTTCATTTGTTGATGGCTTGATTGGGCCTTAGCTTTTTATGTGGCTGGCCCAATAACTAATGAGTGCATTTTGCCCCATCAGGTACGAACTATTGATTATTCTCAAGCAGCACCAACTATGACACCCATTCACATTAAAAGGTTAGGGTGACCTACAACTTGCTGAAAAGGTCAATTAAAATAAAAAAGAGGTCAATTAATTTTTTTTTAAAAAAAAGGAAAATTGAAAAAAAGAAAAAAAATACAACAGAAACAGTAATAAATTAGTTGAGGGGGTGGTTTCTGGGGCAGTTTGGGGGCTGGGGGGAGGGGCGATGGGAGTGCGGATAGGGCGGGGGGCATGGAGGTGGGTCGTAAAGGTGCGGGGTATGCTAGGGGTGGTCGTGGGGGGGTTCGAAAGGGGCAGGGCGGGGGGAGGTGGGAGGGGCAGAGTGGCTGAGGGTTTTCGAGATGGGGTTTCGAGGGGTGGGGGGAATCGGGTTGGGTGTTTCGGGGATGGGGGAGGTTGGGAGTAGGGATTTTGGGGGTGGGGGAGGCTGTTTTGGGGTTTGGGGTGGTGAGGGGAGGAGGGGGTGGGGGTTTCGGGGATTATGGGAGGCTGGAGTGGGGTTTTCATGTGTAGGAGGAGGTTGGGGCT
The DNA here is from genome assembly GCA_951394345.1 of Salicornia ramosissima. Taxonomy (NCBI): domain Eukaryota; kingdom Viridiplantae; phylum Streptophyta; class Magnoliopsida; order Caryophyllales; family Amaranthaceae; genus Salicornia; species Salicornia ramosissima. The sequence goes on from OX596236.1 coordinate 38,554,353, forward strand.
GGTTTTTCGGCAGGAGGGGCAACCGGGGGTGGGGGTTTCAGCGGTAGGGGGGAGGTCGGCCGTGGGGTAGTCTTTTAATTTATTCTTTATTATTTTCTTTATTGATCATCTTCCCTTTAGGGTTTGAGGATCTATGATTGATTAAATTTGTTGATTGATTTCCTTTTTTCTTTAATTCATGATTCACTTTTAACTTCCTAAATCTAATCTTTATCATATAAATTTGAGTATATATTGAGTCGGTATCTGAGAGGTTAAAATTCTATATAAACTTAAGATTTAATTAGGTGGAATTAATCTAGTAAATTGCGTAAGCTTGTTAGAAAAATTATATAGATCTAATAAATTGCGTGAACATGTTAGATCTTGGTTAAAATTTATATATGAATTATTGAATACTAATTTTTAATTAATTTAGGGTTTTAATAATAGTGAACCTAAACCCTGTGCCTCTAAAATTTTAATTTTTATTAATTCTTTCTTGTTTTGTTTTCTTTAGTTTAATTTCCTTTCTTTCCAACGTTTTTTTTTACGTACTTTGAACTTATTAGAATTAAGAGAAAATATGTACCTTCATGTGAACTTATTAGAATTACTAGGTTATTTTTTTATATGTTATCGACAACTTCACCAGTACCCTTTTGTCCCACATCAAAGAATTAAATGTTCCATTTTTTTTTAAAGAGAATGTTTCATAATAACTTGTCTTTATTATTTATAAAATATTTACAAAAAAAGAATAAGTATTTTATGTACGGTAATTTTTAAATTATTGTACAAACACAATTAACATCAAATTTATATCCTATAAATTATAATTAAAATTGACATTTTTTTTATTTTTCTCTAAAAAGAATAAGTTGAAATTATATTACTTTTTTGAGATTTATTTTTTCATCAGATAAACATGCATCTGTTTTAGCTAAGAGAGATTTAACCATTAGGCAAATTAACATAGTTGAAACTTTATAATTGCAACAAAACTTCAAATTTGGCAAATTTTAGTAGAGTTTAAATATACAATAGGTGAAATTTAATCATTTTTTAAGAAATAAGATTTAAATACAAATATTTAAGTTTCAAATTTTACTAATATAGATTTAGGAGAATTAATGAAAGATACCGTTAAAAAAATGAAAGATAATTCTTTTTTGGGAAGCTACCAAACAAATCTTTTAAAACTTATAAAGAAAAAGGAAATTAAGTTTTCAAGAGAAAATTTTCATTGTGAAAATGACACATGTCATGGTATTAAATTATTGTATTTTACTTTAGTATATAGTATAGATAATTTTATTGTCCCACATTGAAACATTAGATGTTCCTATAAGTAATAGTATTTCTATAACTACCTTTCTTGTCATGATTTTTAAGATAATCTCAACCTTCACAACCAGATCTACATTCACACCATTATAAACAATGGTTCTATTGACACTAAAAAGGTATCCCTTTTAGGATCACTAGTCGTGGCCTGCGCTCAGTAGCCCCAAAAGTAGGTTCGAGATGAATGAGAAGCAACTCATTAGAATAATATAACATATAATTTGATATTTAGTTAACTAATGATTTATAAATATTGCGTTATTGTATTGATGGTTTTTAGATTGGTAATTAGAACTGATTTTGAGTTATAATTCAAATTTTGTTTTAATTATGTTGTTTGTACTTCTGATTTCTCTACCCCATTCCTCACGAATTAGTGTGAACATTAAATATGCCAGTTTCGAAACAATTTTTGAATCTTGTTAATCAGATAGATGGTGTCATAAGCATCATTTAAGAAATTCAAGTAAGAAAATGTAGAAGATGATATACAAGTTAGCACTTATTATACTTAGACTATTATTACAAAATGACAATAAGTTAGCAGAAGCAGTTATGGTAGAACATTTAGACTTATTGTCACAAAAGAACAGTAAATTAGCACTTAAAGTTAGCAGCAATTAATTAGCGTTAGTTAATTTGACAATAATTCAAACTTATTGTTTGCTAAGTCTAACTTAGTGCTCCTCTCAAGTTACTTCACGAATTTGGTTGGTGCATCATAATCAGGAACATTCAACCAGAGCCCGTGAGACACAACAATTTGACACCTTCACACATGCATAAGGGATAACCACAGACGAAATCAGCACCATCCCTATATGGATCATTAAATATATTGAAAAAAAATGCTAGGTTGATGGCTTTACAAGATTCTGGATGTGTTGCGACGATGTATTGATCTCTTTCCCAGAACTTTCATTAGGAATGAACAATTTACATTATTACCAATATATAATATTAAATCCAAAAGCTAATTATCTGAAATTTTGCATTCAATTGATACAACTTGTAATAAGATCTAAAGAACCTCAATTAGCGATAATGTTTCCCACAATGATTTATATACACTTACACATACCGACTGATAAATATGAATAAATTCATTGAATATACTTGTATTGTTATAAAAAAATAAAAGCTAAATTCTTTTGAATCAAAAAAATTAATTAACTAGTTAAAATCTGGGTAATGGAAAATGTTTTATTGATTGTAATGAATGTGACATTAAGTTTTAATTTTTTTTTATATGAAATTATAAAGCAGAGCCTTATGCATGCATGGGAGGAACCCTTCAAAATAAAGAAATATTATAAAAAAATTGAAATAAAATGGACCATATAAAAGATCTGCATCAAAGACTCATTTATATTTATATGTTAGCAAACTCAGTTATGATTCCTTGAGTATCAGAACAATGTAGATTAATTCATTTTTCATAAACAGGAAACAATGGAGAAATCATAGGATCAAAAGGCAATCATAAACAAAAGACTAAAAGAAGCACAAAGGCAATCATGAACAAAAGATTAAAAGAAGCACAAAAAATAATTAAAGACAAATCAGAGCAAGTCGAAAAATTCAAACTTTCATATGACCCCATCAGTAAATCCGAACAATAAAACCCCAAAATTAACAAAACTAATAACATAGATCGTCCATAAAATGAAAATTTACCAAGCAATCATCATCAATGCTTTATTTTTCACAGAAGCCACTGGCTCAGGTTGAACATTTAGACTTATTGTCACAAAAGCACAGTAAGTTAGTACTTAATTAGCATCCACAAATGTTGAATATATTTAGGCCTGTTCAACGGAGCGGGTCAGGGTCGGACCGGGTCGAATATTTAGCGGGCCAGGGCGGGTCGGGCCTCATCAGTGGCGGATTTTGAGTAAAATTCCTTCGGGGGCCGAGTGATATTATAATTACAAATAGACACGGCATATGGGTGTACACATCTAGATTAATAATAAATAATATGGAGTATTATGCAATGAGAATACTTTAAAATTAAAAGATTCCGTAGGAAACAACGATTCAAGGCTCTAAAAGGAATTAAATTGAGAAATGGGATGAGCTAAGCCTAATACAAGATCGAGGAAGTTACCAAAAGATGGGTTAGAGTGATTTTGGTGACAATTGTTAAAGAATTGGCTTAAAATTAATCGAAATTGTTTAATGAATTTTGACCACCTCTCACTATTTTGGGCATAACTTCTGCTACACACATCGGATTGATGCAATTCTTCTGGCATTGGAAACTAGATTCAAAAATCTTTCCAAAGATAGGTCATACACTCAATTCCGACATGAAACAAAAAAGTTATCACCGTTTAAACTTGAGTTAGCCAGCAGGGGCCGAACCCCATCCCGCCCCCCCCATAAAATCCGCCCTTGGGCCTCATACATCATTTAGCGGGTCAGGCCGGGCCAGACCCTATTTGACCCGGCCCAGCCCGACCCACCTTTACCAAGAATATTGTTGTTTTATTCTCCATTAACACCTATAACTCCCTGGTCCACACTCAGAATAGCACTAAAGCACACACTACACAGCACATCATTCAGCAGAACATTTGATGAATTTTTGGAACTACATGTTTAGCTCTACCATACACTTGTAATATTTGATAAATTTGTGGAATATATTATGTTTATTTAGACCAAAAATTCTAATAATTGCAGGGTTACGTAAGGTATGCTATAATCATAGTGGTGTCGATTTAATTGAGTGGTATTTAATGAGCTATACTACTGTACAATAGTTGGTTTTGCAATTTGTTAATCTTTTTGCCACAAAAAAATTAAACTAGAAAAATCGAAGACATGTTTAAGCAAATATTCCCACAAAAAAGAAAAAAAAAATCAACTAAACCAAGCAGAAAATCAAACAACATGTATAATGACTATCATCGAACATACCCAGAATCTCTGACCTTAAAAGCGCTAATTCAATGGAAAGGGACGATTGAAATATACAGAATAATGGAGCGAAATGTGATTATTGTTATATATGTTGGGTGGAAGAATGAAAGGGGATTAAGGTTATAAAACAAAACAAAAAGAGGTCAACCAATTTACTTGGATTGGGCATTTGGGCGATTGAAAGATGGAAACATTTGGAAAGAGGGACGACTGAAATATATTGAATTTGTCCAACAATTCTGGGTGTTTTATTTTGATTTTTCCCCCCTTTTGTTTAATTTGGGCTACAGCAATGTTTTTTTTTTAATTTGTGACCCTACTAAGACCCCCTTGATCCACTTAAGTCCATTTATTTATGTCCCTTTAAAGATCCGCCCCATTTATAAAAAGGGTTGGGTCACAAGTGTTTTTAAAGGGTTGGGTCAGGGTTTTAAATGGGCCCCTCCCCCATTAAACAGGTCTAAATATATTGATTCACCGACTTTCCTTTACACCGTATTGCTAGTTCTAGTGTCTATGATCAGCTCATAAGGTGTCGTGGCTCTAATCGCTTCCCAAATATACAATTTATAATACCTGGCTAACTAATCCGTAGTATTATTAGTAGAGCTAGGGTCGATCCACAAGGAAGTAGGTGGATTGAAATTGTTTTCAGAGAATCTAGCAAATCAAAGTTCTATTTTTGTTGGTTTCCTTGTTTTTTTTTTTTAAATTAAACCACTCAACGAAACAACTAAAGTATGAAATTCAATGAAAAAATCTCCAACGACAAGACTCGTTGAATCCTACTTCATTTGGAGGATTTCTGATCTTTGAAAACTAATCATGCTTTAAGAAATCAAAGAGAAAGTATTAAATCAGACCGTCTAACTCAATATTTTCTGACCCAATACTTTATGTCTAACAGGCTTATTTTTATGGTAATTTGTATACATATTTTTTCAAACCTCCCTATTCATCTACAACCCAAAACAAAGTAACAGAAATTAGAAGATGAAAAAGAAAAAAGAAAATGAAAAGAGATGAAAATAGGTAGTACTTGATTGTGAAGATTCAACGAGAGAAAGCGATTTAATGGAGCAGGAAATGAGAGGTGAAAAATGCATGGTTTTGAAGAAAGGGAAAGAGATGAACAAGTAAAAAGAAATGAGGAACCAAGCAAACCATTTGAAAAATCTACAAAAGAAAGATTGATGGAAGAATCTTTTGAAATGGTGGTTGTTTTTTGGTCTTCATGTCGATTATAAAGTGATGTTTCGTGGATCAGTTCAGAGCCACCATTTTTTAGGAGGGGAAAAAGGTTACAAAGTTTAAGCGAGAGACTTGTTTTCCACGTTATATGTAGGGGTGTCAGTTCAGTTAATCAGTTTAGTTATGGTTGGACTCAAACGGTTCAGTTGAGTTCAGTTGATCTTTCCCAAATTAACCAATTCGGTTTTAACTTTATCAGTTTCAGTTCCAACCCATTGCATTTATTTTTATTTTCAGTTCAAATCAGTTCCGTTATGATTGATCTTCGGTTTTACCCATACGATTTCAGTTGTTGTCAGTTCATTGTGAACGATTGATATAACAGTTCCGATTGTATTCAGTTTACGTTATGGTTGATCTTTGGTTTTACCCATACGCTGCCAGTTGTTATCAGTTCATTGTGAACGGTTGATATAACAATTTCCATTGTATTTAGTTTACATTATGGTTGTTCTTCGGTTATACCCATGCTATTTCAATTGTTGTTAGTTCATTGTGAATGGTTGATATATCAGTTCTAGATGTATTCAATTTATGATATGGAAAAATACGTTTATATCCATACGATTTCGGTTATTATCAGTCTATTGTAAATGATTATATTCAGTTACATTATGGTTATTTTCAGTTTTGCAAGGAAATCTGTAACAGTTTTGTTCGAGTTAGATATTGAGTATTAATGGGTTTTACCCGAGTTTTCTCACGTTTGTTTCTCCAAATAATATGAGCCGATCGTATTCGTTTTAGCCGTTGAATTGTTTTGCGTCACAATGGGTTAGTTAAGTTGAGGTGCATGTTAAAGTTATTTATATATTATTTATCAATTCATATTTTAATCAAATTATTCTTGTACTAATATTAAGTATAAATGTGTAAATGCGTATCGAGTATCAATATTGGGTATATATGAAGGTCAAGATGATGATGAGTGATACGATATTGGCGATAACAACGATCATAACAATAATGATAGCAATTATCAAAACAACAACAACAATAATGAATTGATGATGAAACTGATGAATGATGATAACGATGATGGTGATTGATATGAATAATATAATAACAATAATAGTAGTAACAATATCGAGAACAATAACAAGATTTGAGTCTATTTTTAATCTAATACAAAGTTAACAATAACCATCATGATACTATATATGCAAAATATGCTCAATACATCATACTAATATACTATTCTATAAATAAATCATACTATAAAATCAACAAATAATATAATATTGTAGCCATATACTAGAATGCATACTATCTTTAATTTGATAGTATATAACACCATCATCATACACTATAGACAATACATCACATTGTTATATCATTAAATCATACTGTAAAAACAAGACATCATATAATATTAAGACAAAGTATCATACTAATATAACTTAATATCATACTATTATATATACAATTGTATTATTTAGAATGCAGTCATAATATATGTATCACTCAGACAATGACTTATCCATAAAATGTAGATAATCCTTGACTGCTCGAGCAAATGTTTCTATTATTTGTGTGAAATCCTTAATTTAATATGTTGATGGTGATTGTTGATTATTGATGCGCCATTGCGTTGCCACTTTGCCCATTTCATGGTAATAACAATGGAGTAATGGTAATAAGATTGATGATGGATGGAGATGGATAATAATGGGTGATGTGTGATGATGTATATGAATGGTGATGGATGTTGACGACATGGATGATGGTCATGGATGATGATGACATGGATGAAGGTGACATGGTAATAACTATTCTATATGGTTATGGATATTGATAATGATACTGATGAGTGATGATTACGATATTGATGAGTCATGATAAATTGATAATGTTATTAGCAAAAATAAAAACAATGAATAATTGAGTGATAAACATTAATATATTTGATTTTAAACAACAATTTTAATATAGAATTATGTGAGCATCAATACATTATAACATTGAATTAATCCAATAATTGGTTCATAATTAGAAATTAATATTTGCATAAGTTTTAGAAATAAGAAAGAGAGAGTTTAATTTTTTAAAATAAGAAAATTATTTAGAATTTATTAATAAATTACTTATATAATTCAATAATATAAATTACTTATATTTAGATTTTAGAAATTGCTTTTTCCACATAAAAAAAAGTAGAAATAGTTTTGAAAAACTCATCTTCAATTTTATTGGCTAATAAGCACATACATAGATTGTGATCCATGCCCTCAACCAAAAACTCTTTAAAACCGTTGATTTCATATCAAATCTATGGCCACCAATGTCCTTTTCAAACATTCCCAAAGCTCAAATATTTTCCCCATTCCCAAATCCCAATATTCCCGCCCAAATTTGCCCCCATTCCCAAACCTCAAATATCCCCTTTATAAAAACCACTCCACAACCTCTTATTTCTTACCACAACTCAAATTACAGGCTAAAAAATCGAAAACTACAAAAAAATCTTCAAAAGCTCAACAATGGCGAGAGCAAAGCAAACAAAACGAAAATCAACCAAAGGAAAAGCGCTGAGAAAGCTCGACACGATGCCGAGAAAAAAGGTGGATTTGTGTTTGTTTTAATTGAAGTGGTTTTAGATGAAATTAGGAAGTTAGTGTTTGTGAATTGTGATGTAGAAATGTTATTGCTAAAACTAATCAATGGAAAGTGCTTTTGACAATACGAGTTTGTTTTTTTAATGGCATTTCAGATTTATTTGTGATTGTTTGAGATTATTCAATAGTATAATTACTCAATTAGTTTTGATGCGCTTATATGCACATCATGGTTGAAGCAGAGGATTAATTTGTTATGTATTTGCTCTTATTTAACATTTTAAAATGGAACGACCACTTCCGGCTTGCTTCGTTTGTTTTGTGGATTATTGTGAGTGCATTATGGGGCGGTTGTGTGGCTATTTTTTGGGTGGTTTATGGCCTGAAAGGGTGAAGGAAGGGCGGTGTATGGGGGTTGATATGGTGTTGCACTTTGGAGCTCATTTTTTTGCTATAATTTGGCTTGAAGTGCTACACTTTTGAGCTGAAAATGACAGCTTGTTGTAGGTAGAAATGAGGGGAAAAAATAGTGAGAAAGGGCTATGAGACTAGGGGCAGAAAGAGTGGTGGTAGGTGAGAAAGTGAAAAGTTTGAATAGTGCTAAAAGTACACTTGTTGCAAAAATTTATTTACGGAGGAAGTATAGCAATTTAATTAACTTTAAATTATAATAATATCAAGTCATTTTTGTTCAATTGACCAATAGTTAATAAAAATTTAGTTAACTAACAAAACCAAACAATTTATAAGTCATTTCGGTTCAATTGATCAACAGTTAAAACAATTCAATTAAATAATAAACTAACAAAACCAAACAGTTTACAATTAATCTCAGTTCAGTTATGATTCAGTTATGGTCAGTTAAAAACAGTTTTATGTAGTCAACCTTTCAGTTCAGTTGATTTCAGTTCATCATTCAGTTCAGTTTCAGTTCAGTTGAGTGCAGTTCATTTTGTTTCAGTTGGACTTTCAGTTATCAGTCATTTGGTTATTGGTTCATTTCAGTTTAATTCATTCAGTTTAGTTCACGTTAGGTTAACAGTTAAACCAACAGTTCCTAACCAAATTGACAGCCCTAGTTATATGGATACTAATTTCAAGTAAGGTTTTTTTTTTTTTTTACCAGGTAAGGTTTTTTTTTTTTTTTACCAGGTGAGTATTTCTTTTCAGTTTATTTTTTTTCAATTGAGTTTTTTTTTCTAGGTGGGCTTTGTTTTTTCTCAAGTAAGTTTTGTTTATCCCAGGGTAGCTTTACTTTTCCCAGGTTAGTTTTAACTTTTTTCAGGTCATTTTTTTTTACTAGGTCAATTTTATTTTTTCAGGCCATTTTTTTTCCAGGTAAGTTTTTCAAGTAAGTTTTACTTTGGGTTTAGGTGTACCTAGAGATGACAAACATGTAATTTGGGTTGGGTTGGGTTGGTTCGGGTACGGGTCGGGTGAAAATGGCTCGAGTAAATTTTGGGCCGGGTCGAGGTATGGGTCTTGTATATCGGATATAGAACGGGACATGTTATGTTCGGGTCGGGTCTATTTCGGGTTAGGCGTAGGCTATTAAAATAAAAAGTAACAGTAAGTAAAAAGAAAAAATGAAAGACTCAAAAGCAGTTGGTACAGTTTGTCTAAGTTTAACCTTAACATCTATCTATAAAATATATTAAAAGGCGTTCATCGCACCGTATTGCACCACATCGGCTCCATGTTATTGTCCATATCATTGGTCTATTTGTCATCACACTATTTTAATACCCAAAATGAATTCAAACAAAAGGCATCAATAAGCATCGAATCCATAACCTAGCTTCATGTAGCCAGACTTTTTACCAATTGTCTATAATTCTATATCTTCTCCTTGAATTTAATAAGATGATTCTAAGTTCATAAACAAGTTGTACTGATAATAATTTTTTTGGTAGTAGAACAATGACAAAGAAAATAAAAAATAAATATTACGACCTGGAGTAACAGTGTAACACTCTGGCCAAAATACTAGTTGTAAATGGTTTGAAGGCATGCAATGTTGCTTATATACAATAAGTTTTTAAAAAAAATATTTTTTCAAAGTATTTTTTGTTTACGGTTTTATGTTAACCATAACAATAAGCAATATACTAAAAAACAATAGGTAGTTGAAGTAAATATCCACTAATACATGTTCAAATAAGTACTCAAAAGCAAAAGCCAAAAGGTAGTTTTTTTTTAAAAAAAAGTAAGTACATAGAGTTTTTTTTTTAACGTAAGGTTTTTTTTTTTTTTTTGTTTTTTGTTTTTTTTTTTTTTTGTTTTTTGAATTTTATAATAGTGCATTTGATACCTGTACGAATACTTATTGTAGGTAGCAATTGGGTCATTTGGGTCGGGTACGTGTAGGGTAAATTTGGGTCGGGTCAACTCGGGTTTGAGGGCTTTTGGTTTCGGCCTTTCGGGTCGGGTTGGCTTCGACTTTTTGCCAAGTAGTGAGGCTGATTTTCTTAAAAATCTTTTATGTGATTTACCAATGCTTAACAAGCCAATTCCTGCTATTTCAATGCATTGTGATAGTAAAGTTGCAATAACAAAAGTTACTAGTAAAAATTTTAACGAGAGAAGAAGACACCTTAGAGTAAGACATAAATCTATTAGAAATTTGATATCTCATGGTGTTATTTCTCTTGACTTTGTCAGGTCAGAAAATAATCTTGCGGATCTGCTTACAAAAGGCTTGACGCGTCAACAAGTTATTGAGTCGTCGAGGGGAATGGGACCAAAGCTTATAAAGTAGTCGCTACAAAGGACACCTAACTCTGAAAGATTGGCGATCCATGAAAGGAGTTCAATGGGTAACAACGAAGTTGATTAGTTGACTATGGTACACCATATTTTGTTTGGAGTATATTCCAAGTCCTTTCCTATGGCGAGGTGTATTTTAAATAATTGTGACAACTATAAGGTTGAGGTATATAATTAATTTGTAAAATACCTCTTAATAAACCCAACGACTGTAATAAGTTATAAATTGTGGGGGTGAAAGTCACAGATCACCCTTGGAGGGTTTACCTAGTGAGTGTGCTAGTGGGGCCGCTACTGCGAGACTTAGGTTGGTCTCAAAGTGACATTCACGAAACAAGATACCTGCACATGGTCGTAACGTGCACCACTGATAGAACCTATATGAACCCATATATTGTATGTATTGTGAGATGAAGCTCGATTAAAGAAGATATGGCTCAAAACACTCATGTCTCTATATCTTCTCGAGTAGACGTGCATATATACTAGGTATAAGGCTCAAACCCGGAAGGTTCCTTGTACTGAAAATTCAATATTACAAGCTCCATAATAATAATAATATTTGCATAATAATTTTTTAACGTCATTAAGTTTTTTTAAATAGAAAATAATAAAAAAATAAAAAAAATTAAATTATGTGGGGGATTGTAGGGTAAATTTGGGTCGGGTCAACTCGGGTTTGAGGGCTTTTGGTTTCGGCCTTTCGGGTCGGGTTGGCTTCGACTTTTTGCCAAATAGATTTATAGGACTTAAGAGTTAAGGTTACTATACACACACTTTAATAGTCGGGTAACTCTGCTAGGTGAAATTCGGGTCAATAAAACCAGTTGAGTTCAGGTAAGTTTCGGGTCTCGGATCGGTCATTCGGGTTGGGTCACTTATTCCACCTTTGAGCATGGCAGTACCACTATCATCAAAAGCACAAAAAATGCAACAATTGTTGGATCCTTGATAGTTGATACAATAGCTAGAAGCGTAGAGCACCACTTTGGGTTGGTTCGGGTACGGGTTAGATTGGGTACTGATTGATTCAGGTACTGGTTGTATTCATGTGAGAATATGTTGGGTCAAGTTTGGGTTAATTCGAGTGAGTTTTGGGTACACTTTTCAGTCCGTGCTCAGGTATATAAGTCGAGTTTTTAGGTCGGGAAATTGTGTACGAGTTGATTTTACCACCGTTTTCCACACGCATTGTTACAATACCCAATAAGGAAGATTTGGGGAGGCCCATGGCCAAGATCATGTGTAATTCTTTGCTGAAGTAACTAAACTTGAGGGTTCTTTGGCCCGTTGGATATAATAGTCGTCATCATTAATTCAAGTCTACACGTCTAATGGGCTAAACATTGCCACAAGATTGGTCATCATTTTTTACCCACTATAACATTAACCTTTATGGAATAATGTTGTAGAACATTTTTTTTTTATAGGATAATGTGTGGGATACTAGGCCTTGGTACCAGGCCACACTGCAGGTCACCCGGCCCAATTTTTAGCCAACACACGCATCTGTAGGGAGGATAATAAAGAATCCTCGCAAATGCGTGCGGCGAGAATCGAACCCAGGACCTCGTGCCTTGTTTATTACTATGACATTAATGATTTTCATTGTTTATTACTATGACATTAATGATTTTCATTTTCCCAAGTATTTTACATACTCAATTAAAGGCAAAATCCAATTGTATTTTATGGTCACAAAGCAACATTAATTGGCAAATAGAAGATACAAAGGCTATTTTACAAAGCTTAATTACAAAACAAATCTACTCCGTATTATTAATAACTGTTCCGACAAGTCTCAACGCCTCTGAAAGTGGTTGCTGTTCTTGGTGTCTTGTGTAGTGGTAAGCTGCACGATGAACAAACGGTAAGCTGACCCCGGGGTGGTTCCGGGGAAAGACCCTCCGATGCTTAAGTCAGCAATGGGATTCAATAAGAGAGAAAGAGAGAGAGAATTTGTAAGTGAAAGAATGTGTACCTTCTAATGGTGAGATCATCTCCTATTTATAGAGAGTGGTTTAATACCCTGTCGGTCTATCTGGAGGCTGGCAGGGACACGTGTCACATGGGGACTGGTCATGCAGATCGTGTGCTCAGAGTTAGTTATAACTCTGAGTGGGTCGCCACGTGTAAGTCCCTCATAGGGTGATTTAGTTAGTGAGTGGGGCGTGTGCACTTCAGTGGTGCCCTAAAATGGGTGCCACATGGTGTGCTGGGTCCACTACTAAAAGATTCTCTTTGGCTTCTAGCCGTTGCCAGTTACAGGCTGGCAGCGTCCGGGCTCGGGAACGTTTGGGTGATCACTGGTGTTGATTATGGGCTGGCGGTCGTGACGCCTGGTAGCCAGAACCGCTAGGTGCTGGCAGTTGACATCTTGGCCGGGACGTCAGTAGGGTAGACCTGCCGGTGTACCGGTAGGCCCCCATACAACTAGCCCCCCCAAAACGTATCCGCATCGTTAAGGTGAGGATGCTTTTTAAAGTAAGTCGCCACAAGATGTCTGGAATGCCTGGCTGTTCTAATATCTGAATTAACTGACACGTGTCTGTAGAAGACCAAAGTTGAGCTGTGGACCCGGTTGTACTACATATAACGTCTCATACGTTTTCTCTCTCATTACACTTTAAAAATTCCCCCAAAAATTTTTGAACTTCCATTCTCTTCCCTCCTAAAGGCGATTCAAAGAGTTTCGTTCACATTGCACCTTCGACCCAGCTTTGCTTTAGCATCCGTGACTGTAATTCGAGATTTTGAAGCTTAATTCTCCAACCAAAAGACAAGGTTTGTGGTTAATTTCGAATTTCCTTCGTTTCAAAATTTAGAATTTTAAAAATTTGGGCGAGTTTGCATGTACGATTGTTCGAGTTTTTTGGGTGAAAAAGTTTTGTTCTTCTTTCTCTGCTAGTGAATTATTTTGCTTTGTACAAGAATTTAAGCATATAAACTCTTTTTTGAAGCAAAAATTCACTGGTATGCACAATTGCTGCTATGTGTTGCTTTTTAATAGTCACTTTGCAAGTGCTCAGTAGCATTGGTTTGCGTGTCGCTCATTAACTTTGCAAGTCTGCTATTGGCGAATTAACTTGACGTGTGAAAGTGTAAAGAAGGATGCTAGTCGCCAGCGACAACCAAAACGATAGTCGCATCTTAGAAAGCGACCCAGATAGCGGCAGATTGCCACAAGAGACCGAGTCAGATGACTCGTTATTGTCGTACCCACCGAGGAGGAGCAGTCAGGTAATGCTGGTAATACCTTGGAACAGCAGCCTGAAGGGGCTACTATCCCTAAGGGTATTGGCGGTATCATGTGGAAACTCGCATATTGTCCCCCAAAACCAGGATATAGTTACTTAATTTTGGACTTGTCACAATTGTTCCTATAGACCTGGTCGTTGGCCTTAGCTGCAAGAGCTATCTGTTTAGCCTTGTGGCTGTGTATTTGTCGTTTCTATGCTGCCAGGGGTCTGTTGGCAATGGCTCTATGCCTTAGCTTTTGAAAAACTATGTGTACAACTAACTGGTTGTCACACGTTTAAGTTAGCTAGGCTGTGGGATGGCAGTGGCCTTAGGCCTTAGCTGTGCTAGCTATCCATCCAGCCTATTTGCTATGGTCCCTGACCTTGGCTGCATAAGCTATGTGTGGAGCTCACTGGCTGCCACACTGGTGAAGTTGTAGCCAGGCTGTGGGATGGCAGTGGCCTTAGGCCTTAGCTTTTTAGCTAACCATCCTAGCCTGTTGGCTATTATACTTGACATAGCCAGGTCGTGGGATGGAAGTGGCCTTACGCCTTAGCTGTTTTAGCTAACCATCCTAGCCTATTGGCCATGGTGCAAGCATATTTAGACTGCTAAGTGATGTTTGGAACACTGTTTGCTGGCAGTTGTTTCAATCACATAGTCTATTTGGCTGTGCATAAATAAATAATTAAAGCAAGACACGAGGAAGGTGGCTCTTTGGCCTTTCATTAATGTTGTTGCCAGGTTATACATTAGAATACATAATTAAATGAACAATTTTTTTTTCATACATAGTATTTCTTGAGTACCCTAGCATTCCACGTATTTTTCAGTTCTTTTCCTTCCATTGTAGCTAGCCTGTAGGCTCCAGGGGCTACCGTCTTCGTGATACGATAGGGCCCTTCCCAGTTGGCTGTCAGCTTGCCCTCTCTGTTTTGTTTGCCGGTGGCATCTGTCCTTCTTAGAACTAAATCACCATCTTGCATGGGTCTGTGATGAACTTTCTTGTTGTAGGCCCTTGTTATCTGATCCTTATATGCTGCCTGACGAAGTTCAGCTATGAGTCTGACTTCTGTCAGCAAATCAAGGCCTTGTCTCAGTAAGTCGTCATTCAGCCCTGGTTGGTATGCCTGGATCCTGAAGGATGGCAGACCCACTTCTACTGGCAAGACTGCTTCGTGGACAAAGGTAAGTCTGAATGGTGTTTCTCCTGTTGCCTCCTTCTCAGTCGTCCTGTTTGCCCATGGGACATCAGGTATCAGATCTGCCCACTAGCCCTTGAGGTCTTCCAACTTCTTCTTCTGAGCATTTAAAATTTGTTTGTTGGCAGCTTCTGCCTGCCCATTGCTTTGAGGGTGAGCGACGGAGGCATATGCCATCTTGACCTTTAGAGGTTCTAGATACTGTTGGAGGGGCTTGCAGTCAAATTGGGTGCCATGGTCGAACACTATTGCTTGCGGGAGCCCAAACCTCGTGATTATTTGTTCCCAAATAAACTTCTTCACCTATGCAGCTGTGATAGATACTGTTGGGATGGCCTCAATCCATTTGGTGAAGTAATCTATGGCCACTATAAAATATTTTCTTCCCCCTTTACCTTTGGTGAATGGACCGAGGATGTCCATTCCCCATTGGGCAAATGGTATTGGGTTGAGTATTGGTTGTAGGTCATTTGGCGGTGTGTTTATCATTGGGGCAAACTTCTTGCACTTATCGCACTTTTTGACATATTCTTGAGAGTCCCTGAGCATGTGAGGCCAGTAGTAGCCGGCACGAATGGCTCTCAGAGCTAGAGCTTTGCCACCAATGTCATTTCCACAAATACCCTCATGGATTTCCTCAAGGATTTTCTGAGCTTCGAATTTCGTGGCACACCTTAGCAGAGGAAGATGGAAGCAATTTTTGTAGAGTATACCTTGGAACACACAATACCATGCTGCCTGTCATCTTATCTTGGCAGCCGCTGTTTTGTCTGCCGGTAGGACCCCTGAGGTCTTGAATTCTAGGATAGGATGAAACCATTCCCCCTCCGCGTTGCTAATGACAGCCACTGCCAAGCTGTCAATAGCCTTTCCATGACGCAACTCAATCATGACATTCCTTGGCCGGAAGGAGATGTCGTACTCTGATAGCTCAATTCCCCATTTCATCATTCGCCCTAAGACTGCCAGCTTCTGCAAGGCTTTCTCCATTGGATGGTTGGTTAGCACTATAATTGAGTGAGCATCGAAGTACGGCCGCAAGCGTCTTGCTGCCACCATAACTGTGAATGCCAACTTCTCTACTAATGTATACCGAGTCTCAGCTCCTGCAAGCACATGGCTGACAAAGTAAACTGCAGCTGCATCTTCTCCCGTTCTACCAAGAGTACGGCTGCCACAGTGCGGTCAGTCGCAGAAACAAATAGTTGGAGTTGTTCCCCCTCCTCTGGGCGTGTCATGGTTGGCAGGGTTTTGAGATGCTCCTTGACTTTTTGGAAGGCTTCTGATTGTTCAGCTCCCCATTCGAATTTTTTGTTGGACCTTAGTACTTTAAAGAAAGGCAGGGCTTGGGAGGCTGACTTGGCCATGAATCTAGTGAGGGCTGCCATCCTGCCTGTCAATTTATGCACATCCTTGATTTTTGTTGGTTCTGCCATATCTGCTATAGCCTTGGTTTTATCTGGGTTGGCATCTATGCCCCTCTCAGACACCATGAACCCTAGGAATTTCCCTGATGTTACCCCAAACACACAGTTCTTGGGATTTAATTTCATTTGAAATTGCCTTAGAGTGGTGAAAGTTTCTTGTAGGTCAGCCAAGTGATCCCCTGGCGTCTTGCTTTTGACTATGGTGTCATCCACATACACCTCAACGTTTCTCCCCTTCTGCTTTGCAAAGACCATGTCCACTAGTTTTTGGTATGTTGCCCCAGCATTTTTCAATCCAAAAGGCATGGCCTTGTAACATTAGACGCCAGCATTGGTGATGAAGGCTGTCTTTGGTCTATCAGACTCAAACATGCTGATTTGATGGTAACCTGAAAAGGCATCCATGAAACTAAGTAATGCATGGTTAGCAGTGGAATCTACTAATTGGTCTATCCTTGGCAGTGGATAGCAGTCTTTAGGGCAGTGGCGATTGAGGTCTGTAAAATCAACACACATCCACCACTGTCCATTTGCCTTTTTTACCATTACAACATTAGCAAGCCACTCAGGATAATCACAGGGTTCTATGAACCCTGCTAACAACAGTTTGTTTATTTCGTTAGCTACAGCATCATTCTTTTCAGCAGAGAAGGATCACTTCTTCTGCTTTACAATCCTAACATTCTCATCTACGTTAAGTCTATGTTGGATTACAGAAGGATGGATGTCAGGCATCTCATCAGCAGAAAAAGCAAAAATATCAGCATTGGCTTGCAGCAGTTGGACGAGATTGATCTTCACATTAGCTGGCAGCTTCTTGCTCACCTTGACAGTTCTGGAGGTGTCAGTGGTAGACAGGGGTACTTCCTCAACCTCATCATCTGGTTCAGCTCGAGGTGTCTTGTCGTCCTCAGGCCGACCGTGAATGTCCTCTATGGAGACCGGAGAAACTTCTGGCTCCCTCTTCCTCTTCTTCTCAGTACTAGGTGGTGGGGGGGGGGGGCTTCATTGCTGTCACATAGCAGGAGCGAGCAACCTCCTGGCTGCCTCTTATCTTTCCTGGCTGGCCATCGTCAGCTATGTAGAGCATTGTCAGATGGTAAGTTGACGGTATGCCCTTGATGTCATTAATCATTGGCCTCCCCATGATGGCATTATAGGCTGCCGGTATGTTGATGACCAGGAACTCCACCATTGCTCTCTTGATCTGTCTGCCCTCTCCCAGCTGGACTGGCAATTTGATGATGCCGTCTGGAGTCACCCTAGCCCCAGTAAACCCACTGATGGAGTAATACATTGGCTTTAAATATTTTTTTTCTATTCCCAACTTGTCAAAGGCCTCTCTGTAGAGTATGTTGGCAGAGGAGCCGCCATCGACCAGGATGCGATGGACCTTGCAGTTAGCAATTGAAAAAGTAATCACCAAGGGGTCATCATGAGGGTATATGATCCCCTTGGTGTCCTCTGCCGAGAACGCCATTTCTGGCACATCTGCCGGTCCTGGCCAGTGCCTCTAATTGTTGAAGTTTACTTGGTGCCTTACCTCCTCTAGGCTTGCCTTAGCGCCACTGAGTGTCCCCCCATGAACTGGCCCACCTTTGATTGTGAAGATCTCATTCTTGTGCTCCTATTGCTTATCTTTCCCCTTCCATCCTTTACCGCTAGGTTGGCGGTGGATGAACTCCTCCTTTCTCTTGTACTGGGCAAACCGCCCTGTCGGACTAAGTCCTCAATATTTTCTGTCAAGTGGGCACATTCGTCAGTCATGTGCCCATAGTCATTATGAAACTCGCACCACCGCCTTGGGTCGCGGTTCAGTGTTGTCATCTTCTTTGGACTCCTCCACTTCTTGTCCTCCTTGTGGAGGGCATAGATCCTCGATCTGGGCAGTGACAACTTAGTATAGTTGTCGTACCTTTCTATCTTTTGTTTCTTCTCTGTCACCGCGACCTCCTTTCGGTCTGGGCCGCGGTTATAGTATTCCTTCCTTTCGAATGGGGCCTCCCGCTTGTACTCTTTCTTTCCTGCCTTTTCTTCCACCACCTTCTTCTCAGTAGTCGAGCTGCCAGCCCCCCGACTGAATTCCTTAGCCCTGATATATTCGTTGGCCTTTCCCAGAACTCCAACCAACGTTGTCAGATTCTTCCTGCCCAGATTTTGGCGGAAGAGACCGTCACGTAATCCTGACATCATCGCCAGGACTGCAACCTCTTGTTGCATGTCAGGGATAGTGACGGCCTCAGCCGTGAACCTTTCTATGAACTCCCGCAGGCTCTCCCCCTGCTTCGGCTGCATCCCCATCAATTCGCTTGTCAGCCTATGTCGTCTCTTATTGCTAACAAAATGTGCCAAGAGCCTCTGAGCCAGGTCGTCCCACCTGGAGATAGTGTAGGACGGCAGCGACTTGAACCACTTCTGGGCAATGCCAGTCAGCGTGGTCTGAAAAATCCGACACCATGCACTGTTAGCAGTCGTATACAACTGCATGTGTCCTTCATAAGTAGAAATATGATCCTCGGGGTCGGTGGTGCTGTCATACTTACAGGCCGGCATCTTGATCTTGGGAAGGTCCTCATCGTTGATGGCAGCTACGAATGGAGTCCCTTGGGGTTGAACCCTGCCAGCCGACATTGGCAGCTTTTCCTCCTGACCATTTCTAGGGCATTCTCAGTGTAACGACCCAGATTTATCGGTATTTTTGTCACCGATTTATTTATATTTACGTGATTTTATGTATGGTCCAAAATTTATTTTGGACTATTTATTTTTATTTTATGTGGATAATATCGATTAAATTCGATTATTTGTATTCTTGGTTGATTATTATTTAATTAATTAGAATTTTTATTATTTCATTTTCTAATTAGTTAATTAATATTTTTGGGCCAAATGCGATTAGCCCAATTATTTATCGAAAGCCCAATTAGGCCCATTTTCCTTGCTATGGCCGGTTATTCCCTTGTTATTAGTGGCTTATTTTACCACTTGCTTCATGTTCACACCTTGATCACTTCTATAAATAGAAGGTGATTGTAAGGCTTAGGATCCATTTTGCTCATTTGCTCATCCTTTGCCATCAAAAGTTTAAACACAAAACTCCCTCCATTTGCCATCATATCACACGCCTATTTTGGCTCAAATTTCCCACCAATTGTTCATCAACATTTTTAACCCAAAACTTAAAGATTCATATCTTATTGATCTTTAAGTGATTAAACACCCATTTATCTTCATCTTTTGTGATCAAGATCATTAGTTTAGGTTGGGTTCCAGGTTGTGGCGTGATTGAGTTTGGTTCGTGAGGTGGTCGTGTGGTTCGTGATGGTGCACGTGCTCGTGTGGTGGCCGTGTCTGTGGTGGTAGCCGTGCGTGTTCGTGGTCTGGCCGTGTAGTGGTGCACGTTGTACGTGCCGTGTGCGTGACTGTTGCGCCGTGTGGTTCCATTTCCCGGCAGCGAGTTTTTGTGTGTTAATTTGTGTTTAATCTTCATTAAGGTAACATACTATCTCAACCTAGTTTGTATACCTTGATTCATAGTGTAGATTAGATGATTAGATTAGACCGAATTGATGAATATCACCCTTGTTTATGCGTGAACTTGGGCTGATTTTGGGGAGTTGTTTTATGATGTTCTTGCCATGATTCTATGTATATTATGTTTACTTTTGATATTTTCATGTTTGTTGATAATTATGTTCAAGTTTTGATGCATGTAAGTTGATGAATTTGTTGTTGAATTTTGATGTATGATGCGTGATTTTTATGATAATAATGAGGATGATTTCTTGATTGAGTTCTTGAATCTTGATTGAGTTGTTGAATCTTGGTTGAGTTCTTTATGAATATTATTAAGTTCTTTATGAGTTCTCGGTCGAGTCTTGAAAGTTAAAGAAAGTTAAAGAATGATATATGAGGTTCCAAGATTTGTTGATTTACATGTTATTCTTGAGTCAAGGCGTAAGATGCAACTTAAGATTAACTAAGAATGTAAATTTCGATTAATGATTAGCTTGATTTTACTATTAGATGCCTAATCTTAGAGTAAGATTCTAAGAATTGGGTTAAGACGTTGCCCCTATCCTATCCGCGGTATTGGGATAGTTGGAGGTCTTACTATGTCGTCTTTGGATATGGATTTACCGTAAGATGGGTTTCATGGGGTTGGGAGTAAGATTCTCAATCCTGGCATAGTAGAAAGTTCGTTCGCGTAAGATGCGTTCGTAGGTAAATGATTGCGCCAAAGTTTAAGTATGTTAATAAATGGTTAAAGTAGTCGAGTCAACATGATTACTTTTTGTTATTATGATTATTGATATTATGATGTGTGGTTCGCATGTTGGTGTTGGTATGTTTGGTTTCATTGTTTGATTTATGCTATGACCATGTGTATCCCCGTTAGGGTGGGACAGTTATGTTACTCGCCACTGACGGTGGACTGTTGTTTATTTTTCAGGTAATTCTGATGATGAGGTTCTTGCTTAGCTTTGGGTTGGGCGAGTGCCGATGTTATTTAGTTCTTGTTTTGTTGTTTTACGATTTCTAGTTTAGACTATAGTAGTGATACTTGTATATTCTAACTCTGACATTGTTTTGGAGTTAATACTGTTATTAGTAGTAGTGATATTTGGGATTTAGATATGTACAATCTTGTGGGTGTTGTACTTTTGGATTTAGCATATATTCAATTTGAGGTTTTGTTTTTAATTTTTAAGTATGTTAGTATGTTAGAACTGACTATTCGACTCGTCGGTTTCTTCCGCGCCTATTTAAGCGAGTCGAGTCGTCACAATTGGTATCAGAGCCAAATAGGTTTTAAGTGAAGTTTTAGGATTTAAGTTAAACCCGGGAGTTGAGAGCTTTACTATTCCCGAGTGATGAACCCAAAATAAGGTTAAGTAGACGGGAGAAGAGTTCGGGTAGAAGAATAGGGATAAGACTCCTTTTCTTTTCTTTTTCTTTTGATTTTGTGTACTTGACTGTGGTGGGGATGTATGACTGACACTATTCCTTGGTATGTCTTTGTTTATTTGCGTTGCAGCATGTCTACGCCTCGCCGGTTGAGTACGGGACGACAGAGGCTACGAGCGCTCGAGGAGGCGATCCTTACGTTGGCGCACCATAGTCGTCATACGCCTAGTACGCAGTCGACGTTCGATCGTATCGCACGTCATCGACCTCCGACCTACGATGGGGTTGCCGACCCCACTATCCTGGAGAGTTGGACCCGCGAGATGGAGAAGCTCTTCGACGCGACATTTTACCCCGAGCACGAGAAGGTGTAGATCGCCGCCCACTATCTATGTGGAGAGGCCGATAATTGGTGGACTGTAGCTACGGACGCATGCTTGCCCTTACATTCGATGTCGTGGATCGAGTTCGTAGATAAGATCCAGGAGAGATTCTACCCCGACGAGTTGCGTTGGTAGAAATAGGAGGAGTTTCTTACTCTTACTCAGGGTAAGATGACAGTTCAGGCGTACACCGACAAGTTCACGGAGTTATCGAGGTTCGCTACGTCTGTAGTTTCATCAGAGAAGGAGCGGATCAAGTGCTACATCAAATAGCTAGATCCGAGGATTCGCGTTCACGTGATCAGCAGTGGAGCGAAGACATTTCAGCAGGCCTACGAGGTAGCACTCGAGATTCAGGCATCGAAGATCGAGAAGGATGCGAGCAAGAAGAGGACCCAGGTCCCAGCGACATCGTCTTCTTTTAAGAAGCCTCGATTTAGTGCTCCTAGCAGTACCCCTCCGACCACGAGTTCGCATAAGGGTTCCGACGGCTCGAGATACAGAGGCTGCGGCAGGGAATTCCATCCAGGGAAGCGGTGTGACGGTTCGCCCATAGCTTGTTTTATCTACAGGAAGGAAGGCCATAAGGCGTTAGTTTGCCCCGAGAGGAAGCCAGACACCGAGATCAAGCAGCTTCCGGCACCGACTAAGACTCCGGTGAAGAACCGAGTCTACTGTATGACTGAGGCAGAGGCCGAGGTTGAGCCTGACGTTGTCTCAGGTAGATTTCTTGTCTCTGGTGTTAGCGTTTGTTTTATTTGATTCTGGTGCTACTGTCTCTTTTGTGGCTAGTAGTTTTGCCTCGAGGTCCAATCTTCGTGGCAGCATTCCTGTTAGTTCAGTTATAACTTTCCCTTCAGGAGAGGATTTTATTTAACAGCGCGAGTTCCGAGGAGTGCCTATCGTGATAGCTGGGGAGCAAGCGACGGCCGATCTGACGGAGTTCCCGCTGATGGAGTTCGATGTTATTCTTGGTATGGACTGGCTGTCGAAGTATCGAGCGATCATTCGTTGCCGAGATTAGTCAGTGACATTCCGAGGATCACAGGGCAACCGATTTACCTACTCTGGGTTCGTCCTTAAGAAAGGAGTTAAGTTAATCTCAGCCTTGAAGATGAGGAAACATCGCCAGAAGGGCGATATGGTGTACTTATGTCAGGTAAGGGACTTGACTGAGGAGCGTCTGTTGGACGATATACCTGTAGCGAGGGATTTCACAGACGTATTTCCTGATGAGCTACCAGGAGTTCCACCCGAGCGCGACGTCGAGTTTCATATCGACTTAGCACCCGGGACAGCGCCGATTTCGAAGGCACCTTACCGGATGGCACCATAGGAGTTGCAAGAGTTAAAAACGCAACTCCAAGATTTGATCGACAAGGGCTTCATTAGGCCGAGCGTTTCTCCATGGGGAGCACCCGTGCTCTTTGTGAAGAAGAAAGACGGCACTATGCGCCTGTGCATAGACTACCGAGAGTTGAATCGGGTAACTATTAAGAATAAGTATCCGTTGCCTAGGATTGAGGACCTGTTCGATCAGTTACGAGGAGTGAGAGTGTTTTCGAAGATAGATCTTCGATCTAGATATCATCAGATTCCAGTCAAGAAAGAAGACATTCCGAAGACCGCTTTTCGTACGAGACACGGCCACTACGAGTTCGAGGTGATGCCCTTTGGCCCCACTAATGCGCCAGCCGTGTTCATAGATCAGATGAACCGGACTTTCCATCACTTACTCGATAAGTGCGTCGTAGTATTTATAAACGATATCTTAGTCTATTCGAGAGATGAGGCTGAGCATGCGGAGCATCTCCGGATGGTACTAGAGATATTACGTAGGAAAAAGTGGTTCGCGAAACTCTCCAAGTGTGAGTTCTGGCTTCGCGAAGTAGCATTTCTGGGTCACGTAATTAGTAAAGAAGGCATTAAGGTAGACCCGACAAAAGTTAAGGCTGTAGTTGAATGGAGTAGCCCGAGAAATATGGCGGAGGTTCGTAGTTTTCTGGGATTGGCCGGATACTATCGACGATTCGTCCAGGACTTCTCCAAGATTGCTAGGCCGATGACTAGTCTCCTACAGAAGGAGATCCGATTCGTTTGCACGGAGGCTTGCGAGCAAGCATTCCAGCAGTTGAAACAGAGATTAGTCTCTACTCCTATTTTTACCCTTCCGAACGATGAGGAGGATTTCGAGGTCTATAGTGATGCATCTAAAAGTGGCCTAGGATGTGTGCTAATACAAGGTGGGAAAGTCATCGCTTACGCATCGAGGCAGCTGAAGGTGCATGAGCGTAACTATCCCACGCATGACTTGGAGCTAGCAGCTGTGGTGTTCGCGCATAAGATTTGGAGGCACTATCTCTATGGTGGTTCGTGTAGAGTATTCACGGATCATAAGAGTCTCAAATACATCTTTACTCAGAAGGACCTCAGTATGAGGCAGAGACGATGGCTTGAGCTTATTAAGGACTACGACCTGACACTTAACTATTGCGAGGGCAAGGCGAACTCAGTCGCTGACGCACTGAGTCACAAGAATAGATTGAGCTTCAGTAGAAGCCGTAGTTCCGTCAGATTTCGTCTGACATCTATGAGTGCCGAGCCTGAAATACTTCAGGAATTGCGCGAGGGTCAGCAGAATGATCCGCAGTTGGCTAGGATTCGAGAGGCTTTACGGCAAGGAAAAGCCGTAGGTTTCGAGATCTTTTTCCGATGGTAGTCTGCGATTTCGAGGGAGGTGGTGTGTACCGGACAGTTCTGATCTTAGGAACAGAATTATGTCTGAGGCACATAACTTGCCCTACTCTGTTCATCCTAGAGGTAATAAGTCGTACCAGGATCTTAAGGGCCAATTATGGTGGCCTAAAATGAAGAGGGATGTAGCAGATTTCGTAGCTCGATGTTTAGTCTGTCAGAAGGTTAAAATCGAGCAAAAGAGACCTGGAGGTCTGTTGCAGCCACTACCGATTTCGACCTGGAAATTTGAGTCGGTTTCTATGGACTTCGTGGTTAGCCTACCTATTAGTAATGGTATGAATGCCATTTGGGTAATAATGGATAGGTTGACCAAGGTCGCTAGATTCATACCGATGAAGATGACCTGGTCTATGGAGCGCCTGGCAGAGGCTTATACCCAGGCTTATACCCAGCCTTTGGGACGAAGTTGAAGCTGAGCACCGCTTTTCACGCGGCGACAGATGGTCAGACTGAGAGGACCATCCAGACTCTGGAGGATATGTTACGAGCATGTACTCTGGAGTACCATCAGTCTTGAGTATGTATGCTCTGTTTGGTAGAGTTCTCCTTTAATAATAGCTATCACTCCAGCATCGATATGGCTCCGTACGAAGCCCTGTATGGCAGGAAATGTCGGAGTCCGATTTGTTGGAATGATATCAGTGATACTGTGGCTTTAAGACCTGAGATGGTACGAGATACCGTAGAGAAGGTCCGAGTCATTCGGTCTAAGATGCAGGCCACTCAGAGTCGTCAGAAATCCTACGCCGATAATCGCCGTAGACCGTTGGCTTTCGAGGTAGGTGACAAAGTCTTGCTTAAGGTTTCACCATTCAAAGGAGTGGCACGCTTTGGTCAAAAGGGGAAACTCCGACCGAAATTCGTGGGACCTTACGAGATACTGGAACGAGTTGGGGAGGTGGCATATCGGTTGGCATTACCACCTAGTCTGTCTAATGTTCATGATGTGTTCCATGTTTCCCAGCTAAGGAAATATGTACATGATCCTACCCACATCATCCCAGTGGAGTCGGCCACGTTTGAGCCGAATCTGACTTTCGAGGAGCGACCCGTCCAGATCTTGGATCGGGAAGTGAGGACCCTCCGGCGTGAGCAAGTCCAGCTCGTCAAGGTGTTGTGGAGAAATCAACACCATGAGGAGGCGACTTGGGAGACAGAGGCGTCCATGAGGCAGAAGTACTCGGAGCTTTTTGTGAGTGAACAATCTCCTTTGCCTTAAATTTCGGGACGAAATTTCTTTAAGGAGGGGAGGTTGTAACGACCCAGATTTATCGGTATTTCTGTCACTGATTTATTTGTATTTATGTGATTTTATGTATGGTCCAAAATTTATTTTGGACTATTTATTTTTATTTTATGTGAATAATATCGATTAAATTCGATTATTTGTATTCTTGGTTGATTATTATTTATTTTATTATTATTTAATTAATTAGAATTTTTATTATTTCATTTTCTAATTAGTTAATTAATATTTTTGGGCCAAATGCGATTTAGGCATGATTAGTCATGCAAGAGTGCAATTAGCCCAATTATTTATCGAAAGCCCAATCAGGCCCATTTTCCTTGCTATGGCTGGTTATTCCCTTGTGATTAGTGGCTTATTTTGCCACTTACTTCATGTTCACACGTTGATCACTTCTATAAATAGAAGGTGATTGTAAGGCTTAGGATCCATTTTGCTCATTTGCTCATCCTTTGCCATCAAAATTTTAAACACAAAACTCCCTCCATTTGCCATCATATCACACGCCTATTTTGGCTCAAATTTCCCATCAATTGTTCATAAACCTTTTAAACCCAAAACTTAAAGATTCATATCCCATTGATCTTTAAGTGATTAAACACCATTTTTCTTCATCTTTTGTGATCAAGATCATTAGTTTAGGTTGGGTTCCGGGTTGTGGCGTGATTGAGTTTGGTTCGTGAGAGGTGGCCGTGTGGTTCGTGGTGGTGCACGTGCTCGTGTGGTGGCCGTGTCCGTGGTGGCAGTCGTGCGTGTTCGTGGTCTGGCCGTGCGGTGGTGCACGTTGTTCGTGCCGTGTACGTGACTGTTGGGCCGTGGTTCCATTTCCGGGCAACGAGTTTTTGTGTGTTAATTTGTATTTAATCTTCATTAAGGTAACATACTATCTCAACCTAGTTTGTATACCTTGATTCATAGTGTAGATTAGATGATTAGATTAGACCGAATTGATGAATATCACCTTTGTTTATGCGTGAACTTGGGCTGATTTTGGGGAGTTGTTTTATGATGTTCTTGCCATGATTCTATCTATATTATGTTTACTTTTGATATTTTCATGTTTGTTGATAATTATCTTCAAGTTTTGATGCATGTAAGTTGATGAATTTGTTGTTGAATTTTGATGTATGATGCGTGATTTTTATGATAATAATGAGGATGATTTCTTGATTGAGTTCTTGAATCTTGATTGAGTTTCTTGAATCTTGGTTGAATTCTTTATGAGTTCTTTATGAATATTGTTAAGTTCTTTATGAGTTCTTGGTCGAGTCTTGAAAGTTAAAGAAAGTTAAATAATGATATATGAGGTTCCAAGATTTGTTGATTTACATGTTATTCTTGAGTCAAGGCGTAAGATGCAACTTAAGATTAACTAAGAATGTAAATTTCGATTAATGATTAGCTTGATTTTACTATTAGACGCCTAATCTTAGAGTAAGATTCTAAGAATTGGGTTAAGACGTTGCCCCTATCCTATCCGCGGTATTGGGATAGTTGGAGGTCTTACTATGTCGTCTTTGGATATGGATTTACCGTAAGATGGGTTTCATGGGGTTGGGAGTAAGATTCTCAATCCTGGCATAGTAGAAAGTTCGTTCGCGTAAGATGCGTTCGTACGTGCGTAGTCCGGTCTAATATGTAAATGATTGCGCCAAAGTTTAAGTATGTTAATTAATGGTTAAAGTAGTCGAGTCAACATGATTACTTGTTGTTATTATGATTATTGATATTATGATATGTGGTTCGCATGTTGGTGTTGGTATGTTTGGTTTGATTGTTTGATTTATGCTATGACCATGTGTATCCCCGTTAGGGTGGGACAGTTATGTTACTCACCACTGACGGTGGACTTTTGTTTATTTTTCAGGTAATTCTGATGATGAGGTTCTTGCTTAGCTTTGGGTTGGGCGAGTGCCGATGTTATTTAGTTCTTGTTTTGTTGTTTTACGATTTCTAGTTTAGACTATAGTAGTGATACTTGTATATTCTAACTCTGACATTGTTTTGGAGTTAATACTGTTATTAGTAGTAGTGATATTTGGGATTTAGATATGTACAATCTTGTGGGTGTTGTACTTTTGGATTTAGCATATATTCAATTTGAGGTTTTGTTTTTAATTTTTAAGTATGTTAGTATGTTAGAATTGACTATTCGACTCGTCGGTTTCTTCCGCGCTGGTTTAAGCGAGTCGGGTCGTCACACTCAGGCCCTGGCTGGACATTCTCAAACCTAGGGGGCGGTTGCACTTCATCATTCCCATGTGGTGTTTGTGGGTTTCCGTGGACAGTCGAACTGTCCCACTCCAGATCTTCTGCTTCCTCCGTATGCAGAGACTGCATTTTGGAGATTGGTGTTACTATGATTGGGACCCTCGATCCCTTCTTCTTTTCTCCTAACCAGAGTTTGGGGTGGTTCCGGTCAGAGCATTGAGTACAGCAGCAACGCTGGCTAGCTGCTCAGGTATAATTGAGTCAGGACTTCAAGAATGAGTGGTGTACCTTTTGCATCCCCCTTTAGCCCGTGATGCCATTTTCAGAGGTTTGAGTTTCTTGATTGTCTAAGACTTTGTCAGAGTTTTCTTGATTTTTTGGTGAATCTTTTACGTAAGCTTTTTGTAGTGATTCCCCACAGACGGTGCCAATTGTTCCGACAAGTCTCAGCGCCTCTGAAAGTGGTTGCTGTTCTTGGTGTCTTGTGTGGTGGTAACCTGCGCGATGAACAAACGGTGAGCTGACCCCGGGGTGTTTCCGGGGAAAGACCCTCCGATGCTTAAGTCAGCAATGGGATTCAAAAAGAGCGAAAGAGGGAGAGAGAGTTTGTAAGTGAAAGAATGTGTAACTTCTAATGGTGAGATCATCTCCTATTTATAGAGAGTGGTTTAATACCCTGCCAGTCTATCTGGAGGCTGGCAGGGACACGTGTCCCATGGGGACTGGTCATGCAGATAATGTGTTATAACTCTGAGTGGGTCGCCACGTGTAAGTCCCTCATAGGGTGAGTTAGTTAGTGAGTGGGATGTGTGCACTTGAGTGGTGCCCTAAAATGGGTGCCACGTGGTGTGTTGGGTCCACTGCTAAAAGATTCCCTTTGGCTTCTAGCCGCTGCTAGTTACAAGCTGGCAGCTTCCGGGCTCGGCAACGTTTGGGTGATCACTGGTGTTGATTATGGGCTGGCGGCCGTGACGCCTGGTAGCCAGAACCGCTAGGTGCTGGCAACTGACATCTTGGTCGGGACGTCAGTAGGGTGGACCTGCCGGTGTACCGGTAGGCCCCCATACATACAATAACTATTACTAAAACAAAAACCGCTGACATCATCATTTGCCACATGTCATTTTCTCATTAAAAATTTCCCCTCCAAGCTTTCATTTGATTTTTTTTTTAAACTTACCCTCTATTTATTCATTTCTTTTTTTTTTTCCCAATATTCTCATTTCAAAAGTTTATTCTCTATATATTATTTAAAAGTTGGTGCTTAGGGTGGGTTTGGTTCATCTGAAAATTTCTTATCTGATCATAATTTCTTATCTGATTTGAACTTTTCTAATTTGATCTAATGTTATTAGATTTTTTTTTTTGTATCTAATATGATATTTTATTGTAGTTTTTTTTATAGTTATTTTAACTTTTCTTATATGATCTAAATTTTTTTGATTTGAAATGATTTTTCATTGTAGCTTTTTTATACTTGTTTTAACTTTTCTAATGTGATCTGAATTTTTCTGATCCGATATGATCTTATCTAAACTTTTTCAGATCTTATATTATCTGGTCTAAATTTTTTTAACTAATATGAAATTTTCTAAAATAAGTACTACATCGTCTATATTGTTTAATAAGTTGAATAAGACGCACCCTTAATTATTTGTATTTAAATATAAATATTTGCTTTTAGTTACAACTTAGCTTATTAATAAGAATATTCAATCTTATTAATTCTGACTTTCACCATTCATTAAAAAATAAAAAATAAAAACTGAAATCCAGCAACAATGTAGTCTGCAACCAATAAACCACCACCATTGTTGCTTCCTCACTTCCACCACCATTGTTGCTTCTTCTTCACCACCACCATCGCGTGCTGCTTCTTCACCACTGTCGTTGCTTCTTCTCCCTCTTTCCATTTTAGTGCTTCTTCCATTGATGGGCCGTAAAAAAAGGTCACTTTTGTCAAGCTTTGGCTTCACCAACACCACCATTGATGCTTCCTCATAGCCTCACTACCACCACCATTGATGCTTCCTCATAGCCTCACTACCACCACCATCTCTGCTTCTTTTTTACCACCACCATCGTTGCTTCTTCTCCCTCTTTCCATTTTAGTGCTAATTTTCATCCCCCATTGATGGACCCTCAAAAAAGCTCACTTTTCTCAAGTTTGGCTTTTTATGTTAATTTGTTAATTGAGATAATGCTTAAATTGTTCTCAAATATTGTTGGGAAATTGATCTCAAAGATTTAAGAGTATGAAGTGTTGTTTTAGGGAGAAAAGAAGGAGGATAATTTGGGTATAATTTGTTGCTTGATATTTGCCTCAAAAAAAAAGCTTTGTTCGTTGGTTCACTTGCTTGAGGATTTGGTCATTTTTTTTGGCAAAGTTATCAAATACGGGGTACATTAGTAAACTAACATAGATATGCCTTTTCTTGCTTCTGTGGCAAGTTTATAGGAATTATCTACATTAGCTTTAGTTGATTTAATAATACAACAAGTATGCAAAATTCTAGCTAAGTTATAGATCTCCTTATGGCTCTTAATTAAGAGCATGCACTAATCTTTTCGGATTCAATGAAATTATTATATTAAGAGTGAGTTAGTGGGGTTATTAAGTGTAAATCAATGGGGTACGTAATTATTATATTTTAGAGGGGTTACTAACTTTGAGTCAGTGGGGTTATTATGTGTAAGTCAATGGGGTTACTATGTGTGATTCAGTGGGATTACCAAGTGTGAGTCATTGAGGTTACAAATTTTGAGTCACTAGGGGTACTAAGTGTGAATTAATGGGGTTACTATGTGTGAGTTAATGGAGTTACCAGTATGTTATAAAGGGTTTACTAACTCTTTAGGTATTACTAAGTGTAAATCAATGGGGTTACCATTATGTTATAAAGGGTTACTAACTCTAAGTCAGTGTGGTTACTATGTATGAGTCAATGGGGTTACCATGTGTGAGTCAATAGGGTTACATCGAGAAGATTCAAAAGAGATCCCACATGACTTTATTTGTTTACATTTAAAAAAAACAAAAGGGAATTATATGAGTGATTATGAATAGTGCCCAAATTGTCAACGTTCCAATTATTTTTTTGAGGCGGAGGAGGTATTTCTTATTACTAATCTTATTAGAAGGTGGTTACTAATTAGAAGTGTTTGAGTTACTGATTTGGATGATGGGTGATTACTCAATCAATATAAGAGTTACAATACAGGAGGGTACTTTATTCGTATAGTGGGATTATATACTTGCTCCACTTTTTAAATGCAAGAAATCATTTTACACGTATTTTTAGGAATAGGCTTAAGGGTGTAAATGATTAATCTAATCAATTTAATTTTAATATAAGAAAGTTTAAGGTTATAAGTTGCTTATCTTAAGATTACATCGATTAATTTGTTAATTTATCTCTTTCAATTTCTTCCTTAAAATGCGTGCAAAATGACTTGTTGAATTTAAAAAGAAATAATAAAAGAAGTATAAGTAAGTGGGGTTACTAACTCTGAGTTAGTGAGGTTACTAACTCTGAGTCGATGGGGTTACTAAATGTGAGTCAGTGGGTTACTAAGTGTGAGTCAGTGTTGTTACTAAGCGTGAGTCACTAGGTCACTACTTTGATTCAGTGGATTACTAACGATGAGTTAGTGGGGTTACTAAGTGTAGTTAGTGGGGTTACTAATATGGTATAGACCGGTTACTAAGTAAAAATTAGTGGGTTTCTAAGGTTGAATCAATGAGGTAACTAAGCCTGGGTCAATGGGATTACTAGACTTGAGTCAGCAGGGTTACCAAGTGTAAGTTAGTGGGGGTTATACATTACCAAGTGTGAGTGTTGTTACTAAGTGTTAGTCAGTGGGGTTACTAACTCTGAGTCAGTCTGTGGGGTTACATTGATTCAGTGGGGTTACTAAGTGTGGTTTAGAAGGGTTACTAAGTGCAAATCAGTGGGATTACTTTTACGATTTAGAGGGGTTGCTAACTCTGAGTCAACGAGGTTACTAAGTGTGAGTCTGTAGGGTTACTAAGGCTGAATCAGTTGGGTTAGTAGACTTGAGTCAGTGAGGTTACTGGGTCTGAGTTAGTGGGGTTACCTAGTGTGAGTCGGTGGGGTTACTAAGTGTGGTATGAAGGGGTTACTAAGTGTAAATCAACGGGGTTACTATTACGGTTTAAAGGCGTTACTAACTCTGAGTCATTGAGTTTACTAAGTGTGAGTCAGTCAATGGGGTTACTAAGTGTGAGTCAATGGGGCTACTAAGCGTGGTATAGAGGGGTTACTAAGTGTAAATCATTGGGGTTATATTACGGTTTAGAGGTGCTACTAACTTTGAGTCAGTTGGGGTTATTAAGTGTGAGTCTGTGGATTACTAGGACTGAATCAGTGGGGTTACCATGTGTGAGTCAGTGGGGTTGTAACGCCCCAGATTTTGGGCTATTTTCTTGATTGTTTTGCTTGTAATTATTTTATTTCGGTGCATGGTCTAAATTTATTTAGACTATTTTTATTGCTTGAATGTAACCATTTTATTTTATGGTTTATTATTTCTTAGTTTTATTTTATTTTTAATTAATTAGAATTTTATTATTTAATTTTCTAATTAATTAATTAGTTTTGGGCCAAGTGCGAAATTAATCATGATTAGTCATGAATTAGTGCAAATGGCCCAATTAAACTAATAAGCCCATTTTAGTAGCCATAGTCGGCCCCCCTTGTGTTTAAGTGGCTAGTTTGCCACTTGCCTTGTATTCACACCCTAACTAACTTCTATAAATAGAAGTGTTAGTAAGGCTTAATGATCCTTTTGCCATTTGATCATCCTTTGCCCACTTTTAAACACAAACACTCTCCCTCCATTTGCTCTCCATCCCACACGCCATTTTGGCTTCCAAAACACTTAACCATTGTTCATCCATCTTTGTAAATCCAAACTTAAAGATTCATCCTCCATTTGATCTTTAAGTAAGTAAAACACAAATAGCCTTCATTGTCTTGATCAAGATCATTTGTTTGAGTTTGGTTCGGGTTTTGTTGGGTTTGTTCGTGGGATTCAAGAGGGTGTTCGTGGGTTTCTCGTGAAGTTCGAGTGGTTCTACATGGTGGGTTTGATGGCCGTGCGTAAGGGTCGTGTTCATGTGGGTCGAAGCCGTGCGGGGTTCGTGATTGACGTGTGGTTAGGCCGTGTGGATACGAATCCGGGCAGCAAGTTCCGGGTATTTTCGTGTTTGTATATTTTAAGGTAACATACTATCTCAACCTAGTTTGTATACCTTGAATTATAGTATAAATTAGATAACTAAGTTAGATCGTTTTGATGATTATGTTCCTATTTTTATGCGTAATTCTAATTTGATTTTGGATTGATTTTTATGATGATTTCTTCTTGAGTGTGTGTATTTTATGATTGAATAAGTTAGTATTAAGTTTGATGATTATCATGTTCAAGTTTGATGAATTTTGGAAGTTAGGATGTTGAGGAATTTGTTATTGAACGTGTTGTTCTATGCGTGTATAATGATGAGTTTAGATGAGTTCTTGATTGAAGTTCTTGAATCTTGATTGAGTTCTTGATTGAAGATCTTGAATCTTGGATGAGTTCTTTAGGATTCTTTACGAGTTCTTTATGGATCTTGATTATGTTTATGATGAGTCTAGGATTCTTTGATCATGATTATGTAGTCTTAAGTGTAGATTATATAGTCTTGGTTAAAGAAAGTTAAGATAGGTTTTAAGAGATGTCAAGGTAAGATTAAAGAAAGTTATGAAAAGTTAAAGAAAGTAAAGAAAGTTAAAGAAATGATTAAAGATTGATTAAAGAATGGTATTGTTGTTGGTTAGACTCAAGATAAAGGCGAAAAGGCAATCTTGAGGATAACTTCGATGGTTTACATGTTATTTCTTAAGTCAAGGCGTAAGATGCAACTTAAGAATTAACTAAGAATGTAAAGATAAGATTATAAGTTAAAGATTTAAATATTAGCTTGATTTTACTATTGGACCCCTAACCTTAGAGTAACATTCTAAGGCTTGGGTTAAGACGTTGCCCCTATCCTAACCGCGGTATTGGGATAGTGATTACCACTATGTCGTCTACGGATATGGATTTCCAGTAAGATTGGTTTCATGGGGTTGGGAGTAAGATTCTCAATCCTGGCATAGTTGGAAAGTTCGTTCGCGTAAGAGGGGTTCGTACGTGTGTAGTCCGGTCTGATATGTAAATGATTGCGCCAAAGATTAAGTAAGAATAAGATGAAGTTTAAGAGTTATTATTTGGGTCTAAGACAAGTAATTGGGTTAGTCGAGTAATGTTACGAGTTTGGTTCGTTATCATTTGGTATGGTATGATGTTTACATGGATGTATGATTGAGTGTGTTATATGGTTGTTTGATTTATGCTATGATCATGTGTATCCCCGTTAGGGTGGGACAATTATGTTACTCGCCACTGACGGTGGACTGTTGTTACTTTTCAGGTAATTCTGATGATGAGGTTCTTGCTTAGCTTTGGGTTGGGCGAGTGCTGCTATTATGATTTAGTTGTATTTCCGTTGTTTTATGATTTTGGATAGTATTGGACTATAGTAGTGTTATTTGTATACATTTGATTTAAACTCTGACATGTGGTTGGAGTTACTTTTATTAGTATTGATAGTTTAACTTTTGGTTTAGTTATGTACAAACTTGTGGGTATTTGTACTTTTTGGATTAGTAATATAATACTTTGAGGTATTGTTTTAATTTTTAAGTATTTGAGTTGTTAGTTCTGACTATTCGACTCGTCGGTTTCTTCCGCTCCGATTTAAGCGAGTTGGGTCGTCACAGGGGTTGCCAAGTGTGAGTCAGTAGAGTTACCAAGTATGAGTCAGTTACTATGTTTTAATGAGTACGATTACTGATTAATTCTATAGTTTTACTAATTAATTATATGCAGTTATTAAATAAACTATATGTGATGACCAAATATTTATATTGGTTTACTAAGTATGTTTATATTTGTAAAAAATAAAATAATACTAAGTGTGTTTATAAGATATTACCAAGTATTTATGTTGGGTTATTAAGTGTTTTATTGGGGGTTAATAATTATTTTTTGTGGGTTACTAAATGTTTTCAAATAAGCTAATTTTTTTAATATAAAACTGTATCAATATGGGTCTCTATTTGTAGAGAATTTAAAAATATAAATTTTGGTATATTTATTTTATTTTTTGGAGTTGTATTTTTTGTAATATATGCATTTGAAAAAAAAAAAATATCTCTCTAATATAATTGGGTTAAATGTGTACATAAACTCATACTCACATTTGCTAATGACTTGAAAAGAACGTGTGTTACTCTCACTTTGTTTTTTTTTTTTTGTTGACTAAATGAACGCACATTAGTTGTACCATGGATACTATTAGTGTGGCTGGCAATATTCATCTCAGTCATTAAATTCTTGATTTTATGTAATTTGATCAAAGAATAAAACCGAGTGTCATTTAAACTTCAACTAAAATATCAGTGTTAAGGACTTAACGGATTTTTGGTAGCTGGTCATAAGTAGCGGTAATGGAATGAGTTTATAACTAAATTTGGAAAAAAAATCAAAATCCATTCCCATAGTGGTGCTAGTTTAACTCCAATTTATCTAACTTTCTTCACAAATATCCATTCTCATCTAATACCACACCTCCCATGTTAATAGATAATAATAGAAAATAAGAAGAAAATTCAAGTTTGGAAATGAAAATATATTTTCCATATGGATTATAAGGTTTTTCCTTCACAAAATTATACTTTAAATTCATTATCATTACCACAATTTATTACCAACAATCAAACGGGCCGTAAGGTTTCACCTCATATCTATACGTATTATATTAAAACACACCCCACACATACCTTTGACACATGTACTTGATGTTATCTTGAAAAAAAATTGCTATGTGTCTTCTTCTCTGCACAAAACTTTGACACATGTACTTGATATCTCCAAAATAAAATTGCCATGTGTCATCTTTATAAAAAGTGTTTCCTTTTTTTTTTTTTGGGTAACAAGTTATTTTTATTTTCCAATTAATATTAAATTAATAATGTATTTACATTTAATAAAACTTTTCAATTTCTCTCAAATAATGTCATTTTCTTTCCTATATCACTTCCTTTTTCAGTTACTTATTTAATTTTTTTTTTCTCATTTTGAAATTCTGTTTAAATGAACTCACACTTCTTATTCACAAAATCATTTTCCATTATTTTATAATCATACAGATGAATTATTTTTCCAAAATGTATATGTTATAATCTTTAAAATAATTTTAAATTTCATACATTTTCATTTTTTTATGAATTATTAATTTCAATTTTCAAAAATAATCATAAATGAAAAATTAAAGTATACAATTGATAATCTAATATATACCAAACCTATGCATTATGCACGGGCCAAAAACCTAGTTTATGTTTAAATGTCTTTTCAAATAACAAACCATTCATATTAGGATTTGATAGCTCTAGTCAGAATAGCACTGAGTTGGGCCGGCGAAATGTACACCATAATCTAGCTCATAAAAAGCAAGTATATGGCACACTGAAATTATGAAAGGTTGGGCCTTGGATCAGACCTGGAAAACCACAACATGTGTTTAATTTTGGCCTACATGGGCCACATTACCATGAAATGGGCTGACACGTTAGGCCTGGAAATGTCAGTCAACCTATTGATACAATGTGTAACTATGTAACCCCTTTTCAATTTATTTTATATGTTGTAAATTTCAATGTTATTTATTAACTTAATATCATCTTACTAATTAATAGTCAAAATTTATCTTGAAATTTTTACTCCCTCTCTTCCAATTTATTCTTTACAATTGCTTTTTAGGATGCAAGCAGAGAGATAGTTTAAAAAAAATGAAATATATACATTATACATAAGAAAATAACATATTTGTTTGATTCGTCTAAATGTGTAATTTTTTAATATGTGTTTTTTATTATATTTTTATAACGTATATTATTAGATTTTAACGTTTATGGCACTGTGCAAAAGGTTTTGATCACTAGGCTAAGACCTCGTCCTCTTATATCGTCTCTTGCGTTGTTAGAACTGTAAGTGTCATTTATCTAGTATTTTTAATATGTTCCCTAACATTTTCTGTGAAGATATTTGCTTTTTTTTAAAAAAAAATCTTCCACTTTCTCTAAATGTAATTTTCAGCACATTATTCTGAAGCAGATTCCAAACTTCCGTGCTCGATCGTATTAATCGATCCTTCTTTCGAGCTATGTCTTCAGCTGCTCTTGGAAGATCTAGATACTTATGGAAGATATCCGACTTTTAAATCAAGATTTTACTTCAGTCTCCTCAGCTTACATCTTTCGAGAGCTAATCGCACTGCAGGCTATGTACCATTTTTTGGACACTGGACTTCTACGCATATAGATCTAAATCCTTTCTTAGATGTTAAATTTTTATTTTTTTTTCTGGAAACTAATAAATCGAATTTTTTTATCAAGAAGATGAAATCTTGATTTTCAAATGTTTGCCTTTCTTTAAAAAATAAAAAAATGTAAGATGAAGACAATTAAATATTTGTCCTTCTCAAATCTTTCTTGCCTTTTTATTTGGGTACTTAATGATGCGATATTGTTATATGTTTCGAGCTTAGCAAAGAAAAAAAAAAGTCAAACTCTTTAGCTTAGCTTATATCAATAGCGCACCTCTAACCTGCCGTTCTCTGTGTCCAATACCGACACAAGTTGGACACACGTGTACCCACATTAAAACAATTGAATCAGCTTACTCAAGTACTCTATAACTTTGAATAATTTATGTCGCTTAAATTATTTATGCCTTTGAGCTTTTGGATAATTTATACAGTGATTAACCGTATTATCATCACAAAATTTGATATTTATCTTAGTGTTCTATTAAATTTAGGTAGAAATTTATATATTCTCTTATTATTTTTTTCATGTATCCGTATCCTTAGTTTTTCGACAACCTTTTCTCGTACCCATTTAACCAGCCGTATTCGTTTTTGTGCAGCCTAGTTTCACCCCACTCATTATTCATTGAATGATGCATTTCATTTGTGAACTCAAAGTTTAAGAGGCCAAGTCAATGCAATAACAAAAAGTAAACAAGTGAAGTAACACAATTGAAAAATCTCTTGGGGAAAGTATTCAAAATGAAAAGAGGGGTTAGGTAAATCATCACATATCATATAAGAGATTAGATTGGTTGAAACCATGATGTGAAACCACTAGCTAATTAATGGTAAATTGTAAGATTAGAAGCTAATTAGTCTTATTTGCTGTTTGTAAACATGTTGACCGTAGATTGTATGCGTGTACACGGACAAAAGCTGTTTCCAACGGGCATGCATGCGCTCAACGAACATTGCAACCCACATATTAATTAATAATTAATAATTAGGGTAGATTGTTAATTAATTAATATAATAATTAAAAATAAAAATAAAAAAGACCATTATATTATATTATATTATATTATATTATATTATATAGTAGTATAGTATTTATAAAATCACAAAGCATAAAAAGGATTAGCGTTAATATCAAGAATTAATTACACAAGCCAATGAGCAAAAATGGAGGGAATCAGGGAACAAATGAAGAGGAGGGACCACCACATTAATCGAGATTAATTCTTAATTAATCATATCTCTTTTACGGTACATTGATTTTTATGACTTTTAGGAAATTTTTATCATCTATCTCCCGTAATTGGTAAGATTTCTTTCTGCCAAAGATGGCAAATTCGAAGCTTTAATTATTATTTTATTTGAATGGGCCCTAATTTCGAAAAAATATATAGGCCAAGACCACTAATATCTCTTATAATTATACACTGTATATTCTTCAATTTATAATGTTCTATCTATTTAAATTTTATACCATCTTTTGTTTATATTTTTTTTAGGTTAAAGAGGGGACGTTAGATATATAAGAAAGCTAAAATGAAAATAAAAAAATTATTTAAAAGTTAATTACATCGAGCAGAGTATGATTTAGGAAATGTACAAATATTTATCCATCGCTCAAAGGGGCACTCGTTAATTAGCAATATCCTTTTTCAAAATAATAAATTTATATTTGTGTTTGTAAAATAATAATAATAAGTGATAGTTTGAGTAATTAAATCAAATTAAATTAACATAATTGCATCTGTGTTATTATGTTTGAGTGTTAGTTTGCAAGGTATTAAATAAATAAAATTCAATGTATACATAAACAAGCCCTATCTCTTACGATTATTGATTATTTTATATTTTGAGATACACGTTGAATTTAAAGTATTAACAATTCTTCTTCTTACGCATAATATCTTTTCGGATTGTCGATCTAATTGTTAGGTCGACCATGCATTATTACCTAGATTTATATATATTTATAAATTAAAAAAAGAAGAAGAAGACAGTAACAAAATTTTAAGAGCTAAGAGGTAAATATAGAAGTTCTATATGAAAAACCTAGTAAAAATAAAAATTGAATGATCAGATCAGATCAGACTAGTTATTATAATCTTGCTTTCTCAACAAGATTGGACACTTAGTAATGCATCATGTTATATTAGCCGAAACTAGCTATAAGAATGACAATGCTAAAACAAAAAAGTAAATTTGAATCCACTTCCAAAAAAATTGTCAAACTTAACTTTAATGGTACAAGAGTAACAATTTTTGTGTTTCCTTAGTATTTTTTTCTTCCTCCGGCGATCGCAACAAATAATGGATATCTTTATTTTTCTCAAAAAAAAAAACTCAATTATTTCTATTAAAATGAATCGGAGGAAGTATAAGAGAACACTCATGAGTCTTGAGAGCTTAGTTGCATATGCTTAATTTATTCACAAAGATGCCTCCAATCTCCATATTATTTGCGGGCGCACAAGCCTTGGTCCTGAGGGAAGATACAAAACAAGTCATTGATTTAGGATATAAAAATATTACAATTATTATTAAAGAACATAACTTTATTATTATTAACTAGTCTTTGGCCCAAGCTATGCTCGATAAATATATCCTAAATAAATATTGAATTAATTTTTAAAATTTATAAATATGCTTAGATGATTCAATTCATTATAATTGTAAAGAAATATAAGTTTTGCAGAATGTAGGAAGATGAATTTAAATATATTTTTTTTGGTAAATGAACAAAATATATAGCACCAACAACAAATTACAACCTCGATTCCACCAAGCGCATAGCAGCCCCAGCAAGGGTCAACTAACCAAGGGGAACAATAGGCTAAACTAGCCCTCTAATTACACAGATTATCTAGCCAAGTTCTATCATTACTATTCAATCCATCCCTATTAATAATATTACATCTCATCACAATAAAATATTTAATTTCCTGAAAAACAGAATTAGGATCACCAGTTTGTTGTTTCCAAACCCAACCATTTCGAGCCTTCCAGATTGCATAGAGAATAGCAGCTATAATGGTAGTGAAAATCTTAGATCTGATCTTTGAGCCTGCCCTTCTTCTCTTTACCCACATAGCAGCCTGCACAACACTTCTGAACTTGCACAAAATGCCCACCTAGCCTGATATCAAGCTCCACACCTGCTTAGCAAAGTGACAATGGAAGAACAGATTCGATGCTCATGTGTCTCAGGGGCAGCCAACCACAAACAACAGCTACCATCTGCACAGACCCCAAGGCTTTGTAACCTCTGTCTTACTTGAAGCCTCTCAAGGGTAATGAGCCACCATAAGAACCTATGCTTAGGACAAGAAGGTCTCTCCCAAACAACAGCTACCCAAGGCACCCTGACCCCTTGATTTTTGATGCAATAGTACACCTTTTTAATAGAGTAAGTGTCATTTGTTGCCCACCAACCAGCAAGGTTTAAGCCAGAGAAAAACTCCCTGAGTCTGCACATCCACCTCCAAACCCAGCTAGCACTTGCATTCACCCTATAACTCTCCCAAGGGATCCCTTTAAGATACATTGCTTGCACCCATTTAACCCAAAGATTATCCTTCTTTTGAGACACTTGCCACATAATCTTCCCAACTGCCAACTTGTTCCACAGCCCAAGATCTCTAACCCCAAGACCACCAAATTTCTTCATAAAACAGACCTTAGCCCACTTCACCTTCCCTGCCTTCACTCCATCAGTCTTCCCTTCCCAAAGGAATCTCCTGCATACTTTATTGATTTCCTGAATCACTGCAGCTAGGATAATCATGATTTGCATCCAATAGGAGCAAATACTCAACAAAACAGAGTTGACAAATTGAAGCCTTCCTGCAAAAGACAAATGTCTAGTCTGCCAACCTCTAATCCTATTAGTCATCCTTTGGATCAGTTGATAGCAATCAGAAGCCCTAAGAGCCCTGTTACAAATTGGAACCCCTAGGTACTTGAAAGGACAAACACCCTTATGGAACCCAGTTCTAGTACATATCTCCTCCACCTCCCCAGGCTTCATGTTAACCTGATAAACCTCAGACTTCCCTTTATTAGCTTTCAGACCAGAGACTTCCTCAAAATGTCTCAGCCCCTGAACTAATCTAGCAGCACTCCTTATCTCACCCTTACAAAAAATTAGCAAATCATCTGTAAAACACAGGCTGTTGATTTCTAACTTACCACACCTAGGGTGAAATTGGAAGTCTGACTTAGAACCAATATACCTTAGGGTTCTTGTTAGGTACTCCATACATAGCACAAAAAGCAAAGGGGACATAGGATCTCCCTGCCTCAACCCTCTATTACCCCCAAAAAAACCATGGCTGGAACCATTAATCATAAGAGAAAACTTAGCCCCAGTCACACAAGCCATCACTACCTTAAAAAAATGGGCAGGAAAATTAAAAGCCAAAAGTAGCTCTTGGAGAAAACCCCACTCAATAGAGTCATAAGCTTTTTGCAAGTCAACTTTCATCAAACAGCCTCTAGGGGCATTCTTCCTAGCATAATGCTTAACAAGGTCTTGGCAAACAAGGATATTATTAATAATACTTCTACCACAGACGAAAGCCCCTTGATTATCACCAACTAGATCAGAGAGGACATGCTTCATCTTAGTGCAAATCAATTTAGTGATGCATTTATAAATCACTGAACAACAGGCAATAGGCCTGTACTCATTAACATAAGCAGGACAATTCACTTTAGGCACCAAAGTAATAGAAGTGGAATTAATGTGCTTAAGAAGAGAACCTGTTTTGAAAAACTCCTGAATAGCTAGAACAACATCACTCCCAATAATGCTCCAAGCTTCCTTGAAAAAATGTCTTCCATAGCCATCTATCCCAGGGCTCTTAGAGGTAGGGATAGACCACATAGCAGCTTTTATTTCATCAGGAAAAAAAACCAGCTCCAACCCCTCTTGCTGAGTCTGTGAAAGAACAAGCCCCAAATTCATCACAGAATTCCTCAAATGCTTCTGAGGTTTTGTGCTACCATTCATAAATTCTGAAAAATGCTTAACAAAAGCATCACAAACATCCTGTGGCTCAGAGATCCATTCCTCATCTGCCCCCTTAATAGTATTTATCCTGTTCAAATTACACCTCATTTTGATAGCCTTGTGAAAAACCTTTGTACTTTCATCCCCCTGTTGTACCCATTCCTCTTTGTACTTTTGCCTCAAAAAGGAAACACAAGTACTATGAGCAACCTTGTACTTCTGAGCAGCCTCATACTCCTGCTGGATCACCCTCCCATCCATAGGGTTATCATGCAATAGATCCTGAGCTTTTTAAAGCTCACTAGCAGCCTCCTTATCAGCCTTCACCACATCCCCAAAACACTCCTTGTTCAGGTCTTTTAGTTTAGACTTGAGAGATTTAAGCTTCTGAAAAACCTGAAACATTTTATAGCCTGACACTCTAGTTTCCCAATGTTGCTTGATCAGGTCTAGAATCTGATCAGCCTGACTCCACATATTAAAGAATCTAAATGGCTTTGGCCCCTGCAACTCCTTAAAGCACCTGAGCACCACA
This sequence comes from Salicornia ramosissima, assembly GCA_951394345.1. Lineage (NCBI taxonomy): Eukaryota > Viridiplantae > Streptophyta > Magnoliopsida > Caryophyllales > Amaranthaceae > Salicornia > Salicornia ramosissima. The sequence continues at coordinate 38,597,532 of OX596236.1, forward strand.
GGACAGTGATCAAACATATTCTCTGGCATAAACACCACCTCAGCTGTTGGGAACAAAGCCCCCATGTCCACATTTCCCATAACCCTATCCAGCTTACAAATCACCCTATCAGCACCCTCCTGTTTGTTATTCCAAGTAAAGAATCTTCCAGTAAACTTCATATCCACTAGTCCTCAATCACTCACACACTCCCTAAAATGTCCCATACCATCTCTGCTAGCCAATCTCCCATTCTTTTCATCATCATTAAGGATGACATTAAAGTCACCTGCTACCATCCATCCCCCCTTAACCTGTTGAGCCAAGGACCTCAACCCTGCCCATGGCACCTGCCTCTCATCCACATCATTAAAAGCATACACAAATGTGCACCAAAAGACCTTCTTGTCCAGGGCCACAGTCATCTTACAATGGATAAATTGAGCATTACATCTAACAATGTCCGCCTCAAAAACTTTAGGATCCCATGCTACAACAACCCTACCTTTCCCAGCATAAGGAATATTAGAAGTAATACACCAACCTGGACATAATTAAGGTATAAAGCCCCTAAACTTTAAGCTTTAAACTTTGTCTCCAAGAGACCAAATAGCTTGATATTATGCTTAACAATCAGAGATTTAACCTCTTTTTGTTTATCAACACTATTCAGTCCCCTGGTGTTCCAAATAAGGATGCTATCCATTTTGAGTAGGGGGGAGCCACCCCCTGATCCATCACTTCATCACCCATATTCTTCTCCACTTCTTGTACCAGATCCCCTAGCACCTTAAAAGTGTTTGACATGTCAGCCCTATTCACCTCCTTCATTTGAGACACCTTAGCCTGAGACTTTTGAGTAATGATAATAAAACCATCATCATCCACTTGTCTTTGAGCAACAGGCACCCTCTTCTCTTTCTCATTCTGTTTTTGATTAACCTTTGGCTTCCACACTTGCTTCTTTTTCTCCTTAGCCCAACAATCCTCATCCACATGCCCAATCTTTTTGCACTTCTGACATATAGATGGTACCCACTCATACAGCACCCCCCCATGCTCATTCATAAAAGAAATATGATCAGGGAAATTTTGTCCAATCCTTACTTCCACCATAATTCTAGCATATTGTAGTCTTGTCTTGCTCTCAGTCTGTTTATCAAGATGGATAGGCTTACCAACTGCAGCAACCAACTTGAAAAGGCAACTCTTCCCCCAATACTTAAGACTCAACTTTGGAAGCTGAATCCAAATAGGCACCATAGGCGTATCCTCCTCAAACTGGTCTCCATCAGGATTCCATGGCTGAACAACTAAAGGTTTTCTATCAAAAGTATACCATTCATTCATCGCCTTGTCAAAGCCTCCCCTGTCTGCAAACCGCACCATAAACTTCCCCCTCTGTAAAGAAGCTACTAACTCAACCCCATTTCTCCCCCATATTCTCTTGAAATAGCCCTCCATGACTTGTAAGGGAGGATTGACACCCAACACCGTAAAAACCACGGAGTTCCTCCAATACTCTAATTCATCCTGTATATCCTCCATATCTATTTTAGGCAATAAAACCTCCACACATTGCTTAGGCATATCCTGAAGCACTTGGTGCTCATGGACATCCCCCTGCACAATAGCCTCATCAGCAACACCCAGCTGAACCCCTGTAGCACCACACTCTGTCCTAACATCACTATCAACCTCTGGCCAGGACAGTCCCCACACCCGCTGCAGGTGTAACAACCTCCCTTGGCTGACTCGCAGAATCCCCCCTAACTTGAACCTCTTCCTCAGCTTGCGCAACCACATTACACACCCCATCATCTCTATCATCATCCTCACTAGTCGAAGTGAAGTCAATATCAGATGCCCAAGAAGCACCTAAGTCATTTTGCCCTTTCCTCTGCTTACTAATAGTACCTTTTCCCTGCTTATCGTCTTTCTTCTTCTTACTCTGTTCCTTGCCTTTCCCTGAGCCTCCCTTCCTCAGCCTCCCCCGTCCCCGTGCCATCAACTACACACCAAAATGGTGGCGGAGAGAGAAAATTAGAGAGAGAGAGAAATTTTTTTATTTGAATTTAAATATTGTTAGTAGGTAACAATTAGTTCAGAAATTAGATTTTTTTAAAGAAAAAAATTAGCTTTTATTTAATTTGAAATAACATAATTGTTTTTTTTACTTGATGAAAATAACATAATTGCATGTTAAACGAACATCCAAAAATATTAGTTTTTCATAAGTCATGTTTTTAGGAGGTTTTTTTTTTAGGTTATTGATCTTTCTCGGCGAAGTCACGTTTTTAGGAGGTTGTTTTATTTATTTATTGATCGAATTTTGTAAGGAAAATTATTTATTATTTAGTTTTGGTTTTTGTTTTTATTAATTTATTTTTTATTTTTGTATCTTCATATGAAAATTATTTTTTTATTTTTCATTTTTTAAACAAAAAAAAATTAGAAAGAAGGAGAAGTCGATACATAGGAATTCTTGGTTACTTCTTGTAGATACCTAATTTTGGCACCTCAGTTAGCTCCCAACGGTCTATGATGAATGTACCCTGTTGCACAGGTCCGGTCTTGAGCTAGTATGCCAAAATGCCACCTCTTTACCCCTCTCATACCACTCTCACACTATTTATATGTGTTTTAGAGGCTCAAGACTCGTTTTGGGATTTTTTGGACATTTTTAGGATTTTTTATTAATTTATTTTCATTTTTTTCATGCATATTTATTTCCCAAGGGAATTTTAGTCACTTAACATTGAATCAAATAATTTTTCTAGTTTAATTACATTTTTCTAGAATTTTTGATAATTTTTCCATAATTTTCTGAGTTTTTATCTTTTTTCTATTAATTTTTGAAACATTTTCATTTCTTAGGGGCATTTTAGTAATTTTACACCTACATCGTCAACGTTTTCTCCACTTTTCACTCATTTATATTTTTCTAGAATTTTTCCATATTTTCCCATAATTTTTGGCATTTTTAGTACAATTTTCAAAATAGTCCGAAAATCCCGAAAACAGTCGAAAACAGTCCAAATTAGCCTGGATTATTCCGGAACCTCGCGAAATCTCCCGGAATCTCAAATATTATGATAATATTACGTATGATTCCCGTAATCACATCATAATCGCATAATATCTCGGAGATTCACGAGAAGAATAAGCAAAAAAAATCGACCCGGACACAGCTGGACCTGCACCTAGACGCAGGTCCATATTACAGGACCTACGCCTAGACGCAGGTCACAAATACTGACCTGCGTCTAGACGCAGGTCATGTAACTGGACCTGCGCCTAGGCGCAGATCTAGTGCCATTGCGGGACAATTTTTTTCCTTTGCTCGCCTATAAATACAACCCTTCATTCGACCTTTGAAACCACGACAAAAAAAGCAAGAAACAGCATTCTAACTTCTACTTCTCTCTCTACTATACATATTCCCTCTCTAAAAATCATTCAAAAACTCTGTCAAAATCAATATTACGCACATACAAAACACATTCTAAACATTTTCAATCACTGATCCCGGCATTTGGCATACTAGTTTCGAGGTCGTAATCGACCGTCGCACACTCGGGTACACATTTCTGAGACCCTTTTTCTATTCAATTTCAATATGATTAATTTTGTTTTAATTTTCATTTTGAGTTATGACTTGCGATAATATGTAATTTTTGTTGTTCTGTTCACTCAGATCTATGTTTTGTTTCATGTAGTTTTTCTTTTTTTAATTCATAAGCCATGTCATGCTTTAATTCTTGCATTTTTTCATGTCATCTCCATTTACATTTTCATGCTTTTTCTCAATCCGTGAATTTTATGCATCTTTCTATGTAGCATTATATATATATATATATTTTTTATATATTTTTTTTATTTTGATTTTCTAATTGCACGGGATTCGAGGTACGTTCGCGCTTTCATTTTCATTTTTTCGTGCCATCGTTGTGTTGAACTTTTTTTTTTAGTTTTATGTGAACTGAACCTTGATTTTATTCGGACTTTTGGACTCATCCTAGTGTTATAATATTGATTAATTCCAAAGTGGTCACAAAACAATCTTAGGCTAATTTGTGCATTAATCTGAACCGACATAGTAATCCGCAAATTAGGGCTAAAATTGAGTTATCTTTGTTGCTCTGAAATTGAACAATGATCTTACAAAAGAGACCTAGTAGAGACCGCTTGCAGGCGGGCGGGCCCAATGCACGATTGGCCCGTAACTGTCCCCGAACCCATACTCTGGTGCACGACCATATGGGGCCAATTGCTCCTGGCATTGGTACTTCTTCGGTGTCCGTGGACGGTATTAAATGCACGGTGGCGACTCCTACTAGTCCGTATTCACATACGGCGTTAACGAGCATTCAAACAAACTCGTGACGTAGGCGGCTGGGTAAAAATGACCCCTACAGTTTGGCGACTCTGCTGGGGAATATCACTCCTTAGTGGTGTGGACAAACTTGAAAAGTCTCGTAAGATCATTATTCAATTTTTGAGCACGTGACATAGTGACCATCCGCATAAGGTCACACTTAGGCCCACGTCTCATATGAGCATGTTCTATGCTCGAGACTGACCCCGGGGGGTTTGATTATGGTTACTTGTGGTGCACGACCACAATGATCATAGCCGGCCCATCCCAGCCATGGTGCGTGATCATCATGCCCGATGAGATCATAATAAGGAATCTGTTAACCGTGTGTCATTCAAAATGAAGAATGATCATATCGGTTCTTTTTTCTTTAGCCATGGTACCTTTTGACCACCCACGACTGACCTTAGAAGACCATCATTTGCATATTCTAGGACTAGTGTATTATGTGTGCATTTGGCCCATTAGTCTAGCCCGGCTCAATTTACTTCACTCATCAACCATATGGATAACTCAATGTCAAATCCACAGTCCAAATCACCAAGTCCAGTTCAATAAGTCTCATCTCTTTAGCCCATTCCCCAGTCAAGTTCTTTAGTCCAAGTCCAGCTCACAGTCCACAGTCTATTTCCCCAGTCCAAGTCCTAAGTCCATGTCCCCAGTCCAAGTCCTAAGTCTAGTTGTCAAAATGGGGTCCATGTCCATCACAGTCCAGTCCAATTTCATAACTTTCTCGAGTCCAAACACACTTTTGTTTGCCATAGGTTCAGTTCATCTCACAGTCTCGGCACAGTTCACCACCAGTCTCATCCCAGTCCAGTCTCCAAGTCTAGATAGTCCTAATTAGACATAAGGCCCAACTTAGACCCGTCCCGTTCACAAGTGGTCCTATCTAGACATAGGTTCACTTTAGCTCACTTCAATGTCAGTCACGCCAAAAGCCCAGTACTTAAAACAAATCTAGGTCCGAACTTAAGTTTATACAAATTCAGACTCAGTTCAATGTCTATCTCAGTCCAGTGTCAGTTCTCCCAGTATTCTAAGTCAAGTTCCTTTTGATTTCAGCTACCATAGGGAAGACTTGAGACGTGTCCGAGGGTCTTCGAGGGGTGACTAGAAGCCAAGCCAAGCGCACCCAGGTCGGTTTCAGTAGCATCCACATCCCAAGAAGAACCAGATCTTCCCACTCAACCTTGAAATGTCAAACCCTGAAGCCCAGTTCGCAGCCATCATGGCCAAACTTGAAGCCATGAACAACAAAATTGAGGCCCAAGAAAAAGCCATTGAAGAACTCAGAAATCAACCACAACCAGAACCTGAGCCAGAACCTAAGCCTGAACCAGAACCACAACCACAACCACAACCCAAAACTGATGCTGAAAAAAGGGTTGAGCAACTTGAGGAGATGGTGAAGAAGCTAGTCGAACTGTCAGCCCATCAAGGACCCAACACTTTGGACTATGAAATTAAGGGGAAGCTACCAAGGAAAGTAATTTTGAGCGACCTTCCTAAATTCAAAGGGGTCGAAGATCCCGAAGACCACCTCCGCACCTTCAATGTCACCATGGCCCTCAAGGGGATGGGTAAAGACCTGTTTGCTTCGGTGTTTCCCCTAACCTTGGAGGCGCACCCCTCTAAATGGTTCAGGACCTTGAACAAATCCAAAGTTGATGACTGGGAATACATTAAGGAAGAATTTCTGAAACAATACCGCTACAACTCCCAGCTCCCGGCCAGCCTTCGTGAGCTCGAGGCCACGAAGCAAGGTGACCGAGAGGACTTTTCTGTTTTCCTGAATCGCTGGAGAGAAAAAGCAGCTCAGATGTCCAACCGACCTAACGAGGAGGATCAAGTCTGAATCGTGATCAGAAACCTTCAGCCCAAATACCAAGAACCCCTCAAATTCCAACCCATTACCTCCTTCTCACAACTGCACTAAGTCGGGCTTATTGTTGAAGAAGAACTTCAAGCCCAGAAAAAAAAGGGGGTTTCTATAAGAAAGGTAGCTCCTCGTCCTCACCCTCCTCAAACCAAGCTAACCCAGTCTATATCGATAATGTCTCTGCCGAATCCTACTCAGTTTCCACTAATCCTAGACCATAGAGGCAACAAAGGGTTTTCACATCGCTCGGCATGACTTATGATCAAGCTTTGGACAGGTTGGTTAGCAAAGGGGTTTTATCACCAATTGGGGCTACTCCGGATCCTCCCGAGCATCTAAGGACAAAGAAGTGGAATGGTAATGCTTACTGCAGGTACCATCAGGGCAAGGGGCATAATACATCCGATTGTTGGTCACTGAAGCACAAGGTCTAGGACATGATTGATACAGGTTGTCTTCCGATTCCACCAGGGGCGAAGGAAAAGCCAAAAATTCAGAAAAACCCACTATCGTGAGCATCTCCAAAGCATGGATTCCCGATCCGTGCGGTCTTACAAGATTTGAGTCAATAAAGAGTCTTTTAGTCCGAGTCAGTATCTCCTTTCATTCATTTCACTTGAGTCTATGTACCTTTCTTTCAATTACAGAGTCATATGTAAGCCCTTTCCATATATTAATAAAAATGATGCATTTTCCTTTTTCTATTTCCATTAGCAATGCTATTTTCCAACTCTATGCAGGTTTAGTCACTTACACGGCTTCAATTGATTAATTAATAAAATTGACACCTCCACACACTGACCTCACAAACTATATCAATAATCACTTTCACACACGACCTCACGAGGACATGCTTTCAAATAGTCAATAGCAAATCATATTTGGAGAATGGTGCAATGGCCTCAAAACAAAGAAATCAAAGCCCAGGCCCAGCTCAATTACAATTTGAATTCACAATGGAGTATAGGAGATTAAATGGCAACACTCAAGGTTCATTCGCACCTAAAGGGGTTACATGCCAAAGATCATTTGAAAGCATTGTCCAGAGCAACAAAAGACAACAACCTCATTTAAGCAAAAGTCGAGGCAAAAAAAAAAAAAAAAAAAAGACAAAAGAAAAATAAATAAAAAGAAAAAGGACAAAAAGACAAAAAAAAAATCAATTCAAAAATCAGGCCTACAGAACTACGATGGTCTGATTCCGCAAGGATACGTAGGAAACCTCTACTCGAGGTCCGACCACGTTAATAAAAAAATCAAACGAAGCCTAGCTGCCGAGTGACTCTACCTGCTAAGAGTTCTACAATAACATTTGCTAATCTTTGACCCGTACATAGACTCAAACTTGAACTTGCATTTCTAGCCAAACCTACATCTTAGCCACATCCATTTTCAACCTCAAGTCACAAAATTTTGGCCTTTATATTTTTTCGAACCCTATCCCATTCTTTGGACACCTTCAAAGACTCTTTGACTAAACTCTCTAGGAGGTAAAGCCACCTAACTCTACTGAGGGTTAGTACATTATATTTGGGGACTCATCACCATGTTGTCCTTGCTCTTGTCTCTTCACAACATCATCCTCATTCTTCACTTGGGGGGCTCCTCTGTCTCTATCATCAAACCGTCTCAGGTCTATCTTATCAAGCTGAAATCAAGGAACTTTGTCCATGGACCCCATGTCTTCTTCACATCCTAGTTCAAATCGAGTCTAACCTCGTGTCTAGGTCAAACACCGTGTCTAGGACAACCTCTGATCACAAGTCACCCTCATGTCATTCCCATTAACACCCCGTGACAAGACATTGAGTTATCTAGTCTCCTCCTTTGCATGGGCATCATCCTAACTTGTAATAATCCCAGACCTTTGTAAGTCAATCGTGCCCAGACCTACACTGAACCAAAGTACTCTTACTACCCCAGATCACTGTCAAAATTCATACAACTACAATTTCCAGTTCAAACTCAGACTTAGACTCTTTACCTGTGATAAATCTGACCTTCACAGGATTGTGTGGCATAAATCTGACCTTGCCACTCTTTTTTGCGATAAATCTGACCTTCGCACTCGCCGACTCAGACACCGACCCAAACTCTTTACCTGTGATAAACCCGACCTTCACAGGATTGTGTGGCATAAATCTGACCTTGCCACTCCTTTGTGCGATAAACCCGACCTTCACACTCACTCAGACACTGACTCAGACACAGACCCAGACTCTTCACCTGTGATAAACCCGACCTTCACAGGATTGCGTGGCATAATTTTGACCTTGACACTCTTCTTCGTGCGATAAATCTGACCTTTGCACTCACCGACACCGACACCAACGTCGACTCATAATCTTTTCCTGTGATAAACCCGACCTTCACAGGATTGCGTGGCATAATTCTGACCTTGCCACTCCTTTTCAATCATATCTGTCACTTCACTGTTACACTTCACTGTTCACACTTCTCACTGCTTACACTTCACTGCATTTCTTGCTGCGTGATTACATGTTTATATGTTTACTTGTTACATGCTCGTTCGATCATCAAATCAATTGGTTTTTGAACATCACTTTTAACATCAAGTTGCACCGGTCTCAAAGGGGATAACTCATTAGTTATTTCCTTTGGGATCAGCATACATAAGTCGCGTAGCGCACCTTTGACCTTCGTCTTACAAGACTTCGTCTCTCCAGACTCGGTCAAAGGGGGGGCTAACTGTAGACACCTAATTCTGGCACATCAGTTAGCTCCCAACGGTGTATGATGAATGTACCCTGTTGCACAGGTCCGGTCTTGAGCTAGTATGCCAAAATACCACCTCTTTACCCCTCTCATACCACTCTCACACTATTTATAGGCGTTTTAGAGGCTCACGACTCGTTTTGGGATTTTTCGGACATTTTTAGGATTTTTTATTAATTTATTTTCATTATTTTTCATGCATATTTATTTCCCAAGGGAATTTTAGTCACTTCAAATTGCATCAAATAATTTTTCTAGGTTAATTACATTTTTCTAGAATTTTTGATAATTTTTGATAATTTTTCCATAATTTTCTGATTTTTTATCTTTTTTCTATTAATTTTTGAAACATTTTCATTTCTTAATGGCATTTTAGTAATTTTCACCTGCATCATCAACTTTTTCTCCACTTTTCACTCATTTATATTTTTCTAGAATTTTCCCATATTTTTCCATAATTTTTGGCATTTTTTAGTACATTTTTCAAAATATTCCGAAAATCCCGAAAACTGTCGAAAACAGTCCAAATTAGCCCGGATTATTTCGGAACATCGCGAAATCTCCCGGAATCTCAAATATTATGATAATATTACGTATGATTCCCGTAATCGCATCATAATCGCATAATATCTCGGAGATTCACGCGCAGAATAAGCAAAAAAAATCGACCCGGACACAGCTGGACCTGCGCCTCGACGCAGGTCCATATTACAGGACCTGCGCCTAGACGCAGGTTACAAATACTGACCTGCGTGTAGACGCAGGTGATGTAACTGGACCTGCGCCTAGGCGCAGGTCTGGTGCCATTCCGGGACATTTTTTTTCCTCTGCTTGCCTATAAATACGACCCTTCATTCGACCTTTGAAACCACGACAAAAAAAAGCAAGAAACAGCATTCTAACTTCTACTTCTCTCTCTACTATACATATTCCCTCTCTAAAAATCATTCAAAAACTCTGTCAAAAACAATATTACGCACATATAGAACACATTCTAAACATTTTCAATCACTGATCCTGGCATTTGGCATACTAGTTTCGAGGTCGTAATCGACCGTCGCACACTCGGGTACACATTTTTGAGACCCTTTTTCTATTCAATTTCAATATGATTAATTTTGTTTTAATTTTCATTTTGATTTATGACTTGCGATAATATGTAATTTTTGTTGTTCTGTTCACTCAGATCTATGTTTTGTTTCATGTAGTTTTTCTTTTTTTAATTCATAAGCCATGTCATGCTTTAATTCTTGCATTTTTTCATGTCATCTCCATGTACATTTTCATGCTTTTTCTCAATCCGTGAATTTTATGCATCTTTCTATGTAGCATTTTATATTGTTTTTAGATATTTTTTTTATTTTGATTTTCTAATTGCACGGGATTCGAGGTACGTTCGCGCTTTCATTTTCATTTTTTCGTGCCATCATTGTGTTGAACTTTTTTTTTTTAGTTTTATGTGAACTCCTTGATTTTATTCGGACTTTTGGACTCATCCTAGTGTTATAATATTGACTAATTCCAAAGTGGTCACAAAACAATCTTAGGCTAATTTGTGCATTAATCTGAACCGACTTAGTAATCCGCAAATTAGGGCTAAAATTGAGTTATCTTTGTTGCTCTGAAATTGAACAATGATCTTACAAAAGAGACCTAGTAGAGACCGCTTGCAGGCGGGCGGGCCCAATGCACGATTGGCCCGTAGCCTGTCCCCGAACCCATACTCTAGTGCACGACCATATGGGGCCAATTGCTCCTGGCATTGGTACTTCTTCGGTGTCCGTGGACGGTATTAAACGCACGGTGGCGACTCCTACTTCTCCGTATTCACATACGGCGTTAACGAGCATTCAAACAAACTCGTGACGTAGGCGGCCGGGTAAAAACGACAGTAGTAAAGTAGATAATAGATAATGCTATCCGCAGAACATTATTGCAAATTCCTTGAAAAATGAAGTACTCCCTCCGTAACTTAATTCTGGCAAGAATTTCCATATTTAGGCGTAACAAAATTATGGCAACAATTACCCAACTTTCCATTTATGGTAAAAAAAAGTCACAAAATTTACCAAACTACCATTACTTATCATTAATAATTTTTCATTATATATTAATATTACATCATTAACAATTTAACACTACATTAACCCATCACCTCTCACCCTCACCCTCACCAACACCATATCCACCCATTAACCACCACAACAACGTTACACCCCAAACCCCCAACCACTAGCCACCCAAACCCAGCCCACCAACCCTAGCCACCACCCGAACCCAGACACCACTACAACCGCCCTAAACCCTAGCCCACAGTCACACCAAATCGAACTCCACCAACCAATCGAACCCTAGCCCACAGCCGCCAGTCGAACCACCCAACTCGAACCACTATACCCACTCGAAACACCCTACTTACCCTACCCAATCGAACCACCCTACCTACCAATCAAAATCAACTACCACTCGAACCACCCAAATCGAGCCAAAAACTCAAAATCTATTTGTCCCTCTCTCTCCATCGATCTCCTCCCTCTCCTCCGTCGATCTCCTCCCTCTCTCCGTTGATCTTCTCGCTCCCTCTCTCTAGGGTTTAGGGTTTTGCTGATTGGTGGTGTTGTGGTGGTGGATCGATTTAGGTGCTAGGTTTAGGTTTTCAATTGGGTTTAGGGTTTTGGGGTGGGTTGATTTGGCTGGTGTTGCTAATTTGGTGATTTTTGGTGTTGTGTTGGTGGTGTTGGTGGTGTTAGGTGTTTAGTGATTAAGGCCTAATTAGTTGTGTTGATTAGGGTTTCATTGAGAAGAATTGCCTAGGAGTCCGTGCATAGGTAGTTTGTTGCTAGATTTAAGTTACGAATCAGGGAGTACATATAATTTAAATACTGATACCCAGATAGATTCGAATTCATTTTGGACCGGTCATAATCCAACAATATTTCAAAAAAGATGGACATCTTCTATACATGTAAGGTCAGCAGCTAACAATGATGATATTATGGTTCACTCCATGTAATCCAAACCTTTCTCTTGGCCTTCTTTGGCATGCAATCTGCTATTAGTTGTTGGCTTTTGGCTGATTTAATTGGCTTGTTTGACTGATTGGAAGTATGTATTAGTTGTATGTATTGATTTTTTAAGTTGGTTGTTTAAGCCAGCTATTTGGAATAATGTTTGGTAAAATCAATTGTAGTTGTTGGCTGTTTATTATAGGGTTTGTAGGCCAACAAGCCAAAACCAACCAAAAAAGCTGCTCCAAAAGACACACAGTTTTTCATTTTGGCTTCAAAGTCAGCTTTTCAGCCAACCAAAAGCAAATAACCATATACATAGTTTTGACTATTTAACCAAATTAAAAGGCCAAAAACCAAAAGTCAGCCAAAAAGTCAGTTGACAAACATGGTCAAAAGAGTATTTGTTCACAGTCATAAAAAGGGTCAAACATTGATGACCTAAAGATATTTAAGTAGATGCACTCGTTCATAGTCATAAAAGGGTATGGTATACGTTGAGGTTAAGGTTTAGGTTCAGGTTGAGTAGAGGTAGTAGGGGGGCATATGTATTTTGAACGCAAAGGGTGAAGTTTAATTAAGTCTCAATAAAAATAACTCATATTATTACTCATCCTACTTGTCTCAGATGTACATGTCGTCTACATTGAGTCATACGGAGTATAACTTAAATTAAGCTTACTAATCTTCAATATTGGCCTTGTTTAGAAATTGGCTTTTTGTCTGAATTCTGACTTTTGGCTTTTTAATATGGCCAAACAGTCAAAAAATATGTTTGTTTATTAGCTTTTAGGTTGACTGGAAAGCTGACTTTTAAGCCAAAATGAAAAAGCTGCCTGGAGCAACTTTTTTGTTGGCTTTTAGCTTGTTAGCCCACAAATTCTCTAATAAACAGCCAACAACTACAGTTAATTTTATCAAAAAATATTCCAAACAGGTGGCTTAAACAACCAACTTAGAAAGCCAATACATACAGCCAATACTTCCAACCAGCCACAACCCAAAACCAGTCAAACAAGCCAATTAAACAAGCCAAAAGCCAACAACCAACAATCGATTGCCAAATATATAGGACCATTATCAAGTCAAAGGAATGGTGTTATATCTAAGCATCCAAGGGCTAGACATTGGACACATGGACAGTAAAGATCAGGTGTAGACCAAAACCTAGGAACAAGAGTAAGTCCCAATGTCTCCAACAATTAGTACAAATAGCCACGTGCGGCCATGATATTGGTGGTCCTAGGATACACGTGTCAATTTGTGGTAATTTTATGGTGGACTCAAAATAACTGATGGTATTTTTGTATCAGTTGAATATCTAAAAAATAAAAATATGCAATGGGTTGAAGTACGGACAGTTTTGATCGAGGACTCGAGGTTATACCGTCTACAGTACATATTTATATGATCAATACTATGAATATAATTAGTACTTTCATTTGTACTTAAATTTCTTTAAAATTACTTACATCAAACATAACCCAATAATATATATATATATATATATATATATATATATATATATATATATATATTTTCTCTTTAGTACTTTAAGAATCTTTTAATTTCATAATTTTCATTTTTCTTTTGTTTTGGAAAAAGTAATATATTTTTTAATATAACAAAACAATGCTTAACAAGATGAAATCTAGGTATTTTTCGGGAAGCCGCAAAATCTGACTAGCCAATTTTTAATAAGCCTTAAACCCTATTAGGAGAAAGTCATGCATTAAGTTCGAATAAAACTTTTTAACAAACCTCAAACCTATTAGAAGAAATCTATGCATCTATAACACCATAACAAAAAAATTTAAAATTTGTTCAATATTAAAATCGAATTTAAATACTTAACTGTAATTCTAAAAGTTTCATGACATAGATCAGTACAGGTATGTATAAAACTTTGTAACTAACAACAAACCCTGTTAGAAGAATTTTATGCATCTATAACTTTAAAAAAAAAATTAAAATATGTTCAATATTAAAATCAGTTTTAAATATGTTATTATGATTCTAATAGTTTCATGATAATGAGTATAAGTTGCAAGATTCACTTAAATTCTCTCTTTTATACCAAATAAAATCATATTTACTATGTTAATTGACAATGAAAAAAATATTACATTTGTACGTTGCATGATTTTGTGTGTATTAAAAACACTTAATTGTATGGATTAAGCATAATCCTTTAATAATTTTTTATTTTATTTGTAGAGACTTATATAAGTTATTTATGGTGGTTCTTGTTAATAATGATTTTTTATGTTATTTGTAGATCATTGATCACATGAAAGTCCTACTAGCCCCTCAAAAAAATGGAAAATAAAATGAAATATCTGTGAAAGATATATATCCAGTGAGTGGGACAGTTTGTCCAAAGCTAATTGAGAGCAGATTATAAGGCTTAAAAGTTACATTTAGTTTTATCATATACTGCTTCCACTATATTTTTGTGATAGTTATTGCAAAAGACCAGCATGCTCAAATTAAGGATCTGTTTATTTTGGTGTAAAACGTTTTCGATGTAAAATAATTTTCCATGAAAAACATTTTACATCGGAAAACTCATTTTCATAGAAGTTTTCCAATGTTTACTTGCACAGAAAATACGTTTTACTCCCAAATTTCGAGGAAAATATTTCAACTATGGTGTAAAATAAATTTTCACTCCAAATTTTACATTTTATTTTTTCACTCAAAGTAAACAATGTAAAATGGGAAATATATTTTCAAGGAAAACATTTTACGCTCTAGTAAACGGAGCCTAAAGCAAAGTATATAGTTTATTTACTAGCATAGCACCCGTGCGATGCACGGATTGAAAATCTCATCAATATTAACTTTGTAAATAGTAATAATGTAAAGATTTGCATAATTCATTTTCTGATATAGTGACTTTAACATCATATTAATTAAAATTTCATCTTAATAAATAGCAACCTATATTAATATAGTTTTTTTAATAAAAATTGCACACTATTCAAAACATTGAATAACCCATACAAAATAATGAATAATCTTTATACAAAAATTTCACTAACCCACACATAGAATATTAAGTAATCATTACACTAAACAACCGGTAATTCATATATATATATATATATATATATAGATATAGATATATATATATACACACATATACTACGTATATAATAAATTTTCAGTTCCCCCTACCTAAACATGAAAAATATAATGTACGACTTAAAAAACTTATAATGAAATTTATTTTACATGAAATCTTAAAAATATTACATCAAATAGTGAATTTTATTTTTTATTAAAAAATGAAATATTATAATATTAAAGAAAATTTTTCAAAATGAAAAGACTTTTTTTTATTGTGAGGAAAGACCGTTCAATATATATATATATATATATATATATATATATATATATATATATATATATATTAGAAAAGGACCGGAACAAAAAAGTACCTTTGCGAGAAGGAACTTTTCCATTATTTTCCGACACAAAATGTCATTTTTGCAAAAATCAGAAAACGATAGAAATGTTCCTTTTCATAAAAGTTTTTTTTAGGTCCCTTTCTAATAAAAAATAATAATAATTTAAAAGGTATTTTCTAAAACTCCATATACACTTTATATATTTCTTAAAATATTTACACATCTCTTTTACTTAAATAGTTTATTGAATCATATTTTAGTGTTTATCATAAACACTACAATATAATTTTAACTTATTATTGTTTAAAAATACATGAACAATTTTTTTTTATTTTTAAAATGAACAAAGTCAATATAAGTTTGTTTAATTTATACCCGTTTTTATATAGATTAATTTTTTTAAAAATAATACCGACATTTACATGTTTTTGTAAAAAGTGAAAATTAAAAAATTCTTATCCACTACCTACCCTATTCTTATTTATCTAATAATATAATAGTTTTCTACCATTTACCAATCATCCATTAAAAACATAGTATGCTCCCATTTTTATGAGTTGGTAACTCACATTTTCATTCACATATAAACTTTCTAAGAATATTGGTACCATATTCATGGTTATAATCGATCTAATATAAGTGCTCGTACAATGAAATAGTATACAATTTCTTATAAAATGATAATTGTAACAAAATTTAAAAGATTCATGATATTTTTTAGTAATATTTTGATTGATATTCAATTCAATAATTTTTATACTTAATATAATTTCAAAATCAAGATGAATACATAAAAAAGAAATAAAATATTATTAATTTATTTCAATTATTTTTCTAATAATTTTCCACCATTTACCGATCCTCCATTAAAAACATAGTCTGTCCCCTTTTTTTATGAGTAAGTAGTTCATAACATGCCAACTCACATTTTTATTCACATATAAACTTCTAAGACTATTGGTATGGTATTCATGGTTATGATCGATCTAATATAAGTGATCGTACAATGAACTAGTATACAATTTCTTATAAAATGATGATTGTATCAAATTTTAAAAGATTAATGATAATTTTTAGTAATATTTTGATTAATATTCAATTCAATAATTGTTATAGTTAATATAATATAAAGGAAGATTGGAAACTAATAATCCCACCTTTCACACTTATCCAACTAATAATCCCACCTTTCATAAATCCAGGAATAATCCCACCTTTTCATATCGTATTCATTTGTTGGACCTTTTTACAATACCGACCCATTTTAAGGTTAGTTTTAGAGGTCTATTGGGCTTAGAAACATGTGCCAAGTCAATCGTGAGACTGAATTTAGCGTTCTAAGCCCAACAAACCTCCGAAATTGACTTTAAATCAGGTTAATATTATTAAAAGGTCCAATAGATCTAAACATGTAAATATGTGTTAACTCGTAAATACTTAACACTTTACACCTTTGTAAACCTCTACGCATTAACAACATTTGTAATTATAAACATGTAAACACTAGATCAAACAATTTTAAACTTGTAAACCTATACACATATATACATTTGTAAACACTTAACATCTAACAATTAAAATTAAAATTTGAGAGGGAAAAGTAGATTTAAAAACTTGCTATTAAATTAAATTTTGGGTGGGAAAATTAAATTTCATTGTATCAATATATCCCGCTAAATATATAATTGAATTTTCACCCAAATTTAAATATTTCATGTTTTAGTTTTTGAAATTTATAAATCAATAATATAATGGACACTATCATACCCAAAATACACGACCCATATCCTACCCAAATAATGCAAACCTAAAATATACCCGAACTTGTTTTCACCTGACTTGGCCCATACCCCACACGCACTTAAGGCCGACCCAAGCGACTTGTTTGCTACATCTAGCTGTGTCTGAGAATTTAGGGGCTAAGGGCCGGGCAAAATAAGAAATTGGAGCGGTAACAAACAAGTATTTTTTTAAAGTCATAGGTTTGTAAAGAAATCAATATATATACTACTCCCTCCGTTCCCAATTGTTTGTCTTGTTTGGAATCTTACACTATTCATAAGATGAGACAATCTAACATATAAAACATAATATAGTCATGTATGGTCTTGTTTGATTCATCTCAATGAGTACGTCATTAATATCCAATTATTATAATTTTTACACATATACAAAAAAAAGATATTTACGGTCAAACACGTGCATTGACATATGTGCAAAGTCAAATAGGACAAACAAATGGGAATGGAGGAAGTATAAGAGAAGCATCTAGAACTACATCTTGCCACATGTCGCTCTCTCATTAAAAAAAATTCCGCCCTTTTCCCTTAACCTAAAAAAAGCTATTTTTTAAATTCTATCTTAATATATTTTCTACCTTAATAAACATTGATATATAATATAACATATCTTTAGAAATATTATTTGATTTAATTCCTATAAATAATACTTGTACCTTAATTTTTTATTATAAGTAATTTAGTTTTGATCATATATTAATTTCCTATATATATTCTTATGATCAAAATTTACTTTCTATTATACATTTATTGCCTATACATATTCTCATAATAAAAATTCTGCAACGTATGTTTTTTGGGGAAAATAAGTATTATTATTGATTTATTATTTTGATATACATAACATGACTTTTATATAATTCGAAGGATTTCCATATTAACTTATCAAATTTTTTTAGGATTCTAATAATTAGAAAATCAACAAACAATATACACTTTAGTTTTATTTTCCCCTAACAGGTGTGATAAAACAAGTTAATCTAATGTTTGATAACTATTATTGCGGGTTAAAATTGGTTCTAAAATTGTTTAAATTTACTCCAAAATTTGTTCGTGTTACCTTAAATTTAACCATTTTATATTAAATATAATGTATCATCTTGTACAATATATATTTTTTGTTGTAGATTTTGTTGAATTCTCTTACATTTTTTTATTCCTATCCATATATTACAATAATTTGAATAAATAAATTAATAATCTCTTATTTCTTTTTTATGCGTTGATCTTGATTTTTATATTAGGAAGATTGGAAACTAATAATCCCACCTTTCACACTTATCCCACTAATAATCCCACCTTTCATAAATCCAGGAATAATCCCACCTTTTCATATTTGTATACAAATGTTATTGTGTACAGGTTTACTAGTCGCGACTAGTACAAAAAATCAATTTTGTTGCACTTAATTTGCTGCACTTGACTAGTACAATCCGATCGGATTATAATTGTTAGTATGTACAGGCCATGTTTATAGGTTGAGTGTAAACAATTGTTAGATGTTTACAAATGTAACCAACATGTTCCCACTTCTTTAAAAACGAAAACCAAAGCCCAAGATATACTAGGTAGAGTACAACTTCGGTTCGAGTTGGGCAGTATCGGAAGCCGATTGGTTCGGGTATGTGTTAGGTTCGAATAAGGATTAGTACGAGTTGTATTCAGGTGTGCATATGTCGGATCAGGTTGGGGTTGGAATAATTCGGATTTCAGGTAACTTTTGGGTAAACTTTTTAGGTCTAAAATTGGGTATGAATCAGGTTGTTCGGATTGGATAATCGGGTATGGATCGAGATAATTCGAGTTTCGGGTAAATTTTGGGTAAACTTTTCAGGTCCAAAAATCGAGTATAAATCAAATTGTTCGAATCATATAATTGAATATAGGTCAGTTTTGCCACCTCTATATGCAGCCCTACATTCCTGCAATAATACCAAACCGACAATAAACTATTCTAGTAGGTTAGCAGAACTCAATGATATGATATCCCAAGCCCTAATAATTTATCCCAGATCCAAAATATTGGTCGTTTTGACTAAGTCAATTACATTATTATCAATGAAATATTAAATGTCCCCATCTGTTAGCATTGGTACCGTGTTAATTTTGTTTAAAATGCTGTCCAAGTAGTGAATAGTGAGTGATTCACAAATTGAAAGGCAGTGGTCACTCGTGGAGAATTGAATTTCAGTTACAATAATAATGATTGCCCAACTTGAATTGGATCACTGTCGCTTGCATTTTAACATCTTTCTTGTAGTGTTCTCTAGTATGGTGTATGAACTTGCTTGACTAGCTCACACGGTTGTCTACTTGTCTCACTTTTCCTGAATTTTTTTTTCCTTTTTTAATAAATAAAAAATATTTGTTAATCTTCAGTAAAAATAAAAATATTATGCTATGTTTGGATACAAGTATTTCATTTGAAATGATAAATTTGGGTCAAATTACATGTTTGACAAGTAAAAAAAATTGGTATTGGATTTGACCCAATTTCCAACCCAAATGCTTAACAAACAAATGCTGTGTATTTCAAATATTGTATAAAACCATGTCATTTCAAATTCTAAAAACAACCCAAACAAATAATTGTCATTTGATTATAAAATTTCAATTTTCGAAATTGAATTTTTAAAATTAAAATGAATTCCACATATCCAAATACTAACTTAGGGTTTCCGGTTGGAGAGAATTGAGGAGCCTTTTTGGTTGGGAGAGAATCAAGGGAGTCAGTTTAGCGTTTTCGAATTAACCTAAACCAAAATTCAAATTAATTCAAAAATTAATTAGGTCAACCTCCAAAATATGAGCAAGTCCATTCACCACACCCACACCCGCATACCGCGCTTTGCATTCCCCAAGAACTAAGTACTGAGGCTCAACTCGCCCGGCCCGACACGACTAAGCCATATGGATAAAATAAGAAAAATGACATAAGGTGTGACACAGTTTTTGCCTTTCTGTATCCACTACAACATTTCTCGCTTCTACCGTCCATTTATTTTTGGCTATGGATAAAATGTCACCTCGAATGTAGTTCATAAGAAAAATGACACTACTAACGATTTTAGCATACTCATATTGACAAACGTGTTCCCCTTTATTTTTCTTTATTAAGTGGAAGCTTGGATCATATGTTTCCTCACTGTATTCACTACAACATTTCGCCTTTCTGTCGTCCATTTTTTACCGTCCGATAAAATAACCAACTATATTTTTTATTTACCGTCCGCCAATGTTTTTACCACCCGTTGTAACAGACGCAGGGAGCACTCCAACATTTTAGTTTTATTTTCGTTTCTTAACTTTAAAAAAAATTCCTTTGATTCATCATGTTTATTTCCTCTTCATTTGGGTTTGATTTTTTTGAATTTTTTTATTTAGATTTTTTTTTTTTTTTGGGGGGGGGGGGGGGGTTCGTTTTTTATTTAGTGATTTTTGTTGGAGATTAATCTAGAAAAATCTAGATGTGTAGATAAATATGTAATCTAGAAAATTCTTGTGTAGAAATTAAGTGATGATGTTTCTAAAAATATTAAACATTAGACTTGTGTAGAAAAATCTAGAATATAGAGTACAACACTATAAATAGGTTGTATGTGCATAGTTCGAGTAAGCCAAGTAGAAAAGAGCCAAAAGGAGAGAAAATTAAAAGAGCTCCCAAAAAATAGTAAGAAGGGTAGAAACAAGGGTTCTACCAAGTTAGTGTAAAAATGAGAGACATGAGCTCTCAAGAAAAACAATATGTTGTAAGCAATCAATTACAATCAATGAAAATACAAGTCCATCACACAAAATCATTCGGGTCCATCAAAACTTCCGCGTGCGCCCAAATTTCCATCATGGTATCAGAGCCAAAATGTGATGGCCAAAAGATAAAGAATCAAAAGAAGAAGAAAAAAAATTAAAGGATGCTAATGACAAGAGCATTAGCAGAGCATGTTGGTGACACGAGCACCTTTAAGAAAAAAAAAATTGTAGAAAGAAGAAAATATTAGAGGGTGCTAATGACAAGGGCATTAGTGGAGTGTGTCGGTGCCATGAGCACCACTAAAAAGGAGAGAGTGAAGGAAGAAGAAAAAAAAAAGAAAAAAGAGAAAATTTTGGAGGTTGCTAATGACAAGAGTATTAGCATGACTAATTGGTGATATAAGCACCAAAATTTTTTAAAAAAAATTGAAAAAAAAGAGAAAGAAATTCAAGAGAAAAATTTGGGAGATGGTCGGTGACATGAGCACCGAAAGCTGAAAAGAAGGAAGAAAAAAAATGGTGTTTGCTAAAGACATGGGTATTAGCAGAGATGGTTGGTGACATGAGCACCAAGAACGAAAGAAAAAAATTAGGGAATGTCATGAGAGATGACTAGGGGTGTTCATAAACGGTTAACCCAGACGGGAGAGAAAGGTGAATAGTTTAGGGTTTATTTTTGGTTTGGAGTAAAGACGTTTTTTTTTTCAAAGAGAAGTAGTGTGGGGGGGGGGGATTTATTTTTATGCTGCAGGGGTTTTAAGAGGAACCGTATCAGATGAACTTTTGTGATGCGGTTCTATTTGGAACCACATCATATATGCATATTCCAAAAAAAAAAAAATGTTTCTATATGATGCGATATTTTATAAAACCGCATCATAAGCATTATAGCCAAAGCACTTTTTAATATTAGTGGAGAATGAAAGGGAGTCAAAATAATTTATTACTCCATAATAAAATTTAATAAAAAAAACGCTTTTTTTTTTTAAATCTACTCCGCATTTTGTTATAAAAAAAAAAACTACTCCGTAGTTAATTTGCTGCGGTTGTACTATTGTTATACAGCAATTTAGATTACTTTGTTATTTGCGGGGGGTCTTTATTACTGACTGCAGCAAATATAGGCACAATAATACATTAAATCTCAAAAATATTGTTATTTGCTGCATATGCTTAAAATCGCCGCAAATGAAGTGCAACAAAATTGTGTTTTTCTAGTAGTGAATATTGCTTTTTTGGATTAATAATAATATTATTATTATTATTATTATTATTATTATTATTATTATTATTATTATTATTATCATTATTATTACTATTATTATCATTATTATTATCATCATCATTACTACTACTATTATTAAAAATAATTTATTATTCAATCATATATAATACGTTCCAATAAGTTCCAATCAGGTCTAATAAGTTCTAATAAGTTCCAATAAGGTCTAATAAGTTCAATAAGGTCTAATAAGTTAAATAAGTTCAGTTAAGTTCAGATCTAATAAGTTGAAGAGAACGCACCCTTATTTAATATTTTAGTTTTAGATTTCAATTAGAATGTACTATTATTACTTGTAATATGCGCATTTACCGTTTTTTGGAAAAATTAACAAAAACAATTCCAACTTTGGTTGATCTTCTGTTTTTAATCCCAACTTTTCGAAAACCAAAAATAATCCCAACTTTCTTTTTGGTTTTCCATTTTTGGACCCTTTTCAAATTTTAACCGGCTAATTAGCAAGGTTTACCGGTAGTTTCAGGTTAAAATTTGAAGAGGGTCCAAAAAAGGAAAACCAAAGCGAAAGTTGGGATTATTTTTGGTTTTCGAAAAGTTGGGATTAAAAACGGAAGACCAACCAAAGTAAACATGCAATAAAAACCCTTAAAAAAACCGAGAACAACATCATTCAAACCCATAAATATCCAATAAAAACCATTAACACAGAATTTTGCAAAAACCTAATTTCAAACCATATAAATTCAAACCCAGAAAATTTCAAACTTAACAACCTAAATTCAAACTCAGAAATTAAAAACCCTAAATTCCAACAACAACAATTCATATAATTTTACAAAACCTACAAAATTGTATTTGTAGAGTAAAAAAAAGAACCTGGGGTTTGATTATTTGGGATTTTTTTCGCTGGAATGAATTGGGGCAACAACTGGAAGGAGAGTAAACTTCACAAACCTTCACTTTGCTTCAATGCCAATGGTTAACAATGACAAAGGATTTTGGGAGGGAAAGGGTTTATGTCGTAATTTGGGTTTTGGAGGGGAGATGAACTGTATTTTGTGTTTAAAACTCAATTAATATAAAATGAAAGAGTTTAATTATCATAGCAATAAGTTGCTAACCGTCGCAGCAGGTTACCGGTATAATGGTCCAAAGATGGAAAAGGTTGGGATTATTTTTGGTTTTCGAAAAGTTGGGATTAAAAACGGAAGACCAACCAAAGTTGGGATTATTTTTGTTAATTTTTTCCTTAATTAAAAAAAAAAACTTTTGATGTTATTAATCCTTCCTTGCAGATTTGGATTTCTTGATTTTATATTTTGAATTTCCCTCCCTAAAAAATTGAAACCAGTAGTAATACTAGGTTTTTTTTTTTTTTCATGGCCACTTTTACGTTCTGTCAACCCTTAAAATTGCGGATGGTACGGTAATTACCATATGTCTTTCTAGCAGTTGGTAATTATCGTCTACTTTGGGCGGTTGTTCCTCTCAAATGGCGGACAATAAATTTTACCATCCGTATATAATGGACAGTATAATTGCATTTACTGACGAAATTATCATCGACAACGCCTTAGCGTCCGTTGGTGGATGGTAATTGGTTTACTGTCTGTTATCCACTATTTTAGCATCAAATTTGAGCGGACAATAAAACGATAAAATGTTGTTGTGATCGACATTAAAGGAGTCAAACTTTTTAAGGCAATTTTCAGCATAGTGTGATTGGTTAAGGCAAATGCTTTTTGGAGTTCGCTTAATTTTGAACCCCAAAATCACATCAGTCTCGCCCATATATTTCATTTCAAAATTCGAACTTAGAAATTCCTTTGTCTCTTTAACCGGATCCAGGTTAGTACTAGAAATTAGCATAATATCCACACGAAGACAAATAATTACAAAACCATGGGAATCATACTTAGATAATTAAACACATGAATCACCTTCACTAACTTGAAAATCATTACTAGTCATATTTTTGTCAAATTTATCATGCCACTGTTTTGGAGCTGAGCTTGCTTGAATCCATACAATGACATGACCAATTTACAAATTTTGTTTTCTTGTCCAAGAACTACAAACTCTTCTGGTTGGACCATGTAAATTTCTTCATCCAAAAATCACCATTTAGAACAGTAATGTGCAACAAGATAAAAAAATGCAAGCAACAACAGTTAAAGTCCTAATGGTTGCAATTTTGGTAATGGGGGAGTAAGTATCAAATAATGGATGTCATTTTTGTGTAAAACCCCTTACAATTAAAGTCCTATGGATCCGTCGGGCTTAAATGTTTTTCGAAACATCAATTTACAAGTAATGGGCTTGCAACCACTAGGAAGATCTACCAGTTCGCAAGTGCTATTACTGAGTATTGATTCCAATTCACTATCTATTGCTTCTTTCCAAAAGATTGCGTTAACTGATCTCATTGCCTCTTCACATGTCTTGGATTATCCGCAAAGACAAAAATATGCACAAAATTAGCTCTAAAATTATTCTCCTTTCGTGCTCTTTCACTTCTCCTTACATCCAAAACACAATCATCATTAACAACAGGAGGAACATTAGTAATAGGTAAACTAACATAGCTATTACAAGTTAAAATATCATTGTCAGGGTAAGAGTTTTTCATTGGAAAAATATTTTAAAAAATTCAGCATCTCTTGCCTCAATTATATTACCACATGCATAAGAATTGTTAGCACCTTTAAAAAGAAAATGATAAGCTACACTCTGATGTGTATAAGCCACAAATATAGAGTCATCAGTTTGAGGAACAATTTTGTCCCTTTTGAACAAGCTAGGTGTTCCGGGCCCACCCAGGTGGTCAAACCCGTGTTAGTGGGCCCAAATCCTAGGCCCGGTTCTGGTGGGGTAGGTACATGTAAGATATTCAATGACGAATAAGAGGTCGCCACGTGTCAGCTGATTTGGTAAAACTTTGACCTGGCCGCCATGGGCCCAGCCCATATGCCAGCCTAACCGGCTCAGTAAAAGCCCTAACCAGGGAACCTAATGCCTATATAAGGATCAGTCCTACCATTCTACAGGTACACAATTCATAGCACACAAATTCACATCACACCGACTCCCTACTCCCGATATCTGACTTAAGCATTGGAGGGGCGTTCCCGGGTTCCACCCCCCAGGTTAGCAACCTTTGACTGTTTTGCAGGTCAAAACCCTAGCGAGAAGTGTACGGAGTCAGCATCAATCACACCAAGGATCGTTGACTATTTAATAGAAGTTCCAGAACAGGAACAGATTGGCGCCGTCTGTGGGGACAAAGAACAAAAGACATGGCAAATACCAGGGCAAAGGCGACTCGTTCAAATTAGCCAGAAGAAAATCCCCGTGAATCGCCTAGTCGGCGAGATGCACATGTCACTGACGATAATTCTTCTAATCGGGCAAGTGACCGTCATCGTCGCGAAGAGCAGATGGTCTCACGAATGGACTTCAAAGACATCGTGACGGCGATGAACAACAAATTTCAAAAGAGCTTACAAGAGCTGAAAGACAGCATACCTGCTATGATTGGACAACAAAGGCCACCATCCTAGGCCGCTGCTCCATCAAAGGGCCCTATCCCTAGCCGGGTAACGGGGGCGCGTTCACAGAAAGGTTCCTAGCCCGGGACGCTCGAGGAATCATCAATTCTAGGCATGATGACGCCCGTAATATCATCGAGTCGCGCCGGGCACGAACGGCCTCGAATGTCAGGGAGGTCATTGATAATAGAAGACGGGAAACTCAAGGCCAGCCAAAGAGGTCGCCAGAGAAATCTCATCATTCCACTGCTAGAAATCAGAGGTCAGCTGCTATCCCCAACCAAAGGGAAAGCGCACGATGTTCCCCAGTGGCTGTCCCTAACCAGGACGATGGCATAAGACGCTCCCCAGTGGTCTAGCCAGAACGACCAATAGGGGAGGTCACCTTCAAAACCCCGTTCAATCAAAGGCTTTTGTATGCCACTGACACAAGGAAGGTGAAATCCCCCACCATCGAACCTTTCTCTGGGGCGACTGATCCTGCTGACCATATAGCTGCCTACAAAGCCCAAATGGCAGTGTAAACAAGCTGTGAGGCAAGCTGGTGTAGGTACTTCCCTACTACTCTTAAGGGCCTGGCCCTCACCTGGTTCACTGATCTCCCATCAGGATCGATCATTAGCTTTGCCACTTTGGAGGCCATGTTCCTTAGTCACTTCGTGGCTGGAAAGAAACAGCGCAAGACAAGCATTCATCTCATGGCTTGTCAACAAGGAGAGCATGAGCTCTTAGGAGATTATCTCAAGCGTTTCAACGCAGAACTACTCCAAATACCCAATGTGGAAGATTCGGTGGCTTATGTGGCATTCATGTCAGGGCTAAAGAGGGGTAAGTTCAAGTTTTCCTTGCTGGAAAACAAAGTATCCTCATATACCGATGCGATGGACAGGGCTCGAAAGTATGTCCAGGCTTCGGATATCAATAACCCCGTTGAGAAGTCTGACAAAAAGAAAGATAATAAGAGGAAGGAATCTCAACGAGGTGGTCCTAGCCGGACGTCCACTTCTAAGAAAGACGCTCGAGATGGGGGGGAAGACCCCAGATTCAATGTTAACAGACGTGAGATATTTTTGGACATCAAAGGCCAAGAAATCCTCCCTAAGCCAACCCCTGTTCGCACATCGATCAATAGAAGGAATCCAAAACTCTGGTGAGAGTTGAAAAAGGTGCTTGATAAGCTAGCAGATCAAGGCAATCAAGCTCAACCCTTATCTATCAAAAGAGAATGGGGCTAAGAAGCAAAAGCGCAGTGACAGCAATGAAACTGATGGTTTAATCAACGTCATTGCGGGGGGATATTCAGTAGAAACACCATCAAACAAAGCACTGAAAAGAGATCTCAGGAACTCCACCTTTCAGATTGCTGAGGGGGCCATCGAGCAACCCCCACTAGGTCCAACAATGGTATTCAATGCTACTCCTCTTCGACCTACCTACTTTCCTCACAATGACCCCCTTGTGGTTGAGGTAAAAGTGGCAAACTCTAGGGTCAAGAGAGTACTTGTGGACAGTGGGAGTTTGGCTGATGTAATGACTTTGGAGTGTCTATGACAACTGAAATACGGTGAAGCCGATCTAAGCCCGCTGAAGAAACCTTTTTTTGGCTTTGGGGGTTGACCTTTCTTCCCCTTGGGGATCATTAAGCTTCCTGTTTGAATTGGAGGAAAGGGGGAAGGACGCAACTTACCAGTCACATTCATCATCGTAGACATTAATCTCCCCTACAACATCATACTAGGAAGGCCATTGTTGAACAAAATAAAGGCTGCCATCTCTACATACCAACTCTTGTTGCAGTATGAGACAAATAAAAGGGAAGTTGGGAAGTTTTATGGTGATCAGAGGACATCCAAGCAATGCTACATTAATAGCATCAAGACTACCTCACCACAGGTCGAGGTAGGGGACAAGAGAAAAGAGTTGGTCGAGTCTTCTGAGGCTGTGTTTATAGTTGAGGATGCCAAACACTACGCTCGACCAAAACCCATCGAGGGCCATGAAGAGACCCCCATCAATGACAGCCCTGAGCACACAGTCAAAATTAGCATTGACATGGATCCAACCCTCAAGGTGTCAATCACTCAGTTGCTCAAAGAATTTCGAGATGTCTTTGCCTTCGACGTTTCAGAGATGCCAGACATTGATTCTTCGGTCATGTGTCAGGAGCTCAACATTCATGAGGGATTCAAGGGTGTCAAGCAAAAGTTGCGGCGACAAAGTGAAAAAAGGAACAAGGCAGCTGCCGCTGAGGTAAAGAAGTTGTTGGAGCATGGGTTCATCAAGGAGTGCCAATACTCTGATTGGTTGGCCAACGTTGTTTTGGTCAAAAAGCCTATGGAACGTGGAGAATGTGTGTAGATTTTACTGATCTGAATAAAGCATGCCCCAAGGATGACTATCCTCGCCTAAAGATAGATAGCCTGGTTGATTCTACTGCTGGACATGCAATGTTCAGCTTCATGGATGCCAACGCTGGCTACCATCAAATACCAATGGCTGAAAAAGACCAGGCACATACTGCCTTCATCACCAACCAGGGAGTTTACTGCTATCGAGTCATGCCTTTTGGACTCAAGAACGTTGGGGCTACTTATCAAAAGCTAGTAAACACCATCTTTGCCGAGCAGATTGGTCGCAATGTTGAGGTTTATGTTGATGACATGATAATCAAAAGCAAGCAAGCAGATGATGAGCCCAAGGATGTTAGGGAAACCTTATCAACATTGAGGAAGTTTGGTATGAAGCTCAACCCCAAGAAGTGTGTTTTTTGAGTCAAAGAGGGCAAATGCCTTGGTTTCTTGGTTGATGAGAGGGGCATCGAGGCAAACCTTGATAAGATTCAGCCATCATCAACATGCAATCTCCAAGGAAAGTTAAGGAGGTACAACGACTCACAGGATGCATGGTTGCATTGGGTTGATTTTTATCACAATCAGTAGACAAAAGCCTCGCTTTCTTTCAGGTGTTGAAGCGAGCAACATTCAAGTGAGACGAGGAAGCTGAAAAGGTATTCATACAGCTAAAGGAATACCTTGCCGGTATCCCAAAGCTTGTTTCACCCTTGCCAGGGGAAACATTGTACATTTACTTAGCAATATCTGAGTATGCTTTGAGTGCAGTACTAGTGGCTGAGAGAGAAAAGCATCAACACCTGGTTTACTTTATCAGTCATGCGTTTCGAGGGGCAGAGTCTAGATATACAGAGACTGAAAAGATGATCTTTGCCTTAGTCATGGCTAGTCGAAAATTGAGGCCATATTTTCAAGCTCATCCAATAGGGGTCCTAACCGGACAACCACTAAGGAAGATCATCGAGGGAAAGAATCAATTCAAACCGCATAACTAAGTGGGCAAACAATCTGTCTGACTTTGGGTTAGAATATGAACCTCGTCGAGCTATCAAAGCTCAAGCATTGGCTGAATTTATAGTGGAATGCACCAACAGGCCAAACTCTTCTAATCCAGACAGTTCTAAGGTCTGGGAGCTGTCTACTGATGGATCTTCTACTAAGAGTGGAGGAGGAACAGGAATACTGATCAAGACTGATAATAGGGATCGACTTGAATATGCCATCAAATTCAGCTTTGTGGCATCAAACAACGAGGCAGAATATGAGGCTCTGATATTGGGAATCCAAATGTGCCTCATCGCTG
This sequence comes from Salicornia ramosissima, assembly GCA_951394345.1. NCBI lineage: Eukaryota > Viridiplantae > Streptophyta > Magnoliopsida > Caryophyllales > Amaranthaceae > Salicornia > Salicornia ramosissima. Next base: position 38,626,919 of record OX596236.1, read on the forward strand.
GGGCTAGGCATGTTAAAGCCAAGGCTGACTCGCAGCTGGTGGTGGGACAATTCAAAGGAGAATTTGAAGCAAAGGAAGATAGCATGAAAATGTATCTCCAGAAACTGAAAACCCTCGCGGAGAAATTGGAGTCTTTTGACATTCAACATGTCCCTCGATCTGGAAACCAACAAGATGATGCTCTATCGAGGTTGGCAAGCTCTACAGAAGGAGACGAGCCATGAGTCATTCAGTGGCAGGTCCTGAAAGAACCAAGCATCAGCGAATCTAAAGTCAACACTTTGACTCGAGGTGAAACATGGAAGGATGCTATCATCCAATATCTGAAACATGGGGCTCTGCCCATGGATGAAAAAGAAGCTAAGGAAATCAAAAGAAAGTCTAAGTGGTTCACATTGCTTGATGGAGAGTTGTATAAATTGTCTTATACACATCCCCTCCTGAAATGTGTGACCACTGAGGAAGGGGACTATATTATGAAGGATGTTGTAGCAATCATCAAGGGGCAAGAACGATCGCGGGCAAGGCCCTTTGAGCTAGATTTTATTGGCCTACTCTCAAGATGGATGCCATCGAGCTTGTGAAGAAGTGTTTACAGTGCCAAACTCATGCTGCCATCCCTAAGTAGCCATCGTGTACCTTAACAGCAGTCCAAGCCGTCTTACCCTTTGATAGATGGGGAATGGACCTACTTGTTCCTTTTCCTCCAGCTGTGGGGCAGAAAAAATTTCTTATTGTTGGGATAAACTACTTCACCAAATGGGTCGAGGCTGAGCCCCTATCGAGGATCTCTGATAAACAAATACAAGAATTCATTTGGCGGAACATCATCACCAGGTTTCAGATAATGGAAGACAATTTGAGAGTGGCCCAACAAAGGCATATTGTGCTCAGTTTGACATACAAACAAGTTTTACATCTGTGGCAAGGCCTCAATCCAATGGACAAGCTGAAGCAGCCAACAAAGTTATACTACAAGGTATCAAAAAGAAGATAGAAGCAGTTAAGGGATCTTGGTTAGATGAGCTTCCAGGAATCTTATGGTCAACTAGAACAACGGTCAAGGAAGCCACTAGGCATACTCCATTCTCACTTGTTTATGGAAGTGAGGCTGTGTTACCTGTCAAGGTGGGAATACCCTCACCAAGAATCACCTTCTATGACTACAATCAGAACGAGGAAGAAAAAGCCATCAACCTAGATCTATTGCCAGAAAAAAGAGGAAATGCATTGTTCAAATCCATTGCCTACAAACAAAAGATGACAAGGTACTTCAATCGCAAAGTGTCACCTCGGACAATAACAATTGGAGATTGGGTGTTGAGGAAGGTCGAGGCTACTGGAAAGACTGCCCTTCGAGGAAAATTGAGTCCCAACTGGGAAGGACCCTATCGAGTCAAGGAAATGATTAGGCCGGGAACATTCAGACTTGTTAATCAAGAAGGAAAGCCCTTGTCAAGGCCATGGCATGCTGATCATCTGAAGAAGTTTTATGCTTAAGTTTCACCCTCACTGAGTTAGTTAGGTTTTAATAAAGTCCCTAGCAGGGAGTTGTTTTTCCATTTGAACTTCTATGTTAGCCCTTACCGGGTCAGATTATCAAGTTTTATTTCAATAAAGCCCTAACAGGGTCAAGTTCCATATGGATTGTGTTTTTTTTTTTTTTTTGCAGTATGAAGTAAAAACCCTAATAGGGTCGAGTTTTTACTAACTTCTAAAGCCCTTACAGGGTCGAGTTCAAGGTCAATTATTGTTTTTTCTTTGCATAATATTGAACCCTTACCGGGTCGAGTTTTATGGTTTTATTATTGAGCAATAAAGTTAACAAAAGCAATAAACAAAAGCGATAAAGATAGCATAAAACGAGGCAAACACTTAGTCAAAAAGTTGTTTTCATTAATATTCACGTTGTTACAACCTAGGGTTAGTACAATGATAAAAAAAAAGAGAAAAATAAACTAAGTACAAAAAGGGCCTAATCAATGCTAATGTTTAGTTCGTCTAAGAACTTATCATCGCCCCCTTGTTGTTGCTGCTGCTGCTGTTGTTTCTGCTGGCTGCCTTGCCTACCAGTCTTGCCAACTCCCTCGAGGTCGTCTCCCTCACTCGAGCTAGAAGAGAGGATATTGGTCTCTTATTCACCCTGGAGAGGGGCAGCCTTTTGCTTAGGCTCTTTTTCCTCAGGAGCAACCTCCTGCTCTGAGCCTCTTCCTCTAGTTCCAGTGCTTGGTACCTGGATTCAAAGGAAGCCCACTCCCCTGGGTGAAGTTCCTCCAACACCTTCTTTGTTCGACCAAGGGTGTCAGCAATGAGAATGCCAGCACCCTCAGCAGCACCGTTCAGGCGAAGGCCTGACTTGTACCGTTCCCCAGCCTCTGATTCGAGCCATTTGTTGACAATGGCCTCCTCATCGTTCTTCATTGCGTCCACAGCTTTGTCCCGGGCCTTTTGAGCTTTTTTCAAGCTCTTTCTGGCCTTCTCCAAGTCCTCCAGGGCTTTGTTTTTGGCGCGGTTGACCGAGTCGCGCTAGGAAATGGCATTGGCAAGCTTCTTCTCCAGGTCGGTGATGGAATCATTGGCCGTGGCAAGGTCAGCTTTGACAGTTCCTAGCTCTCCCTCCAAAGATGTTGCCTTGCAGCTGGCAGCCTCCAAGGATTTCTTGGTGGTGGCATGGCTTTCTCTTTCTTCAGCCAGCTCAGCTTCGGCCTTTTCAGCGTCAGCAAGGGACAGGCCCTTACCTTTGTTACTCAACATATATTTGGATGCAGCATGCATCTGGATAGACATCTGCAAAAACAAAGAGTTAGTAACAAGTGGACGGAATATGATAGTAGAACAAATGAATAAGTTCTTACATCCAGCCAGGAGTTGTGGAGGTCATTGAAGACCTCTTCACCGTCAGCTTCCATGATGAACTCTTCATCAGATGGGGAGTAGATGGCCCTGATCGCCCCATGAAGGCGACGATTGCGTTCTTTCTAGGTCAACGCATTAAAAGGTCTGTCGCCCCCAGCTGGAACCTCTTTGGAAGAAGGCCTGATAACCTTCCCCGCAGCAAGAAGTGCAGCCTCAGTTGTTGTATCTTTCTGGAAGAGCCCCTCTTCAGGTGGAGATGGTTGAGACCTTTCAACCACCTTCTGGTTTTTCTTCTTATCCTTTTGCTCTTCAGCAAAAGGATTGGACTCCCTAGACCTCTTGGGTCGAGGTAACCAACTTGCTGAGGTTTTCTTCTTATGTTTGGGGTCCTGTCGAGGCAAGAGACATATTAGAATGGGATATCATCGTGTAAAAGGAAGGGGGCAGTATAAATAAAAGTACCATCGAGGAGAAAGAGTTACCTGTGGGGGGTCAGGAATGGGTTATTTCTTTTCCTCGACTCTGCCCTTCACGGCAAGAGCTTTGATAGCAGCAGCAGTCATCAATGAGGCCATCTGTGTATCAAGTTTTGATCTATAAATCCCTGCAAAAGAACAAGTCAGTATAACAGAAACATTCAAAGCTAATAAATTGGTACTTGATGGTTAGGTGCCTCTACCCTCAGGATATGCTGGGTTTAACCCCATAGCAGAAAAGAAGAAGTCTTTCTTCAAGTCTTCAGTGCTGGGAAGCCAATTAAAGGGGACCATCACTGTCTTCCCTTTTTCCTCCCTTTCTTCAAGCTCACAATAGATGGCCTTCACTGCTTCCTCAGCAGACATCTTTGGCACTTGACGGTTTAGGTGAAAGTTGGGTTCATCTTCCACCACCTTAGGGATTCTCCAGTGTAACGACCCGACTTTTATAGGCCGTCGATTGACGGAGGAAATCGACAAAATGGATCATTACCAACTAAACATATTAAATCATTATAAGTTCAAAAGTTTATTTTATTGATCATTAACTAATGGAAAGTTAAAATGTCCAAAAGTCAAGCAAAACTACCAAAATCCAATACATAAGAAGTCTAGACCCAACAAGCTGGGTATACTTAAAATAAAGGAAAATAGAAAATAACATAATGTTTGGTTTATTCTAATAAACTTGCAAAAACACAAAGCCCGACCCATGCGATAGCCCAGGTATTCTTCTGTCTCATCACCTGAAATGGGGGGGCGTCCACCGTCAGTGGCGAGTAACTAGGCTGTCCCACTTAAATGTGGAACCATAAACCATATAATATCATAGAATCAATCAAGAAAACGTACAAAAATACATGTATAAACGTATAAAAATACATACAATTATGTATAAAAATACATACAATTACGTATAAAAATATATACCAATACGTATAAAAATGCGTACAAATACGTAAGAAATACGTACAAAACACGTATTAAGTACCTGCAAAATACGTATAAAAATACACATACGAATACGTATAATATACGTAGAAATACATATAGAAATGCCTGTAAAATATGTACAAAGACACATACATATACTTACATAAATACGTACATAAATACATACATAAATACACACCTAAATACATACGTAAATACATCATGAATACATACATGAATACATACATAAATACATACTTATCAGACATACGCAACGGAAGACTTAAACTGTCATACTTATAATATTACTTAGATAGATACATAAATACATAACATAACATCATATGAATATCTTATCAACCCGTGGATTACATACTTTATCATATTATTTCCCTTATTCCAACTTAATCATCTTCTTATACTTATGGACCGTCATTAGCTCGTAAGGATGCCCGTGTACATCCCAACTTTCCTAAAATGCGCTGGGAGAACCCGTGTATTCTATCCGTACCCCTCCTTTGCAAGAACTAAGACTAAGCTATGGCCATAACTCCTAAATAGTAGCCCGTGTACTACTCCTTTGCAGTGGCTTCGACTTAACCTAATCTGGTGACCCGTGTATCACCAAACCGGCGTCCCTTCTTATCTTATCTTATCTTATCTTATCGACATGGTCATCGTGAGACCAATACTTCTTATCATCTTATCATTTTATTCTTGTCATCATATTAATCCTTTTCCTTCATATTGCAACTTATCTTATTAATTCCTTTTATTCCTTTAATCAAATTAATTCCTTAAATCATAAACTAAATTATTATAAGCCAAAAATTAAACTAGACTGGTCATAATACTCTCATCTCACTCGACATTCACCCATATAAAACAATAATTAATTCAATTCTTTAAATAATCATATAAACAATTTAATAAATCAATTAAATAATTAGTTAAGCACATAAAACTAACAATTATCAACTAATATTGCATAAAATATGATAAAAATCCTCGTTTTCTTACTTTGTAACACTCGGCCCTATTAAAGAACAACAACAAAAATTATCACTTTAATTTATTAAACCCAATTATCATAAATTAATCATATAACTTAATAATAAGAAATATAATCATAAATTAAACATAGAATTATCAAACATGAACCAAAACAAGATCAAAATCAAACCTTTTTCATACATGTATCACACGGCTTTCATAGGGATAAAATAATATCAAGATTAATTTCCAAGAACTTATTATATCATAATTGAATTAAAGATTAAATTAAAGATTAAGCAACAATTCAAGACTAGCATCATGATTAATCAAGAAAAATCAAGTTTTTAATTCTTTTATTCACCTAGTGTCACTCGACATATTCAAGAACAAGAGCCAAATTTGTAACTTTAATTTAAGACTTTAATTAAACACTTAAATAATTCATATTCATAAATTTAATTCAAGAAAATATTATAGAATCATCATAAAATTATGTAGCATGGTTCGACATGCACACGACAATATCAAGAGCACAAATCAAGAATTATCATACAATTATTCAAAGCAAAACATGTAAATTAAAGTAATGTTTCATGCATGGAATTAATTAAAATACTAAAGATTCATAAAGATTACATAATAATATCAAGAAAGTAACATGAACAAATATCATCATGAGGTTCGAACTATATACTCCTATCATGATACTAATTCAACAATTTTTTTTCCTAGCTTTATCCTAATCAACTATATGGAAAACTTAATCCAAATTCAAGGGGGTTAGTTTAGTTACCTTGAATTAGGAAGGAAGCAAGAAAAATCTCTTGTTTCGGAGGTTCGAACTACACGGCTAGCTTAGGGTTCTTTTGAGAGTTTTCTTTTGAGTTTTTTGAAGTTAGGTCGAAAGGTTATGAGTATTGTTCCCTATTTAATTATAAAGAACCAAAAAAACAAATAAAGAAATAAAAATTAAAGGGGGGCCGTGAAACAAGAGAGGAAATAGGGGGAAAGGAGTAACTATAGGAGACTTGGTAAAAGTAGATAAAAATAGGATTTTTAATTCAAGATAATATCAATTAGATAAATAGATATGGGATTATCTAATTAATTATGAATTGAAAAGGAAATAATCCTTGGCCATAACATGGAGGGCCGGCCAAGGGAGGAGTAATAGTGGGTCTTTAGGCCCAAATTCAAGATAAGGAAAAGAATTAAACAGTCCAAATAGTTGGGCCTTTAGGACTTAGATTAGTAGAATAATAATTAACCAAGAAATTTTCTGGCCCAAAATTTCGGGTTATTACACTCCAGCCCTCGCTACTAAAGACAAAGAAGAACTCATGCCTAAATCCTTCTTGGTTGGTGGGCATGTTATTCGCAAATCTATAACCCTTTCTCACTTGGAAGCTATACCAACCCTTCCCATGATCAGTGCTACGGCTCTAAACCAATTTGGCTAGATTTCGCCAAAGGCGAAGGGTTGGGGTTATTCTAAGCATGTGGCAAATACCAATGAATGAATTAATTGATGCCCAAGAGTTGGGCTCCAACGAGGTAAGGGAAAGGTTATATGCACAGAGAAGTTGTTCTACAAAACTATGTAAAGGAAATCTAAGCCCCCGGACCATGGCCAACCTATACACGGCTACACACCCATCAGGGGGAGAACGAATTGTTTGGAGGTTTATTGGTCGAGCTACAACATATGGTTCTTGAATAAAGTATTGGGCAGCAAACGAACGCAAATCCTATTTTAAGCGATGGTTGAAGGTGGGAGCAATAAAGAACCACTTAGGACCTTTTTCTGGGGGAGCTTTTGGGTATATTAGGTTTTCTATTTCCTCCTGACCGGAGGTGGACGGACCCTCGAGGTTCATATTTAAGATACCTACACGTTTTTCATATATTGAATGATAAATATTAGGATGGGCTACAGATGGCTCCCAGGGGTAGGGGGTTTCTACCTCTTCTCCCCCAGACACTGACCCATCCGAGTCAGAAGGTAGAGGGATGGCCTCAGGGATGTTTTGGGATTCAATCCCTTCATCACCCTCGACCCGAAGGACCCCCAGTGCACTCCAGAGGAAGAAGGGGTGGAGCACTTGACATGTCCAATACCTAAGTTATTGAAATAAACTAAGAAAAAGAGAAGGTACTCGACAGGACAAGGACTCACTTATTCAAATAAATACAAGAGGGGAAGACGATTACTTGAACAAAGAAGACTACTTCGAGTTTGCCTAGACACAAGCTTAGAAGACACCTTCGAGGAGATTAGAGAGCTTTAGAGAGAGAAAATTTGATGAGTGAGAGAATAATTTTGAGGAAATGATTAAGGGGTTGAATATATAGGAGGTAAAGAATGTGAAACGGTTTTTACCTCATTATGGTAAAAATCAGCTGAAATGACATCAGTTTATGAGTTTAGAAGATGAACAGTGTTCATTAATCCGTTGACTTTTGGTCAAACCCACCACCTCATCAAGTGACAAAAAGCCCTATTCAACATAGGCATCCATTGAGGAAAATGGAATGGCTGGACAGGCATTCAAGGTCCCTGGGGCTCATTAGCCCCTTGGCTTTGGAGGAGCTCCTTAGGCCAATGATTAAGCCCTGCTTAAGGTAGGCACCCATCAAAGGAGATGGGAGGCTGGACAGGTATCAACCACATCTTGGGGCTCATTAGCCCCTAGGTATCAATTGATCACCCTAGGCCAAAATCCCACTCAATATGGGTACCCATCGAGGCTGATGGGCAGTCAAGACATCTTTCCCAAGCCCTTTCCTATCACTCGAGGTACAAAGAGACCCTCGAGGTCATCAGGGCCACTCTATCCCCTACCTCTACTACAGTCGAGGTAGTAGACACTCTCGAGGTCATTAGGGAAGGTGGCTTGACACTTAGTCTCTGGGGCTCATTAGTCCCTTGGTTTTAAGGAAAGGTCCTAAGGCTAACAGTAAGCCCTACTCAAGGTAGGCACCCATCATGGGAGATGGGAGGCTGGATTGGTGTCAACCATATCTTGGGGCTCATTAGCCCGTAAGGGATAGTTGACCACCTTAGGCCAAAGCCCCACTCAATGTGGGCACAACCAACGCATTTCTCGGATTGTTTTATCACACTCAATGTGAGAGGACCCTCGAGGTTACCAAGACAATCCTCTCCTTATACCTTTATCACGGTCGAGGTAGTTAGGACCCTCGAGGTCATTGGGAAGGCTTTGTCCTAGGGTATGTCATTTCTAACTCTCGAAGTAGGAGGGACCCTCGAGGTAAAAGGGGCAACCCATGGAGCTCATTAGCCCCTAAGTCCAGGTTGCACATCTCATTGCCCAAGCCCCACTCAGAGTGGGCATTTGCTACTAAGGATGGAATAAGTTTTGTTGTTGCCTTTCAAGGGTACATCCCTCACGGTCGAGGTAAAGGGGGTCTATCGAGGTAAAGAGAGGGCCTTGGCAAAATTAACACAGCCAAATTTTGATGAAGTTCAAATAAAGGGGAGTCCTCCGCGGTTGCGGAGGATGCAATCACATTCACGTTTGATATCCCATCAGTTACCTCGTTGAGCATACAAAAGAAGTTCTTGAGACAAAGATATGTCACTCACAGTCGAGGTAAGGGAAGACCCTCGAGGTGGAAAAGAGACCTGAGAAACATCGGCACTTAGAAAAAATTTCTTAATTTCAAAGAGTGAAGTTCAAAGGAAAAAAGCCTTCACAGTCGCGGTAAAGCACCACCTCCATTACCTCGTTGGTCATTCTCTAGAACTCTTTGGTAACGTCTATCACAGTCGAGGTGCAAATGACCCTCGAGTTTTATGCATAGGATCGTCACGTTTTGTCAAACACCGCAACCAAGGTAACTACGGTCGCGGAGGATAGAAATGATGTCAACACTTAGAACTTTTTACCAAAATTTCAGCAATAGGGTTCCAAGGAAGGAGGTCTCACTATACTTTATCCCCACCGCGACCAAGGGTAACTACGGTCGCGGAAGGCAAGAATGGTGTTTACACTTAGAATAATTTTGGAATTCAGGTGAGGAAATTCCTGACGGTCGCGGAAATCACGGTCGCGGAGTGGTACAACACTTAGAATCTTCTCAAAAATTCATGAAGGCTTTACCACAATCAGTATGCCCCCTTAGCTTTAAGGTAAACACCCCCGGGGCGAGGTGTACACCCCAGATGCTCAACAGATGACCAAAGCATCACAAGGACAAGACATCCCACTATCAAGGTGCTCACCATCGAGGTATTCAAAAGGTTGGGAAAAAAGCAATAACCAGCTAAGGCTGAGGAGGCCTTCATATTGGTCGAGGGAGACTCCCTTAAGGTAACCCTGGGGGTCTAGACAAGTGCGAGGTGCCCACACGGTCGAGGTGGGCACCCACGATCGAGCTACCCCATTATCATGGACGATGTGAGAAACTAGAAAACTAGGGGGGTAATAAAGGACAGCAAAGTCCAAGGACGCCATCACGGTCGAGGGGGAGACTACCTCCCTCGAGGTAGCCTCAAGGCCCCCTTAGGGAGCCCACACGATCGAGGTGAGTGTCAAGCAAACCCTGGGGCTTAGGTCGTCATGACGATCGAGGTAACCCCCTGGATGCCACCCTCGAGGTCATCCAGGAGGTATCTTGAGCCATCATGACCATCGAGGCACCCTCGATCGAGGTGACGTCCTGGATGCCACCCTCGGGGTCATCCAGGGGGTATCTTGGGCCATCATGACCATCGAAGCACCCTCGATCGAGGTGCCTCCTCCTCACGGTCAAGGTTCCCTCGATCGAGGTGACCTCCTGGATGCCACCCTCGAGGTCATCCAGGGGGTATCTTGGGCCATCATGACCATCGAAGCTCCCTCGATCGAGGTGCCTCCTCCTCACGGTCGAGGTTCCTTCGATCGAGGTGACCTCCTAGATGCCACCCTTGAGGTCATCTAGGGGGTATTGGGGTTTCCTTTTTTCCGGAGCATTCCGCTCAGCATCCAACGTCCAGAAATTCCCATTCCACGCTGAGCGTGGGGCTAATTGTTCCGGGCCCACCCAGGTGGTCAAACCCATGTTAGTGGGCCCAAATTCTAGGCCCGGTTCTGGTGGGGTAGGTACATGTAACATATTCAATGACGAATAAGAGGTCGCCACGTGTCAGCTGATTTGGTAAAACTTTGATCTTGCCGCCATGGGCCCGGCCCATATGCCAGCCTAACCGGCTCAGTAAAAGCCCTAACCAGGGAACCTAATGCCTATATAAGGATCAGTCCTACTATTCTACAGGTACGCAATTCATAGCACACAAACTCACATCACACTGAATCCTTACTCCCGATATCTGACTTAATCATCAGAGGGGCGTTCCCGGGTTCCACCCCCCGGGTTAGCAACCTTTGACTGTTTTGCAGGTCAAAGCCCTAGCGAGAAGTATACGGAGTCCGCATCAATCACACCAAAGATCTTTGACTATTCAACAGAAGTTCCAGAACAGGCACACTAAGAATACCAACATTCACTAGGCACCCCCCACACTTTCAAGTGTTTCAAATTTGGTGTTAATCCTTTCCACACTTCATATGGAGTCTTATCGTGCTTTTTTTTAATGAGGAAAGAACAACAATTATTCTATTTTAAGAGGTCAACCTATTGCATTTTTACGGGTGGTAAGACTAAGGAAATGTTAAGATTACAGGAATGGAACCAACAAATCATTGTCTTATAGTTATATCCTTATTTTGCTAGATAGTTAAACTCCTGGTTTGTTTACTTCTCCATAAATAATATGTTCAATATTGGTATAATAAAAATTATCTACATCAATTTAAGTATCCTTTATCATAATATAAAGAGAAGGTATTATGTCAGACCGGTCTGACAGTAACGTTTCTGTCAGACCAGTCCACTGGACTTGGACACATATTGTTGAATCTGGACACATATGTGTTTAACCTGGACACATATGTGTTTAACCTGGACACATGATATTAAAGTTGGACATGTATTGGTAGACCTAGAAACAAAACTGGACAAATTTGAAACCTGGACACAATTTGCAAACCTGATGAAAAGTTGTTAAACCTGGAAAAATGTGGACAGACCTGGACAAACCTGGAGAAATCTAGACAAACATGAACAAATCTGGATAAATCAAGACACAACTGGACAAACCTGGACTAATGTTGACAAACCTTGACAAATGTGGACAAATATGGACAAACCTGGACAAATCTAGACAAACATGGACAAATCTGGATAAATCTAAACAAACCTGGACTATTTTGACAAATGTGGACAAATGTGGACAAATCTAGACAAATGTGGACAAACCTGGACATATATGGACAAACTTGGACAAATCTGAACAAATCAGAACACACCTGGACAAACCTAGATACATATTGTTAACCCTGGATACCTATTTATAAACCTGGACACATATTGTTTAAACATGAAAAAATATTGTAAAACCTGGACACATTTTGTAACTAACTTGGACAAAATATAGCCTGGATATGTTTTTTTGCATTTTGAGGCCTTTAAAGGCCTCGTTTGGCGATTTTCGGTGGCCAAATCCCCTTTGGATATTTGCAATTGCGTTCGTCTCGAAAAATTAATCAATTTCGACATATTATATGCCCCGATCCGACACCCGAGCGCAAAGCTATAGCCTCCCAAACTTTTTCACTATTATAAATGGGTATATGGGTCAGCCGTCTGACCAGGTTGTTTGGCCAGACCGTCTGACCCAATACTTTCACTACTATAAATTTCTTAAGGCATATGCAATAGAATTAGAATATTATTTGATTAGATTTATTTCTATATTTGCTAGTTTTGATCTAATTTTAATTGTAGATGTCATATGACTATTATCAATAAATTGATGTTGTCTCTGGTCACATAGAAAATTAAGAAAATCATGCTAATGATGATGATCTAGGCGCGCGTCTAATAATTTAAAAAGGGGGTAAGTGTTCACCTTAACTTGGCCGATGTATGATGTAAAAACAAGTTAAACGGTCGGAAACATGTCGGTCAAAAACAGGTTCGGTCAGAAACGGTCGGTAAAAAACAGGTCGTATGAGTCCTTTCAGTATCGGTCGGTAACGGTCGGTCTTATTCGGTATCTGTTCGAATTCGATATTTTCCAAAACAGGTGTCGGTCGGTTTCGGTCCGGTACTTATCGGTTCGGTCGTTTTTCGGTAACAAGTCACATTCGGTCGGTCAAAACCGGTTTTTTACAGGTCGTAACCGGTACACGGGTCATAATCGATCGGTAAAAATCGGTATGCAGGTCATAATCGGTCGGTCAAAATCGGTATAAAGGTTATAATCAATTGGTCGCGGTCAAATGTATGTCGTAATCTGTCAGTCTTAAACGATTGATCACAATACATTCGGTCAATTCAAAACTTCGGATCAGCTTTTGATAATTCGGGTTAGTTGGCCTAGAATTTTTTGCTAAGAATTTAGAATCGAATAATTATGTTGAATTTTAATTTATATTAAGTTACAATTATAAGTTTATTTATATTAAGTTTTATTTATTTATATTAAGTTTAATTTTATTTTATTTTTATTATGTTTTAAATAAATGAATTTACAAAAATTTCATCAAATTTTGTCAACTTAGGGAAATCATGTAAATAAGTTTGGTAAAAAAAGGGTTCGGTTGTAAACAGGCAAACAACTTTGGTGATAAGGCCGATCCAAAATAGGTTCGGTACAGTACGATTTCGTTCAAAATCGGTCGGTCAAAAATCGGTTTTTGGCAGGTTGAAAACAGGTTCGGTTTGAAAACAGGTTCGGTTTGAAAACAGGTTCGGTAACGGTCGGTCTCGGTATATTAAAAACAGGTCAGAAATGGGTTCGGTTTTGAATGGGGTCGGTACCGGTCGGTTTCGGTATGCGTAAAAGCGGTCGAAAAAATGGTTTCGGTATAATTCGGGTTCGGTAGCGGTCGGTATTTGGTCACTAAAAATTCGGTCAAAAATAGGTTCGGTAAGATCGGTCAAACAGGTTTCTAACCCACATTTACACCCCTACCGATGATCGTTAAATCTCATACACTAATTAATAACGTTTTTTTAAAAGCACAAGAAAATATTTCAGTGTCTTAATTCTCACGTGTAATGAATTTTAATAATTTGCATGCCTTTACTTATGGAAACATATACAAATACTTGTATTAGCAATGGCATTGGATTACGAGACTTTCCATAGAGGTCACGCAATAATTGATGTTGATTAAAACCATACAATATAAATCTATAATCTATTTGCAATGAGATTCCATGTTTTTTACTGCAAATTTTCTAGCTGTTTTCTTTCACTCATCTAACTATCCGGTTTAGTTTATCAATCCGATCAGTGAATAAAAAATTTCAGATACTATTCAATAAATTTTTTATTCTTAGAAACCTAAAAAGAAATGGGGAAAATGAATACTTTTAACGAATCACACGTAGAGATATTGATAACACACAGAGAGCTAAGGGTATTTCATAACTAATTGATTGGGCCGCAGCCCGTAGACCACCTAAAAAGGAATATTTATTATTTGATCCATATCCTGACATAAGAAGTCCAATGGGAGCAATACTTGAAATAGCGATCCATAAAAAAACCCCAATACTGAGATCGGCTAGAACAAGGCGAGAACCAAAAGGAATTACTGAATAACTTATTAGAATTGATATGACTGCTATAGAAGGTCCAATACTAAATGAATGTGTATCCCCTCTAGATGGAATAAGATTTTCTTTAAAAAGTAGTTTTGTTCCGTCCGCTAGAGCTTGAAGAATTCCCAAAGGGCTGGCATATTCGGGTCCAATACGTTGTTGTATACTTGCGGATATTTCTCTTTCTAACCATACAATGACTAGTACACCTATTATGATTCCTAATGCGAGAATCAAAATGGGGAAAAACATCCATAGAGTCTCAAAAATCTCTTTTAAGGATTCCAGTCTGGAAAAAAAATTGATAGTTTGTCCTTCGGTTATATCAATTATCATGTCAACGATCAACTTCTCCCATAATGATATCTATGCTACCTAGTATCGTCATAATATCAGCCAATTTTATTTTTTTAACTAACTGAGGAAGAATTTGCAAATTGATAAATCCGGGAGGGCGAATTTTCCATCTCCAAGGAAAAACACTCTGATCTCCTATCAAAAATATTCCTAATTCACCCTTTGGGGCTTCCACTCTTGCATAAAGTTCTTGCTTCGACAATTCAAAAGCGGGAGATGGCTTTTTACTAATGAATCGATATTCAAAATCATTCCATTCAGGATATTTTATCCTATTAAAGCGTCGGATTTCTAAATTTTCATAGGGACCCCCGGGAATTCCTTCTAGAGCTTGTTGAATTATTTTTACTGATTCTACCATTTCGCCGATTCGTATTAAATAACGAGCTAATGAATCTCCTTCTTTTTTCCATTAAACTTCCCAACCAAATTCGTCATAACATTCATAATGATCAACTTTACGAAGATCCCATTGTATTCCGGAAGCTCGTAGCATTGGTCCTCATAAACCCCAATTTATTGCTTCTTCTCCCCCGATAATGCCCACATTCTCAACTCGTTCTAAAAAAATGGGATTTCGTGTAATAAGTTTTGGTATTCAGCAAGCCCTATTAAAAAATAATCACAAAAATCTAAACATTTATCTATCCATCCATAAGGTAGATCGATAGCTACCCCTCCAATACGAAAATAATTATGCATCATTCTCTTACCAGTGGCAGCTTCGAATAAATCATATATTAATTTTCTTTCTCTGAAAATATAGAAAAAGGGAGTTTGTGCGCCAATATATGCCATAAAAGGGCCGAGCCATAACAAATGAGAAGCTATACGACTTAACTCCAACATAATTACTCTAATATAGCTAGCTCTTTTAGGTACTTGAATATTTCCCAATTGTTCGGGTCCATTTACAGTTATTGCTTCTGTGAACATAGTAGCTAAATAATCCCAACGTGTTACATAAGGTAGATATTGTATAATTGTTCGGTTTTCCGCAATTTTTTCCATACCTCGGTGTAAATAACCCACTATTGGTTCGCAATCAATAACATCTTCACCGTCTAAAGTAACGATGAGTCGGAGAACGCCATGCATTGATGGATGGTGAGGGCCCATATTGACTATCATGAGATCTTTTCTGATAATTGGTCCAGTCATAGGTTTTTCCCCGATTCATTCTTTGACAAATTCATTTTTCCATGAATTGCTGAAAACAAAAAAAAGAAGTTCATCAAAATTCAAGATCTAATAAATCAAATAATTCAAAACGACTCAACAAATTAACGTTTTTTTAGTTCTCGAATGTTCAATTGACCGATTAATTCTTTATAACGTACTCCATTTTTATTTGACAAATAAGCCAGTAGTCGTTGACGTTTTCCCAAAATTTTTTGTAGACCTCTCTGAGATGAATAGTCTTTTTTGTGCAATTCCAAATGGGAAGTAAGTCTTCGTATCTTATTGGTAAAACAAAATACTTGAAATTCAACGGACCCACTGTTTTCTTCTTTTTTTTCAGGCGAAATACCAGATATGAATCAATTTTTTTTCATAAATTTTTAACCTTCCTTCCTTCCTTTTTAGTTTTAGCAAATATGGAATTTTTTGGATCAGTAATAATTATGCCAGTTATTTAAATCGGGTATACACAATAATTAATTCATTTTATCAAAGAAACTTACTAAAAAAAATTATGTTGATTTTTTTCTGGATCTAGTTAATACGTTATTGAATTAGTATCATGTATCAAAATTGAACGTACGACAAGGCGTGTGTTTACCTATTTATTTATCTAAATGATTAGGGAATCCATAAGACAAATGTATCATAAATGAATTTTAAATTGTGGATACATATGCATTCTTAATATACTAAAACGACTCCCGTTATTAGTATCAAACCAACAACGATTCATACAAGCTAAATCTTCTAATCGATAATTGGGCCAAAGAAGAAATTTAAATTTTCTAAGTGTATTTTTATCTTGCCCAAAATTTTTGTTTTTATCAAAAAATTGACTACTGTTTTTTACGCGATTTCGTATTAGGTTTGTATTCATACCATTATTATTTTTTAAATTCAAACAAATTAGAATTCTCAATTCTCTACGATGTCTGGGCGATAAAATATTTTCAAGAGCAAGCAAATCCAATTTTTTTTTTATCAATATTTTCTCTGTATTTTTGTTGATTATTTTGGTGTTTACTCTTATGAACCAATGAAATACATATGGTTTTATACAAAATAAATAGTCCATCGTTTTTTACAGACCAACGAATCGGTTCAACAATCAATATCCCCTTTTGTATCAAGTCTTCAAGAGTTAAATCTTTATTAAGAAGCAGTATATCCATACTCAATTCGTTTCTTTCTAGAGAGGCTATAGTAATTTCTATTGGATTTATCAATCTAAGCTGGAGACAATATACTTTGATATTATTGATCAGTTTTTGATTCATAGAATTACCCCATCTCAATTGAAAAAACAAATATTTTTTCAGTAAGAAACAGAGTCCTATTCTTTTAGTAGTCTTAGGTTTTTGTCTTTTTCTAGGCATTGTCATATCTGATCCTATATAATCTTTTTCAATATCTTCTTGTTCATTTGAGAGATCAGATTCATATTTTTTTTGGACATTGGACCCGGGCTCTGTTGCAATTACGATTTCGTTTTCGTCTTCATTTACAATTACCGTTTCGTTTTCGTCTTCATTTTGATTACCTTTCTTTAATTCAAACGATTTTTTTTCATTTGATTGTCTAAAAGTATTCGGTTTTTTTATTTCTAGTGATGTTTTTATTTTCATTCAAATTTTCACTTCCATTAGAATTTGAAAAAAGAACATTAATTGGGATAATCCAAGGTTTCATTTTATATGAATTATAAAATAAGGCAAATTCAGAGAAAAACCAAGATTCCAGCTTTGATATGGGACGACTTAGTATTTCTTCAATCATTCCCATCCAATCAAAAATATTTTTTTTTGATGGCACCAATTGATTTCTTGATCAATTGTGTGATAAAAAAGACCTTTCTTATCTATTTCTATTTTATCAACAATTTGATAATTCTTAGATTCAATTGTTCTATTTTCATTCATGTTAGTACTGATATCTTCAATGTCGACTTTCTTTCTAAGACAAAATGGAGAATTTTAAAATCCAAATATTTTCTATCTGTATTTTTCTCTAAATCCATAATATTTTTTATTCCTAAATAATTACTGATCTGAATATTCCACCACATGTCAATTAATTTGTCTTTATTTTTTTTGTAATTATAAATATAAGAAAATTCTTGGTTATTTTTTACTTCGAATGGTATCCCATAACTATATCTATATGAATCATTCGTATCTTTATAATAAAAAAATTGAGATGATAAGACATCATATCTATAGTTCTTGGTAAAATTAGAGTTCTGATCTGGCAATAACAATAAATAGTTTTCAGAATTATTTTTTTTATAATTAATTAATTGTTCTTTTTGATATGAATTCCTTTTGTTTTGTTGTAAATTTAGATTTTCAACCTCACAATGCTCAGTTACTTTATTTCGCCATTTTTGGGGTACTAGTTGAGACCATTTTATTTGAGGTAAAACGTAGTGATAATTATTTTTCGATTTTAACCAGTTTTTCCATCGGTTTATTCCATAATTCAGAAGTTTTTGAGTATGTAGCTCGGAATGAGCTATCCCTTGGGTTACAAAATAATCTTGTAGTTATTTTTTAAGAAATAAAGATATTCCAGGATACTGAAGGACAGATTTTAAGTTAAAATTTTTGGCTTGGGATAATTGATAAAATACATAGGCTTGTGACAAAAAATAAAAATCAGAAAAAAAAAATGGAAATTATTATTAAGAAAAGGTAAAAAATCTTTTTTTAGAGTCGAAATAAACTTAATTATATTGATATTTGTCTTATCACTCCTTTCATGATTTGTTTCATTATTGGAACTGGATTTATCAATCCACTTTTTTGTTGATTCAAGAAAAAGTTGGGTATTAATTCTGGGAATATTAATAATATATACAAATATATCTATGTATATCTTTTCCCTAAAAAATTTCCAAATAGAATTTGATTTACGGATTAATCGAGCATTTTTTCTTTTTAATATTTGACCCATATTTTGAGACGATTCAAATCTTTTAGTTCGATAGTCTGTTTTGTTAAGAATACTGTTTATTTTAATATTATCTTTTGAAATTTTTTCTATTTGATTTTTAATTGTCTTTGTTCTATTGGACAGATCTTTTATTTTTTTTCTGTTACTGAAGAAGTTGTCCAATTCAAGAATGGGGTTTGAATGGATGATTCATGCATCATATGATTATTCATTTTCAAATCTTTGTCTTTTTTTCTTTCACTAAATTCTTTTCTGAATCTAACTAGGGGAACTGGATTTATGGTTGACATTTTTTTTCTTTTTTTTGTTAAAAATAGAAAGATTTCAATAATCCGATTTTTTGTTTCATTTGAGCATTTTAGAAAAAATTCGAATTTTTCGTGGATAACTTTTAGAATTCCGAAACGGTAACAGTTTTTTTCTTAATTTTCGAAATTTTTTTTCTGAGTTGTTTAAAAATGGGTTGAAAAAAAGGAGGGTGTTTTCGGGACGGACCAAACAGAAAGTCAGTTTCCGTTCCACAAACTGTTAAAAAACAATAATTTTCTTTTTCATTTTGTTCTTTTTGTTTTATTAGAGCTCGATGAGAAGTCATAGATTTGTGCCAAGGTTTTAGACAGAAAGGATAGAATATCTTTATCTGAATATCATCTGTTAACCAGTTTTAGGAAATTCTGTTTCTGATAATTGAACCCCATTATAGGTACATTTAACATGCATATCATTATTCCACTCGTTGAAATCTTTATCCCACTCAGGAGATTGGAATAATAATATACGACCGATATTTTTTGCTATTATCAATAAAGGCAATAGAATAGATTTTCTAATAATTGACTGAGTTATTAACATTAAACCCCTTATTATTTGAGCAAATGGAATGGTATCCCAGGCTTCGGCTATGTCTATTCGTATTTGTTCTTTTCTTTTTTCTTCTTCTATTGCGGCCTTTTCCCTTTTTTTCTTGTCCTTTAATTCTTCATCTTTGTAATCAGAATTTTTTAATGTTGGGGTTTTTCCCATCCAGTTTTGAAAAATTCGTTTAATTAATTTGGAAAAATTAACAAAATAAGATTTATCTATTCGGTTTAAAAAAAGAGGGGAATGTATATTTGCTTGAAAGAGTTTCCAAATAACTATTTTACGCCTTTGAACACGCATGGAACCCTGGATTATATCTCGACAAAAATCGGATTGTTAGGGAATAAAGTATCAAAGCAATTTCGCCTGGTTGTTCCGACTTATCCACGGTATTCGGAGAAGGATTCTCGGTATTCTCTTGCTTATCCGTATAAATTACTACACGTTTAGCTTTTCTTGAGCGAATTTGATGATCTACCAACACGTTTTCTTCAATTTGTTTTTTATATTGCTCGATTTCATCAATTAGTTTGTATGACCAACGAGGAATTTCTTTATTTATTTCTTTTATTCCAATTTATTTTTTTGGAATTGCTTGAGTAAAAGAATCGGCTATGATTGTATCAACTAAAAAGTTGAAAAATAATGTTTCATTTTATGATTCTGAATCAATAGCTTGTCCTTACTCTGGAACTAAAGAAATTTTTTTATGATTGAATGTCAATTCCCTTTGACTCATTAAAGTTACAAAATACCTAATTTTGGGTACTATTAATTTTATATCAAAAGGATTTTTTTTATCTTCAAATTCTTGGTAATTATAATCATTATGCAGAATACTATGAATTTTATTTATAAAAAGATTATCTAATAATTTTTCTTTTTTAGTTTCATTTATAAAGGATGAAACCGTGTTTTTTATTATACCGCGGTAGGATCCATTTAATAAGGGATCATGTGTTTTTTGTAAAAATTCCTGTTTAGTATTATCATTGCATAATCGAGTTTTTTTATCAAATACATCCATACCAAAAAACCCTTTGTCTAAAACTCGAATTCTATTAGTAAATTCATTGCTTAAGTTGTCTTTTTTTTTTCTTTATTCGTATAAATCCAATACTTGTATAGCTCATCATCCGAATTCGAATTGAATTTTTCTGTTGTAGCTAAAGCAAGATTTCTTTGTATAATTTCCCAGAAAATTAAAAAACTATGTGGATATGTAAAAGAAATTTTTTGTTTTCCATCATTTTGACATGGATAAAAAGAATATTGTGACATTTCATATCTTATCGCCTTTTCGAATCGATCATTCTTTATATATCGGGTTGGACGATTCCAACGTTTATAGTCGAAAAGAAGAACGAGAGGGTGTTTTTCAAACCATAAAAGGTTTTTATTTTCTTCTTTAATTATTTTTAATAGTTCATCATCTTCATCATCTGAATTGTCTTTTTCTGTTTCCGAATTGTTTCTATTCCCATAATAAGAAGTTGAGCTATTTTTATAGGATGCTTCTTGTAAGTACAAGTGGAATTCATCTTTTGTTTTGTCCTTTCCATTCACTCGGATCTTTTCCGTTTCATCGATTTTGTCCGGATCCTCCTTTTCTTCCGAAAAAGGGGAAGGAGAAGGATTTTCTTCGATGAATCCCTCTTCTTGCTGTTTAGTCTCCTCCGTTTCATAAGTTTTTTCTATTTCTGCATCTGTTTCTTCCTCAATTTCTTTCGTTTCTGGGTTTTCTTTCAGTTTCTTAGTAAAAATAGGTGACGGCATTCTGCCTAAATGGTAGACACAGCTAATAAATAAGAGAATACTAAAGATTCGAGCTATAGAATTTCTCAATTCGGACAGAAGGTACTTATTCGATCGAATAAGTACATTAGATCTAATAGAATAATTTTGCTGTATCCAGACTAATACCAATCCAGCCCCTTTCATGAATAAAATGTGACCAATTAACCAACCAACAAAACTACTTGTTACAAATAACATCTTGTTGTTACATCGAAACATATAAATGTTGACTAATCTGGCTAACGTTGCACTTGGTAAAATGAAATAGTTGAATAATTGAAAAATGAGATTATTCAGGAATACAAATGGAATGCTGAGATTACGCATTGAATTTCTGCTAGTAGATCCATAATCAAAAAAGTGTTTGTGATTGTTCTAGAAGAAATGAAACAAAAGATAGGAGAGAGCTAGGACAGTTATTGTATGAGGTCTACCTAATGCTAGATGCAGAGGCGTATAATAGATCGATATGAACATTATTAGCTGTCCCATAATAAAACCTGTTGTTGCTGCTACCTTTTTCGCGGTTCCTTCTTCTCCTTCTTCCATAACTTGAGTTCGGAGAAGGAAGAAATAAGAGGGCCCTATGGAGAATGTGGTCAGAAATCCATAATAGAGTCCGACCACAACGACCGAATTGATTATCTTCATGCATAAGGATACCAGATTACCTAGTTGAAAAGATTTTAAAATCATTACAAACCTCTCTTTTTCTTTTGTATTGCAATTTCTGGATTATTATTTGATGATTTTTTTTTAACTTTCCATATATAGAAATAGAAAGAGATAGACTAGAAACGACATCTCTTATGTCGATGACACCAAAGGGATATTAAATGAATGGAATTGGAATATGGATGGAATATAATGAAATAGAGCCACTTTGAGGTTTCCTATGAAATGAGGCATGGAAGGGAGCCACTACGAAGAAGTTCCTAGAGTTACGAAGGAAGCTTCGAGCTCATATTGGTCATGGGTTGAGAACGGGAATTGAACTCTATGAGATCGAATCTCCCGTTGTTCCTCAGTAGCTCTATAATCTATAATCAAATATTTAAAACAGGATGTTTTAAGTGCCACATGTCATCCATTTGCTAATCCTTATTTATGATCGGTCATGTGTCATTTTTAAGATTAATGACTTCTTTTTTTTTTCCTTTTTTTTCTCAAGACATTTTTATTATTAGATCTTTAGAATCCTTTCATTATTTCTTAATTAATTTCTTTTAACTTCTACACATTTTAAACCTTATTTTTTTAAAAAATAATAAAACAATTTGATTCAAATTTCTCTCTCAATTTGTTTTTAAAAATCAGCACAAGAACTTTTTTTTTGCCAAGTATCATCTTTTTAAGACAATTATTTTTTAACCATTTTCTTTTTTTCTTATAATATTAATTATAAATCTTTTGATTACCTCTTCATCAATTATCATACCCCCTCCAATCGCTAATGTTTTGTGCATTAATTTTGAATTCAACTTGAGAATTCTCATGGTGATTATTGGTTAATTTAATGTAAGCATTAAAAAATAAAAACAATGATAGAATTCTATATCATTTTCTAAAATTAATTTTTATTTTTGATATTTGTTCTAAAAAGATAACATGTACCTTGTCCGGGCTAAAAAACTAGTTTTATTTATTTAAGGATCGCACTAGCAGACACCTTTAGCTTAGGTCATCAGATAAGTATTTCATATATTTTATAGAACGTTTAAATTTTAAAATGCATGTCAAAATTAGGAATTAGGATCCTCTCCATTTCTTTCCCTCAAAACATAAAAAAAAAAAATTAAAATTCCTCTCAATTTCTCTCTTCATACATCTTCAACCATTAATTTAAGAAATAGACCATCCATTGCCTTCAAGAAATGGAGAAGATCCTTACTCCAAAATTACATATCAACCGGTGTAATTTCAACGTATTTTAATAAATTTATATTTTTTCTTTTAACCACCATATTTAGCGACACGAGGGCATTACTTAGCTTTTGCTTTAATTTTAAACCTAATTGTATATTAATGTAAAGTTTGATTCTCTAAACACCAAAGATATGGAATTATGGATAATAATTTTAGGTGGAATCAAGATCTAGTAGCATCATATAAATATATACCCCGTATCTAATATATTAAATACACTCTATACGTGACTCAAAGTTCCGTACATCTATTGCTCATACGTTTCCACATGTATAATGCACTTTTTTCATCATAATTAAGTATCTATAATTGTATAATATTAAAATTTGTAATGATTTATTTGTACTCAAAACGGATAAAACAACATCCAACATGACAATGTTTATGCTTACTCTTATACATTAAAAGTTATTTATTAGAAAATTTCTCACTTGTGAATAGTAAAAAAAAAAAAAGGACACAAATGTACAGAACTTTGATAAACGGATATTTTTGTGTGTTACGTTCATATAAAAGGCAACAACTTTATTGCAAGCGACATATAAATTTGTATCATATCATGTCTTTGTTTAGACTAAGCAGACACCACAATAATTAGTCAAACTCTCTTGTTTGTATAATAGTTAATCGCATTATTATAGTGCTAAACTAATAAAAATTAATTGGGTGACTTTTTTTTGTTGTTAAGTATCCCTATAAATTGCATCATTTAGGTAAAAATAAGGAAATTTTGTCAGAAAATACCTTTTAAAACATTCATTTTGTGACAAAAGACCTTATAAAAAATTTGTTGTGAGAGGGACCTAAAACAAAAAAAAAGTTGCAAAGAGAGACCTTACCTCTATTTTCCGACGTTGACTGTGAATCACCGGCGTTGACTCACTATTTCCCTCCAATTTTGCACGAATCCTTTCGTATTTAAGGGGGTAAGAGATGAGGAAACCCAAATTCAGAAGAACAAAATTTTAGATGCTAGAAGGAAATGTTAATTTAGGGTTTATGTAGATGAATTTAAGAGGGAAAATGGAGGGGGAGTGGAGGAAAAATGAATTTACAGTGAAAAGAAAAGGAAAGGTTAAATAGAGAAGAAAAGATTCGTCAAAAATTGGAGGGAAATAGCGAGTCAATGCCAGAAATTCACAGTCAACGTCGAAAAATAGAGGTAAGGTCCCTCCTTGCAACTTTTTTTTGTTTTAGGTCCCTGTTCACAACAAATTTTTTAATTTTATAAGGTCTTTTCTTACGAAAAGAATTTTTTATAGAGTCTTTTCTGACAAATTTTCCTAAAAATAATAATACATAAAAATCAGGCTCCTAAACTAGCTTCTACAATAAGATGATGAATTGATGATTAGGTATCATGATTAGCATTTTTCTAATGATTTGTTTTATTAGTATTGGTTTAACTTTGTAAAATATAATTAAATACCCATGATTCTTTTTTCATATCAACTTTCTGGTGGATTCTCAAGGCTCCAATACAATTGATGTTGATTCATGCAATTTTAAATTGTGTAAGTGTGATAAATATATACCAATCATTACATGACCCACACAGCCCACTTCCAATCTCTACAAACTAGCCTTTTGTATACGTTATGCATGTGTGACATTTTAGTTTCAAATATTAAAGGGAGTCAAACAAATCAAAATCAATAGTTTTTGTAAGTTAATATCCATTTTGCGATAGAAGAAAATTGATGGACTTACAAATAATAATTAAAAACATGTTATTAAAAATCTAAGTAATAATATTGCTTTCTATGCACGATATAACTGTTATTTAGTAATTAAAAAATTGACATAAATGAAGTTTTATACCTAAATTCACACTTTTTTTTTCCAAAAATAAAAAATAGAAGAAGACGTATGAATTCGTAGAGACACGTATTTTGATTTTTACAATAATCTTAGTTTTTCATAATAAATTATGGAAAAATAAAAAAGGAAAAGGTGTATTTTAATTATTATTTTTGTACAGATGTATTGAATTACTTCGTAAAATATTTGCTCACCTGTGACTTTTACAAATTAAGACTCAACTATATCAGAGGTTTGAAAGAAGTAAGAAAAGAACTAGTTGATAATTAATAATTAATGCAGTTAAGGCTTAACGATTGACATCTTAAACAATTAAATTAGTAGCACAAAAGCAAGATTAAAAAAGGGATATGCAATTAAAAATGAGTAGCAAATTACTTGAGAAGATCAAAGAGAAAATATTTACTATACATTAAATTATTACTTCATAACTTAATCGTGAGCAAACCTATTCTTTTTTCTCCCTAGATAATTATGAACAAAAGAAAAGTTTCTCTACTATGCTCTCTTTCATATCAAACTCCCACAATAATTCAATAAATTTAACAATTTTATTTAACAAAACTATATCAATATGAATGACTATTTGTAGAGAATTTAAAAATGTAGATTTTTATGTTTTTATTTTATTTTTTTGAATTATATACTTAATAATATTTTCGTTTTAAAATTCTTTTTCTTTTTAAAACTTTCCTTATTGATGTCATCAGTTTTAATAGTAATATTATTCAAATTTCTAACAATTGTTAGGGGTAAAGAAGACATTTTATGGGGGACACAATCCTCCCTCCCTTCCCTTATATAATATATAAATAATCTTGAAAGATGAAGCGATGGCGAGATGTCGCTGGTAATAATCCATCACCTCCGGAAAAGCATGCCTTAACCACTTAGGCTATGCATTCATCTTCACTAGTCATTATATTTTAGCTATTATTCAAACTGTGTACAATTTTCCCTAGTTGTTTTTTTGGGATGAATGATACAATTTATTGTGCAATAATACAACTTTTTCGTGCTACTAGGTGTCCGCAACCGAAACCGCAATACAAGAACCAACTACTTTGTGTCCTTTCCTCCAAAACAATTTACGAAAACCAAAACTAATTCAAATCAAAAATCAACCAAATAAATCAACCAAACGAACAACCCAAATCAAATCAAACTACCAAAAACAAATTGAAACAACCAACAGTACAGTCCATGCTCGTTGGTCAACCAATGCGTTTTCCAACTTTCCTAACACATGTCGGGTCAAACAAAGCGTTCTCCCCGTAGTCCTCCAATGCAAGGACTATGCCTAAGTAATGGCCACCACTCCTGAATTAGCTACTCGAGTTTCACTAACCCAGACGACAACAAATCCTAGGACAACAACTACCCCATGATCGAAGACAAGGTAAAGGCTTAACCCAAAATAGCTATTCGTGTTTCACTAAGTCAGGCCACCATTTTCGAAAAAAATTTGACAGCATAACGACACGATCATCAAGACCAATAACAAAGTCCAAAACGTCAATTTAAAAAATTCTGCCCCAAAAACCAAGAAAATTACAAGAAAACCAAGACTTCGAAATAACCCATCAAGAAACAACAAAACCTATCAAGAAACTTTTCAATATCCACCAAGAAAGTCCAAGATTCATCAAGAACGTTCAAGACTTATCAAGTAACATCAAGATTTCAAAACAAACTAATTATAACTCAAGATTTTCAAGAAAACTATCAAAAATCGAAAAGAAAACTAGTACAACCAATCTTTTTCCAAAGATTAACACAAATCAACATAATTCACTAAAAATCTATGCATAAAATCATACGAAAATTCCAAGAAAATCATGTATACATAAATAATAACATGAAATCAAAACTACGCGTGAATAATAATAATAATCATCATAACCATTCATATAATCCGATCAAAAACAACAAGATTAAATCGAAAATCAACCTAATCCTCAACATAATACACACGGTATTCCCATTACATTCATGATCAAATTCAACTATAAATTTAACGCATAAAATTCTAAGTAAAAATGTCATCATACCCAAATTCGTGTAATAAATGAAATTATAATCATGAAATCAATTTTAAATCCTATGTTATATTAGGTGATTGACTACCCAAATTTAAATGGGGTATTCTAGTTACCTCTAATAATTGATACGTCAAAACACAAATCAAAATGAGCAAGAGCACAATCCCACTTGCACAAAAACCACACAACCTAAAGAGCAATCACACAGACCACCCTTTAAAACCCACGAACAACCACAAGCACCCACTCGACCACCACGAACACAAGACACACGAACCACCACCACGGCACTTCCATCACAAACACAACCCACACGCACCACACGACCAACCCATACGGTTCTTCAAGGCCATGAACACCACCGTGAATCAACCCTGAAACGTACACAAACTCGGAATTTTGAAAAATTTTATGGAAGTTTAAATGAGACTAAACACCTTAAAGTTCAATGAGAAATGAATCTTCAAGAATTGGGTTGAAAAGATAACAAAACTTTGGGATGGCAATTTGGGTCTTATGCATGTGAAAGGAGGAAGAAACGGAGGTTTTGTGTTTGTTTTAGATTGAGTAAGTAAGGGTGATCAAATGGACAAAGGGTCTTAAGTTCACAAGGGTCATCTATTTATAGATAATTTACTAGCTAGTGTGAACACAAAGCAAGTGGCAAGGGAGACAAAAGGGAGAGGGGGCCGGTTATGAGAAGGAGAAATGTTCTCCTTTTGTGCAAGTTGGCTATTTGTACAAGACCATGCTCATGCATATATAATTAATTTTAGACTTGGCCCAAAATTAATTAATTAGGATTAAAATAACCCAATACTAACTAAATACGTACCCATAATCAAACATGAAAATCAAACCCAAATTTTTTGGCTATTATGATGAGCAAGTGCACTTGCAATCTGTACACAAAGACGATTGAAAGGGAGGAAGGAACCAAGGTAATAGAGTTTCTCATGAGACTCAACAAGAACTATGATGTTGTGAGGCAAAACATCCTCAGTATGGAACCTCTTCTCCTGCTCTTAATAAGGCCTTTAAGTTGGTGTATCAAGCTGAAAGGAAGAAGCAAGTTACTAGCATAATCCAGAACTTGAATGATGGAGCAAATGCTTTGAATATGAGCAAAGGGAATCCAAAGCAAGGAGGAAATCAAAAGAAGGAAGACAAAAGAAGCAAGATGGAGAAGAGTTGTGACCACTATGGAATGAAAGGACACTTTAAGGAAGAATGTTATAAACTTAATGGCTATCCGGAGTAGCTTAAGAATCCTAAGGGAAAAGGGAACAAAAGAGATGCTAATGATAAAAGGGCAGAGGAAGAAGGGATCGTAGCTAGACAGTCCTTTTGTTGATGACGAATTTGAACCAAAGAAGAAGAGTATGAAGGGAGATCCTGAGATGACCAATGCAATTGCTCATCAGATTATGAAGATGATGAATGAGAAGTGTAGGTCTGGAGGCTCTAAAGGTAAATCCAATAGTTTCATCAGTAATTTTACAGGTAAATTATTTGCTCTTAATGCTTATGAGTTTGATGATGAAATGTGTTTAAACTCCTGGATAGTAGATTCAGGGGTTTCGGATCATATGTAAGGACGATGAAAGTTTATTTACAAATCTAAAACTGTTAATGAATCCACTCAGTGTGAAACTTCCAAATGAGAGTAAAAAAAGTAACTAATATGGGAATGGTCTGGATTAATCCTAGACATATTGTGAACAATGTCTTGTATATACATGAATTTAAAGACAACTTAGGGTGCGTTTGATTCAACTTAAATAAGCATTCATGTGCTTATTTTCAGAAAATTTCAGACCAATTCAGAAAAGTTCAGTTATGAAAATTTCAAATCAAATCAGGAAAGTTTAGAAAATTTTAGATCAGATAAGAAAATTTCAGAAAATTTCATATCAGATCACACCAGATCATAAATTTTCAGATCAATCAAACACACCCTTATTTGGCTTGAGCAAGGTGATTGAATCAATGAAATTGGATGTATGGAGGATGTTATTTTCAAAACCCTACATCTAAGGAAGTGGTAGCATGTACAAGGGAGCAGGATGGTGTTTATGTGCTGGACTTGAAGAGAAGGAAGATTAGGAATAAGAATTATGTAAATAAAGTTGCCTATTTGGGAAGTATTGAGACTGGGAAGAAATATAATGTTCATGTTGATGTTAAAATTTTGCATGCTAGATAGATTGGGACACATATCTCTTTTTAAAATGAAGTACTTGACTTTCTATGATTGTGAAATTTTTACGGAATTTTTATGTGATACTTGTTCTGTTGCTAAAGATCATGGATTGCTTTTCACTTTAAGTAGAATTGTTGCAAATGAGAAGTTTGAATTGATTCATATGGATTTTTTATTTTCTGGGGTCTAGGGTGAAAAATGTTGATGGAGAAAGCTATTTTTAACAATCCTGGATTATTTAGTAGAATTACATGGACTCAACTATTATCATCTAAGGACCATGTGAGAGAAGAATTGGAAAATTTATTGCTTATGCTAAAAATCAATTTGGTAATCACATTAAGAATATTAGAAGTGACGATGGGCCAAAAAAATAGAATCAAGAATGTAGACACTTATTTGCTAAGGAAGGGATAATCCATCAGAAAACTTTAGCTGGAGTGTCACGATAAAATGGGATAGTAGAGAGGAGACACAAATTTTTACTTGAATAGGGAGAGTCAAATATACGATTGCAAGCATAGCTTCCAAAATTTTTATGGGGTGAATGCATTCTAAGTACCACATATTTAACCCTAAAAAAATGCCACACATTTAATTTACTTATTACCTAGTAGGGTAATAGGATGGGAAATCCATATGAAAAATTTATGGAGAAGAAACTAGATTATTCTCATTTCAGTGTGATTGGATGTTTGTGCTATGTAAGTGGTAATGCAAAAAAAAAAGAGTCAAATTTGAAGCAAGATCCATAAGTTCTATCCTATTTGGATATCATTATGGTCAAAGGGGTATATAATGTATGATCCCAAAAGAAGGAGAAGTTTCACTAGCAGAGTAGCAGGGATGTGGTATTCAAGGAGAAAATTCTTCCCTACCTAGTTGAAAAGGAAGAAAACGAAGATAAGAAGCAATAAAATGAGTTGCCTCTCTATAATGAAAGGGTAAATGTGCTCATAGAAGAAATGATAGGTGAGAATGAACATGTTGAACATGATGAAAGGGTAAATGTGCTCATAGAAGAAATGATAGGTGAGAATGAACATGTTGAACATGATGCAAAAGAACATGAACCCTTTGTTGCTCAGTTTATTAAAGAAAACGAAACAGAAGAGCCAGAAGAAACTGATGAAATTTATCTAGTCAGTGGAAGAAAAGATTCCGATGCAAGGCAGAAGACCTGTCAGAGAAAGGCAAGTGTAATGACCCGCATTTTAGCAACATTGTTTTCGGAGAAAACAAAAACACGGATTATTAATAAACGACTTTATAACGTTCAAAACTTAAAACGAAAGCGGAAGCTCTAACACTTAGTCAATTATTATTAGAAATCTTTTTAAAACACAAGTAGATTTATCCCAAAGGTTTTCCTTCAACTTCTAAAATACTAATTACAAGCTAGATATACTAATCATAAGGTTAGGACTACTAGATTGGGTAGCTAAACTGCTACGCTTGCAAACTCACGACTCCCAACCCTCGCTAACATCCGGCTTATTCCTCTTCATCACCTGAAAGGGGTTTGGGGGTCCACAGTCAGTGGGGAGTAATTAGAATATTCTACTTAATCGTAGAACGCAATTAAGCATATAATAATCAGAATACAAATGCACCAATCATACGGATAAACCAACATCAACAATTATAACAATAATCGGTCAACGCAGCGGAAAAACATACAACTAACCATAACCATTCTATAAACTCTGCTAGGGTCACCTCAAGACTATAGAATTTTTAAACTCTTAAGTATCAACTTCTCAATTCATTCCATCAATCTAAACCAAAATCACTGTAACGACTA
This sequence comes from Salicornia ramosissima, assembly GCA_951394345.1. Lineage (NCBI taxonomy): Eukaryota > Viridiplantae > Streptophyta > Magnoliopsida > Caryophyllales > Amaranthaceae > Salicornia > Salicornia ramosissima. The sequence continues at coordinate 38,657,804 of OX596236.1, forward strand.
AGCTATGACTAGACCTTCCATTCAAACTAGCACTGACTCAAGACTCAAGACTTTTCATTCCTTAACTTTCAAGTTCAAGTTCACATTATAGTTCTAATCCGTGACACAGTCATGTGCTCTTAAGGGGTTAACCACAAAGGATCTACTTCCCTCAACTTTCCTTGTCTCATGCCCGGTCAACCACAAAGGATTTACTTCCCGAGCACTGGGATCCAAAACTATCCCAAAACAGCAGAAGGGACAGTGGCTTCGACTATTCCCATGTTCGTGGCACTTTAGCCACTAGATGGGCGGTCACTTCATAGGTTATTAACTTTTCAAGTTCATTATCATCATTCATTATCATTTATTATGTATTTTATATGGTGCTCATACCGGCCGTCAATTCCTTAATTATCGGCATAAATGTCCGTCAATTCCAATTATCAGTATATGCCAGCCGTCAATTCCTTAAACCCGGTAGAGTATACCATAATTGGAAGTACTAGGTGACCGTAATTGGAACTGAGATGTTCGAAATCCCAGGAAAGAGAGGTGCGGCACGTATATCGGCCATCTTAAATACCAAGTCTTTCCTAGCCAGAGATCGAAACAAGACAATATCCTCTTACTCTGTTTCCTTTCCCTCATTATTATCTTTTTATTTTATTCGGACTTAAACTTAGACTCTAAGTCAACTCAACTTATCACTTAGTCAACTATAGGTCAAACATCCTAACTTTGACTTCTAGACTCGATAAAAACTTAGACAATCCACTACTCAATAACTAAGCACTTCAATCACTCGAAAACATCACACAAATTCAACAAAGATAATTTCAACATGATCACAAAGCAAAACAAATACTTCTTAAAAAAATATATAGTTCAATAAATAGATTGCAATCATCTAATATTTAAACAAAAATCCAAACTTTATTTATAAACAATATTCACGGCGTCTTAATAGATAGTAATCAACAAAACGTAATTAAAGAATTTAATTAATTAAATCAAGAATAACAATTTAATTCAAGAACTTATTCACTTAGTAAAATTAAATCAAGAAATTCATAAAGAATCATAATTTGAACAAGATATTCGACAAGATATACTTTAAAAGTATTTTAGTAATTTAATCACATTACTTTACAAAATCTAATTTTACCCATTTAAATTAAAGAACGACCATTTAAAGGTGTCTAACATTCTGGAAATTTTGATGAAAGTTAAATCTAGGTTCGAGGTTTAACATACATAAGTTTCTTCCAAAATTAATATCATTTACTAATTTTAAGGGATTTTATAACTAATCGATCAAATTAGACTATAATTAGTTTCATAATTTTCTGCCATAGAAAACAAACTTTAAAAATTATGAAAAATTAGAACAATCTGTAAAACACTAATACGGACGTTCACCTAAATTTTTGTACCCATCCGAATTGAATAAGTATTATAATAAATTCGTATATCAAATCTGAACAGTTTTACCGGTTTGACAGATTAAATTATTATAAGCAAGAAAAGGACGAATTTTGCCACGAAATAAATCTTGATTCATAATAAACCAGTAAATAAACTCCCACGAAAAATTTATCAAGAAATAACAAGATTTGATCAAGTAATAAATTCATACACTCAACAACACACTTATAATCATTCAATTGTTTAATATCAATAATAATAATTCAATCATCAAAAATACAATCTTTAGAAATTCTAAACATTTTCTAACAATTATATATTTAATTAGTTCACAGATTAGGTAAAAGATCTAATTACCTTGAATTGATGGACAAGATTTCGGATTCCTTTGATCTTAGAATTGAGTTGAAAGTCTTTAGGAATTTTTGTGTTTAGTTGTTTTTGAGAGAGAATGAAAGTAATTATGGTGGTATTGTTCTTTTTGGGGTGCCGTGGGTTTTGTGATGTGGAGGGGTATTTATAGGCTCTTGGTTTGTTGAGGAAATCCTAAAAATAAGTAGAAAAATATTAAAAATGAGATTTTTGGATAAAATCCATATCTAAATATCAAAAGATTTCGGAAAAGTAATTAGTCCAAGAAAAATAAAAATAGCATTTTTGTTTAAGGATAGTATCTAATTAATTAGCTAAATAAAAATTAATTAATTAGAGGAGAAAAAATAGAGGGGCCGCGTGGGCTCAATTAAGAAACGGGCTTTGGGCTTTGGCCCTATTTTGCAGGTCACGATAAAAAGCTTGGGCTAAGAGTTTAATTGGGCTTAACTTGAATCAATGGGCCAGAAATCAAATGAAAAAGGCTTTTCAAGTCCGGTTACCGAGAAGGGACTAAAATTACTTCTAACCCCTACTTAGCCAACTCGTCATTAATTCAACATTAAATTTGAGTCCGTCCACAACCTTGAATTGTTTTAAGGTGAAGATTTGGGAACCTAATAGATTGAGGCCAAAGGAGAGAATGTAAGATAACCGTAAGAAATAAAATTGGTTTGACACATTATAAAATATTAATAATATAAATTTTCGGAAAATAACTTTTTAAAAGATTTTCCAAATATAAAACAGGGAATCTATTAATAGTTTTTGAAATAAATTTTTAAGGCGACAGGAAAGACGAACTAATTACCAAAAATTCTAACCCCAAAAATACCGGGTGTTACAGCAAGTCCCATCCAAATTCAGAGACTAGTAGTATAATATCCCGAGTGGCAGACTGTAGAGGAGGAATCAGATTTTTCTCCAAGCTTCTTGGTAAAACTGGAACACTATGATCATGAGTTTTATTCTTCTGATTACATGATTTCACTCAATCATGTGATGAAAGAGATAGAATTAGTTTGTTACAAGGAACGAATGTAATGGGAATGATATAACAATATAATTGATTTGTTAATTATTGTTATCATAGTTTGTTATTTAGTGATGTAAGCATAACAAATTCTGTGAGTTAGTTATGCATCCTACAGCATCTAGTAGCTTCCATGTATGCCTATATATATAGGATACTTGCTGTTGTGATGATTATGCAATTCTATTAATAAAATCAACTCCTAAATTCTTTACTCTCTCTGTAATTGCATTATGGTATCAGAGCTAATCATTACTCACTGATCATTTTGCGATCATCATCTTCCTACAATTATCTTCTTCATCATCTTTCTCTCTTCTTGTATCATCTTTGATTCTGTTTCTTTTTCTTTGATTCTATTTCTTTTTCTTTTCCTTGATTACTTTCCATTTTCACTCATAATGTCTGCCATTCAAACAACATTTGCACCAAATCAAGATCCTGCCAGTGTTTATTACATTCATCCTACTGATCATACTACGCAATAGTTGGTCTCTGCAAAGTTTAATGGCTCAAGTTATGCAGATTGGAAACGTTCTATGCTTATTGCACTCTCAGCTAAGAATAAGCTTAGTTTCATCACTGGTGATCTAACACGACCTTCAACTACAGACGCAAACTACACAGCTTGGACTCGCTGCAACGACGTCATCATTTCTTGGATACTCTTCAATTTGGAGCCATCTATTGCAAACAGTGTGCTCTATTTTTCTGATGCGGCTGAGATCTGGAAAGATCTAGAAGATCGTTTTGGTTGTACATCTGGTGCTCAACTATTTTCTCTGGAGAAACAACTTGCAGACCTTACTCAAGGTAGACTAAGTGTGGCTGAATTTTATACTAAAATGAAAGTTGTTTGGGATGAATTAAATGCTGTGAATCCTTTGCCTATTTGCACCTGTAATCAGTGCACTTGCAACCTAACACAAAAAATCTACAAACAACAACAAGAGCAAAGGTTGATTCAATTTTTCATGAAGCTGAATGATCAATTCACTTCAATGAGGGGCAACATCTTAATGATGCAACCCTTACCTAATGTGTCCCAAGCATATAGGCTGTTTATGTAGGAGGAGAAGCATAGACAAATTGCACAGACTATGCAATCTGAGACAGTGGCTTTTGCTGCTAATCAGAGGCGTTTTCCTACTGAGGAACGCTCTAAGAACTTCAAGTCCACTCAATTCATCAACACAAGAGGTTCTACTCAGAACAACTCTGTTAACAGAAGGAGCAATTATTACTGTACACACTGCAAGATTCCTGGACATAGCCTGGAGAGGTGTTTTAAAGTTCATGGATATCCTCCTGGTTTCAAGCCTAAGGAGAGGAAGGCTACTATAGCTACACAGCAAGGAGAAGTTACTAGTGTCACTGAAGACACACCTGGAGTTCAATCACTTCAGGCTAATCTGAACAATCAGCTGATTACTATGGAGAAGTACAACTATTTGAACAAATAGCCAGCATCACAGGCTCCTATGGCACATGTTGCAAGTACCTCACACATTGATACAACTGAGGGTGAACCAAACGAACAGGCTCATGTGACAGGTAATTTCATTCTAATTTCATGCTTCTCTGTGTCTTGGATATTGGATAGTGGTTCTACTGACCACATCTGCACTAATCCTGCTATGTTTACTAATTATACTCCAGTTCATAATTCAAAGATCACTATTCCTGATGGTTCTGCAATAGATATTTGTCATATTGGAACAGTTGTGGTGCATAATAATTTGACATTACATAGAGTACTACATGTGCCTGGTTTTCACTTCAACCTCATTTCCATCCCTAAACTCTGTTCTAATTTAAATTGTACTGTCTCTTTTAATAGCAGTGAGTGTGTTATCCAGGGGACAACACTGAGAGGCTCTCCACTGCTACTTGGTAAAAGAAAAGCTGGTTTATATCATGCATACTCTGTTTCTCATGTCATTCCTAGCACAGTTGCACTAGCAAATAAAAGAGCGGCTCCCACAGTTGATGATGTCAAGCTTTGGCACCTCAAATTTGGTCACATGCCAGTTGCTCAACTCAAGCATATTTTCCCACAATATGATGTTTCTTGTATTCAGAATAATATCATTTGTAATGTTTGTCCAGCTGCAAGGAAAACTAGATTACCTTTTGGTCTTAGTAGTATTAAAACTATTAAATCTTTTCAATTGTTGCATATAGATATTTGGGGGCCCTATAGAGTCTCTACACATAATTCTTGTACTTATTTTGTCACCATTGTGGATGATTTTACTAGGTACACATGGACTCATATGCTCAAATACAAATCTGATGTAGTTGGTGTCTTACAATCTTTTTTTATTGAGTATGCAGAAACTAATTTTGCTGCCAAAGTCCTGGCAATTAGAACAGACAATGCCAAAGAACTAATTGAGGGAGATGCTCGTCAATTGTACTTAACAAAGGGGATTGTTCATGAGACTAGTTGTGTGCATACACCTCAACAAAATGGGGTGGTGGAACGAAAACACAGGCACTTATTGGAAACTGCCATAGCACTTTTCTTTCAAGCCAAATTACCTCAAAAATATTGGGGTGAAGCGGTTCTTTGCTCAACTTATCTCATCAATAGGATGCCACTGAAACCAATATCTTTTCAAACACCTTATCAAGCTCTATATGGTATTGCTCCAGATTTTAATCTCCTTAAATCTTTTGGTTGTTTGTGCTATGTAAGTACTATTAAACAATACAGAACAAAGTTTGATCCCAAAGCAGTTCCGTGTGTTTTTATTGGGTATCCAAATCACCAAAAAGGGTACAAATTATTGGATTTATTCACATATAAAATCTTTGTATCCAGAGATGTTCACTTCCATGAGTTATATTTTCCTTTCCACTTATCCAAAACACATTCTACCTCATCTATCTACCTACCAACCTATACAACTACTAACTATGATTCTGATTTTCACATACCAGATGTCTTTACTCTTTCTACTCCTACTACTCCTCCACTATCACCACTCACACCCTTAAACCCATCCTCTCATCCTACTCCTACCACCACACCACCACTTTCATCTTCATCACCTACAGCCATTAGCACACATAACTCCTCACCACACATAACACCTACTTCTTCCACTATTACCACACCACCATCTTTTAATCCTGATAATTTGGTTGTTGATCTTAGCCAATTTCCTATTCCAACAGTAAACCCTGCCCCATCCCTTCGACGTTCTACCAGAACACACAAACCTCCCTCATATCTTGGTGATTATAAATGTTGTGCTTCCTCTTCCCACTGGTGTAATTTGGTGCCTTATAGCTCTTTACCCTTTTTTGCTCATGTACTCATGGCACAAACTAGCCAACTCACAGAACCCAAAAATTATGCCCAGGCAGCTTCTGATCCAGTGTGGGTTGCTACAATGGACAAAGAAATTGAAGCACTCCATCACAACCAAACTTGGGAAGTGGTTTCTTTACCACCTAATAAGAAACCTATTGGATGTAAGTGGGTATATAAGGTGAAATTGAAGGCTGATGGGTCCTTGGAGAGATGTAAAGCAAGGTTAGTGGCACAAGGATACACACAAAAATATGGGGTTGATTTTGAAGAGACTTTTTCTCCCATAGTTAAAATGGCTATTGTCCGCTGTATTCTTGCCCTTGCTGCACATCATAAGTGGTTTCTTCATCAACTTAACGTCAATAACGCTTTCCTTCATGGGGATCTTCATGAAGAAGTTTACATGAAAATGCCACCCGGTGTTCCTAATCCTCATAATTTGGTTTGTAAACTAAAACGGTCTCTCTATGGCCTTAAACAAGCATCCCGACAGTGGTATGCTAGGCTTACCACAGAAATTTTGTCCCAAGGATTTAAACTTTCCAAGTATGATCATTCTCTGTTCATCAAAAACTCTAATGGTCATATTACTCTCGCTGCAGTTTATGTGGATGATATCATCCTTACGGGAAGTAATTTGTCTAGCATTCAAGATCTTAAAACACATTTAGACCGTGTTTTTAGTATCAAAGATCTAGGGCATCTCAATTTTTTCTTGGGCATGGAAGTTACCACTACAACAACTGGCCTTGTTTTGACACAAAAGAAATATACTAAGGAGCTCCTAGAGTTTAGTGGTCTTGATTTGCAGCCCCATGCTCCTGCCCCCTTGCCTTTGAATCTTAAGCTCCATCTTAATGCAGGAGAATTATGTCCTGAACCGTCTCTTTACAGGTCTTTAGTTGGTAAGCTCAATTTTTTGACCAACATAAGACCCGATTTGTCTTTTGCTGTCCAAACCTTGAGTCAATTCCTTCAAGCTCCAAGAAAACCTCATATGCATGCATTGCATCATGTTCTTCGATATGTTGCTGGCACAATTGGTCAAGGTATTCTCTTACATGGAGATGCTGCTTTGAAGCTGCAGGCGTTTTCAGATGCTGATTGGGCTTCTTGTCCCAATAGTAGACGGTCTGTTACAGGATATTTAGTCCAGCTTGGGAATTCGCCAATCTCATGGAAAAGCAAGAAGCAACATGTAGTGTCCAAGTCTTCTTCAGAATCAGAATATTGTGCTATGGCCTCTGCTACTAGTGAGGTAACATGGTTAGTAAACTTGCTTACAGAACTGGGAGTTGATAATTTGAAACCTGTTCAGTTACTATGTGACAATCAATCCGCATTATACATTGCTAAAAATCCCGTCTTCCACGAGCGAACGAAACATATCGAGATCGATTGTCACTTTACACGTGACAAGGTCCTTGAAGGATTATTACAACTCACTTATCTTCCTACAAGATCACAAGTAGCAGACTTGTTTACCAAAGCTCTTCCTTCTCCTCATTTCAGAGATCTTCTATCCAAGCTAGGCTTGGTCAATCCTTCCCATCCTAGCTTGAGGGGGGCTAATGGGAATGATATAACAATATAATTGATTTGTTAATTATTGTTATCATAGTTTGTTATTTAGTGATGTAAGCATAACAAATTCTGTGAGTTAATTATGCATCCTACAGCATCTAGTAGCTTCCATGTATGCCTATATATATAGGATACTTGCTGTTGTGATGATTATGCAATTCTATTAATAAAATCAACTCCTAAATTCTCTACTCTCGCTGTAATTGCATTAGAAGGAGACACAATGGATAAAAGCTATGCAGGAGGAGCTCAGTTCATTAAACGAAGATGACACTTGGGAGTTTTGCACTTTGCCAGAAGGAAAAAAGGCCTTGGACACCAAATGGGTTTATAAAATCAAGCATAGGCAGGATGGATGTATTGAAAAAAAATATAGACTAGTGGCAAGACAAGATAGGAAAGTGAAGAATAAAGATTACAAACACACATTTTCACCAGTGGCAAAATTCTTCCCGTGTGAGATTTTTTTGGCTTTAATAGCTATGAAAGAGTGGAAATTTTGTTAACTAGACATTAAGAATGCATTCCTACATTGAAGAATTGATGATGAAGTGTTCTTAAAGTCAACATAAGGTTATGATGAAGCACAGAAGGGATGTTATGTAAGCCGAAGAAAAGCCTAAGCTATATGGGCTGAAACAGGCATCAAGACAATAGAATGCTGAGCTCAAAGGGTTCTTAAAGAAAAGAGGTTTCAAGAAATGTGTTTGAGACTATTCTCTTTTCATCAGGATGAACGATGAGAAGAGGTGCATAATTCTTGTATATGTTGATGATTTGTTAATTAGTGGCGAATTGGTGATGATGAATGCATTTTATAATTGAAAAGTGAATTGCACAAAGAATTCACTATAAAGGATCTAGGTGAGATGAGATATTTTTTGGGCTTAGAAATTTCGAGAACCTCAAAGGAAATTTTACTCAATCAAAGAAAATATGTGCTAGATATTTTAGCACATACAACAATGACAAATTGCACTGCTAGAAGGTGCCCATTCCCAAAACATGTGAAGCTACACACTCATGAGGGAGAATTTCTTGATGATCCAGAGAGATACCAGAGGTTGAAATATAGGAAGATTGCTATATATACTTGAATCTCAGTAGACCAGACATTTCCTATGTTGCCTCTAACAACTTAGTCAAATCATGGAATGTCCTCAAATTCCTCACTGGAATATAGCCTTGCAGGTAGTAAGATATTTAAAAGGAACTTCTAATTTAGGATTGTTCTATCCCAGAGAAGCGGAGCTGACTATATATGCATACAGTGATGCAGACCGGGGAAATTGCAGTTTCAGTGGGAAATCTCTCACTTCGTGATCTGTTTTTTGAGAAAATCCTTGGTTTCTTGGAAAACTTAGAAGCAAATCAAAATCCTCAGCTGAATCGGAGTTGAGAAGTATGCCTCAAACATCAAGTGATCTGAAGTAGATTGGGTAGATGGTATTATGGAAGATTTATTTTTCTTAATCCCCAAACCTATATCTCCTCTATGATAATAGGTCTACTATTCAGATTGCACATGATCCCATCCTAAATGAGAGAACCAAATATCTCAAGTTGTGTGCATATTACATTGGAGACCACATAGAAGCAGGTATCATGGTCGTGCATTTCATTCATTCCTCACTCCAGCTAGTAGACTTAATGACAAAATCTCGCAGTGAAGAGCAACATACCTTTTTAACTCTCAAGTTGGGACTTGTGACATTTACCCAAGTCCAACTTAACGGGCGTGAAGAGAAATAAGCTTGTTGGTCCATTAAGCTAGTTGGTTCATCCCTAATGTATGTTTGTTTTGTATGTTTTGGGCCCTAGTATCTAGTCCTTCATTCCTTATACAGATGTTAGCTCGTTTTTGTTACTTTTATATAAATAGATTTATTAGGGCTGAAAATACAAAGAGTGATATACATCATCATTTGAAAAGCCGCCAAAGGCACATAAACAAAGAATGAAAGATCTTTAATATCGGGTACTATTAGCACAATATTAAAACCATATTTCAAACATTTTCTTCAAACCCATTACTAACCCAATCTAATCAACTCAAACCCGAAAATGTTTTATCTCAATCCGACACCATATGACCCGTTTGACAAGTGTACATACATCCAATGTTTTTCGGGTAGTCAAACAAGTCAAACCCATAGTGCCATACTAAAAGAAACCAGTTACGTACACACACGGTTGTAAAAACTACTGCGCATTGTACTTATTAGTATTTCAATTCGTAAAGAAATAGGAAGTAAAGAAGGGAAATATGTCATGCATGCGCCAATTTCTATGTGTTGTAGGATCAATCAAGACAGAGAAGCCTTGATCTCAGTGACATTGTTGGTTCCAGTTTTCCACCAACTGTTAGTTCTACAAAAGCATTGCTAGCTAGCTACTGTACTTGGTAAAAAGGCCATGCTAAATACCACCAAGTCATTTTAGCACTCATGAAATTGTAGTGCTAAGAGCATTCACATCAATGGACTTTTTTTGACTCATGGAAAAAAAATGAGAAAATAAATCACAACACCAATGGTCATATTTTTCCTTCTCCGATCATGTTCAATTCCCCTCAAGATTTGAGAAAAATATAAACGGCCCAAATGCAGTGGGGCCCACAGCACAACAGGTTTTTTAAAAACAAGTAAACACTACTAGTCAGCCCAATCAGGGCGTGACACGCGTCCTAGTCAGCACAATAGCCAATCAGAATTTAGCTACTTTATCACAACGAATCTATTTTTGTAACGACTTTTTGGACTCCGAAATTAATTTTAAAAAAAAATCACCAACGTTCTTTGTTTTTCTCTATAAATAGACATCCATTTTGATATATTTTGGCACACTTCAAAAATCTCAAAAATCTATTATTAATCTCAAATTCTACCTCAAAGACTTTAATTTTCTCAAGTAAGTGCTTCCTCCTAGTAATTGTTATTACTAATTCTCATTAATCCTCCTAGAAATCATTAATTATCGTTCCGGTTAATTGTCTTTATGCTATCGTTAATTATGTTTTAATTAATTAATGTCGCGTTTGTATGCTCATGTAATGAAGTCAAAATTATTAATTGTGTCCTTTCGTTATTTTTTAAAATTATTACGTAAATCATAATTTTTTTAATGGTGATTAATAGCGTTAAACTAATTACCAAATCATAATTTACTAAATTATCACTCATAATTTACTACATCATAATTTACTAAATATTAAAAGTATAGTTGTGTAAAAATATTGAAAGATGATGTGTAATATGATGGAGTATAGGAAATAGTAGGAGAGAGAGTGTTGAGGAATTTTTTTTTGTTTATCATTGGTGTGGTGAAAAAGTTGTACATGAGGAAAAATGGATTTTGAAGAGAGAAAAAGTAGTAGCGAAAGTAGTGAGGAGTTTTTTTTTTTACCATTGGTGGCAATGCTCAGTGTCAAAAATAATTTTTATCAATAATTAATTATGTTCTCGGGTAATTATCCCTTAACCACTAGGTTGTGCTCCTATCCTCAATTGTGATAATTTTATGATGGAAAAACAATGAATAAAAACAGTAGTAAAATGATGAAAGTTATAAAATTATTGCTGTGATAATTTTATGCATATGATTGAAAAACAATAATGAATAAAAATAGTAGTAAAATGATGAGAATTATAAAATTATTTCATTAATTGTTGTTGTTGTTGTAAAATGTTTTCAGATGAAATTAATTTTTCACGGAATATTTATTTTCACAATGGGTCTCTGTTGTTTGGTTGCATATGTAAAATGTTTTTTTTCTTTTTAAGCATTTTTAATTGTTTAGTTAACTAAACGGACCCTTAATGGTAGAGTCATGTTTTCCACTGGTGCTAACTCGAATCGATCCTCACTATCACTAGCACGCTCCCTGCTCCCCATCCCATGCCATCTACTAAAGTTATTTCCTGACATAAAAAGCCTTTGTGCGGGTCCTGCATGTATATTTTTCCTTAAAAAATACTTGGATCGATTATAAGTAATCCCAAGATTCAAATAACAACAAGTTTTTAAAATGATCTTAGGAGAGTATTTCACTGAATAAAGTTTTGACCATATGTTTCAAGATTACTCTATGAGAAATATGTGGTTGAACACTAAACTTGTTAAAGAACCATCTTAACCAAAAGCTTAAGCTGATAGTTGTGGCCCAGGAATATGTTATATACTCTATCACTCCCCCTCACATGAAAGTCCCTTTGGGCTTGAAATGTGGATGCAACACAGGCCCCATCATACCTGACGCGAATTAATTAATTCCACTTAGAAAGGAGAGGGAGGAGAGATTCGAACTCGTGAACTCTATGTCACGTTGGCTCTGATACCATGTTAGAGGACCATCTTAACCAAAAGCTTAAGCTGATAGTTGTGGCCCAGGAATATGTTATATACTCTATGTCACGTTGGCTCTGATACCATGTTAGAGGACCATCTTAACCAAAAGCTTAAGCTGATAGTTGTGGCCTAGGAATATGTTATATACTCTATCAAAACTCTATATACATTTCCAACAGGTGGAGGAAGCTAGCTAGTGGTATCTTGTGACTTTTTTTGGTTGCAATTCCTTAGCTTGGATAACATTTAGATTCAATTCTTATTGTATATGTGGTTTTGGTGTGGAAAGTGATTTTAGCACCCCCAATAATTGATATTGGTACCTCATTGTAAGAGGAAAATTTTCTATGTTTACTCAGTTAGATGTGATGTTTCCTGATCACATTTAACCTTCAAAGTTAAATAAACTGAAAGTAACCAAACCGGAAACAATCTAATCAGAAATAATTGAATTGAAATCGAAAAAATATTGCTACAAAATTTAACTCGGTTCACATGAACCATTGAACAATTTAACAATTTAATTATAATCCAAAACGACTATAATTGAACTGAAATGATAAATTAACTAAATGGAACTTAACTCAATAGAAATAAAATAAAAATTATCTGAAATAAATTGAATTGAAATAACCGTAACTGAACTAGTTAGCTGAATTGACAATGCTACTAAAAAGTATCCTTTTCACGTCTGGTAAAGTGATAGCTATGGCTGGTTGGAAGGCCGGGGCAAATTCATAAACGAGAGCCTTATATTTAGTTTAGAACTTTTTAATGGTTAAAATGGAATTTAATAATCCCACCTTTTGGTGGTCTGCTCAAAATAATCCTACCTTTAATTTATTTCAAAATAATCTCACCTTTATACATCATCTGCTTAAAATGGACTATATCACCCAGAATCGGTCCATTTTGAGAAGAAAAAAATTAAAGGTGGGATTATTTTAAGCAACTGATATATAAAGGTGGGATTATTTTGAAATAAATTAAAGGTGAAATTATTTTGAGCAAACCACCAAAAGGTGGGATTATTAAATTCTATTTTTCCTATCAAAATTGAACAAACATGCTTTTATATTTAAAAAATAATGAGGGCTTTATTTTATATCAAAAGTATTATTTAAACAAATTTACTCTGACTCACCGATAAAAAAAAAAAAAAAAATTGTGTAAGATAAATAAGTTCTAATGCAATCAATTTAAAGTATTTATAGAACTAATAATCTCTTGTAAAAATATGAATATTTATTTTATCTATAAGTTTGTTATGAAGTATAACTAGATTATAAAGATGGCAAGAACATATACATTATTAAGAATACTATATAGATTCCAATTGTTTACTTTTTCTAAAACTTGATGCAGGTAAATCATTCAATTATTTGAAAGTGTATAAGGGAAATATTTAACCAAAAAAATAGTTTTAGTAAAATAGACATACCAAAATATAATGATAATATATGAAAAGAATATGGAAAATATACCAACGTTGTCTTGGTCTAATGGTGCCAGGGACTAGACGTGGTAGGGAGAACCACGGTTCGATCCCCCGCAAGCACGTTGGGAGGAGTTTAAAACTTTGACCGGTTGACCCCGGGATGCGCTCCGAATCCAGATTAGCCCAAAAAGGGTGAACCGGGTGGGTACACCAAACCAAAATATAATGATAATATATGAAAAGAATATGGAAAATATATCAACGCTGTCTTGGTCTAATGGTGCCAGGGGCTAGACTTGGTAGGGAGAACCACGGTTCGATCCCCCACAAGCACGTTGGGAGGAGTTTAAAACTTTGATCGGTTGACCCCGGAACGTGCTCCGAATCCAGATTAGCCCAAAAAGGATGAACCGGGTGGGTACACAAAAAAAAAAAGAATATGGAAGATATTATACATTATCCTAAGGGTTGTATATCAAAAGCTAATAAAAATAGAAGAAAAAAAAATCATCAAGAACAAATATATTATTAAGAATATTGAAAATAATTTGACCTTGATTTTACCTTGAAATTCCAACTTAATTTTATTTTATATTAATATTTAATATTTTTATGCAATCCTTAAGATTGTATATAACATCATTGTAAATACATCAATGAGAATTCAAAAACAATTTAGTGTGGTTGAGAAGTTAGAAATTAAAAGAAAGACAATAAAAAATATCGATTGAAAATTAGAATAAGATCAGATGAGATAAAAAAAAAGTATAAAGGTGCTAATAAATTAAAAATATAAAAACACTATGAGATTTATACAATAATAAATAGCAATGAGAATTCTAAAACCATAATTTAATGTAGTGGTGGAAAATTTGAAAAAGACTTGCTGATTAAAATATACTCCCTCCGTAACATAAAGATTTCAACAATTGTTTTTTCACACATTTTGAGGAAGTAATTTGAGGGTGTATACGACCAAATTAATCAAAATAATTTTGATATTAGTAACTTATAATCACATTCTTATTTGTATTAAAACCATTTTGATTAATTTCATCGTTTAGACCCTCAAATCGCTTCTTCAAAATGCATGAAAAAACAAATGTTGAAATCTTTATGTTAGGGAGGGAATATTAAAGATTAATTGGAAATAAATTGGAACAAATGATGATGTAAAGCAAAACAAAATTATGAAACTAATAAATTGGCGTTGTCCAAGGCTCAAACCTATGACATTTCAAAATCAAACTACATGTCTTACCAATGAGTTACATTATTAAATAGTTACTATATATATTTTGGAACAAATAGTAAATAAAATACGGAGTACTTCATATATTGATAACCATAGCGATTAGATACTTCATCCATTTCAAAATAAATGCAACAGTTTCTATTTCAAGAAGTTTCAAAATAAATGCAACATTTTTAATCTTTCCATTTTTGTAAATCTTTTCTTTCTATCTCTCACATCCACTTTCTCTCTTTATCCCTTTTACTCCCACAACAAAAAATTGTCTAGTAGTCTGTGCCTCTTGAATTGTTGCGTTTTTTTTTAAACGGAGGAAGTATTTTACTTTTGAGCGAGGCCCTTCTTGCCAGTTGCCTCGCCCAAGTGGTCAAGCCTATTTGCAAGTATGCAACAAATAAAATGCTACAAATTGTTAGGCTCTGTGCTTTAGGACTGATCTGGTCTGATCTGATCTGATCTGATCTGATTTGAGTCTGATCTTATCTGATCTGATCTGATTTGAATTATTTTTATTTTTATTTTTATTTTTTATTTTTTATTTTTATTTTTATTTATATTTATATTTATATTTATATTTCTATTTATATTTATATTTATATTTATATTTATATTTATATTTATATTTATATTTATATTTATATTTATATTTATATTTATATTTATATTTATATTTATATTTATATTTATATTTATATTTATATTTATATTTATATTTATATTTATATTTATATTTATATTTATATTTATATTTATATTTATATTTATATTTATATTTATATTTATATTTATATTTATATTTATATTTATATTTATATTTATATTTATATTTATATTTATATTTATATTTATATTTATATTTATATTTATATTTATATTTATATTTATATTTATATTTATATTTATATTTATATTTATATTTATATTTATATTTATATTTATATTTATATTTATATTTATATTTATATTTATATTTATATTTATATTTATATTTATATTTATATTTATATTTATATTTATATTTATATTTATATTTATATTTATATTTATATTTATATTTATATTTATATTTATATTTATATTTATATTTATATTTATATTTATATTTATATTTATATTTATATTTATATTTATATTTATATTTATATTTATATTTATATTTATATTTATATTTATATTTATATTTATATTTATATTTATATTTATATTTATATTTATATTTATATTTATATTTATATTTATATTTATATTTATATTTATATTTATATTTATATTTATATTTATATTTATATTTATATTTATATTTATATTTATATTTATATTTATATTTATATTTATATTTATATTTATATTTATATTTATATTTATATTTATATTTATATTTATATTTATATTTATATTTATATTTATATTTATATTTATATTTATATTTATATTTATATTTATATTTATATTTATATTTATATTTATATTTATATTTATATTTATATTTATATTTATATTTATATTTATATTTATATTTATATTTATATTTATATTTATATTTATATTTATATTTATATTTATATTTATATTTATATTTATATTTATATTTATATTTATATTTATATTTATATTTATATTTATATTTATATTTATATTTATATTTATATTTATATTTATATTTATATTTATATTTATATTTATATTTATATTTATATTTATATTTATATTTATATTTATATTTATATTTATATTTATATTTATATTTATATTTATATTTATATTTATATTTATATTTATATTTATATTTATATTTATATTTATATTTATATTTATATTTATATTTATATTTATATTTATATTTATATTTATATTTATATTTATATTTATATTTATATTTATATTTATATTTATATTTATATTTATATTTATATTTATATTTATATTTATATTTATATTTATATTTATATTTATATTTATATTTATATTTATATTTATATTTATATTTATATTTATATTTATATTTATATTTATATTTATATTTATATTTCTATTTATATTTATATTTCTATTTATATTTCTATTTATATTTCTATTTCTATTTCTATTTCTATTTATATTTATATTTATATTTATATTTATATTTATATTTATATTTATATTTATATTTATATTTATATTTATATTTATATTTATATTTATATTTATATTTATATTTATATTTATATTTATATTTATATTTATATTTATATTTATATTTATATTTATATTTATATTTATATTTATATTTATATTTATATTTATATTTATATTTATATTTATATTTATATTTATATTTATATTTATATTTATATTTATATTTATATTTATATTTATATTTATATTTATATTTATATTTATATTTATATTTATATTTATATTTATATTTATATTTATATTTATATTTATATTTATATTTATATTTATATTTATATTTATATTTATATTTATATTTATATTTATATTTATATTTATATTTATATTTATATTTATATTTATATTTATATTTATATTTATATTTATATTTATATTTATATTTATATTTATATTTATATTTATATTTATATTTATATTTATATTTATATTTATATTTATATTTATATTTATATTTATATTTATATTTATATTTATATTTATATTTATATTTATATTTATATTTATATTTATATTTATATTTATATTTATATTTATATTTATATTTATATTTATATTTATATTTATATTTATATTTATATTTATATTTATATTTATATTTATATTTATATTTATATTTATATTTATATTTATATTTATATTTATATTTATATTTATATTTATATTTATATTTATATTTTTATTTTTATTTGTATTTGTATTTTTATTTTTATTTGTATTTTAATTTTAATTTTTATAATTGTAATACTTATTTTTTTATGAGAAATGTAATACATGATTATATTTACTAAAATAATAATAATTATTATTAATAATAATTAATGTAATAATTATTATTATTATAATTATTAATATTATAATTATTATTATGATAGCCCATTTCATTTCACCTCTTCATTCAATCTCACTCCAAAACTTCAAATAATAATATTAATACTAATAATAATAATAGTAGTACTAGTAATAATCACCGCCGAAAAATTTGACCAAACCGTCACCGAAAAAGTCGACTGAATAATCACCGCCGGAAAAGTCATTCCGAAACTCCGAAAAACGTCGCCGAAAAACTCGGCCTGAAAACCGTCGCTGGAAAAGTTAGCCGAATGATCATCGTCGGAAAAGTCAGTCCGAAAACCGTCGCCGAAAAACTCGGCCTGAAAATCGTCGCCGGAAAAGTCGGCCGAATAATCACCGCCGGAAAATTCAGTCCGAAAACCGTCATCGGAAAAGTTATCCCGAAAACCGTCGCCGAAAAACTTGGCCTGAAAATCGTCGCCGGAAAAGTCGGCCGATTAATCACCGCCGAAAAAGTCAGTCCAAAAACCGTTGTCGAAAAAGTCGTCCCGAAAATCGTCGCCGAAAAACTCGACTTGAAAATCGTCGGCGGAAAAGTCAGCCGAATAATCACCGCCGAAAAGTCAGTCCGAAAACCGTCGTCGGAAAAGTCGTCCCGAAAACCGTCGCCGGAAAACTCGTTCGAAAACCGTCGTCGGAAAATGTCGAGCGGAAAAACGATGCTCGAAATTATTAATAATAATAATAATAATAATAATAATAATAATAATAATAATAATAATAATAATAATAATAATAAAGAGTAATAATGTCTGATCTGATCTGATTACTGTAACTTTTAAGTCCAAAAGAACTGGGCCTTAGTGAGTCTTGAATTGATAGAGAGTTACAGATAGATAGACATGTGAGCAGAAAATTGAAATCTTAAAAAATAAAAAAAAAATTGCATCAAATTTGAATCATTTTTTTTCAAAATGAGATTGTTTTAGATAATTTGGAACAAGGAAACTATATAATTCAGTAATAAAAAGGAGAAAGATACATTTTTAAATCTCCAAACATGCACCAGTTGTTAATTTGTCATCTGTTAAAACTAAAGGTAGGCATGGGTCACCACGTTGGGACAACCCATGTGTTAGGTCAACGTGCTTCGAGCCTCATGTCCTGGTGGGTCGTTTTGGAAACAACTCAAGCCATATTCATCCCTTACTGGGCTAGTGCCAAGTTTTAAAAACAAGAGCTCATACTCAATCCATCCCATTATGATTCGTGTCAGGCTGACTTGTGTCGTACTTCATATCTTAGTAGTTATAATTTTGTATCTTTATGGAATTTTGCAAGTGTGCTACCTTACTAACAGGCCCGCGGTGTTCGTGTTTGCCTCATGTCAACTTTAAAAATTGTTGTTCATGCATAACACATTGCCAATGAGTGTGTCTCTAGTGCCGTGTTGTGCCACTGGCGGACATATATTGGTTCAAACCCAACTTGTAACTTACCCATTTGACCCTCTTGCCAGTCCGGCCATGCCCACTTTTAATAAAACCTAGCCATCTAAAACACGACCAATATATTAGGTTGTCAGAAAAGAATATAACTTTTAAAGCCACTCAAAAATTAAAGGGAGAAAACCCTAAGTAGGAGGAGATATAATGAAAGGTATAGTTTCATAAAATTATTGGAAGCCTCCAATAATAGAAGGAAATTAATTAGCTAGGGATATGCATGTAAAATAAAACCAACAAAGAGAACCTATGAAGGGATAATGCTAAAAGGTGTTGTCGGCCAGTAATTAGATTAGGAAAATGGAGTCTAATATAAAATAAAGTATGGGGTCACATACATTTTGTCGTCCTTTGCAATTTAATCATAGAGAATTGAATTGGTTTTATATTATATATATTAATCAATAATCTTTGAATCAATACCATTCATTACCCTATGTTTATAATTTACCTAACTCTATAAATATGTAGATGGACACTATAAATTAAATTAAATTAAAGTTGGACCAAGAAATTTTTTAAATCCCTCCAATTCAAACAGTTAATTTTACACGCGTACGAAATATCAAATCACTTAGCCTTTGCTCACATGTCTACATGACACTCTATGACATTGAGTGAGTATCGTAGTTATGCAAGAGTCAATTGACATTATTTACCACTTTGGGCAAAAAAATCTTGTCATTATAGTCCCCACACAATGAATAAAGTGGTCCCTTGCGAAAACATTGAGGTTACTTAATTCATTGAATCATATTCTTCATTTTTTACTTGGGATAGGGAAACTTTTTACTACTTCCTCCATCTCAATTTTTTTTTGTTATATTTTTTCATACCTCGTCAGTTATAACTTTAAATAAAAATATCTTTAATTATATATAATAAAAATTTATAAAAATTATATATTTGAAAAGTTCATGTTGAAACGAATTAAACTAGAACTATTATGACTATATTTTTTCTTACGTATACTAAATTAAATAAAGTTAAAGTTTACATGTAAACAGTGCCCAAAGTCAACTTGGTTCAAGTAAATTGGGACGTGTGGAGTATTTATACTTCCTCCTTTTTTCTATTTGTAATAAATAATTGGCAAAATTGACACCACCGGTCCATACTATTTGTCATCTTCTCATATCAGTCACAACAATTAATTATCCCAGAGTAGGCCCAACCATTACACAAACTTGCCAAAAACAGTCCGTCTTAGCTGTTTACCTATTGTAGGCGATAATCCCCACTAAAAGTCATGTGCTAATCACGTGTTGTGGATTAATTATTTTCTAAAAATAATTTCATTATCAATTAATTATTTTCTAAAAATAATTTGATTAGCAAATAAACCCCACTACAAGTCATGTGCTAGTCACGAGTTGTGGATTACCAGCTACAATAGGTCAACAGGTAAGCCGGACTGTTTTTGGCAAATTTGTGTAATAGTTGGGCATACTATGGGATAATCAATTGTTCGGACTGATATGGGCAGATGAAAAATATTATGGCCTGGTGATGTCAATTTTGCCTAAATAATTTTACACGCTTTTTCAGGAACAAATTTAAAGATGTAAACGGATAAATTAATTTTTAAAAATTTAACACCGGTAACTTCTAATTTTCTCCCTTTTGCTTGTTTAAATTATGCTAATTAATCTATATGTTTATATCCTTAAATCTATTCCTTAAAATGCGTACAAAATAGTCTTTTGCAAGTAAAAAGGAATGGCTTAAGTATTTATAATAAATGTAAATAATAATTATAAAATGTTGATGGTATCAATATATTTAATACTTTATGCGTTTTTATCACATAGGGTGCATTCTTTTCAACTTATTCAACCTGATCTAATCTGATTAAACATATTAAAGCTGACTTTATTATAACTTATTCGATCTGGCATGATCTGAACTGACATGATTAAATCTGATAAGTTTTGAGACCTGATAAATAAAGTTGAAGAGAGCGTGCCCCTAGTTAAGTTTGATATCTAGCGCGTTAATTAAGAAAAGTATTACATCTAGCACGTACGTTAATTAAAAAAAAAATGATAGTGGATTTTAAGCTTTTTTAATTGGAAATAAAAACCAGCTTTAAGGGCTTGTTTACTTCAGATTAAATTCAGTTCAGTTCAGTTCATCTCTATTAAGTTTAGTTCAGTTCAGGTTTTTTCAATAATTTTACTAATTATTTTCTATTATATTATTTAAGTAATAATAATGACAATGATAACTAGAGGTGGGAAAAATTGATACGACGCGCTAACCCGACACGAAATTGACCAGTTATTAACGTGTTTGGGTTGAGGGATTTGACCTGTTTAAATAAGCAAGTCAACACAACACGATTCGTTCATTGAACGGGTTGGGTCAGTGTCAAAGAATTAAACCCATTTATGTAAAAAGGTTGACACGAACTCAACCCGACTCAATTTTCATTTCTAATGATAAGTTGATAACAATGATAATAATAAAAATGATGATAATAATATTGATTTCAATTAGATGATGATGAGATGATAATAATAATAATTATTATTACTTCTAGGTGGGTCCGTTAGCTTGGATGTGGATTTTTGTCGGGATTTGTTGTCCAACAGGGTTTCTAAAACCATCGCTTTGATGGAGGCTATCAGCGGGCTTGATGATCCCCAGTGTGAGCTCCTTCTTCTCCGTAATTGTGCCGGTGTTGCAAAACTTTCCTATGCTTTGAGAACTTGCTCCCCTTTGTCCTTCTCCAATGCACATGTTCAGTTTGATCATGCTTTACTTTCTTCTCTAGAGAGGATTGTTATTGCTTCTGGGCCCGGGTTTGGTGATTAGCAATGGCGGCTTGCCACTCTTCCAATTAAGCTGAAAGGTCTTGGCATTTTCTCTGCAGGGGACGTAGTTCGATATGCTTTTAATTTCTTGCTTCTCGTCTTCAAACGGACTCGCTGCAGACCCTGATTTTGTCAAACTCGGGTATTTTTTCATGTGGCCCTTCTTTCCAACGTGCTCTTGATGATTATAATTTTTTTGCAATGTTGATGCCCTCTCTCTCACAACTGATTCTTGTACCCCCCAAATGATGAAAACCTTGGCCAAGTGTTATTTTGGTGTCATTGAGAAAACTCTTATTACGAAATACGTGCTTAGTTCAAGGCAGGTTGCGGTCCTTAATTGTATTCGAGGGGCCCATGCACAAGATTTTTTGCTCACTATTCCATTGATTGCTTGGGGCAGATGATGAACCACCGTCAATTTTGTTTTGTACTCTGTTATAGACTCATGGTACCTCTATTCGCTGAAGGCAATTTATGTCCGAGTTGTCATGCTCCTAAGATGGACCAATGGGGAGACCATGCAGTTCATTGTTCTAATGATGTGGGTGTGAAGTTCAGGCATAATTTGGTACGTGATATTCTTTTTGGCATCTGCTCCAGAGCTGGGATTGTCGTACTAAGGAGGCCCCATGGGTTTTCTTTTAGAGGAGGGGAGCAATCTTAGACCCACGAATCTTTTACTTCTCAATTGGTGTCGGGGCAAGGATGCATGCTTGGATGTGACTGGTATTTCTCCCTTTGCCGGTACAGGGTCGGGTTCATGGGTTCTTGGGGTGGCCTTACATAATGTCGTGGAGAAGAAAATGAAGAAATACGCATCCAATTATGAGGAAAATGGATACAAGTTCATCCCCATTGTCTTTACCACGTTTGGAGAGCTGGATAGGGATGCTCTTGAATACACTTTCTCGGATCAAGTCCTTTTTATGTAGTCATTCCAATAATGCTAGGGATAGTGTTTTTTATTTTTCATCGTTTGAGCTTCTGTATTTAGAAAGGGGTGGGGCACAACTTGTTTCTCGGCTCCCATCTAACTTTTTGTAAATAGTAATATAGTTGTTTTTTTTTTAGAAAAAAAAATAATAATAGTAATAATCCAAAAGTGAGAAATCATTATTTTTACTTTAAAATCATTAATCAAAAAGTTAAATATTTATTTAATAAATTATATAAAATTTATTACAAAAAAAATTAAGGAGAGAATTAAAATATCAAATTAATCATTATTTAAAATCATTAATTCAAAAGTTAAATGTCTTTAATTCAGCTCAGTTCAGTTCATCTCTATTAACTTCAGTTCAGTTCAGTTCAATTCATCTCTATTCAGCTAATGTAAACGAGTCCTAACTTTAAAAAAGAGAGTAATTGATGAACTTTTGTTATCCTATAAATCAGATTTAAGCCTTATAAACATCAATCTTTCATAAATTAATAAACCAATACAATCTTCCGTAATAAATTTGTCTTTTAGAATAAAGCTGTAAATGTAAAGATTTTCAATATAACCAACAAAAGTAACACTTAAAACGAAATACATAACTAACCTACAGAAATGGACGGAATAAGAAGAACCTAACAAGACTATATATATGGGTAAATCACTAATTTTGATTACAAAGAATAATATAACAAATGGTGCAAAAGTTTGATTAGTAATATTTACATAATATAATTTTAATTAATAATATGTTTATTAATTAAAGAATAATAAAAATTATTAGTTTTCAATGATACATTACTTCATAAACTTTACTTATAAAGCTTAGGATGTCTATATTACTAAAAGAAATTATTAAAGCCAAATGAAACACAATTTTTTGTATGTGAAACAAGTAATTAACATTTAAATTTAATACGAAGTAGTTTTTATAGCAAATAAGTTAATCAAAATCGGTCAACATTTTCTCCATCTATAATAAATATTATTAAAAGGCGCTCCTCGCGCCGTATTACGCCACGTAGGCGCTCAGCCATCATGCTCAATTATCTTATTGCGCCATTTAAGATGCCTACGTTGCTTTCTCTGAAGCATATTCGCCACGTAAGCATCGCCACATCATTTTAACAAAATAAATAAATATGCTTAGAATAACATTTGAACCTATTACCTCTTAGGATTCAAGATTACGCATTTACCATCGTAACCAACTTTTATTAGTGTTTTAAATTTACACAAAACTATATTCCTCTCCTTTACTAACTAAATCAGAGGTTGGATTTTTTTTAAATGAAGTTCACAAGGGTAAGACATAATCACATAATTATTAGCTAAAAAAAGTAACACCCTACCCCGGGCAACGCTAGACCGACAAACTAGTTTTATACAAGAAATAGTGAGTGTGACTGTGTAAGCTCATTTTTTGAATAAATTATTGAGGATTATTATTTTAATCTTAAATTAAATGTTATGATTTTAGAATGGAAAATAGATATGATTCGCACCTAATACGTCAAACTCTCTATTTTACATAGGGACACTAATTAAGAATATGTCAAACATTTGTTCTATTTTTTTGGCGTTGGAAAAAATGTATATTCATAACTTATATATGGAGTTTTGTTTCATTCTTCTCAATCACCACATTTCGAATGTTAAACTCTTATAATTTTTAATCGTATATAATCTAAATGTTTTTTTTTTTTTTTTTTCCATTTCTCATGCAAAAATAACATATATGAATGATTTTTTTCATAAATTTAATCTTCCTTACCTTTTCATAGTCTTAATTTAGCAAAAATGGAATTTTATTTATCAATAATAATAATGCCAATTATTTAAATCTGGTATCACAATACCTGACATAATTCATTTTATTAAAGAAAGTTAATAAAAAAAATAATTATGTTGATTTTTTTCCGGATCTAATTAATACTTTATTAAATTAGTATCATGTATCCACATTGAACGTACGACAAAGCATAACTTTACCCATTTGTTTATCTAAACGATATGAAATTCAAAAGACAAATGTATCATGAATGAATTTTAAATTGTTGATATACTAAAACGACTTCAATTATTAGTGTCAAACCAACAATGATTCATATAAGATACATCTTCTAATCAATAATTGGGCCAAAGAATAAATTTTAATTTTCTAAATGCAATATTATATATATAGGAAGAGGATCAGATATAAATGTTTCCAGTGTGAAAATCTCTATATTTAAAGTTGGCTTGACAAAACCTGACATAACCCAATAACCGAACCCGAATCAAACCCAATAATGGTCGGTTGAGTGGAGTTTTTGCAACCCGTTTAATTAAATGGGTTGACCCAATCCGTTTAATTTAATGGGTTGGGATGAAATTCTCAACTCGATTTCAGCCCACTTAACCCATTAGGGAAATATGATATAATTCAAATTAGTTTCAAGTAGTTAAATTGACGTACTAATCTAATTATATCACTTCATTTTTTTTTTTTGCATTATAGTTGTTTTACGAGTTTTGTAAGAGGTTGTTATCTCTTAAAATCTATTTTTTTTATCTTGAACATTAGAACTCAACAGGTTGTTAGATATTAGTTACTATCATATTATGTATAAATCACGAACAAAATGACTTGTGAAATATATGGGTATCATGGGTTGTTGTTACAATGTACACCCTCTATAAAAACTTTAATTTAACTAAAACAAATGGGTTAACATGGACTCCAATAAAGAATATGTTAAGTATAGATTTGGATAGTTGTTAAGTTAAAGTAGGAGATAGAATATCAAGTTGATATGTAAAGTTAGATATAAAGTAAGAGAGTGGAAAGCACACGTGTTGGTGATTTTGTTTATGTTTTAAAGTTAGGGTCATTATAGAAATTTTATGTTCAAATTTATACCAAATGTTAAAAGTTATGAAATCGTTGAACTTATTTTGTTACACTCATATTAAGAATTGTTGCAGTTAAAGCGTTACGGATGGAGTATATAATAATAGTATAGACATATGGCGGTATAATTAACTTTATTTGATGCTAATTAAAAAGTGATAATATTATTAAATGAGTTATTGGGTCAACCCATTTATTGTAAGGTTGGGTTGGGTTGAGACTTGAGAACCCCAACTCATTTAACAAAATGGATTATTAGGATTGGGTTGAGGATTTCAACCCATTTATACTAATGGGTTAACTCGAACCCAACCCAAGTCAACCCATTGCCAACTCTATCAACATTTGAAAAACAAAGCTTGCAATGATTAATGACATTTTCGTAAATATTGACAATTTTGACTAACGTTTAATATATCACTTTAAACGTCTAATATACCACTTTCATTTAGTTTTAGCAATGTTCAACAAATTTATGTTTTTTAGCCTAGTCTAACTACATACACAAGCAAGCCAAGGAGAATTTATGATTTCTCCCTCGAAAATTCTAAATATCCCTAAAAATTTGTAAAAACTCAACCTATATCACTATTAATTATTAAGAAAATTTATTATATATATCTTTTGTAGTTTTAAAAAAATTGTTTCAAAAGAAAACTTCACAAAATATATAAGAAATATAATCACTAATATTCATACTATTGAATTTCTAGACACCTATATATGTATATATATTAATCACTAATATTCATGCTATTAATCACAAAATATATAAGAAATATAATCACTAATATTCATAATATTCGCGCGCACACACACATATATAAATCTAGGTTTTTTCCATAAAAAATAACCTTTTTGTTGATAGTAAAACTTCGATATGAGAATGAAAGAATATAGTGGATGAAAGTTTTTTCATTACTATGAGATTAAAGACAAAATTTTTGTTTATAAAATGCATAGTGAGATTAAAGACAATTTTTTTTCACAAATAATTTTTCGCTTATTTTCGATTATATATATACCTGTTTTCTAATCTTGAGTTGGTTCAACTAATTTAGTTGGCTAAGTTTACAAGTGTTATTTACATTAATTATTAATTATACATCAAGTAATTTTTTCCATTCATCTACAAATCTTCAATAGTTTAATTTTAAATCATTAAAATTAGGGGTGGGTAAATAATTTTGATTCGTAAGTCATTAAACAAATTAAAGTATGTGTTTCCCCTGTGTTATCAATTAAAACTTTATTATGCATAATTAACATTATTGTAAAAATTTAAATTCATCTTCAAATAAATCCATATATATATAGGGTTGTGCTCCTGTGAGAATTTTCTTAACGTAAGAAATGTGAGAAGAGATAAATACATCAACTACAACCTAGAGGTACATTGATTAACAACTATAGGTACGTTCAAAATATGCTATAAATACATTGAGTAAAAATACATTGATTTTATGTCATAGATAAATTGACTCCAAACAATAGAAAGAGTAAGGAGGGAAAATCAAATTTAATCTTAGCCATTCATTTGTTGATCAAAGGGTTGTGATTGCTTCTCACGCTTCTCACCAAAACTATATTTCTCACATGAGCCTACTTCTATATCTATATATATATAGGAATAGGATCGTGTGAGAAAGGGTGCTTTAGGTGAGAAAGGTTTTTATGTGAGAAAACATCTGCACCGTTGACAATTTTAGATCTAAGGGTTGATGTTTGATCTTTATTTTTTTAGTAAGGGCAAATTGGTAATTTAATTTGATTTATAAATTTCTAATTTTTTGATTAAAAAAATCTGTTTTTTTTAAAAAAAAAAAATGTTACGTTTGTTTTTTTAAAAAAATCATATATTTATTTTTTTTAAAAAATATGCTTTTATAAAGTACATCTTAATATGCTCCAAATTTTATGAGTCGTGTTCTAAAATTTTTACGACATGTTCATAATTTTATAAGTTTTGTTCTAATTTTTATACACCATGTTCTAAATTTAAAAAAACCATGTTACAAAGTCATCATATTCTAATGTGTATATGTGCTTAAAATATTAAAAATATTAAAAAGCCATATTTTAAAATAGTTTATTGTTTGTTTTATTTTAAGTAGATGAAATATTAAAAAATTTATACATCAAGTTCTAAATTTTATAAGATATTTTCAAAACTGTATAAAATATGTTTGAAATTGAATAAACTTATTTTTTAAAAAATAAATAAAATGATATAATTATAATAAAATTATTGACCTTTTCTAACAAAAAATATAATAAAATATATACCTGAACAATTGAATATTATTTCAAAATATTATTAATATTTTGTATTGAGGTTGATCCATGGAATTCGTAAAAAATAAAACATAAAATAACTTATTTAATGTTCTAAATTTAATTAACCATATTCTAAATTTTATATGGTATGCTCTAAATTTTATATGACATGTTCTAAATTTTATATGACTAATTGACTATATGAGAGGATAACGGTTTAACAAATTCCAAATTTTAGTTGTTTTTTTATAAAACATAAATTTAATTTTTTTTTTTTTTTGATAAATATATTTTTTTAGTTTTTTTGATAAAAAATAAATTTTAGTTTTTTTGATTAAAAAAATGAATTTTAGTTTTTTTGATAAAAAAAATAATTTTTAATTTTTTTTGGATAAAAAATTAATTTTTTTTATTTATCCCCTAACAAATAGGGTTTAGTTACGTAAGTTTTTTTAGTTAAAAAAATATCCATTAAATCCTAACCATTAGATCTCACTGAATCGACGCTTTAGATATATTCTCACATAAACAACCTTTCTCACCTAATATATATATATATATAGGGTTGGGTTCCGGTGAGAAATTTCTTAATGTGAGAAGTGTGAGAAGAGATAAATACATCAACTATGACCCAGAAGTACATCGACCACCAGCTATAGGTACATTCACAATACCTTATAAATACATTGAGTAAAAATACATTAACTTTGTACGATAAATACATTGAATCTAAGCTATAGAAGGAGTAAAGAGGGAAAATCAAATTTAATCTTAGCCATTCATTTGCTCATCCAAAAGTCATAATTGTTTCTCACCCTTCTCACCAAAACTACATTTCTCACATGAGCTTACTTCTATATATATATATATATATATATATATATATATATATATATATTACAATCGCAAAATGGATGTGAAGTTACATGCAAAGCTTCATTTGGAGTTTGTTTTAGTACTCGATAACGGCTATTTAAAACATGTTAACGTAGCACATATCTTGCATACAAATATTTATGTATATATGTGAAGGAGAGGCAATGATTATATTTTTTTTACTTATATGTGTAAGTCGCTTAGTGTTTTGAATGATGATAAATAGTTGACAAGGACAAATGATTGTACTGAGTTGATGCATTTGTTCTGAAAACAATTGAAGACAGTGTTCTCCAGTTACTCATATTGAGTAACAATTTGCTTATATCATACTTTGTATATTATTATTTGTATGTTTGACATACATGTTCCAGTACTTGAGGCATGATGAACTACATCAAATTAAAGAAGATTGAAGTGAACCAGAATCATGAATCCAAGTGTCTCGAGGATTAAAGAACGTGAAAACCAAAATTTAACCTCAAGGTTTTTATCTTTCAGTCTTTATATTGTAAATAAAGGGTGCTTAAGTATGAAAGTTATAGAAGCTTGGAATCACAAGCTATAGTGGACGAAAACTACAGCAGAAGGTTGAAGAAAATAGCAAGTAAAATGATATGTATTTCTGAATAATAGAGAAAAGTTTATTTAACAAAGACAAACTCACTACTAACAAAAGGCCTAAAGGGACTTATTTATAAGAAACCCGAAACAAAAGAAAAAACAAAGGCCCAACCGACTTAAGAAAATAAAAAAATACAATATACTCCTATACACCCCCTTCAAGCTTGGAAGCTGAAATAATCCCAAGCTTGGAACAAAGACTATGATGTTGAAGACTAGCAAGAGGTTAGGTGAGTAAATCCACTAGTTGGAGATGACTTGGAACATGTTTGGTAGAAATGAAACCCGAATTGACTTGCTCCCTTATGTAATGAGCATCCCTTCTTATATGCTTAGTCCTTTCATGAAATTTGTGATTTTAAGCTAACGTTTCTATAGACATATTATCACAATATAAGGGAATAGGCAAAGGAACATAAATCTGAAGATCTTGAAGAAGACCTTCCAACCATACAAACTCACTAGCAGTGCTAGACATACTTCTATACTCTGCTTCAGCAAAACTCTTACTAACAATACTTTGCGTTTTCGTTTTCCATGAGACCAATTTTTTACCAATAAAAACAGTATAAGAGCTGAGAGACTTACTTGAAAATAGGCAAGACCTCCAATTAGCATCGCTAAAAGCTAACAAAGAGAGGTTAGCATCACAAGCATACAACAAACCATAATCAATAGTTCCTTTGATGTATTTAAGGACATGAAGAACAACCCTAAGATGAGGAGCCCTAGGAGCATGCATAAACTGACTTCAATGTTGTATACAATATGAAAGATCTGGCCTAGTCAGACCTAAGTATAGCAATCTACCTATTAACCTTCTATAGACATCAGGATTAGGAAGAACATGACCAATATCTAAAGCAAGTTTTAAACCTGTTGGAAAAGGTGCTGAAGCAGCAGCAAAATTAGTCATATTAGAATCAATGAGAATGTCATTAGCATATTTTCTTTGGGTTAAAAACATTCCTTTCTTGCACTTCACAAATTCAATACCTAGGAAATAGCTAAGATCACCTAACTCTTTTATAGTAAAAGCTTTATCTAGGGCTTGTTTTATTTGAAAGATTTGTTCATCACATGTCCGTGTTATCATCATATCATCCACATACACAAGAATAACAACAAATTGATTATCCATATTTCTAGTGAAAAGAGAGTAATCTTGAGTGGATTGAACAAAATTCAAGGAAAAAAGTAATTTCTTTAACTCTTTATTCCATTGTCTTGAAGCTTGTTTCAAGCCATAGATAGATTTTTTTAATTTACAAACTTGACCATTAACACATTTAGTATAACCAGGAGGAGGAACCATGTAAACCTCATCCTCTAGATAACCATGTAAAAAGGCATTATTAATATCTAACTAATGCAACTTCCACCCTTTCATAGTGGCAAGAGAAATAACAACTCTAATAGTAGCAAATTTAGCAGCAGGAGAAAAAGTTTCATTATAGTCCTCCCCTTCAATTTATTGATACCCAATAGCAACCAACCTAGCTTTGTATTCCTCAACAGAACCATCAGCCCTCAACTTAGGTTTAAAGACCCATTTTGATCCTATAGCCTTTTTATCACTAGGTAACCAGGTTAATTCCCAAGTATCATTAGTTTCTAGAGCCAATAATTCTTTGTTCATAGCCTCAACCCATTCAGGAACACATTTAGCTTCTTTGTAAGTTCTAGGTTCAAAGAACTTAGAACTAGCAGACAAAGACATAGATTCTGAATCAATATTTTAGAATCAATTCTGTGAGGTTTATAGCCAATCTCAAAATCTTGAAGTTTCTTAGGGGTTTTAATATTTCTAGCAGTTCTAGGCATATATTGAGAATTTGAAGAGGGAGAAACATCTATGTTAAACCTGCCTTGTTCCAAAGAAGTAGGTAACATATCAAGATTTTCTAAGTCAGGAACAGTTCTTCTAGAACTGCCCCTGTTCTGATCAACATCAACACCCATAGAAGCAAAATTGGTTACAACAGAACCTGAATCAAGTCTGTGATGAGCAATCCCACCCTGTTCTAAGTCAACACTGCCCTGAACAGAAGCTTCTGAGTGCAAAACAGAACAATCATCAACATTAATCTGTGCAGGAGTGCTGTCCAAGGTACTTACTTCATGATTATACTCCTGATTACAATTTATTTCTTTATCTTTATAAGGGAATAAATGCTCATAAAAAAAATATCTCTAGAAATAATAATAGAAGAGGAATGCAAATCATACAATTTATAAGCCTTCCTACCATAAGGGTAACCAATAAAAATGCATTTTTTGCCTTAGAATCAAACTTATCCTTACTTCTATCAGAATTATAAGCATAACACAAACATCAAAAAACTCTCAAATCATCATATAAAACAGTTTTCTTATGAAGAATTTCATAAGGAGTTTTCCACCCAAGAATTTTTAAAGACATTTTATTAATAACATAAGTAGCAGTTAACAAGCAATCACCCTAGAATTTCTTTGGCAAGTTAGCTTGTAATCTAAAAGCTCTTGCTACTTCAAGAAGATGTTTATGTTTCCTCTCAACTCTCCCATTTTATTGATGAAACACGAACCACAACCCTTAGATGCACAATACCCTTTTCACAAAATAAACCTAAACATTGTTCTTGAATAAATTATGTACCATTATCACTCCTAATGGTTGTAAGTTTCTTGCAAAATTGAGTATGAACCATAAATTGAGTATGAACCATGTTAAGGAAATCTGAAATGGTTTTAAACACTTGCATCTTGTTATTTAACAAGATGGTCCAAGTACTTCTACTATGATCATCAAGAATAGTCAAAAAATAACTTGCTCCACTAATTGACTTAACCCTATAGGGTCCCCATAAATCTATATGCAATAAATCAAAACAAGATTCAGCTCTTTTAATACTAGTTTTGAAGGGTAAATCGTGAAATTTAGAAAGTAAGCAAACATCACAATTATATTAAGAATTTCCTTTACAATTACAAGCATCAATATGTCTCATATTAGACAAAGAAACATGCCCCATTCTAGCATGTAAAAGATTCAGATTATTTAAACTAGATTTCTTATTCACAACACTACTAGTTGTTTGAACAGAACCAATATGTCCACTACTAATGATAGTACTACAATTTGAATTATTCCCCAAACCTGTATTCTTAGCTTGAATATTATCAGCATGAATACAATAAAGTCCACCTTCTTTTCTAGCATAACCAATTACTTCTCCATTAGATTGGTCCTGAAAATAGCAAATATTTTGACTAAATTCAATCTTAACATTAATATTGTTAAGCAATTGTCCAACAGATAATAAATTGTGCTTGAAGTCCTCCACTAACAAAGAATTTTGAAGTTTCAAATTGCTATTGATATACACAGTTCCAACTTCAAACACTAATTTTACACTACTATCAGGAAGACCAATTTTTATAGGCTTATTTAATTTTCTTTTATCAACCAACAAATTTTTATCATACATCATATGATTTGAAGCTCCTGAATCAACAATCCAAACATTATTCAAATTAACATTTGAATTAGCACAACTCAAGAAAGAAGTAGCATTACCTGCAAAATTAACAAGAGCATTGTGATTGACAGAATTATCACTCTTGGAACCTTGATCATCTCTATTCAAGGCTTTCTTGATCTCTTGTCTGATTGCAAGCAGCATGTTGGAATTGACAGCTTCATCATCATTGTCCAAAGGATTTTCTACTTGAGTATAGGCAGATACCTTCTTCTCTCCCTTAGATCCTTTGAGGGCATGATACCAATCCGGATACCCTACTATCTTGAAACATTGATCAACATTGTGTCCCCTTATCTTGCAATGAGTGCAAAATCTTTCCAATTTTTCTTTCTTGCAGTCCTTCCTTATGGCAGTACCCTGTTTGCTATAGGTTTTCCCTGATTTTTGTGAAACCATAGCACTACTATCACTTGTTATTTCTTGAACTGAAATTATCTCATTCTTCTTCTCCACCTTTTGTGCCATAAAAAAGGCTTGATTAACCGAAGGTAGAGGCTCCATGGTTATTACATTAGTGACTGAATTATCATAGCCACTGTTCAATCCCATGAGAAATTGATGCAATTTCTCCTCTTCTTCAAAATCAGCAAGCTTCTTGAAAAGCCCACAAGTGCAATTCTTCATGGCTCCACATATACAAGTGGGTAATTGCCTCAAATGCTTTAGCAAATCCCACAATTTCTTGAGTTTGCTAAAGTAATTCAGCAAAGTTAGGTTTTCTTGCTTCAAATTCTGAATGTCGTTCTTCAATTGATGAATAAGAGGTCCATTACTTTGACCAAACCTTGCTCGAAGTTCTTCCCATAACTAAAGCGAAGTAGCAACCGATTCAAAATCCTCAGCAATATCACCATTCATCGAGCTCAAAATCCAGCACGAGACCATGTAATCAGCACACTTCCATTTTTCGAAGTTTTCATCAGTTTCTTGAGGTTCTTTAATGGTTCCATTGATAAACCCTTCTTTTTTCGCTCCAAGTGCCCTCTTAACCGCAAGAACCCACCTGCTATAATTGTTGCCATTAAAGAGGTACTTTAACCAAAGAGGTATTAGTGTTATCTGAATTTGATATGAAATAAGGGTCAATATAGTTGTTTGAAGAAGAATTGATAATGGCGGCTTCAGCTTTCTTGGTGACCACTTTTGCCATACTAGATCGAAAAGAGGAAGGAAGAAGAAAAAAAACTTTAATCTCGAATGAGATTAAGCTCTGATACCATATAGAAGCTTGGAATCACAAGCTATGGTGGACGAAAACTACAGCAGAAGGTTAAAGAAAATAGCAAGTAAAATGATATGTATTTCTGAATAATAGAGAAAAGTTTATTTAACAAAGAAAAGTAGACTGGTAAATATTTGATCTTTGGTATGTTGCAAACACTAGACCAATTTCTAATGGTTGCAATATGTTTGATCTAATGAACAACTATTAAAATAGTTCAATAGATACCAGAACCTTGACAGGTTGACTTTGTAAAAATAATTTTTGGAAAAATTCTTCTTAGGTTCTGTGGGTTTTTTTTAACAAGTATGAGTCTGTTTGGCAAATATATTAAGTGCTAAAAATTTTCCAAAAAAATAAAGAACAACAAACTAATATTCCAAGATCTTTGATCCTAGAATATTTGTTTGTAAACTTTCCTAAAATTTAGGAACAAAATAATGCATCCAAAAATTGAACTCGGCTGAAGTATTTAGGGTTTTTTTTTGTTCTATAAATATGAAGTACTTATCAGAGAACTCTCTCAGAACTCTCCATGCAGTTATTGAGCCATTTTTTTAGAGTTATTCAAAATATCAAATAGAACATTTTACCAAATACAAGAGCATTCATTCCAGCTTTCATATTCATCTCTTGTAAGCTTATTAGAAGAAATTTCTAAGACAATATTCATTGTAATTTTCGCTAACAGAAGGTTTAATTTGATGATTGGATAACATTTGAGAGTTTATTTTCGAGTGTTTGTGACGTCAAATGCGAAAACAACACGCTTGGGTTGAGTGTGGGGAGACTGGTTGTAACGACCCAGATTTATCGGTATTTCTGTCACCAATTTATTTGTATTTATGTGATTTTATGTATAGTCCGAATTTATTTGGACTATTATTAAATGATTATCTGCTTTAATTGATTTGTTTTATTCGATGATTTATTGTTTATTATTTATTTTAATATTATTTAATTGATTAGAATTTTATTATTTAATTTTTTAATTAATTAATTTAGTTTTGGGCCAAGTGTGAATTTAATCATGATTAGTCATGAATTAGTGTAATTGACCCAAGTAATTATTTTGGCCCATTTGCTCTAGCCATGGCCGCCCCCCCCCCTGTCATATGGCAAGTTTTGCCACTTGCCTTGTGTTCACACCTAACTAACTTCTATAAATAGAGTTTGTTAGTAAGGCTTAAACACTATTTGCTCATTTAATCACCCTTGCCATCAAGTTGAAGACCAGAATTCCCTCCATCATTGCCATCATATCACACGCCATTTTTGGCATCATCAACCCATCAATTGTTCACCCATCAATTCAAGCCCAAACTTAAATATTCAACCTCTATTGATCTTTAAGTATCAAAACACAATCTAGACCTTAATTATTTCATTCAAAAATTCTTGTTCGGGTTTAGTTTTGGGGTTGTTCGAGAAGGCCGTGTGGTGCGTGTGTGGTTCGTGTGGTGGCTTGTGTTAAAGACGGTGGTCGGTGGTGGTTCGAGCCAAGGTCGTGCCGTGTTCGTGAGACCATGCAGCCAGGGGTGTGTTCGAAGGTGAAGCCATGTGTGCTCGTGTGCAAGGCCGTGTGTACCGTGTGGTTGGCCGTGTGTGTTGGGGCCGTGTGATACGAATTTGGGCAGCAGTTTTAGTGTATTTTTGTGTGTAATCTTCAATAAGGTAACATACTATCCAAATCCTAGTAGGTATACTATGATTCATAGGGTAGATTAAGTGATTATATTAAACCGGGATTGATGATTTTGGCCTATAACATGCGTGTTTTTGGGCTGGTTTGGAGGTGATGTTTTTATGTTGTTTTTTGCCATGATTTTATGTACATTTTGATGCTTAAGATAATTCCATGTTTGTTGTTGATCATGTTCAAGTTTCATGAAGTTTTGACGTTTACAAGTTGATGGAAATGTTGTTGAAATTTGTTATATGGTGCGTGATTTTTATGATGATTATGAGGTTGATTTATTTATGAGTTCATGAATCTTGATTGAGTTCTTGAATCTTGGTTGAGTTCTTTATAAATCTTGTTAAGTTCTTTATAAGTCTTGGATGAGTTCTTTATAAGTTTTGATAGTTCTTTATGAGTTCTTGGTCAAGTCTTGAAAGTTAAAGGGAATTAAAGAAAGTTGAAGAAATGTAAAGAATGATATATAAGGTTCCAAGATTTGTTGATTTACATGTTATTCTTGAGTCAAGGCGTAAGATGCAACTTAAGATTAACTAAGAATGTAAATTTCGGTTAAAGAATAGCTTGATTTTACTATTAGACGCCTAATCTTAGAGTAAGATTCTAAGAATTGGGTTAAGACGTTGCCCCTATCCTATCCGCGGTATTGGGATAGTTGGAGGTCTTACTATGTCGTCTTTTGATATGGATTTCCCGTAAGATGGATTCCATGGGGTTGGGAGTAAGATTCTCAATCCTGGCATAGTAGAAAGTTCATTCGCGTAAGATGCGTTCGTACGTGCATAGTCCGGTCTAATATGTAAATGATTGCGCCAAAGTTTAAGAGTGTTAATTAATGATTTAAGTTAGTCGAGTCAACATGGTTACTTATTGTTATTATAATTATTGATGGTATGATATGTTGGTTCGCATGATTGTATGTTGTATGTTTGATTTGATTGCTTGATTTGTTCTATGATCTTGTGTATCCCCGTTAGGGTGGGACAGTTATGTTACTCGCCACTGATGGTGGACTGTTGTTTATTTTTCAGGTAATTCTGATGATGAGGTTCTTGCTTAGCTTTGGGTTGGGCGAGTGCCGATGTTATTTAGTACTTGTTTTGTTGTTTCACGATTCTAGTATTAGACTATAGTAGTGATACTTGTATATTCTAACTCTGACATTATCTTGGAGTTAATATTGTTTTTAGTAGTGTTGATATTTGGGTTTAGAAATGTACAATCTTGTGGATGTACTTTTGGATTTAGCATATATTCAATTTGAGGTTTTGTTTTAATTTTTAAGTATGTTAGTATGTTAGAACTGACTATTCGACTCGTCGGTTTCTTCCGCGCCGGTTTAAGCGAGTCGGGTCGTCACACTGGTTATGCGAGTTCACAAACAGTGAGTGTACTACTTTTATTTGTAAGATTTGATTAATGAACGTGAGTAGGGTAGGAGACATAGGCACAATTGATGAGCCCCGTTAATTCTTATGTGTTCTTTGTTTCCATTATTTCTGTCTTAACAATTCCACTACTAGACTAGTGTGATGTTTGACAAAACGAAGAATAATTTTTAAGTCGAGAAAGTTTTTAAGAGTTACTCAATTCACCCCTTCTTTAGTACTAGTGGGACATTCATTATATCTATAAGTAATTTGTTTTAAATAACTATTTATAATCACATCAATTTTTTTAACGTAAAATGGATGCCAACTTAGATACAAGCTTTTGATTTTGATTTATTTTATTAATGAGTAAAACATATAGTCAAAATGTCGTGGACGCATATATAGCGTGCATTAAAAATCTAGCTAGCGCGTGCACACAAACACATATTTAGCGTGTAATAAAAAGCGAACACGTGCGTGCTTGCACATATACATATTTTATCACTTGAGTTGGAACTTCTTAATCCACACCCTCAATTCATCATAAAATTTTGATAACCTAGTTAAACTAACTCATGAGCTATTGTATTACACTCCTTTTAACATGGGAGTAAGAGATGGCTAATATTTTGTAAGGCTAATATTTCTTTAAATTTTGAATAGATCATTTTTAGGGGGAAAAAGTCATTTAAATGCTATTCCCCCCATTTTAGAATATGATATTTGTTTGAAATTATGGGTAAGAGTATTGAAAACCTTTAAATTAATAAGAAACTTTATTGTATATAAAAAATTATTCATATGCAATCTTTTTAAGCTCGTCTAGAAACATAATCGTTTTTTAGAGCTGATTAAAAGTAGCCCCACCCGCGGGTCCGTCCCGACCTAATTCGATTTTTTATGAATTTTGAACATGTATATTAAGCCCGAATTTGGGTTCGATCCGAAATTTCATTTCCTTGTGTGAGCTTTGGACACTTAATATTAGGCATTTTGGTTATTTTTTTAGGTCCGAACCGAAAAGGCACGCAAAGTCTTCACTAAAATTTTGGATTTTGGACAAGAAATTTGAGCTAAATTAGACCCAACCCGAACTCGGTCCTCATAATGGGCTTCATTTTATGCATTGGGCGCAACCTGATCCATGCCCACTTCTCCTTTTTTTTTTTTTAATTGTTGGTTTTAATAATTTTTAACCAAGTGCGTTGAAAATTATAAAAAATCAAACGTAACATAGGTTTTGAAACATAAGTTTACTAGAGTAGCAACGTGAGTTTACGCATACCATCTTCACATTCAAATTATTTCTACCAAAAGTATTTTTAACTTTTTTTTTTAAAAAAAATATATAAATTTTCTAATCTAAATAATTTGTATCTTAAAAGCTAATTCCATAAGTCATTGTAACAGACTACCAAACTTTTAACAAAT
This sequence comes from Salicornia ramosissima, assembly GCA_951394345.1. Classification (NCBI taxonomy): domain Eukaryota; kingdom Viridiplantae; phylum Streptophyta; class Magnoliopsida; order Caryophyllales; family Amaranthaceae; genus Salicornia; species Salicornia ramosissima. The sequence goes on from OX596236.1 coordinate 38,696,706, forward strand.
AATCTATCTAAATCTTTGCACGCAAAACTAAATTATTGGCCCTGTTTGGCAATCGACTGTTGGTTTTTGGTTGGTTTAATTGGTTTGTTTGACTGGTTGGAAGTATTGGATGTATGTATTGGCTTTTTAAGTTGGTTGTTTAAGCCAGTTGTTTGGAATAGTGTTTGGTAAAATTAGTAGTGGTGGTTGGCTGTTTATTAGAGGGCTTGTAGGCCAACAAGTCAAAAGCTAATAAAAAAAAGTTGCTCCAGATAGTTTTTCATTTTAGTTTAAAAGCCAGCTTTTCAGCCAACTAAAAAGTCAATAACAATATATATTTTTTAATTGCTTGACCATGTTAAAAAGACAAAAGTCAGAAGACAACAAAAAAGCTAGTTTATTTAGGATATACATTGAGCAAGGCTCGGGTCAAAAATAGTATTGAGATAAATTTACCCAAATTACTAAAAATACTTTTTTGGATTTCATTTATTGCCAATTGCTTGCTATTTATGATAGTGTAACTAGTGTTACATACTTACATCCATAAAATGCATGGAGTCATGATTACCGACTACCATATTGAATGGTTAGGATTGCACAATTTTTTTTATTTATGTTTAATTCATAAATCAATTTAAAATCTTTTTAAAATAATTTAATTATATTTCTTATTTTAAGAAAAGAGTTTCCAATTTTTTAAGAATAAAAACTTATTTTAGGAAAAATCAGAAATTATTTTCCTAAAGTAAAAATCTAGTTAAAGAATTTTTAAAAATATTTCATTTAGATTTAGGAATTAAAAAAAAAAATCAAAAATCGCACAATCATAACCATCCACTATGTTAATCGGTAGTCATAAGATTACACTAGAATTTTTAATAAAGACACACTCAAAATTGATATGGGCACACCTCATTGTGTTCCTCTCACAAAGAGTGTGCCCATATAAATTTTTGGTGCGCCAACATTAATCCTCCCATCTCATCTATGAACTAATTCTAGGTATCTAATGTACTTATAACCTTATTAATTGCGACACTATTAATTTATAACCTTGATTGTTTCTAGTTTTATGTACTTAAAGAAAAATATAATTATGATGACGTGTCTAGTATAATCTCAGTATGTACTATTTAAATATATAATTTTGGGTTTTTCTCATTTATACTTCCTGAGATTTTGCATTTTCTTAATTGTGCCCGACTTTTTCTTTCTTTCTCACTTGTACCCCTTTTTTTTTTTTTTACTTGTGCCCCTTAATTTTGAGTTCGTTGTTAATTAGTGATAACATTCACATATATTCTTTGTTAACCATGTTAAGTTCACATTAAGTAAATCTTTAATTTTTTGTTGTATTTTACGAAATTGAAAAACGAAAAAAACCTTTTTTCCTTGACTATGCGTTTTATATATATCCCAATAATGTCAAATTCTTCTAATTAATCACGCAACACACGACCCGACATCATAATTTGATTATTAATTTTGATTCATCGCAAATTTTGAGAATTAGACATGAGGGATGATACGAAGCAGAGAAAAAGGTTTTTTTTTTTGTTTTTAAATTTCGTAAATATAAAAAAAAAATTAGGGATTTACTTAATTTGAACTTAACAAAATTAACATATGGCATTGGGGAAATTTATCAATAATTAACAATAAAAAAATTATGGGGCACGAGTGAGAAAATAAATAAATTAAGGGGCACAACTGAGAAATTAAAGGGAAAAAAAAGTTGGATGCAATTGAGAATTTATAACCCAAAATTTCAGGGATACAAATTAAATGAGATAAACCCTATAATTTTTATTACATTTTAGTTAAAGATATTTTAATTTTGTTTAAATTTGTGTCTCGTGAGATGTAAAAAGGTAAATGTAGCAAGTAATTTAAGACAGAGGGTATATTAATTTTATGAGTGTTGATTTGGTACTTTTGATTTATGCACTTTATGTCCTCTCATATAAAGAGTTAAACACTGACCTCAAACATTATTCATGTGAAAGGAGATAGAGTGTAAAAATTAAAAGGTCACGTATTGAGCACTTCTTTGATCATTTGGCTAAATGAGCATTTTGTTATTTATGTTTTAATAGATTTTATTTATGCGTAATTATACACATTAATTGTCAAAAGTTAGTATTGACTAACATACGCGATCTAATTAAGTATGAATAATAAATTAAAACGGATGAAGTATATATCACTCAAAAGGTGCACTTACATGCGTTAATAATATAGAAGCCTGAATTCACAATCGCACTTGTTATAATAAGTTTTATTGATGATGTTTATATACAGGTGATAAAATCAATTCTGTAATGTAAACAATGGTAGATATTTTTTGTAGGTCAGGGCTAACAATGTTGAGTTATTCTTAAATATGACCCTTACACACCAAAGGTAGTTTTGAACGTGTAAAGAAATATTTGATGTCCAATAGATGAAGATGTCAACATTGGCTTGGTGGTTAAAGCATAATATAGGAAAATAAATAACATGAGAGCAAAAACTCATCATTCACTTTTTAAATTAAGAAAGTACAAGTAATTGATAACAACTCAAATGTTGAGGTGATAGGAAAGATTATACAGAAGTCAGTCACTAAGGGGCTGTTTAGTTAAGGTGTTTTAACCACAGTAACTCTCTACTCTTAGCTGCTATATGCATTTAGCAGTTTTTCAGCCAATTAATTTGCTCCATTTGTGTCATAAATAAATAGAGGTGGTCCAGCGTACAATTAAAATCAAACAAGTACGTGGACAATAAACAACACCATTGGGACAATAATTGTGTTACACAGGACAATAATTGCGTTATACGGGACAATAATTACGACATTCATTCAAAAACCGCTAAATGCATTTAGCTGCTAAGAGTTTATCGTTCCTCGTTTTAACCATGGAAAAAGGGTTTCAACTACTGGTGAACAACAATTTCGGGTATCTATCTATGGTTTCGGACCCGGTTATGACCCGATTGGTAATTAGCCGGACCTGGTTCAACTGGATTCAATATCGAGTCCCAAAATCACTACTCGGTCACAATTGGGTCCGATTACGGTTTCATAAATTTTGGACCACGTCGTATCCATCAAGTACCCGGTTGTAATTGTTCCTGTACCTGGCTGGGTATCCGGATGTGTTCTAGAAACTTCTATTTTTTATTTTAAAAGTTGTATAATATTACATAAAATTATGGATGTTAATATTTAGTGCTAAATTTGTAGTAGATTAGTTATTGGTCATTTGGTCGAATTGTTATTTGAATTTCATAAGTTAAACAAAATGCACATCAATTAAATAAAATTGGGTACTTGGTATTGGAACCGGTACCCATGTTACCTGATTAAATGGTTCCAAACCCAATATTTCATGACACGACAGGTCTAAGACTGGTTTCAGGTCCATAAAAATATTGGGTGCCCAGTTGTGCTCAGCCCTAGTTTCAACTGCCTTTATTCCCTTTTTCATGTTTGGTAATTCAATTGAATCATCACTTTTTATCCTCTCATTCCCCCATTTCCATCCTTGCTTTGAACCCCACACCATGTCTTTAACCAGCCTAGCTACAACACCTTGATTACCCCCACCCATCATGCCCACCCAAACCCACCACCCCAACTCTCCTACAAAGCCACCACAAACCACCAGTCACGTACAAATCCCCCAACCCACTACGAAAATTAAACCCTACACCATCGTAACCCCAGTACCGCAACTCTACCCCCACGAACTACTACCCACAAAAACCCTACACCACATGAACACACAAAATCTTTAACCTAACAATACATGCAAGACCACCACCATGAAATTGAGAGAGAGAGACGCAAAGGGCAACGATGGTAAGAGACGCCGGTGAAGAGATCCGACGGTGAAAAGTGGTAGCTTAAGTTATGGGTTATGGGTTGTATGGTTGTTTCCATGGAGGAGAGGAAAGGAGGTGGGAGATTGGGGTAGCTATGACAATAGTGTGTCAAATGTGATTTATTACCAAACACAAACAATCACCAAACGGTTTTTCATTTCTTTCCTTTCCTAACTCTTTGTTGATTTCTTTCATTTTTCTAGTGTTGAACCAAACAACCCCTAAGTATATTAGTGCATGTGTTCCCTAGTATATACAAAGTGCGTGTTGTTTTGTTCTTGGTTTCTAAAAAATTCCCCTTATTTTTTCTGATTCCCTGATTTCTTTCTTTTTTCCTCAAAACTTATTGACTTGTGTATGTGGGGATCACATACATATACTAAGTGTATCTGTAGTAGCTCTGATGAGTAACAACACATGAAATGTAAAAAATAATAGTGACATTTGAATAATAATAGTATGGATAGATGTTGAGTTATTATATACTAGATTAGTTCCGTGCTATGCACATTTTATTAAATAATATTGGTCATTAATTGATTTCAATTAAAAGATTAGTTCCGTGGTATAAAATCATTATATATATCAATTAGAAGATTTAAGTATAAATTCTTAATGATTTCAAAATTGACAAAAATAAAGATATTAAAAATATTATATTGGTCATTAATTGCATAGAAAAAATGAAATAATGTAGTTAATGATATTTATATTTTCAAAGTATGTTAAATACTAAGGAAAAGGGAAAAAAGGAGAAAATATGATGTCATAAACATTTTTTGAGGAAAAATTTTAATTGAGAAATCGACACATGTACATCTGTAGGGGGAAATTCTTTCAGCATCATTCTGTTTTAGTATATAGTATAGATAAATTTGTAATTTACTTATACTAATTTATGTAAAATTAGTTTTACCATACGAACAATAATGCAAATTAACAATAATTTTGGCAAATTAATGTCAATAATTTTAATAGATTGACAAATTAATGGTTGAATTTTCTTTTTTAAAAATTATCTTGTCAAATTTGCATTAAATTATTGTTGTTTTTTTTTTGTTTTTTTGTTGATAAATGAATTTTTGATAGTTTAAACTACACTAATAGCGTAACTTTAACTAATTTAAAAATGAGATTTTATTTATAATAATTTTGTATGTAGTAAAAATATAATATCATAGGAGACACCATCATTCTCATTCCTCATAGTATAGAAATAATTATTCTTTTTTACTTGCTACATTTTTCTTTTTCTTAGACAATTGTTTAGGAAGGGACTAGATATCAATCTACCTAGCATTATCATCGTACAGCTGTTATTTACTATTCCTTGTCATGAAAGTCTTGCTAAAATCTTTTCCATGAGAAAATGAAGCAACAAAATCAGGTACCATCAACATTTAATACTCATTATTATGTTGTCATAGCTGAGATAGCCTTTTACAATAATTTTTTACGAGGCATTATTACTGTTTAATTTATTTATTCTTTTATTCAGCACAATTAAGAGCCAACCCTTCAAGATTAGAAATCAATTTGATTGGAAAGACTACCCATTAACTAAGTGAAGTGTATGTGGTCCTCCACGTACACTAAGCTCCATCTTGATTTCAAAATAAATTACTTTATCCATTCTTTTATTAGAAGATGTCACGTTTTTGAAACAGTAGATGTTTGGTTAATTATTGGAGATGAGAGAGATAGAGAAAACGTAAAAAGGGAACCTATCATGTGATAAGAGAGAAGTAGATAGAATTTATTGTAAAAAATGGTATATCGAATAAGAAGTTTTTAAAAATTATAATTGTTGTATCTAATATAAAGCAGAACTATTATAATTGTGTTACGGATTAAAATTTCCGATTTCCATTTTCGGTAATTTTGTTCCTTGTAGTGCACTTCCTTTTCATTTCATTAGTTTAACCTATACATATAACTGAATTTAATTGCATGCATTGAACTAAACATAATTGAATTAAACTTAACTAAATTAAATCCTAGTAATAGCTAGGCTTACAATTAGTTTAACTAAACACTAAATTTTACAATATCTCCTATATATTTAAGAAAATAAGCATTGCATTTTATACATCTAGTGTCTCCTTTCTTTCTTTTTTTTTTTCAATTTTTATTTTATTTTTGAAGATATATATATATATATATATATATATATATATATATATATATATATATATATATATATAGATGATATGATCAAACATGGAACGAACTCTTCAACTTTTTATATGAATTTATCTATAAACTTATTAAATATGATTAAAATTAATTAAATTTATTGGACGACCTGATTAGCACCGATTATAGAATAATTGGACCTTATTATCGCAGCACAAATAATTAAATCTGATTAAATCTTATTCAACTTATTATACCTTAGTAAACCTTATCCGAACTGAAACCTTTTTTTAAGGTGAATAGAACAACCCATATGTTATCATTAAACAAAAAAAATTCGTGCATTGCCAGAAAAAAAAAAAAAAAAAAATTCATGGTAAATTACATGTGTAGAGAAAAGCTTTCGCTGACATGCATTGGTATGTATACATATATAGTGAACATAAAATTGTTATTAAGTTTTAGGCTATATTGTTTGGTCATAATTTTTGAAATTTCAGTTCAATTCAGACAAATTTAATTTATTTCAGCTCAGTTAAATTTTTTTCCTGCTGAGTCTATAATTTAGTTCAATTTCAGATTAATTCGGTTTTTAAAACATGGGATTAGTAGTAGATCATATGTAACTGATGAAATCAGACAATTATTTGATAGTTTTACTTAAAAATGAATCCAAATAAAATACCTAAAACCTTATCATATGTTAATAAATTACTCTCCAAAACATCATTTTGTGGTGTAAATTAATTAATGTGAAAATTTTTCTTGTTTGAATCAAAAAGCCAAAGCACTTTCAACATAAAGGTAAGAAATTAAAGTGAGATAAACAAAGGTTAAATAAATAATTCACCATTGTAGAAGGAATATTAACACTGTACACAACAATAATTTGAATCATGTGAAGCAAGAAAATTTGTGCATTTTCAGCCAAACCTGTCATATATCTTCACAATGAATTCCATATTTCCTATACTATGCCCTTTTCCTTCAATTCCTTTATTCTTACTTTCTTATTTATAATATAAAAATTAAAATTTCTCTATTTTAATACATTTATTTGGTACTTCTTTTGCCACAGTTTTATATCTTTCTTAATAAGTAATCAGCCCTAACAATATATATGTATTACTCTCTTTTATTCATTGCATTTAATTAAATTTATGTAATCAAATCATAATAAGCCCAAAAAATGGCAATAGTAATATTTTCCCTCTTATATATTTTGTTTATATTGATTTACAATTTCTGTTAATTCTAATCCTGGCAAATGATTCCGCACCCCTCCGTCACTCATATGAAAAATACGTGTTTGCAGTCACTATTCATATGAGAGGGAGGAGGTGCGGAAATCAGTTCCCCTAATTCAAAGTAAATGAAACTTTTTCTTGGGAAAAAGAGAGGATTTTATTTGATCATGACAACCCCAACAAATTTAAGCATAAGAGGGAGAAACAAAAAATAAAGTAAAAGATGAAATGACAACAATTCAATAAAAGCCCAAAGATTAGTGATAACATAGAATGAATGAACTGTTACTACTACTGTATGCAACATCATCAACAACATATGCTGAAGAAACAAATAAAAGCCAGAATCATTAAATTACTACTCATCAAATTGATGGTCTTAAATTAAAACTAGTACATATATATATTACTACTCATCTTAATAGTAGTTTTGCAATTATATAATAATAATAATAATATATATGTGTATAAATAAACTTATATATTACAGTTACACTTTGTTTTGAGGGTGAAGCATAATAAGATGTATAAACTTACTAATAGAGAAGATCGTCGTCGTCGTCGTCATAATCATCATCATTGTCTAGCTAATTAAGTTGTTATCAGATCATTCTTTGATGGGATCTTCTTCATATGAGGAGAACTAGGAAGTAGGAAGTGAAATAAAAGCAGAATTTTTTTTATTATTGGGGCAACATAAAACCCTCCATAAGACAAAGTGATTATTAATTTGATGATGTAGGCAAACCAATTCCAATAGGAGGCTTTTGCTTATTTGGAGGCCTCTTTCTCTTCTTGTCATAACTAACACCCCTTGCTTTAGCCTGATAATCCCTAACCTCCCTAAGGTAAAGGCGGACGGCACGGGCCCCGAAAGGGTTAGTCTCGGGCCGGCCGCCATGCTCCTCGTAGGCTGCCCTGAGACGGCCTACGAGGGCATCCAGACTGCCCCATGCCTGCCTAAGCGGGCAGGGACAGGGTGAGGGAGGATTAGGGATCCCAAAATAAGGACAAGTATGGTTATGAACCTTAGTTTTACCAAATTGGTCCAAGTACCTGAGGAACTCAAGCACGTGGCCCCCGCTACATAGTGACAGAGGTAGCGGGGGCCTGTGGCTCCTCAAGTACTGACTAAAAGTGTTCCAGTCCCTCCGCTTCTGGTTCTCATACCGGCTTGGAACGGGGGACTGGCCCGTCTGCGGCTGTGGTGGGGACGACCCATCTTCCGGCCCCACCACGGCCGCACTCCCCGAGGAGGGCTCACCACTACCACTAGTCATGGTGAAAGCATTTCCACCTCCGATCCCGATCCCAATCCCAATCCCAGTATAGTTATACATGGGATCATTGTTTCCTCCATTATTTGTCATCATAAAATCCATCTCTATCTCCAATAATATATAATTTATGCCCAAAAATCAACCAAACCTAGGTTTTCTTATTTTATATAAAATAAAGCTCAAAAGGGTGGGTTGGGTTTGTATAGAGAGCAAAAAAAGGCAAGATTTTGCATGAAAATGATAAGATTTGTGTTAGTTTGTATTGCCCCCCTTCTCTTTTCCTGAAGTTTGGGAACAGTGGAAGTTCAGATCAACTACAATAGTAGAGTAGAGTGGTAGTTAATAGTAGTAGTAAGTACTATTTCACTTCCAATTATAGTAGTCACTAGAAGTAGTAATGTTTTTAGGGCAGGCAAATAATATGTAGTGAGATGAGATCACTTAGATTTTGCATTGGTTTCCTTTTTCAGTGAAAAAATAAGGAAAAGCAAATAGCTAACTGAAGTTGGATTTATATAAGCTGAAACGAACTAGCAGATGCGTGTAGAGAGGAGAGAGAAATAAAGAAAGATACAGAAAGCGTGATCCAATGATCGAGTAAACAAGGCTGAAACAAATAAATGTGTGTGTGTGTGTTTGTGTGGGTGTTGAAGCTGTGGGGGCAGAAAATAGTAACTATTTCTCAGTCCCAAAAAAAACTGCTCCATTTGTTGTTGGGTATTACTATTTACCGCCCTTAAATTACCGTATACCGCACGTATTTTGACAGACATTCCCTATTTTACCCTTACCCCAATTAATATATTTCACCCCTTCTTTCTTCTCCAATCTCCATTTCACGCATCTTTCACGAAAAAAAAGATCTTCTTTCTCTCTCTCCATTTTTTCTCAAATCCACCACCAGCAGCTCCTATTTGACGCCAAGCTCCACCACCAGCAGCTCCTACCCGACGCTAAGCTCCACCACTTGGGTAAATGGGGAGGGGTAAGTGTAGTTAGGTTGGGTAAATGGGGAGCGGTAGTATAGGAAGTATTTGTATAAATATAGGCGGTATAGAGTAATTTTAGGCGGCATTTAGCAATTCAGTTGTTTTTTCATATTTTTCAAAATAAGACTTTAAAAATTAATATCTTTAATTATATATAAAAAAAATTGTAAGAAAAATATATATTTGGAATGTATATTCCGAGACGAATTAAACAAGATCTCACATGACTATATTTTTCGTAGCCTATATAAAATTAAAGAAAGTCAAAGTTACAAGATGAATAGTGCCTATAGTCAAAACGGAACAGTTTTTTTTGGGAAAGAGGGAGTAATAGAAGGAAGAGTGTCACTTACCAAAATGTTGCCACCCGTGTTACTAACTGTCTAACTCTTTCCCTAAAAATTTGCTACATATAGATAGACATGTAAAAATATATAAATAACTAGTTTATTGTCGAACCATCGATTTCGTGGTTTTGACGTAGCATGAGCTATTGCTAAAATAATAATTTTATTGGAAAAATTAATTTTATTTCACCTGCTGGTGATGTACTCGAATCTGTGACAATGGTTTGGTCTAAATTAGAGGGCAAATTCAATCTGATTAGTCTGATATTTATGTGATTAGATTGATTACAACTAATGAGGTCTCCTAACTATTAATGCTTCCATGCCTGATTCATGCAAGTTGCGACATGTTTATGTTTATTAGATTGGTTTAGAGTCAATTTGTGTTACCCAAAATTTGGCCCATTTTGAGAAAAAATGTTACCAGGTTCGATTATTTTAAGATAGAAGATGATATATAAAAGTGAGATTATTTTAAAATAAAGTAAAGATGAAATTATTTCAAACAGACTACCAAAATGTGAGATTATTAAAATAAATTATATTATTTATTGTAAAATCATAAATTATACTATTTTAAAATAAAGTAAAGATGAAATTAGTTTAAAGTTACTTTAGTGGTTCAAAGTTCTTACCAAACCATCCGAATTTGTGAAAATAGTAATCCTTCGTTTCTAACTATTTGCCCTATTTGCTTTTTATAAAAGTATGATTTTTTGGTAGGTCCGTATACCTTTGTAATTTTCATTCAAAAAAAAAAAAATACTCCGTACCTTTTAAACATAAATATCTTTAAGTTTATATTAATCAAAATCATTTAAAAAAAAAAACAATTTTCTAAAAATTAATCAAGACCCTGATCCTCTTTCAGTTGCTACTTTTTGTATTAGCACAATTTTTTAGGAAAACATGTAATTTGATAGGGACCATTACAAAAATAATTTAAAAAAAAAATAAAATAAAGGTATTAGTAAAATAAAGTACTCCGTAGATAAATGACAAAAAAAAAATAATAATAACATAATAAGTAGAATTTATATAATAGATCCTATCAGTCCTCCATGGTAAAGGTATGCCAACAAATCTGAATAAAACTTTTTTGACTCTCATTCCTAAAACTGAAAACCCTGAAGGACCAAGTCAATTCAGACCAATTGGGTTATGTAATGTGGCTTACAAAATCATCTCTAAGGCAATAGTGAATAGAATTAAACCTCTCATGCCTATCCTTACTTCCAACACTCAAACAAGCTTTGTTCCTGGAAGGCAGATTACATACAACATAGTCATTGTGCAAGAAGTGATCCATACAATGAGAAACAAACAGGGGGACAGAGGATTCATGGCTGTGAAAATAGATTTTGAGAAGGCCTATGATAGGCTAAGATGGGATTTCATAAGGGAAACTCTAATGTAGATGAACTTACCTATTCATCTAGTCCATATTATAATGGAATGTGTGACCACCACATCACTCAAAGTTTTATGGTATGGGGAACCTACAAATGAATTCCATCCTACAAGGGGGGTAAGACAAGGAGACCCATTATCCCCTTACCTCTTTGTGATGTGCATGGAAAGATTAAACCAAATTATTGAAGAAGCTATCCTGTCCCAGCAGTGGAAACCTATTAGAGCTAGTAGAGGAGGCCCTTTACTCTCTAATCTTTTCTTTGCAAATGATATCATTCTTTTTGGTGAAGCTACAATTGATCAAGCTATTACCATAAAAGACTACCTGGGTAGATTCTGTAAAGCTTCTGGACATAAAGTAAGCCTACCCAAAAGTAGAGTGTATTTCTCTCAAAATGTCAAAGAAGATCTAAAAGAAAACATCTGCAGCAGTATGCAAATTGAGGCAACTCATGACCTGGGAATGTATCTTGGTATGCCTACACTCACAAGTAGAGTAACCAAAGAAACTTTTGCCTATTTGTGTGAGAAAATGGATAAAAGATTAGCAGGATGGAAAAAAAATACCTCTCCCTAGCTGGAAGGGTAACGTTAGCAAAGTCCACTCTCAACTCAAAGACCAACTATGTTATGCAATCTGCCAAAATTCCTAGAACAGTGTGTGAAGACATTAACAAGAAAACTAGAAGATTCATTTGGGGAGGAAGTGAAGACAGAAGGACAGTTCACTTACTGTCTTGGGAAACTTTACAACAACCAACTAGCCATGGAGGACTAGATATAAGATCAGCTGAACAAGCAAATGTAGCCTTCTTAACCAAGTTGGGATGGAGAGTATTATCAGAACCAAATGCCCTATTGTAACGACCCGTATTTTAGCAGCGTTGTTTTCGGGGAAAAAAACAATACAGATCATTAACATCTAAAAACCATTAATATCAGATTCATCAATTACAGCGGAAGCTCTAAACTTAGTTCATATTATTCATTAAAACCATTAAATAATCCAAAATAAACATGTTTCCAAAGTCCAACAATGCTACAATTAAGGAAGAGTCCACTAAAAATAATACAAAGGCTAGGGGTTAACACTAGAATAAAAATAAACTACTAAACTAGCTCGCACACAATCCCAACCCTTGCGTAACTCAATCAATCATCACCTGTACCTGAAAAGGGTTTTGGGGTCCACAGTCAGTGGTGAGTAATTAGATTGTTCTACTTAATCAGTAGAACACAATTAGAAACATAATAATCAGAACAGGTTAACCAAATAGTCAAATAAATCATCAGGAAATCATTCATAGACATCATCATTCAAGTACGCAGCAGAAACAAACATAACATCACAATAAACCAAGACCTTCTATACTAACTTATTCAGTTCTAGACTTCTTGACACCACTATTGACTCTTCAGTTCTATTCAGTTCAGGTGCTAATCCGTGACCAGTCATATGCTCGTAGGGGAAACCTTAATTCTTCCCCAACTTTTCTTCACGTTAGATCTACTTCCCGGCACTAGGATCAAGAACTGTCCCAAATCCGAAGATAGGACAGTGGCTTCGACTATACCTATGTTCATGGCACTTTAGCCACTAGATAGGCGATCACTTCATAGTTAATCATCTTTTCCATATTACAATTATGTTCTCAATTCTAATTCACAATTCAATCCTTTATTGACACAACCTACCTTCTAATTAATTCTAGTTCAACTTAACTTGACTCATAACTCTAATCTTAAATTTGAACCACACGACTTTTCCAACAGTAAAACAATAATTAAATCAATTCTTCAAATAATCATATAAACCATTTAATAAATCAATTACATAAACAAATAATCATATAAACTAACAATAATCAACAAACATTGCTTAAAACATGATAAAAATCCCCTTTTTATTATTAGATACCACTCGATATTCTTACATGCATTACCAAAATTGACACTTTAAATTAATCAAGCACAATTATCAACAATTAATCATATAAACTTAATAATAAATCATAAAGTAATACTTTAAACAATAAATTATCAAATTTGAACCAAAACAAGATCAAAATAAATCCTTCTACACACATAACCACACGACTTCATGGTGAAACAACACTAACAAGATCAGATTCAAGAAACTATCTTATCATAATTAAGTCAAAGATTAAATTCAAGATTATTCTCAAAGATTTATATTAGATCAAGATTTTAATTAAAAGATCAAGATTTTATCCTAAAACATGTTCGAAACAAATGTGAATCACACGGCTCATATGAGATTAACAATTATATATATATTCTATAATTAAATTCATCAATTCTAACCTAGCAAGAATCATAAAACAAGCATGGATTATAAATAAACAAGTAAATAATTCAACTAAATATCTTGAAATTGCATGAGCTCCACACGACATTCTTCATAATTCACCAACAATTAATTCAAAATATATTCTACCCAATTCTAAGCAATTCTAATCCTATTTTAAACATGATTAATCCTATTCTAAAAATTATATAACTAATCTATCCTACAAATTAAATAAAGCAATCTAATTACCTAATAATCTAATATTGATGGTGAATGGTTCGATCTTCAAAGGCTAAAGGTTGAACTTTCTTTGATGAAGGTGTTTGAATTGATGAAGTGAAGGAAGTATTTGTATGGGGAAAATGAAGAGTTTTTATTTGTAGTTTAATTTTTATTTGTAGTTTAGTTTTTAGAGATTAAGAATTATAAAAGTGGTTCCCCTTTTTGTGGTGTGTTGGCCGTGTAGAAATACTAGGTAAGGGAGTAAAACAAACTCCTAAAATCTAGTAGAGAAAGTAGGAGGATAAAAACTAGATTTTTGGAATCTCGTCAAACATAGATATGATTTATTATTTTAGCTTAAAAAGGAATTAAATAATTTGAAAGAGAATGTAAGGGGGCCGTGGGGTATCATAAGGAGGATGTGTGTTATTGGCTTCCTAAAATCTAGTAGTCAAAGTAGGAGAAGTTGGGATAAAAATATAATTTTTAGTCAAAGGTCAAAATAGATATAAGTTAGTAATATTGGTGAAAATAAGTTAGATAAATCAATTAAAGGGAAAAAGAAATTAAGCTTGAGTCTTAGCATGACAAGGGAAAAAGGTTTGGGCCAGGATAAAATAATTAGATTGCTACAACTAATTTAATAATTAATTAAATAATAATCAATTAAATAATTGATTAATTATATAATTAATTAATTAAGAAAAATTTAAAAACATCCCGAAATTTTCGGGGTATTACACCTATGGTCTAGAGTGCTAAGAGCAAAGTACTGCAAGGGTAGATGTGACATAGACATGTTTGAAACTAAAACAAACATGTCCAATATCTGGAGAGGAATAACTGACAATGTCAAAATCCTTCATGAAGGGACTAGAGTAGCAATTGGGAATGGAGAAGCCACTCTTTTCTGGGATCACAAGTGGGCAGGGGATTTCTCTTTGAGTGAAATATCAACTCAACAACCCCCTGATCAATTATTGGGAAAGACAGTAGCAGACATGTTGAACAACACGGATGGATGGAAGTGGGATCAATTTGCTGAACTATTACCTAACTAAGCTCTCAAAGCAATTGACAATTTTCAGGTTACCTCTGACCCTGATATGGGTGACCTAATCTACTGGGGAAAAGGCAATAATGGTAAATTCAGCATCAAGACAGCCCTGAAAATCATCAGAAAAGATTGCAAGAAAGAAGGAGATCAAAGCTGGCAACAAATCTGGAAAATCCCAACTCACCAAAGAGCCAAAATGTTCCTTTGGCTAGTGATACATGATAGAGTGCTAAGCAATGCCAATAAAGTAAAAAGGAAGATTAGCCATGACCCAACATGTCAATTATGCAATGAAGAAGATCAAGATACTCTGCACTTACTAAGAGATTGCAAACATGTCAAAGACATATGGACCAGAATTGGAGATAATAGGCTTTGCAACAATTTCTTCACAGACAACTTACAAACTTGGATTTTTCGAAACACCCAAAAAGAAAAGAACACTACAGATGAACTTTGGAAGACTCAATTTAGCACAACTGTTTGGTGGATTTGGAAATGGAGGAACTTCAAAATCCATGGAAGAGAGAGGGAAATCCCCTACGATCTTGGGGCTTTCCTAAAGGTAAGATTTGAAGAAATTTACAAAGCTCTAAATTTACAAAATGAATTTAATATCATGAATAGGAATTTGGAAGAAAGATACATCACCTGGTCTCGTAGCTGCAATGTAGGTTACACCTTGAACATTGATGGTGCAGCGAAGGGTTGTCCCGGACCTGCAGGAGGAGGGGGAATCATTCGAGATGCAAATGGAACCTTCATATTTGCATTCAGTGCAATTTTGGTGAATCAGTGGCTTTCAAAGCTGAAATTAAAGCAGTCATTCAGGGAATTAAATTAGCAAAAGAACTTGGAATTCAAAAGCTTGAAGTGCAAAGTGATAACCTTGCTGTGGTGAATTATTTTCAAGAGAGAAAAGAACATGCAGGAGAATATGCTATGCTATTCAAATTTGGCCAAAAGCTAATTGAAGATCAATCATGGGAGGTGAGATTCAAGCATACCTACAGAGAAGGCAATAGAGCAGCAGACTGGTTGGCAAACATGGGAGTGAAGCAAACCATGAAGGTCCTGATATGGCAAGAAGCTCCTGATGAGCTTGGCAAAATTCTGAATGAATATATCATGGGGATTGGATTTCCCCGCCTAGTTAATATTTTCTAGTTTCTTTTATTTACTGTTCTGGGCAAGGCCCCCATTAGCATAAAAAAAAATTTCCAAAAAAGAAAATATTACAAGTAAATTAGAATATTCATATAAGTAGAATATAACAAGTAATAAAAAGAAGTGCCGACGTTAAATTTTTTATTTTTTTTTTGGCAAGGGAGCAAATAAGTGTACGCTACAATAAGGCTTCCAACAAGATCCATTTGATTCTGTTATCCTTCATATACATAATAACTAGCCTTTTATGCATGTTTTATGTGCGATGATATTTTAAATGTATCTTTCAAATTGTATAAACAAACAAAAAAATGAACATTGTTTGTTCAAAATTTGAAATATTTTTTAAATTTACACTAATTCACATAATCATATCAAAAGTTTCCCTTTTTATCAGCCCATCCTACAACACAACAATGAACAAAAAAGATTTTTTTAGCTATATTCTATCAGCTATCAAATATCTACAATAATAAAAAAGTAAAATTTTTGTGTGACAAACTATATCAATATGGACATCTATTTATAGAGAATTAAAAAAAATATGAATTTTAGTATTTTTATTTTATTTTTATGAATTTTATATTTTGTAACATCTTCATTTTAAAAAGTTGAAAATTTTTATGTAATAACATTCCATAATAGGTTGGAGTGATGTCGATTGATTTTTTTGAAATTTTTTGAGGGGTAAGACGGATATTTCCAGGGGACATCATAGCTCCCCCGACCCTTGACTTATATAATTGAGATAGGAATTAATGGTCATAGATATAAAAATCCAACCTTCAAAATGCAAATGCGGTAAAAGTACGAAGTAATACTTTTTTCTGTTTTATTTTGCTTATAATATTGCACTTAGAAAACGTTTCAAGGAAAAGTTTTGAAAGATTAAACGATCAAATTAAATTAAATTTAGTAAAATAATTTTAACTTAGGTAATTTATAATTTTCTTCTTGATTATGTTCAAATTATTTTAAATAATTTGCTCATTTAAATATTCAATTATCTTTCTTATAAGTTAACATACATATACTCCCTCCGTAACATATTAATGGCAACAAGTCATTTTGCATGTATTTTAAGGTAATGATTTAAGAGTGTAGATGATCAAATTAATCAAAATGGTTTTATTTCAAGAAAGATTGAGATCATAAGTTACTAATTTTAAAGTTTTTTTTATCAATTTGTTCATTTGCACCCTTAAATCACTTTTTAAAATATGTGCAAAATGAGTTGTTGCCATTAATATATTACAGAGGGAGTACTAGAAATTATGTTGCGAGTAATATCAAGCCGAATAAGTAAGACTTCACTAATACTGTATGAAAAAAAGGAGGAAAAAAGGAAAAACATTTTCCTTGACAGTAATACTACTGATTTAGACACGTTTGTTTGTCCCCATTTATTTAATTTTATTTCACCTGGTGTACGTGTGTACTAAATTAATTCCACTTGTGTACTTTCGTACACTTCTTAATTCTTACTCCTTTTTAAGTACGTATTTTACTACTTATATATATATATATATAATATATGTATACTATTCGTTTATTTTCTGTTATAAAAAGAAAATTTTCGTCTACTGTGGCTTTGGAAATACATTTTTCATATAATACTCTAGTTAATTGTTTCACTTTGGGGGTACTTGTAAATTGTATCCAAAAGGGTTAACTCTTCGTTAAGTTGATGAGTTAAGTTAGACAACATTGCGAGGATGAAGTCATAGCCCTGTGGTTAGGGCTTTAGAATTTCAGGCACGAGGTTCTGGGTTCGATTCTCACCGTATGTCTTTGCGAGGATTCCTTATTATCCCCCTTACAGATGCGTGTGTTGGCTAAAATTGGGCCGGGTGACCTACAGTAGGACCCGGTTCTAAGGCTTAGTATCTCACACATTATCCTATAAAAAAATTAAAAAAAAAGTTAGACAACATTGCAACATGAATTTGTGGGAGAATTTTGTGATTTTTTAAGTTCATAGGCTCATAGTAGAACTTTATTTCAGTATTTAGGAGCAATTATATTTAATGGCGGATTTAGAAATAATATTTAGTGAAATTAAAATGCATTTTATAATTTTTTATTGGGGTCAAATGAATAATTATTTTGTAAAAAGTAATTGAAAAATCTTTCAATTTATAGGTAAAACATCTCTTCTACTTTTTTCAAATTCAAGTAGGGTCCTAGTTAAAATATGCATTCACTACTTGTACTATATATTTATGGATCTTCTTATGTTAGTCTCATGCTCATCACCGACTATTTTCTACTAGTATATGTCAATTTTTAGTCAATCTTGTTAATTTAAAAAATAAATGTATATCTTGGATAATGCACGCTAGCAAGCAACTTTCATCTTTGTAATGCCCCAGAATTTTGGGTCAAAACTATTCTCTTTGTTGTTGTGTTGGGTTTTCAATCCCTTTTTTAAGACCCAAAATTTAATAAATCATTCTTTCAAAGAGGGCTTGAGCTTAAAACCCACATTTGCAAACAAGCCCACTTCCCCTCTGTCCCTCTAACCCAATCCCTTTTTGGATCATCTTATCCACTCTACAACTATCTCATCTATTTTTAAGGAGCTAATCTCCTATTATACCTCAAAGACGATCACTACCTTACCCATGCATTGAACTCTATTAAAGAACCCTTTCCTTCTTATTTCAGATGACAAACTTACCCCTACTCCTATAATTTTTTTTTGTTAATAATCATCGATCCCCAATTAAAATTAAAGATTTAACTTCAAAGTCTTTAATCAATAATCCTACTCAAATTCATCAAGAAAGATCGTTACTTGGTTTGCCTTGGGTCCGACCTTTGGACGAGTAACGAGGGATTCTTTTGGCACTTTTGATTCTTCAATTCTGAGTTAACTAGATGTTTTTCTTGAATTTGGAACACTAATTTACATAGTTTAATTAGGGTTTAAACAATACTAATAGATCATTTTTAAATTATTAAATTATTTCCCTTTATCTTTCTATGATGGCCGAATGTTGAGCATGAAATCTTGTGAATTTTATGATGAATTTATTTATATTGTATGATGATTATGAATTAGGGTTTAGATTAATTAGTTTTTTTTATTAATTAAATTTTTGATGTTTAATATTATGATGTGGTTCGAAATTTTTATTAGGGCTTAGCAAGTTTAATCTTTTATCCTTAAATTCTTTAATTTGCATGTGCTATATTTGATGATTGTTGTTTATTTGATTAATTATGTAATTATCCAAATTGCGATGTGTTTCTTGAAAATTCTTGATATGGCCGTATGATATCATTTGATGCATGAATGAATATTGATATTGATGATGATGAATGCATGAAATTCTGATTTTTGTGTATAATTTGATGCATAAATGAATCTTGGCATGAATTGAATTATTATTTTAATTTAATTATGTTGTTTATGGATTAATTAATTTATTTTGGATGAGTTCATGTTTTTCAAGTAATCTACTGTGATGGCCGAGTATTGTTATGCATTAAATGTAATGACCCGATTATCCGAAAGAATAAAATTAAAACCCACATGAAATCAAGTCATTACTACTAACCAAAAGTTTCAAATATAACAACTACTAAAATAGTCCAACCAAACGCTAAACCAATGTCCAAAAGTCCATATTACAACACTATCTAATTAACCACAACCAGCAAAGCCCATTGCACAAAAGGAAAAGTCAAAAGTACAAACTACACTATATATTACAAAAGAAGTCCAGATCTCTCGCACACATTCCCAGCCCAAGCACAAGAAGACAGTTACTAGTCCTCATTACCTGAAAAATAGGTCCGCTGTCAGTGGCGAGTAACTAGGTTGTTCAACCCAAATGTTGGACTTAAGCCACATACACAACATAAAATATCATCAAATAAAACAAATCAATATCAACATGAAAGATCAACAACACCAATCAAACATAATCACACAATTGCGTACCTGGCGTCCATCGCAGAGGAACAACATACATATAATCAAACACTCACGACACCATAAAAACCGATTAAGATCCAATTAAATAAAAATTGCACCAAACCTAAATACTCCAAAACAAAAGTAAATTCCAAAAGAAAGATACGGAAGTACTAGATATACATAGTCGGAACCCACTACTTTGTATCCTTTCCTCCAAAACCGAATTAAAAACCGAAGACTCGAAAGTCCAACTCAACGGTCTAGTCAAGCTCGTTGGTCCGTGAAGGTCCCAAAAGCACTCAAGAGGGGCGGGGGAGGGTGAATTGAGTGTTTCTTTAAAATTTTCTTTATCGACTTTTTCTTGATTTGGTCTAGTGATAGAACCAGAGAACTGGTTTAGCAGTGGAAATATCTAGGACAGTAAAACAGTAAAATGTAAAGAAAATAAAGAATACACAGATTTAACGAGGTTCGGCAACTGTGCCTACATCCTCCTACTCACGCTACCAATCTTTTATTAATCAACTATGATGAACAAAAGATAGTACAATTGCTACCGTAAACTCATACGACAAACTTCCCCACTCTCAACCCAAGAGTGTTGTTTCACCCTTGAATTCACAAGCACTCGCAAATGAACTCTCAAATGCTCCCATTCACTAACCCCTTCTGTTAGTGACGAATTATAGAAAGTTTCTCTCAAAAGATGCTTCTCAAAAGCTTACAAGAGATGAAGTTAAGATCTGGATTTTTTCGAATGCTCTTGTAGTTTGTAAACTGCTCTGTTTGATCTTTTGGACTCTTGAAAATATTGCTCAATGAAGTATTGGAGAGTCTCACAACTTGGTCTCTTTTTGTTCATTAAGTGCTACTATATATGGATAGTTAGAAAACCCAGATTATTCCAATCAAGAGGGCTTTGTGACCGTAATTAATAAACCCATTTAATGTTGAGATCAAATATTCGAATATCAAAGATCTCGAAGATTTGTTAAGATCTAATAAAGATACGTGGGTTTGTTAGAACTTAACATTGATTACCAAACTGACTTAACCACGTGCAAGATCTTTAAAGAATTCAAGAATCGAATTCTTTCAAAATATTTCGTGAGTCACTTTGTTAACCTGCTGGTCTGCTGAACTGTTCTAGGAACTGTTCTTCAGATCAGTCGTGTTACAATCACTAGACACTGGTCTGGTGTTTGCAATATACCAAGATCAAACATCATAAATCTACTATACTACTTAAACATTCTTTACAACAAAAAGACTAAGTAAAAACCCTAAGGCTACTCTTCAGTCTTCATGTTCTTCATTACTTAGACACTTGGATTCTCCCTTGATAGCACACTTCGGTTTTGATGAAGCTGTTCTACATGTCTCAAGTAGTGGAATACATGTATGTCAAACATGCACAATACAATATATAACATATGACATGAAAGGTAATATTACTCAGAATGAGTAACACAAGAACAATATACCTCAGCTGTCTTCAGAACAACTGCATAAACTCACTCAATAACAACTGTTCAAGGCAATTTTTTTAACAGCTGTTTGTGACACCTGTTTATCACACCTATTTGACCCATCTGTTTGTCATCACTCAAAACATCAAGGGACTCAAAAAATTCCCCCTTTTCTGATGATGACAAACCTTTTGAATTTTTTCCTGCAATAAACAAATTAGTCACAGAAAGCTTCAAAACACATGGAACTATTTTTGAATTTTTTGTCTGACTCAAAAAGAAAATAACTAACTAAATCAAAAATCCTAAACTCTAAGTGAAATAACTAACTATTTCAACTTATTTCAAGACTAAGAACAACTATCCTGAACGATTACAAAAATCTGGCCATGAGAACAACTATCCAGAACAGCTGTAAAAAAAAACTTTCATTAAATCAACTAACTAACTAACTCACTAACCAGAACTATTTTCTCAGACTATACTAAACACTTAGGCTTCTGGACTAATAATGAGACTAAGGTTTATTCTACTAGTCTCATTTGGCTTTATCAAAACTTCAAATATGACCTAATTTCCCCCTTTTGGCATCATTAAAAAAATAATCACAAATAAGTAAAGCAAGCAAATTTTATGCATTCATCCAAAAGGTAGGCCATACTAAAAAAATTTTAAACTTGTCAACAGTCACTAGTGAGTCATCAACTCACTATCCTAAAAACAGTTCAAAGAGTTAGCAAGACAAACCAGTAGAGTATGAAAGAAAACCAAATTACAGACAAATTATTTTGTAATAAGTACAGACAAATTATTTTGTAATAAGTACAGACAAATTATTTTGTAATAAGGTAGGGAAAACTGAAATACTAAAGGCATATTGGCAGAATGGGAAAGGGGAATAAGAAGGCTAATGGCAGGCATCATTCATCATCCTCATCAAGATCAACATCAGGATCAGAGACTTCATCATCATCTTCAGAAACCTCTGTATCTTCTTCAGATTCCTGTGCAACTTTCTCTGTTGAGGAAGTTTCTCCTGCATCCTTCTCACTATCAATTGGTTTAGATTTCCCTGAAGATTGACCAGCATCCTCTTTTGCTACCCCTGCCATCTGTAACACTTGAAGTTCTGTGGCTATCAACTTCTTTTCTAGAGACACCTGTTTCTGAGCCATACTATCAGTCAACCCTTTAACTAGTGTCATTAACGTACTAAGGGTTTCCTCCTGCTTTTCCATCCTCCCTAGAAGGGGAGTGAGATCTGGTGAAGAAGCAGACACACTACTCTTCCTTTTCTTTGCAGCAGATTGAACATGCTCCTGGTCTCTCCAAACTAAGACTGAACCAGATGCTTTCAGTCCTTTCTGCCTCAGAATCTTCATAGAAAATATCTTTCCTATCACAGTTTCTCCAGCTAGTTTGATACCATTCTTAATCATCACAGAAGTTAGTATTGAGCCATATGGAAGGGAGTGGGATTGAGAGTTCTTGCACAGAATCATGTGGTCTAGCATCAGAGAGGGGAGATTGATCTTAACCTTCTTCATCATTAGGTACATGAGTACCATATCCATTATCCTATCTGAACCCCTATCCTTTGCCATAGGTAAAAGCACCTTATTGCATATAGATTACAGCACCAACAGGATTGGCTTAGTCAAATTCTTAGCAAGATAGCCATCTTTCTTAGCTAATACCCTTCCAAACAAAAACTTAACTATATAATTTGTTGTGACCCCACCAATACTGGGCCAACCATTAGAACAATAGTTTGAATACCCATCCCTAGGTATCTTAAAAAACACAGACATAGATGCCACAAAAAGATCTAACTTAACACCAAAAACAGTAGAAAAAGTAGATTTACCTTCTTCACACTTTTAGTGGGAGTGACCTTTGGAGAGTCAGAAATCACCTGTTTGACTATGCTACCAAATCTAGTAAACCTTCTGCTTATTACCTGAACTGGAGGACCCTTTGCCTGACCTACAATCGATCTGAACTTCTTCTTCTTCAGCCACTTTTGGCTCTTCCTCGACACTTTTCTCCTTCAAATCCTTCTCCTCAGCCTGCATAGACTCATCCTCTTAATCATCCTCCTGAACATCCTCTTGATCATCCTCAATTTCCTCAAAAATCTTCTCTAGGGTTTCTGACACAATTCTGTCAGCTTGAACAATGTCAACCTGTTGTTACCCCTGAACTTCAGCTTCGTTTGAGGGTTCATTTTGAGTGGTTTGAGGTGATGTGGATTCAATGGATGGAGGTACTATGGAAATAGGAGTGGGAGAAAGTAGGGTTTCAGTTTCGATAGTTTTCCCAGCTAGTAATGATGTGGATTTGGTGGTTGAGGTTGATTTTGAGGTGGAGGCCGATTTTTGTGGTTGATGGTGGTTTTGGTGTTTGTTGCTTCGTAGCTTTAGGAGTTGCAGCATCTGTCATATTCCCTTTGTCCATCGAGCTATCTGAACCTGCTATGGAGGGTGATAAAGATGCATTCCCTGAACTACCTTTCTTCTTGTCCTTAGCTTGTCCCTTTGTTCTTACCATTTTTCTTGCTTGGATTTGTAGAGAATTTTTGAGAGATGAAGATTTTGAATTCGAGACAAAATGAAGTGAGAGAGATGATGAAATAGCCTGAGTGTAGAGTGATATAATGACAGTTGAGCAGAATAAATGAGGGAAGTGGGAGTAGTGGTCAGTTACAAAAGAAAGAAGTTCAAAAGAAGTTCATTAACTTCCTTAAGTGCTACTAAGTGAAAGGCACGTGTGGAAGTTTCCTTCCATCACTCATGCATGCCTAATAATGAAAACCAACTTCCAAAATACTTATCCCTTACAGAAGGAATAAAATACTTATTTTAATTTTTGCTAAAAATTAATTCAACAAAAACATACCTGTAGTATTTTGTTGTTCACCTGTACTGGTTCAAATCACTACACAGTTCAACTGTTCTAGGCAACTTAGACAACTCACCTGTTCATGCATCAAGATAAACAAATAGAATCAACAATGTTTATGCAAGCAATCCATACATCCATGAAGATTAATCTAGCCAAAAGAGATTATTCAGTCATAAGAAGCCTTTTTAACCAATTGGACCAATTTTTACTACCTGTAGTCTAACTAAAAGAACCTTGACCTAAATCTAAGTAAAGTCCTACTTTCTAATTCTGATTAGTCCTAAAAGGAAATTAAGTCTACAAAAAGAAAATTCTACTAAATGGTTTAGTGAAGATATCTGCAATCTGATCCTCACTTTTGCAAAATTGCAACTCAACTAGACCCATTTCAACATTATCCCTTATAAAACCTTTTGAGTACCTCATTGATATCAATTTATCAAACCTTATGGTATGATTTCTGCTACGCTCTTCGGGCTACTCCATTCTACAATGGCCTTGACCTTTGCTGGGTCCACTTTGACACCGTCCTTGCTGATGACGTGTCCTAAGAATGCTACTTCCCGAAGCAAAAATGCACATTTTGACAACTTTTCGAACCACTTCTGAGCTTGTACTACGTCCATTACCATTCGGAAGTGTTTCTCGTGGTCTCGTTCATCTTTAGAATATGTTAATATGTCATCGATGAACAATACTACGCAAACACCAAGTAAGTGGTGAAAGGTACGATTCATTTGATCCACGAACACCGCTGGAGCATTTGTTAGTCCAAACGACATTACTTAAAGCTCATAGTGCCCGTATCTAGTACGGAATATGGTCTTCGGAATGTCCTCTTCCTTCACTGGAATCTGGTGATATCCCGATCAAAGATCGATCTTTGAGAATGTACCTGCACCCTTTAATTGATCGAAGAGATCGTCAATCCTTGGTAGAGGATACATGTTCTTTATGGTCACTTTGTTGAGTTCCCAGTAGTCGATGCACAACCGCATGCTTCCATCCTTCTTCTTAACAAATAGCACTGGAGCACCTCACGGGGAAACATTGGGTCTGATGAAACCCTTGTCAATCAGATCCTGCAGCTGGGTCTTTAGCTCTTTGAGCTCTTCCGGCGCCATTCTATATGGTGCCATTGATATATAGGTGTCGTTCTTGGAACCAAATCAATGTTGAACTCCACTTCTCTTTCTGGAGGTATTCTTGGTAGCTCCTCGGGAAAAAACATCCGCATAATCTTTGACCACTGGGATTGCTTCAAGTTGTTCTTCTTTAGAGATGTCTTTCATTTGACATAATAAGAATACCGCTTCACCTTTCTGGTGCAACTTTTGCATCTTCATTGCTGACACGAACTTCACGCCCTTCTTGTTGTGGTGACGAAGTAGGTTATCTACTTCCCTTTGGGCCCACGCAACACAATTTCCTGATCTTTGCATCGAATTACAGCTTGATACTTGGATAGCCAATCCATTCTAAGAATTATATCAAATTCAATCATTGGAAATTCCTTTAAGTCTGCCGTTAAATGTTCACCGGCTATGACTATAGGAACATCCTTAAATTCCCGGTTACAAGAAAAATCCTCTCCCGAGGGTAGAGTTACAATTGATTTCACAGGGGATTCTCTCGGCAAATTAGTTTTACATACAAATGACTTTGCAACAAAAGAAACGGTAGCACCAGTATCAAACAATACTAAAGCAGACACATTAAAGACTAGAAATGAACCCGTGACCACATTGGGTTGCGCATCTGCCTCTTCTTTAGTCATGCAGAATATTCGATTCTTCACCGGTTCCTTGTTTTCAACTACAGCTTGTTGACTCTTTGGAAAGCCCCAAGACTTGTGACCTTTCTGTCCACACTTGTAGCACATAACTGCTGAACCATCGCACTGCTTTTCGGGCTGATAGTCTTTCTTGCATCTTCTACAAACCCTTGGTCCTTTATGATAGGCCGACTGATTGATCTGTGGGCACAAATGGTTGACTTGCGGGGACTCTTTTCTTTGTTGCTTCTTCTTCAGCCAAAGATGCATGAATTTCTAAGGCCAATTCAAAGGCTTGCTGAAAGTTGCTGCTCCGTTGCTGATCACGTGTACTCTGATGCGGGATCTAGCTTCAGAGGGTATCACAGCAGTAGCAAAACGGGACAACTCCGCGAACTTATCCCTGTAAGCTTGCACGGACATGGTGCCTTGATTGAGTATCAGAAACTCTTCCTGCTTCTTCCAACGGAGTTCCTCGGGGTAGAAGCGTTCTTGGAGCTTTGTGGTGAAATCAGTCCATGGCATGCCTCTTAGTGTACCTTCCTGAAGTCTGACTGTCATCCACCAGTTGTCTGCTTT
Source organism: Salicornia ramosissima (assembly GCA_951394345.1). Taxonomy (NCBI): domain Eukaryota; kingdom Viridiplantae; phylum Streptophyta; class Magnoliopsida; order Caryophyllales; family Amaranthaceae; genus Salicornia; species Salicornia ramosissima. The sequence goes on from OX596236.1 coordinate 38,723,378, forward strand.
TCGCCTCAAATAGTAGCTTGCTATTTGAACTCTCTCCTCATCAGGGCAGTTTGTTGTAACAAATAGATTCCTCATTTCCCGTATCCAGTTCTCAAGGGCTACGGGGTCTGCAATGCTGTCATATGTGGGTTGTCGATGACGTGCAAAATGGTCAAATGAGGACTGGCCATCAGGAGATCGTGCTCCTCTTTGAGCCAAGCTGATGATGGCGCTCTCCATCATGCGATGACGATCGCGATGTTCTAGAGATCGACGTGGGCTTGCCAATCTACAAAATAGAATACATGTTAAAAGAAAAAAAAAGACAACTAAAACTAAGAAAAATCAATGATCGCAAAAAGTCAAAATCATCTTAACCCATAGCTCTACCCGAGTCAACACTCATAAAGTTCTCGTGGTATAGCTAACTATGTCAAACTCTCAAGATTATAAAGCACACAGTCTCTCAAGTTACTTATGAAGAAGTAAACCTAAGGTTCAGCTCTGATACCAACAGTAACGACCCGTATTTTAGCAACTTTGTTTTCGGAGAAAACAACAATACAAGTCATTAATAATCGAAATCAAAGTAAACAAGTCTTGAAAATAAAAGCGGAAGCTCTAACACTTAGCCATTTATTAATCGAAAAAATTATCAAAACAAAGCTAGAAATATCCCAAAGTTTCATTAAAATACTGAAATACTACTACAAGTTAAAGGAATTAAACATTAGGCAAGGATGACTATAAAATCGGGTAGTTAACTGCTACGCTTGCAAGCTCACGAATCCCAACCCTCGATAACACTCAATTTATTCTTCTTCATTTCCTGAAAAGGCATGGGGGGTCCATAGTCAGTGGGGAGTAATTAAAATGTTCTACTTAATAGTAGAACGCAATTAAATACATAATAGCCAGAACACAACCAAGCAATCAATAAGAACAAGCCAACTCAATCAACAATTACATTCAAATACAACAATCAATAAGTCAACGCAGCGGAATAACATACGACTATATCATAACCATTCTACACACTCCTGTTTGGGATACCTCAAGACTCTAGACTTCTTAGAATCTTAACTAATCAACTTTCGGATTCCTTTCATCATTCTAATCCATGACCAGTCATATGCTCGTAAGGGAACTCTTTTACTCGTTCCCCAACTTTCCTTGTCTCACGCCGGGTCAACCACATAAGATATACTTCCCGAGCGCTGGGATCCAGAACTGTCGCCATCCCACAGTGCGCAGTGGCTTCGACTGTACCCGTGTTCGTGGCTCATGTACCACTAGACGAGCAGTCACTTCATAGGTTATCTGTAATACCCCAAAATTTTGGGCTATTTTAAATTTTTTTTAATTAATTAAATATATTAATTACTTTACTATTTAATTTATTATTATTTAATTAATTATTAACTTGGCACTTTAGTTAGCCTAATTATTGACCATGACCCAGATCCTTGCTTTAATTGCCAAAACCCAAGCCCAATTTTTTTCCTCTCCTTTCCTCACCTCATGGCCCCACCCTATTTTCTTTTTATTCCATTGTTTTACTTTATTATTCAACCAATAATACTAAACTATATCTATTTTGACCCCATTCTAAAAATCTAACTTTTATCCTCCTATTTTCTCTACCAAAATTTAGGAAACCAACAACTAACCCCCTCTTCCTTGCTATACTACACGACCCCCTTGTTATTTCCTATTCAATTATTTTAATTCCTTTTTCAACCTAAAATATTATTCTATATCTACTTTGACCCTTCCTAAATATCCTATTTTTATCCTAACTTCTCCTAAAATTTAGAAAACCAAAGGAACCCCTTTGCTTATGATTCCACACGGCTATCACCTCATAAAAGAAGAGTTTATATTATTCCTTAACCTCTATTCTTGAATCACAATTCACAAAAGTATTCTAAAGCTTTTCTTTAGATTCAACCCTTCAAAGATTGGAACAAGAAGCCAAATAAAACCCAAGAAGTCGTGTGATACCTTGTGATTTTTGAACCACATTCTTCAATAATAGGTAATTATATTGCTTTTATTTAATCTTTAGGATAGATTAGTAATATAATTTTTAGAATAGGTTTAGAACTGCATAGAATTGTTTAGAATTGTGATGATTAAACTTTGAATTACATGTTGGTATATAATTCGTGCATGTCGAGTGGTATATAAGTTCCATAATTTTTTGATGATTTTATTTTATGTTCTAACATAAATTTATATATGTTCTATGATTCTTGCCATATAATCTTGAAGATTGGTTTGATGAATTTTGTAGCATGTGAATGTCGAATTATAGCCTATGGTTATATGAGTTTTCGAGTGGTTCCAAACCCTTCAAGAATTAATCTTTTAATTGTAATCTTGATCAGATTATGTTCTTTAATGATTTTCATAATATAAATCTTTAATTAATTTAATTCTTGATAATTAAAGTATTAATCTTGATTAATTGATGAGGATGTCGAATGTTGATGATTATTTTGGTAGAGTTAGTATTCGAAATCTTGAACTATTAATTAAAGTATAGATTTTTATTAAGTTAGTCTAATTTAATTTTTCAATTTAATTTATTTTCGAACAATAAAAGAAAAGATTAAATTTTGATTTATATTTATTTTTCTATGATGAAAGCCGTGTGATAATTATGAATAAAAGCATGGATTTTTATTTGTTTTTACGATAAAAGATTAGGGTACGAACTTGTTCTTGGAATTATATTTTAAATAATTAATTGAAGCTTGTATTATTAACTAGGATAAAACTTGATTCTTGATATTAGTATTCAAAATGCCGAGTGATTTGAGGAGTAAAAAGAATGGATTTTTATTGTTCAAATGACTAAACGACTAGATTTTGATTACGTTCTTGAAATTATTTTAATTAATTAATTAAAATTTGTATGTTGAATTGTAATTGATCTAATCATATGAATTATGAGATGAATTATTATTGAATTTCTATTTTGGAAAGCCGTGTATGTTGGTAAGCTCAAGTGTAAGTTTTGACTTCTGTTCTTGTATATGGTTGAGTTATATTATTGAATTATTATCATTGCATGTCTTTATGTATGGACTTGTTGGATGGAATTGTATTATTGTATAGGTAAATTCTCGTGTGGTTGCATGGTAAATGTCGTGTGGTTTGAGTCTTGTTCTAGAGTTTTGAATCAAGTTAAGATGAACTAGAATTGAGGAGAAGTCAAGTCTTGAAAGTCAAATTGTGAACAAGAAAGTTGAACTTGAAAAAATAATAAACCATGAAGTGACCGCCTATCTAGTGGCTAAAGTGCCATGAACATAGGTATAGTCGAAGCCACTGTCCCTTATGCGGTTTTGGGACAGTTCTGGATCCCAGTGATAAGGAAGTAGATCCCTTGTGGTTGACCCGGCATGAGACAAGGAAAGTTGGGGAAGAGTTAAGGTTTCCCCTATGAGCATTTGACTGTGTCACGGATTAGCAATTGAATTGAACAAGAACTTGAAAGTCAATAATGGAGTCTAGAAGTCTAGAATTGGGTTAAGCTTGTCTTGAGAGTCTTGATTGGATTTTCTATTATGATTTGTTTCCGCTGCGCACTTGAATTTGAATGGCCTTGAATGATTTTCCCGTTGACTTGTTGACTGTTCTGTTGATCTATTCTATTTATTATGTTTCTAATCGTGTTCTACTGATTAAGTAGAACAATCTAATTACTCCCCACTAACTGTGGACCCCAAAATCCTTTTTCAGGTACAGGAGATGATTGATTCGGTTACGCAAGGGCTGAGATTGTGAGCAAGCGAGAATAGTAGTTTTGTAACGACCCGTATTTTATTAGCGTTGTTTTCGGAGAAAACAACAATACGAATCAAAATTTAATAAAGAGTTTAAGTCTCAAAATTCAATATTAGCAGCGGAAGCTCTAAATTACTCCGATTTATTCAAGTCCAAAACCAAATTATAATGTCAAAAGTCCAAATAAAACAAAACTACGGAATGTCCATAAGTCCTTTATTACAAGGCTAGAATCATAATAGTTTAAGTAGATAACTAATCTCGCCGCTCAAATCCCAGCCCATGCGTTCCCCACTTAATATTCTTCAGTACCTGAAAAGTGAATTTTGGGGGTCCATGGTCAGTGGTGAGTAATTAGATTATTCTACTTAATTAGTAGAACACGACTAAAAATATAGCAATTAGAATAGATTCACAGCACAACCAAGCAATATAAGAAAAAAAAACTGTGAAAATATACGAATTCAAGTACGCAGCGGAAAGTAAATATAAAGAAATCACAACGAGAATTTATCAAGCTAGACATTTCCTACTCTAGACTCCAGACTCTAGACTCAAATTATTATTTAACAAGTTCTAGTTCATTTCAAGGTGCTAATCCATGGCACAGTCATATGCTCGTAAGGGGTCAACCACGAAGGATCTACTTCCCCCAACTTTCCTTGTCTCATGCCGGGTTAACCACAAAGGATCTACTTCCCGAGCATTGGGATCCAGAAACGTCCCAAAACGGCAGAAGGGACAGTGGCTTCGACTATACCCATGTTCATGGCTCTTTAGCCACTAAATGGGCGGTCACTTCATAGATTAATTATCTTTTCATGTTCACTTTTCCAGTTCACATTTAGACTTTCTTTGACACGACTTGACTTTTAATAAATTCTAGTTCAACTGTATTAACTCAACACTCTAGTATAAGACTCGATATACACGACAATATAGCATGCAACCATTTGAATAATACTTCATACATTAATATTAATTCATTCAGCAAGTTCAAACGTAAAGACATGCAATCATCATAATTCTACAAAATAACCCACTCACAAACAAGGAATAGAGATCAATCTTACCCACACTTACCAACATGCACGGATCTTCTCCATAGTAACAATTCAATGATTCATTATAATAATTCACATAATCAAATTATTCATCAATATAAAACACAAGTCTAAAATAACTGCAAGATCGTAATTAAATTCTAGTCTTTTACCTAATTGAATCACAAAGTTTAGTCTTTTACTCCTTAGTTTCACACGGCAATTTCGAGTGCTATTTATCAAGAAATCAAGTTTTAATCTTTTCAAATACAAGCTTTGATTAATTAATTTAGAAATAATTTCAAGAACTAGTTCATAATTTAATAAAAACAACTAAAAATATTCTTTTTATTTCAAGGAACCACTCGACATTCTTGGCTAGTGTTCAAGATTAATTATTCATGTTTCAAGAACTTAATTAGATTAATTATTAATTAAAGAAATTCATCAAAGATTGTTACAGGGTCAAGATTATGACTAAAAGATCATATTTTGATCAAGAAAACTTTCGAGCAAGGGCCTATGGTTCACGACATCTTCACGTTTTTCATTCAAACAATTCAACAATAATTTATTCAACAATTTAGACTAACAAGGATCATAGATTAAGCATGGAATATGGATTAAACATGTAAATAAACTCGAAAATTCATCATGAACAACTTGCTTTTACTCGACATGCATGGTTCGAAAATCAACATGAAGTTCAACAATAAAACTCTACAATTCTAAGAAATTCTACATAATTCAAAACCTATTCTAAGGATTATATTATTAATCTATTCCATTAATTAAGTAAAGCAGCTAATTACCTAACAAGATGAACAATTTCGAGAGGGAGCCGAGGCCTTTTTGCACGAGTTCCTCACGGTTCTTGGTTGTTTCTTGGCTTCTTGCTCCAATCTTTTAGGATTAAATCTAAGGAAAAGGTTTTTAGGGGTTTTTGTGAATTGTTTTGAGGAGAAAAGATCATATCCTAATTGTTGGATTCTTTCCCTTTAAAAACTAAAGAGGGCCGTGAGTTTTAGGGAGTCCTAAGATGTAATTGCTCTTCCTAGAGTTTAGTAGGAAGTTAGGATTAAAAGTACGATTTTTTATTAGGAGAAAGTCAAAATAGATATGTAGGCTAGTTTTTTATTGTAATTAAAATAAATCAATTAATTAAAGGGATAGTCTAGGGGGTCGTGTGGTTAAGGGGAGTTTGGGCTAAGTTTTAAGTGAGGTAAACATTTGGACTTGGTCTAGATTAAATAATTAGGCTCACTTCTAGGTTTAAATGATATTAAATTAATAACAATATAATATTTAATTAATTAAATAATTAATTAATTAAAAAAAATTTAAATAGCCCAAAATTTTGGGGTATTACAAGTTTAATGTTTTGATGTCAATTTCTAGCCTTTGAAATAGTTTTATGGATTTTCCGTAATTGATCAGTAACAATGGACTTTGGTAATTTAGCTATTTTGGACTATTTATTGGTTTAATTGAATAATTTGAATTAAGTTTATAGCTTCTGCTGTCATTAACGAATTTGATATTAAAAGTTTATGGTTAATAATGATCCGTGTTGTTGTTTTCTCCGAAAACAACGTTGCTAAAATGCGAGTCGTTACATTATCAATTCATCAACTTTCATTATCTTTATCCAATTTCATAACTTTGACTCTTTTTTCAACTTAACTTTACAACCTATCAACTCTAGGTAAAACTTCATCTTAACTTTGACTTCTAGACTCCACAACAGCTTAGTCACTACAATTACTCATCAATACAAACGCTACAATTATTCAAATCATCACATGGATTCCACGAAATATTTCAACAACACATTCATCAATAGAAGGCTTCAATCATTAAAATCCAATCCTTATTTACACATATTTTGCGGCATTTATAAAAATAAATAAGATTAAAGAATTTAATTAATTAAGTTGAAATAATGATAATTAAATTAATTAATTAGACTAATTTTCTAAAAATCCAAACTTTATTTTAATTACCAAGTTCACGGCATTTTAATAAAATAAACATAATAAAAGAATTTAATTAATTAATTTGGAATAATCGTAAATTAAATTATTTAAATTAATTTAATTTTATAAAAATCCAAAATTTAATTTCAAAGATTATTTTCGAACCAAAATACAACAATTTATACGGTTAATTCATAATGAGTTAATCAAAATTAAAATTCGAGAATTTAATTAATTAAACTAGAAGATCAATAATTAAATTAGGTCAACTTAAGATCAAGATTTTCGAACAAGACTCAAAATTCTTCACCATTCGATTTTTATCAACAATAAATCAAATTAACAATTTTAATTCAAGAACTTATTCAATTGTTAAATTTAACTCAAGAAAATCATAAGGTTCATAAATTGAACAAGATTACAATAAAATGATCAATTCTGTAAGCTTTAAACCACTCGAAAATTCAAGAATAACAATAAGAATAATTCGGTTTTTAGGCTACATTAATTCATCAAATTAATCATCAAGATTTATGGCAAGGATCATAGAACATACATAAGATCATGTCAAAACACAAAATAAAATCATCAAATCATCATGCTATAATTCGGCACACATAAAAGTTTATCAACATGTAAATTTAATCAATTCAAAAGTGATTCTAAACAATTCTAAGCAATCCTAAACATATTCTAAAAATTATATATCTAATCTATTCTAGAATTAAATAGGACATCTAATTACCTATGGATTGATGAACAAACAAGAAAGTGCAAGAAAGGTTCGAATCAACCCTCTTTGTGGGTTCAGCCCTGTGATACTTCGAGTAGGACTCGGAGTTTCTTCGGTTTCTTGGTTCAATTTTGTGCTTCAAATGATGTGTTCAAGGCCTTCAAACGCATTGGCAAGATTGATAGTATGATCTTTTTGGAGGAGATTTGGGTTGGTGTTTTTCTTTGAGTGAGCCGTCAGTTATGAGAGTATGAGAGGGTTCTTGGTGTTTAGTGTTATGTTCTTTTAATAGTAGTAGTAAGGGTTAAGGTAGGTAAGATATTTTAGGAGGGTTATTAGGAGTGAATAGATTAAGGTCATACATCTTTGACTTGGAAATAATATGGGGGCCGTGTGGGTAGGCGTGTGGAATGGTCTTTGGGCTTTGGTCCATATGGCCAAATAATGAGTAGGTTCGGGCTTGTTGCAGAAATAATTAAATTAGGCTTTGAAAGAAAGGTTAAAAAGGCTTGCTTTAATCGAATCATTGAACAATATAAACAAATAATAAATACAAATAAAAATTTAAAATAGCCCAAAATTTTGGGGTATTACAGTCACCCCTCCTTAAGAAAATTTTGTCCTCAAAATTTTTCGAAAGGAAGCATAAGTATACCAACAATAGCAATAAAAGGAAAGAACGAAGAATGATTGAGACTAAAGCATATCCTGACTGAAAAGCTTCGGGTACTTCTCACGCATGGAAGACTCGGTCTCCCAGGTAGCGTCTTCATACTGCTGGGTACTCCAGAGCACTTTGACGGTCCAAAATCTACACTGGTACCTCTTTGAAGGATAGGTTTGGTGCAATTGCTACTAACTCCACTAGAATTATATGTGATGGATCACTCACATACTTCCGCAGTTGCGAGATACGAAACACATCACGCACCTTTGACAATTCTGGTGGTAAAGCGATCCGATAGGCCACTTCACCTACTCTTTCCAGTATATCGTATGGGCCCAAATAATTAGGTCGAAGCTTCCCTTTCTGCCCGAAACGAGTTACTCCCTTCATCGATGATACTTTCAATAATACTTTGTCGCCTTCTTGGAATTCCAATGCCTTTCTTCACCGATCTACAAAAGACTTCTGCCTGCTTTGCACTGCTTGTAACTTTGCTCGAATCAACTTTATCTACTCTACCGTGTCCTTGATATGATATGTTCCAATAACTAAGGCGTCACTGATGTCACTACAACAGGTAGGACTGCGACACTTGCGCCCGTACAAAGCCTCATAAGGTGCCATCTGAATGCTGGAGTCAAAACTGTTGTTGTATGAAAATTCCACTAGGCTGAGCGATTTGATCCAGGACTGTTGAAACTGTAATACACAAGCTCTGAGTATGTCTTCAAGAGTCTAGATGGTCCGCTTTCTCTGGCCTTCTGTTGCTGCATGGAATGTTGTACTCAAGTTTAATTTGGTGCCAAAAGCTTCTTGAAGAGACTTCTAGAATCGCGATAAGAATTGCGGATCACGATCCGATACAATATCTTTGGGCACGCCATGAAGCGAATTATCTCCTGAGTATATGCTTCTGCCATCTTCTCCATGGTCCATATGGTCTTCATCGGAATGAATCTTGCCACTTTTGTCAGTCTATCCACGATTACCCATACTAAATTCAGTCAACTGGTTGTAGTGGGTAAACTCACCACGAAGTCGATCTATATATATGGAATCAAACTTCCACTTCGGTATAGACAATGGTTGCAGTAGACCTCCGGGCCTTTGATGCTCAATTTTGATCTTCTGACAAGTGAGACATCATGCCACAAATTTCGCTATTTCCCGCTACATCCCGGGCCACCAGAAACGTTCCTTCAAATCCTTATATAGTTTTCCGCCCCAGGGTGTAATGAGTACGGAGTGTTGTGCGATTCTTGCATAATTTTGTTCTTCAGAACTTTATCGTTGGGTAAACACCACCTGTTTCGGTTTTGGTTAGACATTAGCATAGTTATAGAAAAAGTAGGAATAATTCCGAATAGAACATTCTATACCTGTTTTGGAGTTTCAAACTTCCCTCTGTCCCTAAAATAAATTCCTCCGCTTGCTCTTGGAGCTTGGCTTCACGGATTTTCTCAAGTTATGGGTCTTGCTTCTTCTTTTCTTGAAGCTTTTGGTATAGGTTGGGTTCCACACTCATGGCGTTGAGGAATACCCGAGTGTGTCCTGGTGTGATTACTTATATTTTCAAATACTGAAGATCTGCATAAATCCCCTTGGAAGCACTAATGCACAATTGAGAGACTGCTTTTCCTTGCGGCTTAAGGCCTCAGCCACACGGTTAGCCTTTCCTTCACAATATTCCAAGGATAGGTCGGAGTCTTTGATCAGTTCTAGCCACCTTCGTTGCCTCATTTTGAGTTCCTTCTGTGTGAAGATGTACTTGAGACTCTTATGGTCGGTGAACATTTTACATGTTGCCCCATATAAATAATGTCGCCAAATCTTGAGAGCGAACACTATAGCTGCCAACTCGAGATCATGTGTAGGATAGTTTTCTCATGTATCTTGAGCTACCTTGAAGCATATGCAATCACCTTCCCTTCTTGTAGCATCAATATACAGCTCAGTCCATTCTTAGATGCATCTCTGTAGACTTCATAGCCTATGCCTTCATTAGGCAAGGTTAAGACGGTGCTTCGACAAGGCTCTGCTTCAAAGTCTGGAAAGCCTTTTCACACGGCTCGGACCAGATGAATTTGCTTTCTTTCTGTAGAAACTTTGTCATAGGTTGAGCTACCTTTGAGATGTCCTTCACGAACCTCCAAAAGTACCCTGCCATAGACCAACATGGTTTAAGAATTCTTGATTTAGTTAGGCAATAAATTTTAGTATCTTTGACTAAGATAATTATTTTACCCGCCAAACCGAGGAAACTTCTGATTTCTGCTACGCTCTTCGGGTTACTCCATTCTACAATGGCCTTGACCTTAGCTGGGTCCACTTTGACACTGTCTTTGCTGATGACGTGTCCTAAGAATGGTACTTCCCGGAGCCAAAATTCACATTTTGACAACTTTGCGAACCACTTCTGAGCTCGTAGTACGTCCATTACCATTCACAAGTGTTTCTCGTGGTCTCGTTCATATTTAGAATAATATATTAATATGTCATCGATGAACACTACTACGCAAACATCAAGTAAGTGATGAAAGGTACATTTCATTTGATCCATGAACACCGCTGGAGCATTGGTTAGTCCAAAAGGCATTACTTCAAACTTATAGTGTAATAACCCAAAATTTTGGGCTATGTTGAATTTTATTTAATTAACTAATTATTTAATTAATTAGTTGATTAATTAATTATTATTGGGTCAATTAACAATATAACTTGGTAGCAAGCCTAAATATTGACCTTGGCGCAAATTCTACACCCTAACTTGCTATGACCAAGCCCAAACCCCCACCTATGATCCTAACCCCACGACCCCCTTGTTCCCTTTTCTTTTAATTGATTTATTTAATTTAATCCTACCAATATTACTAATTCATATCTAAGTTGACTTCCACCTAAAAAATTGAACTTTTATCCTAAAACCTTTACTAAAATTTAGGAGGAAAGAACTCCCTTGTTGTTCATTAAAAACACACGGCCAACCCATCAATTCAACAACAATCTTGCTATATTCTTTAACTCTCAAAAACAATCACAAGAAAAATCCTAAACACTTTTCTATTCATTCAACCATCAAAGATTGAAGCAAGAGCCAAAGAACACTAAGAAAACCGTGAGATCACTCGTGCAAGACGAGTTACAAGACATCTTGTTCCTTGTTCTACAATAGGTAATTAGTTTGTCCTATTTAATCTTTAGGAATAATTAGTTTTATAATTAATAGAATAGGTTTAGAACTATGTAGGATTATTGTCGAATGGAATTAGGAAAGTAAAAGACTATTTTTTTATGATTCTGATAATTAAAAAAACTAGATTTTGGTTATGTTCCTGGAATTATTTTATCAAATTAAATCTGTATTATTTATATCTATGTTGAATGAATTATCCTATTATGGTGATGGACATTTGAAAGAGCCGTGTAGCTGGTAAGTGCAAGAGTAAGTTTCGACCTTTATTCTCGTATTGCTTGAATCATATTATTGAACTGTGAACATTGCATGTTGTTACGTATGGACTTGCTGGATTGAATAGTTACGTTACATGATTAATTCTTGCGTGGTTTGGTTGAGTGTCGAGCATCACGTGTTTGGGTCTAGAATTTGAGTCAAGAAAAGTTGAACTAGAACTGATAGAAGTCAAGTCTTGTCAATTGAGTTAAAGTGTGAACTGGAATATTGAACTTGAAAAGATAAAACTATAAAGTGACCGCCTATCTAGTGGCTAAAGTGCCATGAACATAGGTTTAGTCGAAGCAACTGTCCCTTCTGCGGTTTTGGGACAGTTCTGGATCCCAGTGCTCGGGAAAATGACCCCTCGTGGTTGACCGGCATGAGAAAAGGAAAGTTGGGGAAGAGTTAAGGTTTCCCCTAAGAGTATATGACTGTGTCATGGATTAGTACTTGAAATGAACTAGATATCGAGTCGGTAATAAGTCTAGGAATGAGTCAAGTGATTTCGTGAGTCGAAGTTTGGTTCTGTTATGATATTTCCGCTGCGTACTTGAATTATAACTTTTAATATATGTTGTTTGCTATGATGTCTGTTTAGTGAATATATTCTTGTTATTATATTTCTAATGGTGTTCTACTGATTAAGTAGAACAATCTAATTACTCCCCACTGATTGTAGACCCCAAAAATTACTTTTACAGGTACAAAAGAAGATAGATTTGGGGGTTTCCGTAAGGGCTAGGTTGAGAGCAAGCGAGGAATTTAGTGTCTTATACCTTTTTCCTAGCCTTTGTATCAAGTATATTTAATGGATTTAGTAGTTTCATAGCTAATAAAGGACCATGAAGTCCCAGTTGTAAAGGACATTTTATTGATTTTTGGTTAGTTTTATAATTACTTCAATAAATTGAATTAGTTCAGAGCTTCCGCTAATATTAAAAAGACTTAGAATCATGAATATTTTATTAATCTTTGATTCATATTGTTGTTTTCTCCGAAAACAACGCTGATAAAATACGGGTCATTACAGTTGGTACCAGAGCTGAATTTTTAGGTTACTTCACCATAAGTAATCTGTGAGATAGTGTGCTTTATTACCCGAGGGTTGACTTATGTAGCGTTGCCACAAGAACTTAAGTGAGTGTTGACTCGGGTAGACTATCTGGGATAGGCAAATTTTTGTTCTTTACGCGACTAATTAACTTATAATTGTTCTTTTATGATCCTAACTTGTGTGCTATCTTCATAGAATGACAAGCCCGGGATGATCACTTATTGGTTGCGATTGACGTCGCATGCTTGAAGGTGCGATCATTAGTTTAGCTCAGAGAGGGGCACAATCGTCTAGCGGTCAGTCCACATTTGATCGGCTTTCCCGTCATCGGCCTCCGACCTATGATGGCACAGCTGATCCTGTAGTGCTCGAAAGTTGGGTTCAGGAAATGCGGAAATTGTTGGATGCGACCGATTGCCCGGATGAAGAACGAGTTCAAATTGCTAGCTACTATTTGCGCTTAGAAGCTGATAACTGGTGGATGACGGTTCGTCCTCCAGGAAGGTCCGTGAGAGGCATGTCATAGGAGGATTTCATCACCAAACTCCAAGAGCATTTCTACCCCGATGAACTTAGGTGGCAGAAACAGGAGGAGTTCCTGATGCTTACGCAGGGAACTATGTCTGTGCAGGCTTATATAGATAAGTTTGCAGAACTGTCCAGATTTGCTACCGCAGTGATACCTTCTGAAGCAGAGAGACTAAAGAGGTACATCAAGAAGCTGGACCTCGATATCAGGGTGCACGTTATCAGCAGCGGTGCCACAACATTCAAGAAGGCTTATGAGGTGGCCTTGGAAATTCATGTATCCTTGGCCAAGAAGGAAGCTGCCAAGAAAAGGGTTACAGTTAGTCAATGTAATGTCCCGTATTTTAGCAACGTTGTTTTCGGAGAAAACAACAACACGAAACAATATTAACTTAAAACTTTTAATCAATAAATTAAAGAATCACAGCGGAAGCTCTAAACTTAATCCTTTTATTAATCAAACTCTTAAATTGTTCCAAAAACCTTAAACTTAACTATTCCTTATTACAACCGAAACTGTTCAAAAAGAAAATTATAAAGGAGACAAAGGGCGCCTAAACTCTCGCCAGCACTCATCCCGACTTCAAGTCTTACACTGATTACCTGCAAGATAAAAATTGGGGGTCCACAGTCAGTGGGGAGTAACTAGACTGTTCCACTTAACAGTAGAACCAAGCAACATAAAACATTAAATCAAATAGAAGACACCACCAATTCGTACATATTGAACATATTCATCACTTAGACCCATATATCAGAGATCACAGGAGCGGAAGACTTCATTATACACAACTCATAAGTAACATATCATTCATCATCATCAACATTCATACAAGTTAAACGACACGACCGAAGTCGATACAACAATTAATATCCCCGACACGATTCATCACTGATGAATCGATACTTTCGACACGGCACAAGGCCGATACAACAAACAAGTCCCCGACACGGCACTAGGCCGATACATACGACACGACGCAAGGCCGATACATCTTACAAATCCTCGACACGGCACTAGGCCGATACATTCGACACGGCGCAAGGCCGATACAACAACATTGACTCGACCAACTCAAATTATAAATAACACGACCCAAACAATTCATCCAACTGGAATCAATTCACATGCGAAGATAAATATATATAGAAACAAAATAAAATACCCACTCGCAATTATCACCAAAACTCACGAAACCATGGTCAAAGCTCTAGGTACATCATACATTCACAAATCAGGATTAATGCTTAATTGATATTCTGCGCTGACATCATCAACATGGGTTGATTATTTCAACCACCAAACCAAAACTTTGCATCAATCATACACGGTGCAACCAAGACTAGCTTTAAGAAAATACAAACTTTAATATCAAGAACACATCAAGATTAAGATTAGAACTCACCAATAAGAAAAGAATGTTCAAAAAACACATAAATCGATGTAATCAAGATTTGCATAAAAAAAATTCATGCTTTGAACATAATAAACTACACGCATGTCCATCATAAAGAAAGGTTCAAGCTTTGCAATTTTATAGCAAGATTAATAATAAACCATTAAGAGAAGATTAAATCATGCATGAATATATCAAGATTAATCAAGAAATAAAGGTAACAAGTAAAGAAACCAACAATATTCATCCTAATTCACACGGTAATTTCACATACCACAATACTAATAACAATAGTCTATTTAATCTAATATCCTATATTGATTGATCCTATTGCTAAGTGAAAGAGCTAGTTACCTTTGATCGATTCCGAAAGGAAGAAAGTTGAATTTTTGTGTGGGTTTATTAGGGAGGGCCGTGAGTTTCCAAGAGGAGAAAGGGAACTGTTTTTGTTGTCTTTTATCAGTAATACTTAAGGGTTTTTTTTTTAAAAAAAGGATTTTTATATAAAAGATTTACTAAGGTTTAGGAGTTAGTTTAGGAAAGAATCATAAGGGGAAAAACAATGAGGGGGCCGGTTATGTAGATGGGCAAAAGGGGGTCTAGGAGCTCCTAAGATGTAGGAGAGAAGTTAGGATAACAAAGGTAGGATTTTTAGATTAGGTCAAAATAGATATAGATTATTATTTAGTGATTAAAAGGAGATAAAATAATTTAGTAAAAGTTATTAGGGGGCCGGCTATAGGGGAAATAAATGGGCAATTGGGCTAGCTCTTCAAACATTAAATTAAGTCTTTTAAGCCCAAATCGAATGATTTGGTCTTTAAGGCTTAATTTCGCACGAAATTTTACGGCCCAAAAATCCGGGTCGTTACAGTCTCCCCTCCTTAAGAAAATTTCGTCCTCGAAATTTCGTAAGGAAGCTCATATAGACACGTAAACATTAACTGCTACAAGATGGGTTAGGAAAACTACCTGCGTCGTTCTTGATTTGAGCTGTAGCTTCTTTCCGTGTCATGCAGAAAACAAAGTTCCGCACCGGAGCTTCGTGACCTGGGTCCGCGGCCTTATTCTCTGGGCAAAACATGGCTTTGTGGCCTGCTTGCCCGCATTGATAGCACACGATCCGTCTGCCATCACACCTCCTTCCGGGGTGAACTCTTTCCCTGCAACTGTTGCAGATCCTTCGTTCTTGATCCTGGGTCGATGGTTCACGTGATCTCGAATCCTCGTCGTCTTCAAGGCGAGGTCTTTTTACTACGTCTGGTGTGGGAGCTGGGGATGCCCTTTTCTTTTCCGCTTCTTCCTCAGCAATTGATGCGTATATCTCCAACGCTACCTCGTATGCTCTTTGAAAAGTCGACGCTCCACTGCTTATTACATGAACCCGAATGCGCGGATCCATCTTCTTTATATAGCGCTTCACCCTTTCAGTCTCCGAGGGCACTACAGCCGTTGCGAACCGCGACAATTCAGTGAACTTGTCCGTATAGGCTTGCACGGACATGCTACCCTGAGTCAGCGTCAGGAACTCCTCTTGTTTCTGCCAGCGTAGCTCATCTGGGTAGAATCGCTCTTGGAGTTTCTCCGTGAACTCTTGCCAGTTCATTGCCAAATCTGTCTCAGGATTAGCTCTCACCGTGCTCCACCAATTGTCTGCTTCGCCTTGCAAGTAGTAAGACGCGATAGGCACCTTCTCTTGCTCCGAGCACGCCATGGCATCGAAGAGCTTTCTCATTTCACGAATCCAATTTTCAAGGATAACCGGATCAGCTGCCCCATCATATGCCGGAGGTCGAAGGCGTGCAATTCTGTCGAATGACGATTGACTACTCGTCGGTTGAACACTCCTTTGGGCCAAAGTAAGGATAGCATCCTCTAAGGCTCGACGCCTGTTGCGGGAGGTAACCATTCTTCTAGGGGTCGACATCCTGCAGAAGAATAACAAAAATCAGAGTCAAATACACAACAGCACAAGAACCTAGAAAACTAAAGAATGAAATCATTCTTATCCCATGGCTCTACCCGAGTCAACTCTCACTAAGTTTTCAGGGTAAAGCTAACTATGTTAACTCTCAGATTCATAAAGCACACATTCTTACGGGTTACTTATGATGAAGTAACCTAAGGGTTCAGCTCTGATACCAACTGTAATGTCCCGTATTTTAGCAACGTTGTTTTCGGAGAAAACAACAACACGAAACAATATTAACTTAAAACTTTTAATCAATAAATTAAAGAATCACAGCGGAAGCTCTAAACTTAATCCTTTTATTAATCAAACTCTTAAATTGTTCCAAAAACCTTAAACTTAACTATTCCTTATTACAACCGAAACTGTTCAAAAAGAAAATTATAAAGGAGACAAAGGGCGCCTAAACTCTCGCCAGCACTCATCCCGACTTCAAGTCTTACACTGATTACCTGCAAGATAAAAATTGGGGGTCCACAGTCAGTGGGGAGTAACTAGACTGTTCCACTTAACAGTAGAACCAAGCAACATAAAACATTAAATCAAATAGAAGACACCACCAATTCGTACATATTGAACATATTCATCACTTAGACCCATATATCAGAGATCACAGGAGCGGAAGACTTCATTATACACAACTCATAAGTAACATATCATTCATCATCATCAACATTCATACAAGTTAAACGACACGACCGAAGTCGATACAACAATTAATATCCCCGACACGATTCATCACTGATGAATCGATACTTTCGACACGGCACAAGGCCGATACAACAAACAAGTCCCCGACACGGCACTAGGCCGATACATACGACACGACGCAAGGCCGATACATCTTACAAATCCTCGACACGGCACTAGGCCGATACATTCGACACGGCGCAAGGCCGATACAACAACATTGACTCGACCAACTCAAATTATAAATAACACGACCCAAACAATTCATCTAACTGGAATCAATTCACATGCGAAGATAAATATATATAGAAACAAAATAAAATACCCACTCGCAATTATCACCAAAACTCACGAAACCATGGTCAAAGCTCTAGGTACATCATACATTCACAAATCAGGATTAATGCTTAATTGATATTCTGCGCTGACATCATCAACATGGGTTGATTATTTCAACCACCAAACCAAAACTTTGCATCAATCATACACGGTGCAACCAAGACTAGCTTTAAGAAAATACAAACTTTAATATCAAGAACACATCAAGATTAAGATTAGAACTCACCAATAAGCAAAGAATGTTCAAAAAACACATAAATCGATGTAATCAAGATTTGCATAAAAAAAATTCATGCTTTGAACATAATAAACTACACGCATGTCCATCATAAAGAAAGGTTCAAGCTTTGCAATTTTATAGCAAGATTAATAATAAACCATTAAGAGAAGATTAAATCATGCATGAATATATCAAGATTAATCAAGAAATAAAGGTAACAAGTAAAGAAACCAACAATATTCATCCTAATTCACACGGTAATTTCACATACCACAATACTAATAACAATAGTCTATTTAATCTAATATCCTATATTGATTGATCCTATTGCTAAGTGAAAGAGCTAGTTACCTTTGATCGATTCCGAAAGGAAGAAAGTTGAATTTTTGTGTGGGTTTATTAGGGAGGGCCGTGAGTTTCCAAGAGGAGAAAGGGAACTGTTTTTGTTGTCTTTTATCAGTAATACTTAAGGGTTTTTTTTTTAAAAAAAAGGATTTTTATATAAAAGATTTACTAAGGTTTAGGAGTTAGTTTAGGAAAGAATCATAAGGGGAAAAACAATGAGGGGGCCGGTTATGTAGATGGGCAAAAGGGGGTCTAGGAGCTCCTAAGATGTAGGAGAGAAGTTAGGATAACAAAGGTAGGATTTTTAGATTAGGTCAAAATAGATATAGATTATTATTTAGTGATTAAAAGGAGATAAAATAATTTAGTAAAAGTTATTAGGGGGCCGGCTATAGGGGAAATAAATGGGCAATTGGGCTAGCTCTTCAAACATTAAATTAAGTCTTTTAAGCCCAAATCGAATGATTTGGTCTTTAAGGCTTAATTTCGCACGAAATTTTACGGCCCAAAAATCCGGGTCGTTACAGTCTCCCCTCCTTAAGAAAATTTCGTCCTCGAAATTTCGTAAGGAAGCTCATATAGACACGTAAACATTAACTGCTACAAGATGGGTTAGGAAAACTACCTGCGTCGTTCTTGATTTGAGCTGTAGCTTCTTTCCGTGTCATGCAGAAAACAAAGTTCCGCACCGGAGCTTCGTGACCTGGGTCCGCGGCCTTATTCTCTGGGCAAAACATGGCTTTGTGGCCTGCTTGCCCGCATTGATAGCACACGATCCGTCTGCCATCACACCTCCTTCCGGGGTGAACTCTTTCCCTGCAACTGTTGCAGATCCTTCGTTCTTGATCCTGGGTCGATGGTTCACGTGATCTCGAATCCTCGTCGTCTTCAAGGCGAGGTCTTTTTACTACGTCTGGTGTGGGAGCTGGGGATGCCCTTTTCTTTTCCGCTTCTTCCTCAGCAATTGATGCGTATATCTCCAACGCTACCTCGTATGCTCTTTGAAAAGTCGACGCTCCACTGCTTATTACATGAACCCGAATGCGCGGATCCATCTTCTTTATATAGCGCTTCACCCTTTCAGTCTCCGAGGGCACTACAGCCGTTGCGAACCGCGACAATTCAGTGAACTTGTCCGTATAGGCTTGCACGGACATGCTACCCTGAGTCAGCGTCAGGAACTCCTCTTGTTTCTGCCAGCGTAGCTCATCTGGGTAGAATCGCTCTTGGAGTTTCTCCGTGAACTCTTGCCAGTTCATTGCCAAATCTGTCTCAGGATTAGCTCTCACCGTGCTCCACCAATTGTCTGCTTCGCCTTGCAAGTAGTAAGACGCGATAGGCACCTTCTCTTGCTCCGAGCACGCCATGGCATCGAAGAGCTTTCTCATTTCACGAATCCAATTTTCAAGGATAACCGGATCAGCTGCCCCATCATATGCCGGAGGTCGAAGGCGTGCAATTCTGTCGAATGACGATTGACTACTCGTCGGTTGAACACTCCTTTGGGCCAAAGTAAGGATAGCATCCTCTAAGGCTCGACGCCTGTTGCGGGAGGTAACCATTCTTCTAGGGGTCGACATCCTGCAGAAGAATAACAAAAATCAGAGTCAAATACACAACAGCACAAGAACCTAGAAAACTAAAGAATGAAATCATTCTTATCCCATGGCTCTACCCGAGTCAACTCTCACTAAGTTTTCAGGGTAAAGCTAACTATGTTAACTCTCAGATTCATAAAGCACACATTCTTACGGGTTACTTATGATGAAGTAACCTAAGGGTTCAGCTCTGATACCAACTGTAATGTCCCGTATTTTAGCAACGTTGTTTTCGGAGAAAACAACAACACGAAACAATATTAACTTAAAACTTTTAATCAATAAATTAAAGAATCACAGCGGAAGCTCTAAACTTAATCCTTTTATTAATCAAACTCTTAAATTGTTCCAAAAACCTTAAACTTAACTATTCCTTATTACAACCGAAACTGTTCAAAAAGAAAATTATAAAGGAGACAAAGGGCGCCTAAACTCTCGCCAGCACTCATCCCGACTTCAAGTCTTACACTGATTACCTGCAAGATAAAAATTGGGGGTCCACAGTCAGTGGGGAGTAACTAGACTGTTCCACTTAACAGTAGAACCAAGCAACATAAAACATTAAATCAAATAGAAGACACCACCAATTCGTACATATTGAACATATTCATCACTTAGACCCATATATCAGAGATCACAGGAGCGGAAGACTTCATTATACACAACTCATAAGTAACATATCATTCATCATCATCAACATTCATACAAGTTAAACGACACGACCGAAGTCGATACAACAATTAATATCCCCGACACGATTCATCACTGATGAATCGATACTTTCGACACGGCACAAGGCCGATACAACAAACAAGTCCCCGACACGGCACTAGGCCGATACATACGACACGACGCAAGGCCGATACATCTTACAAATCCTCGACACGGCACTAGGCCGATACATTCGACACGGCGCAAGGCCGATACAACAACATTGACTCGACCAACTCAAATTATAAATAACACGACCCAAACAATTCATCTAACTGGAATCAATTCACATGCGAAGATAAATATATATAGAAACAAAATAAAATACCCACTCGCAATTATCACCAAAACTCACGAAACCATGGTCAAAGCTCTAGGTACATCATACATTCACAAATCAGGATTAATGCTTAATTGATATTCTGCGCTGACATCATCAACATGGGTTGATTATTTCAACCACCAAACCAAAACTTTGCATCAATCATACACGGTGCAACCAAGACTAGCTTTAAGAAAATACAAACTTTAATATCAAGAACACATCAAGATTAAGATTAGAACTCACCAATAAGCAAAGAATGTTCAAAAAACACATAAATCGATGTAATCAAGATTTGCATAAAAAAAATTCATGCTTTGAACATAATAAACTACACGCATGTCCATCATAAAGAAAGGTTCAAGCTTTGCAATTTTATAGCAAGATTAATAATAAACCATTAAGAGAAGATTAAATCATGCATGAATATATCAAGATTAATCAAGAAATAAAGGTAACAAGTAAAGAAACCAACAATATTCATCCTAATTCACACGGTAATTTCACATACCACAATACTAATAACAATAGTCTATTTAATCTAATATCCTATATTGATTGATCCTATTGCTAAGTGAAAGAGCTAGTTACCTTTGATCGATTCCGAAAGGAAGAAAGTTGAATTTTTGTGTGGGTTTATTAGGGAGGGCCGTGAGTTTCCAAGAGGAGAAAGGGAACTGTTTTTGTTGTCTTTTATCAGTAATACTTAAGGGTTTTTTTTTTAAAAAAAAGGATTTTTATATAAAAGATTTACTAAGTTTTAGGAGTTAGTTTAGGAAAGAATCATAAGGGGAAAAACAATGAGGGGGCCGGTTATGTAGATGGGCAAAAGGGGGTCTAGGAGCTCCTAAGATGTAGGAGAGAAGTTAGGATAACAAAGGTAGGATTTTTAGATTAGGTCAAAATAGATATAGATTATTATTTAGTGATTAAAAGGAGATAAAATAATTTAGTAAAAGTTATTAGGGGGCCGGCTATAGGGGAAATAAATGGGCAATTGGGCTAGCTCTTCAAACATTAAATTAAGTCTTTTAAGCCCAAATCGAATGATTTGGTCTTTAAGGCTTAATTTCGCACGAAATTTTACGGCCCAAAAATCCGGGTCGTTACAGTCTCCCCTCCTTAAGAAAATTTCGTCCTCGAAATTTCGTAAGGAAGCTCATATAGACACGTAAACATTAACTGCTACAAGATGGGTTAGGAAAACTACCTGCGTCGTTCTTGATTTGAGCTGTAGCTTCTTTCCGTGTCATGCAGAAAACAAAGTTCCGCACCGGAGCTTCGTGACCTGGGTCCGCGGCCTTATTCTCTGGGCAAAACATGGCTTTGTGGCCTGCTTGCCCGCATTGATAGCACACGATCCGTCTGCCATCACACCTCCTTCCGGGGTGAACTCTTTCCCTGCAACTGTTGCAGATCCTTCGTTCTTGATCCTGGGTCGATGGTTCACGTGATCTCGAATCCTCGTCGTCTTCAAGGCGAGGTCTTTTTACTACGTCTGGTGTGGGAGCTGGGGATGCCCTTTTCTTTTCCGCTTCTTCCTCAGCAATTGATGCGTATATCTCCAACGCTACCTCGTATGCTCTTTGAAAAGTCGACGCTCCACTGCTTATTACATGAACCCGAATGCGCGGATCCATCTTCTTTATATAGCGCTTCACCCTTTCAGTCTCCGAGGGCACTACAGCCGTTGCGAACCGCGACAATTCAGTGAACTTGTCCGTATAGGCTTGCACGGACATGCTACCCTGAGTCAGCGTCAGGAACTCCTCTTGTTTCTGCCAGCGTAGCTCATCTGGGTAGAATCGCTCTTGGAGTTTCTCCGTGAACTCTTGCCAGTTCATTGCCAAATCTGTCTCAGGATTAGCTCTCACCGTGCTCCACCAATTGTCTGCTTCGCCTTGCAAGTAGTAAGACGCGATAGGCACCTTCTCTTGCTCCGAGCACGCCATGGCATCGAAGAGCTTTCTCATTTCACGAATCCAATTTTCAAGGATAACCGGATCAGCTGCCCCATCATATGCCGGAGGTCGAAGGCGTGCAATTCTGTCGAATGACGATTGACTACTCGTCGGTTGAACACTCCTTTGGGCCAAAGTAAGGATAGCATCCTCTAAGGCTCGACGCCTGTTGCGGGAGGTAACCATTCTTCTAGGGGTCGACATCCTGCAGAAGAATAACAAAAATCAGAGTCAAATACACAACAGCACAAGAACCTAGAAAACTAAAGAATGAAATCATTCTTATCCCATGGCTCTACCCGAGTCAACTCTCACTAAGTTTTCAGGGTAAAGCTAACTATGTTAACTCTCAGATTCATAAAGCACACATTCTTACGGGTTACTTATGATGAAGTAACCTAAGGGTTCAGCTCTGATACCAACTGTAATGTCCCGTATTTTAGCAACGTTGTTTTCGGAGAAAACAACAACACGAAACAATATTAACTTAAAACTTTTAATCAATAAATTAAAGAATCACAGCGGAAGCTCTAAACTTAATCCTTTTATTAATCAAACTCTTAAATTGTTCCAAAAACCTTAAACTTAACTATTCCTTATTACAACCGAAACTGTTCAAGAAGAAAATTATAAAGGAGACAAAGGGCGCCTAAACTCTCGCCAGCACTCATCCCGACTTCAAGTCTTACACTGATTACCTGCAAGATAAAAATTGGGGGTCCACAGTCAGTGGGGAGTAACTAGACTGTTCCACTTAACAGTAGAACCAAGCAACATAAAACATTAAATCAAATAGAAGACACCACCAATTCGTACATATTGAACATATTCATCACTTAGACCCATATATCAGAGATCACAGGAGCGGAAGACTTCATTATACACAACTCATAAGTAACATATCATTCATCATCATCAACATTCATACAAGTTAAACGACACGACCGAAGTCGATACAACAATTAATATCCCCGACACGATTCATCACTGATGAATCGATACTTTCGACACGGCACAAGGCCGATACAACAAACAAGTCCCCGACACGGCACTAGGCCGATACATACGACACGACGCAAGGCCGATACATCTTACAAATCCTCGACACGGCACTAGGCCGATACATTCGACACGGCGCAAGGCCGATACAACAACATTGACTCGACCAACTCAAATTATAAATAACACGACCCAAACAATTCATCTAACTGGAATCAATTCACATGCGAAGATAAATATATATAGAAACAAAATAAAATACCCACTCGCAATTATCACCAAAACTCACGAAACCATGGTCAAAGCTCTAGGTACATCATACATTCACAAATCAGGATTAATGCTTAATTGATATTCTGCGCTGACATCATCAACATGGGTTGATTATTTCAACCACCAAACCAAAACTTTGCATCAATCATACACGGTGCAACCAAGACTAGCTTTAAGAAAATACAAACTTTAATATCAAGAACACATCAAGATTAAGATTAGAACTCACCAATAAGCAAAGAATGTTCAAAAAACACATAAATCGATGTAATCAAGATTTGCATAAAAAAAATTCATGCTTTGAACATAATAAACTACACGCATGTCCATCATAAAGAAAGGTTCAAGCTTTGCAATTTTATAGCAAGATTAATAATAAACCATTAAGAGAAGATTAAATCATGCATGAATATATCAAGATTAATCAAGAAATAAAGGTAACAAGTAAAGAAACCAACAATATTCATCCTAATTCACACGGTAATTTCACATACCACAATACTAATAACAATAGTCTATTTAATCTAATATCCTATATTGATTGATCCTATTGCTAAGTGAAAGAGCTAGTTACCTTTGATCGATTCCGAAAGGAAGAAAGTTGAATTTTTGTGTGGGTTTATTAGGGAGGGCCGTGAGTTTCCAAGAGGAGAAAGGGAACTGTTTTTGTTGTCTTTTATCAGTAATACTTAAGGGTTTTTTTTTTTAAAAAAAGGATTTTTATATAAAAGATTTACTAAGGTTTAGGAGTTAGTTTAGGAAAGAATCATAAGGGGAAAAACAATGAGGGGGCCGGTTATGTAGATGGGCAAAAGGGGGTCTAGGAGCTCCTAAGATGTAGGAGAGAAGTTAGGATAACAAAGGTAGGATTTTTAGATTAGGTCAAAATAGATATAGATTATTATTTAGTGATTAAAAGGAGATAAAATAATTTAGTAAAAGTTATTAGGGGGCCGGCTATAGGGGAAATAAATGGGCAATTGGGCTAGCTCTTCA
This sequence comes from Salicornia ramosissima, assembly GCA_951394345.1. Taxonomy (NCBI): domain Eukaryota; kingdom Viridiplantae; phylum Streptophyta; class Magnoliopsida; order Caryophyllales; family Amaranthaceae; genus Salicornia; species Salicornia ramosissima. The sequence continues at coordinate 38,748,427 of OX596236.1, forward strand.
AACATTAAATTAAGTCTTTTAAGCCCAAATCGAATGATTTGGTCTTTAAGGCTTAATTTCGCACGAAATTTTACGGCCCAAAAATCCGGGTCGTTACAGTCTCCCCTCCTTAAGAAAATTTCGTCCTCGAAATTTCGTAAGGAAGCTCATATAGACACGTAAACATTAACTGCTACAAGATGGGTTAGGAAAACTACCTGCGTCGTTCTTGATTTGAGCTGTAGCTTCTTTCCGTGTCATGCAGAAAACAAAGTTCCGCACCGGAGCTTCGTGACCTGGGTCCGCGGCCTTATTCTCTGGGCAAAACATGGCTTTGTGGCCTGCTTGCCCGCATTGATAGCACACGATCCGTCTGCCATCACACCTCCTTCCGGGGTGAACTCTTTCCCTGCAACTGTTGCAGATCCTTCGTTCTTGATCCTGGGTCGATGGTTCACGTGATCTCGAATCCTCGTCGTCTTCAAGGCGAGGTCTTTTTACTACGTCTGGTGTGGGAGCTGGGGATGCCCTTTTCTTTTCCGCTTCTTCCTCAGCAATTGATGCGTATATCTCCAACGCTACCTCGTATGCTCTTTGAAAAGTCGACGCTCCACTGCTTATTACATGAACCCGAATGCGCGGATCCATCTTCTTTATATAGCGCTTCACCCTTTCAGTCTCCGAGGGCACTACAGCCGTTGCGAACCGCGACAATTCAGTGAACTTGTCCGTATAGGCTTGCACGGACATGCTACCCTGAGTCAGCGTCAGGAACTCCTCTTGTTTCTGCCAGCGTAGCTCATCTAGGTAGAATCGCTCTTGGAGTTTCTCCGTGAACTCTTGCCAGTTCATTGCCAAATCTGTCTCAGGATTAGCTCTCACCGTGCTCCACCAATTGTCTGCTTCGCCTTGCAAGTAGTAAGACGCGATAGGCACCTTCTCTTGCTCCGAGCACGCCATGGCATCGAAGAGCTTTCTCATTTCACGAATCCAATTTTCAAGGATAACCGGATCAGCTGCCCCATCATATGCCGGAGGTCGAAGGCGTGCAATTCTGTCGAATGACGATTGACTACTCGTCGGTTGAACACTCCTTTGGGCCAAAGTAAGGATAGCATCCTCTAAGGCTCGACGCCTGTTGCGGGAGGTAACCATTCTTCTAGGGGTCGACATCCTGCAGAAGAATAACAAAAATCAGAGTCAAATACACAACAGCACAAGAACCTAGAAAACTAAAGAATGAAATCATTCTTATCCCATGGCTCTACCCGAGTCAACTCTTACTAAGTTTTCAGGGTAAAGCTAACTATGTTAACTCTCAGATTCATAAAGCACACATTCTTACGGGTTACTTATGATGAAGTAACCTAAGGGTTCAGCTCTGATACCAACTGTAATGTCCCGTATTTTAGCAACGTTGTTTTCGGAGAAAACAACAACACGAAACAATATTAACTTAAAACTTTTAATCAATAAATTAAAGAATCACAGCGGAAGCTCTAAACTTAATCCTTTTATTAATCAAACTCTTAAATTGTTCCAAAAACCTTAAACTTAACTATTCCTTATTACAACCGAAACTGTTCAAAAAGAAAATTATAAAGGAGACAAAGGGCGCCTAAACTCTCGCCAGCACTCATCCCGACTTCAAGTCTTACACTGATTACCTGCAAGATAAAAATTGGGGGTCCACAGTCAGTGGGGAGTAACTAGACTGTTCCACTTAACAGTAGAACCAAGCAACATAAAACATTAAATCAAATAGAAGACACCACCAATTCGTACATATTGAACATATTCATCACTTAGACCCATATATCAGAGATCACAGGAGCGGAAGACTTCATTATACACAACTCATAAGTAACATATCATTCATCATCATCAACATTCATACAAGTTAAACGACACGACCGAAGTCGATACAACAATTAATATCCCCGACACGATTCATCACTGATGAATCGATACTTTCGACACGGCACAAGGCCGATACAACAAACAAGTCCCCGACACGGCACTAGGCCGATACATACGACACGACGCAAGGCCGATACATCTTACAAATCCTCGACACGGCACTAGGCCGATACATTCGACACGGCGCAAGGCCGATACAACAACATTGACTCGACCAACTCAAATTATAAATAACACGACCCAAACAATTCATCTAACTGGAATCAATTCACATGCGAAGATAAATATATATAGAAACAAAATAAAATACCCACTCGCAATTATCACCAAAACTCACGAAACCATGGTCAAAGCTCTAGGTACATCATACATTCACAAATCAGGATTAATGCTTAATTGATATTCTGCGCTGACATCATCAACATGGGTTGATTATTTCAACCACCAAACCAAAACTTTGCATCAATCATACACGGTGCAACCAAGACTAGCTTTAAGAAAATACAAACTTTAATATCAAGAACACATCAAGATTAAGATTAGAACTCACCAATAAGCAAAGAATGTTCAAAAAACACATAAATCGATGTAATCAAGATTTGCATAAAAAAAATTCATGCTTTGAACATAATAAACTACACGCATGTCCATCATAAAGAAAGGTTCAAGCTTTGCAATTTTATAGCAAGATTAATAATAAACCATTAAGAGAAGATTAAATCATGCATGAATATATCAAGATTAATCAAGAAATAAAGGTAACAAGTAAAGAAACCAACAATATTCATCCTAATTCACACGGTAATTTCACATACCACAATACTAATAACAATAGTCTATTTAATCTAATATCCTATATTGATTGATCCTATTGCTAAGTGAAAGAGCTAGTTACCTTTGATCGATTCCGAAAGGAAGAAAGTTGAATTTTTGTGTGGGTTTATTAGGGAGGGCCGTGAGTTTCCAAGAGGAGAAAGGGAACTGTTTTTGTTGTCTTTTATCAGTAATACTTAAGGGTTTTTTTTTTTAAAAAAAGGATTTTTATATAAAAGATTTACTAAGGTTTAGGAGTTAGTTTAGGAAAGAATCATAAGGGGAAAAACAATGAGGGGGCCGGTTATGTAGATGGGCAAAAGGGGGTCTAGGAGCTCCTAAGATGTAGGAGAGAAGTTAGGATAACAAAGGTAGGATTTTTAGATTAGGTCAAAATAGATATAGATTATTATTTAGTGATTAAAAGGAGATAAAATAATTTAGTAAAAGTTATTAGGGGGCCGGCTATAGGGGAAATAAATGGGCAATTGGGCTAGCTCTTCAAACATTAAATTAAGTCTTTTAAGCCCAAATCGAATGATTTGGTCTTTAAGGCTTAATTTCGCACGAAATTTTACGGCCCAAAAATCCGGGTCGTTACAGTCTCCCCTCCTTAAGAAAATTTCGTCCTCGAAATTTCGTAAGGAAGCTCATATAGACACGTAAACATTAACTGCTACAAGATGGGTTAGGAAAACTACCTGCGTCGTTCTTGATTTGAGCTGTAGCTTCTTTCCGTGTCATGCAGAAAACAAAGTTCCGCACCGGAGCTTCGTGACCTGGGTCCGCGGCCTTATTCTCTGGGCAAAACATGGCTTTGTGGCCTGCTTGCCCGCATTGATAGCACACGATCCGTCTGCCATCACACCTCCTTCCGGGGTGAACTCTTTCCCTGCAACTGTTGCAGATCCTTCGTTCTTGATCCTGGGTCGATGGTTCACGTGATCTCGAATCCTCGTCGTCTTCAAGGCGAGGTCTTTTTACTACGTCTGGTGTGGGAGCTGGGGATGCCCTTTTCTTTTCCGCTTCTTCCTCAGCAATTGATGCGTATATCTCCAACGCTACCTCGTATGCTCTTTGAAAAGTCGACGCTCCACTGCTTATTACATGAACCCGAATGTGCGGATCCATCTTCTTTATATAGCGCTTCACCCTTTCAGTCTCCGAGGGCACTACAGCCGTTGCGAACCGCGACAATTCAGTGAACTTGTCCGTATAGGCTTGCACGGACATGCTACCCTGAGTCAGCGTCAGGAACTCCTCTTGTTTCTGCCAGCGTAGCTCATCTGGGTAGAATCGCTCTTGGAGTTTCTCCGTGAACTCTTGCCAGTTCATTGCCAAATCTGTCTCAGGATTAGCTCTCACCGTGCTCCACCAATTGTCTTCTTCGCCTTGCAAGTAGTAAGACGCGATAGGCACCTTCTCTTGCTCCGAGCACGCCATGGCATCGAAGAGCTTTCTCATTTCACGAATCCAATTTTCAAGGATAACCGGATCAGCTGCCCCATCATATGCCGGAGGTCGAAGGCGTGCAATTCTGTCGAATGACGATTGACTACTCGTCGGTTGAACACTCCTTTGGGCCAAAGTAAGGATAGCATCCTCTAAGGCTCGACGCCTGTTGCGGGAGGTAACCATTCTTCTAGGGGTCGACATCCTGCAGAAGAATAACAAAAATCAGAGTCAAATACACAACAGCACAAGAACCTAGAAAACTAAAGAATGAAATCATTCTTATCCCATGGCTCTACCCGAGTCAACTCTCACTAAGTTTTCAGGGTAAAGCTAACTATGTTAACTCTCAGATTCATAAAGCACACATTCTTACGGGTTACTTATGATGAAGTAACCTAAGGGTTCAGCTCTGATACCAACTGTAATGTCCCGTATTTTAGCAACGTTGTTTTCGGAGAAAACAACAACACGAAACAATATTAACTTAAAACTTTTAATCAATAAATTAAAGAATCACAGCGGAAGCTCTAAACTTAATCCTTTTATTAATCAAACTCTTAAATTGTTCCAAAAACCTTAAACTTAACTATTCCTTATTACAACCGAAACTGTTCAAAAAGAAAATTATAAAGGAGACAAAGGGCGCCTAAACTCTCGCCAGCACTCATCCCGACTTCAAGTCTTACACTGATTACCTGCAAGATAAAAATTGGGGGTCCACAGTCAGTGGGGAGTAACTAGACTGTTCCACTTAACAGTAGAACCAAGCAACATAAAACATTAAATCAAATAGAAGACACCACCAATTCGTACATATTGAACATATTCATCACTTAGACCCATATATCAGAGATCACAGGAGCGGAAGACTTCATTATACACAACTCATAAGTAACATATCATTCATCATCATCAACATTCATACAAGTTAAACGACACGACCGAAGTCGATACAACAATTAATATCCCCGACACGATTCATCACTGATGAATCGATACTTTCGACACGGCACAAGGCCGATACAACAAACAAGTCCCCGACACGGCACTAGGCCGATACATACGACACGACGCAAGGCCGATACATCTTACAAATCCTCGACACGGCACTAGGCCGATACATTCGACACGGCGCAAGGCCGATACAACAACATTGACTCGACCAACTCAAATTATAAATAACACGACCCAAACAATTCATCTAACTGGAATCAATTCACATGCGAAGATAAATATATATAGAAACAAAATAAAATACCCACTCGCAATTATCACCAAAACTCACGAAACCATGGTCAAAGCTCTAGGTACATCATACATTCACAAATCAGGATTAATGCTTAATTGATATTCTGCGCTGACATCATCAACATGGGTTGATTATTTCAACCACCAAACCAAAACTTTGCATCAATCATACACGGTGCAACCAAGACTAGCTTTAAGAAAATACAAACTTTAATATCAAGAACACATCAAGATTAAGATTAGAACTCACCAATAAGCAAAGAATGTTCAAAAAACACATAAATCGATGTAATCAAGATTTGCATAAAAAAAATTCATGCTTTGAACATAATAAACTACACGCATGTCCATCATAAAGAAAGGTTCAAGCTTTGCAATTTTATAGCAAGATTAATAATAAACCATTAAGAGAAGATTAAATCATGCATGAATATATCAAGATTAATCAAGAAATAAAGGTAACAAGTAAAGAAACCAACAATATTCATCCTAATTCACACGGTAATTTCACATACCACAATACTAATAACAATAGTCTATTTAATCTAATATCCTATATTGATTGATCCTATTGCTAAGTGAAAGAGCTAGTTACCTTTGATCGATTCCGAAAGGAAGAAAGTTGAATTTTTGTGTGGGTTTATTAGGGAGGGCCGTGAGTTTCCAAGAGGAGAAAGGGAACTGTTTTTGTTGTCTTTTATCAGTAATACTTAAGGGTTTTTTTTTTAAAAAAAGGATTTTTATATAAAAGATTTACTAAGGTTTAGGAGTTAGTTTAGGAAAGAATCATAAGGGGAAAAACAATGAGGGGGCCGGTTATGTAGATGGGCAAAAGGGGGTCTAGGAGCTCCTAAGATGTAGGAGAGAAGTTAGGATAACAAAGGTAGGATTTTTAGATTAGGTCAAAATAGATATAGGTTATTATTTAGTGATTAAAAGGAGATAAAATAATTTAGTAAAAGTTATTAGGGTGCCGGCTATAGGGGAAATTAATGGGCAATTGGGCTAGCTCTTCAAACATTAAATTAAGTCTTTTAAGCCCAAATCGAATGATTTGGTCTTTAAGGCTTAATTTCGCACGAAATTTTACGGCCCAAAAATCCGGGTCGTTACAGTCAACCACCGGCAGCAACAAAGAAGCCGAGATTCGAGCAACCTCAGAAACCGCATCAGGAGGGTAACTCCACGCCCAAATATCAGGGAAACCGGATCTGTAGGGGTTGCCAGAAAGAGGTTCATCCAGGGAAGAAGTGCGATGGCTCGGTGGTAGTCTGTTACTCTTGCGGTCAGGAAGGGCACAAGTCTTGGGTGTGTCCGAGCAACAAACCAGCAACCACAGTGAACAAGGCACCAGTAAAGAACCGTATCTTCTGCATGACACAGGAAGAAGCGGATGCGCAACCCGATGTAGTTACGGGTACTTTCCTTGTTTATAATTTGTCAACTTTTGTATTGTTTGATACGGGTGCCACCATTTCTTTTGTAGCAAAGTCTTTTGTGTGTACTAATTTGCCGGGAGAGTCTCCCGTAAAATCTATTGTAACTCTGTCTTCGGGCGAGGATTTTGCTTGTAATCGTGAATTCAGGGACGTTCCAATAGTCATAGCTGGAGAGCAGTTAACGGCCAACTTAAAGGAGTTTCCGATGATCGAGTTTGATGTAATTCTGGGAATGGATTGGTTATCCAAATATCAAGCGGTGATCAGATGCCGAGACCAAGGAATTGTGTTGCGTGGACCTGAGGGAAAGCGTTTAACTTACTCCAGCACAACGAGCAAGAAGGGATTAAAGTTCGTGTCAGGAATGAAGATGAGGAGACTTCACCAAAAAGGGGAAGCGGTGTATCTGTGCCAGGTGAAGGACGTCTCCAAAGAGGAGCAACTTGAAGCAATACCACTGGTCAAGGACTATGTGGATGTATTTCCTGAAGAGTTACCGCGAATACCTCCAGAAAGAGAAGTAGAGTTCAACATCGACTTGGTTCCGGGAACGGCACCAATATCAAAGGATCCATATAGAATGGCGCCGGCAGAACTGAAGGAATTGAAGACTCAACTACAAGACTTGATCGACAAGGGTTTCATAAGACCCAGTGTGTCACCATGGGGCGCTCCGGTGTTGTTCGTTAAAAAGAAAGATGGAAGCAAGAGGATGTGTATCGATTATAGAGAGCTCAACAAGGTAACTGTAAAGAACAAGTATCCTTTACCCAGGATTGACGATTTTTTTGACCAGTTAAAGGGTGCAGGTGTTTTCTCCAAGATAGACCTTCGGTCCGCATACCATCAAATTCCGGTGAAGGCGGAGAGCATTCCTAAGACGGCATTCAGAACTAGATATGGGCATTATGAGTTCGAGGTGATGCCATTTGGTCTAACCAACGCTCCGGCAGTGTTTATGGACCAAATGAACCGTACCTTTCACCATCTACTTGATATTTGCGTGGTAATTTTCATTGATGATATCCTGATATATTCTAAGAATGAGCAGGACCACGAGAAACATTTACGTATGGTGATGGATGTGTTGCGAGCTCAGAAGTGGTTTCCCGAGCTGTCCAAGTGCGAATTTTGGCTTCAAGAAGTGGCATTTCTAGGCCACGTCATCAACAAGGACGGTATTAAGATAGACCCAGCAAAGGTCAAGGCCATTGTGGAATGTAATAGCCCGAAAAGTGTAGCGGAAATTAGGAGTTTCCTCGGGTTAGCAGGTAATGGAACTATCTTAAGAATGATAAAAATATGTTACCTAATCAGTCGAAACTTTGAAATGATGTCTGTCCTTGGCAGGTTACTATCGGAGGTTTGTGAAGGACTTCTCAAACGTCGCTCAGCCAATGACAAAGTTATTGCAAAAAGAAAGAAAGTTCATTTGGTCCGAACAATGTGAAAAGGCGTTCCAAACCCTGAAGCAAAGCTTAGTTGAAGTGCCAGTGTTATCCTTGCCAAATGAAGGGATAGGATATGAGGTCTACAGCGATGCATCAAAGAACGGGCTAGGGTGTGTGTTGATGCAAGAAGGGAAGGTGATAGCATATGCCTCCCGACAACTCAAGGTGCATGAGAAGAACAACCCCACTCACGACCTGGAGTTGGCAGCTATAGTGTTCGCCCTCAAAATTTGGCGACATTATTTGTATGGAGCAACATGCAAGATGTTCACCGATCACAAAAGCCTCAAATATATCTTCACACAGAAAGAACTCAACATGAGGCATCGAAGGTGGCTAGAGCTCATCAAGGATTATGACCTGTCACTGGATTATTTTGAGGGGAAGGCTAACCGTGTGGCAAATGCTTTAAGCCGCAAGGAGAGGCACTCCCTCAACCGAGTAATGGTGTTGCCGAAGGAAGTTCATGCAGATCTTCAGAAACTGGAAGTGGAAATTGTTACCTTGGGACATATTCGGGTGTATCTTAATGCTATGAGTGTGGAACCTGATCTTTATCAAGAAATTCGAGATAAGCAGAAGCAGGATCCTCAACTCGAGAGAATCCGCGAAGCTAAGCTGCAAGGCCAAGCGGAGGACTTTACCATAGAGACCGATAGGAGTCTGAAATTCCGAGAAAGGTATACTATATACTAATCGGAATACTCTATTTAACTTCTAATTAAGCTAAATCTAACCATAAATCAATAGGTGGTGTGTGCCGAACGACAAGGTTCTACGGAACAAGATCATGCGGGAAGCACATAATACTCCTTATTCAGTGCACCCCGGGGGTGGCAAGTTGTATAAGGATTTGAAAGAGCACTTCTGGTGGCCCGAAATGAAGCGGGAAATTGCGGAATTTGTAGCTCGATGCCTTTTCTGTCAAAAAGTCAAGATTGAGCACCAGAGACCAGGAGGGTTACTTCAACCGTTGCCAATTTCAAAATGCAAGTTTGATTCCATCTCGATGGATTTTGTGGTGAGTTTGTCGCCTACCACCAGTGGATTGAATGCTGTATGGGTGATAGTGGATCGACTGACGAAAGTAGCAAGATTTATCCCCATGAAGACCACTTGGACCATGGAGAAGATGGTAGAAGCGTGTACACAGGAAATAATTCGACTCCATGGCGTGCCAAGAGACATTGTTTCAGATCGAGACCCTCGATTCTTATCGCGGTTCTGGAAGCCTTTGGCACTAAGTTGAATTTGAGCACAGCATTCCATGCACTATAAACTTAAATCTCCTTAAGTTTTTTTCTTAAAGATGGATATGGAGATAGTTTTGCTCTAAGGATAGACTCTCAGAAAATATGACTTGGTTTTCTTTTGAGAGCAAAAGTCTTGCTAGGGTTTTTGCAAAGATTGTTTTTATATGCAAAGAAAAACCGTACTCTAGAAGTGTGCTTGGAGACTTGCCTAAATTGTGCAAACAAGTTCAGCTGACACAAGTGCAAAGGTATCTATTTCAGACCTTTGTCTCCTTGCACTACATGTAGTGGAAAGTACACTAGAGTCCAAACAAGTACATTGCAAAGCTGATTTTGTGAATTAATTTGGCAGATGTCCAAAACATAAGTGATTAATATTTTTTAAATAAATTTTTAAAAATAATTTTGAACACGAAAATTGGTACGGATCACTTAAGTGCATGTGCGTAATCCTGAGGTTTGTTCCCACAGTGGTCTCAGTACTACAAAGTCCACATCTGGTACAGAGAATTGTTCCAAGCTTGTTCTTTGTCTGTTCTTAGCTTGTTCTTGGCTTGTTCTCTTTACTGGACATAAACTTTAATTCTTTTTGCTCTTTACTTAGAAACACAAGGTATATCTTCCTAAGTCTATTTTACAAGAAGATCCTAGAAGTACAAAAATTAAAAGACTTCAAGCTCTTGACTTCTGATTCTTCAAGTATCTCAAGGTCTTCAGATTTTCCTTGAAGAGTTGTCACTTGAATTAACCTGTTCAATTACAAACATGCATAACAATCAAGTATAGAGAACTGGTTTGTCATCCATCAAATCAAACATGGTTCAACAATTTCCCCTTATTTGATGATGACAAACCATGAAGTTCCCCCTGAGAACAGTAACCAATTGTTTTAAGATAAAACAACTGTTCAGAGGAACTGGTCTTGCACTGTGCCTGTAGTCAGATTCATAATCTCAGAGAATTAAGAACACATAGCAAACCAAAGCACAATTAGACTGATTACAAGGTCAGTCAACTCATCACATTATTCAATTAATTATTGAGTTTCAGCATTAGACCTGTAACCTGCAAGACTTATCAATGTCAAATGTAGCAAGAGAATTCTATATTCACTTGGAAGAGGTTTTCTTCCAGTTGGGATGGATAGGAGCATTTGATCTGAATTCAAAATACTCCTAGGCATGAAGCTGGGCCATCTCTAACAAGGCCTGAACCTTGTTCAAGTTGCTACACCTGAAACTAAGAACTTCACCTGTCCTATTCCCCCTTTTGGCATCATCAAATGACAAAATAATCACAGCACAATAATTAGGAGAAGGCAACAAGTAAAGTCATAAGCATAATATAAACACAACATTCTAGAGATGCTGTCCCAAAAGTGAGTACCTGCAACTCACAATCCCAAATGTCAAAGTGCACACACAAGTTAAATAATTTTACAGACCAGGACCATTCTGTAGAGAAATTTTTTGGAAGAAATGGTCAAAAACTAAGAATAGTTGAGTGTTCAAGGACGCCAGATAATTGAAAGTTTGAGAGATAGATTAGTAGGGTAGGGGGGTAAGCTAGGAAGAGTTAGAGTTAGCATCATCATCAGAATCCTCATCCTCCTTTTCTACCCTCACCTCCTGCTGCTTCTTCTTGACTTAGGAAATGATGGGAACTGGTCTTTGAGTGGTCTTGGGCTTGATGCTGGAAGAGGAGGCAAGCTTTTCTTCATGGGAGTCCAACCGTGCTAATATGTTCTTGATTGATCCATCTAGAGAAGTACACAGGGCATTCACACTGGCCATCATCTGTTGCAGTAGTTCTCCATGTGTTTGCACCTGTTTGGACAGTGACCTAGTAGCTTCCTTAGACCTTGAGCTGCTTGTTCTCCTGACCCCAGTGGTCCTCTCTTCATCCCTCATTTTCAGTATACCACCTTCAAAGGTCATTCCCTTCTGACCTAGGATTTGGTTGGTGAGGGCAGACATTTTCTTGACCTCACCACTCAGATGTACCTTCCTACTTTGGAAGACCAGAGTGAGCCAGGCACCATAGGGTAGAGAGTGGTTTGACCTTTCCAGAATGCTGAACATGTGGGCTAGCATGAGACCAGGGAGACTCAACTTGATTTTCTCATACAGGGAGTAGATAATCACAACATCCATTTTTCTCACATCCATTCTGCCTTGAGCCCTAGGTAGTACTATCTTAGAGGCTACTGTATGGAACAGCCTCATCACTGGTTCCCTTAGTTGGCCAATTACATGGCCAGAACCATCATTTGGAGTACCAGTAAAGAGAGTGGTCTGTATGTGTTATGTACTGACCTCAGGAATAGTAGGCCAGTTGTCCTTTAAATAGTCACAGAACCCACCTCTTGGTACACCTAGTACCTCCCCTATATGTTTCCTTGACAGAGTGATATCTATCCCTTCGACCTCACTCCAGACCTTCCCTTTGTCTGATTTCCCCAATTTTGAGTAGAATTCCTCAACACAAGTCTCAAAAACATCCAACCTTTTATCAAACAGCCCCTCCCAACCCTGGAACTCTATAGCCTCCTTAAACTCCTCTAGAAAAGGTTGAATCATCCAAGACTTAGGGCATACAAAACCAAATAAGACACCCCGAGCACTTAATTCAAATAGTGGTTCAGAAATGATCTTACCTTTCTTCTTGGCTGAGGCCTTTTCAGGTGCAGAGTCAGCCTTCCTCTTCTTTTCAGTTGGTAATTTGGTTGCAGGTTTGGGGCTCTCAAAGCTTTTCCCTTCTTTGCTACACTTTTCATTCTTTTCTTCTTTTCCTCCTTCTTTCCCTCTGGAAACTCCTCAGCAGGCTCTTTTTTGATTTGATCCTTACAGACCCTTGACCTCAAGGGCCTTGTCCTCTTCCCAGTCTCTTTTTCCCCTGTACCACCCCAGTGATTTCAACATCTATGTCCTTTGCATTTGTGTCTTTAGCCTTCTTTTCTGTCTCTTCCTTCTCTACCTCATTCTCCTCAGTGCTTGGCACTGGATTCTCTGTGATATGAGGGGTTGGTGAAGGTTTCTTTATGTGGAGAAGGTAATGGGGTTTTTTCTTTTTGTGGTGAAGAGGGTGGTGATGTGTTGGACTTTGGTGGTGAAGGTGGAGGAGGAGTTTTGGCTTTTGAGGGTGATGGTGATTTCTCTGGGGGTGAAGAAGTAGTAGGGTGTGGAGAGGGTTGTTTAGGTGATGGAGAGGGTGATTTCTTTGATTTGTAGGGTGATGGCTTAGATGGGGATAGAGTTTACTGAGGTTGAGGTGGTGGAGATTTTGGTGAAGATGTTGGTGGTGATTTAGGGCTTGGTGGTGGAGTAGTTTTCTCTTTAGGCTTACATGCATCCTTCGATTCCACAACTGTTTCTACTGTGGCTTGGTCCTTGACCTTTTTCATCTTCTCTTCTGCTTTGTGGTGTTCAGCAACCACAACAGTACTTGATTCCTTCTCGATCTTAGAAGGTGTGAAACTAGATGATTGACTTAGTCCCCTGCTTTTCTTCTTTGATGCTTTGTTTTTCTTTCTTCCCGTTTTCGATTAATTCAGTAAATTGATGAGATAGAGAGAAAGTGATTGAGAATTCTTGTAGAGAGATTCTTTTGATGATGCTTAGGGTTTGAGAGAGAAGAGCAATTAGAGAGAGAGAGAGACGGTTAGAGAGAGATAACAATGTGAAAATGCGAAATAAAACTGAAGAGAAAATGACAGTTATTAATTGATATAGAGAGGAGGTTACTTTACATTATTCATCCGTCCCACAACGGTCATATGTCAGAACAATTAAATTCTCAATTTCAAAATTGAGGGTTCAACAATAAACTGATATAACCATTGTAAGGGACTGGTCTGACGATGGTCTGACGCTGATCTGTATTTATTAAAAACTTGAGGCATCTTTTAGTTAGGCAACTTAGAGATACCACACATTGGAACAGCATCAGCATAAGAAATTTGAGACCACTTGCATATATGACATTTAAAAGTTAACCAGCCCTGCTTATGTACACTAAGGATCAAAAAGTCAAACATAGCCAAAAAGGGAAAGATAAATCCTAAGGAACTAGGATCTAATCCTTACCATACCAAGTAATGTGCAGAGTTTGACAAACACTTCCCTGCTCAGGGGTTTAGTGAAAATATCAGCCAATTGTTCTTCAGATCTGCAAAATTCAAGATTCACATTTCCTTTTTTAACATTTACTCTGAGAAAATGATGTCTGATTTCAATATGTTTGGTTTTAGAATGTTGAACAGGATTTTTAGAAATGTTTATGGCACTGGTGTTATCACACAATATGGGAACACTTCCGGAATAGACCCCAAAATCCTTTAGTTGTGTCTTTATCCAAAGCAATTGAGCACAACACAAAGCAGCAGCTATGTACTCTGACTCAGCTGTGGATAAGGCCACTGAATTTTTTTTCTTAGATTCCCATGATATGAGACAAGAATCTAAGAAGTGAGCCATTCCTGAAGTGCTCTTCCTGTCAACACTAAAACCAGCATAGTCAGCATCAGTGTATCCTAAAAGATCAAAATTACTTTCCTTTAGATACCATAAGCACATGTCCTATGTACCACTCAAGTACCTAAAAATTCTCTTAACAGCTTTTAGATGAGACTCTTTTGGGTTGCTTTGAAATCTAGCACACAACCCAACTAAGAACACTATGTCTGGTCTACTAGCTGTTAAGTAGAGAAGTGAGCCAATCATACCTCTGTATAGCTTATCCTCAAAATCCTTTCCTTTCTCATCCAGGCTCAGTTTAGAAGAGGTAGGAATAGGTGTGTCATAGGACTTGCTATCTTGCAGACCATATCTCTTGAGCAGCTCCTTGAGATACTTTTGTTGGTGGATCATGATTCCATCATCCACTTGCTTGATTTGGAGCCCCTAGAAAGAAGCCAAGTTCTCCCATCTTACTCATCTCAAATTCACTCTTCATTAGGTCTGCAAACTCATCACACAAAACAGAATTAGTAGCCCCAAACAAAATATCATCAACATATACCTGGACCATGAACAGATCTGTTCCCCTTTTCTTCAAGAATAGAGTTTTGTCCATTGAAACTCTCTCATAATGATTTTCAATAAGAAAACTAGAGAGTCTCTCATACCAAAGACGAGGGGCTTGTTTGAGGCCATAAAGAGCTTTGTCTAACTTATAGACATGATCTAGACAAACACTATCCTCAAAGCCAGGGGGTTCTTCCACATACATATCTTCTTTCAAATAGCCATTTAGAAAAGCAGTTTTAACATCCATTTGAAAGAGTTTAAAGTTCATGTGGGCAGCAAAGGCAATTAAGATTCTTATTGCCTCAAGCCTGGCTACGGGAGCAAAGGTTTCATCATAATCTATTCCCTCTTATTGGTTAAACCCTTGAACCACTAGCCTGGCCTTGTTTCTGACTATAGTACCTGAGTCATCCATTTTGTTTCTGAAGACCCATTTGGTTCCAATAACTGACATCTCATTGGTTCTTGGTTCAAGATGCCAAACCTGATTTCTCTCAAACTGGTTCAACTCATCTTGTATGGCCAAGATCCAATCAGGATCAATTGGTGCAATCTTATAGTCAGTTGGTTCTATGTGAGATAAGAACGAGAAGTAAGCACATAAATTCTTCCAAACAGAATTTATAGTTTTGACTCCTTTTGATAAATCACTAATGATTTGATCATAAGTTAGAACCAATGTCTTTACTGGTTCCCCATATTTCATTTTCATTTTGAGAGGGTGGACCAGTTTCTTCAGTGTTCTCTCCCATTTCATCTTCAGTTTGATGGGCAGGAGAGTCACTGAGTTCAACAACCTGTTTAGTATTTGCTTCTGCTGCACCAGACCCATTGTTGTTTTCAGGAGGAGTTAGGGGGTCTGGTTCAGCAATGTTCTCTAGTTCAGCTCCAGTGAAATTTGTCATCCCAATATCAAAGCCTTCATCATCATCTACCTGCACAGGCTTGTTGAACATGTTAGTTTCATCAAATAACACATGGATACTCACTTCAACAAACAAGGTTATTTTGTTGAAAACTTTATATGCCTTGCTATGAGGAGAATACCCAATAAAAATAGCTTCATCACTTCTGGGGTCGAACTTGTCCAAACTGGTCTTACCATTGTTGTGTACAAAACGCTTACAACCAAATATCCTTAAATGTTCCATGTTTGGTTTTCGACCCCTTAGAAGTTCATAAGGTGTTTTTCTTAGTATTGGTCATAGCATAACTCTATTGAGTATGTAGCATGAAGTACTCACAGCATCAGCCCAAAATTTCTTGGACAGACCACTCTCTATAAGCATGGTTCTAGCCATTTCTTCTAGAGTGCGATTCTTTCTTTCAACTACTCCATTTTGTTGTGGAGTTCTAGGGGCTGAAAAGTTGTGAGAAACACCATGCTCCATACAATAAGTTATGAAGCTAGCATTATCAAACTCTGATCCATGATCAGATCTGGTAGATACTAACTGATGATTGATCTTGTTCTGGACCTGTTTCACTAAAATTTCAAATTCATCAAAAGTTTCATCTTTGTATTTCAAGAATATGGTCCAAGTGAAACGAGAGTAATCATCAACTAAGACAAATACATAACTAAAGCCATTTCTACTTTGTACACGCATTGGTCCACATAAATCCATGTGTACAAGTTCAAATGGTCTAGAGGAACTAACCACTTTCTTTTGTTTAAAAGATGATCTCACATGTTTGCACTTTGCACTTTGCACACTCTTGACAGAGCTGGTCTGCCACATATTTGATGTTAGGTAAACTATCACTAAATCTTGTGTTCTCAACTTGTTGAGCAAAGTGAAACTGACATGTCCTAATCTTTTATGCCAAAGCCATTGGTCATCCTCTACAACACTAAGGCAGAGGGCACTGTTTTGTGGAATTTGACTTAAGTATGTAATATACACATTGTTATGTCTTGTTCCTTCAAAGACCAGTTCTCTTATCTTAGGGTTCACTATGTGATAAGTGTTTGATTCAAAATTCACTTTATTTCCCTTGTCACATAGTTGAGATATGCTCAAAAGGTTATGTTTCAAACCTTCTACATAGTAAACATTGTCAATTGCTTGGGAGAGTGACTTACCAACCTTACCTACTCCTTTGATAAGTCATTTTCTATTGTAACCAAATGTCACGTGCCCTCCCTCGAATGCAGTGAGTGAAAGGAATTGTTCTTTATGCCCGGACATGTGTCTTGAGCAACCACTGTCCAAATACCAATATGGCTTTCCTTTCACTCGTACCTACACAAGCAAATTAAAGGTTAGTTTTAGGAACCCAGATCAGCTTGGGTTCCTTGTTCTTTGGAACATTCTCAATCTTGACCTTACTAACCCACACTTGTTGGGTGTAGGTTTTGTTCTTCTTGTCATGCTTCTTTTTGGTGAAACATTTGTTAGTAACATGACCACTTTTACCACAGTAGGTACAAACATGCATATCCTTGGCAAATATATACTTGCCTTTCATGAATTCATCCAACCATGTGTTGTCTCTGCCTAGAACAGTTGTAGAACTAGATCCAGAATACCCTAAACCGAACCTTTGAGAATTTCCAGGTTGGGATGTGAGGATCTTTAGGGTTTTTTGAGCATCTAACATTTTATTCAATTGGTTCGTACAATCTATTAGCTCATTCTCCTTGTTCTCAAGCCTCTTAACACTAGTAGAAAAATCCACATATACTGCGCTACATTGGATGCGGTTCTTTTGAAACCGCATCCAGAAGTACTGAAATTATTTAAAAAATGCACTACTTATGGCTGCGGGGTAAAAAACCGCAGCCATAAGTACTTATGGATGCGGTTCCTAAAAAACGCATCCATAGATACGTATGGTTGCGGTTCCCAAACCAATGGTTGTGGGTTTTGGAACCGCAGCCAATACTACATTAATCATTTAAAAAAAAAAAAAAAACTAATCCTAATTATATTCACTCTCACGCATCTCTCACTCTCAGCCAAAAAAAAAACAAAAACACCACGCATCCTCACTCTTCGTTGCCGCACTCTTCACTGCGTGCCTCGCACAACCCTACCCACCACCGCCGCCACCACCACCACGTCTGGCACCATTGATGTCTGGCACTGTTGCTGCTGCTGCTGTCTTCGCCGGTGCCTCACTCTTAGCTGTTGTCTACCCACCACCGCTGCTTCTCTGTTCGTTGTTTCTGCTTCTCTGTTCGTGTTCGGTCTTGTTGTCGCCGGTGCTGCTCGCCTGCTCTTGTGTCGTCGCCGATGCTGCTCCTGCTTAGGTATTGCTATTTACTTTATACTTTTAATTGTTGTTTGTAATTTAAATTTCTGGTTTATTTGTATGTGATATGATAATTTTAGGGTTTTGATGATTTGTGGTTTATTTCTGGTTTTATGGGCTGATTTTTTCTGGAATTTTGGGTGTTTTGATGGTGTTTTTTACTAGTTTTAGGTTCATTTTGTGTATGATATGAATTGGGTTTATTGTTTTTTTATTGTTTTTTCATTGTTTTTTTATGATTGGGGTTTACATTTTAAAAGAGCAGTTGCTACTTGTTAGAGAATAAAACTTTCATCCAAACACAAAATATTCATTGTAATTGCATTGCCAAAAGTTGACTCAAATACCAAAAATTGTATTAGATGTCTACTGTTTTGACTGTAATTCATGATCCACTGATGTAAAATTATGTTTCTATGATGATTTCTCCACCAAAGAAATTCTTTCTAATTGTTCCTTTTTTCCCACCAACTTTGAAATCTCATTTTTAACTTTTGCAGATTTTATGCAGCAGAGCTGATTGTTGCATTGGAATACCTTCATTGTCAAGGTAGAAACTCAATATTGTCTGATTGAAAATATATGTTTGTGTGTATAACTTTGCTATCTGGAGGTATGCAAGAAATGAACTGTAATCTTATTTGTTACCTTTTTAGGTATAATTAACAGAGACCTAAAGCCAGAAAATATTCTAATCCAGAACGATGGCCATATAGCTTTGACAGATTTTGATCTATCATGTCTGACATCTTGCTTGCCACAGGTATTCATCTTGATAACGTGTACATTATGTATGTATGTATGTATGTGTATATTATGTATGTATGTGTGTATTTATGCATACATAATGTATATCAAAAGAGATTTTTGATGTATATACTACAGCTTAAAATGTGGTTTATGGAGTTTCTGTACATGATAACATTGTTTGACTGCTATTTACAGTTGCTGAATCCAGAGATGAGCGAAAACAAAAGGCAACACAAGGCACAGCAAACTCCACTCTTTTTGGCTGAACCTAAGCGAGCCTCAAATTCTTTTGTAGGGATTGAGGAATACATAGCTCCAGTATGTGTTGTTGAAATCTGCTACTTTCCTCGTAACAAATTAGTTCACTTGCTCAAATCATCAACTATAACTTAACAATGTTGAGGAGCACTTTAACTAGCTAAAATATAGATGCAAAAATTACATATTTACGATTAGAGGAGGCATAACTTTCTCATATTGAGTTGATTGTAGGAAATTATCGGTGGAGCTGGACATACAAGTGCAGTGGATTGGTGGGCGATAGGTAACTTTGCCTTTTCTCCGTTTACAATTATGTATTCAGTGCGTCCAAAATCACTACCGAGCAAATCCTAAAACTTATGATGAATTGCCAAGTTGTTGTCATGATAGCATGCTAGTATGCTACCTACATACATACCTTAGCCGCCTTTACATCTAGCAGTTATTCTATGAAGAGTGTAATTCTTCCTTAACCCAAATTGAATGTTGGTGCAAAAAAAATCAAACTTTATATACAAAGCCTTAATTTTATATTAAAAAGTTACAATTTTTAAGTGAGAAAGTTATCCCTCCTAAACGTCAAATGGTCATACATGAGACATGTTACAGTTGAATCAGTATATTGATCTTTCTTGTTGTTCTTATAATTAATTCTTTTTTGAAAAATCAAATGACTATCCAAATACATATTTCTTTTTTTTTTTTATATAATATTTGACAATATTGGTAAATAAAATATGTTTTGATTTCATTAATAATAATTTCTTTTCATTGTATTGATATATATGTTTTTTTTTTTTTTCCACATGATTTTATATTAGTTTGCACAACAACAAAACGGTGTTGAGTGTGGATACTATGTGATGAGATACATACATGATGTAGTCGTTGTTTTGGCCACATATGGGTTGAATATTGCATGTTTGTGTATTTTTACATGATTTCTTGCCTATTTGAGGTGTAATATTAGGCATGTTTGAGTTTATTTGAATGATTTTGAAGCTATTTAAATGCATTTGGGTATTTTTTTCGTTGTTTTGGTCACATATGGGTTGAATGTTGAATGTATGTGTATTGTTTCATGGTTTCTTGCGTATTTGAGGTGTTTTAGGCATGTTTGAGTTTATTTGCATGATTTTGAAGCTATTTAAATGCATTTGAGTATTTTGTTCGTTGTTTTGGCCACATATGGGTTGAATATTGCTTATTTGTGTATTTTCACATGATTTCTTGCCTATTTGAGGTGTATTAGGCATGTTTGAGTTTATTTGCATGATTTTGAAGCTATTTAAATGCATTTGTGTATTTTTTTTCGTTCTTTTGGCCACATATGGGTTGAATGTTGCATGTTTGTGTATTTTTTTCATGATTTCTTGCCTATTTGAGGTGTATTAGGCATGTTTGAGTTTATTTGCATGATTTTTAACCTATTTAAATGTATTTGGGTATTTTTTTCATTCTTTTGGGCACATGTGGGTTGCATGTTGAATGTATGCGTCGTATTTTTTCATGATTTCTTGTGTATTTGAGGTGTTTTAGGCATGTTTGAGTTTATTTGCATGATTTTGAAGCTATTTAAATGCATTTGGTTTTTTTTCGTTGTTTTGGCCACATATGGGTTGAATGTTGCATGTTTGTGTATTTTCACATGGTTTCTTTCGTATTTGAGGTGTTTTAGGCATGTTTGAGTTTATTTGCATGATTTTGAAGCTTTTTAAATGTATTTGGGTATTTTGTTTGTTGTTTTGGGCACATGTGGGTTGAATGTTGAATGTTTGTATATTTTTTCATGATTTCTTGCCTATTTGAGGTGTATTAAGCGAGCTTGAGTTTGTTTGCATGATTTTGAAGTAAATTAAATGCATTCGGGTCTTTTTCTGTTGTCTTGGCCACATGTGGGTTGAATATTGCATTTTGTGTATTTTTTCATGATTTCATGCCTATTGGAGGTTTATTAAGCGTGCTTGAGTTTGTTTGCATGATTTTGAAGTTAATTAAATGCGTTCGGGTCTTTTTGTGTTGTTTTGGCCACATGTGGGTTGAATGTTGCGTGTTTGTGTATTTTTTTAATGATATCTTTGCTATTTGAGGTGTATTAGGCGTGTTTGAGTTTGTTTACATGATTTTGAAGTTATTTAAATGTATTCGGGCCTTTTTGTGTTGTTTTGGCCACATATGGGTTGAATGTTGAATGTATGCTTATTTGTTCATGATTTCTTGCGTGGTTTTGGCCGCACTTATGTAGATTATTATAAGTTTGTGAATTTTTTCTTAATTGCTTGCCTATTTGAGTTGTATTAAGCATATTTGAATTTAATTCCATGATTTTGATGAACCATTTTTTTTGTTTAACATTTGGGCATTTTTCGTACTTTTTGCGTATTCGTGGTCATATTTTTTGTTCTAACAATTATAATTTGTTTATTTTTTTGTTTTTTTTTTCTAACGCCCAGATTATTGATGCTGCAACAAGGGAAGGACATTTTACTGTTTATGAAATTAGTGTGGTTCGAGACAAGTGCACTAGTTTTCTTACAGAAAATTGTTTGTGATATATACTTACGGATTTATTTTGTATGTACAAAACATTATTATTGGTTCGTTTGAATGTTATATTTTGATAAGCGTTTGAGTTTTAGAGATGTTTGCCCGACATTTTTATTTGCAATTTATTTATATATATCGATGTATTTAATTATTATTGCAAGATATATATTATAATTATATGTATATATAAAAAATTATTTGTTTTTTTTTAAAAAAAAGGAGGACTTATGGATGCAGTTCTAGTAGGAACCGCTGACCGGCTCCTAGGGTGTCGCGGCCCTAGACGCCTATCAAATATGCAATTTATAAACCTAAACAACTAACATGTAGTATTAGTGGAGTTAGGGTCGAACCACAAGGAATTAATGCGGAATTAGTCGTGAATTTAGAATGATCCAAGGATCTTAATTGGTGATTGAAAGTTCAGATTAGACCTAAACTACAAGAATTAAAACTAATCGAAAAGAAACGAAACGATGCAAATGGAAATATCAAGATTTAAAAAACTCTAAAGATTGGAATTCCTAACGTTACTTCAATCGGAGGAATTATAGTCATTGAATTAATTCATGTTCGATTATCTCAATTGCAATGTGAACATTCAAAAGCACTTAACGGACTCAATCCCAACACCCTCTCTCGATTAGGTGATAGGAAATTCTAGGATCGGCTAAGATAACCTCTCTCGAATAATCAAATTAGCAAAACCCAAAACCGAGTTCATCAAATACTTTCATCAATTCACAATCCTAATTACTACCTCTAGCAATCAAGAAATTACAATCAAGATTATTCAAATACCAACAATCCAATGATTAACCCCCTAAAATCTATAACATCAAGTCATCCAATCCTTAGAAAAGGAACTACTCACTAATGCAATCCATTAAAGCTAAAATCATGAAATTCAAATTAAACTATTCTATGAATTCAAAACTAATTCTAATGAAACTAAAATGATAACAAGACATTAAGAAACTCAACAAAATTAACAACGAAAACTAAAACAAAACCTGATTTGAACTTTGATTGAAACAAATGGAATCTTGGTTTACAAGGATTGGAAACAAGAACTAAGAACGATGTTAAAACTTGGAATTGAATTCAAATCTTGAGAGAGAAATCTACTACTTGAGTGTTTTTAATGCTAGCTAAAAACTATTCTAAAAATCAGAAAACTTTTTTAATACAATGCCTAAGCCCCTTATTTATACTAAAAATTACAAAGCACATGGCTAATTAAACAAAATCACGAGTTGCACCGTGCACGATCGTGCAGTTGAACCTTGCACGATCGTGACGAAACGAAGTGAAATCTGCACGATCGTGCAAGGATAGCCTGCACGATCGTGCAGATAAGAAAGGGACCTTCTGATCTTTGCACGAGGGGGCTGCACGATCGTGCAGATCAGAAAGGGACCTTCTGATCTCTGCATGAGGGGGTTGCAAGATCGTGCAGCTATAACTTGCACGATCGTGGCCTGGGAAAGAGGGGTTGCACGATCATGCAGTTATACTTTGCACGATCGTGCACCCATGCTCTTGGGTTGCTGATCTGCACGACCGTGCACTGCTAGCCTGCACGGTCGTGCAGCCTTCAAATCTAGGCCTTCTTGCTCCCTAAGTGCCCCGTTGTCACCTCGGTGCCAATTCCGGCTCCTCGGAATCCGCTCGGGACCTCTCACGACCCGTTCAAAGCCCGAAATTATCTGCACAAAACACGATACAACTCAAGCAACATATATTTTAGCCAATTATTAGCAAAAAGAACCAAACTAACACAAGAACAAATAAAACCTAAGAAAAACTCAAAACTAAGCTGAAACACCCTAAAAACGATAAACCAAAGACGAGAACGACCAAAACTCAAGCTAAAAGAAGCTAAGAAATAGGTCCTAAATGGACCGATCAAAATCCCCTAAGCTTGCCTTTTGCTTGTCCTCAAGCAAAGAAAATCTAATGCTAAAACAAAAACAAAACCTAACTCACTTTCGTAGGAATCACGGTCACTTTTAGCGCAAGTAACAAGCCCTTTAAACCCCAAAGTCGCCAATGAGGACGAGTATGCTCTCGTAAGGGTTTCCAAAGAGTTTAACCCATAACTCTTGCCAACTATATATTAATTAATCTAAAATTAAAAAGGAAAAGGAAAAGAAAATAAATAAACGCACTTGCCGAAAGGAGAATGCGCAAAAGAGAACACAAAGTATCCTAAATTCTACCAAACTTGGCATGCAAAGGACCTAAGAAATTCACCCAAAAGGAAGAAAGAAAGAAAACTAAGAAAACTATGCACAACCTGATAGTCCCAAAGCTAGTTCTAGCAAACATAACACAGCCCAACCAAAGGGTTCAAATCCACCTAACTAGGAGTGCCTCATGATTCCGCGAAGGAACCGGAAAGAAAAGGGAAAACGGATCTGTTGTGAGTGGATCATTTAATGTGGAGCTAGAGTTAACCCCCCATCACTCCCCTTGTTCGCCCGCTCAATATACTTGGCTAGTTCCTGAAAGACAAGGAGGACTCAACCCCGCATGGGTTGGAAGGACTTCTTATGGATGCAACGTAAGGCTTGGGTAAGGGTGTGAAGAAATTTGGCTATGTGGTGGTGCCCTAAAGTGAAGTACAAAACACAAGGGATCACACTAACCAAACTACCGGGGAAACCTCCCCCAAGCTTATTCAAGAAACAATCTAAACCAAATGGACCAAAAATTTTACAAGGTCCTAAAAGAAAGGAAAAAAAAAAACTTTTTTTCTTGACTTCCTCCCCCCTAAGCTTAAAGGACACAATGTCCTGGAAGGAGGAAGCTTGGAATTTTTTTTTTTGATTATTTTTTTTTGATATTTTGATTTTTTTTTGTTTTTTTTTTAATTGAAATTTCTGAGATATAAATTCATTCTTACTCCAAAATATGAAATGCTACTTTTCTTTTTTTTTTTTTTTTTTGAATTTAATGAAGATATTGACTTTTTCAATCTTGATCGGCTTTTATTTCTCATGAAAATCCACAACAAGAGAACCTAAGAAACTCAAACTTACAATTTCAGCGCTCATACAAAACAATACCAAGATCCCTAACTTCACTTACCTAAAAGGGTGAAATAAAAGCAAGGAAAAGGTTTGTAACGTGGCTTAAAGAAATGAAGGCTCAAGCTCAAAAGGGCTCCAAAAGTGAATAGAAAAAACGAAAAACAAAAACCAATTTGGCAATGAAAAAGCCTAATCTCAAAATGTGGAAAAAAAGAAAAAGTAAATGAAAAGGGAGAAAAATGAAATTAACTAAGAAATGAATGCCTTCGTCGTCCCCAAGGGTGGCTCGGTCACTTGAACTCGGGAATCCTAGACAAACTCTTGATCAAGGCTCAAAGGTAGAGGAAATAATGCCCCAAAACTAAGAATACACGGAGAAGGCTACCTAAAACCCCTCGAAGGTGCAAATACTCCTAGTAGGCTTCAAATTCCCCTAAGGTTCAACCAATCTTACCGGTACCTCTAACCAAGAACACAAAGTTTGTACAAGTTTTCAAAATCTCGCCAACTCCTAAAAGGTCAAAAGAAAAGCTCCTAAGCATGCCTTATTTACTAGAAAAAGAAAAACAAAGGTTCAAAAATGCACAAACTACATCAAAGTCGGCTAATCCAGAAAAAGAAGAAGAAAACAAAGAAAAAGAGAAAAGAAAATAGAAAAAGGAAAAATAAAAGAAAAGAAAACAAAGAAAAGAAACTAAAATTAAATAAACACGCAATAAAATAAAAGGAGCCAATAATCAAGCATGCTCAACACATAGACAACAATCAAGCAATCAATCAAAATAAAATCGAGGCCCAACGCCATCGATAACCAGTAATCCTCAATTGGGCTTGAAAGCCGAAAATTAAATGCCAAACATCCTCGATTATCAACTCTTCCTAAGCTAACCCTAAAACTATGCAAACAAAGAAATAAATAGAAGTGGAGAGATCTCACCGGAATCCAAGGCGGCGCTATACCACGTAAGCTCCATGCGACATAGCTCCAACAACAATAATGATAATAATAATAACAAAATAATAAAAATAATAACAAAATAAAGAAAGAAAATAAATAAACCAAAAGCTTAAATAAAACAAACAAAATAAAAATAATTTTAAAGTTAAAAAACAAAATAAATATATAGAAAATAAATAAGTAAATAGTAAATAAAGAAATCGCTAATCTAGGAACACGAGCCTCTTATGTCCCCGATGGCCCCCCCTCATCATCCCTAGGAGGGAAATACGGGAGGCCATAGGGATACATATTATAAGCGGGAGGCTCTTGGAATGGACCCGGGGCATAGTCATATGCCGGAGGGTAGTTGGGGTGGTTTGGGAAAGAAGGTGCCAAGGATTGGTTGACGTTAGCCAAATGGTTACGCCAACTAACTCTTGCCACGTGATCCAAATCACGCCTCAACCCTTGAATGCTATCCCGGGTCGAGTTGTAAAAATGTTCCTGAGATAGGCGCATCTCAGCCAATTGATCCAAGATCAATTGGGTGTCGTTTAGCGGCGGATGAGACCCCCCCGCCTCCCCCATCTCGACGTCTTCACGTTGAGGCTGGGTGTCATCGGCACCGGCATTATTAAAATTATCATTATTATCATTAAAATTATTAAAATTATTATCATCACCTCCCCTATCATCCCTGTCCTCAAAAATAGTTCTAGGGGGAGCTAGGAAGTGCGGATGAGTCATCCGACTAGTGTCGGATGGCAAATTCGTCCACTTAACTCGGTTAGATCCCCAAAGAACTAAAAGCGTGAATGGGGGTGTTAGGGGGTGGTCAGATATAAAAAAACCCCATGTCCCTTAAGATGGGCATGGATAACTTATTCACGCCCTTCACCAAAACGGAATCCCCGTTGTTGAGACGATTACCATACCTCAAATTTCAGGCGATTATGGTAATCATCCCACCGCAAGTGATGGCAATTGGAGGCTTATCTCGAATCGATACCAAATGCTCGAGAAGGTAAGCCCCACAATTGGCCATGGGGTCGTTTGGGTTTAGAGCGTGCCTCAAAAAAAGAAGGTCAACTTTGGGAAGTTGACCCGACTCTGTTTTAAAAAATAATGTAAATGAAAAAACGCGGTGGATGTAACGCAACGCAATCTGGAGGATTTGCGAGGCCTTACAATCGCGCCCGCTATATCTATAATTAGACCCCGTGATGGCCTCCCAAAAGGGTTGGGGGTTGCCTTCAATTGGGGTGAATTCAAATGGGCCAAGGACACCATCCGTAGGCCATGTGAATATTTTATTAAAATCTTCTAAAGAAATTAAATGTTGTTTATTGAAAAGTTGGAATTTTACCTGGATGCGAGGCCGGCCAGGAGGGCCTCGCTGAACCCCCGGGTTAACCTGGTACTCCAACGTGGAGAGAAACTCCAACGTTGGACGCCGATACGTGTTCTCGCACTTTAGGAGGTACTCCTCCCATCCTAAAGTGCGTCCAATAGTTTGGACTTCTTCCCGAATGCCTAAAAGGTCTACTGCGCCCCAATCATTAAAAAGAGTGGGACGCAGTTTCCTATCGGTCAGCTTCTGGAAGTTTGCCAAGTGCTGCTCCTTAGTGAACACTATGCCCAAGGTGTTCGAAGGAGGGGCAGAGGCGCCCCCGGATGTCGAGGCCACCTCCTTACCCTTCCTCTGACGCTTTCCTGTCATACTAACAAAAAGGCAGGCAAATAAGATTCCAAAAAAAAATACAATCAAGCATTCAAAAGAATAGAAGAAAAGAATAATCCAAAATAATCTGAATAAAATTAATTAATACAAACTAAATCAAAATAATTAAAATATGCTCAATTACACTTCTCAATCATATAAACTCAAAGAACTAGAATGATTCATACTTTTTACAAAATAAACCCAATCAAGGTTAAAATTCACCAATTATGGCATATGAAAACAAATATGAATCAAACTAATTAGGAGCATTATAAATCAAGGAGCATGATTGAGCATAAATTAAATTAACTATAAAAATAAAAAAAACGAAATAATCACCTAAAATCATGCTTTTTAATTACTAAGAAAATAAAACAAGCTAAACCCAAAGAAAATAAAGTAAATCCTAAACTAAAGCATGAAATAGGGAAAAATAAATACATAAACACAAGAAAAAGGAAATGATAAAATTAATAAAAATAACAATTAAAAATAAAAAAATAAAAATGGAAAAAAAAATAAAAAAAATAAAAAAATAAATAAAAATAACAAACAAAAACGAAAATTAAATAAAAAAAATACAAAAACTACTCAAATCCTATCCCAAAACAACTAAAAACAACAAAAAATGAACCAAATCAATCCAAGAAGATGAACCCTAACAACCAAAAAGGGGGAAAAAAAAATCGAAAGCAAATCGCAAAAAAAACGAACAAAACCAAACCCTAACATACCAAATGAACAAAAACCAATGAAAATCATAAATTAAGGCCATAAACTACTCGATCTAGCATATAAACACATAGATAAACTAAAATAAACAAGCAAAAATAAAAAATAAACAAACCCTAGAAATGGTGAGGGATAGAAAATACCTTCAATGGAGTGAAAATGGAGAAAAAGAATGAAAATAAGGAAGAAAAGGAAGAAGAAAGAACAAAATGGTAAAGATTTGAGAAAAAAAGAAGGAGAAAAGGAGAGGAAGATGATGGAGAATGAGCAATGGAGAATGCTCGTGCAGATCGTGCAAATGAGGGTGGGGGTTTGGGTTTTAAAAACTGTTTTTTTTTTTTTTTTTTTTAAAATTGTGCTGCATGATCGTGCAGAGTAAAGCTGCACGATCGTTCAAATTAATGATAAACCTACTGAACTTGGCACGATCGTGCAGACTTAGCCTGCACGGTCGTGCAACTTTCCTCCTAAACCCACTGACCTTGGCACGATCGTGCAGACTTAGCCTGCACGATCGTGCAATACATACCTGACCTCTCTGTAGGGTGAGCTGCACGATCGTGTAGGGTGAGCTGCACGATCGTGCACTTAAATTGGATTTTTGCACTGATCTCTGCAAGATCGTGCAGCCTTAGCCTGCACGATCGTGCACTCTGTTTTCCACCAATTCTTCCTTTTCTTCCTTTTTTTATTTATTTATTATTTTTTTTTTACTATAATATAATTTATTTTTTTTATTTTCTAAATTTTTCTCTCTTTTTTTTTTGGAAAAACCAAATAAATAAGGATTGCTATTTTATAGTCACTAGCTCGACTTAATTATTTGAGCTCATGTGTCCAAAACCGAGGCCGACTCGAGAATCAACCTCCCAATGCATTTCGGGTCATTATTATCAATGTATAGCTTCAATCTTTGCCCATTGACCCAAAATGTAGAATCCGACCCCTTAATCTCGAATGAGCCATATGGCCGGGTGGACACAATCTCAAAAGGTCCCGACCATTTTGATTTTAATTTTCCGGGGAATAGCTTAAGTCTTGAATTAAAGAGAAGTACCTTATCTCCAATTTTGAATTCCCGGGATAGAATCATCCGGTCATGCCTCTTCTTCGTTTGCTCCTTATATAACTTCATGTTTTCATAGGCATCGAACCGGAGCTCATCGATCTCATTCAACCTTACCAATCTTTTCTCACCCGCATGACTAGATCCATGTTAAGCTCTTGCAATGCCCACCAAGCTCTATGCTCCAACTCTACCGGTAAATGACACACCTTCCCGTAAACCAACCGGAAAGGGGTGGTTCCAATCGGAGTCTTGTAAACTGTCCGGAGAGCCCATAATGTGTCGCCTAGCTTGAGTGACCAATCCTTTCCATTTTTGTTGACCACCCGAGTGAGAATGTTTTTGATTTCCCGGTTTGAATCTTCAACTTGGCCTTGAGATTGAGGATGATATGGTAGACCTACCTTGTGATGAACTCCATACTTGACTAGAAACTTTTCAAATTGCTTTTTGGCGAAATGAGATCCACCATCACTAACAAGTACCCTAGGAACTCCAAATCTCGGAAAAATTACCTTTTTCAAGAGTTTGACCACAACCTTGTGATCATTTGTAGGTGACGGAATTGCCTCTATCCACTTGGTGACGTAGTCAACCGCTACTAGTAGATATAGATTGCCATTTGAATTCACAAACGGCCCAACAAAGTCGACCCCCCAAACATCAAAAGGCTCCACCTCTAGAATTCCTTGTTGAGGCATCTCATTTCTTTTGGAAATTCCTCCACTTCGTTGGCACCTATCACAACCTCTTACCAAGTTTGCTACCTCCTTGGTCATGCTTGGCCACCAAAAACCGGCTTGGAGAATGTGTGCTATCGTCTTCATTGGTCCTCCATGGCCCCCGCACACATGGGTATGACATTTTTCAAAGATTTCCCGGACCTCATGTTCTCCTACGCATCTCCGGAATAACCCATCTGCACATTTTTTAAACAAATACGGGTCTTCCCAAAAATAGTGCCTAACCAACTTGAAAAACCTTTTCTTTTCTTTGGATGAGTACCCATACGGTATTTCACCGCTTGCCAAATAATTTGCTATGTCCGCGAACCAAGGGATGGAGTGGGTCGCTATAGCCATTAAAGTTTCCCCATTGCACTCATCGATAAATGGAAGGCTGCCCTCTACTTCATTGATATGATTACTTGGTAACCGAGATAGATGGTCGGCTACCAAGTTTTCACATCCTTTCTTATCCTTAAGCTCAAGGTCAAATTCTTGCAACAATAAAACCCACCTTATGAGCCTAGGTTTCGCATCCTTCTTTGTCATTAGATACCTTACCGCCATGTGATCGGTGAAGACAACCACTTTGTTGCACATCAAATAGGAGCGAAATTTCTCTATTGCATAGACTACGGCAAGCATCTCTTTCTCCGTAGTTGTGTAGTTTCTTTGGGCTTCATTTAATGTCTTGCTTGCATATGCTATCACCACATGTCACCCTTCCCTTTTCTGTCCAAGAATTGCTCCAACTGCATAATCACTTAAATCACACATTAGTTCAAATGGCAAGCTCCAATCCGGAGCTTGCACAACCGGAGCGCTTACAAGTGCGCTTTTAAGGGAATTAAATGATTGCAAGCAAGATTCATTAAAATTAAATTCTATTTCTTTTTGAAGTAGATTCGTCAAAGGCTTAGCGATTTGAGAAATTTTTTTAATAAACCGCCGATAGAAACCGGCATGTCCAAGAAAAGATTTAATCCCCGTCACCGAAGATGGCGGAGGAAGTTTCTCAATCACGGCAACCTTTGCCGGGTCTACTTCAATTCCTTTGGATGACACTTTATGGCCTAGGACGATCCCATCCTCAACCATAAAATGGCATTTCTCCCAATTCAAAATGAGGTTCGTTTCTTGACACCGCCTTAGGACTTTTTCAAGATTTGCGAGACAAATGTCAAAAGACGAACCTCCTACACTAAAATCATCCATAAATACCTCAATTTCCTTTTCAAGCATGTCGGAAAAGATGGTTGTCATGCACCTTTGAAAAGTGCTTGTAGCATTACATAAATCGAAGGGCATCCTCCGATATGCAAATGTTCCAAAAGGGCATGTAAATGTTGTTTTTGCTTGATCATCCGGATGTATCGGGATTTGGAAGAACCCCGAATAACCGTCAAGAAAACAAAAGTGTGAATGACCTACCAACCTTTCCAACATTTCATCAATGAAGGGGAGGGGAAAATGATCTTTACGGGTGGCTTTATTAAGTTTTCTATAGTCAATACACATTCGCCAACCCGTAACGGTTCTAGTAGAAATTTTATTTCCATCATCTCCCTCAATGATGGTAATGCCTCCTTTCTTGGGAACTACATGAACCGGACTCACCCACTTGCTATTGGGAACGGAGTAGATGATTCCGGCTTCACGTAGTTTCATGATTTCTTTTTTAACTACCTCTTTCAAAGTAGGATTTAATTTTCTTTGAGATTCAATAGAGGAGGCACTCTCATCATCAAGGGCAATTCTATGCATAACCAAAGTGGGACTTATACCCTTGATATCGTCAATGCTATACCCAATGACCTTTTGATATTTTCGCAAAACCACAAGAAGTTTTTCAAGAGATAGGTCATCAAGTTTAGCATTTACGATAACGGGTTTAAGACCCTCATCATCTAAATAAACATGCTTAAGGGAGGGGGGTAAGGGTTTTAGTTCTACCTTGAGAGGAGGCGTGGGACTCTCCTCTTTACCTTTTACCGCATCTAAAACTTCAAAGATATCCTCATGAGGCAAGCACGTTGGTGCTTCCTCTAACTTCGTTTCAAACCGTTTTGACCCCTTCGATCTTAACTCGTCATCGGAATCTCGGATCGCCTCAAGAAGTTTGTCTCGGGGTTGGAGTGCAACCCTTCCTAGACTCTCAATATCATAATCAATCACCTCAACCCGGCATATTTTCTCAACCATGGGATTTTTTAAAGAATGAGAAAGCTCAAATGTAACCCTCTCATTAGCAACCTCAAGAGTGATAGTGTTGCTTTTACAATTAATTATTGCTCCCATGGTCTTGAGTGCTTCTCTTCCAAGAATGAGAGGAGTTGTTGGGTCCTCTGGCATGTCCATCACCACAGAATCGCATGGAACAAAAACGTGCCCAACTTGGATCGGAACATCTTCAAGCTCTCCACAAGGACATCTATTAGTTCGGTCCGCCAATTGAATTATTTTCCGAGTGGCAACAAGCATGAAGTTCAACTTCTTGGCTATTGAAAGTGGCATGAGGCTAACACTTGCCCCCAAATCCGCTAGAGCACCTATTGGTTCCAAATCCCCAATCTTTACCGCTAATGCAAAACTACCAGGATCTTTTTGTTTTTGAGGAAGCTTCTTGTCAACATAAGCACTCACTTGATAAGGTAATTGGATCACCTCATCCGGAACTTTTCTTTTGTTAGTAAGCACATCCTTCAAGAACTTAGCATAAGTAGGCATTTGAGACATAGCCTCCAAGAATGGAACATTGATGTGCAAACCTTTCATCAAGTTGACAAATTGGGCAAACTTGTCATTAAGCTTCCTCTCCACAATTTTATGAGGGTATGGTGGTGGTGGTTCATATTTCTTCATTGGATCAATTACCTCCTTGTTCTTTAATGGTGCATCACTATCTTGAACCGTTTCCTCATCTTTTTCTTGACTCTTTTGGTTGACCGGAATTGATTCTTGTGGTGGCTCCTCCTCCATGCTAGGACCTTCATACCCCTTGCCCGAACGAAGTTCAACTCTAAGGATGGGTCTCACATCGGTGGAGGAAGAAGTGATAGGCACTACCGTTGAAGTGGTTGTTGATGAAGCCTTTGCCTCGACCAATTGTGCTATTTGAGTTTCCAACATCTTCTGGTGGGCCCTTTCTTCTTTTTGCTCCATTTGAATTGCTTGTAATTGTTGCATGATCAATTGGAGGCTAGAATCCGTTCCTTGACTTCGGTCTTGCTTTTGACTTTGAAATGATGAAGAAGATGCCTTGAGAATCCCATTGCCCTTGGTTGAAGTGTTGATGTTGATAACCTTGATTCCCATAGTTAGGATGACCATAACCTTGACCATACCCTTGGTTGTTGGAGAAACCCCGGTTACCATACCCTTAGACGCCTCTAGGACCCCCTTGGTTGCCATCATACCTCGTTCCAATAGCCGCTACATGCTCCGGGTCGGCTCCACCACAATATGAAGCATCATGATTTGTACCCCCACATATCTCACAAGAATAGTGATAGACTTGTTGAGATTGCTTTGCGGTTGAACTTTCACCCTTGCCAAGTTTCTTGTAGATGATGTTCTCCATGAAGGCCTTCAAGGTGTCCGGATCTAACTCAAACTTACCACTCTTTTTGACTTGAGAGGGAGCTTGAGCTTGTGATGTCGCCCTTCTTCGAGTGCTCCATGCATAATCTTGAATAGCCTCTTAAACCCTTTCCTCAAGTTGAGCTTGGGGAATGGTCTTGATTTGACCACTCACCCCGGCATCAAGTTGATCCTTCGAGATAGGATCAAGAGCATCATAGAAAATCCGCATCAACATTGGTTTTGCAAGTTCATGATGTGGGCAAGCTCGTTGGAGCTCCTTGAATCTTTCCATGCTTCACCCAACGATTCATCGGGATCTTGTTCAAAACTCATAATCTTCCTTCTTAAGTCCGCGGTCTTGTCTTCGGGAATGAACTTCTTTAGAAAGGCTTTAGCTACTTCACCCCACGTCGTCAAAGAATTGGGCCTCAAATGTTTTAACCATGTCTTGACCTTCCCGGTCAAGGATTGCCGGAACAAATGCATGCGAATGTAGTCTTGAGAAACTTCACTCGTTTGAATCATTGAGCACAATTCCAAGAAAAGATCTAGGTGAGCAATCGGATCTTCGTTCAAATTCGCGGAGAATTGGTCCGCTTGCACCATCCTTGTATATTGAGGATGGATGGTGAAATTGGACGTTGTGGTTGGAAGTTGTATACCCCCGGTAAGTTCGTAAATTCCGGGATTCCCGAAATCCCTAAATAGATTGTTGTCATTACCTCCTCCGGCCATGGTTATGTCGGGTTCTTCGATCACTCTTTCCCTTTCTTGTACTCGGCGTTGATGATGAAAAGCACGTTGATATTTCCGGGAATAAAGGCAAGCTTCTTGACCTTGTGTGCATGCAAAACCACAGCTAAGAAAAAGATTAGCACTGACTACTACAATTTATTCAAAAACAAATAATAAAAACAAAAGAAAGCTATAACTCGGATCAAGATTCACTACCGAAAACCGAAAAAAAAGTCCCCGGCAACGGCGCCAAAATTTGACCGGCTCCTAGGGTGTTGCGGCCCTAGACGCCTATCAAATATACAATTTATAAACCTAAACAACTAACACGTAGTATTAGTGGAGTTAGGGTCGAACCACAAGGAATTAATGCGGAATTAGTCGTGAATTTAGAATGATCCAAGGATCTTAATTGTTGATTGAAAGTTCGAATTAGACCTAAACTACAAGAATTAAAACTAATCGAAAAGAAACAAAACGATGCAAATGGAAATATCAAGATTTAAAAAACTCTAAAGATTGGAATTCCTAACGTTACTTCAATCGGAGGAATTATAGTCATTGAATTAATTCATGTTCGATTATCTCAATTGCAATGTGAACATTCAAAAGCACTTAACGGACTCAATCCCAACACCCTCTCTCGATTAGGTGATAGGAAATTCTAGGATCGACTAAGATAACCTCTCTCGAATAATCAAATTAGCAAAACCCAAAACCGAGTTCATCAAATACTTTCATCAATTCACAATCCTCATTACTACCTCTAGCAATCAAGAAATTACAATCAAGATTATTCAAACACCAACAATCCAATGATTAACCCCCCAAAATCTATAACATCAAGTCATCCAATCCTTGGAAAAGGAACTACTCACTAATGCAACCCATTAAAGCTAAAATCATGAAATTCAAATTAAACTATTCTATGAATTCAAAAATAATTCTAATGAAACTAAAATGATAACAAGAAATTAAGATACTCAACAAAATTAACAACGAAAACTAAAACAAAACCTGATTTGAACTTTAATTGAAACTAATGGAATCTTGGTTTACAAGGATTGGAAACAAGAACTAAGAACAATGTTAAAACTTGGAATTGAATTCAAATCTTGAGAGAGAAATCTACTACTTGAGTGTTTTTAATGCTAGCTAAAAACTATTCTAAAAATCAGAAAAACTTTTTTAATACAATGCCTAAGCCCCTTATTAATACTAAAAATTACAAAGCACATGGCTAATTAAACAAAATCACGAGCTGCACCGTGCATGTAACGACCCGAATCGCTTAAATCGGCGCGGAAGAAACCGACGAGTTGAATAGTTATAAACTACAACTCAAATACTTAAGAAATTAAAACTAATTCCTCGAAATTATTATAAATCAACCACAAACGTACAAATACCCACAAGTTTGTACATACTAGTCCAAAAGTCAAATTAGGAATACTTGAATACGAGTAACTCCAACCACACGTCAGAGTCTAAACAACGTATAAAGTCTATACAATACGCCAATACTATCTATAAACAACAGAAATAGGAAATACATCAAATAACAGAAACAGTAAACGTCGCTCGCCCAACCCAAAGCTAAGCAAGAGTATCGTCATCAGAAATACCTGAAAAACATACAACAATCGACCATCAGTGGCGAGTAACATAAATGACTCACCCTAATGGGAATACACATGCACATAGCATAAATCAAATAATCAACATCAATAATCAAAGTACGAGAACAACCCAAAACGTGAACTCGACTCAAACCGACTTAATCAACTATCTTTGGCGCATTCATTCATACTCTAGACCGGACTGTGCTCGTACGAACGCATCTTACGCGATCGAACTTTCTACTATGTTCGGATTTGAGAATCTTACTCCCAAACCCCATGAAACCAATCTTACTGGAAATCCATGTCCCGTGAAACCAATCTTACTTGAAATTCAAAGGATCACATAGTATGACTCCAACTATCCCAATACCGCGAATGGAATAGGGGCAACGTCTTAACCCAAAAACAAAGAATCTTACTCTAAGTTTTAGGCGTCTAGAAATGAAATCAAGCTAGTTATTAATTAATCATTTTATCATCATATTCAACTCAACATAACATAATTAAATTCAAGAATTGCCTTTGCGCCTTGATTCTCGAAAATAATTAGTTAAACAACGAAGTTATACTCAAGATTGCCTTTGCGCCTTGATCTTGAGTCTAACCAACCATAACCCATCATTCATTAACCATTCTTTAATCATATTAGACATAATCTTTAACTTTCCTTATCTTTTAAACCATTATCTTTAACTTTCAAGATTCGATCAAGAACTCATAAAGACTCATCAAGAACTCATAAAGAACTCAAAGAACTCATTAAAGATTCATAAAGAACTCATTCAAGATTCAAGATCTTTAATCAAGAACTCAATCAAGATTCAAGAACTCAATCAAGAACTCATCCAAACTCAAACAATCCACACGCATAACCATCAAGTTCCATTCGAAATTCACCATTCCAATTATCCAAAATTCATCAAACTTTAACACAATAATCATGATCATATAACAACATATAATCAATCATAAAATCATGAAAACCTTCATCAAAACATCATATACACCATATAAAAATCAGAATATAAACAATCCATAAAAACATGAATAATCATCATCAAACAACCCATACATGCATTTAATCTATACTATAAACATAGTATACCAACAAGGTTGAGAAAGTATGTTACCTTAATCACGATTAACCCCAAAATGTACCAAGAACTTGCTGCCCGGAACAAGTCTTGCAACACGGCAGTCACACGCACACGAACATAGCAAACGACACCATCACGAGCCAACCAACACCAGCCAGCACGGTTCCCCCACAGCAACATACACGGCTGCCCAGCAGCTTTGCACGGCCATACCACCAGCCACGAGCACCGCTACCACCAGGATCAGCCACAGCCCACCTATGGCTGCAACAACCACCATACGCCCACCATACGCACCCCAAGCACGGACCACCCCAATAACCAAGATCAACCCGCACCCAAAGTCTTGATAAAGCCAATGAAAGCTAATGTGTTTAGACACTTAAAGATCAAAAATAGAGGTTGAATCTTTCAGTTTTGGTTGAGGAAAAAGATGAACCAAGTTGGGTAACACCAAGCCAAAATGGCGTGTGGAACCATGGTGAAAGGGGAGGGTGTTTTGCCTTTTAAAAGTGATGGCAAAGGTGATTAAGTGAGCAAATGAACAAAAGGGTCCTAAGGCCTTACTAACTACTTCTATTTATAGAAGTTAGTTAAGTGTGAACATAAGGCAAGTGGCAAAACTTGCCATGCAACCAAGGAGAGGGTCGGCTACAAGGGTTGAAAAATGGGCTAAGAGATCAATTGGGCCACTTGCATTAATTCATGACTAATCATGATTAATTTTGCACTTGGCCCAAAACTAATTAATTAATTAAAAAATTAAATAATAAAATTCTAATTGATTAAAATAAAATAAAATCAAGGAATAATAAACCATTAGATAATAATGGTTACACTCAAGCATTAAAAATAGTCTAAAATAAATTTAGACCATGCACCGCCACAAGAATAATCACTACCAAACCGACACGAAACTAGCCCAGAATCTGGGGCGTTACAGTGCACGATCGTGTAATAATAGGCTGCACGATCGTGCAACTTAGTTGCACGATCGTGCAGTTGAACCTTGCATGATCATGGCGAAACGAAGTGAAATCTGCACGATCGTGCAAGGATAGCTTGCATGATCGTGCAGATCAGAAAGGGACCTTGTGATCTCTATACGAGGGGGCTGCACGATCGTGCAACTATAAGTTGCAGGATCGTGGCCTGGGAAAGAGGGGTTGCACGATCGTGCAGTTATACTTTGCACGATCGTGCACCCATGCTCTTGGGTTGCTGATCTGCACGACCGTGCACTGCTAGCCTGCACGGTCGTGCAGCCTTTAAATCTAGGCCTTCTTGCTCCCTAAGTGCCCCGTTGTCACCTCGGTGCCAATCCCGGCTCCTCGGAATCCGCTCGGGACCTCTCACGACCCGTTCAAAGCCCGAAATTATCTACACAAAACACGATACAACTCAAGCAACATATATTTTAGCCAATTATTAGTAAAAAGAACCAAACTAACACAAAAACAAATAAAACCTAAGAAAAACTCAAAACTAAGCTGAAACACCCTAAAAACGATAAAACAAAGACGAGAACGACCAAAACTCAAGCTAAAAGAAGCTAAGAAATAGGTCCTATATGGCAACGGCGCCAAAATTTGACCGGCTCCTAGGGTGTCGCGGCCCTAGACGCCTATCAAATATACAATTTATAAACCTAAACAACTAACACATAGTATTAGCGGAGTTAGGGTCGAACCACAAGGAATTAATGCGGCATCTAAAGGTTCAATTTTGGATGCGGATCTAGCTGGAACCACATCTAAAAGTGGACCTTTGGATGCGGTTCCTACTAGAACCGCATCCAAAAGTGGACTTTTGGATGCGGTTCCAGCTAGAACTGCATCCAAAACTCACTTTTGGACGAAATTTCTCTAAGGAGAGGAGGTTGTAATGGCCCAGATTTTTCAGTATTTTTGCCATTTGATTTATTTGTAATTATCTGATTTTATGTATGGTCCAAAGTTTATTTTGGACTATTTATTTTTATTTTATGTGAATGATTTCGATTAAATTCGATTATTTGTATTTTCGGTTGATTATTATTTATTTTATTATTATTTAATTAATTAGAATTTTTATTATTTAATTTTTCTAATTAGTTAATTAATATTGTTGGGCCAAATCGATTCAGGCATGATTAATCATGCAAGAGTGCAATTAGCCCAATTATTTATCGAAAGCCCAATTTGGCCCATTCTCCTTAGCCATAACCGTCCCCTATGATAAGTGGCCTAATTGTGCCACTTGCCTTGCATTCACACCTTAACTAACTTCTATAAATAGAAGTAGTAGTAAGGCTTTGGAACATTAGTTCATTTAAGCACCTTTGCCACATTTAAATACAAACTCTCTCCATCCTTGCCCATCATATTCCACACGCCATTTTTGGCTTGTTCACCACTAACCATTGTTCATCCATTTGTTCAAACCCAAACTTAAAGATTCAACTTCCATTGAGCTTTAAGTATCAAAACACAAATAGCCTTCTTGCCTTGTTCAAGACTTTGGTTTAGGTTCGGTTTTTGGGTATTGGGTGTTCGTGTGGTTCGAGAAGGTGGTTCGTGTAGGGTGGCCGTGTATCAAAGCCGTGCTCGTGGGACAGCCGTGCAGCAAGGGCCGTGTTCGAAGGTGGCAGCCGTGTGGGATCATGTGCAAGGCTGTGTTGTGCGTAACTTTGAGGCCGTGTGGGACGAATCAGGGCAGCGGGTTTTTCTTTGTTTAAGCACTCGATTTTCATAAGGTAACATACTATCTCAACCTAGTTTGTATACCTTGATTCATAGTGTAGATTAGATGATTAGATTAGATCGAATTGATGAATATCACCCTTGTTTATGCGTGAACTTGGGCTGATTTTGGATGGTTGTTTTGTGTTATTATTGCCATGATTCAATGTAATTTTATGATGTTTAAATTAATCCCATGTTTGATGTTGATCATGTTCAAGTTTTGTGAAGTTTTGATGTTTACAAGTTGATGAAAAAGTTGATATAATTTGTCATGTTATGCGTGAATGTTGATGATGATTATGAGGTTGAGTTCTTGGTTGAGTTCTTGAATCTTGATTGAGTTCTTGAATCTTGATTGAGTTCTTGAATCTTGGTTGAGTTCTTTATAAGTCTTGGATGAGTTCTTTATGAGTCTTGATAGTTCTTTATGAGTTCTTGGTCGAGTCTTGAAAGTTAAAGAAAGTTAAAGATAATTAAAGAAAGTTAAAGAAAGTATAAAGAATGGTATATGAGGTTCCAAGATTTGTGGATTTACATGTTATTCTTGAGTCAAGGCGTAAGATGCAACTTAAGATTAACTAAGAATGTAAATTTCGATTAAAGATTTGCTTGATTTTACTATTAGACGCCTAATCTTAAGGTAAGATTCTAAGAATTTGGTTAAGACGTTGCCCTTATCCTATCCGCGGTATTAGGATAGATGGAGATCTTACTATGTCGTCTTTGGATATGGGTTTCCCGTAAGATGGGTTTCATGGTGTTGGTATGTTTGATTTGATTGTTTGATTTATGCTATGATCTTGTGTATCCCTGTTAGGGTGGGACGGTTATGTTACTCGCCACTAATGGTGGACTGTTGTCTATTTTTCAGGTAATTCTGATGATGAGGTTCTTGCTTAGCTTTGGATTGGGAGAGTGCCGTTGTTACTTATGCTTTATGTTTAGTTGTATTACGATTTCTAGTATTAGACTATAGTAGTGATACCTGTATATTCTAACTCTGACATTTGTTTTGGAGTTAATACTGTTATTAGTAGTAGTGATATTTGGGTTTAGTTATGTATAATCTTGTGGGTGTTGTACTTTTGGATTTACCATATATTCAATTTGAGGTTTTGTTTTAATTTTTAAGTTTGTTAGTATTTTAGAACTACTATTTGACTCGTCGGTTTCTTCCGCCCGGTTTAAGCGAGTCGGGTCGTCATAGTTAGTATCAGAGCCGAATTGGTTTTAAGTGAAGTTTTAGGATATGAGTAAACCCGGGAGTCGAGAGCTTTACTATTCCCGAGTGATGAACCCAAATTTAGTTTAAGTATAAGGGAGAACAGTTCGGGCAGAAGAACCGGGATAAGACTCTTTTCTATTCTTTTTCTCTTGATTTTGTGTACTTGACTGTGGTGGGGATGTATGACTGACACTGTTCTTTGTTATGTCATTGTTTTATTGCGTTCCAGCATGTCTACGCCTCGCCGGTTGAGTACGGGACGACAGAGGTTACGAGCGATCGAGGAGGCGATCCTTATGTTGGCGCACCATAGTCGTCATACGCTTAGTAGGCAGTCGACGTTCGATCGTATCGCACGTCATCGACCACCGACCAACGATGGGGTTGCCGACCCCACCACCCCGGAGAGTTGGATCCACGAGATGG
This sequence comes from Salicornia ramosissima, assembly GCA_951394345.1. Classification (NCBI taxonomy): domain Eukaryota; kingdom Viridiplantae; phylum Streptophyta; class Magnoliopsida; order Caryophyllales; family Amaranthaceae; genus Salicornia; species Salicornia ramosissima. Next base: position 38,789,459 of record OX596236.1, read on the forward strand.
GGAAGCTCTTCGACGCGACGTTTTGCCCCGAGCACGAGAAGGTGCAGATCGCCGCCTACTATCTACGTGGAGAGGCCGATAACTGGTGGACTGTAGCTAAGGACACGTGCTTACCCTTACGTTCGATGTCGTGGATCGATTTCGTAGATAAGATCCAGGAGCGATTCTACCCCGACGATTTGCGGTGGCAGAAATAGGAGGAGTTTCTTACTCTTACTCAGGGTAAGATGAAAGTTCAGGCGTACACCGACAAGTTCACGGAGTTATCAAGGTTCGCTACGTCTGTAGTTCCATCAGAGAAGGAGCGGGTCAATCGCTACATCAAAAAGCTAGATCCGAGGGTTCGCGTTCACGTGATCAGTAGTGGAGCAAAGACATTTCCAGCAGGCCTACGAGGTGGCACTCGAGATTCAGGCATCGACGATCGAGGAGGATGCGAGTAGGAAGAGGACCGAGGTTCTAGCGATGTCGTTTTCTTTTAAGAAGCCTCGGTTTAGTGCTCCTAGCAGTACCCCTCCGACCACGAGTTCGCATAAGGGTTCCGACGGCTCGAGATGCAGAGGCTGCGGCAGGGACTTCCATCCAGGGAAGCGGTGTGACGGCTCACCCATAACTTGTTTTATCTGCAGGAAGGAAGGCCATAAGGCGTCAATTTACCCCAAGAGGAAGCCAAACACCGAGATCAAGCAGCTTCCGACACCGACTAAGACTCCGGTGAAGAACTGAGTCTACTGTATGACTGAGGCAGAGGCCGAGTGTAACGACCCTGATTTTTATTGGTATTTCTGCCGGATGATTATGTGTATTTATGTGATGCTATGTATAGTTCAAATTTAGTTTTGAACTATTTATTTTGTTTTATGTGAATAATTTCGATTTAATTCGAAATATTTTATTTTGATTAGTTATTATTTATTTTAATTATTATTTAATTAATTAGAATTTTATTATTTAATTTTCTAATTAATTATTTAATATTTTGGGCTAAATTGATTTAAGCATGATTAGTCATGTACTTTTTGTAAATTAGCCCAATTAATCACGAAAGCCCATTTTTGGCCCTTTTCTCTTGCTTGGCCGGTTGGCCCTTTTATTTGGTGGCAAGTTTTGCCACTTGCCTCATGTTCACACCTAAACTAACTCTATAAATAGAGGAGTTAGTAAGGCTTTTGCTCATTTTGCCCATTTTAACACAATTGCCATCTTATGCTCTTGCCATCAAAAAGATCAACACCATTCTCTCCATTGCTACCATTCCACATGCCATTTTGGCCAATTGAAACCCATCAATTGTTCATCATCTTTTCTAAACCCAAACTTAAAGATTCATCATCCTTTGATCTTTAAGTATCAAAACACAATCTTAAACCCAATTGTTGCATTCAAGATCACTAGTTCGGGATTGGTTTGGGGTTGTTCGTGTGGGTGTTCGTGTGTGGGTTCGTGTGGTGGCCGTGAAAGTGGGCCGTGCTTGTGGTGGTGCAGACATGCAGATGGGCCGTGTTCGTGGTGTGGCAGCCGTGCTGGACAGCCGTGCAACAACAGCCATGCTCGTGTGTGCAAGCCGTGTGTGGAAGCCGTGGGTACACCGTGTGATAGGGCCGTGTGGTTCATTTTCCGGGATGAATTTTTGTGTTGATTTTGTGTGTTAATCTTCAATAAGGTAACATGGTTTCTCAACTTAATTGGATATGATTCATAGTATGAATTAAACGCATAAGATTAGTTTATGTTGAAGTTTGATCATGTTTTCATGTATGGATGTAAATCTGATTTTGATGCGGTTTATTGATGATTTAATGATTGAATATGTTGATTATGTGTATGATTATGATGGTACTAAGTTTATGTTAATCCTGTTAAAGTTTGATGAATTTTGGGATACTAGTAAGTTGGTAATTTCATGCATATGTATTGATTTATGCGTGTGGATTATGTATGTTGGATGAGTTCTTGATTGAAGTTCTTGAATCTTGATTGAGTTCTTGGTTGAAGTTCTTGAATCTTGGATGAGTTCTTTATGAATCTTGGTTGAGTTCTTTGAGTTCTTGATGAGTTCTTGATGAGTCTTGTTAAGTTCTTGATTAAGTCTTTTAAGTTAAAGAAAGAAAAAGAAAGTTAAAGAAAGAGTTAAACAAATCGATAAGAAGTTGTAAGATGTTGGTTTACGCGTTATTTTCTTAAGTCAAGGCGTATGATGCAACTTAAGAAGTAACTAAGTAAGTAAACTTCAGATTAAAGTTAGAGATGTAAGATTTAGCTTGATTTCGTATCTAGACGCCTAACCTTAGAGTAAGATTCTAAGGCTTGGGTTAAGACGTTGCCCCTATCCTGACCGCGGTATTGGGATAGTGTTTACCGCTATGTCGTCTTTTGATATGGATTTCCAGTAAGATTGGTTTCATGGGAGCGAGAGTAAGATTCTCAATCCTGGCATAGTTTGAAAGTTCGATCGCGTAAGAGGCGTTCGTACGAGCGTAGTCCAATCTAGTTTACGAATGATTGCGCCAAATATAAGTTTGAATAAGTTAGTTGAGTCGAGTTTGTATTTTGGGATGATTTTTGCATGATGTGCTGTTTTGTTTTGGATGTTTGATTTATGTTATGTTCTTGTGTATTCCCGTTAAGGTGAGTCAGTTATGTTACTCGCCACTGACGGTGGACTGTTGTTTACTTTTCAGGTAATTCTGATGATGAGGTTCTTGCTTAGCTTTGGGTTGGGCGAGCGCCGATTTTGTGATTTAGTTGTATTTTTGTTATTCTATGGTTTTGGATAGTATTGGACTTTAGTAGTGATGTTTGTATACATTGGTTTTAAACTCTGACATGTGTTTGGAGTTACATTTGTTAGTAGTTGTAGTTTGACTTTTGGATTAGTAATGTACAAACTTGTAGGTATTTGTACTTTTGGGTTATAATAATAATATCTTGAGGTTTTGTTTTAATTTTGAAGTATTTTAGTTGTTAGTTTTGACTATTCGACTCGTCGGTTTCTTCCGTGCCGATCTAAGCGAGTCGGGTCGTCACAGTTGGTATCAGAGCCGAATAGGTTTTAAGTGAAGTTTTTAGGATTTGAGTTAAACTCGGGAGTTGAGAGCTTTACTATTCCCGAGTGATAAAACCAATTTTAGGTTAAATAAAGGGAGAAGAGTTGGGTAGAAAGACCGGGATAAAATGTTTTTCTTTTCTCTCTTTATTTCTGTGTACTTGACTGTGGTGGGGTATATGACTGACCTTGTATTGTTGGTATGTCTTTTTGTTGTGATGTGTTGCAGCATGTCTACACCTCGCCGGTTGAGTACTGGACGACAGAGGTTGCGGGCACTCGAGGAGGCGATCCTTACGTTGGCGCACCATAGTCGTCATACGCCGAGTACGCAGTCGACGTTCGATCGTATCGCACGTCATCGACCTCCGACTTACGACGGGTTGCTGACCCCACTACTCGGGAGAGCTGGATCCGCGAGATGGGGAAGCTCTGCGACGCGACGTTTTGTCCCGAGCACGAAAAGGTGCAGATCGCCGCATATTACTTACGTGGAGAGGCCGATAACTGGTGGACGTTAGCTAAGGACGCGTACTTGCCGTTGCATTCAATGTCATGGATCGAGTTCGTCGATAAGATCCAGGAGCGTTTCTACCCCGATGAGTTGCGGTGGCAGAAACAGGAGGAGTTTCTTACTCTTACACAGGGTAAGATGACTGTCCAGGCGTACACCGATAGGTTTACGGAGTTGTTAAGGTTCGCTACGTCTGTGGTTCCATCGGAGAAGGATCGGGTCAAGCGCTACATCAAAAAGCTAGATCCGAGGATTCGCGTTCACGTGATCAGTAGTGGAGCGACGACGTTTCAGTAGGCCTACGAGGTAGCACTCGAGATTCAGGCTTCGACGACTGAGGAGGATTCGAGCAAGAAGAGAGCTCCGGTTCCGGCGACGACAGCTTCGTTTAAGAAGCCCCGATTCAGCGCACCTAGCAGTACCCCTCCGACCACGAGTTCGCATAAGGGTTTCGATGGCTCGAAGTGTAGAGGATGCGGCCGAGACTTCCATCCGAGGAAGCGGTGTGATGGTTCGCCTATAGCGTGTTATCTATGCAGGAAGGAAGGCCATAAGGCGTCAGTATGCCCCGAGAGGAAGTCAGACACTGAGGTTAAGCAACTTCCGACACCGACGAAGACTCCGGTGAAGAACCGAGTCTGCTGTATGACCAAGGCGGAGGCCAAGGTTCAACCTGACGTCGTATTAGGTAGATTTCTTGTCGCTGGTCTGTTAGCTTTAGTTTTGTTTGATTCTGGTGCTACTGTCTCTTTTGTGCCTAGTACTTTTGCCTCGAGATCTAATCTTCGTGGCAACTTTCCTGTTAGTTCAGTTATTACTCTCCCTTCCGGAGAGGATTTTATTTGTCAGCGCGAGTTCCGATGAGTGCCTATCGTGATAGCTGGGGAGCAAGCGACGGCTGATCCGAAGGAGTTCCCGCTGATGGAGTTCGACGTCATACTTGGTATGGACTGGTTGTCGAGGTATCGAGTGATCATTCGTTGCCGAGATCAGTCAGTGACATTCTTACCCTTCCAAACGATGAGGAAGAATTCGAGGTCTATAGTGATGCTTCGAAGAGTGGCCTAGGATGTGTGCTCATGCAAGGCGGGAAAGTCATCGCTTACGCATCGAGACAATTGAAGGTGCACGAGCGTAACTATCCTACGCATGACTTGGAGTTAGCGGCTGTAGTGTTCGCGCTCAAAATCTTGAGGCACTATCTCTATGGTGGTTCGTGTAGAGTATTCACGGATCACAAGAGCGTCAAGTACATCTTTACTCAGAAAGACCTCAATATGAGGCAGAGACGATGGCTTGAGCTAATTAAGGACTACGACCCGACGCTTAACTATTGCGAGGGCAAGGCGAACTTAGTCGCAGATGCACTGAGTCGTAAGCATCGCTTGAGCTTCAGTAGAAGCCGTAGTTCCGTCAGCCTTCGTCTGACATTTATGAGTGCCGAACTTGAACTGATTCAGGAATTGCACGAGGGTCAGCAGAACGACCCACAGTTAGCTAGGATTCGAGAGGCTCTGCGGCAAGGCAGAGCCGTAGGTTTCGAGATCCCTTCCGATGGTAGTCTGCGATTCCGAGGGAGGTGGTGTGTACCGGACTGTTCTGATCTTAGGAACAGAATTATGTCTGAGGCACAAGCTCGCCCTACTCTGTTCATCCTGGAGGTAACAAGTTATACCAGGACCTCAAGGGCCTATTTTGGTGGCCTAAGATGAAGAAGGACGTAGTAGAGTTTGTAGCTCGATGTTTAGTCTGTCAGAAGGTTAAAATCGAGCATCAGAGACCAGGAGGTCTGTTGCAGCCACTACCTATTCCGACCTGGAAATTTGAGTCGGTATGTATGGACTTCGTGGTTAGCTTACCCACCTGTAATGGCTTGAATGCTATTTGGGTCATAGTGGATAGGTTGACGAAGGTCGCTAGATTCATTCCGATGAAGATGACCTGGTCTATGGAGCGTATAGCGGAGGCGTATACTGAGGATATTATCCGACTTCACGGAGTTCCAAGGGAGATTGTTTCTAATCGGGATCCGAGATTTCTATCTCGTTTCTGGAAATCAGTTCAGGAAGCCTTTGGGACGAAGCTGAAGTTGAGCACCGCTTTTCATGCGGCGACCGATGGTCAGACTGAGAGGACCATCCAGAGTTTGGAGGATATGCTCCGAGCACGTACTCTAGAGTACCATCATTCTTGGGTACGTATGCTCTGTTTGATAGAATTCTCCTATAATAATAGCTATCACTCCAGCATCGAGATGGCTCCGTACGAGGCCCTGTATGGCAGGAAATGTCGGAGTCCTATATTTTGGAATGATATTAGCGATTCTGGGGCTTTGGGACCTGAGATGGTACACGATACTATCAACAAGGTCCGAGTCATCCGGTCTAAGATGCAGGCCGCTCAGAGACGTCAGAAATCCTACGCCGATAATCGACGTAGACCGCTGGCTTTCGAGGTAGGTGACAAAGTCTTGCTTAAGGTTTCACCATTCAAAGGAGTGGCACGCTTCGGTCAGAAGGGGAAACTCCGACCGAAATATGTGGGACCTTACGAGATACTGGAACGAGTTGGGGAGGTGGCGTACCGATTGGCTTTACCACCTAGTTTATCTAGTGTGCATGACGTATTCCATGTTTCCCAGCTAAGGAAATATGTACATGATCCTACCCACATTATTCCAGTGGAGTCGGCCACGTTTGAGCCGAATCTGACTTTTGAGGAGTGACCCGTCCAGATCTTGGATCGGGAAGTGAGGACCCTTCGGCGTAAGCAAGTCCAGCTCGTCAAGGTGTTGTGGAGAAATCAACACCATGAGGAGGCGACTTAGGAAACAGAGGCGTCCATGAGGCAGAAGTACCCGGAGTTGTTTGAGGGTGAGCGATCTCCTTTGCCTTAAAATTTCGGGACAAAATTTCTTTAAGGAGGGGAGGTTGTAACGACCCTGATTTTTATTGGTATTTCTGTCGGATGATTATGTGTATTTATGTGATGCTATGTATAGTTCAAATTTAGTTTTGAACTATTTATTTTGTTTTATGTGAATAATTTCGATTTAATTCGAAATATTTTATTTTGATTAGTTATTATTTAATTAATTAGAATTTTATTATTTAATTTTCTAATTAATTATTTAATATTTTGGGCGAAATTGATTTAAGCATGATTAGTCATGTACTTTTTGTAAATTAGCTCAATTAATCACGAAAGCCCATTTTGGCCCTTTTCTCTTGCTTGGCCGGTTGGCCCTTGTATTTGGTGGCAAGTTTTGCCACTTACCTCATGTTCATACCTTAACTAACTCTATATATAGAGGAGTTAGTAAGGCTTTTGCTCATTTTGCCCATTTTAACACAATTGCCATCTTATGCTCTTGCCATAAAAAAGATCAACACAATTCTCTCCATTGCTCCCATTCCACACGCCCTTTTTGGCCAATTGAAACCCATCAATTGTTCATCATCTTTTCTAAGCCCAAACTTAAAGATTCATCATCCTTTGATCTTTAAGTATCAAAATACAATCTTAAACCCAATTGTTGCATTCAAGATCACTAGTTCGGGATTGGTTTGGGGTTGTTCGTGTGGGTGTTCGTGTGTGGGTTCGTGTGGTGGCCGTGAAAGTGGGTTGTGCTCGTGGTGGTGCAGCCGTGCAGACGGGCCGTGTTCGTGGTGTGGCAGCCGTGCTGGACAGCCGTGCAACAGCAGCCGTGCTCGTGTGTGCAAGCCGTGTTTGGTGCCGTGTGGAAGTCGTGGGTACACCGTGTGATAGGGCCGTGTGGTTCATTTTCCGGGCTGCATTTTTGTGTTGATTTTGTGTGTTAATCTTCAATAAGGTAACATGGTTTCTCAACTTAATTGGGGTACTATGATTCATAGTATGAATTAAACGCATAAGATTAGTTTATGTTGAAGTTTGATCATGTTTTCATGTATGGATGTAAATCTGATTTTGATGCGGTTTATTGATGATTTAATGATTGAATATGTTGATTATGTGTATGATTATGTTGGTACTAAGTTTATGTTAATCCTGTTAAAGTTTGATGAATTTTGGGATACTAGTAAGTTGGTAATTTCATGCATATGTATTGATTTATGCGTGTGGATTACGTATGTTGGATGAGTTCTTGATTGAAGTTCTTGAATCTTGATTGAGTTCTTGGTTGAACTTCTTGAATCTTGGATGAGTTCTTTATGTGTAATACCCCGAAAATTTGGGATATTTTAGATGTTTATTTATTGATTAAATGTATAATCAATTGACTATTTAAATTGATTATTATTTAATTAATTATTATTTTGTGTAGAATTTAATACTTTTTGAGCCTGGCCCTAACCTTTTTATTTTGTTTGTCCAAAACCCGAGCCCAATTATTTTCATTTTCGTGTCTCCTAATTATTTTATCAGCCCTATTTAATTCTAAGTCCAAAAGGCCCATTATTTTTCGACTGTTTTAATTTTTAGTCCAATCTTTTTCCTCAAATTGGGCCAAAGACCCAAATTTTCCCCCACTACTTTAGCTTGGCCGACCCTCTTGTTTTTTGGGCCAATTATTTATTTCTTGATTTATTTAATTAGTTAAATAATTTAATTATTTAATTAATTAATTTATCTAAAAGGAAAAATACCTAGTCTAACCTACCTAACAAACACCTAAATTCACTCAACTTCTCCTACCTATTCCCCCACCTCATGGCATCCCTTGGGCCAAAGTAGGGTTTCTATTTTATTTTACTTTTTTTTTTCTTTTCTCTTTTCCTATAAATAGGAGTCTAGCTTGATGTTTTTCTCCTAAATTACATTTGTACACTTAAACCCTAAAGAAATTATTCTCCCTCTTTTCCCCTTCAAAAAGTCGAACCACTTATCACCAAAAAAGGGTGATTTTTCCTTGGAATTTTTAGCGAATCCAGGTAACTATGCTATTCTTTTTAATCTATGGGTAGTTAATCACATAGTTAATTAGGATGTAACATGAAAATTGTAGGTTTTTATGTTGTTTATGAATTTCGAACCATGTGAAATACTTTTCATGTCATCTTTGATGTGTTCTTGTGATCTTTGTGAATCTTTAAATGATTTAATTAATTGTTATGCATGGATTGATTTATTTAAATTTATATTGTATAATTAATTGTATGAATTTATTGGTTAATCAAATCTTGTTATTTCTTGATGAATTTTTCGTGTAGGTTCCTTTACTGTTTGATTATTAATCATGATTTATTTCGTGGCAAAATTCGTCCTTTTATTATTTATAAAAATTTAATCTTTCAAACCGGTAAAACTGTCCAGATTAGGTTTACCAATTTATTAGTATACTTAGTAAAATTGAATGGCTACGAAATTTTAGGTGGAAGTCAGTAATACTGTTTTAAAGCTTGTGTAATTTTTTCGTAAATTTTAAAAATCGTTTGCTATGGCAGAAAATTCTGAAACCGAATTCAGCCTAATCTGACTGGTTAGTTATAAAATCACTTAAAAATAGTAAAAGATGTTATTTTTAAACGAAATTTATGCGCGTTAAACCTTTAACCTATATTTAACATCCATTAGAATTTCCAGACTATTCGAGACCTTTAGATGGTTGATTTTAATTTAATCCTTTAAAATCTGATTGCGTAAAATAGTGTAATTTAAATTGTTTATATAAGTTTATATGATTAATAGATGATTATTGTACTTGATTAAATTAAAGCATGAATTTTGGGTAATATATATATATATATTTCGAGTAGATTGAATAAATAAAAATAGGATTTTTATCATGTTTTAGGTAATTATTGTTGTTAGTTGTTATTTTACATGATTATTTAATTTGATTTATTTGATGTTTGATGATTGTGTTTAATTGATTTAAAGTATGAACTTTTGCTAAATTATATTTATATATATGTCGAGTAGGTCAAATTTATGAAAGGTGAAATTTTTATCTTGTTTTATGCAATTTTTATGATATTTGTTGATTTGCTTAATTTGTTATAAGTATATTGATTTGTTATTAAATGTTGTGTTTGAAAATTGAATTTATTTAATTATTATTGTGTAAGTGGAAATGTCGAATGGACCATGTGATTATGATCAAATTTAGTTAATTTTGACTTATAATATTTTAGGAATAAATAATTATAAAAGTTACAATTGGAGGAATCATCAGGGATAGATAATATTATTATTATTATTATTAATATTAGGAATCAGTAGGGATAAGTTATATAGGATATGATAAGTTTTGAGGATAGTATAAGATAAGGTTTGAAGTTGCATAAGATATTACTAGGGATAAGAAAGGAAACAGAGTAATAGCTATACATGTTATGTTTCGGTCTCTGGCTAGGAAAGACTTGGTATTTAAGGTGGCCAATCTACGTGCCGCACCTCTCTTTCCTGGGACTCCGAACATTTCATTTCCTATTACGGTCACCTAGTATTTCCCAATATATGATAAGATGTAATTTTGAAGATATAAGATATGATAAGGACGCCCACCTGATGACTCGAGTAGTCAGACTGGGTTAAGTCGAGGCCACTACTCAATTGGGACGAGTACACGAGCTCCCCCGAGCAGTTCTAGGTCTTAGGATATGTAGTCGTCTAGTAGTAGTACACGAGCTGCTATTAGGAGTTATGGCCATAGCTTAGGCTTAGTGGTGCACACGGGATCCACTACGGGTTGAGTACACGAGCTCCTCCCGGCATGTTCTAGGAAAGTTGTGGTGAAACACGAGATCCACAACGAGTTATAGTGACCGGTCCAATGAAAGATGATATGATATAAATTATAAGATATGATATGATGAAATGAAAGAATAAGATATGATATGTTAAGATATGATATGAATACGAGAGTATGAAAACCATATAGTATAAGCTAAGGATTAATTGTATAAGTCTTCCGCTGTGTATGATTCGAAGTATATATATTATGAGCAGGTACATTATATGTATATATGTACTCGTATGATGTGATGATGTATATATATGTATTCGTATGATTATATGTATCTGTATTCGTATGTATTGTGTACATGTATATTTGTGTTGTATTCGTATTGTGTATGTATTATAACCGTATTCTTGCAGGTATTTTTATAGTGTGGTGTGTATCTATATGCTTGTTGTATGTATTTCGATGTATGACTGATTAGATATGCATGTATGATTTTCATGGAACACTTTATGCTATTATGTGTTTGACGGTCCCTCGATTAAACGGGACAGCCTAGTTACTCCCCACTGACGGTGGACCCCCCCTCAGGTTCAGGTGATGATGCAGCTGCATGACGTGGGCTTCCGCTGGATGGGCTTATGAGTGGATAGATCCAATAGATACCTTAGATTATTTTTAGTTTTATTAATATTTAAAGACAGTTTACTTAGTTTATTTATGACCCCAGCATGTTGGGGCAGTTTTATGACATTTTATGTAACTATTATTTATAGTATTTTTGGACCTTTGAATAATTTAATAAAAGTGGTTTAATTATTTAATTATTTAATTATTTAATTTAAGTTTTATAGTTTAATTGTTTAAGTAATGATCCGATAGTCGATTCCCCTCGTAAATCGACAAGCTTAAAAAGTCGGGTCGTTACATTATGAATCTTGGTTGAGTTCTTTGAGTTCTTGATGAGTTCTTGATGAATCTTGTTAAGTTCTTGATTAAGTCTTTTAAGTTAAAGAAAGAAAAAGAAAGTTAAAGAAAGAGTTAAAGAAATCGATAAGAAGTTGTAAGATGTTGGTTTACGCGTTATTTTCTTAAGTCAAGGCGTAAGATGCAACTTAAGAAGTAACTAAGTAAGTAAACTTCGGATTAAAGTTAAAGATGTAAGATTTAGCTTGATTTCGTATCTAGACGCCTAACCTTAGAGTAAGATTCTAAGGCTTGGGTTAAGACGTTGCCCCTATCCTGACCGCGGTATTGAGATAGTGATTACCGCTATGTCGTCTTTTGATATGGATTTCCAGTAAGATTGGTTTCATGGGAGAGAGAGTAAGATTCTCAATCCTGGCATAGTTGGAAAGTTCGATCGCGTAAGAGGCGTTTGTACGAGCGTAGTCCGGTCCAGTTTATGAATGATTGTGCCAAAGATAAGTTTGGATAAGTTAGTTGAGTCGAGTTTGTATTTTGGGATGATTTTCGCATGATGTGATGTTTTGTTTTGGATGTTTGATTTATGCTATGTTCTTATGTATTCCCGTTAGGGTGAGTTAGTTATGTTACTTGCCACTGACGGTGGACTGTTGTTTACTTTTCAGGTAATTCTGATGATGAGTTTCTTGCTTAGCTTTGGGTTGGGCGAGCGCCGATTTTGTGATTTAGTTGTACTTTTGTTATTCTATGGTTTTGGATAGTATTGGACTTTAGTAGTGATGTTTGTATACATTGGTTTTAAACTCTGACATGTGTTTGGAGTTACGTTTGTTAGTAGTTGTAGTTTGACTTTTGGATTAGTAATGTACAAACTTGAGGGTATTTGTACTTTTGGGTTATAATAATAATATCTTGAGGTTTTGTTTAATTTTGAAGTATTTTAGTTGTTAGTTTTGACTATTCGACTCGTGGGTTTCTTCCGCGCCGATCTAAGCGAGTCGGGTCGTCACACCGAGGTTCAGCCCGACGTTTTTTCAGGTAGATTTCTTGTCTCTGGTGTGTTAGCTTTTGTTTTATTTGATTCTGGTGCTACTGTCTCTTTTGTGGCTAGTAGTTTTGCCTCGAGGTCTAATCTTCGTGGCAGCATTCCTGTTAGCTCTATTATAACTCTCCCGTTTGGAGAGGATTTTATTTGTCAGCGCGAGTTCCGAGGAGTGCCTATCGTGATAGCTGGGGAGCAAGCGACGGCCGATCTGAAGGAGTTCCTGCTGATGGAGTTCGATATTATTCTTGGTATGGACTGGTTGTCGAAGTATCGAGCGATCATTCGTTGCCGAGCTCAGTCAGTGACATTCCGAGGATCGCAGGGCAACCGAGTTACCTACTCTGGATTCGTCCTTAAGAAAGGAGTTAAGGTAATCTCAGCGTTAAACATGAGGAAACATCGCTAGAAGGGCGATATGGTGTACTTATGACAGGTAAGGGACTTGACTGAGGAGCGTCTATTGGACGATATACCTGTAGCGAGGGATTTCAGAGACGTATTTCCTGATGAGCTACCAGGAGTTCCACCCGAGCGCAACGTCAAGTTTCATATCGACTTAGCACCCAGGACAGCGCCGACTTCGAAGGCACCTTACCGGATGACACCATCGGAGTTGCAGGAGTTAAAAATGTAACTCCAAGATTTGATCGACAAGGGCTTCATTAGGCCGAGCGTTTCTCCATGGGGAGCACCTGTGCTCTTTGTGAAGAAGAAAGACGGTAGTATGCGCCTGTGCATACACTACCGAGAGTTGAATCGGGTAACTATCAAAAATAAGTACCCGTTGCCAAGGATTGAGGACCTGTTCGATCAGTTATGAGGAGCGGGAGTGTTTTCGAAGATAGATCTTCGATCTGGATATCATCAGATTCCAGTCAAGAAAGAAGACATCCCGAAGACCGCTTTTCGTACGAGATACGGCCACTGCGAATTCGAGGTGATGCCCTTTGGCCTCACTAATGCACCAGTCGTGTTCATGGACCAGATGAACCAGACTTTCCATCACTTACTCGATAAGTGCGTCGTAGTATTTATAGACGATATCTTAGTCTATTCGAGAAATGAGACTGAGCATGTGGAACATCTCCGAATGGTACTAGAGATATTAAGTAGGAATAAGTGGTTCGCGAAACTCTCCAAGTGTGAGTTCTGGCTTCGTGAAGTAGCATTTCTGGGTCACGTAATTAGTAAAGAAGGCATTAAGGTAGACCCGGCAAAAATTAAGGCTGTAGTTGAATGGAGTAGCCCGAGAAATGTGGCGGAGGTTTGTAGTTTTCTAGGATTAGCCGGATACTATCGACGATTCGTCCCGGACTTCTCCAAGATTGCTAGGCCGATGACTAGTCTCCTACAGAAGGAGATCCGATTCGTTTGGACGGAGGCTTGCGAGCAAGCATTTCAGCAGTTGAAATAGAGATTAGTCTCTACTCCTATTCTTACCCTTCCGAACGATGAGAAGGATTTCGAGGTCTATAGCGATGCGTCTAAAAGTGGCCTAGGTTGCGTACTAATGCAATGTGGGAAAGTCATCGCTTACGCGTCGAGGCAGCTGAAGGTGCACGAGCGTAACTACCCCACGCATGACTTGGAGCTAGCAGCTGTGGTGTTCACGCTTAAGATTTGGAGGCACTATCTCTATGGTGGTTCGTGTAGAGTATTCACGGATCATAAGAGTCTCAAGTACATCTTTACTCAGAAAGACCTCAATATGAGACAGAGACGATGGCTTGAGCTTATTAAGGACTACGACTTGACGCTTAACTATTGCGAGGGCAAGGCGAACTTAGTCGCTGACGCACTGAGTCGCAAGAATCGATTGAGCTTCAGTAGAAGCCGTAGTTCCGTCAGATTTCGTCTGACATCTATGAGTGCTGAAGCTGAATTACTTCAGGAATTGCGCGAGGGTCAGCAGAATGATCCGCAGTTGGCTAGGATTCGAGAGGCTTTAAGGCAAGGAAAAGCCGTAGGTTTCGAGATCCCTTCCGATGGTAGTCTGCTATTTTGAGGGAGGTGGTGTGTACCGGACAGTTCTGATCTTAGGAACATAATTATGTCTGAGCCACATAACTCGCCCTACTCTGTTCATCCTTGAGGTAACAAGCTGTACCAGGACCTTCAGGGCCAATTCTGGTGGCCTAAAATGAAGAGGGATGTAGCAGAGTTCGTAGCTCCGATGTTTAGTCTGTCAGAAGGTTAAAATCGAGCGTCAGAGACCTGGAGATCTGTTGCAGCCACTACCGATTCCGACCTGGAAATTTGAGTCGGTTTCTATGGACTTCGTGGTTAACCTACCTACTTGTAGTGGTAAGAATGCCATTTGGGTGTTAGTGTATCGGTTGACCAAGGTCGCTAGATTCATACTGATGAAGATGACCTGGTCTGTGGAGTGCCTAGCAGAGGCTTATACCCAGGATATAATCCGACTTCACGAAGTTCCGAGGGAGATCGTTTCTGATCGGGATCCGAGATTTTTATCTCGTTTCTGGATATCAGTTCAGGAAGCCTTTGGGACGAAGTTGAAGCTCAGCACCGCTTTTCACGCGCCGACAGATGGTCAGACTGAGAGGACCATCCAGACTCTGTAGGATATGTTACGAGCATGTACTCTAGAGTACCATCAGTCTTGGGTACGTATGCTCTGTTTGGTAGAGTTCTCCTATAATAATAGCTATCACTCCAGCATCAATATGGCTCCGTACAAGGCCTTGTATGGTAGGAAATGTCGGAGTCCGATTTGTTGGAATGATATCAGTGATATTGTGGCTTTAGGACCTGAGATGGTACGAAATACCATAGAGAAGGTCCGAGTCATTTGGTCTAAGATGCAGGCCGCTCAGAGTCGTCAGAAATCTTACGCCGATAATCGAGTTAGACCACTGGCTTTCGAGGTAGGTGACAAAGTCTTGCTTAAGGTTTCACCATTCAAAGGAGTGGCACGCTTTGGTCAAAAGGGAAAACTCCGACCGAAATTCGTGGGACCCTACGAGATACTGGAACGAGTTGGGGAGGTGGCAATGCTAGGGTCATAGAATCGGGTGGGGTGGATCTTCCGAGACCCAAGTGTCTCATATTGGGCCCGGAAGCCTTGTGTGCGGATAGGAGGTGGAACGGGATCGTTCTCACGCTCGACATCAGGATTGGTCGAGCCTGAGCCACGCTGCCGTTTTTTAGGGGCCATGGGTAGGGAATCAAACAACCAAAAGCAATTAAAACTGTCTCGCAAATAATATGTCGTAATTAAACGACAACAACAAAAGTCCAACAACAGTCCTAAGGTCAATCTAGCAGCTTCAAACCTACCCAGTCAATGACTAAGGGGCCTAACTCCAATTGCCCCAAAGCCACACAAAAACAAACATATCAATGAAAATCAAGCAACAAAGAGTCACCTAAAATTCAATAATTAAATTCAAACAACAAATCCAAACAACAACCCAACCAACAAGGATATTAAACAATTAAATCAAAATTCAACCAACAAGTTCATACAAATAAAGTCCAAATACAAGAAATGAACCAAAAATATGCTTGAAAATGAAAAGGGTTGAAGATTTTATACCAAATGGAGTATGAAAATACCCCTTACTACCTCCTTGAAGTGAAGAATTGCAATGAAACAAATTGTGTTGCTTGTTTGTGCTAAAATCCCACAAATTCAAACCCCAAACCACTTTTTTTTTTTTTCGTTTTCTGTTTTTATTTTTTTTTTATTCAGATTTTTCAAATTTTTTTTTTTAGAAGAAGAAGAACCCAAATGGAAGCCTAAACCCACGAAAATGGTGGCTTAAACTCACGAAATTGGCAGCCCCTAAACCACGAATTTTTTTTTTCGGATTTGTGGAAGAGGGAACAAAAGAGGTGGGAGAAATGTGTTTAAATGGAGAATGGGAGTGAGGAGAGAGAAGAGATGAATTCGAAATTAAAAAAAAAGTCCAGATCAAAAGGAGCGGCCGTGCAAGTTAAAGGAGCGACCGCTCCTTTTGTAAAAAGTGCTACTGGAATTTGTAATCCGTCCAAAGGAGCGGCCGCGCATGTTCAAGGAGCGACCGCTCCTTTTGGATTTTCAGCTACTGGAAATTTGTGCACACGAGGAGAAGCTATGTTGTGAAAATGAGCGCGCCCGTGCATAGACAAGGAGCGACCGCTCTTTTCTTCTGCTTCAAAATTTTTTCTTTGCTCTTTTTCCTTTGCATTCCAATGACCAAAGGGGAGTTGGTCTAGATCGAATGCCTCTGAATTCACCCCTTTGGTTCATCACATTGCCACTACCTCTTGCTCATACTCGTTCCAAAAATGGCATCACATTTATGCTCGTTATCTGCACAACATTCAAACAATATACCCAAACGAGCATAAAATGGAACTCAAAAATAATAAAATAAAAGCAAAAACAAAAATTTAATCTAAAAAGCAATAAACCACGGGTTGCCTCCCGAGAAGCGCTTGTTTAACGTCCCGAGCCTGACGAACTAGCCGGACACAGGGACTAAGACATAGAAGAAAAACTATGTCAAAGTCATCCAGCGGGACACAATCACCCGGGGCTCAGTAAATAGCCCCGCAAAGCTCGCAAGAGCTTGTCAAACATACTGGCACTCAACTCACTAAATACCACATAAGCAATGATCAAATAAAGCAAAGGGGACGGTTTGAAAACCGGCATCCTATGCTTATGTGGGAGTGAGTGCCCACAGGGAGGTAAATTAAAATAAAAACTACAAAAAGAAAAATCAAATAAAAGAGAAAGAACACCCCCAAACACCTCCCTTGCCTTGGTTTCTAGAAGAGAAACATTGGAGTCAAGACAAGAGATGGTGTAACGACCCGACTCGCTTAAATCGGCGCGGAAGAAACTGACGAGTCGAGTAGTCAAAAACTACAACTCGAAAACCTAAGAAATAAAACTAATTCCTCGAATTATTATTACCAAACCACAAAAGTACAAATACCCACAAGTTTGTACATAAACTAATCCAAAAGTCAAACTAGAAATACTAAAATACGAGTTAACTCCAACTACATGTCAGAGTCTTAAACTTCACATATAGAAGTCCAAAAGTAAAGTCATAACATCTATACAATACCATCGCTAACTAATGCCAAGAAAACAGTAAATACAACAGGAAACAAAAGAAAGAAACGTCGCTCGCCCAACCCAAAACTAGGCAAGAACATCATCATCTGAAGTACCTGAAAAATACAACAACAGTCCACCATCAGTGGCGAGTAACATAACTGACTCACCCTAATGGGAACACACATGTACATAGCATAAATCAAACGAACAACATCATTAAACAAAGTACGAGAACAACCCAAAACGTGAACTCGACTCAAACCAACCTAATCAACTATCTTTGGCGCAATCATTCATATTCTAGACCGGACTGTGCTCGTACGAACGCATCTTACGCGCTCGAACTTTCTACTATGTTCGGATTTGAGAATCTTACTCCCAAACCCCATGAAACCAATCTTACTGGAAATCCATGTCCCGTGAAACCAATCTTACTGGAATTCACGAAGATCACATAGTATGACTCCAACTAACCCAATACCGCGGATGGATTAGGGGCAACGTCTTAACCCGAATACAGTGAATCTTACTCAAAGTATCAGGCGTCTAAAAATGAAATCAAGCTATCATTAATTAATTCATTTAATCATTTTAATCATATTATTCGTTTAATTACCCAACATAACTAAATCAAGTTCAAGAATTGCCTCTAGCCTTGATTCTTGAATTTAACTAGTTAAATCATCGAAGTTATTCTCAAGAACTGCCTCTAGCCTTATTCTTGAGTCTAACCAATCATTAATCATTAATCTTTATTCATTCTTTAATCAACTCAATCCTAATCTTTAACTTTCTTTACCAATTAAACCATTTTCTTTAACTTACAAGATTCAATCAAGAACTCATAAAGACTCATCAAGAACTCATAAAGAACTCAAAGAACTCATAAAGAACTCATTCAAGATTCAAGATCCTCAATCAAGAACTCAATCAAGATTCAAGATCTTCAATCAAGAACTCATCCAACCATACATATTACACGCATATCACCATCATCTTTTCGAAAATTTAGCAACTTATACTCATCCAAAACTCATCAAACTTTAACATAATATTCATGATCATAAAATAACATGGAATCAATCATAAAATCATAGAATTCATCATCAAAATATCATGAAAACCACATAGAAATTCAGATTAGAAACAACACATGAAATCATGAATAATCATTACTAATCAACCCAAACATGCATTTAATTCATACTATAAACATAGTATACCAATTAAGTTGAGTTAGTATGTTACCTTATTGAAGATTACACACAAATCAACACAAATATGCAGTCCAAGAACACAACCCACACGAGCACACTACACGGTCAAGTCACGGCACACACACACGGCTTGGCCTTGAGCAACACGAGCACGAACACCACTCAGCACCACCACACGGCTGCAGTACACGGCCACCACCACGAACCACCCTCGATCAACACGGTCCCCACACACGAACCACTCGAACCACACGGCTTCCACACGAGCAAAACCCCAAAACCAAACCCAACAAGTGATCTTGAATGAAATGAATGGAAATTAATGAAGGTTTAATCACCTAAAGATCAATGGGATATGAATCTTTAAGTTTGGAGTTTGAATGGATGATGAACAAATGAGATGAATCTCTTAGCCAAAAATGGCGTGTGAATGAGTGAAATAGAGAGGGATTGTGTTTGATTATGATGGCAAATGCAATTGATGGCAAAATGAGCAAGGGCCTCACTAACTCTCCTATATATAGAGTTAGTTAAGGTGTGAACACAAGGCAAGTGGCAAGCCTTGTCATGCCACTATGAAAACCGGCCAAGTAAGAGGAAAGGGCCAAATTTGGGCTCTCGTGCTCAATTGGGCTAATTTGCGAAAACCGCATAATTAATCATGCAATAATCGATTTCACCCAAAATATTAAATAATTAATTAGAAAATTAAATAAATAAAATTCTAATTAATTAAATAATAATTAACATAAATAATAAAAACTAAGAAATAAACATTTCGATTAAATCGAAATTATTCATATAAAATTAAAATAAAATAGTTCAAAAATTAATTTGAACTAGCACATAACAAACATAAATACACATAAATACCGGCAAAAATACCGATAAAATCTGGGTCATTACAGATGGTGCCCTCGAATGGGGGTGATATCAGCATGGATGGAAGGGGAGTGGGATGTGAATAAACAAGGCTAAATCCTCCTAAAAAGGGAATAAGAGAAGGTGGTATAACCACATTCTCCACATTAATCATGACCTCGTTAACTTCACTCGACTCTGCTAAGAAGGCCTCATCCAATATGACATCACATGACGAGACGGAAGGGTCATGATTTTCATCATGACATTGCAATGAAACATCAACGTCTGTGTGAGTCTGGATGGGTTGTACAACAACGAGAGGAGAGGGATCGAAATCATAACTATAGTCGCGAACGACGGATTCGACTTGCAGATTATGGGATGAATCATCTGAATTCACACCACCACCTTGTAAAAACTCATCAAGAGCATGCTCTTGCGAATATTGATGATCAACATCCAAGGTAGGGGTATGAACCGGAAGATGATGGAAGCCATATTCCACAAACAAGTTCGGCTCGTTACTAAAGTTATGTATCCCTTGGGTAGTCATATCCCACTCATAGGTTTCCTTGGCTAGACACTCGAATAAGAGCCAAGCTCTATCCAAGTCTAAAGCTAAGAAATCGCCATAAGAAAGAAATTCTACCAAATTTCTCGTCTCATAGTTCAAGCCCTCATACATTATATTACAAATATCCCACTTATCAAAATTATGGTCAGGAGGAAGAGAGCTTCCAATCCTGTCATAATACATCCAAAACGATTCATGCTCATATTGGGGATCAATCAAAGAAGTGGCCATAAGGCCTAAGTATTCACAAAAATAAATATAAAGAAAAAGAAAGACCTAGAACCATTCTACTCAACCTAAACTAATGGCATTGCCTTCCCTGGCAACGGCGCCAATTTGATAGGAGGGGTTTTCTTACCAAATAAAAACCCCCGTCGTAGTATGAGTGGGGGTGTCGAACACGGGGAAGGTACGTTGCACTAATCTAGGCATGAGTGTCGAACAAGCTAGGTCGGGTGATGGTCGCGAGAGGCGGAGAGAACTAACTAAAACTACACTAAGGAAACAAAAACAAAAGGGACTAGGGTAAGAGATCCACAACTCATACCACCATGAATTATGAATCAATCGAAACTTAGACTTAGGTCGTGGATAAGGGGAGGTCGTTCTATATGATCGTACCACTCTTTTGAGCTAGTACGATGACCGGAAAGACATATACAACTCACTTTCGTGCAGCGACACATCTAACGAGTCCTAAGCACAAAATCACGAAGACCAGTAACTTTCCCTTGATCGAAGGCCCAACTTTCGTGGTGCTTCCATCAATCGGGCGAAGGAAGTCATCACCCACGTTCACCTTTCGGTCCTTCGGTGGGATTCTTCAATGAATCCTATGCTAGCTAAACATATGACTCAACATTACTGAATCCTAAGGTACCGACATTATCACAACCAAGCCTAAAAGCAACTAAACCACAATCATGGAGCAATTGAGAAATTTCACTCAAACCCTAGAAATTAACTACTCGCACATAATTAATAAAAACATAATTAAAACTAAAACTAATTACATAAATTAAACCTAAAACTAAGAACAACAAAACTAACAAACTAACAATTAAACATAAAACTAAACCAACAACAAAACCTAAAACTAAGAACACTCAATCTAACACCAAAATATAACTAAACTACCAAAAACCAACTAAAACATCAACAAACCAAGCATAAACAACTAAATTAACAACAAATAACAACATAAACAACTAAACTAACAATTAAACAACAAAAAGCAAGAAATCAAAGCAATAAAAGAAAGCAATAAAGTACCTTGAAGATTGAAGAGCAAGCTAAGAAGACATTGAAGAACAAAACTAGAGATTCATTGCATAAATTAAAGTGTTTGATTACAAAGAAAACAAGATCTATAACTAAGCTAAGGTGAGACAAGAGAGGCTCTCCAAGCCCTCCAATCTAGGGTTATAAGACGAGCTTTCAAAGTATATATACAATAGTAATTTACAAAGCAAAAACACGGCCAGAAAACGCGAGAAAACAGAGCTGCCAAAAGGAGCGGCCGTGCAAGCATTAGGAGCGACCGCACCTTTAGAGGAGCGGCCGTGTAAAGAAGAGGGGCGGCCGCTCGTTTGGTCGGGTGCTTAATTCTTCATTTCAGAGCTTGGGCGCGACCGTGCTACTAGGGGAGCGACCCCTCCTTTTGTAAAAAGCCTCTAAATTTGCCTTGGCTCAGATATCCGATGCTCGAACGACTCGTCGAATTCCATGAAGTATGAGTTACCTACAAAAATGGGGAAAACGACCAAAAAGGAGTAGCACATAGCAAGAATACTGCAAAATAGCCGAAGCACAACTAAACTACAAAAAAGGAAATAAAAAACACAAAATGAAATAAGAAAAGGGAAAACTAAGCTATAAAACTAACATAAAAGCTAAGAAAAACACTAACAAAAAGTCGGTTATCAAGCTGTTTGTGGGTGAGCAATCTCCTTTGCCTTAAATTTCGGGACGAAATTTCTTTAGGGAGGGGAGGTTATAATGGCCCAGATTTTTCGGTGTTTTTGCCATTTGATTTATTTGTATTTATGTGATTTTATGTATGGTCCAAAATTTATTTTGGACTATTTATTTTTATTTTATGTGAATGATTTCGATTAAATTCGATTATTTGTATTTATGGTTGATTATTATTTATTTTATTATTATTTGATTAATTAGAATTTTTATTATTTAATGTTTCTAATCAGTTAATTAATATTGTTGGGCCAAATCGATTCAGGCATGATTAATCATGCAAGAGTGCAAGTAGCCCAATTATTTATCGAAAGCCCAATTTAGCCCATTCTCCTTAGCCATAACCGGCCCCTATGATTAAGTGGCCTAATTGTGCCACTTGCCTTGCATTTACACCTTAACTAACTTGTATAAATAGAAGTAGTAGTAAGGCGTTGGAATATTTGTTCATCTAATCACCTTTGTCACATTTAAACACAAACTCTCTCCATCCTTGCCCATCATATTCCACACGCAATTTTTGTCTTGTTCACCACTAACCATTGTTCATCCATTTGTTCAAACCTAAACTTAAAGATTCAACTTCCATTGATCTTTAAGTATTAAAACACAAATAGCCTTCTTGCCTTGTTCAAGACTTTGGTTTAGGTTCGGTTTTTGGGTACTGGGTGTTCGTGTGGTTCGAGAAGGTGGTTCGTGTAGGGTGGCCGTGTATCAAATCCGTGCTCGTGGGACAGCCGTGCAGCAAGGGCCGTGTTCAAAGGTGGCAGTCGTGTGGGCTCGTGTGCAAGGCTGTGTTGTGCGTAACTTTGAGGCCGTGTGGGACGAATCTGGGCAGCGGGTTTTTCTTTGTTTAAGCACTCTATTTTCATAAGGTAACATATTATCTCAACCTAGTTTGTATACCTTGATTCATAGTGTAGATTAGATGATTAGATTAGACCGAATTGATGAATATCACCCTTATTTATGCGTGAACTTGGGCTGATTTTGGATGGTTGTTTTGTGTTATTCTTGTCATGATTCAATGTAATTTTATGATGTTTAAATTAATCCCATGTTTGATGTTGATCATGTTCAAGTTTTGTGAAGTTTTGATGTTTACAAGTTGATGAAAAAGTTGTTACAATTTGTCTTTTTATGCGTGAATGTTGATGATGATTATGAGGTTGAGTTCTGGAATCTTGATTGAGTTCTTGATTGAGTTCTTGAATCTTTGTTGAGTTTTTTATAAGTCTTGGATGAGTTCTTTATGAGTCTTGATAGTTCTTTATGAGTTCTTAGTCGAGTCTTGAAAGTTAAAGAAAGTTAAAGATAATTAAAGAAAATATAAAGAATAGTATATGAGGTTCTAAGATTTGTTGATTTACATGTTATTCTTGAGTCAAGGCGTAAGATGCAACTTAAGATAAACTAAGAATGTAAATTTTGATTAAAGATTTGCTTGATTTTACTATTAGACGCCTAATCTTAAGGTAAGATTCTAAGAATTGGGTTAAGACGTTGCCCCTATCCTATCCGCGGTATTGGAATAGATGGAGATCTTACTATGTCGTCTTTGGATATGGATTTCCCGTAAGATGGGTTTCATGGGGTTGGGAGTAAGATTCTCAATCCTAGCATACTAGAAAGTTTGTTTGCGTAAGATGTGTTCGTACGTGCGTAGTCCTGTCTAATATGTAAATGATTGCGCCAAAGTTTATGCTTGTTAATTAATGGTTAAAGTTAGTCGAGTCAGCATGATTACTTGTGGTTATTATTATTATTGACATTATGATATGTGGTTCGCATGATGGTGTTGGTATGTTTGATTTGATTGTTTGATTTATGCTATGATCTTGTGTATCCCCGTTATGGTGGGACGGTTATGTTACTCGCCACTAACGGTGGACTGTTGTTTATCTTTCAGGTAATTCTGATGATGAGGTTCTTGCTTAGCTTTGGGTTGGGCGAGTGCCGTTGTTACTTATGCTTTATGTTTAGTTGTATTATGATTTCTAGTATTAGACTATAGTAGTGATACTTGTATATTCTAACTCTGACATTTGTTTTGGAGTTAATACTGTTATTAGTAGTAGTGATATTTGGGTTTAGTTATGTACAATCTTGTGGGTGTTGTACTTTTGGATTTACCATATATTCAATTTGAGGTTTTATTTTAATTTTTAAGTTTGTTAGTATGTTTGAACTACTATTCGACTCGTCGGTGTCTTCCGCCCGGTTTAAGCGAGTCGGGTCGTCGCAGTTGGTATCAGAGCTGAATAGGTTTTAAGTGATGTTTTAAGATATGAGTGAACCCGGGAGTCGAGAGCTTTACTATTCCCGAGTGATGAACCCAAATTAAGTTTAAGTATAAGGGAGAAGAGTTCGAGTAGAAGAACCGGGATAAGTCTCTTTTTCTATTCTTTTTCTCTTGATTTTGTGTACTTGACTGTGGTGGGGATGTATGACTGACACTGTTCTTTGTTATGTCATTGTTTTATTGCGTTCCAGCATGTCTACGCCTCGCCGGTTGAGTACGGGACGACAGAGGTTACGAGCGCTCGAGGAGGCGATCCTTACGTTGGTGCACCATAGTCGTCATACGCCTAGTACGCAGTCGATGTTCGATCGTATCGCACATCATCGACCTCCAACCTACGATGGGGTTGCCGACCCTACCATCCTGGAGAGTTGGATCCGCGAGATGGGAAAGCTCTTCGACGCGACGTTTTGCCCCGAGCACGAGAAGGTGCAGATTGCCGCCTACTATCTACGTGGAGAGGCCGATAACTGGTGGACTGTAGCTAAGGACGCGTGCTTACCCTTACATTCGATGTCGTGGATCGAATTCGTAGATAAGATCCAGGAGCGATTCTACCCCGACGATTTGCGGTGGCAGAAACAGGAGGAGTTTCTTACTCTTACTCAGGGTAAGATGACAGTTCAGGCGTACACCGACAAGTTCACGAAGTTATCGAGGTTCGCTATGTCTGTAGTTCCATCAGAGAAGGAGCGGGTCAAGCGCTACATCAAAAAGCTAGATCCGAGGGTTCCCGTGATCAGTAGTGGAGCGAAGACATTTCAGCAGGCCTACGAGGTGGCACTCGAGATTCAGGCATCGACGATCGAGGAGGATGCGAGTAGGAAGAGGACCCAAGTTCCGGCGACGTCGTTTTCTTTTAAGAAGCCTCGATTTAGTGCTCCTAGTAGTACTCCTCCGACCATGAGTTCGCATAAGGGTTCCGATGGCTCAAGATGCAGAGGCTGCGGCAGGGACTTCCATCCACGGAAGCGGTGTGACGGTTCACCCATAGCTTTTTTTATCTGCAGGAAGGAAGGCCATAAGGTGTCAGTTTGCCCCGAGAGGAAGCCAGGCACCGAGATCAAGCAGCTTCCGGCATCGACTAAGACTCCGGTGAAGAACCGAGTCTACTGTATGACTGAGGCAGAGGCCGAGGTTCAGCTCGACATTGTTTCAGGTAGATTTCTTGTCTCTGGTGTTAACTTTTGTTTTATTTGATTCTGGTGCTACTGTCTCTTTTGTGGCTAGTAGTTTTGCCTCGAGGTCTAATCTTCGTGGCAGCATTCCTCTTAGCTCTGTTATAACTCTCCCGTCCGGAGAGGATTTTATTTGTTAGTGCGAGTTCCGAGGAGTGCCTATCGTGATAGCTGGGGAGCAAGCGACGGCCGATCTGAAGGAGTTCCCGTTGCTGGAGTTCGATATTATTCTTGGTCTGGACTGGTTGTCGAAGTATCGAGCGATACATTCGTTGCCGAGATCAGTCAGTGACATTCCGAGGATCGCAGGCAACCGAGTTACCTACTCTGGTTTCGTCCTTAAGGAAGGAGTTAAGTTAATCTCAGCCTTAAAGATGAGGAAACATCGCCAGAAGGGCGATATGGTGTACTTATGTCAAGTAAGGGACTTGACTGAGGAGCGTCTGTTGGACGATATACCTGTAGCGAGGGATTTCAGAGACGTATTTTCTGATGAGCTTCCAGGAGTTCCACTCGAGCGCGACGTCGAGTTTCATATCGACTTAGCACCCGGGACAACGCTGATTTCGAAGGAACCTTACCGGATGGCACCATCGGAGTTGCAAGAGTTAAAAACGTAACTCCAAGATTTGATCGACAAGGGCTTCATTAGGCCGAGCGTTTCTCCATAGGGAGCACCTGTGCTCTTTGTGAAGAAGAAAGACGGTAGTATGCGCCTATGCATAGACTACCGAGAGTTGAATCGGGTAACTATCAAGAATAAGTACCCGTTGCCTAGGATTGAGGACCTGTTCGATCAGTTACGAGGAGCGGGAGTGTTTTCGAGGATAGATCTTCGATCTGGATATCATCAGATTCCAGTCAAGAAAGAATACATCCCGAAGACCGCTTTTCGTACAAGATACGGCCACTACGAATTCAATGTGATGCCCTTTGGCCTCACTAATGCGCCAGCCGTGTTCATGGACCAGATGAACCGGACTTTCCATCACTTACTCGATAAGTGCGTCGTAGGTTTTATAGACGATATCTTAGTCTATTCGAGAGATGAGACTGAGCATGCAGAGCATCTCCGGATGGTACTAGAGATATTACGTAGGAATAAGTGGTTCACGAAACTCTCCAAGTGTGAGTTCTGGCTTCACGAAGTAGCATTTCTGGGTCACGTAATTAGTAAAGAAGGCATTAAGGTAGACCCGGCAAAAGTTAAGGCTGTAGTTGAATGGAGTAGCCCGAGAAATGTGGCGGAGGTTCGTAGTTTTCTGGGATTGGCCGGATACTATCGACGATTCGCCCACGACTTCTCCAAGATTGCTAGGCCGATGACTGGTCTCCTAGAGAAGGAGATCCGATTCGTTTGGACGGAGGCTTGCGAGCAAGCATTTCAGCAGTTGAAACAGAGATTAGTCTCTGCTCCTATTCTTACCCTTCCGAACGATGAGGAGGATTTCTTGGTCTATAGCGATGCGTCTAAAAGTGGCCTAGGTTGCGTACTAATGCTATGTGGGAAAGTCATCGCTTACGCATCGAGGCAGCTGAAGGTGCACGAGCGTAACTACCCCACGCATGACTTGGAGCTAGCAGTTGCGGTGTTCACGCTTAAGATTTGGAGGCACTATCTCTATGGTGGTTCGTGTAGATTATTCACAGATCATAAGAGTCTCAAGTACATCTTTACTCAGAAAGACCTCAATATGAGGCAGAGACGATGGCTTGAGCTTATCAAGGACTATGACCTGACGCTTAACTATTGCGAGGGCAAGGTGAACTTAGTCGCTGACGCACTGAGTCGCAAAAATCGATTGAGCTTCAGTAGAAGCCGTAGTTCCGTCAGATTTCGTCTGACATCTATGAGTGCTGAACCTGAATTACTTCAGGAATTGCGTGAGGGTCATTAGAATGATACGCAGTTGGCTAGGATTCGAGAGGCTTTAGGGAAAGGAAAAGCCGTAGGTTTCGAGATCCCTTCCGATGGTAGTCTGCGATTTCGAGGGAGGTGGTGTGTTCCGGACAGTTCTGATCTTAGGAACATAATTATGTCTGAGGCACATAACTCGCCCTACTCTGTTCATCCTGGAGGTAACAAGCTGTACCAGGACCTTAAGGGTCAATTCTGGTGGCCTAAAATGAAGAGGGATGTAGCAGAGTTCGTAACTCGATGCTTAGTCTGTCAGAAGGTTAAAATTGAGCATCAGAGACCTGGAGATTTGTTGCAGCCACTACCGATTCAAAGGAGTGGCATGCTTTGGTCAAAAGGGGAAACTCCGACCGAAATTCGTGGGACCTTACGAGATACTGGAACGAGTTGGGGAGGTGGCATATCGGTTGGCATTACCACCTAGTCTGTCTAATGTTCACGATGTGTTCCATGTTTCCCAGCTAAGGAAATATGTACATGATCCTGCCCACATCATCCCAGTGGAGTCGGCCACGTTTGAGCCGAATCTGACTTTCGAGGAGCGACCCGTCCAGATCTTGGATCAGGAAGTGAGGACCCTCCGGCGTAAGCAAGTCCAGCTCGTCAAGGTGTTGTGGAGAAATCAACACCATGAGGAGGCGACTTGGGAGACAGAGGCGTCCATGAGGCAGAAGTACCCGGAGCTGTTTGTGGGTAAGCAATCTCCTTTGCCTTAAATTTCGGGACGAAATTTCTTTAAGGAGAGGAGGTTGTAATGGCCTAGATTTTTCGGTATTTTTGCCATTTGATTTATTTGTATTTATGTGATTTTATGTATGGTCCAAAATTTATTTTGGACCATTTATTTTTATTTTATGTGAATGATTTCGATTAAATTCGATTATTTGTATTTTTGGTTGATTATTATTTATTTTATTATATTTGATTAATTAGAATTTTTATTATTTAATTTTTCTAATTAGTTAATTAATATTGTTGGGCCAAATCGATTCAGGCATGATTAATCATGCAAGAGTGCAATTAGCCCAATTATTTATCAAAAGCCCAATTTGGCCCATTCTCCTTAGCCATAACCGGCCCCTATGATTAAGTGGCCTAATTGTGCCACTTGCCTTGCATTCACACCTTAACTAACTTCTATAAATAGAAGTAGTAGTAAGGCTTTGGAACATTTGTTCATTTAATCACCTTTGCCATATTTAAACAGAAACTCTCTCCATCCTTGCCCATCATATTCCACACGCCATTTTTGTCTTGTTCACCACTAACCATTGTTCATCCATTTGTTCAAACCCAAACTTAAAGATTTAACTTCCATTGATCTTTAAGTATCAAAACACAAATAGCTTTCTTGCCTTGTTCAAGACTTTGGTTTAGGTTCGGTTTTTGGGTATTGGGTGTTCGTGTGGTTTGAGAAGGTGGTTCTTGTAGGGTGATCGTGTATCAAATCGTTGCTCGTGGGACAGCCGTGCAGCAAGGGCCGTGTTCGAAGGTGGCAGCCGTGTGGGCTCGTGTGCAAGGCTGTGTTGTGCGTAACTTTGAGGCCGTGTGGGACGAATCTGGGCAGCGGGTTTTTCTTTGTTTAAGCACTCTATTTTCATAAGGTAACATACTATCTCAACCTAGTTTGTATACTTTGATTCATAGTGTAGATTAGATGATTAGATTAGACCGAATTGATGAATATCACCCTTGTTTATGCGTGAACTTGGACTGATTTTGGATGGTTGTTTTGTGTTATTCTTGCCATGATTCAATGTAATTTTATGATGTTTAAATTAATCCCATGTTTGATGTTGATCATGTTCAAGTTTTGTGAAGTTTTGATGTTTACAAGTTGATGAAAAAGTTGTTATAATTTGTCATGTTATGCGTGAATGTTGATGATGATTATGAGGTTGAGTTCTTGGTTGAGTTCTTGAATCATGATTGAGTTCTTGAATGAGTTTTTGAATCTTGATTGAGTTCTTGAATCTTGGTTGAGTTCTTTATAAGTCCTGGATGAGTTCCTTTTGATCTTGATAGTTCTTTATGAGTTCTTGGTCGAGTATTGAAAGTTAAAGAAAGTTAAAGATAATTAAAGAAAGTTAAAGAAAGTATAAAGAATGGTATATGAGGTTCCAAGATTTGTTGATTTACATGTTATTCTTGAGTCAAGGCATAAGATGCAACTTAAGATTAACTAAGATTCTAAATTTCGATTAAAGATTTGCTTGATTCTACTATTAGACGCCTAATCTTAGAGTAAGATTCTAAAAATTGGGTTAAGACGTTGCCCCTATCCTATCCGCGGTATCGGGATAGATGGAGATCTTACTATGTCGTCTTTGGATATGGATTTACCGTAAGATAGGTTTCATGGGGTTGGGAGTAAGATTCTCAATCCTGGCATAGTAGGAAGTTCGTTCGCGTAAGATGCGTTCGTACGTGCGTAGTCCGGTCTAATATGTAAATGATTGCGTCAAAGTTTAAGATTGTTAATTAATGGTTAAAGTTAGTCGAGTCAGCATGATTACTTGTGGTTATTATTATTATTGACATTATGATATGTGGTTCGCATGATGGTGTTGGTATGTTTGATTTGACTGTTTGATTTATGCTATGATCTTGTGTATCCCTATTAGGGTGGGACGGTTATGTTACTCGCCACTGACGGTGGACTGTTGTTTATTTTTCAGGTAATTCTGATGATGAGGTTCTTGCTTAGCTTTGGGTTGGGAGAGTGTCCTTGTGACTTATGCTTTATGTTTAGTTGTATTACGATTTCTAGTATTAGACTATAGTAGTGATACTTGTATATTCTAACTCTGACATTTGTTTTGGAGTTAATATTATTATTAGTAGTAGTGATATTTGGGTTTAGTTATGTACAATCTTGTGGGTGTTGTACTTTTGGATTTAGCATATATTCAATTTGAGGTTTTGTTTTAATTTTTAAGTTTGTTAGTATTTTAGAACTGACTATTCGACTCGTCGGTTTCTTCCGTGCTGGTTTAAGCGAGTCGGGTTGTCACAATGAACCTTGTAAACATGTCCTTTATGTTTTCTTCCCTAGTCATCTCAAAGACCTCATATTTTGACATGAACATGTCAATTTTTGACCTTCTCACTTCAGAGTTGCTTTCATATGCAAGCTCTAGTGTATCCCATATTTCCTTTGCAGAAGAACAAGCTAGAATTCGATTTCCCTCACATTCTGCAATTCTTTGTTGAACAAGTGACATTGCCTTTGCATTCTTATCTAGCTTCTTGTAATCTTCACTTGTATACTCTTCTTCTGACTTTGGAACAATGAGTCCTTCCCATATTCTTCTTGTGAATGAACGTGGGTCCATTTTTAACAATCATCCAGCATTCATAATCTATCCCAATGATAAGATTTTTCATGCAGTTTTTCCACCAGGAGTATTTAGTGCCATTGAACTTGGGGAGTCTGGAACTGTTTGATTCTTGAGTAGACATCTTCTTGCTCCTCTAAGTAGTTAACCTTTTGAGAAGTTAGGCTCTGATACCAATTGTAAGTTCAATGTATACTCAAGAAGAGGGGGTTGAATTGAGTATGTGTGTTTTTTTAAATCGTTTTCAAAGTTTGTTTATCTTTTTGTGAGAACAACGATAGAACAATAAATAAAGAGTAGGGACACAAGGATTTAACGAGGTTTGGTTTCTAAACAAGCGTACGTCCTCCACTCTCTCACCAATATTATTAATCAACTCTGAATAATAACAAGGTTACACACTCAATTAAATGCTAAAACTCTGTAACATTTAATTCTCCAACTGTTAACTGTAACAGTTCACTCAGTGTTCACAGAACACTCCCCAACCACTTCCCTCTAAGTGGTTCAAATATTACAAACTTAAATCTCCTTAAGTTTTTCTCTTAAAGATGGATATGGAGATAGGTTTGCTCTAAGGATAGACTCTCAAAAAATATGACTTGGTTTTCTTTTGAGAGCAAAAGTCTTGCTAGAATTTTTGCAAAGATTGTTTTTATATGCAAAGAAAAACCGTACCCTAGAAGTGTGCTTGGAGACTTGCCTAAATTGTGCAAACAAGCTCAGCTGACACAAGTGCAAAGGTATCTATTTCAGACATTTGTCTCCTTCCACTACATGTAGTGGAAAGTACACTAGAGTCCAAACAAGTACATTGCAAAGCTGATTTTGTGAATCAATTTGGCAAATTTCCAAAACATAAGTGATCAATATTTTTAAATAAATTTTCAAAAATAATTTTGAACACGAAAATTGGTACGGATCACTTAAGTGCACGTGCGTAATACTGAGGTCTGTTCCGACAGTGGTCTCAGTACTACAAAGTCTACATCTGGTAAAGAGAATTGTTCCAAGCTTGTTCTTTGTCTGTTCTTAACTTGTTCTTGGCTTGTTCTCTTTACTGGACATAAACTTTAATTGTTTTTTCTCTTTACTTAGAAACACAAGGTATATCGTTCTAATTATATTTTACAAGAAGATCCTAGAAGTACAAAAATTAAAAGACTTCAAGCTCTTGACTTCTGATTCTTCAAGTATCTCAAGGTCTTTAGATTTGCCTTGAAGAGTTCTCACTTGAATTAACCTGTTCAATTACAAACATGCATAACAATCAAGTATAGAGAACTGGTTTCTCATCCATCAAATCAAACATGGTTCAACACTTTGAACTTGGTATTTGATGATTCCGCTGCCTGTGCTCTCTGTTGTATGTTACCGCTATTAGTATTATTTGATGTTATTAGAGGATGAATTGGTTATTATGTGCTTGCTATTTAATCTATTGTTTTATGTTGTTTGGTTCCACTGCTAAGTGGAACAGTCTAGTTACTCGCCACTAACGGTGGACCCCCAATTTTTATTTTGCAGGTGATCAGGATAGAGTTTAGAGTTGGGTTGAGTGTTTGGCGAGCGATCTAGGCTCCTGTTTATTTCCTGTTATTTTCCTGTTTTTAGTAGTTTGGTTGTAATAAGAGACTATATCATTTCCATTGTTTTTGGGATGACTTTAAAGTTTAATAAATAAAATGATTAAGTTTAGAGCTTCCGTTGTGATTATTTAATTTAATAAAATACGGGTCGTTACACCCCTACTCAATAACCAAGCACTTCAATCACTCGAAAACCTCACACAAATTCAACAAAGATAATTTCAACATGATCAAAAAGAAAAATAAATAATTCATAAAAATACATAGTTCAATAAATAGATTTCAATCATCTAA
Source organism: Salicornia ramosissima (assembly GCA_951394345.1). Classification (NCBI taxonomy): domain Eukaryota; kingdom Viridiplantae; phylum Streptophyta; class Magnoliopsida; order Caryophyllales; family Amaranthaceae; genus Salicornia; species Salicornia ramosissima. The sequence goes on from OX596236.1 coordinate 38,821,983, forward strand.
TAATTAAACAAAAATCCAAACTTTATTTATAAACAATATTCAAAGCATCTTCATAGATAATAATCAATAAAACATAATTAAAGAATTTAATTAATTAAATCAAGAGTAACAATTTAATTCAAGAACTTATTCACTTAGTAAAATTAAATCAAGAGAGTCATAAAGAATCATATTTTGAACAAGAGATTCGACAAGATATACTTTAAAAGTATTTTAGTAATTTAATCACACTATTTTACAGAATCAGATTTTACCGATTTAAATTAAAGAACAACCATTTAAAGATCTATAACATTCTGGAAATTTTGAAGAAAATTAAATCTAGGTTCAAGGTTTAATGTGCATAAGTTTCTTCCAAAAATAGCATCATTTACTAATTTTAAAGGATTTTATAACTTACCGATCAGATTAGACTATAACCAGATTCAGAATTTTCTTCCATAGCAAACGAACTCTAAAAATTACGAAAAATTAGTACAAGCTGTAAAACACTAATTCGGACTTTACCTAAATTTTAGTAGCCATCAGAATTGAATAAGTACTTTAATAAATTCGTATATTAAATCTGGACAGTTTTACCGGTTTGACAGATTAAATTGTTAAAAGCAAGAAAAGAACGAATTTTGACACGAAATAAATCTTGATTCATAACCAACCAGTAAAGAAACTCCCACAAAAAGTTCATTAAGAAATAAAAAGATTTGTTCAAGAAATAAATTCATACACACAACAACATACTTATAATCATGCAATTGTTTAATATTAATAATAATAATTCAAACATCAAAAATACCATCTTTAGCAATTCTAAGCATGATCTAACAATTATATAATTAATCTATTCTATAATTAAATAAAACATCTAATTACCTTAAATTGATGAAACAAAGTTTCGAAATTCTTTGGTGATCAATTGTTTTGAGAAAGAAAAGAAGAGAAAAATAATGATTGTTGTTTTTTTAGTGAGGGTGTCCTGAATAGGTAGTATAAGAAGGGTATTTATAGACTCTTGGATGGGTTGAGTGAACTCCTAAAAATAGGTAGAGAATATTTAAAAATATTATTTTTGTTTAATTCATATCTAATTAATTAAAAGATTTGAAAAAAACAATAATTAGTCTAAGTAGAAGAGGGGGGGAGCCGTGTGGGCGTATATAGTAAGTTGGGATTGGGATTTGATCCTATTTTGGGTAATGCAAAGTAAAAGTTTGGGCTCAAAGTTTAGTTGGGCTCAACTTGAATCAATGGGCCAAAAATCAAATGGAAAGCCTTTTCAAGTCCAGTTACCAAGAAGGGACTAAAACTACTTCTAACCCTACTTAGCCAACTCGTCATTAATTCAACATTAAAATTGAGTCGGTCCACAGCCTTGAATTGCTTTAAGGTGAAGATTTAGGAATCTAACAGGTTGAGGCCAAATGAAAGAATATAAGATAACCATCATAAAAAAATTATTTTGACACATTATAAAATATTAATAACATAAATTCCCGAAAAATAATTTAAAAGATTTTCCATTTATAAAATAGGGAATTCATTAATAGTTTTCGCAATAAATTTTTAAGACAAAAGTAAAGACAAACTAATTACTTAAAATTCTAACCCCAAAATACGTGGCGTTACACTGGTTGTGACGACCCGACTCGCTTAAACCGGCGCGGAAGAAACCGACGAGTCGAATTGTCGATCTAACAACAAACTTACTAAAAATTAAAAACAAAACATCGAAATGATTATTACTATAACCCAAAAACGTACAATGCCCACAAGTTATACAATACTAAACCCAAATGTATCAATACTAGAAAATAACTCCAAATATTGTCAGAGTCAAAATATACTAAATACAGAAACTATACGTCCAAACTAAAAACATAACATAGTCTAAAATAAGAACACATCGGCACTCGCCCAACCCAAAGCTAAGCAACACCATCATCATCACAGTTACCTGAAATTAACAACAATCCACTGTCAGTGGCGAGTAACATAACAGTCCCACCCTAACATGGATACACATAATCATAGTACACATCAAACAAACATATCAGACTACCAACCAACATATGACATAAACAACATATTAATAATAAACGAAAAACTGACCAACTTAAATATTCAAACTTAAAAATCATTAACTATCTTTGTCGCTACCATTTACATTTTAGACCGGACTATGCACGTACGAACGCATCTTACGCGAACGAACTTTCTTACTATGCCAGGAATGAAATTCTTACTCCCAAACCCATGAACCCCATCATACGGAAATTCACATCAAACAGACAACATAGCAAGTATACACTATCCCGATACCGCGGTCAGGACAGGGGCAACGTCCTAACCCAAAACTTAGAATCTTACTCTAAGGTTAGGCGTCTAAAAGTAAACTTAAGCTAAATATTACTTACAACATCAAAGTTATTCTCAAGATCGCTTCTTTCGCCTTTTCTTGAGTCTAACCATAATCAATACTACTTCTTAAACCAATATTTATCAAATATTTAACTTTCTTTAAACCTTTCTTTAACCTCTTTAAAACTTCTTTTAGAAAACTTTACAAAACTTTACCTGTCTTTAAATAAAACTTTGACAAACATCAATAAACTTGTATTTTAAAGAACATAAGACCAACTTTCAAGATTTCAAGATTCAACCAAGAACTCATAAAGAACTCAAAGAACTCATCAAGAACTCATCAAAAACTCAACTTCAAAAACTTGTCATTCGAAAAACCCATCAAAAACATGCATGAAAACTTAAGTAAATCATCATAAAATCAATAACCAAATCATACTTATAAATCACGCATAAAATGATAACCAATCATCAAAAATTCACCTAACATGATCACTTAATCTATCCTATAATCATAGTACACATATTAAGGTATGAGAGTATGTTACCTTATTGAAGAACAAACAATTCAATCACACAAACTTGCAGCCCGGAAAACCCCAAAGTACACGGCCCTTACACGCACACACGGCCACAACACGGCTTTGCATGAAATCGAGTACGGCTATGCACGAACCTCCACCACGGCTTCAACACGGCACCACCACGGACCACCGTCTTCAACGCGGCACGGCTGCACAGTCCACCACATGAACCAACACGACCCTCCACGAACCACACGAACCTATCACGATCACGACCCAATCGAACAAACCCCAAATTCTAAACCCGAACTAGAAGTCTTGAATGCAAACTAATGAGATTATTGTGTTTAGAATTACTTAAAGATCAATAGAATATTAATCTTTAAACTTGGGAAATGATTGGATGATGAACAAAAGTTGGGTGTTCATACACCAATAATGGCGTGTGGAATTTCTAAGGAAAGGGAGAGTGTTTGGCTTTTTAATTGTGGCAAATAATGATCAAGGGTGCAAATGATGGCTAAATGTGTTCATAAGCCTTGCTAACCCTTCTATTTATAGAAGTGGTTCAAGGTGTGAACATGAAGCAAGTGGCAATTAGGCCGGTTATAACACAAGGGGGCCGGTTATAACAAGGCTCAAATTGAACTTTTGGTGATCAATTGGGCTAATTGTACTCATGCATGATTAATCATGCTTAAATTGTATTTGGCCCAAAATTAATTAACTAATTAGAAAATTAAATAATAAAATTCTAATTAATTAAATACTAATAAAATAAATAATAAACAACCAAAAATAAAAATAATCGAAATTATTCACATAAAATAAAAATAAATAGTCCAAATAAATTTTTGACCATACATAAAATACCATAAATAAAAAATAAATCAACGATAGAAATACCGATAAATCTGGGTCATTACAACCTCCCCTCCATAAATAAATTTCGTCCCGAAATTTAAGGCAAAGGAGATTGCTCACCCGCAACAGCTCCGGGTACTTCTACCTCATGGACGCCTCTGTCTCCCAAGTCGCTTCCTCATGATGTTGATTTCTCCACAGCACCTTGACTAGCTGGACTTGCTTACACTGGAGGGTCCTCACTTCGCGATCCAAGATCTGAACTGGTTGCTCCTCGAACGTCAAATTCGACTCAAACGTGGCCGATTCCACTAGAATGACGTGGGTAGGATCATGTACATATTTCCTTAGCTGGGAAACATGGAACACATCGTGAACATTAGACAAACAAGGTGGTAATGCCAACCGATATGCCACCTCCCCAACTCGTTCTAGTATCTCGTAAGGTCCCACGAATTTCAGTCGGAGTTTCCCCTTTGACCAAAGTGAGCCACTCCTTTGAATGGTGAAACCTTAAGCAAGACTCTGTTACCTACCTCGAAAGTCAGTGGTCTACGTCGATTATCGACGTAGGACTTTTGACGACTCTGCGCGGCCTGCATATTAGACCATATGACTCGGACCTTCTCTACGGTATCTCTTACCATCTTAGGTCCCAAAGCCACAATATCACTGATATCATTCTAACAAATCGGACTTCGACATTTCCTGCCATACAGGGCCTTGTACGGAGCCATATCGATGCTGGAGTGATAACTGTTATTATAGGAAAACTCTACCAAGCAGAGCATACGTACCCAAGTCTGATGATACTCCAGAGTACATGCTCATAACATATCCTCCAGAGTCTGGATGGTCCTCTCAGTCTGACCATCTGTCGCCGCGTGAAATGCGGTGCTAAGCTTCAACTTCGTCCCAAAGGCTTCCTGAACTAACTTCCAGAAACGAGATAAGAATCTCTGATCAAGATCAGAAACTATCTCCCTCGGAACTCCGTGAAGTCAGATAATGTCCTGGGTATAAGCCTCTGTCAGGCGCTCCATCGACCAGGTCATCTTCATCGGTATGAATCTATCGACCTTGGTCAACCTATCCACTATTACCCAATTGGCGTTCATTCCATTACAGGTAGGTAGGCTAACCACGAAGTCCATAGATACCGACTCAAATTTCCAGGTCGGAATTGGTAGTGGCTGCAAAAGACTCCCAGGTCTCTGATGCTCGATCTTAACCTTCTGACAGACTAAGCATCGAGTTACGAACTCTGCTACATCCCTCTTCATTTTAGGCCACCAGAATTGGCCGTTAAGGTCCCGATACAGCTTGTTACCTCCAGGATGAACAGAGTAGGGCGAGTTATGTGCCTCAGACATGATTCTGTTCCTAAGATCAGAACTGTCCGGTACACACTACCTCCCTCGGAATCGCAGACTACCGTCGGAAGAGATCTCGAAGCCAACGGCTTATCCTTGCCGTAAAGCTTCTCGAATCTTAGCCAACTGCGGATCATCCTGCTAACCCTCGCGCAACTCCTGAAATAATTCAGGCTCGGCACTCATAGATGTCAAACGAAATCTGACGGAACTACGGCTTCTACTGAAGCTCAATCGATTCTTGCGACTCAGTGCGTCAGCGACTAAGTTCGCCTTACTCTCGCAATAATTAAGCGTCAAGTCGTAGTCCTTAATAAGTTCAAGCCATCGTCTCTGCCTCATATTAAGGTCTTTCTGAGTGAAGATGTACTTGAGACTCTTATGATCCGTGAATACCTTACACGAACCACCATAGAGATAGTGCCTCCAAATCTTAAACGCGAATACCACAGCTGCTAGCTCCAAGTCATGCGTGGGGTAGTTACGCTCATGCACCTTCAGCGGCATCGATGCGTAAGCGATGACCTTCCCACCTTGCATTAGCACACAACCTAGGCCACTCTTAGACCCATCACTATAGACCTCGAAATCCTCCTCATCGTTCGGAAGGGTAAAAATAGGAGTAGAGACTAAACTCTGTTTCAACTGCTGAAACGCTTGCTCGCAAGCCTCTGTCCAAACAAATCGGATCTCCTTCTGCAGGAGACTAGTCAATGGCCTAGCAATCTCGGAGAAGTCCTGGACGAATCGTTGATAGTATCCAGCCAATCCCAGAAAACTACGAACCTCCGCCACATTTCTCGGGCTACTCCATTCAACTACAGCCTTAACTTTTGCTGGGTCTACCTTAATGCCTTCTTTACTAATTACGTGACCCAGAAATGCTACTTCGTGAAGCCAGAACTCACACTTGGAGAGTTTCGTGAACCACTTATTCCTCTGTAATATCTCCAGTAGCATCCGGAGATGATCTGCATGCTCAGAATCGTCTCTCGAATAGACTAAGATATCATCTATAAATACTACGACACACTTATCGAGTAAGTGATGGAAAGTCCGGTTCATCTGATCCATGAACACGGCTGGTGCGTTAGTGAGGCCAAAAGGCATCACCTCAAACTCGTAGTGGCCGTATGTCGTAAGAAAAGCGGTCTTCGGGATGTCTTCTTTTTTTACTGGAATCTGATGATATCCATATCAAAGATCTATCTTTGAAAACACTCCTGCTCCTCGTAACTGATCGAACAGGTCCTCAATCCTAGGCAATGGGTACTTATTCTTGATAGTGACCCAATTCAACTCTCGGTAGTCTATGCACAGGCGCATACTACCGTCTTTCTTCTTCACAAAGAGCACAGATGCTCCCCATGGAGAAACGCTCGGCCTAATGAAGCCCTTATCGATCAAATCTTGGAGTTAAGTCTTTAACTCCTGCAACTCCGATGGTGCCATCCGGTAAGGTGCCTTTGAAATCGGCATTGTCCCGGGTGCTAAGTTGATATTAAACTCGACATCGCGATCGGGTGGAACTCCCGGTATCATTAGGAAATACGTCTCTGAAATCCCTCGCTACAAGTATATCGTCCAATAGACTATCCTCAGTCAAGTCCCTTACCTAACATAGGAACACTATATCTCCCTTCTGGCGATGTTTTCTCATTTTCAAGGCTGAGATTACCTTAACACCCTTCTTCAGAACGATCCCAGAATAGGTGATCCGATTGCCTTGCGATCCTCGGAATGTCACTGACTAGTCTCGGCAACGAATAGTCGCTCGATACCTCGATAGCCAGTCCATGCCAAGAATGACATCGAACTCCATCAGCGGCAACTCCTTTAGATCCGTCGTCGCCTGCTCTCCAGCTATAACGATGGGCACTCCTCGGAACTCGCGCTGACAAACAAAGTCCTCTCTAGAAGGGAGAGTTATGATCGAACTAGCAGGGGAACTGCCTCGAAGATTAGACCTCGAGACAAAACTACTAGCCACGAAAGAAACTGTGGCACCAGAATCAAATAATACAAATGAAAAAATACCAGAGACAAGAAATCTACCTGAGACTACATTTGGCTGGACCTCTGCCTCAGTCATACAGTAGACTCGATTCTTCACTAGAGTCTTAGCCGGTGCTGGAAGTTGCTTGGTCTCGGTGCCTGGCTTCTTCTCGAGGCAAACTGACGCCTTGTGGCCTTCCTTCCCACAGATAAAACAGTTAATGGGCGTCCCGTCGCATCGCTTCCCTGAATGGAAGTCCTTGCCACATCCTCTGCATCTCGAACTCCCTGATCCCTGAGATGAACTAGCGGTCGGAGGGGTACTGCTCGGAGCACTGAACCGGGGCTTCTTAAATGATGGTGACGTCATCGGAGTTGGGGTCCTCTTCTTGCTCGTATCCTCCTCGATGACAGACGTTTGGATCTCTAGTGCTACCTTGTAAGCTCGCTGTAATGTCTTCGCTCCACTACTGATCACATGGTCGGGAATCCTCGGATCTAGCTTTTTCATGTAGCGTTGGACCCGCTTCTCCTCAGATAGTACTACCGATGTCGCGAACCTCGATAACTCGGTGAACTTATCGATGTAGGCCTGAACCGTCATCTTACCCTGAGCGAGAGTAAGAAATTCCTCCTTCTTCTGCCACTGTAACTCGTCGGGATAGAACCTCTGCTGGACCTTAGCTACGAACTCGGCCCAAGACATCAGATGTAGTGGCATACACGCGTTCTTTGCTACGCTCCACCAGTTATCGGCCTCTCCACGCAAGTAGCAAGCGGCGATCTGGACCTTCTCGTGCTCGGGGCAAGACGTCTTGTCGAAGAGCTTCCCCATCTTGCGAATCCAACTCTCCAACGTCGTAGGGTCGGCAGCCCCATCGTAAGTAGGTGGTCGATGACGAGCGATACGATCGAACGGCGACTGCGATCCCGATGGCTGACGACTATGATGCGCTAGCGTAAGAATCGCCTCCTCGAGCGCTCGTAACCTCTGTCGACCCGAACTTGTCCGGCGAGGTGTGGACATGCTGAAATTATCGCAAGCAACAGATAAACAAAAATGCAATGTCAGTCAAAAATCCACACTCCAATCAAGTATACACACAAAAAGAAAGTAGGAAAAAGAGTTTTATCCCGGATTCTTCTACCCGACGCTCTTCTCCCTTAAACTTATTTTAAATTGGGTTTATCACTCGGGAATGGCAAAGCTCTCAATTCCCGGGTTTTACTCAATTCCTAAAACTTCACTTAAAACCTATTCGGCTCTGATACCAATTGTGATGACCCGACTCGCTTAAACCGGCGCGGAAGAAACCGACGAGTCGAATTTTCGATCTAACAACAAACTTACTAAAAATTAAAAACAAAACCTCGAAATGATTATTACTATAACCCAAAAATGTACAATACCCACAAGTTGTACAATACTAAACCCAAATGTATCAATACTAGAAACTATACGTCCAAACTAAAAACATAACATAGTCTAAAATAAGAACACATCAGCACTCGCCCAACCCAAAGCTAAGCAACACCATCATCATCAGAGTTACCTGAAAAATTAACAACAATCCACTGTCAGTGACGAGTAACATAACACTCCCACCCTAACATGGATACACATAATCATAGTACACATCAAACAAACATATCAAACTACCAACCAACATATGACATAAACAACATATTAATAATAAAAGAAAAACTGACCAACTTAAATATTCAAACTTAAAAATCATTAACTATCTTTGTCGCTACCATTGACATTATAGACCGGACTATGCACGTACGAACGCATCTTACGCGAACGAACTTTCTTACTATGCCAGGAATGAAATTCTTACTCCCAAACCCATGAACCCCATCTTACGGAAATTCACATCAAAAAGACAACATAGCAAGTATACACTATCCCGATACCGTGGTCAGGACAGGGGCAACGTCCTAACCCAAAACTTAGAATCTTACTCTAAGGTTAGGCGTCTAAAAGTAAACTTAAGCTAAATATTACTTACAACATCAAAGTTATTCTCAAGATCGCTTCTTTCGCCTTTTCTTGAGTCTAACCATAATCAATACTACTTCTTAAACAAATATTTATCAAATATTTAACTTTCTTTAAACCTTTCTTTAACCTCTTTAAAACTTCTTTTAGAAAACTTTACAAAACTTTACCTATCTTTAAATAAAACTTTGGCAAACATCAATAAACTTGTATTTTAAAGAACATAAGACCAACTTTCAAGATTTCAAGATTCAACCAAGAACTCATAAAAAACTCAAAGAACTCATCAAGAACTCAACAAGAACTCAACTTCAAAAACATGTCATTCGAAAAACCCATCAAAAACATGCATGAAAACTTAAGCAAATCATCCTAAAATCAATACCCAAATCATACTTAAAAATCACGCATAAAATGATAACCAATCATCAAAAATTCACCTAACATGATCACTTAATCTATCCTATAATCATAGTACACATATTAAGGTATGAGAGTATGTTACCTTATTGAAGAACAAACAATTCAATCACACAAACTTGCAGCCCGGAAAACCCCAAAGTACACGGCCCTTACACGCACACACGACCACAACACGGCTTTGCATGAAATCTAGCACGGCTATGCACGAACCTCCACCACGGCTTCAACACGACACCACCACGGACTACCATCTTCAACACGCACGGCTGCACAATCCACCACACGAACCAACACGACCCTCCACGAACCACACGGACCTATCACGATCATGACCCAATCGAGCAAACCCCAAATTCTAAACCCGAACTAGAAGTCTTGAATGGAAACTAATGAGATTATTGTGTTTAGAATTACTTAAAGATCAATAGAATATTGATCTTTAAACTTTGGAAATGATTGGATGATGAACAAAAGTTGGGTGTTCATACACCAAAAATGGCGTGTGGAATTTCTAAGGCAAGCGAGAGTGTTTGGCTTTTTAATTGTGGCAAATGATGATCAAGGGTGCAAATGATGGCAAAATGAGTTCATAAGCCTTACTAATCCTTCTATTTATAGAAGTAGTTCAAGGTGTGAACATGAAGTAAGTGGAAATTAGGCCACTAATACACAAGGGGGGCGGTTATAACAAGGCTCAAATTGGGCTTTTGGTGATCAATTGGGCTAGTTGTACTCATGCATGATTAATCATGCTTAAATTGCATTTGGCCCTAAATTAAATAATAAAATTCTAATTAATTAAATTATAATAAAATAAATAATAAACAACAAAAAATAAAAATAATCGAAATTATTCACATAAAATAAAAATAAATAGTCCAAACAAATTTTGGACCATATATAAAATACCATAAATAACAAATAAATCAACGACAGAAATACCGATAAATCTGGGTCATTACACTGGTAGTCGATGCACAACCGCATGCTTCCATCCTTCTTCTTGACAAATAGCACTAGAGCACCCCACGGGGAAACACTGGGTCTTATGAAACCCGTGTCAATCAGATCCTGCAGCTGGGTCTTTAGCTCTTTGAGTTCTGCCGGCGCCATTCTATATGGTGCCTTTGATATAGGTGTCGTTCCTAGAACCAAATCAATGTTGAACTCCACTTCTCTTACCGGAGGTATTCCTGGTAGCTCCACGGGAAAAAAATCCTCATAGTCTTCATTTGACATAAGAATACCGCTTCACCTTTCTGGTACAACTTTCGCATCTTCATTTTTGACACGAACTTCACGCCCTTCTTGCTTGTGGTACCGGAGTAGGTTATCCGCTTCCCTTTGGGCCCACGCAACATAATTGCCTGCTTTGCATCGAATTGCAGCTTGATACTTGGATAGCCAATCCATTCTAAGAATTACATCAAATTCAATCATTGGAAATTCCTTTAAGTCTGCCGTTAATTGTTCACCGGCTATGACTATAGGAACATCCTTAAATTCCCGGTTACAAGAAAAATCTTCTCCCCAAGGTAGAGTTATAATTGATTTCACAGGAGAATCTCCTGGAAAATTAGTTGTACATACAAATGAGTGCAACAAAAGAAACGGTAGCACCAGTATCAAACAATACTAAAGCAGACACATTAAAGACTAGAAATGTAGCCGTGACCACATCGGGTTGCGCATCTGCCTCTTCTTGAGTCATGTAGAATATTCGATTATTAACCGGTGCCTTATTTTCAATCGCAGCTTGTTGACCCTTTGGACAACCCCAAGACTTGTGACCTTCCTGCCCACACTTGTAGCACACAACTGCTGACCCATCGGACTGCTTTCCGGGATGATAGTCTTTCATTCATCTTTTGTAGACCCTTGGTCCTTGATGATAGGCCGACTAATTGATCTATTGTTGTGGCCTTTGAGATGACTCATAGCGCGGCTTCTTCGCGGGCACAAATGGTTGACTTACGAGGAATCTTTTCTTTATTGCTTCTTCTTCGGCCAAAGATGCATGAATTTCTAAGGCCACTTCATACGCTCGCTGAAAAGTTGTTGCTCCTCTTCTGATCAGGTGTACTCTGATGCGGGGATCTAGCTTCTTGATGTACCTCTTCAGTCTTTCATCTTTAGAGGGTATCACAACAGTAGCAAAATGGGACAACTCCGCGAACTTATCCGTGTAAGCTTACACGGACATGGTGCCTTGATTAAGCATCAGAAAATCTTCCTGCTTCTGCCAACGGAGTTCATCGGGGTAGAAGCGTTCTTGGAGCTTTGTGGTGAAATCATTCCATGGCATACCTCTTTACTGTACCTTCCTGAGGTCTGACTGTCATCCACCAGTTGTTAGCTTCTTGCCTCAAATAGTATCTTGATATTTGCACTCTCTCCTCATCACGGCAGTTTGTTGCATCAAATAACTTCCTCATTTCCCGTATCCAGTTCTCAAGGATTACGGGGTTCGCAATGCTATCATATGTGGGTGGTCGATGACGTACAAAATGGTCAAATGAGGATTGGCCACTAGGTGATCATGCTCCTGTTTGAGCCAGGATGATGATGGTGCTCTCCATCATGCGACGGTGGTCGCGATGTCCTAGAGATCGACCAGGGCTTGCCATTCTACAAAACAGAATACATGTTAAAAGAATAAAAAGACAACTAAAACTAAGAAAAATCAATGATCGCAAAAAGTCAAAATCATCTTAACCCATAGCTCTACCTGAGTCAACACTCACTAAGTTCTCGTGGTATAGCTAACTATGTCAAACTCTCGGGATTATAAAGCACACAATCTCTCGGGTTACTTATGAAGAAGTAAACCTAAGGTTCAGCTCTGATACCAACCGTAACGACCTGTATTTTAGCAACATTGTTTTCAGAGAAAACAACAATACGAATCATTAATAATCGAAATCAAATTAAACAAGTCTTGAAAAAAAAAGCGGAAGCTCTAACACTTAGCCATTTATTAATCGAAAAAATTATCAAAACAAAACTAGAAATATCCCAAAGTTTCATTAAAATACTGACATACTACTACAAGTTAAAGCAATTAAACATTAGGCTAGGACTACTATAAAATCGGGTAGCTAAACTGTTGCGCTTGCAAGCTCACGAATCCCAACCCTCAATAACACTCAACTTATTCTTCTTCATTACCTGAAAAGGCATGGGGGGGGGTCCATAGTCAGTGGGGAGTAATTAGAATGTTCTACTTAATAGTAGAACGCAATTAAATACATAATAGCTAGAACACAACCAATCAATCAATAAGAACAAGCCAACTCAATCAACAATTACATTCAAATACAACAATAAATTAGTCAACGCATCGGAATAACATACGAATATATCATAACCATTCTACACACTCCTGATTGGGATACCTCAAGAGTCTAGACTTCTTAGGCTCTTAACTAATCAATTTTCGGATTCCTTTCATCATTCTAATCCATGACCAGTCATATGCTCGTAAGGGAACTCTTTCATTCGTTTCGCAACTTTCCTTGTCTCACGTCGGGTCAACCACATAAGATCTACTTCCCGAGCGCTGGGATCCAGAACTGTCACCATCCCGAAGTGGCACAATGGCTTCGGCTGTACCCGTGTTCGTGGCTCATGTACCACTAGACGGGCGGTCACTTCATAGGTTATCAATTCATCAACTTTCATTATCTTTATCCAATTTCATAACTTTGACTCTTTTGTCAACATAACTTTACAAACAGTCAACTCTAGGTCAAGCTTCATCTTAACTTTGACTTCTAGACTCGACAATAGCTTAGACACTGCAATTACTCATCAATCCAAACGCTACAATTATTCAAATCATCACATGGATTCCACGAAATATTTCAACAACACATTCATCAATAGAAGGCTTCAATCATTAAAATCCAATCCTTATTTACACATATTTTACGGCATTTATCAAAATAAATAAGATTAAAAAATTTAATTAATTAAGTTGAAATAATGATAATTAGATTAATTAATTAGACTGATTTTATAAAAATCCAAACTTGATTTTAATTACCAAGTTCACGGCATTTTAATAAAATAAACATAATAAAAGAATTTAATTAATTAATTTGGAATAATCATAAATTAAATTTTTTAAATTAATTTAATTTATAAAAATCCAAACTTTAATTTTGAAGCTTATTTTCGAACCAAAATACAAAAATTTATATGGTTAATTCATAATTAATATAATCAAAATTAAAATTCAAGAATTTAATTAATTAAACCAAAAGATCAACAATTAAATTAGGTCAACTACTTAATAAAAATTCATGCTTTAATAAAAGATCAAGATTTTCGAACAAGACTCAAAATTCTTCACCATTCGATTTTTATCAACAATTAATCAAATTAACAATTTTAATTCAAGAACTTATTCAATTGTTAAAATTAACTCAAGAAAATCATAAGGTTCATAAATTGAACAAGATTACAATAAAAAAGATTAATTCTTTAAGTTTTAAACCACTTGAAAATTCAAGAATAATAATAAGAATAATTCGGTTTTTAGGCTACATTAATTCATCAAATTAATCATCAATATTTATGGCAAGGATCATAGAACATACATAAGATCATGTCAAAACACAAAATAAAATCATCAAATCATCATGCTATAATTCGGCACACATAGAAGTTTATCAACATGTAAATTCAATCAATTCAAAAGTGATTCTAAACAATTCTAAACAATTCTAAACATATTCTAACAATTATATATCTAATCTATTCTAGAATTATTAAATAGGACATCTAATTACCTATGGATTGATGAACAAACAAGAAAGTGCAAGAAAGATTCGAATCAACCCCCTTTGTGGGTTCTGCCGTGTGATATTTCGAGTAGGACTCGAAGTTTTCTTCGGTTTCTTGGTTCAATTTTGTGATTCAAAGGATGTGTTCAAGGCCTTCAAACGAGTTGGCAAGATTGGTAGTATGTTCTTTTTGGAAGAGATTTGGGTTGGTGTTTTTCTTTGAGTGAGGCGTGAGTTATGAGGGTATGAGAGGGTTCTTGGTATTTATTGTTATGTTCTTTTAATAGTAGTAGTAAGGGTTAAGGTAGGTAAGATATTTAGGAGGGTTATTAAGAATGAATAGATTAAGGTCAAACATCTTTGACTTGGAAATAATATGGGGGCCATGTGGGTAGGCGTGTGGCATGGTCTTTGGGTTTCGGTCCATATGGCCAAATACTGAGTAGGTTTGGGCTCGTTACAGAAATAATTATATTGGACTTTGAAAGAAAGGTTAAAAAGGCTTGCTTGAGTCGAATCATTGCACAATCTAAACAAATACTAAATACCAATAAAAATTTAAGGGTTTTTCTTAAAAATACCCATTAGATTTTGTAAATTTTCACATGTACCCATTTTTTTAGGGTTTCTTATGTGATACCCATAAGATTTCTAAAAATTCTCAATCGTAACCAATTTTTTAATGATAGCAAACGAACGTTAACATCACCCTTAAGTTAGTTGGAAAAGAAAAACAAAAACCAAAATAAATAAGTTAATTTGATGGTTTTTTAGCGGTTGATGGGGCTGATTTGTGTCATGGTTGGTACTTTTGGGTCGCTGCGCGACGTATATATATTTATTAATTTTGGTTTTGGTTTTTTTTTCAACTAACTTAACGATGTTGCTAACGTCCATTTTCTATCATAAAATTTTTTGCTACAATTGAGATTTTTTGGAAATCTTATGGGTACACATAAAAAACCCTAAAAAATGTCAGTACATTTGAGAATTTGCAAAACCTGGTGGGTAGTTTTAAGAAAACCCAAAATTTAAAATTACCCAAAATTTCGGGGTATTATAGGTGGTGGCTGAGTTTCACTTGGTTGTTGTGGTGGAACTTCATCAGTATTAGGAATATGTGGTTTTGGGTTAATGCCGATAGGGATACCGATGAGGGGATTAACCCTTTTGGATGGATGAACAATTGATCTCGTTTGATTGTTGACAATTGGTTCAATATTTTTCTCTCTAACAAAATATATACTTGTTGATATGTTACATAGGATAGTGTTAATTCCACTGCATTGGTGATCCATCTCTTAAGAAGAGAGGAGACAAAGAAAAAAAAATATTGGTTAAAAATAACTACATGTTTGTTTCTAGAAAATATTATTGCTTCAGGAGCAAAAACTCATGCTGATAACATGTTATGAGAAAATACAGAATTCTGAGAAATCGAGGAGGAAATTATATTCAATAAGTTTTTCGGATGCAAATACAACTGAAGGATTTACACAATATTTATAGGTAAATGTTTACCACCATTACATACAATTGTCAATAATGGTATTGTAGACACCTAAATCCGTCTCCCCAATATAGAGACTAATGATGAAAATACCGTATTGCCATAAGGTCCAACTAAGGGGAGTTGACAATGAAAATGCACAATATACCTCAAAAAAATGCCTAAGCCATGATCAAAGTGCCTTGGAAGCGATTATTATGATTAGCGATGATTACAGGATTCATTTATCATTTTTCAACATTTTTATGAATTTTTTACATTTTTTACATGCTTTATATTCATAAAAAAAAAGTCTTTGCATCATAAAAATATTTTTAAAATCATAAAAATAATTTTATAAGTCATTCATATTTTTCCATATTTTTAAGGCTTTTTCTAGATTTTTTAGGATTTTTGCATGCTTCATTTTCTTCATTTCCGAATGTTCAAAATTTTTCCGCAAAACATATTAGTATTTTTCATAATTTTTCTGTAATTTTTAGAGCTTCTGGAGGTTTCTAGAACATTCCAGAACGTTCTGGCATTCCGGAACATTCTGGAACATTCGAGAACATTCCGGGACATCCCGGAGCATCCCGGAACCTCCCGAAATACTCTATAATGTCAAATATTACGGTAATAAATCAATGATTTCCGTAATCTAATCATAATCAAATCATAATCCCGAAAACCACGCGCAAAATCACGAAAATCGTCAAACAAAAGACCCGAAAGGACCTACGCCTAGAAGCAGGTGGTCTACGCTTAGACGCAGGTGGGTTGAGCCTAGACGCAGGTGGGCTGGGTCTAGGCGCAGGTATGGCTTCCTCCGGGTGTTCGTTGCAACTTCTAGCCTATAAATACGAGTCCTTCCAAGCATTTTGACATACGCCAACAACACTGGTCCCTCCCGTGCATTGCATACTTCAACTCCATACACTTATACACATGAAACACCTCTCAGCACTCATCTTTACACATCACAAATCATCAACTCAATCAAATTTAAACAAAGAATTGACATTCAACATCATCAAGTTACTCCTTATTTGTTTTGATAGAAGGCATTTAAATGGTACAATTTCCTAAAATCTCTACTCTTCTAATTAAATGGTGATTAAAATAGAGATTAGCGATGATAATGGATGATACAATTCATATGCACAATTAATATGAATGGTACATGCATACTAGTGTTTAATGCTTTAATCAATTTTCTTAATTCCTTATAACTTTCATAATAAATTGATCTTTATTTTAATCACCATTTGAAACTAAATTTTAATAACTTCACTAGTTTTAACGTGATCTAAATATATGCATTGTGATTACAATTCACTTATGCATTATAATAGATTGTACATAAAAACTCGATTTCGCGATTAATTCATATGCATATTGTTCTTATTTTGCATATATTAATTTGAACCGCTTTTATATGTGTTTTTTACAATCATAGATTTATTTTATGTTTCATTATTACATGTTTTATTTGATTTATTATTTTTAGAATTTAATACGGACTTAATTCAAAGTGGTCAGAATAATTAGTTCTGATCTACAAATAATTCAAACCCACTTAGTAATATGCGCTTTTAGGATATAATCTGAGATATCTCTGTATTCGGGAATAATAACAGTACGACCACAAAAAGAGACCTAGTAGAGACTGCTTACTAGCGGGCGGGACCAATGCACGATTAGCTCGTAACCTGTCCCCGAACCCATACTCTGGTGCATGACCTATATGGGGCCGTATAAACGCACGGTGGCGACTCCTACTAGACCACATTTACGTGTGGCGTTAACAAGCATTCATAACAACTCGTGACATAGGCGGCCGGAAACGACCCCTACAGTTTGTCGACTCCGCTGGGGACTATCACTCCTTAGTGGTATGGATAAACTTGAAAAATCTCGTGGTCTTATTATTATCATTCCTGAATCTTTTTAGGCATATTGCATGTGACCCTACGAATAGGTGTCACACCATAGGACCTTGTCTCATATGAGCATGTTCTATGCTCGAGACCGACCCCTGGGGGGCTTTGATTATGGCTACTTGTGGTGCTCGACCTCAATAATCATAACCGGCCCATCCTAGCCATGGCGTGTGATCCTCATGCCCGATGAGATCATAATAAGAGATCTGTTAATCGTGTGTCATTCAATGTGAAGAGTGACTAGATCGGTTCAGTTTCTCTTTAGTCGTGGTACCTTGTGAGCACCCAAGACCAACTTTTTAAAGATCATTCATGTTTTATCATGTTAGTGTGACTATGTGTGCATTTTTATGGGCTCTAGCCATTTTTTTCACCATTCAATCAAATTTCATATAGTCATGGTCATCTTTTAGTTTACATAATCTAGTCTTCAGTTCACAGTGTTGTGCCTTAATATCCTTAAGCTTAAGTCCATATAGGTCTGACCTTTGACCGAACTTAGGCACTTCCATTCACGCACATTTCATATTTCTTTTTTTGGTGTCCTTTTAAAATAAAAAAAAATCAAAAACAAAAAGTTCAAAAAAGAAAATAAAAAAAGGTGAAAAAAATAAAATGGAAAGGGTACCTTGCATTCATGCAGTTTAGGGAAGATGACCATAGAATTAGGACATGCATCCACATCTGCATTCGTGTACAGTTATAAAAAAATATCAAGGGGGTTTACTAATGGTTTTGATTCCTTTCATTTCGGAGTAGTCTAAACAATTCCAGTTCGGTCCAAAGCATAGCTGAGGTCTAAGGAAGCCTCAAGACGAGTCCAACCTTACCTCACTTAAACACCACCCCAGCCTCACTCAAACCTATCACTCATCCAAACCCGAAAGCCTTAAGATACCCAACCTACATCACTCAAGCCCGTCACTTAAGCCCATATCCCAAGCCTATATCACTCTAGCCCATATATGCAACCCAAACACTACAAATGTCTTCTCAACTGGACCAATTCTAATAGCTTGCTCACCACCTTCCAAAAGGCCCATCACATTGAAGTAGACATTGAGGATGATTTTCTAAGGGATGATACATCAAGAGCAGCATCAGTGTCAGCACACCCCACTCAAAGTCAAGAGTCAGTCAGGGTAGTTTAGGTTGAGTCGGAGAGTCCCTCCACCTAGACAGTTTCATTTCCTTTTCCTTCTTCTGTTTTTCGAGCCTATGTCATTAGAATTTTTCTCTCCACTTCTAGCCCTGTAATCTCATTCACATCAATAAAATTCTTTTTTTATTATTATTATTATCCTCCATTTCAATTTGTGCTTTTAACTCTAACACAATTCATGACCTCAAATTTTCATAATCAATAAAATTTAACTTAATAAATGGACACTGCCCGAGAGGCCTTGTTTTCTTAAAATCCACAAAATGATCAATCATTTCCCATCACTTGTATTCATTCAATCCCTTGCAACCGTTTGAGCCTCAAACACAAACAAGCCTACTTTCCTTCCTTACCCACACCTACCTCACCCATGGGATCAAATGGTGTGTAGGAAAAGACATGTGCCAAAAACAAAACAAAAAAAAACAAAAAACAGATTATGGAAATAAAATTCATACTCGACACACAATCATAGTCAAATTCCAACTCAAACACAATCATAATCAAAGTCCAAGTGCAAAAAACAGCAGTTAAAAAAAATAAATAAATAAAAATAAAATAAAGTAAAAGACAAGGAAAAGTCAAGGCACATCTATGCACCACTACAACCACAAAAGCCCTCTCACATGTTGGGAACTTTGAGCCTTCTTCCCTTTATCCTTCTTAACTTTTAACCTTAGCCAAATACTATAACCACAAAAGCCCTCTCACATGAGGCATTGTCCAAATAATCATCAAGAACGATCTGATTCCATAAGGATACGTAGGAAGCCTCTTCTCGAGGTTCGAGCCAATTAATAAATTTTTAAGGTCCACCCTTTCAAATAACTTGTTTTACTTAGGGTTTTAAGCACAAATTCCTAGTTCACCACCTAACATAGGCTTGATTTTGAACCAACATTAATTCAGTCAACCACATTGATTCTGTAATGACCCTGATTTTATTGGTATTTCTGCCATATGATTATGTGTATTTATGTGTTGCTATGTATAGTTCAAATTTATTTTTGAACTATTTATTTTATTTTATGTGAATAATTTCGATTTAATTCGAATTATTTTATTTTGATTAGTTATTATTTAATATTTTTGGGCTAAATCGAATTAAGCATGATTAATCATGCGATTTTTGTAAATTATCCCAATTGATCACGAAAGCCCAAATTTGGCCCATTTCCTTGCTTGGCCGGTTGGCCCTTGTATTTGGTGGCAAATTTTGCTACTTGCCTCATGTTCACACCTTAACTAACCTCTATAGATAGGAGGGTTAGTGAGGCTTAATGATCCTTTTTGCTCATTTGCCATTTAATCACCCTTGCCATCAAAAGTTTAAGACACAAACTCCCTCCATTTGCTCCCATTCCACACGCCATTTTTGGCTCTTCCAAGTTGAACATTTGTTCATCATCTTTTCAATACCCAAACTTAAAGATTCAACTTCCATTTATCTTTAAGTATCCAAACACAATCTAAACCACCTAATTTGCATTCAAGATCACTAGTTCGGGATTGGTTTGTGGTTGTTCGATTGGGGTTCGTGTGTGCCGTGTGGATCACGTGAAGCCATGAGGTGGCCGTGAAGGTGGGTCGCGCTCGTGGTGGTGCAGCCGTGCAGACGGGCCGTGCAAGTGGTGGTGGCGTGTGGTTTCGTGTTGGGCAGCCGTGTGTGCAAGGTGGTGTCGTGTGGAAACTGTGCGTGTGGTTGCCGTGTTGCTTGGCCGTGTGTATTAGTGTTCCGGGCAGCAAGTTTGTGTTGATTTTGTGTGTTAATATTCAATAAGGTAACATGCTTTCTCAACTTAATTGGTGTACTAGGATTCAGAGTATGAATTAAATGTATAAGAGTAGTTTATGTTGAAGTTTGATCATGTTTTTATGTATGGATGTAAATCTGATTTTTGATGTGGTTTAATAATGATTTGATGATTGAATATGTTAATTTTATGTTTGATTATGTTGGTATTAAGTTCATGTTAATCATGTTAAATTTTGATGAATTTTGGATACTAGTAAGTTGGTAATTTCATGGTTATATTTTGATTCATGCGTGTGGTTTATGTAAGTTGGATGAGTTCTTGATTGAAGTTCTTCAATCTTGATTAAGTTCTTGGTTGAAGATCTTGAATCTTGGATGAGTTCTTTATGAATCTTGGTTGAGTTCTTGATGAGTCTTGATAAGTTCTTGATTAAGTCTTTTAAGTTAAAGAAAGTAAAGAAGGTTAAAGAAAGAGTTAAAGAAAACGTTAAGATGTTGTAAGATATTTGGTTTACGCGTTATTTTCATAAGTCAAGGCGTAAGATGCAACTTAAGAAGTAACTAAGTGAGTAAACTTCGGATTAAAGTTAAAGAATGTAAGATTAGCTTGATTTCGTAGCTAGACGCCTGAAACTTATAGTAAGATTCTATGTTTTTGGGTTAAGACGTTGCCCCTATCCTGACCGCGGTATTGGGATAGTGATTACCACTATGTCGTCTTTGACATGGATTTCCAGTAAGATTGGTTTCATGGGGTTGGGAGTAAGATTCTCAATCCTGGCATAGTTGGAAAGTTCGATCGCGTAAGAGGCGTTCGTACGAGCGTAGTCCGGTCTAGTTTACGAATGATTGCGCCAAAGATAAGTTTGGATAAGTTAGATGAATCGAGTCTGTATATTGGTATGATTTTCGCATGATTTGATGTTCGATTTGGATATTTTGATTTATGCTATGTTCTTGTGTATTCCCGTTAGGGTGAGTCAGTTATGTTACTCGCCACTGACGGTGGACTGTTGTTTACTTTTCAGGTAACTCTGATGGTGAGGTTTTTGCTTAGCTTTGGGTTGGGCGAGCGCCGATTTTATGATTTAGTTGTATTTTCGTTGTTTTACGGTTTTGGATAGTTTTGGACTATAGTAGTGTTAATTGTATACATTTGATTTAAACTCTGACATGTGGTTGGAGTTACTTTTATTAGTATTGATAGTTTGACTTTTGGTTTAGTTATGTACAAACTTGTGGGTATTTGTAGTTTTTGGATTACTAATATAATACTTTGAGGTATTGTTTTAATTTTTAAGTATTTGAGTTGTTAGTTCTGACTATTCGACTCGTCGGTTTCTTCCGCGCCGATTTAAGCGAGTCGGGTCATCACAGTTGGTATCAGAGCCGAATAGGTTTTAAGTTTTACGATTTGAGTTAAACCCGGGAGTTGAGAGCTTTACTATTCCCGAGTGATTAAACCAAGTTTAAGGTTAACTAAAGGGAGAAGAGTTGGGTAGAAAGACCGAGATAAGGCCTTTTCTATTTTCTTTTTTTCTCTCTTTATATATTTTTGTGTACTTGACTGTGGTGGGGTATATGATTGGCATTGTATTCTTGGTATGCCTTTTTGTTGTGATACGTTGCAGCATGTCTACACCTCGTCGATTGAGTACTGGACGATAGAGGTTGCGGGCACTCGAGGAGGCGATCCTTATGTTGGCGCACCATAGTCGTCATACGCCGAGTACGCAATCGACGTTCGATCGTATCGCACGTCATCGACCTCCGACTTACGACGGGGTTGCCGACCCCACTACTCTGGAGAGCTGGATCCGCTAGATGGGGAAGCTCTTCGACGCGACGTTTTGTCCCGAGTACGAGAAGGTGCAGATCGCCGCATATTACTTACGTGGAGAGGCCGATAACTGGTGGACGTTAGCTAAGGACGCGTACTTGCCGTTGCATTCGATGTCGTGGATCGAGTTCGTCGATAAGATCCAGGAGCATTTCTACCCCGACGAGTTGCGGTGGCAGAAACAGGAGGAGTTTCTTACTCTTACACAGGGTAAGATGATTGTCCAGGCGTACACCGATAGATTTACGGAGTTGTCGAGGTTCTCTACGTCTGTGGTTCCGTCGGAGAAGGATCGGGTCAAGCGCTACATCAAAAAGCTAGATCCGAGGATTCGCGTTCACGTGATCAGTAGTGGAGCGACGACATTTCAGCAGGCCTACGAGGTAGCACTCGAGATTCAGGCATCGACGGCTGAGGAGGATTCGAGCAAGAAGAGAGCTCCGGTTCCGGCGACGACAACTTCATTTAAGAAGCCCCGATTCAGCGCACCTAGTAGTACCCCTCCGACCACGAGTTCGCATAAGGGTTTCGATGGCTCGAAGTGCAGAGGATGCGGCCGAGACTTCCATCCAGGGAAGCGATGTGATGGTTCGCCCATAGCATGTTATATCTGCAGGAAGGAAGGCCATAAGGCGTCAGTATGCCCCGAGAGGAAGCCAGACTCTGAGGTTAAGCAGCTTCCGGCACCGACGAAGACTCCGGTGAAGAACCGAGTCTACTGTATGACCGAGGCGGAGGCTGAGGTTCAGCCTGACGTCGTATCAGGTAGATTTCTTGTCTCTGGTGTGTTAGCTTTAGTATTGTTTGATTCTGGTGCTACTGTCTCTTTTGTGGCTAGTAGTTTTGCCTCGAGGTCTAATCTTCGTGGCAGCTTTCCTGTTAGTTTAGTTATTACTCTCCCTTCCGGAGAGGATTTTATTTGTCAGCGCGAGTTCCGAGGAGTGCCTATCGTGATAGCTGGGGAGCAAGCGACGGCTGATCTGAAGGAGTTCCCGCTGATGGAGTTCGACGTCATACTTGGTATGGACTGGCTGTCGAGTTATCGAGCAATCATTCGTTGCCGAGATCAGTCAGTGACATTCCGAGGACTTCAGGGCAACCGAGTTACCTACTCTGGGTTCGTCCTTAAGAAAGGAGTAAAGGTAATCTCTGCCTTGAAAATGAGGAAGTATCGCCAGAAGGGCAATATGGTGTACCTATGTCAAGTAAGGGACTTGACAGAGTAGCGTCTGTTGGACGATATACCTGTAGCGAGGGATTTCAGAGACGTATTTCCTGATGAGCTACCGGGAGTTCCACCCGAGCGCAATGTCGAGTTTCATATCGACTTAGTACCCGGGACAGTGCCGATTTCGAAGGCACCTTACCGGATGGCACCACCGGAGTTGCAAGAGTTAAAAACGCAACTCCAGGATTTGACCGATAAGGGCTTCATTAGGCCAAGCGTTTCTCCGTGGGGAGCACATGTGCTCTTCGTGAAGAAGAAAGATGGTAGCATGCGGCTGTGCATAGACTACCGAGAGTTAAATCGGGTAACTATCAAGAATAAGTACCCGTTGCCTAGGATTGAGGACCTGTTCGATCAGTTATGAGGAGCCGGAGTGTTTTCGAAGATAGATCATCGATCTGGATATCATCAGATTCCAGTCAGGAAAGAAGACATTTCGAAAACTGCTTTTCGTACTAGATACGGCCACTACGAGTTCGAGGTGATGCCCTTTGGCCTCACTAATGCGCCAGCCGTGTTCATGGATCAGATGAACCGGACGTTTCACTACTTACTCGATAAGTGTGTCGTAGTATTTATAGACGATATCTTAGTCTATTCGAGAGATGAGTCTGAGCATCCGGAACATCTCCGGATGGTACTCGAGATATTGCGTAGTCATAGGTGGTTCGCGAAACTCTCCAAGTGTGAGTTCTGGCTTTGTGAAGTAGCATTTCTGGGTCACGTGATTAGTAAGGACGGCATTAAGGTAGACCTGGCTAAGATTAAGGCCGTAGTTGACTGGGGTAGCCCGAGAAATGTGGCGGAGATTCGTAGTTTTCTGGGATTAGCCGGATACTATCGACGATTCGTCCAGGACTTCTCCAAAATTGCTAGGCCGATGTCTAGTCTCCTGCAGAAGGAGGTCCGATTCGTTTGGACGGAGGCTTGCGAGCAAGCATTTCAGCAATTGAAACAGAGATTAGTCTCTGCTCCTATTCTTACCCTTCCGAACGATGAAGAAGAATTCGAGGTCTATAGTGATGCTTCGAAGAGTGGCCTAGGATGTGTGCTCATGCAAGGCGGGAAAGTCATCGCTTACGCATCGAGACAATTAAAGGTGCACGAGCGTAACTATCCTACGCATGACTTGGAGTTGGCGGCTGTAGTGTTCGCGCTCAAAATCTGGAGGCATTATCTCTATGGCGGTTCGTGTAGAGTATTCACGGATCACAAGAGCCTCAAGTACATCTTTACTCAGAAAGACCTCAATATGAGGCAGAGACGATGGCTTGAGCTGATTAAGGACGACGACCTGACGCTTAACTATTGCGAGGGCAAGGCGAACTTAGTCGTAGATGCACTAAATCGCAAGCATCGCTTGAGCTTCTGTAGAAGCCGTAGTTCCGTCAGACTTTGTCTGACATCTATGAGTGTCGAACCTGATCTGATTCAGGAATTGCGCGAGGGTCAACAGAACGACCCACAGTTAGCTAGGATTCGAGAGGCTCTACGGCAAGGCAAAGCCGTAGGTTTCGAGATCCCTTCCGATGGTAGTCTGTGGTTCCGAGGGAGATTGTTTCTGATCGGGATCCGAGATGTCTATCTCGTTTCTGGAAATCAGTTCAGGAAGCCTTTGGGACGAAGCTGAAGTTGAGCACCGCTTTTCATGCGGCGATCGATTGTCAGACTGAGAGGACCATCCAGACTTTGGAGGATATGCTCCGAGCATGTACTCTGGAGTACCATCATTCTTGGGTATGTATGCTCTGTTTGATAGAGTTCTCCTATAACAATAGCTATCACTCCAGCATCGAGATGGCTCCGTACGAGGCCCTGTATGGCAGGAAATGTCGGAGTCCTATATGTTGGAATGATATTGGTGATTCTGTGGCTTTGGGACCTGAGATGGTACGCGATACTATCGAGAAGGTCCGAGTCATCCGGTCTAAGATGCAGGCCGCTCAGAGTCGTCAGAAATCCTACGCCGATAATCGACGTAGACCGCTGGCTTTCGAGGTAGGTGACAAAGTCTTGCTTAAGGTTTCACCATTCAAAAGAGTGACACGCTTCGGTCAGAAGGGGAAACTCCGACCGAAATATGTGGGACCTTACGAGATACTGGAAGGAGTTGGGGAGGTGGCGTACCGATTGGCTTTACCACCTAGTTTATCTAGTGTGCATGACGTATTCCATGTTTCCCAGCTAAGGAAATATGTACATGATCCTACCAACATTATCCTAGTGGAGTCGGCCACGCTTGAGCCGAATCTAACTTTTAAGGAGCGACCCGTCCAGATCTTGGATCGGGAAGTGAGGACCCTTAGGCGTAAGCAAGTCCAGCTTGTCAAGGTGTTGTGGAGAAATCAACACCATGAGGAGGCGACTTGGGAGACAGAGGCGTCCATGAGGCAGAAGTACCCGGAGTTGTTTGAGGGTGAGCGATCTCCTTTGCCTTAAATTTCGGGACGAAATTTCTTTAAGGAGGGGAGGTTGTAACGACCCTGATTTTATTTGTATTTCTGCCATATGATTATGTGTATTTATGTGTTGCTATGTATAGTTCAAATTTATTTTTGAACTATTTATTTTATTTTATGTGAATAATTTCGATTTAATTCGAATTATTTTATTTTGATTAGTTATTATTTAATATTTTTGGGCTAAATCGAATTAAGCATGATTAATCATGCGATTTTTGTAAATTAGCCCAATTGATCACGAAAGCCTAAATTTGGCCCATTTCCTTGCTTGGCCAGTTGGCCCTTGTATTTGGTGGCAAATTTTGCCACTTGCCTCATATTCACACCTTAACTAACCTCTATATATAGGAGGGTTAGTGAGGCTTAATGATCCTTTTTGCTCATTTGCCATTTAATCACCCTTGCCATCAAAAGTTTAAGACACAAACTCCCTCCATTTACTCCCATTCCACACGCCATTTTTGGCTCTTCCAAGTTGAACATTTGTTCATCATCTTTTCAATACCCAAACTTAAAGATTCAACTTCCATTGATCTTTAAGTATCCAAACACAATCTAAACCACCTAATTTGCATTCAAGATCACTAGTTCGGGATTGGTTTGGGGTTGTTCGATTGGGGTTCGTGTGTGCCGAGTGGATCACGTGAAGCCGTGAGGTGGCCGTGAAGGTGGGTCGTGCTCGTGGTGGTGCAGCCGTGCAGACGGGCCGTGCAAGTGGTGGTGCCATGTGGTGTCGTGCTGGGCAGTCGTGTGTGCAAGGTGGTGCCGTGTGGAAACCGTGCGTGTGGTTGCCGAGTTGCTTGGCCGTGTGTATTAGTGTTCCGGGCAGCAAGTTTGTGTTGATTTTGTGTGTTAATCTTCAATAAGGTAACATGCTTTCTCAACTTAATTGGTGTACTAGGATTCATAGTATGAATTAAATGTATAAGAGCAGTTTATGTTGAAGTTTGATCATGTTTTTATGTATGGATGTAAATCTAATTTTTGATGTGGTTTAATAATGATTTGATGATTGAATATGTTAATTTTATGTTTGATTATGTTGGTATTAAGTTCATGTTAATCATGTTAAAGTTTGATGAATTTTGGATACTAGTAAGTTGGTAATTTCATGGTTATATTTTGATTCATGCGTGTGGTTTATGTAAGTTGGATGAGTTCTTGATTGAAGTTCTTGAATCTTAATTAAGTTCTTGGTTAAAGATCTTGAATCTTGGATGACTTCTTTATGAATCTTGGTTTAAGTTCTTTGAATTCTTGATGAGTTCTTGATGAGTCTTGATAAGTTCTTGATTAAGTCTTTTAAGTTAAAGAAAGTAAAGAAGGTTAAAGAAAGAGTTAAAGAAAACGTTAAGATGTTGTAAGATATTTGGTTTACGCGTTATTTTCATAAGTCAAGGCGTAAGATGCAACTTAAGAAGTAACTAAGTGAGTAAACTTCGGATTAAAGTTAAAGAATGTAATATTAGCTTGATTTCGTAGCTATACGCCTGAAACTTAGAGTAAGATTCTATGTTTTTGGGTTAAGACGTTGCCCCTATCCTGACCGCGGTATTGGGATAGTGATTACCACTATGTCGTCTTTGACATGGATTTCCAGTAAGATTGGTTTCATGGGGTTGGGAGTAAGATTCTCAATCCTGACATAGTTGGAAAGTTCGATCGCGTAAGAGGCGTTCGTACGACCGTAGTCCGGTCTAGTTTACGAATGATTGCGCCAAAGATAAGTTTGGATAAGTTAGATGAGTCGAGTCTGTATATTGGTATGATTTTCGCATGATTTGATGTTCGATTTGGATATTTTGATTTATGCTATGTTCTTGTGTATTCCCGTTAGGGTGAGTCAGTTATGTTACTCGCCACTAACGGTGGACTGTTGTTTACTTTTCAGGTAACTCTGATGGTGAGGTTCTTGCTTAGCTTTGGGTTGGGCGAGCGCCGATTTTATGATTTAGTTGTATTTTCGTTGTTTTACGGTTTTGGATAGTTTTAGACTATAGTAGTGTTAATTGTATACATTTGATTTAAACTCTGACATGTGGTTGGAGTTACTTTTATTAGTATTGATAGTTTGACTTTTGGTTTAGTTATGTACAAACTTGTGGGTATTTGTACTTTTTGCATTAGTAATATAATACTTTGAGGTATTGTTTTAATTTTTAAGTATTTGAGTTGTTAGTTCTGACTATTCGACTCGTCGGTTTCTTCCGCGCCGATTTAAGCGAGTCGGGTCGTCACAGATTCCCTACATCATTACGCTTCAGTCGCAAATTTTTAGCCTTTCTTTTTCTTACACTGACAACATTTCTCTTTCACACACCTGGGGGCTTTCGCTAACTCTTCTTAAGATCATCGCTTTGATTTGACTGTTGCTTTTTTTGGGGCACCACATATTCCATACAAAGCTTCGTCAATTGGGCAATCTTTATCTCGTCTCTATCCTCGCGGGAGATCTAACTCAAGTTCAATACTTGAGCTAGCCTCTTTTCTCAATGCTTTGGTCTCTTCATGCCATCCACAAAACAACTTTAACACTTATCCTTCATTCATTCTTACCCTACAGGCTGGGGACTTAACTATCCATATACTCCACCATAAATATAGCCTTCCCTACATTCGTGCTACCATATCTATTCACCTACTCCACCACAAATATAGCCTTCCCCACGGGCTGGGGGCTTGCTCATTATCGAAAGTTATATCTTTGATTTATTGGAGGCTTAAGATAGCACCGTTCGCATTTTAGGGAAGCATCATACCATTGGCCGATCCCCTTGGTCATTCATTGCTTTGTCATACATAACATATCATTTCACATGCACCACATTTCACGAACACCAATCACATCATGCATCATGCAGCACAAGCATATCACATATCATAATCATTTCATGCATACATTCATATACATGAATAAGCATCACGCACATTGTACATCCACACATCACAGAGCACAAAGCACATAAGGCTAGAGCCCATCTTTGTTGAATCCTAGAATCGCTATATGCGATTAGTGTCTTGAATAACTTTCGTGGTCATGAACCCATGTATGCCTATGTAGCTATGTGTATCTTAGCTTATGCAGCCCATACATGCTATTTCCCTGCCTCGACCAGAAAATTTGAATTTCGTCTTGCGAGAACTTTCATCTCTCCAGAATCAGTCAAAGTTGGGGCTTCTCGTCATTCACATACTTCCTTAGATATTTTTCCACCTTCACGACCTCACTCAAAAAAATTCCTCTAAGGGTTTATGCCTACCCTTAAATCACATCCTCTTTTCTCACGGGTTTATGCTTACCCTAATTCCTCTAAGGGTTTACCCATAATTCTTTAGCCATAATACTTTGACTTTTGTCTTGTGAGAACATTTGCCTCTGCAGACTCAGTCAAAGTGGGGGCTTCTCATCAGACGCATACATTCTTACACATTTTTGTGCCTCAACGACATTACTCACAAATACTTTTCTCATGGGTTTATGCTTACCCTCATCCCTCAAGAATTTATGTATACTCTTGATTCTTCCTCTAAGAATTTATGCTTACTCTTAGCACATCATCCTTATGGGTTTATGCTTACCCTCATCTCTCTAAAGTTTATACTTACTCTCGATTCTTCCTCTAAGATTTTATGCTTACTCGTAGCGTATTACTTTTCTTATGGGTTTATGCTTAACCTAATCTCTCAAGAGTTTGTACTTACTCTTGTCTCTTCCTCTAAGAGTTTATACTTACTCTTAGCACATTATTCTTCTCACGGGTTTATGCTGACCCAAAGACACATCATCACATTTTCTACCAAAAGTTTATGCTTACTCTTGGCCCACAACGGGTTTATGTCCACCCTAAACATATTTTCTCGCGAGTTTATGCTTACATGCATGCACCTTTTCAAGATTTTATGCTTACTCTTGATTGATCCCGCCTATACGACTTTTCATTGTTCCAAGGGTTTATGCTTACCCAAGGGAATAGTTTCGAAGGATCCAAGCACATCCGGAGGAACCAAACAATTTATCCACCATCATCCCGTGGATCCAAGCGCTTCTAAGAGATTAAACCGCATGGGGCGCGGTTACAGGTAAACCTAACATTTGTTTTGCAGGTACCGGCGTTAAAAAGGGTGACTCAAGGTCGCAGAATGTCTTTAGTTATCCTCCGTCCCGACAGGAATACTTTGACCTTCGTCTTGCGAGACTTTTGTCTCTCCAGACTCAGTCAAAGTGGGGGCTTCTATAGACACCTAAATGTGTCTCCCCAATATGGAGACTAATAATGAAAGTACCGTATTGCCATAAGGTCCAACTAAGGGGAGTTGACGATGAAAATGCATAGTATACCTTAAAAATTGCCTAAATTAGTGCCTTGGAAGCGATTATTAGGATTTGCGATGATTATGAGATTTATTTATCATTTTTCACCATTTTTAGGAATTTTTTATATTTTTCCATGCTTTATATTTATAAAAAAAAAAAAAAAAAAAAAAAAAAAAAAAAAAAACAAAACCCTTTGCATCATAAAAACATTTTTGAAATCATAAAAATAATTTTATAAGTCATTCATATTTTTCCATATTTTTTGTATCATATTTTAAGGTTTTTCCAGATTTTTTAGGATTTTTGCATGCTTAGGGGCATTTTTGTCATTTTCGAATATTGAAAATTGTTCCGCAAAGCATATTAGTATTTTTCATAATTTTCTGTATTTTTTTAGAGCTTTTGAAGGTTTCTAGAACATTCCGGAACGTTATGGGCATTCCTGAACATTCTGGAACATTCCGGGACATTGCGGAGCATCCCAGAACCTCCCGGAATACACTATAATTTCAAAGATTACGGTAATCAATCAATTATTTCCGTAATAAAATCATAATCAAATCATAATCCCGAAAATGGCGCGCGAAGTTAGTAAAATCATCAAACAAAAGACCCGGAAGAACCTGCGTCTAGACGCACCTGACCTGCGTCTAGACGCACCTAACCTGCGCCTCTAGGTGCAGGTATGGCTTCCTCCGGGTGTTCGTTGCAACTTCTGGCCTATAAATACGGAGTCCTTTTCCAAGCATTTTGACATACGCCAACTACACCGATCCCTCCCGTGCATTGCATACTTCAAATCCATACACTTATACCACATCAAACACCTCTCAACACTCATCTATACACATCACAAATCATCAACTCAATCAACTTTAAACAAAGCATTGGCATTCAACATCATCAAGTTACTCCTTAGTTGTTTTGATCGAAGGCATTACAAGGTAGAATTTCCTGAAGTCTCTACTCTTCTAAACTTTCATTACTTTGTTTTAATCTCATTGTTTGACTAATTAAATGGTGATTAAAATATAGATTAACGATGATAATGGATGATACAATTCATACGCACAATTAATATGAATTGTACATGCATACTAGTGTTTAATGCTTTAATCAATTTTCATAAGTTTTTATAACTTTCATAATAATTTGATCTTCATTTTAATCACCATTTGAAACTAACTTTTCATAACTTCACTAGTATTAACGTGATCTAAATATATGCATTGTGATTACAATTCACTTATGCATTATAATAGATTGTACATAAAAGCTCGATTTCGCGATTAATTCATATGCATATTGTTCTTATTTTGTATATATTAATTTGAACCTCTTTCATTATGTGTTTTTTGCATTCATTGATTTATTTTATGTTTCATTATTACATTATTTGATTTATTATTTTTAGAATTTAATACGGACTTAATTCAAAGTGGTCACAATAATTAGTTCTGATCTGCAAATGATTCGAACCCACCTAGTAATATGCGCTTTTAGGATATAATCTGAGATATCTCTGTATTCGGGAATAATAACAATACGGCCACAAAAAGAGACCTAGAAACCTAAACCCGATCCCATACTCTAGTGCACGACCTATATGGGGCCAATTGCTCCTGGCATTAGTACTTCTTCGGTGTCCGTGGGGCTTATAAACGCACGGTGGCGACTCCTACTAGACCCCATTCACGTGTGGCGTTAACGAGCATTCAAAACAACTTGTGACGTAGGCGGCCGAAACAGACCCCTCCAGGTATCCTCTAGGTTTAGACTAGGAGGTGAAGAAAGTGGTGAGTATGTAATACTTTGAGTGCATTTGGAACATTCATCCTATCATAACAAAAAAAAACCATTTTTTTCAAGATACAATTTTTTTAAAATTAATGTGAATTTCCCTTTTCCTAAAAAATAAGTTGAACACTGGAATCATTGTAAAAAAATGAGCCGAAGCTTGGGACACCTTCCATCATTAATGCCTTTTATTTTTCTCAAAATATTCAAAAATTGGTACTAAAAAATTTAGGGGATAAAATGTCTTAGTAAATGTTGTTAGTCGTATTTTGATTCTCATGATCAAATTGGAATGCAGATCCTCTCCAGTTATTAAAAAAACTGGATGGTCCATTTCTTAGCATATGATTGTGACACGTGTATTCCACTACAATTAAAGGCTTAGATTAATTTTTTTTTGTTGGAAAGCTTTAGACGGTAAACTAAAACTAAATTCCCGCGCCAGCATTACAACTTCTTCATATTTTATTCACATGAAGTCAGTATTGTACTTGCAATCCTGCAAAGTATTTCACTAAAAAAAGTTGCTACTTTGTTTTGTCTTTTACGGAGTATTGGAAAAAAATTCCAATAACATACAAGTATACAACATCTCCTTTTATACAACAGGTAATACTCTATACAATTACACAATACTATATTATATCTTTACATAATACAGTAGATGAAAAACTCAGATCTGTATTTTTTTTTACTCCTTTTGCTTCATTTTTTCCTTTGTTTTTTTTTTAATCATCACCATGAGCACTTGTAGTGAACCTGTTGAAAAAGAATTACGGTGTGGATTAGTTACATACAAAAAATACAATATACAAGGTATAAATTATTTAAATTAAATTACATGAAGAATAATCTCACTATTAAACTTAATTATTTGAAAATTGATAAATTTGTTATTGATTTTTTTTTCCTTCTCAGACATCAACATCATTAATATGAATGGCTCACCACCTCCTATAGTTGAGGGACTACAACATTGGATTAGTAATATCCATAGTAAAGCTTGCCAACAAGGTCAAGAAACGACCATTGATTACACCCCCAAATTGGAAATGGAATTTGAAAATGAACACGCTGCATATCAGTTTTACAATGAGTATGCAAGGATAAAAGGTTTTGGAGTACGACGAGAGTACAAAAATGTAAGCAAAAAAGATGGGGTTTTGACTTCAAGAAGATTTTCATGCCACAAAGAAGGACAACGTGTTCAAGATAAACGAGACTACTTGACAAAAGAACCGAGGGCAGAAACAAGAACATTATGCAATGCACGTATGGTTATCTCCCTTGATCGAAAATCTACTAAGTACAAGGTTATTGATTTTGTGACTGAACTTAATTACACCTTGCAACCACCAGAGTATGTACAATTGATCCCTTCACAACGACGCATATCTGAGTCCCAAGCATCACAAATCGATATAGCGTATGAATCTGGATTAAGACTAAAAGCCTCACACAGTCACACGAATTCATGGCTAAACAAGCTGGTGGAATTGAAAGTCTAGGATATACTCGATAAGACCACAAAAATTATCTTCGGACAAAAAGGATGGAGACATTCAAATTTGGGGAAGTAGGAGCTTTACTTATGTACTTCAAAAGCAAAATAAATGAATATCTTTCCTTTTTTTTATGAGTTTCAGATGGACATTGAAGATCAAATAACAAATATCTTTTGGGCAGACGCCCAAATGATTAATGATTATAGCTATTTTGGTGATGTCATTACTTTTGACACTACATATAAGACCAATAAGGGCTATAGACCTCTAGGGGTATTTGTTGGTCTTAATAATCATAGGCAAATAGTGGTTTTTGGGGCAGCGCCACTTTATGATGAAACAACCACTTTATTTGAATGGTTATTTGAAACTTTTATCAAAGCGATGGGTGGGAAAAAGCCAATAACCATTTTGATATATCAAGCTCCAGCAATGGCTAAAGCAAGTTCATTAGTAATGCCTGAAACTTTTCATGGTCTATGTACTTGGCACATCAGAGAGAATGCTTTAAGGCACTTGAATTATTTATATCAGAGAAATGAAGACTTTTCCAAAGACTTTGAAGCATGTATTGATCACATAGAAGACGAAAATGAATTTCTTTGTGCTTGGGATGATTTGTTGGAGAAGCATGATGCTTCTACTGATGCTTGGCTTCCAACAATTTTTAATTTGAAGGAAAAATGGGCTTGGGCTTAAGTTCGGAAGACATTTACAACAGGTATGAGATCAACCCAATTAAGTGAAAGTTTGAATGCTGATTTAAAAAATCATTTAAAATCTGATCAAAACTTGGTTGAATTTTTCACCCATTTTGACCGGGTTGTTAGTGGAAAGCGCTACAATGAATCAGAAGCTGAATTTAATTCGGTTCATAAATTGCCAAGGTTGAAATTGAAAAAGGCACCAATGCTTCTACAAGCTGGAAAGGTTTATACTCCAAAGATAGTTGAAGAATTCCAAGAGGAATACGAGGAGCTTCAAGGTGCTTATATAAAAGAGCATAAAGAAGAACATCAAAAACATGTGTATGTAGTGGCTAATGTAAATGAGAGTAAGGATTGAATGGTATGGGCTGATGGTGAAAATACAGTTTCTTGTAGTTGCCGTAAATTTGAGACTCACGGCATCTTATGTAGTCATGCTTTAAAGGTACTAGATACAATGAACATCAAGTTCATTCCTAAACAATATATACTAAATCAGTGGACAAGAAAAGCAAGGCTAGGTTCTAGCTTTAATGAAATCGGACAACATAAAGAACTTGATAAAAAAAACTCACTTTACAAATAGACTTAGAATGTTGTGCCCTCGGGTGGTCAAATTAGTCAATCGCGCAGCTGAGTCTCATGAGACATAATTTTTTGCCCAAGCTTTATGAAGAATCAGAAAAAATAGTTGAGCAATTGCTAGCTAAAAAGTCATGTTTAGATTAAGAATTTGTCGATAGATGCCAGGTTTCTGTATCGGTTTCAATTGATGATAACACAAATGTGGTACAAGATAATACAGGGGCTGGAATTGAGGGATTTAAAAGGAATAATGATGATACAATGATATTAAACCAAGGTGCTAAGGGTATAAAACAGAGAGATTGTTCTTACAAGGATAAGCGACGTCCAAAAACATGGCTTGAGAAAGCAACTAAAAGGAATAAAACAAAGACGCCACAAAAGACCAAAAAGTCCAGAAAAAACTCGGTATTATTTTTTTTTCTTATACTTGTTTTCTTTTCAAAGCCTTATCGATTAATGTATCTAAATTTACTTCCGTTAACGATGTAGGAACAACCACAAGAACTACCACAAGATCAACCACAAGAAGTACCACAAGATCAACCACAAGTTCAGACCTCTATAACTGAATATAACATTATTGAGGATGCTGCTACCAGTTGTTATACTTATACCCAACTGCTTACTGTAAGTGAAGACATTCGTAATCAAGATTAATATTACAAAAAACGGACCATCCAGGTTTTTTTAATAATTTCAAATTTTTTGCTTTTATTTAGGTTCAATTGGATAATGACTGGTTATCACTTTCTCCTAGCAACATGACCCATATTCAATGAAGTAAGTTAGACAAATAAATTTAGAATTACATCGCATTTCAATCACACATCAATATCTTGGTCGTGACATCTTTTAAATTTCTTTTAGGTCAGGAAATGCTTATAAATGTTGTGTGGTTGGAAGAAAATTTGCTACTTGAATTTTTGGAGAGTTTTTTTTTTTTTTTTTTTGTGTAAAGTTTATGAAGGAAAAGAAACTTGTACTTCATAATGTTTTTAAGGTTCCTTTTATCAATTTTAAGTCTTAGTATTGTGATTACCATTATCCTAACAAAGTTCAATATTGCAATAAACCCCCACAATTTTCCCCAAATCACATAAAAATAAGGCAAATCGAAAATTTTAGGATCCAATTATAAGTTTCATACAAAAGTAGTGCATGCAAAGTAAAATCACCCATAAATAGCCATCAGAAAAAAAAAAACAATAAAAACAAAAAAGAAGTAAACTCACCCATAGATAGAAATTGACATTAGTTGAATCAACATCGAGCTATTGGTTTTCTCGAAGCCCACTTAATATAGTTGACTACAATTTGCATCACAAAATCATAGAGAAGTGATATTAGAAGCAAAAATTAAAACTTCTGCTTAATAATTATATTGAAATCTAACAATTACACTTAACTATAAAATTGAAGAAAAATGAAGCTTTCATTGTCAAGGCTTCCTTTGTCAAGGCTTCCATTCTCGAAGCCCACTCAAGGTTTGAAGAAGTGATAATATAAGAAACAAAAATTACGGAGTAAAACTTTTACTTAAGCTTCCAGTGTTTTATATATATATATATATATATATATATATATATAATTTTGGGGGGAAATATATAGGAGAGTGAAATGGAAAGCAGTGAGAAGAACCTTTACATAAATGGAAGAAAGGGAGTAGCTGACAAAGTGATAGTAGTACTACTGAGCGACATTTTCAAATTTGACTGTTAGTTGTTTGAAAAACAGAACATTAAATGAATGGAAATTAAAAATTAATCTGAGCATTTAATTGTAGTGGGATACACAAAGGGGTGTCGGGTGGGTGTGCAAAAAGCCCCACTGCACAAGCCCCCGTTATATAAAGGGTCTATTTTTTTTTGTTTTTCTTAGTTATTTTTCTTAAATTTTTCTTATATTTTTTGGATGTATACATATATTGTCAAAATAAAATCAAATATTAGCATTTATTAAGATCTGAAGGGCCTAAGTACAATTTTAGAACAGGGCTCTCGATAACTCCGACACGGCCCTGGGGATACACGTGTCACAATATATGCTAAGAAATGGACCATCCAGTTTTTTTAATAACTGGAGAGGATCTGCATTCCATAAAAATAAGGCAAATCGAAAATTTTAGGATCCAATTATAAGTTTCATACAAAAGTAAGTGCATGCAAAGTAAAATCACCCATAAATAGCCATCAGAAAAAAAAAACAATAAAACAAAAAAGAAGTAAACTCACCCATAGATGGAAATTGACAGTAGTTGAATCAACATCGAGCTCCTCATTTTCTTGAAGCCCACTTAATATAGTTGACTACAATTTGCATCATAAAATCATAGAGAAGTGATAGTAGAAGCAAAAATTAAAACTTCTACTCAATAATTATATTGAAATCTAACAATTACACTTAACTGTGAAATTAAAGAAAAATAAAGCGTCCATTGTCAAGGCTTCCATTCTCGAAGCCCACTAAGGGTTGAAGACGTGATAATATAAGAAGCAAAAATTACGGAGTAAAACTTTAACTTAAGCTTCCAGTGTTTATATATATATATATATATATATATATATATAATTTTGGGGGGAAATATATAGGAGAGTGAAATGGAAAGCAGTGAGAAGAAGCTTTACATAAATGGAAGAAAGGGAGTAGCTGACAGAGTGATAGTAGTACTACTGGGCGACATTTTCAAATTTGACTGTTATTTGTTTGAAAAACAGAACATTAAATGCATGGAAATTAAAAATTAATCTGAGCATTTAATTGTAGTGGGATACACGTGTCACAATCATATGCTAAGAAATGGACCATCCAGTTTTTTTAATAACTGGAGAGGATTTGCATTCATCAAATTGAGGTCGAAATGGGTACAGATAGACACAAAATGTTCCAATTTAAGACTTCATTTGATAGGATGTAAAACGGTTTTCGTATAAAATAAATTTTTATGCACAAAATTTTACAATAAAATCTTAAAATACATTATTGGGAGGGAAAGGGAGAGGACGGATATGATGAAAGATAAAATTGCTAAGGAAAAGAGAATGTAGGAAGGAAAAGTGTTTTCCCTCCATTTCAATAGGAAAATGAGTTTTAGTTATACTAGAACTTCATACTTTTGTTGAAAAATTGTTTTACAACCAAATAAAAAAAAATGAAAATGATGTACTCATTGCAATCAAATAATACATTAATAAAAGAAAAAATTGTCCAAAACTACCTAATAAATGTCCACTTTTGAAAAACAATACCAAATCAAAAAATTATACAACTACCAAATAAAGCATTTCCGATTTGATAGCAGTACCATATGCCGATTTTTGTTTAATTTTTTGATATTATGGGTCCCAACATTATATTTCCCTCATTTCCCAAACAAAAAAAAAAAACACACGATTTCCCTCAATCAAGTTTCTTCCATTGCAAAGGGTACTCAAGCTTCAATTCATTAGAGGTAAAAATCATTCCATCCCCTTTTAATAATGTAATTCATCATATCTGGTTGAGAGAAATCATGTTTTTTTTTTTTGGGAAAATAAGGAGGGAAATGTAATGTGGGGGCCCATAACATCAGAAAATTGAATAAAACCGGCACGTGTGTGGTAGTGCTATCAAATCGGGAATGCTTTATTTGGTAATTGTATAACAATTTTTTTTTATTTGGTACAGTAGTATTTTTCAAAAATGAACATTTAGGGCTCGTTTACTTTATCTGAATATAGTTGAATTAAACTGAATTGAATTGAACTGAACTGAATACAGCTGAAAGTAATATTTTATAATAAAAAGAAATTAAAAGCTGAAATGAACTGAAGTGAATTTAAGCTGAAGAAACCCTTAATTAATAGTTTTGAACAATTTAGGGAAACTGAGGTTTAGGAAGTTTCCTAAACAAAATCCCTTTACTCGTTTGCAATCAAACTTGGATGAGTGTAATGAAGATTAACCACCGACAACACCTCCATATTTAGTTATCATAGAACATCACTTGAATCTTGATCACATTACATATAAATACCCTATTTAAAGCGGGAAAAATCCAATATGTGACCTATCTTTAAATCCTCTTCAATCATTCATCAACATTCAACAAGATCCCCTTTAAATTTCCCCAAATTAGTTTTCATCAATTAGAACCCTAGTAATCCCAAAAAAAAACAAAACAAAAAAAAAAAACCAATCAAATAATCAATAAAATGGGTTCTCTTCCTACACCATCAACCTACATTACCTCCGAACAACAAAAATTAAACGAAACCAGCCTCTTAAACCTCTTCAAATCCCAGCAAGGCTACCTTAATTACTTCTTCCAACACTTGGATCTCTCCCAAACCTTGAAATTTACCCAAATTCTCCTCAATTCCAAGGGCACAATATTCTTTACTGGAGTTGGAAAATCTGGATTTGTTGCTCAGAAAATTTCTCAAACGTTAGTTTCTCTTGGGATTCGATCTGGGTTTCTTTCTCCAGTTGATGCACTTCATGGGGACATTGGCATTCTTACAAAAAATGATGTTCTTGTGTTCTTCAGTAAGTCAGGAAACAGTGAGGAATTGATCAGATTAGCTCCTTGTGCTAAAGCTAAAGGAGCTTATTTGGTTGGAATTACATCTAGTGAGACCAATAATTTGATGGGGTTTTGTGATCTCAATTTGTATTTGCCTCTTGAGAGAGAATTATGTCCGTTCGATCTGGCTCCGGTCACATCCACGGCTATTCAGATGGTTTTCGGCGATACCGTGGCCATTGCTTTGATGGGAGCTAGGAATTTGAGCAAAGAAGAGTATGCTGCCAATCACCCTGCTGGCAAGATTGGGAAAAGCCTCATTTTCAAGGTATTGATTTGGGTTGAATTGATTTGAACTACTAACTTGTTTTTTTTTTTTTTTTTTTTTTAATTTGACATTGAAATATTTTTAATTACAAAAATTTGACATGAAGTAGAGAGGAAAAACGTCTTATTGTTGCGATTAAAAAGTTGCAATTAAAAAATTAAAAAGAAACAGAGGCAGTATTTTATATTGTATATGATGATATCATGATACTAGGATTGAATTGAAGAAACTAATTTGAAAGTGAGGTTTTTTTTTTTTTTAATTTTTTTTTATTGATGATGTTGCCTAGAGCCTTATTTTCAAGATTTTGAGCTCGGTTATTTTGATTGATGTGATTGGTTTGATGGAGAAGGAATCTCTCACCACCTATATATGGTTTAGGTTTTGATTTAATTGAGTAATGCTTTTATGATAAGTAAAGCCTTTCATATATAACTTGTAATTTGGCTTTCCTCATAAAGTGGGTACTGCAAATTATGTTGCTAGATATAGCTTAGTTAAGGATTAAGCTTTGATCTCTAACTGACAGATCCCTCATCTGTCAATTCTTCTTTGCCGCTTGGCATGCGATTAATTGATGGTGTGGCAGTCCATTTATATATACTCGTTCTTGCAATGAGGAAGAAAAAGTTAATTGGATAGGTGAGTAGTTACTCTAATGGAAAATTGGATTACTTGTATGGACTAGTGGATTATTCTCGAAATAACTAATATGAAAAAAGTTACTTGAATAAACAAATGGAGTTGCGCTTTTGGTTTGAATTGGGGTTACGTTGCAAACAAAATTAGATTGCTCTCATAAATACATGAGGTTAATTTATGAGTGGAAAAGGGTTTTCCTTTAAGAGTTTAGATCAAATTATGGTGAATTCAAAGGTTTAAGGAAGATGTGAAATTAGATTTCAATTATATGAGTATATCTTTGTAAAGTGATTATGTTTTTGGATGTTTGCAACTGTAGTTTAATTATCTTACAATATTGCCATGTCCTTTAAGAGTTTAGATCAAATTTTTGGTGAATTAAGAAGTTAAGATGTGAAATTTTAGGTAGCATTTTGATCTTTAGATTGTGTTGTGATTCAGATTAATTTGGATTTTATGTATGAAAAATTGCCACCTAAAGCCATTTAAGTTTGTCACTTTGCCCCTTACAACCATTTAAGTTTTTTTTGTTTTCCAAACTTACAATCAATTAAATTCCAACTCAAATAAAATTACACTATTACAGCCATATTGTGTTTTTCGGAGAAAAGAAGTAATTTCATGTCATCGATGATGTCATTTATCATGTTATATCTACCAATATAATGTTTTTTGGCTGGACAAAACAGGATATGGCTGCAATTTAATTAGAGATGGACATAAAGTGGCTGTAAGGTGGGGGAAAAAACTTAAATGGTAGTAAGTAGCAAAGGGGCAAAATTAAATGGTAGTAACTGGTAGTTTTTCCTGTTATATCTGATAAGATGTTGGCTGTTTGATGCTTCTGTTTTATGGGTGTATGACATTTACCTTTTTGGAGTTCGGCATAATTTAGTGAAGAATTATGATGTTTAAATATATTACTACCTCTGTAACAGGCCAGCATATTTTGATCTCAAGGGTAAGCTGTAGTTTGTGTTTTGTTTGACCCCATTGTATATGAACTGCAGTATGAGCTCCTAGGATGGAGATAATGACACAGGATTGGAAATAGATGTATTTATCAACTTTTCACCTTTGCTCTTGTTTCCGATTTTTGTGACCCGCCCTATTCTGTGGTTATATGGTTAATATTTTAAACTCGTATTCATTGGTAATATGATCTGATATATTTCATGCCAACTTATGAGGACTAGACATTAGAAATATGCTGGCCTTTTCATAACTTCATGGCATGAGAAAAACACAATCTGTTGCCACAAATGGCAACTTGGGTTATAGTTGGAGCCGAATACCGAAAAAAATATAAAAAATTGAAAAAAAGAAGTCAATTGCAATTTTTTTACTGAAACATAAGTCAAATTTACAGGATGGTCTTTGAGAACAGATAACTAACTAAATTAATTTCGGACCTTTTCAGGTTAAGGATGTCATGAAGAAGCAAGAGGTGCTTCCTGTTTGCAAGGAGGGAGACCTTATAATG
Source organism: Salicornia ramosissima (assembly GCA_951394345.1). NCBI lineage: Eukaryota > Viridiplantae > Streptophyta > Magnoliopsida > Caryophyllales > Amaranthaceae > Salicornia > Salicornia ramosissima. The sequence goes on from OX596236.1 coordinate 38,864,058, forward strand.
GATCAGCTGGTGCAGCTTACGAGCGGAGGATGTGGGTGCCTCCTTGTTATCGAGGATAACTACAATCTAATTGGCACCTTCACTGATGGGGACTTGAGGCGTACTCTTAAAGCTAGCGGAGAGGGAATCTTTAAGCTTACAGTTGGAGAGATGTGCAACAGGTAATTATCCTCTGTGTATACTTTCAGTAGGGTTTCAAGTTTGAAATCATGTTTTCTTAACTAGGATATGGAGATTGCTTGAGTTGATTTGGATGGTTGTAAGGTTATGGACTTGGCATGTCTTTTCTCCATTCGATTCTTGTGAAGATTATACTTTAGGTTGACTAACCTGAGAAACCTTGTTAAGGATATTTCTTACAAATCTCTTATCCAGAAGTACAGACACCCTTTCTTTCACTATGGCACTATGCCAAACTTAAAGCTATGTTCTCTAGACACGTTAAAGCAGCTGAAGCAGATACCGAAGACTTATTATTTCCTTGTTTTTTCCCCCAAGGATCATACGAAAGCTACTAAGACTCCACTGAGGTCTGAAATGAATGTTCATCTTGGTATGGTGAGTTATTGATTATTGGAGAGTGATAGTGTTGAAGCTTATAAGTTACAAGTACTCGAGACTCTTAGAAGTTATTAATGGAATTTCACCATTTTGTACTATCCATCAACCGATTGCCTCCCTCTAGGCATTCTATTTCTGCTAAGCTATGAGAGGTTCGATGTACATTTGTTTGCTCTATGTCCTTGCAATTCCAAAGAATGTATTCTTGAGTGACCATGGCTATTGGCAAGATGTAAGGGCTTTGTTCTTTTCACCCTAAATAAATTTGAAATATAAGTTTAAAGTTCCAACAAGTTCCCTTAAATAAATTTGAAAAATAAGTTTAAAGATCCAATAAGTTAAGAGCATCCTCATTCATGCTCTGATAATACATATCATCTCTCTCTCCCTCTACTACTTTCTCTCTCTTCCACTTTATTTTATACATCACTCATGTTCCAAATAAATACTTAATAGTTCACACCACTCATGTTCCAAATCATCCATATTTTTATACCTTACCGTATTTTCCTTCTTCCACTTCTAACTAATTGCAACAATTTCCTCTTTTTCTCTTGTATGTTTTGAAATTAATTGCAACAACTCTTTTCTTTCCCTTTTTTTTGCAAGTTTCAAGGTAAAATTACAAAAAGTTCATTTAATAAATTTAAAACCTTATTAAATAAATGAACACAACTAATTGAACTCTTACATTGCACTATTATAACTGATAACTCCCACCAAAGACTAATCAATCACCTTCTTCATAGTCTCCATCTTCAACTTTTGGCATCACCATTTTCAGCACATCTCCTGCAACACTCCATCACCTTTACTTCCCCATCGACCTTTTACATGAGATTCCATCTTCCAGGACCACGCTATCATCGGGAACAAACCATCATTTTCACCTTAATCTTCATCGTCATTAGTATCCCCACCTTTGTCGAGTTCTCTTTCTTCCTTTGCTCTCTTTCATCATTTTGGACAATTTTGGTGTATTTGCTGGCTTTTTAATTATATGGGAATTTTGTTCCACAATACTCAAAATCTCACCTGAAAAACAATTGTTAAAATCTTTTGGACCGAAATAATCTGAAATGAACGAAACTAAACTAAACTAAGTCCCAACTCAGCAGAAGCTCAATTAAACTGTACTTGTAAAGAACAAGCCAAGTCATGACTGATGCATGAACATAAATGGTTTAATCACTTCATCACCCATTGTATGTTAGCGTGGATACCATGTATCCCCAAAAAAAAAAATTCCATGCCAATTTTTTATTTAAAAAAAAAAAACATGAATGACTGGTGTCCAAGTTTAAATGCACAACTAAAATAATCTGAAATGAATTGAACTAAACTAAACTAAATCCTATACTTAATAAAAGTTACACTGAACGGAAATGAACTTGTAAAAATAGGCCAAATCATGACCTTAGTCATTCATGATTCATGACCAAAACATGGTTCCAAATGGTTCTATACTTTATCACTTCATAACCCATTGTATGTCAGTGTGGGATACCATGTCCCCAAAAAAACTCATGCCATGTTTTAAAAACATGTGGATGGGGATGCTCTTAAGTTTTGATAAGTTTAAACAAGTGTAGTCCCACTTTAAATACACAACTAAAATAAGTTGGACCCTATTCTTTTGGACTTAGTTTTTGACAAATTCAATTCAGCTCACTCAGCTCCTATTGAGTCTAGAATTTAGTTCATATTCATTCAGTCTAGGGCCTCCATTGCAATTCAGTGTACATTATTAACAAAATATCGTGTAGATGCTATAATTCTGTTTTTCCTAGGATGGTGTGAAGTCTGAAGTTCTTTGTTTCTTGACTCCCAACATATTCTCTTCTATGTTCATGGTCAACTCATTTAGCTATCATATCTTTTTTCTTTCCTGGCATCATTACACATTCTTGTGTTTTTTTCGTTGCTCTTTTTTTCTAAATAATAAGATGGCAATTTCTATTTAATAATCCACAGGCATCCAAGGACCATTGGGCCAGAAGCAATGGCAGTTGAGGCAATGCAAAAAATGGAGTCTCCACCCTCCCCTGTCCAATTTTTGCCCGTCATTAACGACCATGGCATATTGATCGGCATTGTAACCTTGCACGGTTTAGTCTCATCAGGATTATGATTTCGGTGTGTTTGTTGTCCTATTTTTTGTGATTCTTTTTCATAGGTCCGCTAAATCCCACTTTGTATTTTCTTTTGTCAAATTTGCTCAAAATCGTGAGCTCATACTGTTAATCAGTCGTAATTATCATCAGGTATCATCTCCCGGACCACATATTCATATTGCTTATCATTAGGTATTGGTTGTATTTGTGTAGGGCAATTCTGCCCCATTGTAGAGAGTTCTTGTGCGTTACTAGCTTAGGCTTCTGTTATAATTTGTAAATCTCCTTAAATGCCTTATTGTAGGACATTGTTTCCGGCTTAATTTGGGGCAGTTGCTAAGTCTTCTTATATATTTTTTACTGGTTACTGTATTTTTTTCGCCTATCATTCCTAGGCTTGGTACTGAAATACAATCCAAATAATTGAAACATTAAATAAATATGTTGGCTCGGCTCAGCTTAGTTCAGTGACAATGGACATAATTCATCCAAGCATATGTTGGCATGCTAGATTGCCAGTGCTAAAAAAACCAATAAGTAAATTAAGGTACCACTTACCAGCTATGGACGATCCTATTTAAAAAAGTATCAATTTTATTACCCGTAACTATTATCTTTAAGGGGCCTTTTATTTCAAAAATGACATTTGAAGTTGATTGCATGAGACACATTGAATTATTCCAATTAATATATGTATTATGTTCTTATCTAATGAAACTAGAATATACTTTGTAGTTTCATGTATCGTACGTAATTGATTTAATATGTTATTTTTGGTCAAATAGCTTTGAAATAAAAGGTTCATTAAAGATGGTATCTAATTACCTATAAAAAATAATATATAATTAATATGATGATACATTTGAAAATTCATTTGATTATTGGTAAATTGTGTGTAATACGAATGATTTTAAATTACAATTTAATGGAGGAAACTTATAACCCCTACAGAAAAAAAAAAAAAAAAAATACTCATCTCCAAGCTTGAATTTTTTTTCTTCACATAATCTATTAGACTATTACCATTCATTACGTTCGGATAATGTGGTATCGGTTGAGAATTGATATTTGTAAAGAATAATTAGATATATTTTTTTCTATAATCTATTACTAATTTGGTCTCATTCCCTTTATTTTTCATAATTCCTGATACACAACTTTAAATATTAATATACCAAGATATGTATAATAAAAATTATAAAATCTATACATTTGGAAAATACATATCGAGAATCAAATGAGATCTCATATGACTAGGTTTTTCTTTGCATATATTAAACTAGCTCTACATACACGTATCTATTTGTGTGCGGAGAAATTTTTGGCAAAGTTGTTACTTGGTATTAAAACAAACCACAAATGAATGTATCTATTTAATTTATCGTGGTTTTGCAACACTAAAAAAATAGAAAATTAAAAGAGATGAATTAGTTTAATAACAATTTTTAATTTTTGCAATGATTATAGTATTTCTTTATAAAATTTCAAAGGAAAAAACAAGTATGTATATTTTTTAATTTGTTTACATATGAATTTATAAATTAAGATTCAACTATGAAAATTTATTTGAAGATATATGTAAAAAGTACTTGATAATCTATACCTAATATATTAAAGCACACCCTAAAACATAATTTTGACACATAGGATATCTCATCTTTAAATTTATGCCAAGTGTCATCCTAAAACGTTGTTTCATTTTCTTTTTCCTTTTTTTTTTGAAATAAAAATTGCTTTTATTTTCTAATTATAATTAATATTAATAATTTATTTACATTTAATAAAACTTTTCAATTACTTTGAAATTATGAGATTTGCTTTCTTACATCACTTTATTTTTAAGTTATTCATTTTAAATTTAATTTTATTCCATTTTGAATTCTTCTAAATATGCTCACACTTTATATTTACAAAATTATTTTCCATTATTTTATAATTATGAAAATGAATATTCTTCAAAATATGTACTCGTATATGTTTTTTTCCAAGAAAATATATGTTATAATCTTAATAATAAGTAAAAAAAAAATCATTTTTTTGATGAATTATTATCAAATCTTAGTTTCAATCTTATAAAATCATTAGAATTAGAAAAACTAAAACATAAAACTATGAACCTAATAGGTACAAAGCCCGTGCATTATGCACGGGCCAAAAACCTAGTTTATAATTAATGTAGGTAACACTCACTGTTTGGTAGTCGTTCATATATGATAGTAATAGGAATGAATTTATATGTAAATTAGAAAGGAAATCAATATTCATTCCAATGGCGGTGGTAGCTTAAGTCTAGTTTAATTCATTATCATCCAATACCTCCTCCAATGGTAATGAATGGTAATAGAAAATATGAAGAAAATTCAAGCTTGGGAATGAAATATGTTTTTATGGAGATTATAAGGTTCTTTTTTAACAAAATTGCACTTTAAATCGATTACAATTACCACAATTTATAACCAATAACCAAACGGCCGTTAAGACCTAATGCAATTATCATAAAAGTAATATTAGAAAAGCGATATGCAATTAAAAATGAGTAGTGAATTTCTTGGAAAAATTAGAGAAAAACATTTACTATCGATCCAATTCAACCTTAATCACAAACAAACCTATTATCTTTCTTCCCACGCCCATAAACAAATTAAAAGGTTCATTAATGCAACATGTATGCTATTAAATTTCTACTATGGCCGAAAAGTAAAATTTTATGTGGCAAAATTATATCAATATGGATGTCTAATTGTAAAGAATTACGAATTTTGTAATTATGTTATTGATTTACATTTTGAATTATAAATTTTGTAATTTTTTCATTTTAGAAAATTAGAAAAATTCCCTTCACAAATTATTACATGAATAGCTCCGATGACTTATATACTCCCTAATAACTTGTGTTACTTTGATACCTTGATATGCTTTAAAAAACGTGTGTCCACTCTTGTTGTGTCGGACATGATAGGATATTTGGATACTTCATTTTTAACTAAAAACTGGTAATTATTGTCAAATTACATGAGTCGGATACTTAGAGACCCATATCCAAGTAAACACTTTATCTGTGTCTAAGTAACATAGTTAATAATTAAAAAAGATTAAAGCAAGTCAAAATTATTTACATAAATAGTAGTAATAGTTAAAATGGAGCATTTAAAAAATGACGGAGGTAGTACTATTCATTGTGTTCGAAAATGTGATATCGATTAAGAATTGATATTTGTAAATTAGATTAATTGAAAGTAACGTAACACCACCTTGAAAATGGATATCATTTTTCGTTTCAAATTTACTAATTTTGCTTAAAAAATTGTGATACAATAAAAAATGAAGGAAAATAAAAAAGAAAAAAAATAGGTGCACCGTGTTCATTCCCATCAGGCCATCAGCCCATCAGGGCATCGAATCAGTGTGTTATTTCCCCTGATGCGACAGTTGGATGGTACTCTGAAAAAACAAAGTCTAACATTTAAAAATTGATCTTAGACTTCCAAATTTTGGTTCACACTAAAATTATTGTCCGATCCTTTTTTGTATGCTTCACTACAGAATTGTCAAATTCACCACTATCAAAATTACTCACTCTTGTGTGTATATATTATTTCCGTTCCAATTTACTTGTTATATCTTTTTTTTTGCACTTTTCGAAACACAAATTTATATAAAAATATCTTTAACTATATATAATAAAAAATTATAAAAATTATATATTTGAAAAGTAAATGTTGAGACGAATTAAACTAGATTCATTATGACTATGTTTTTTTCTTAAATATATTAAATTAAATAAAGTCAAAGTTCACATATGAACAGTGCCCAAAGTCAAACTGGGGCAAGTAGATTAGGACAGAGGGAGTATTTAATTGTTTCATTTGTATTTTTTTTATATTTTTCGAGGCATTATAAATACGAAAAAAAATTATAAAAACTATATATTTGGAAAGTACACTTCGAGACGAATCAAAAGAGATCCCGCATGACTATATTTTTCATTACCTATATCAAATTAAATAATGTCAAAGTAACAATGTAAATAGTGTCAAAGTCAATTTGAAGCAATTAAATGTGGACAGAACGAGTAGCAATTTGTCCCTTTTTGAATGATTCATTTTGACCACTAGGACTATTCAGATGATAACTTTAAGGGAAATTATCATGGGTGAACATGAGTTTTTGAGCTTTATTATTGTTGGCCCCGTATTTTTAAGAATTTCACAAGCGACCACATGTTATGCATCAATTATTAAAAGTGACATTAGTAATGGTGTTCCGTCAGATTTTGACGTTAGAACCCTATTTTAAAGTAAAAGAATCTTTCGACTCAAATAAAATTTAATTTGACATTAGAACCCAATTCTAAAGTTAAAAAATAGCTTAAACAATTAAAAATGCCAAAATAACAATAGTAACAGTAGAACCTCTGATCTACTAATTACAGCCAATAACGATAGCCCCTGAGAAATCCAAAACAAGTAAGCAAAAGGTTCTACTTTGAGTTGAAATATTTTTTTAACTTTAAAATCGGGTTATACCGACAAAGACTGGCATATCGTCATTACTCATTACTAATGCCACTTTTGACTATTGATTCATAACACGAGGCCATTTGTGAAATTTTTAAAAACACGTGGTCACCAATGATAAAGTTTAAAAACACAATGTCACCAATGATAATTTTTCCTAACTTTAATTACTTTTTATTTTATATATGTTATGAAATCTCGTTTCATTCATCTCGGGGCTTGTTTACTTCAGATTATATTCAGTTCAATTCAGTTCAGTTAATCTCTATTCATTCCAGTTTAGTTCATCTCTATTTAGTCCAATTAATACACTTCTATTCAGTTCAGTTCAGTTCAGTTCAGTTCAGTTCCATTCAGTTCAGTTCATCTCTATTCAGCTAATGTAAACGGGCCCTCGATATATCTTTTCCAAATATATACTCCCTCCTTAACATAATTTTGGCAACAAGTTATTTTTCACTCATTTTAAGGAAGCAATTTAAGGGTGTAAACGAACAAATTAATCAAAATGGTTTTAATACAAGTAAGATTGATATCATAAATTACTAATCTTAAAATTTTTTTTGATCAATTTATTCGTTTACACCCTTAAATCGCTTCCTTGAAATGCGTGGAAAAAAACTTGCTGCCATAATTATGTTACGGAGGGAGTAATTTTTTTTAATTTATTATTATATATAGTTCAATATATTAATATTTAACGTTTCTTTTAACAGATGTGAAAAAGTAAATGCATCGGTTTATTTTGGGACGGATGGTGTAAATGTATCGACTAACAAATCATAATTTTCCAAACAATCTAAAAGATCTTATGCGAAGTGTGATATTATGAAAATCATTTAAAACAAAATATAATGATGTTACACTTTATCTAAATTTGTTTGAATTGGTAAAAAAAATGAGTTTTGGTTATAATTTAATTACAAATTAAATTGATATTAAGTCTGTATATATTGCAAAATATCACCTACCTTTTTTTTGTAAGGAACGAAAAATCGATCAGCCCCTATAGTAGGGTCAACCACAAGCGTCCTTACGGACAATAAAAAAGTGTGATCAAAAGGGTAGTACCAAAAGGTCATTCAGTGACAATTATGGCCTTTATTAGCAAGAAAACTTGTTGCTGCATTAGCTTCTCTTTAGGGCCTATTTATTTCAGCTTAAATTCAATCCAGTTCAGTTCAGCTCTCATTTCCTTCTATTATAAAGTATTAATTTCAGCGGTATTCAGTTCAGTTCAGTTCATGATAATTAAATTCAGTACAGTTCAATTTAGTTTAGTTCATTTCAGTTGCATTCAGTAAACGTAAACAGGCCAAGGCTTTTGCAAGTTCAGTATTAAATAAAGTTGTCAAATTTATTCAGATCTTGAATATAGTCTTGAATTAAAGTGTGGATTTCCCATGGGATTTTCCAAGTTCATCTAACCGCATTGATGATTGTGAGATTATCTCCTATATGAATATTTTTAACATTTAGCGCAAGCGCATTTTTAATGCCTTCCCTCATAGCCAAGGCATTTGCGAATATGATAGATTTGGAATTATGGGATTTCATTGCTCTGGAATTGAGAATTTCTCCTTTATGAACTCTAATTAAAAGCCAATTGCAGTACTATTATTATCATACTTGGAACCATTGAAGTTTCATTTGTAGAATGTGGGCTTTGGGGAGTCTATGCCACTTTAGAAGGGATCTTAGAATTGTTTGGAGGTTTACAATAAGTAGTTGAGTCTTCATCAATAAGTTTGTGCCAGTTATTAATTAACATAAGATTTAACTTTTTTAGAAATTTGGACTAAAGGGGTGCTTTCTTCTCGAAAGTCGTCTAATGAGTTACGAGCAACCCATAAAAACCACCGAGTGATAGCAAAATTTGATAACGAATTGGGTGCAATTAGCTGTTTGATATTTCATAGGTTGTGGACTAAAGACAAATTTTAATAATCATAAGAAAGAGTGACACAATTGTGATTATTAATGGAGTGTAGAAGGTCTTTAATTTGTAAACAAAAAATTGAAGAGGATGTGGGTTGTGGATTCACTTTGATGATTACAAAATTGGTAATATTGTGGAACAACCATGTTGCTTCTATCTGCTGGGTTGTTTGGGCCCAGAGCCTAATAAAGCTAAAATTACCAAAATACCCCCTGAATTCCCATCAAACTCCCCCCACATACTCCTTGGACAGATGTCCCCATCTGGACAGCCAATGACAGGTGTCACAATCTCTCCTATATATCAGTTGATTGACAGCCTCCATAGCAGTTGTCAATCAGCCCCCAAAAACTTCAACTATAAATACCCCACACTTATTCCATTTGAGTTAACTTTTTCCCAATATAGAAATTTCTACTCTATCTCTCTCTAAACTTATCTTTCTCTCTCTATATTTCCACATCACTTTGCTGACTTAGGCATCGGAGGGGAATTCCCGGCTCCACCCCCCGGGTCAGTTACCTTTGTCCGTCTTTGCAAGATTCACTCAGTTGGGGCCAACCCCATTCAGTGAGGTCCAATCAGCATCAAGAATCAGTTCACATCCAGCCAAGTCATCATCAAAAGGATCTATTCAGCATACATTATATTGAGGCACTCCCTAGCTCATCATATTTACCACTTTATATTTAAGTTTCTTGAGACAGAAACAGATTGGCGCCGTCTGTGGGGAAGAAGCATCGATCAGTCGATAAATCAATGGCTAACATTAGATCCCACGCTGCTCACCGCTCGAGGGCTTCCCCCAATCAGCCTCAAGTCAACGTCGCTTTTCTTATGGGCTTATGCTTACCCTCATCCCTCAAGAGTTTATGCTTATTGTTGATTCTTCCTCTAAGAGTTTATGCTTACTCTTGGCACAACACTTTGCTTAGGGTTTATGCTTACCCTCATATCTTCTCTCAACAGTTTATTCTTACTCTTGTTTCTTCCTCGAAGAGTTTATGCCTACTCTTAGCACTTTATCATTCTCATGGGTTTATAGTGACCCAAACACACATCATACATTTTAGCAAGATTTTATTACTCTTCACTCGTCACAATTTCTACCAAGAGTTTATGCTTACTCTTGGCCCACAAAGGGTTTATGTCCACCCTAAACATATTTTCTCGCGAGTTTATGCTTACTCGCGCACACCTTTTAAAGAGTTTATGCTTACTCTTGATCAATCCCGCCTATACGACTTTTTCATCATTATATTGTCCTAATGGTTTATGCTTATCCAAGAGAATAGTTCCGAAGGATCCAAGCGCATCCGAAGAAACCCGATGATTCATCCACCATCATCTCGAGGATCCAGGCACTTCTAAGGGATTAAACTACATGGGGCGCGGTTACATGTAAAACTAACATTAGTTTTGCAGGTACCGGCGTTAAAAGGGTGACTCAAGGTCGCAGAACGTCTTAAGTTATCCTCCGTCCCGACAGGAATACTTTGACTTTCTTCTTGTGAGTTTACGCTTACTCTCCAGACTCAGTCAAAGTGGGGGCTTCTATAGACACCTAAATGTGTCTCCCCAATTTAGAGACTAATGATGAAAGTACTGTATTGCCATACCATCCAACTAAAGGGAATTGGTGATGAAAATGCATAATACACCTCAAATAATTGCCTAAACCAAGTTTGAATCGCATTGGAAACGTTTATTAGGTTTTGCGGTGAATACGGGATTTATTCATATTTTTTCACCAATTTTTGGAATTTTTCATATTTTTTCCATGCATTTTTCAATATTTTATATTCATAAAAAAAAAAATCATTTTGCATCATAAAATATCTTTAAAAATCATAAATATAATTTTATAATTTAATCATATTTTTCTATATTTTTATCATATTTTTTAGAGCTCTTTAAAGATTTTTTCATCATTTTTACATACTTAGGGACATTTTCGTCATTTCCGAATGTTAAAAATTATCCAGTAAATCATATTAGTGTTTTTAATATTTTTTTATAATTTTTCATGATTTTTCAAAATTTTTCTGTAATTTTTAAAGCTTCAGGAGGCTTCTAGAACATTCTGGAAGGTTTTGGAACACCCCAGAACATTCTGGAACATTCTAGAACATTCTGGAACATCCCGAAGCATCCCGGGACACCCCAGGATATTTCGGAATTTCAAAGATTTCAGAATATTTTCGTAATCAAATAAAAAACGGATCAAATCTCGCAAATCACGCGCAAAATTGAGCAAAAATCCACCCCGGATCTGACCAGACCTGCGCCTAGACGCATGTCTCATATGAGGACCTGCGTCTAGATGCAGGCCACATAATACTGACCTGCGTCTAGATGCAGGTCATGTTACAGGACCTGCGTCTAGACGCAGGTCACAAGCTCTTTCGGGTCTTCGTTGCTCCTTCTGGTCTATAAATACACGTCCTTCCAATCATTCTAACAAGTCCTAGCAACACCTACACCCTTCTTCCCCAAGAAATAACAGCAATATAGCAGACCCAAAACACCTCTAATCAGTCACCGAGACAGCCCCAATAGAGAGAAGCACCAAGCATCGAGCACCATACACGCGCAAGCTGTTCAAAGCCATTGACGATTCCGTTTCGACCGCGGCGATTTCGATATTATTTCTGAGGACTCTAACCATTATAATCATATATGTATTTGATTTCGTAACTCATTTAATTGCTAGTTATTTTACTCATTATTGTGTAAGTTATAATTTGATTATATATCATTTCATCTTTTCGGTTTTGTTCCTAGCTGTAACGTTGATGATTTTTCTAGAATTATTGGTAATGAATTACAAGTCGAGTGAATAGTCGTTTTCAAGCCTATGATGTCTAGTTTTATAGAAAAATATCGAAAAAATCATATGAAATTTCTCCTAGACGTTTTCTGGTTTCCAACGCCGCCTCGTCATGATTTCGCTGTGCTGATTTTGCATTTCCAGTTATGATTCACTAACTTTATTGTATTTTATAGGACTATTGGAATTGATTTCCGAGTCTTATGAATAGTCATTTTTAAGACTATGGTGTCTATTGTCATATAAAAATATTATAAAAATTTTATAAATTTTATTTCAGGCATTATTTTGGTTCGAACACAGACTGGTCACCATTCGCTGTAATTTTTAGTTTTGACTCTCTAACTTTGCAGAATTTTACAGGAATGTTGGAAATGATTTAAGAGTCGTATGAGTAGCCATATTGAAGCTTATTGTTTCTAGTTTCATGGAAAAATACTAGAAAAAATTAAAAAATATTCTTGCAGGTGATTTTCTGGTCCGAAGCCAGGTTGGTCAGTATTAGTTGCATATGACTTGATTTTGTTAGTTTCTTTTGTCTTATTTTTGTTATTTTTTATTTGATAGTATTTAACTTGATTTTATTTCATATGATCTCATTTTATTCTATCTCGTATTATTTTATTTCATTTCATTTGATTTTATTTATCTTACCAATATTATGTACATATTTTATTTTATCTCATGTATATTTTTTTAACTTTGGACAAATTTGATCTTAGGGGCCTTTAATACGGATCTAATCAAAGTGTTCACAATAATTAGTCTTAATATGCAAATAATTCAAACTCACCTAGTAATATGCGCTTTTAGGATATAATATGAGATATCTGTGTATTCGGGATTAATAATGATATGACCACAAAAAGAGACCTAGTAGAGACCGCTTACAGGCAGGCGAGCCCAATGCCCGATTGGCTCGTAACCTGTCCCCGAACCCATACTCTGGTGCAAGACCATATGGGGCCAATTGCTCCCGGCATTGGTACTTCTTCGGTGTCCGTGGACCGTATAAAACGCACCATCGTGACTCCTACTAGAACGTATTCACGTACGACGTTAACGAGCATTCTAAACAGCTCGTGATGTAGGCGGCCTGGTAAAAACGACCCCTACACCAGACAGCCGTCATACGGAGTGCGGGGCCCCAACAAAAGACAAGGATAAACCTCGGAGAGCCGAGGAACGAAATGAAGAAGGCTGAAAAATCCCGACACCCGGCGCAGTGGCCACCAATTTGGGAAAAGCTGATTAAGCAGAATAGGAAGGACACTCGCTACATCTTTCCTCCCCCATTAGGAGCATAATGGGCCACCGACGCGAGAGCTCTTCTTAATAACCGAAGGCTCTGCAATGGATCTATGGACGCTCGAGAAGTCATAGATCGAAGACAACATCAAGACGCCCGATGGATAATCGAGCAGCGGAGAGAGCCTCCATAAGGAAATGGCCCCCCACAGGCTACCGAAAGGCAGGGGGACCGCCCTGACCCTGGTCAGTATCCCGAGCCAAGGATCCGAGAGCGCTCCCACCATGAATCCTCTCGCGACCGGCCTGCATACTCGTCCATACAGGGTGAGGTTGGCAAGTCCAAAAGGAATGCCCCACAGGGAGATCCATCATTCATACTTTAATGCCAGACCCCTTTCAGTCAGGAAATTGTGGAATTATCTGACCCAAGAAATGTTAAGGTACCCCCCATTGATTCATTTCAGGGTACCACAGATCCCACTGATCATCTGGTGTCTTACAAGGACCGTATGGCTATGCAGACCGGGTATGAGGCCACGTGGTACAAATTCCTTCCCACTACTCTAAAGGGAACAACCCTCAGCTGGTTCAATGACCTACCCTCGGCATCATCACTAGCTAGCTTCTCCGTCCTTGAATCTCTATTCATTCAGCACTTTGTGCCAGCCAAAAAACACAAAATTATAAGACAAGCATAAATTTGATGGCTTGTAAAGAAGGGGAAAATGAAGGGCTAGCTGAATATATCAAAAGTTTCAACACTAAATCCTTAGAGATGCCCCGCTTAAAGGACTCAACCGTCTTCGCGGCACTAATGTCTGGGCTCCGTCCCAGTTGACTCAGATTCGACATCTTGAACGATGAGATCTCTACCTTCTCGGAGGGTATGGCTCGAGCATAGAAATACATCAATGCCTCTGATATCAATCACTCGAAAGATGGTCAGTCCTCCAAAAGAGAGAAGCGCAAGGAAGCCCCGAGGAGCAAGCTCAACTCAAATCCAAAGGACAAGAGTCAAAGGGATGACTCACGATTCAGCACTTCTAGGCGTGAGATCTTTCTCGAAATGAAAGGGAAAACTAACTTTCCAAAACCGAGTCCAATTAAAACCTCCAGTACCCGCTAAGACAAAAAACAGTGGTGCGAATACCATCGAGACTGCGGCCATACCACTCAGGAATGCCGCGAGCTGAAAAAAGCATTGGATCAATTAGCTGATGAAGGGAAAATTAATCTCTACCTACAATCTGACCCAGACAAAAGGTACAAGAAATCAAAGAGCAATGAAACCCAGGATATGGTGTGTGTCATCGCAGGGGGCATCGCCTCCGGAGGAAGCAGCAATAAAGCAAGGAAGTCTCACTCCTAGCAGTTAAGATTCTCAGTAATGGACATTAAGGAGAAAACACCATACCCCACCATAGTCTTTGACCAAACTACCGCCCCCTCCGCTCAATTCCCTCATGACGATCCCTTAGTGGTCGAAGTAAAGATGGCCAATTCTTTGGTCAAAAGGATCATCATCGACTGTGGGAGTTCGGCAGACATCATCACGCTGGATTGCCTAACCAAGTTAGGAATACCCGGCACCGAACTCACACAGATTTAACACCCTAGTAGGGTTCAGCGGCCAAACGACCAATTTAAAGGAACAATCAAATTGCTCGTCCGGATTGGGCAAAAGAATGAGGGAAGGAATTTGATGGTGGAATTCATAGTGGTAGATGTACCACTTCCTTACAATTTCATTTTAGGAAGGCCCCTGCTCAATCCAGTGAAGGCGGCCATATCCACTTATCAGCTGCTCTTACAATACGAAACGAATGGTGGGACAGTCAGAAGGTTGTATGGAGATCAGTATTCGGTGAGAGAATGTTATGTCAATAGCTTCGAAACCCCAAGTCAGAAGGTGGGAGAGAAAAGAAAGGAGCTGACCGTGACAAGGGCAATAGACATCCTGGCTGAAAAAGAGATTTTTGTCATGTACTCCCCTAAATTCTATTCTCGCCCACAACCTACTGAGGAAAATGGATAGGTAACCATCGGCTAAAAAGGAGAAACGGTCAGGGTAGGAAGAACTCTCGGCCACAAGCAGAGAGAAGAAATAATCAAGATACTAAGAGAATACCGAGATGTATTCGCCTTCTTAGTTAATGAAATGCCCAGCATCAGCCCGGAGGACATGCAACATGAGCTTAACATCAGAGAAGGGTACAAACCTGTCAAGCAAAAGTTAAGGCATCAGGACCTAGAAAGAACCTCAGCGGCAGCTGCGGAGGTGAAAGTCGGGTTCATCCGGGAATGCAAATACATTGATTGGCTCGCAAATGTGGTGTTGGTAAGGAAACCCAACAAAACTTGACAAATGTATGTTGATTTCACAGACTTGAGCCAAGCCTGTCCCAAAGATGACTATTCATTGCCAAAAATCGACAAGCTAGTCTGTAATGACCCTGATTTTATTGGTATTTTTGTCGATATTTATGTGTATTTATGTGTTAGTTCAAATTTATTTTTGAACTATTTATGTTATTTTATGTGAATAATTTCGATTTAATTCGAATTATTTTTTATTTGTAGTTTTTATGATTTATGTTATTTATTATTTAATTAATTAGAATTTTTATTATTTAATTTTCTAATTAATTATTTAATATTTTGGGCTAAATCGATTATACGTGAATGATCCTGTAATTTACGTAAATTAGCCCAATGGATCACGAGAGCCCATTTTAGGCCCATAATACCCTCTTGGCCGGTTTTTCTAGTGCATGGCAAGTGGTGCCACTTGCCTTGTGTTCACACCTTGACTAACTCTATATATAGGAGAGTTAGTAAGGCCTTTGTTCATTTTGCCATCATTGCATTTGCCGTCATAATCAAACACAACTCCCTCTCATTTGCTCCCATGTCACACGCCATTTTTGGCTAGTAACACCATCAAATTGTTCATCCATCTTTTGAATCCCAAACTTAAAGATTCAACCTCTATTGATCTTTCAGTACCAAAACACAATCCTAAACACAATTATTTCATCCAAGACCATTAGTTCGGGTTGGTTTTGGGTCTTGTTCGTGTTCATAGCCGATTGGGTGTCCGTGTGGTGGCTCGTGTGAGAAGCCGTGCTGCAGGGGTCGTGTGCACGTGGTGGATGTGCTGCAGAGGTCGTGTTCGTGGCCGTGCTCGTGGTGGTGCAATGGTGCTCGTGGTGGTGCCGTGTGGTGCAGACCGTGTTGAAGGCCGTGTGGGTGCAACTCGTGGAAGCCGTGTGGTGTTAGTTTCCAGGCTGCATTTGTGTGTTGATTTGTGTGTTAGTCTTCAATAAGGTAACATACTTTCTCAACCTTGTTGGTATACTATGTATATAGTATAGATTAAATGCATGTATGGGTTGTTTGGTGATGTTTAATCATGATTTTATGTGTTGTTTCTATTCTGATTTTTATATGGTTTTCATGATATTTTGATATTGGTTTTTATGATTTTATGATTGATTATATGTTGTTTTATGATCATGATTATTATGTTAAAGTTTGATGAATTTTGGATAAGTTTGATGGTAGTTTTCGTGTGGTTTTTGAGGCCATGCGTGTGACTTGTTTGGTTTAGATGAGTTCTTGATTGAAGTTCTTGAATCTTGATTGAGTTCTTGATTGAAGATCTTGAATCTTGAATGATTTCTTTATGAGTTCTTTATGAGTTCTTTGAGTTCTTTATGAGTTCTTGATGAGTCTTTATGAGTTCTTGGTTGAATCTTGAAAATTAAAGAAAGTGGTTTAAAAGTTAAAGAAAGTTAAAGATTGAGTCTAAGTTGATTAAAGAATGGAATTTAAAATGAGGGATTATGTTGGTTAGACTCAAGATCAAGGCGTAAAGGCAATCTTGAGAATAACTTCGTTGTTAAACTAGTTATTTTCGAGAATCAAGGCGCAAAGGCAATTCTTGAAATTAATTTAGTTATGAATGAATTGAATAAGTTGATAACATGATTAATAATAATTAGCTTGATTTCATTTCTAGACGCCTAAAACTTAGAGTAAGATTCTTTGTTTTTGGGTTAAGACGTTGCCCCTATTCCATCCGCGGTATTGGGATAGTTGGAGTCATACTATGTTATCCTTTGAATTTCCAGTAAGATTGGTTTCACGGGACATGGATTTCCAGTAAGATTGGTTTCATGGGGTTTGGGAGTAAGATTCTCAAATCCGAACATAGTAGAAAGTTCGATCGCGTAAGATGCGTTCGTACGAGCACAGTCCGGTCTAGTATATGAATGATTGCGCCAAAGATAGTTGGTTAGGATGTTTGAGTCGAGTTCACGTTTTTGGGTTGTTCTCGTACTTTGATTATTGATGTTGATTATTTGGTTTATGCTATGTACATGTGTATTCCCATTAGGGTGAGTCAGTTATGTTACTCGCCACTGATGGTGGACTGTTGTTTGTTTTACAGGTAATTCTGATGACGATGTACTTGCTTAGCTTTGGGTTGGGCGAGCGACGTTTATTGTTTCTGTTTTGGATGTATTTTCTATTTTAGTTGTTTATAGATAGTATTGGATTTATGTATGGACTTTTATACGTTGTTTTTAGACTCTGACGTGTGGTTGGAGTTACTCGTATTTTAGTATTTCTAGTTTGACTTTTGGACTAGTTATGTACAAACATGTGGGGATTTGTACTTTTGTGGTTTATTAATAATAATTGAGGAATTAGTTTTTAATTCTTAAGTATTTTGAGTTGTAGTTTATAACTATTCGACTCGTCGGTTTCTTCCGCGCCGATTTAAGCGAGTCGGGTCGTTACAGTTGGTATCAGAGCCGAATAGGTTTTAAGTGAAGTTTTTAGGATTTCAGTTAAACCCGGGAGTTGAGAGCTTTACTTTTCCCGTGTGAATAAACCAAATTCTAGGATTGTGTGAAGGGAGAAGAGTTGGATAGAAAGACCGGGATAGGATTCTTTCTATTTTCTTTTCTTCTTTATGTTGTTTACCTGACCTTGGTGGGGTATTTGACTAACATGTTATTCCTTGTTATGTCTTTTGTTGTGATGCGTTGCAGCATGTCTACACCTCGCCGGTTGAGTACTGGACGACAGAGGTTGTGGGCACTCGAGGAGGCGATACTCACGTTAGCGCACCATAGTCGTCATACGCCGGGTACGCAGTCGACGTTCGATCGTATCGCACGTCATCGACCTCCTAGTTACGACGGGGTTGCCGACCCCACTACTTTGGAGAGCTGGATCTGCGAGATGGGGAAGCTCTTCGACGCGACGTTTTGCCCCGAGCACGAGAAGGTGCAGATCGCCGCTTACTACTTACGTGGAGAGGCCGATAACTGGTGGGCGTTAGCTAAGGACGCGTACCAGCCGTTGCATGCGATGACTTGGACCGACTTTATCAATAAGGTCCAGGAGCATTTCTACCCCGACGAGTTGCGGTGGCAGAAACAGGAGGAGTTCCTTACTCTTACACAGGGTAAGATGTCTGTCCAGGCGTACACCGATCGATTCACGGAGTTGTCGAGGTTCGCTACGTCTGTGGTTCCGTCGGAGAAGGATCGGGTCAAGCGCTACATCAAGAAGCTAGATCCGAGGGTTCGAGTTCACGTGATCAGCAGTGGAGCGACGACGTTCCAGCAGGCCTACGAGGTAGGACTCGAGATACAGGCATCGACTACTGAGGAGGATTCGAGCAAGAAGAGAGCTCCGGTTCCGACGACTACAGCTTCGTTTAAGAAGCCCCGTTTCAGCGCACCTAGCAGTACCCCTCCGACCACGAGTTCGCATAAGGGTGGTGATGGCTCGAAGTGTAGAGGTTGCGGCCGAGACTTCCATCCAGGGAAGCGGTGCGACGGTTCTCCTATCACTTGTTTTATTTGCGGTAAGGTAGGCCATAAGGCGTCGACATGCCCTGAGAGGAAGCTAGATTCAGAGGTTAAGCAACTTCCATCACCGACGAAGACTCCGGTGAAGAACCGAGTCTACTGTATGACCGAGGCGGAGGCCGAGGTTCAGCCTGACGTCGTATCAGGTAGATTTCTTGTCTCTGGTGTGTTAGCATTAGTTTTATTTGATTCTGGTGCTACTGTTTCCTTTGTGGCTAGTAGTTTTGTCTCGAGGTCTAATCTTCGACGCAGCCTTCCTGTTAGTTCAGTTGTTACTCTCCCTTCCGGAGAGGATTTTGTTTGTCAGCGTGAGTTCCGAGGAGTGCCTATCGTGATAGCTGGGGAGCAAGCGACGGCCGATCTGAAGGAGTTCCCGCTGATGGAGTTTGATGTTATACTGGGTATGGACTGGCTGTCGAGGTATCGAGCGATTATTCGTTGCCGAGATCAGTCAGTGACATTCCGAGGACTTCAGGGCAACCGAGTTACCTACTCTGGGTTCGTCCTTAAGAAAGGAGTAAAAGTAATCTCTGCCTTGAAGATGAGGAAGCATCGCTAGAAGGGCGATATGGTGTATCTATGTCAGGTACGAGACTTGACTGAGGAGCATCTGTTGGACGATATACCTGTAGCGAGGGATTTCAGAGACGTATTTCCTGATGAGCTACCGGGCATTCCACCTGAGCGTGATGTCGAGTTCCATATCGACTTAGTACCCGGGACAACGCCAATTTCAAAGGCACCGTACCGGATGGCACCATCTGAGTTGCTGGAGTTAAAGACGCAACTCCAGGATTTGATCGATAAGGGCTTCATTAGGCCAAGCGTTTCTCCGTGGGGAGCACCTGTGCTCTTCGTGAAGAAGAAAGATGGTAGTATGCGCCTGTGCATAGACTACCGAGAGTTAAATCGGGTAACTATCAAGAATAAGTACCCGTTGCCTAGGATTGAGGACCTGTTCGATCAGTTGCGAGGAGCAGGAGTGTTTTCGAAGATAGATCTTCGGTCTGGATATCATCAGATTCAAGTCAAGAAAGAAGACATCCCGAAGACTGCTTTTCGTACTCGATACGGCCACTACGAGTTTGAGGTGATGCCCTTTGGCCTCACTAATGCGCCAGCCGTGTTCATGGACCAGATGAACCAGACGTTTCACCACTTACTTGACACATGTGTCGTAGTATTTATAGATGATATCTTAGTCTATTCGAGAGATGAGTCTGAGCATACGGAACATCTCCGGATGGTACTCGAGATATTGAGGAGTCATAAGTGGTTCCCGAAACTCTCCAAGTGTGAGTTCTGGCTTCGCGAAGTAGCCTTTCTAGGTCACGTGATCAGCAAACAAGGCATTAAGGTAGACCCAGCTAAGATTAAGGATGTGGTAGATTGGAGTAGCCCGAGAAATGTGGAGGAAGTTCGTAGTTTTCTGGGTTTGGCAGGATACTGCCGACGATTCGTCCAGGACTTCTCCAAGATTGCTAGGCCGATGTCTAGTCTCCTGCAGAAGGAGGTCCGATTCGTTTGGACGGAGGCTTGCGAGCAAGCATTTCAGCAGTTGAAACAGAGATTAGTCTCTGCTTCGATTCTTACTCTTCCGAACGATGAGGAGGGCTTCGAGGTCTATAGTGATGCTTCGAAGAGTGGCCTAGGCTGTGTGCTCATGCAGGGTGGGAAGGTCATCGCTTACGCATCGAGACAACTGAAGGTGCACGAGCGTAACTATCCTACGCATGACTTGGAGTTAGCGGCTGTAGTGTTCGCGCTCAAGATTTGGAGGCACTATCTCTATGGCGGTTCGTGTAGAGTATTCACGGATCACAAGAGCCTCAAGTACATCTTCACTCAGAAAGACCTCAATATGAGGCAGAGGCGGTGGCTTGAGTTGATCAAGGACTACGACCTGACGCTCAACTATTGCGAGGGTAAGGCGAACTTGGTTGCGGATGCGCTGAGTCGCAAACATCGCTTGAGCTTCAGTAGAAGTCGTGGTTCCGTCAGACTTCGTCTGACATCGATGAGTGCCGAACCTGATTTAATTCAGGAACTGCGTGAGGGTCAGCAGAACGACCCACAACTTGCTAAGATTCGAGAGGCTATTCGGCAAGGTAAAGCCGTAGGTTTCGAGATCCCTTCTGATGGTGGTATGCGCTTTCGAGGGAGATGGTGTGTACCGGACTGTTCTGATCTTAGGAACAGGATCATGTCCGAGGCACATA
The DNA here is from genome assembly GCA_951394345.1 of Salicornia ramosissima. Lineage (NCBI taxonomy): Eukaryota > Viridiplantae > Streptophyta > Magnoliopsida > Caryophyllales > Amaranthaceae > Salicornia > Salicornia ramosissima. Next base: position 38,885,377 of record OX596236.1, read on the forward strand.
ACTCGCCTTATTCTGTTCATCCAGGTGGTAATAAGCTTTACCAGGATCTTAAAGGCCAATTCTGGTGGCCTAAGATGAAGAGGGATGTAGCAGAGTTTGTTGCTCGGTGTTTGACCTGTCAGAAGGTCAAGATTGAGCATTAGAGACCAGGAGGTCTGTTGCAGCCACTACCTATTCCGACCTGGAAATTTGAGTCGGTATCTATGGACTTCGTAGTGAGCTTACCCACTTACAATGGCTTGAATGCTATTTGGGTCATAGTGGATAGGTTGACTAAGGTCGCTAGATTCATTCCGATGAAGATGACCTGGTTGATGGAGCGTCTAGCTGAGACGTACACTCAGGACATAATCCGACTTCATGGAGTTCCGAGGGAGATTGTTTCTGATCGGGATCCGAGATTTCTGTCTCGTTTCTGGAAGTCAGTTCAGGAAGCCTTTGGGACGAAGCTGAAGTTGAGCACCGCTTTTCATGCGGCGACTGATGGTCAGACTGAGAGGACCATCCAGACTTTGGAGGATATGCTTCGAGCATGTACTCTGGAGTATCACCAGTCTTGGGTACGTATGCTCTGCTTGATAGAGTTCTCCTATAATAATAGCTATCACTCCAGCATTGAGATGGCTCCGTACGAGGCCCTGTATGGCAGGAAATGTCGGAGTCCTATATGTTGGAATGATATCAGTGATACTGTGGCTTTAGGACCTGAGATGGTACGTGATACTATCGAGAAGGTTCGAGTCATTCGGTCTAAGATGTAGGCCGCTCAGAGTCGTCAGAAATCCTACGCCGATACTCGACGTAGACCGCTGGCTTTCGAGGTAGGTGACAAAGTCTTGCTTAAGGTTTCACCATTCAAAGGAGTGGCACGCTTCGGTCAGAAGGGGAAACTCCGACCGAAATATGTGGGACCTTACGAGATACTTGAACGAGTTGGGGAGGTGGCATATCGATTGGCATTACCACCTAGTTTGGCTAGTGTACATGATGTATTCCATGTTTCCCAGCTAAGGAAATATGTACATGATCTTACTCACGTGATTACAGCGGATCCGGTCGTGATTGAGCCGAATCTGACTTACGAGGAGCGACCCGTCCAGATCTTGGATCGGGAAGAGAGGACCCTGCGGCGTAAGCAGGTACCGCTTGTCAAGGTGTTGTGGAGAAATCAACACCATGAAGAAGCGACTTGGGAGACGGAAGCGTCCATGCGGCAGAAGTACCCGGAGCTGTTCGATGGGGAGCGATCTCCTGCACCTTGAAATTTCGGGACGAAATTTCTTTAAGGAGGGGAGGTTGTAATGACCCTGATTTTATTGGTATTTTTGCCGATATTTATGTGTATTTATGTGTTAGTTCAAATTTATTTTTGAACTATTTATGTTATTTTATGTGAATAATTTCGATTTAATTCGAAATATTTTTTACTTGCAGTTTTTATGATTTATGTTATTTATTATTTAATTAATTAGAATTTTTATTATTTAATTTTCTAATTAATTATTTAATATTTTGGGCTAAATCGATTTATACGTGAATGATCCTGTAATTTACGTAAATTAGCCCAATGGATCACGAGAGCCCATTTTAGGCCCATAATACCCTCTTGGCCGGTTTTTCTAGTGCATGGCAAGTGGTGCCACTTGCCTTGTGTTCACACCTTGACTAACTCTATATATAGGAGAGTTAGTAAGGCCTTTCTTCATTTTGCCATCAATTGCATTTGCCATCATAATCAAACACAACTCCCTCTCATTTGCTCCCATCTCACACGCCATTTTTGGCTAGTAACACCATCAAATTGTTCATCCATCTTTTGAATCCCAAACTTAAAGATTCAACCTGTATTGATCTTTAAGTACCAAAACACAATCCTAAACACAATTATTTCATCCAAGACCATTAGTTCGGGTTGGTTTTGGGTCTTGTTCGTGTTCATAGCCGATTGGGTGTCCGTGTGGTGGCTCGTGTGAGAAGCCGTGCTGCAGGGGTCGTGTGCACGTGGTGGATGTGCTGCAGAGGTCGTGTTCGTGGCCGTGCTCGTGGTGGTGCAATGGTGCTCGTGGTGGTGCCGTGTGGTGCAGACCGTGTTGAAGGCCGTGTGGGTGCAACTCGTGGAAGCCGTGTGGTGTTAGTTTCCAGGCTGCATTTGTGTGTTGATTTGTGTGTTAGTCTTCAATAAGGTAACATACTTTCTCAACCTTGTTGGTATACTATGTATATAGTATAGATTAAATGCATGTATGGGTTGTTTGGTGATGTTTAATCATGATTTTATGTGTTGTTTCTATTCTGATTTTTATATGGTTTTCATGATATTTTGATATTGGTTTTTATGATTTTATGATTGATTATATGTTGTTTTATGATCATGATTATTATGTTAAAGTTTGATGAATTTTGGATAAGTTTGATGGTAGTTTTCGTGTGGTTTTTGAGGCCATGCGTGTGACTTGTTTGGTTTAGATGAGTTCTTGATTGAAGTTCTTGAATCTTGATTGAGTTCTTGATTGAAGATCTTGAATCTTGAATGATTTCTTTATGAGTTGTTTATGAGTTCTTTGAGTTCTTTATGAGTTCTTGATGAGTCTTTATGAGTTCTTGGTTGAATCTTGAAAATTAAAGAAAGTGGTTTAAAAGTTAAAGAAAGTTAAAGATTGAGTCTAAGTTGATTAAAGAATGGAATTTAAAATGAGGGATTATGTTGGTTAGACTCAAGATCAAGGCGTAAAGGCAATCTTGAGAATAACTTCGTTGTTAAACTAGTTATTTTCGAGAATCAAGGCGCAAAGGCAATTCTTGAAATTAATTTAGTTATGAATGAATTGAATAAGTTGATAACATGATTAATAATAATTAGCTTGATTTCATTTCTAGACGCCTAAAACTTAGAGTAAGATTCTTTGTTTTTGGGTTAAGACGTTGCCCCTATTCCATCCGCGGTATTGGGATAGTTGGAGTCATACTATGTTATCCTTTGAATTTCCAGTAAGATTGGTTTCACGGGACATGGATTTCCAGTAAGATTGGTTTCATGGGGTTTGGGAGTAAGATTCTCAAATCCGAACATAGTAGAAAGTTCGATCGCGTAAGATGCGTTCGTACGAGCACAGTCCGGTCTAGTATATGAATGATTGCGCCAAAGATAGTTGGTTAGGATGTTTGAGTCGAGTTCACGTTTTTGGGTTGTTCTCGTACTTTGATTATTGATGTTGATTATTTGGTTTATGCTATGTACATGTGTATTCCCATTAGGGTGAGTCAGTTATGTTACTCGCCACTGATGGTGGACTGTTGTTTGTTTTACAGGTAATTCTGATGACGATGTACTTGCTTAGCTTTGGGTTGGGCGAGCGACGTTTATTGTTTCTGTTTTGGATGTATTTTCTATTTTAGTTGTTTATAGATAGTATTGGATTGATGTATGGACTTTTATACGTTGTTTTTAGCGAGTCGGGTCGTTACATAATCGACTCAACCGCAAAACATGCTTTGCCTTTGTGGATGCCAACGTAGGGTATCATCAAATCCTTCTAGCAAAGGAAGATCAACCACACACGACATTCATCAGTAGCCAAGGAGTCTATTGTTACAATGTCATGCCCTTCGGCTTGAAGAATGCTGGGGCCACCTATCAACTTCTAGTCAACAAAGTCTTTGAGGAACAAATTGGGAGAAACATTGAAGTGTATGTGGATGATCGACATGATCTTTAAGAGTAATCTGGCCTTAGATCATATCTATTATATGAGAGAAACCCTGGAAACACTAAGGAAATACAACATGAAGCTCAACCCAAGAAATGTGTCTTCGGGGTGAAAGGTGCAAAATGCCTCGGATTTTTGGTAGTCGAAAAAGGCATGGAAGCTAATCCTGTCAATATTAAAGCCATACAAGACATGCAGTCGCCTTGGACAGTCAAGGAAGTACAATGACTTACGGGGTGCATTGCAGCCCCCCTTGGGTACTTCTTATCTCGATCAGGGGACAAGAGTATGCCCTTCTTTCAGATGCTAAAAAGGGCAACATTCAGGTGTAATATAGAGGCTGAAGAGGCCTTTCAAAAGCTAAAGGAACACCTCTCTCAGATCCCAAAATTAGTGTCCCCCTTGCAAGGGAAGGGTTATTCCTCTATCTAGCCGTATCAGAGTATGCCCTCAATGATTTCCTCTTCGCTGAAAGGAACACGTTCAATACCCAGTCTACTTCGTGAGTCACGCCTACCAAGGGGCAGAATCAAAATACACTCAGATGGAGAAAATAGTCTTCGCGTTGGTAATGGCAAGCAGGAAATTGAAACCTTATTTCCAGGCGCATCAGATCAAGGTCTTAACTGGACGGCCCATCCAAAAAGTGATAGAAGGAAAGAATCATTCGACCAAAATATTCGAATGGGCCAACCAGCTCTCAGATTTCAGCCTCCAATATGAACCTTGTAGGGACATCAAAGCCCAGACATTAGTTAATTTTATCGTCGAATGTACAAACAGGCCAACCAACCAGGATAGTGGCCAACCTTGGGAGCTACACATTGATGGCTCGACTACCAAGGAAGGAAGTGGAGCTGGACTACTCATCAAGACAAGCACGGATGAAAAGATAGAATATGCCGTTAGATTTGGATTTACGGCATCCAACAATGAATGAGAATACGAAGCGCTCATACTTGGGCTCAAAGTATGCCGAGCGGCCGGAGCAACATCCCTCAAAGCGGTCTCAGACTCACAGTTGGTAGTGGGACAAATATCAAGGGAATGCGAGGCAAAAGAAGAAGCCATGAATATGTACTTACAGAAATGTAAAACACTCGTCGGTCAATTTAAGCACTTCTCCCTCGACCACATACCCAGATCAGAAAACCAACAAGCTGATGCACTTGCCAGATTGGCCAGCTCAGCCCAGGGAACCCATCCTCGAACTATCACTTGGGAAGTATTACCTGAGCCTAGCATCAACGAGTACAACGGGGCTTGAAGAAAATAAATCATTTCTTACCTGAAAAATGGGGAACTTCCCGTTGAAGAAAAAGAAAAGACCTAGATAAGGGCTCTCACCTGAAACTTTATTTGGTACAATGATCAATTGTACAAGCTTTCCTTCACTCATCCACTGTTGAGATGTGTCACCCCAGACAGGGCAAAGCAAAAGTATCTGAAAATCCAAAAATCCGAAAACCCGATCCGCATCTGATCCGAAATTTTGGATATCCAGTCCGAAATAAAATTTCGGATTGGATAAATATTGGATACGGATACGGATAATGAGTTTAAAAGTTTCGGATATCCGAATACCTGATAGTTCGGACCGGATATTTGAACTAATATCTGAACATGAGTTTACAACATACAAAAATAGATGAGCCATTGGGCCAAGCCCAAAGTAAGTCTTCTACTTTACTGCCACAAACCAAAGTAATTGTAAAAAAAACACAAAACTTTACTAACTAAAACACCAAACATCCCATAAGGCCAAAATACCTAAAGTTCCTAAACCCTAAAATCTAACCTTACTCTCACTCGTCTCTCTCTTTCTCAAAGCCTCAAGAGTCAAGTTTCAAATCTGAAATGGCTGGTGATGACTAATGGCAAGTTTTTCTGGATTCTGGGTTCTTTATTTTGAATTATGTATTGTTGAATTCATTTTTATTTTGGCTATAAATACTTGGATTTGTTCGAGTTTATGTAGATTTGTTTGACATCTTTGTCATAAATTCATAATGCACTGCAATTTTTTTTTTGTTTGAAATCTTGTACTGTGCGACTGCATTTTTTTTTGTTTGAAATCTTATACGGAGTACTAGTTCAAAACCTTCGAATTTTTGAAATCTTGAAATTTTTTTGAATTAGATACTGTATTGTAATTTAATATTTTAATATCATTTATAAGTGCAATGCAAAGACAAGTGAACTAAATTTTTTTAGAAAAAAAATCCAGTATGTTTTGCAAGTTTCGGACATCCGCAATATCCGATCCGATTTTTTTTTGATATCGGATATCGGATATCCGAAACTTTCGGATACGGATACGGATATCAACTATCCTAATTTTTGGATATCGGATATCCGATCCCTGCTCAGCACTAACCCTTGAAGAAGGAAACTACATCCTTCGAGATATTCATGAAGGGGTGTGTGGAAGTCATCAGGGGACACGCACCCTCCCAGGCAAAACCCTCAGGGCATGATACTATTGGCCCTCAACTAAGAAAGATGCCATGGACATCATTCAGAAATGCAGACAGTTCCAGCTACACAATAACATACCTCGGCGACCCTCTTAGGACTTGGTTGCCATCATGCCCACCTTGCCATTTGATAAGTGGAGAATGGACATACTTGGTCCTTTTCCTCCTGTTATAGCACAAATAAAATTCCTGCAAGTAGTTGTCGACTATTTTACTAAATGGGTCGAGGGTGAGGCTCTAGCAAACATCACAGACAAATAAGTTAGGCAATTCATATGGCGGAACATCATCACTAGATTCGACATTCCCGGGGTACTCATCTCAGATAACAGCCGACAATTTGACAGTGGACCCACCGGTGAATACTTCTCTCGATTCGGCATCTAGATAATATTCATGTCTGTAGCCAGACCTCAAACCAACGGTCAAGCTGAGGCCGCCAACAAGATAATACTCAGGGGAATCAAAACTCAACTGGAAGAAGCTAAGGGCTCATGGGTAGACTAACTACCAGAAGTCCTCTGATCAGCTCGAACTACCACTAAAGAGGATACAGGCCATACCCCATTTTCCCTGGTATACGGTAGTGAGGCAGTTCTCCCAGTAGAAGTCGAGATCCCATCACCATGAATGACATTCTATGAGTATGAGGCAAATGAAGAACAAAGAAAGGTAGATCTCGACCTCCTACCCAAAGCAAGGACCGATACCCTCCATAGATCAATCACCTAAAAACGGAGGATCACCAGATATTTCAAGAGGGAGACTGGATCTTCAGAGAATTCAAGGCAATTGGAAGGAGGCCCACAGAAGGAAAACTCACTCATGATTGGGAAGGACCATATCAAGTGAAAGAGGTCATGAGGCCAGGCTCATACTGTAGGGGTCGTTTTTACCCGGCTGCCTACGTCACGAGTCGTTTGAATGCTCGTTAACGCCGTATATGAATATGGTCTAGTACGAGTCGCCACTGTGCGTTTATACGGTCCACGGACACCGAAGAAGTACCAATGCCAGGAGCAATTGGTGGCCCCATATGGTCGTGCACCAGAGTATGGGTTCGGGGACAGGTTACGTGTAACACCCCGTATTTTTGGGGTTAGAATTTCCGGAAAATAGATTGTCTTTCCAGTCGTCTTAAGATTTTATTTCGAAAACTATTAATAAATTCTCTGTTTTACAAATGGACAATATTTTAAAAGTTATTTTCCGGGAATTTATGTTATAAATATTTTATAACGTTGTCAAACTATTTATCCTCTAATCTAACTATCGTATATTTTCTCTTGACCTCAACCCGCTAGGTACCTAGAGCTTCACCTTATGGCTATTCATGGTTGTGGACCGACACAAAATTAATGTTGAATTAATTATGGATTGGCTAAGTAGGGGTTAGAAGTAATTTTAGTCCCTTCTTGGTAACCGAACTTGAATAGCCTTTTGATGTGATATTTGGGCCAAATTAAATCTTAGCTTATCCTGAAATTGGGCCTATGACCCAATACTCTCTCACTTGGCCGGCCCCTTTGTTTATGGCCAAGGGATTTTGGTTCTTTTATTTTGTTTTGGGTCATTGCTTATTTAATGAGCCCATATCTTAATACCCCATTTAAAAATCCTACTTTTAATTAGTAAGCCTAATCAACTAACATTAAGCTAAGTCACCCTATTTTGTCTCAACTACCCTACTCTCACTCTCCCTACACGGCTCCCCCTCCTTAATTGTTGATTGTTTTGTTGTTTTATTTATTTATTTATTTAATTAAAAACATTACATGTTACAACTCTCCTAAATTTTTACCCTAACTTCAAAAGCTCTTAAGAGAAAAAAACCCTAAAGTTCCCTCAAGTTGGCCGTGTACTTTCTTTTCCAAAAAGGGGAAATTTTTCTTGGATTTTCTTGCGATTCAGGTAACTAGACTTTTCCTCTTAGATTTGGGTTAGTTAATTACATTGTTAATTAGTATTAAATTATGAAAACGGTTAGGAAAATTAAAGGAATTTGTATCATGTTAAGGTTAAGAATTTCGAACCATGTGATGAATTATTATGAAATTTTCTTGATCATTTTATGTAGTTTCTTGAAATCTTTAATTGTTTAATAATTATTTGTATGAATTTATTTCTTAACTAAATCTTATTATTTCTTGATGAATTTTTCGTGGAAGTTTCCTTACTGTTTGATTATTGATCAAGATTTATTTCGTGGCAAAATTCGTCCTTTTCTTGCTTGAAATAATTTAATCTTTCAAACCGGTAAAACTGTCCAGATTTAGTTTACGAATTATTCAAGACACTTAATCAATTCAGATGACTACGAAATTTTAGGTGGAGGTCAGTAATATTATTTTACAGCTTGTGTTAAATTTTCGTAATTTTTAAAGTTCTTTTTCTATGGCAGAAAAATATGAAACTGATTTCAGCCTAATCTGATTTGTTAGATATAAAATCCCTTAAAAATAGTAAATGACGTTATTTTTGGACGAAATTTATGCACGTTAAACCTTGAACCTATATCTAGCTTCCATCAAGATTTCCAGATTATTCGAGACCTTTTAATGGTGGTTTTTAATTTAATTCTTTAAAATCAGATTGTGTAAAATAGTGTGATTAAATTATTAAAACATGTTATTATTGAATTCTTGGATTTAATCTGGATAATTTTAATATGCCAGAATGCCGTGTGATATCATGTATATAAAGTGTTGATTTTGATCTGGTTCTTGATAACTTTAATGTTTAAAGTATGATTTTTAATTAATATTATTAAGTTAAAATTGCTAATTATTGATGATTGTATTTAATTAATTGTGTTAATTTTTGAGATTGCTGACATGGAGTTTTCGAGTGGTATAAAATATGAAAAGTAGGAATTTTATCATGTTTTGAGTAATTTATGTTGCTAATTGTATTTTTATATAATTTATTGAATTAATTGTTGTTCTATTGTCTAAGATTGTCGAATGGAATAGAAAGTTTATGATCAATTTTAGTTTATTTTTGACTTACAATATTATTAAGAAGGTATTTTAGGGGTGATTATCATACTTATTATTACAATTAAAGGAGTCAGTAGGGATAAGTTACAATAGGAAAAAGGAAGGAATAATAATAATAATAATAATATAACAATAATGAGGGAAAGGAAACAGAGTAAAAGGACATTGAATTGTTTCGATCTCTGGCTAGGAAAGACTTGGTATTTAAGATGGCCAACATACGTGCCGCACCTCTCTTTCCTGGGATTTCGAACATCTCAGTTCCGATTACGGTCACCTAGTACTTCCAAGATTTGGTATACTTTACCGGGTATTTTGGAATTGGCGGCCGGTATGTGTACCAATAAAAGACTTAAAAGGAATAGTGGTCTCACGATGACCTTTAGAAAAGATAATAAGTATTAAGGACGCCCCTTTGGTGATACACGAGTCATCAATCGGGTTAAGTCGTTGCCACTGCCAGACTGCGATATCTACGCAGTTCTTAATTCTAGAATATGTAGTCGTCTAAGTAGTAGTACACGAGCTTCTATTTAGGGGTGATGGCCATAGCTTAGGCTTAGTGGTGCACACGGGATCCACTACGGGCTGAATACACGAGTTCACCCCGGCATGTTTTAGGAAAGTTGTGGTGCAAACGGGATCTACAACGAGCTATAAAGACCGGTCCAATAATACGCCTTGATTATGATAAGATAAGATGATTAAGATATGAATGAAGTGACATGATAAGATAAGATATGCATTTTATGAAAGATTGATTGTATTTATGTGATTTTTAGAGTATTTAAGCATTGGGTTGTAGTATTAAGTCTTCCGCTGTGTACGTCTGGTAAGTTTGTGTCGTATATGTATTTCTGAGTGAATGTATGTAATTTCGTATTTGTATGTACTCGTATACGTATAATGTATTTGTATTTGTACGTATTTGTATTCGTATGTTGTACGTATTTGTATCTGTAATGTATACGTATATTGTATGTATTCTAACCGTATTCTGCAGGTAATGTATACATACGTATATTGTATATATTCTAACCGTATTCTGCAGGTATTGTATACGTATTTGTGTACGTACTTTCATACGTATTTCGTACGTATTTTTATACGTATTTTTCTACGTATTTTTGTACGTATTTTTGTATGCATGTTTATACGCATTCTGTTTATTATCTTGCACGTATTTTCTGGAATTTCGTTTGGTTTTTCGTGAATGATTCTATGCTATTATGTGGTTAGCGGTCCCTCATTTAAGCGGGACAGCCTAGTTACTCGCCACTGACAGTGGACCCCCCCCAGTTTTAGGTGAAGATGCAGATACGTAAGTGGGCTTGCGGTGGTTCGGGATGTCTGAGTGATAGAGAACCCTTAGTTTAGTTTATGTTATTTATTTCTTATTTATTAAGTATCTATCCCAGCCTGTTGGGATTAAACAATATTTCAATATGTACTTTAGAATTTTGAGACTAGTAGTTAATCCTTTAGTTAATAAAAGATCAATTATACTTAGAATATGTTATTTTTGCTATGTTTATGTTTAGTAATGATCCATTTGTCGATTTCCTTCGTAAATCGACAGTTCTAAAAAGTCGGGTCGTTACATTACGAGCCAATCGTGCATTGGGCCCGCCCGCCTGTAAGCGGTCTCTACTAGGTCTTTTTTGTAAGATCATTGTTCAATTTCATAGAAACAAAGATAACTCAATTTTAATCCTAATTTGCGAATTACTAAATAGGTTCAGATTAATGCACAAATTATCCTAAAATTCTTTTGTGACCACTTCTGGAATTTAGTCCATATTATTATACTAGGATGAGTCCAAAAGTCCAAATGAATTCAAGGTTCAAATCGCAAGAATCACATAAAAAAATCAACATGATGATGGCATGAAAAGTGAAAATGAAAATGCGAACGTACCTCGAATCCAGTGCAACTAGAAAATCAAAATAAATAAATAAAAATGCTACATGAAATGATGCAAATTAAACACGAATAAAAAAAACATGAAAATTAAACATGGAGATGACATGAAAAATGCAAGAATTAAAGCATGACATGGCTTATTAAAAAAAAAAGTCACATGAATCTAAACATGGATTAACACAAACATAAAAAGCAAAAATCGCATGTCATCATGATGAACGCAAGTCATAGATTAAAATGAAAACAAAATTAAGCATATTGACATTGAATAAAAAAGGGTCTCTGGTAGGCCTTTTATGTCGTTAAAAATAAAAGACTTATCAAAAGTAAATTTCTCTTACTCTCCAATTACAACTAGTATAAAGGGCAAGTAAGGTTCGTATCCATAGAGAATGGATTTATGTAGATTTAATTGTGTTAATATATATTTGGATTATTAAAGGGGAGAATCACTAATTCCTTAGTGATAGGGGGGGGGGGGGGAATTGGAGATTTTAGTGATAAAAGAAACTAACAACTTATTGATTACAGGAAAATTCTAGTTTTAAAGAATCTTAGGATTCGGTTACAACGCCTCTGACTCGGCTAATTGAATTAGACTCTCAATTACCAAACCACTTCAATACTCAATTAATTATTGACAAGAGTAAACTCTTGTAGTCCCCTTAATTAGCTAGACAAGATAAATCGTAAATTGCCTAAAACCCTTAATGTTCAAAGAACACGCAGTGAACAAAAGCTTTAAGAACGGAGACACAATAAGAACGCAATTGTTTAGAGAATACGCAATAAACAATTAACGTTTAAACAAGCTCTACTAAATTGTTCACAATAAGAATACGCTTAAGCATAAACAAGATAGTTGCTACCCGAGGTTGAACACAATAATCGATTGTGTTCAAACCCTAGTAATGATTTTGTAAAATATAATAACAAGACAAAGATCAAGCTAAAACATTCAACAAAACCAATAACAATTCATATAAGAGCAAGTAAATAATTGAAGTAAAGGAATAGTTTAGAGTTAGAGAATCTTCACAAGGGGCCTTTTGGAATCATTGAAACCAATCCCAAGAACAAGTTTAAGCTACCATTTCCATTGATGAACAAAGATTCTTCATTGATTCCATGATAAAAGATCAAAAGTACAAACTAAAGATTTAATAGTTTTGATGTAATCTAAGGAGAAACTAGAGAGAATTTAAGATAAGGAACTACTTGAACATGAAAAACTAGATTGAAATACAATGAGAATCAATTTTTATGTTTACACTAAACTAAAATATAACCTAGAAACCAAGTGGATGAAGCCGCGTACAAAACAGAGTAGAGGGGGCGCTGGCAGCGCCCTCGAAGGCGCTGGGCGCGTCATTCCTTGGAGGGATACTGTGATGGGGGCGCTGGGCACTACAACTTTACATTTCAAGCCAAACTCTCGTTTAAACTCAAAAGTAACAAAATGTGCAATCTTATGCTAAACTAATTACATAAAGGAACTAAAAAGAAGTTAAATAACTCGTACAAACTGGACACATTAGTCTCAGAATGAAATGTGTACCGGAGTGTGTGACGGTCGATTACAACCTCTAGATTAGCGCGCCAAAATGCCAAATTTAGTAATTGCAAATGCTTGAAATATGTTTATATGTGTTTGAAATTGATTTTGACATAGTTTTGAAGTGTTTTTAGAGAGAGAATGTATAGTAGAGAGAGAGTAGAAGTTGAAGTCAGAACGTGTATTGCAAAGCCAGACAAAGGGTCGTATTTATAGGCCGGAAGAGGGAAAAACTGACTCGGAATGGCACCAGACCTGCGCCTAGGCGCAGGTCCAGTAACATGACCTGCTTCTAGACGTAGGCCAGTATATTGTGACCTACGTCTAGGCGCAGGTCAGGCCTAGATCCGGGTCGATTTTTTTGCTTATTTTGCGCGTGATCTCTGAGATTATTATATGATTATGATATGATTACAGGAATCATTGATTGATTACCGTAATATTTGACATTCCGGGATATTCCACGAGGTTCTGGAATAATCCGGGCCATTTCGGACTCTTCTCTAACCATTTTCAGGTTTTTCGGACTATTTTGAAAAAATGCGCTAAAAATGCCAAAAAATATGGGAAAATATGGAAAAATTCTAGAAAAATATAAATGAGTGAAAAGTGGGGAAAAAGTTGATGACGTGTTGAACCATGTTTGATTTGAATGATGACAAACCAGTTCTCTATACTTGATGTCTATGCATATTTTTGTATGAACAGGTTGAATCAAGTGAGGACTCATCAAGGCAACCATGAAGGCCTTAAGATACTTGAAGATCAGAAGCCAAGAGCTTGGAGTTATTTATTTTTATATTTCTAGGATCTTCTTGTAAAATAGGCTTAGGAAAATATCCTTAGTGTTTTTAAGTAAAGAGCAAAAAGACTTTAAGTTTACATACAGTAAAGAGAACAGGCCAAGAACAAGCTAAGAACAGGCAAAGAACAAGCTTGGAACAGTTCCCTTTATCAGATGTAGACTTAGTAGCATTGAGACCAGTGTGGGAACAGACCTCAGTATTACGCACGTGATCCGTACAAATTTTAGTGTTCAAAATTATTTTTGAAAATTTATTTGAAAAATATGGATCACTTGTGTTTTGGAAATCTGCCAAATTGATTCACAAAATCACCTTTGAAATGTACTTGTTTGGACTCTAGTGTACTTTCCACTATATGTAGTGGAAGGAGACAAAGGTCTGAAATAGGTGCCTTTCTACTTGTGTAAGCTGAGCTTGTTTGCACAATTTAGGCAAGTCTCCAAGCACACTTCTAGGGCACGGTTTTTCTTGGCTTATAAAAACAATCTTTGCAAAAACCCTAGAAAGACTTTTGCTCTCCAAAAAAAAACCAAGTCATATTTTCTGAGAGTCTATCCTTAGAGCAAAACTATCTCCATATCCATCTTTAAGAGAAAAACTTACGGAGATTTAAGTTTGTAATATTTGAACCACTTAGAGGGAAGTGGTTGGGGAGTGTTCTGTGAACACTGAGTGAACTCTTAGAGTTAACAGTTGGGGAATTAAGTGTTGCAAAGTTGTAGCATTTAATTGAGTGTGTAACCTTGTTATTATTCTGAGTTGATTAATAATATTGGTGAGAGAGTGGAGGACATAGGCTTGTTTAGAAGCCGAACCTCGTTAAATCCTTGTGTTCCTACTCTCTATTTACTGTTCTTTCGTTGTTCTCACAAAAAGATAAACAAACTTTGAAAACGATTGAAAAAACACACATACTCAATTCAACCCCCCCTTCTTGAGTATACATTGAACTTACAATTGGTATCAGAGCCTAACTTCTCAAAAGGTTAACTACCTAGAGGAGCAAGAAAATGTCTACTCAAGAATCAAACAGTTCAAGACTCCCCAAGTTCAATGGCACTAACTACTCTTGGTGGAAGAATTGCATGAAAAATCTTATCATTGGGATAGATTATGAATGTTGGATGATTGTCAAAAATGGACCCACATTCATCCACAAGAAGGATCAGGAAGGGCTCATAGTTCCAAAGTCAGAAGAAGAGTACACAAGTGAAGATTACAAGAAGCTAGAGAAGAATGCAAAGGCAATGTCACTTGTTCAACAAGGAATTGCAGAATGTGAGGTAAATCGAATTCTAGCTTGTTCTTCTGCAAAGGAAATATGGGATACACTAGAGCTTGCATATGAAGGCAACACTGAGGTGAGAAGGTCAAAAATTGACATGCTTATGTCAAAATATGAGGTCTTTGAGATGACAAGGGAAGAAAACATAAAGGACATGTTTACAAGGTTCATGACCATTATTGTAAATGAACTTAAGTCATTGGGGAAGACCTTCTCAAGTGAAGAGTTGGTGAGGAAAATGCTAAGAAGCCTGTCAGGGAAGTGGATGGCCAAGGTTACAGCCATACAAGAAGCAAAGGATCTGACCACACTATCTCTAGAACAACTTATTGGTTCCTTGATGACTCATGAGATGTTGGTAGATTCAAAGGCTGAATCTAGTTCAAAAAACAAGGAAATGGTCCTCAAAGGAGAGGAATCTGAGGAAGATGAAGATAACATAAGTCTTATGGCCAGAAGGTTTGAAAAATACCTTAGGACAAAGTCCAAGGGTAAGTTTGCAAAAGGAAAGAACAGTTCTGGACAGTTCAGGAAAACCAGTTCCAATGCTGGTTGCTTTAAATGTGGTGAAGTGGGGCACAGAATCAAGGAGTGTCCAACATGGAAAAATCCTAAGGGAAATCCTGGAGTCCAGGCTGAGAAGAAGGTTTTCAAAAGAGCTATGCTGGCTGCAGTTTGGGGAGATTCAGAATCAGAGAATGAGGAAGATGAAGAAGAAGCAAATCTCTGTCTAACTGCTTTCACATGCACAGACCAGTCTGAGGTCTGTTTGGAAGAAGAAGAAGTTCTCTGTCTCATGGCTGGTGGAAGCATTTCAGATGATAGCCAGGTATGTTTTAATGATTTAAAGGCAAATATGCATAACTTAGATAGAGATGAACTACATGACTATCTTGAATTCACCATTGATCAATGCATTAGTGTTGGGTCTGCCTATCAGAACAACAAAAAGAAACTAAAAGAAACAGCTCGAGATTATGAATTATGTGGTGCTAGATCTGCTGAACTTGAGCTTATTTGTGAAGAACTGAAAGAAAAATTTTCTGAACTTGAAATAACAGCAGATCAGTAAAGAATGGAGCTTGAGACATTAAACTCCAAACCAGTCCCTAAAGAGGATGAAATTTTTGAAAAAATTGAAAAGGGGTTTAATGAGCTCAAGAAATTCATTACACATAATTCAAACTTTGAACTGCTAAAAGACACATGTACCTTGAGTAAATAATCTGATGTCATACTTGCATATGACCACTTAATTGAAAAACTTGAAGATTTACACAAGGAACATGGTGAGCTTAAGGGTTCTGAAGAGACTGGTTCTCCCACTGCCTTTGATGAGGTTTTAGATCTTTTACATGATGAGTGCATAGCTAAGATATGTGATCTTGAGGCTGAACTCATCCTGCTAAAACAAGAAAACATCAAGAAGACCAGTGATGAACTAGATCCCTCCCTGGTCTCAAGACTACAAGATGAACTTCAAAAGACTAGACTAGATTTAAAATCTTTTAAGAAACAAAATGAAGTTCAACTTAAGAGGCTTGAGAACAAGGAAAATGAGCTAACAGATTGTATGAACCAATTGAACAAAATGTTAGATGCTCAGAAAACCCTGAACATCCTCACATCCCAACCTGGAAATTCTCAAAGGTTTGGTTTAGGGTATTCTGAATCTAGTTCTACAACTGTTCTAGGCAGAGACAACACATTGTTGGATGAATTCAAGAAAGGCAAGTATATATTTGCCAAGGATATGCATGTTTGTACCTATTGTGGTAAGAGTGGTCATGTTACTGTAGACACCTAAAAGTGTCTCCCCAATTAAGGGTCCAATGATTGTAATATACCCGTCGTCAATTGGTCCGGATTTCTGAAAAGGCCCGAGAATTGCTTGTGCGTGACTAGATCCAAATTTAGACTTTTTAACCAAGCCCAAACCTTTTAGCCCAAATAAACCAAAACTAACATTACTAAATTTTTAATAATAATAATATTAATAATAATAACAACTAGCTTAGTACACTAACTAAATAATTACTAAACTAATCACACCATATGTATCTTGTTCACAATCTTCTACATCTCAAACCATAATCTCTATATCTCCCATATCATTTCTAATATATCACCCTTCCAACTCATGTAATGTCAACCATATCACACCATATCACCCATATTATCATCATTACCATTATCCTATCACCTTGCTTCCCATTTTTATCATCCAATATCTCATCATATCAACCATATCCCATCCATATCTTCCATCAAATCTCATCATATCCCACATAATCATCTCCATATCAAGCTCTTACCTTATTCTATCTCATCATATCCCCCATATCCTTGTTGATTTTCTTCTTGAACCTTCCAATCCCACTATATATACCAGCCCTCTTCATCACCAAAAGACACAAAAAAAACCTCTGGAACTCCCCTCTAAACTACAACAAACGCAGCAGCAATAACACATAAAAACAACCCTCAAAACAATCATAAAACGAGCGATTCGAAAGCCTTGACGATTCCGTTTCGACCACGGCGATTTCAGTATAATTTCTGAGGACTCAATATCTTTATAATCATATATGTATTTGATTTCATAATTCATTTAAGTACTAATCAGTTTATTCATGATTGTAGCAAGTTATAGCTTGATGTTTTGTTTCATTTTCTCAGTTTTGTTCTGAGCAGTAACTTTGATGAATTTTCCAGAGCTATTGGGAATGAGTTACGATCTGTGCGAGTACTAATTTTCGAGCTAGTTATATCTAGTTTCAAGGAAAAATATTTCAAAAAATTTAAGAAAATTCCTTCTTGGCATTTTATGGGAATGAACACAGCCTGGTCATGAACTCGCTTTTCAGATTTTTTATTTCCAGTTTTGTTTGTCTAACTTTGCCGAATTTTTCAGGACAATTGGGATTGAATTATGAGTCGTGTGAATACTAGTTTTGAAACCTATTATGTCTAGTTTTACAGAAAAATATTTCAAAAAATTTAAGAAAATTCCTTCTGGCCGTTTCAAAAAATTTGCTTCTAGATGTTTTATGGGTTCGAACAGAGGATGGTCAGTCTTGCTCTTTTCAGTTTCGTTTGTCTGACTTTGCTGAATTTTACAGGATTGCTCGAAACTAATTAGTCGTCGTGTGAGTAGTCATTTTGAAGCTTGTTGTGTCTAGTTTTATGGAAAAATATTAGAAAATTTTTTAAAAATATTCTTGCAGGTTATTTTCTGGTCCGAAGCCAGGTTGGTCAGTGCTGATCTGATTGCATATGACTTGATTTTCTTAGTTTATTTTGTTTTATTTTTGTTAGTTTTTTATTTGATATTATTTGAGTTGATTTTATTTCATATGATTTTATTTGGTAACATATTGTTTAATTATGTCACATGTTATCTTACTTCATTTTTTTTATTATTTCATGATCTCATGTACATATTTTTATTTTATCTCATGTATATATTTTTTTACATTGGACAATTGTGACATTAGGGACCGTTTAATATGGACTAAATCAAAGTGGTCACCTTAAATTAGTCATAATTGTAATAATTTGAACACGCCTAGTAAATCGCGCTTTTAAGGACATAATACGGAGATATTTATGTATTCGGGATTAATAATAATTTGACCACAAAAAGAGACCTAGTAGAGACCGCTTACAGGCGGGCGGGCCCAATGCACGATTGGCTCGTAACCTGTCCCCGAACCCATACTCTGGTGCACGACCATATAGGGCTGATTGCTCCTGGCTTTCAGTACTTCTTCGGTGTCCGTGGACCGTATAAAACGCACGGTGGCGACTCCTACTAGTCCATATTCACGTACGACGTTAACGAGCATTCAAAATAACTCGTGAGACGTAGGCGGCCGGGTAAAAACGACCCCTACAGTTTGGCGACTCCGCTGGGGAATATCACTCCTTAGTGGTGTGGACAAACTTGAAAAGTCTCGTGGTCTTATTATTATTATTACCGAATTATTTTTAGGCATATTGAATGCGGCCCTACGAATAGGTGCTGCAATATAGAACCTTGTCTCATATGAGCATGTTCTATGCTCGAGACCGACCCCGGGGGTTTTGGTTATGGTTACTTGTTGGTGCCCGACCACAATGATCATAGCCGGCCCATCCCAGCCATAGCGCGTGATCATCATGCCCGATGAGATCATAATAAGGAATCTATTAACCGTGCGTCATTCAAAATGAAGAATGATAATATCGGTTTATTTTTATTTAGCCGTGGTACCTTGTGACCACCCAGACTGAGTTTTAGAGATCTTTCATACTAGGTTTTTAGGTTAGTGTGCTTATGTGATTATGTGTGCATTTTTTTTAATGGGCTCTAGCCATGTTTTATTTTTTTCTATTCACTCACACTTCATTTAGTCATGGTCATCCTCTAGTTCATATAGTTCACAATGTTGGGCCTTAGTTCCTTGCATGTAGTCCATATAGGCTTTGATTGTAGTTTGACCATAGGTTTTGGCCCAGAACCTTAGTCATTCCTTTATTTGGGCTTAGGTTCACTCCTTATATAAATACATCCATTCACATACATTGCATATTTCATGTATTTTGGTGCCCTCTCAAAAAAAAAAAAAAAAATCCCAAAAAAAAAAATAAAAAATGGAAAGGGCACCTTGGATCCATGCATTTTAGGGAAGATGGCCATAAAATTAGGACATGCATATACATCTGCATTTGCATCCATATCATAGTGACCAAGGGAGAATTACTAAAGGTTTTGATTCATTTCAGTTCGGAGCGGTCTAAACAATCCATTTTCAATCCAAAGCATAGCCGAGGTCCAAGCAAGACTCAAGCCCAGTCCAACCTCACCTCATTTAAACACCACCACAGCTTCACTCAAACTTATCAAAACCCAAAAGCCTTAAGCCCATACCTAGACATCACTCAAGACCATATTCCAAACTTACATCACTCAAGCCCAACCTCACTCAGGCCCATCACTTAAGCCCATATTTCTAGCCTATACCACTCAAGCCCACATCACTACCTTTAACCCAGTGAGTCACCCCAAGGCATGGGTTACTAACCCATGCGACCTTCCTAGATCGAGTCGATGAGTCTTTATCCTAGCCCACTGACCCTTTCACTTCCCATCTCGAGTCTATGTCATACACACTTTGACCTTTCCACTCTCCACCGAATGGCCCACCACGTTTTCACATCCTCTGTTTCCAATTAGCAATATCATGCAGGTCCAATCACTTACACGGCTTCAATGGATAAAACTGACACCTTCACACACTGACCTCACTACACTTCCACACACTGACCTCACATGTACTATCAATAATCACTTTCACACACGACCTCACGAGGACATGCTTTCAAACGGTCAATGGCATATTTGGAGAATGGTGCAATGGCCTCAAAGAATCAAAGCCCAGGCCCAGCTTAATTACAATTCAAATTCATAATGGAGTACAGGGGATCAAATGGCAGCACTCGTAATCAAGGCTCATTCGCACCTAAAGGGGTTAAATGCCAAAGATCATTTGAAAGCATTGTCCGGAGCAACAAAAGGCAGCAACCTCATTCAAAAAAAAGTCGAGGCAAAAAAAAAAAAAAAAAAGAAAAGAAAAAGAAAAAAATCAATTCAAAAATCAAGCCCACGGAACTACGATGGTTTCATTCCGAAAGGATACGTAGGAAACCTCTCCTCGAGGTTCGACCACAACATAGTATGAGGCCCGCTAAGTGGTTTGACTTGCTAAGAATTTGACAGTAGTATTTTTAATCTAGATCCCGACATAGACTCAAGTTTTGAACCAACATCTCTAGCCTACCCTTATATCTAGCCACATCATCTTCAACTCCAAGTCACAAATTTTAACCTTTAATTTCTACTTTTTTCGAACCTTAGACCATTCTTTGGCCACCTTGAAGGACACTTTGTCTCGATCAATAGGAAGAAAAGCCACCTAACCCCACCATAGGTTAGTACATCTCTTTGGGGGGCTCACCTCCATGGCTCACAAAATTTGCCTTTCCTCTCTATAACCACCTTCATCACTCTTTAACTGTGGCCTACCTATTCCACCACAAACTTGAAATCCACAAAAAAGCCTTAACCGTCACCCTCATTCATGCCATCCTTACCCCACATGTTGTTAGCCTCCCTATCCATCTACTCCACCACAAATATAGCCTTCCCATATACCTTAACCCCACATGCTGGGGGCTCGCTCATGATCGAATTGAAAGTTTTATCTTTGATTGATTGGGGGCTTAAGATAGCTCCGCCCCATTTTTGTAAAGCACCATACCATTGGTTGATCCCCTTGATTATTTATTGCATTATCATACATAACACATCACATTTCATAAGCATCAATAACATCATGCATCATGCACTATATGCGCATTGTACACAGTCATTTCATGCATACATTCACATACATGCATAAGCATCACGCACATTGTACATCCGCACATCACATAGCACAAAGCGCATAAGGCTAGAGCCCATCTTTTTTTAATCCTAGAATCGCTATATGCGATTAGTGTCTTCGATAATTTTCGTGAGCCCGTATGGTTTATTGCTATGTGCAGTTTTCCCTTGATATCTTTACTTATGTTATTGCCTCGCCCCAACCATAATACTTTGACTTTCGTCTTGCGAGAACATTCGTCTCTCCGGACTCAGTCAAAGTGGGGGCTTCTCATCTTACACACAACTCCTTGTACATTTTTTTTTTCCGCCTCAACGGCCACATCATTTTTTTACGGGTTTATGCTTACCCTAATTCCTCTAAGGGTTTACCCTTAATTCCCCAGCAAGAATACTTTGACCTTCGTCTTACGAGAACATTCATCTCTCCAGACTCAGTCAAAGTGGGGGTTTCTCATCAGACACCCACATCGTTTTCCCTCACTCACAATCACTTTGCTTACGGGTTTATGCTTACCCTAAGCTTACAATTACTTTTCTCATAGGGTTTATGCTTACCCTAAGATCTCAAATATCACTTTAAGGGTTTATGCCTACCCTTAATTTACTTACTTTTCTCATGGGTTTATACTTACCCTAAGTTCACAAGTATCACTCTAAGGGTTTATTCCTACCCTTAATTCACTTACTTTTCTCACGGATTTATGCTTACCCTAATTCTCTAAGGGTTTACCCTTAATTTCCCAGCCAGAATACTTTGACTTTTCGTCTTGCGAGAACATTCGTCTATCCAGACTCAGTCAAAGTGGGGGCTTCTCATCAGACATATATGTTTCCCTTACACATTTTTCCGCCTCAATGGCATCACTCACAAGCACTTTTCTAACAGGGTTTATGCTTACCCTAATCTTACAAAAATTCCTTTAAGGGTTTATGCCTACCCTTAGTTCACTTACTTTTCTCAGGGGTTTATACTTACCCTAATCTTACAAATCTCACCTTTAAGGGTTTATGCCTACCCTTAATCCACTTACTTTGCTTACGGGTTTATGCTTACCCTAAGCTTACATATGTTTTTCTAAGGGTCTATGCCTACCCTTGATCCACTCACTTTACTTATGGGTTTATGCTTACCCTTATTTCTTCTCTCAATAGTTTATACTCTTGATTCTTCTCATAAGAGTTTATGCTTACTCTTAACACATCACTTTACCTTCTCTGATCTCAAGAGTTTATACTTACTCTTGATTCCCCTCAGGAGAGTTTATGCTTACTCCTAACACATATTCTTTTCTCATGGGTTTATGCTTACCCTAATCTCTTAAGAGCTTATTCTTACTCTTGTTTTCTTCCTCTAAGAGTTTATACCTACCCTTAGCACATTATCATTCTCACGGGTTTATGTTAACCCAAACACACATCATACTTTCTCACAAGAGTTTATGCTTACTCTTGACTCGTCACATTTCTACCAAGAGTTTATGCTTACTCTTGGCGCACAATGGGTTATGCCTACCCTAATCATATTTTCTCGTGAGTTAATGCTTACTCGCGCACACCTTTTCAAGAGTTTATGCTTACTCTTGATCGATCCTGTCTATACAGCTTTTTATCATTGTCCTAAGGGTTTATGCTTACCCAAGGGAATAGCTCTGAAGGATCCAAGCAGATCCGGAGGAACCCGACGATTCATCCACCATCATCCCGAGGATCCAAGCGCTTCTAAGGAATTAAACCGCATGGGGCGCGGCAACAGGTAAAACTAACCATTGTTTTGCAGGTACCGGCGTTAAAAGGGTAACTCAAGAACGCAGAACGTCTTGAGTGATCCTCCGTCCCGACAGGAATACTTTGACTTTCGTCTCTGCAGACTCAATAAAAGTGGGGGTTTCTGTAGACACCTAAAAGTGTCTCCCCAATTAAGGGTCCAATGATTGTAATATACCTGTTGTCAATTGGTCCGGATTTCTGAAAAGGCCCGAGAATTGCTTGTGCGTGACTAGATCCAAATTTAGACTTTTTAACCAAGCCCAAACCTTTTAGCCCAAATAAACCAAAACTAACATTACTAAATTTTTAATAATAATAATATTAATAATAATAACAACTAGCTTAGTACACTAACTAAATAATTACTAAACTAATCACACCATATGTATCTTGTTCACAATCTTCTACATCTCATACCATAATCTCTATATCTCCCATATCATTTCTAATATATCACCCTTCCAACTCATGTAATGTCAACCATATCACACCATATCACCCATATCATCATCATTACCATTATCCTACCACCATGCTTCCCATATTTATCATCCAATATCTCATCATATCAACCATATCCCATCCATATCTTCCATCAAATCTCATCATATCCCACATAATCATCTCCATATCAAGCTCTTACCTTATTCTATCTCATCATATCCCCCATATCCTTGTTGATTTTCTTCTTGAACCTTCCAATCCCACTATACATACCAGCCCTCTTCATCACCAAAAGACACAAAAAAAAACCCTCTGGAACTCCCCTCTAAACTACAACAAACGCAGCAGCAATAACACATAAAAACAACCCTCAAAACAGTCATAAAACGAGCGATTCGAAAGCCTTGACAATTCCGTTTCGACCACGGCGATTTCAGTATAATTTCTGAGGACTCAATCTCTTTATAATCATATATGTATTTGATTTCATAATTCATTTAAGTACTAATCAGTTTATTCATGATTGTAGCAAGTTATAGCTTGATGTTTTGTTTCATTTTCTCAGTTTTGTTCTGAGCAGTAACTTTGATGAATTTTCCAGAGCTATTGGGAATGAGTTACGATCTGTACGAGTACTAATTTTTGAGCTTGTTATGTCTAGTTTGAAGGAAAAATATTTCAAAAAATTTAAGAAAATTCCTTCTTGGAATTTTATGGGAATGAACGCAGCCTGGTCATGAACTCGCTTTTCAGATTTTTTATTTCCAGTTTTGTTTGTCTAACTTTGCCGAATTTTTCAGGACAATTGGGATTGAATTACGAGTCGTGTGAATACTAGTTTTGAAACCTATTATGTCTAGTTTTACAGAAAAATATTTGAAAAAATTTAAGAAAATTCCTTCTGGGCGTTTTATGGGATTGAATGCAGCCTGGTCATGAACTCGCTGTTCAGATTTTTTATTTCCAGTTTTGTTTGTCTAACTTTGCCGAATTATGCAGGAGAATTGGGATTGAATTATGAGTCTTGTGAATAATAATTTTAAAGCTTATTATGTCTACCTGTACTGAAAAATATCAAATAAATTTTATAAAATTTTCTTCTAGATGTTTTATGGGTTCGAACAGAGGATGGTCAGTCTTGCTCTTTTCAGTTTCGTTTGTCTGACTTTGCTGAATTTTACAGGATTTCTCGAAACTAATTAGTAGTCATTTTGAAGCTTGTTGTGTCTAGCTTTATGGAAAAATATTAGAAAAAATTTTAAAAATATTCTTGCAGGTTATTTTCTGGTCCGAAGCCAGGTTGGTCAGTGCTGATCTGATTGCATATGACTTGATTTTCTTAGTTTATTTTGTTTTATATTTGTTAGTTTTTTAATTTGATATTATTTGACTTGATTTTATTTCATATGATTTTATTTGGTAACATATTGTTTAATTATGTCACTTGTTATCTTACTTGATTTTTTTTTATTATTTCATGATCTCATGTACATATTTTTATTTTATCTCATGTATATATTTTGTAACCTTAGACAATTGTGACATTAGGGACCGTTTAATATGGACTAAATCAAAGTGGTCACCTTAAATTAGTCATAATTGTAATAATTTGAACACGCCTAGTAAATCGCGCTTTTAAGGACATAATACGGAGATATTTATGTATTCGGGATTAATAATAATTTGACCACAAAAAGAGACCTAGTAGAGACCGCTTACAGGCGGGCGGGCCCAATGCACGATTGGCTCGTAACCTGTCCCCGAACCCATACTCTAGTGCACGACCATATGGGGCTGATTGCTCCTGGCTTTCAGTACTTCTTCGGTGTCCGTGGACCGTATAAAACGCACGGTGGCGACTCCTACTAGTCCGTATTCACGTACGGCGTTAACGAGCATTCAAAATAACTCGTGAGACGTAGGCGGCCGGGTAAAAACGACCCCTACAGTTACTAACAAATGTTTCACCAAAAAGAAACATGACAAGAAGAACAAAACCTACACCCAACAAGTGTGGGTTAGAAGGTCAAGATTGAAAATGTTTCAAAGAACAAGGAACCCAAGCTGGTCTGGGTTCCTAAAACTAATCTCTAATTTGCTTGTGCAGGTGCGAGTGAAAGGAAAGCCATATTGGTATTTGGACAGTGGTTGCTCAAGACACATGTCCGGGGATAAAGAACAATTCCTTTCACTCACTGCATTCGAGGGAGGGCACGTAACATTTGGTGATAATAGCAAAGGACTTATCAAAGGAGTAGGTAAGGTTGGTAAGTCACTCTCCCAAGCAATTGACAATATTTATTATGTAGAAGGTTTGAAACATAACCTCTTGAGCATATCTCAACTATGTGACAAGGGAAATAAAGTGAATTTTGAATCAAACACTTGTCACATAGTGAACCCTAAGACAGGGGAACTGGTCTGTGAAGGAACAAGGCATAACAATGTGTATATTACATACTTAAGTCAAATTCCACAGAACAGTGCCCTCTGCCTTAGTGTTCTAGAGGATGACCAATGGCTTTGGCATAAAAGATTAGGACATGTTAGCTTCACTTTGCTCAACAAGTCGAGAACACAAGATTTGGTGATAGGTTTACCTAACATCAAATATGTGGCAGAACAGCTCTGTCAAGAGTGTGCAAAGTGCAAACATGTGAGATCATCCTTTAAACCAAAGAAAGTGGTTAGTTCCTCTAGACCATTTGAACTTGTACACATGGATTTATGCGGACCTATGCGTGTACAAAGTAGAAATGGCTTTAGTTATGTATTTGTCTTAGTTGATGATTACTCTCGTTTCACTTAGACCATATTCTTGAACTACAAAGATGAAACTTTTGATGAATTTAAAATTTTAGTGAAACAGGTCCAGAACAAGATCAATCATCAGTTAGCATCTATCAGATCTGATCATGGATCAGAGTTTGACAATGCTAGCTTCATTACCTGTTGTATGGAGCATGGTGTTTCTCACAACTTTTCAGCCCCCAGAACTCCACAACAAAATGGAGTAGTTGAAAGAAAGAATGGCACTCTAGAAGAAATGGCTAGAACCATGCTTCTAGAGAGTGGTCTGTCCAAGAAATTTTGGGTTGATGCTGTGAGTACATCATGCTACATACTCAATAGGGTTATGCTAAGACCAATGCTAAGAAAAACACCTTATGAACTTCTAAGGGGTCGAAAACCAAACATTGAACATTTAAGAATATTTGGTTGTAAGTATTTTGTACACAACAATGGTAAGACCAGTTTGGACAAGTTCGACCCCAGGAGTGATGAAGCTGTTTTTATTGGGTATTCTCCTGATAGCAAGGCATATAAAGTTTTCAACAAAAGAACCTTGTGTCTTGAAGAGAGTATCCATGTATTATTTGATGAAACTAACATGTTCAACAAGCCTGTGCAGGTAGATGATGATGAAGGCTTTGATATTAGGATGACAAATTTCACTGGAGCAGAACCAGAGAACAATGCTGAACCAGACCCTCCAACTCCTCCTGAAAACAACAATGGGTCTGGTGCAGCAGAGGCAAATACTAAACAGGTTGTTGAACTCAATGAAGTGGGAGAGAACACTGAAGAAACTAGTCCACCCTCTCAAAATGAAAATGAAATAGGGGGAACCACTACAGACATTGGTTCTAACTTAGGTGACTCGAATGCTGTAAGAAAGAGCATGTTTAAGCAAAGAAGCTCTCATCCTTCTGATCAAATCATTAGTGATTTATCAAAAGGAGTCCGAAGTAGAAATTCTATTTGGAAGAACTTCTATGCTTACTTATCCTTCTTATCTCACATAGAACCAACTGACTATAAGATTGCACTAACTGATCCTGATTGAATCTTGACCATGAAAGATGAGTTGAACCAGTTTGAAAGAAATCAGGTTTGACATCTTGAACCAAGAACCAGTGAGATGTCAGTTATTGGAACCAAATGGGTCTTCAGAAACAAAATGGATGACTCTGGTACTATAGTCAGAAACAAGGCCAGGCTAGTGGTTCAAGGGTTTAACCAACAAGAGGGAATAGACTATGATGAAACCTTTGCTCCAGTAGCCAGGCTTGAGGCAATAAGAATCTTAATTGCCTTTGCTGCCCACATGAACTTTAAACTCTTTCAAATGGATGTTAAAACTTCTTTTCTAAATGGCTATTTGAAAGAAGATGTGTATGTGGAACAGCCCCCTGGCTTTGAGGATAGAGTTTGTCTAGATCATGTCTACAAGTTAGACAAATCTCTTTATGGCCTCAAACAAGCCCCTCGTGCTTGGTATGAGAGACTCTCTAGTTTTCTTATTGAAAATCATTATGAGAGAGGTTCAGTGGACAAAACTCTATTCTTAAAGAAAAGGGGAACAAATCTGTTAGTGGTCCAGGTATATGTTGATGATATTTTATTTGGGGCTACTAATTCTGTTTTGTGTGATGAGTTTGCAAACCTAATGAAGAGTGAATTTGAGATGAGTATGATGGGAGAACTTGGCTTCTTCCTAGGGCTTCAAATCAAGCAAGTGGATGATGGAATCATGATCCACCAACAAAAGTATCTCAAGGAGCTGCTCAAGAGATATGGTCTGCAAGATAGCAAATCCTATGACACACCTATTCCTACCTATTCTAAATTGAGCCTAGATGAGAAAGGAAAAGATGTTGAGGATAAGCTATACGGAGGTACGATTGGCTCACTTCTCTACTTAAAAGCTAGTAGACCAGACGTAGTGTTCTCAGTTGGGTTGTGTGCTAGATTTCAAAGCAACCCAAAAGAGTCTCATCTAAAAGCTGTTAAGAGAATTTTTAGGTACCTGAGTGGTACAGAGGACATGTGCTTGTGGTATCCAAAGGGAAGTAATTTTGATCTTTTAGGATACACTGATGCTAACTATGCTGGTTTTAGTGTGGACAGGAAGAGCACTTCAGGAATGGCTCACTTCTTAGGTTCTTGTCTCATATCATGGGGATCTAAGAAACAAAATTCAGTGGCCTTATCCACAGCTGAATCAGAGTACATAACTGCTGCTTTGTGTTGTGCTCAATTTCTTTGGATAAAGACACAACTTAAGGATTTTGGGGTCTGTTCCGGAAGTGTTCCCATATTGTGTGATAACACCAGTGCTATAAACATTTCTAAAAATCCTGTCCAGCACTCGAAAACCATACATATTGAAATCAGACATCATTTTCTCAGAGACAATGTTGAAAAAGGAAATGTGAATCTTGAATTTTGCAGATCTGAAGAACAATTGGCTGATATTTTCACTAAACCCCTAAGCAGGGAAGTGTTTGTCAAACTCCGCACATTACTTGGTATTGGTAAGGATTAATTAGATCCTAGTTCCTTAGGACTTATCTTTCCCTTTTTGGCTATGTTTGACTTTTTGATCATTAGTGTACATAAGCAGGGTTGGTTAACTTGTAAATGTCATACATGCAAGTGGTCTCAAAGTTCTTATGTTGATGTTGTTCCAATGTGTGGTATCTCTAAGTTGCCTAACTAAAAGATGCCTCAAGTTTTTAATATATACAGATCAGCGTCAAACCATCGTCAGACCAGACCCCTTCAACGGTTATATCAATTTATTGCTGAAACCTCAATTTTGAAATTGAGGATTTAATTGATCTGACATATGACCGTTGTGAACAGTGTAAAGTAACATCCATCTTATCTGTTCTAATAACTGCCTTTTTTTTTCATTTTAATTCATTCTTCACATTGAAATCTCTCTCTAACCGTCTCTCTCTCTCTCTAATTGCTCTTCTCTCTCAAACTCTAGGCACCATCATCAGAATCTCTTTTGAAGAATTCGAAATCAGTTTCTCTCTCTCTCTCTCATCAAACTTACCGATTCAATCAAAATGGAAAGAAAGAAGAACAACGCTGCAAGGAACAAAACCAGAGGACTAAGTCAATCTCCTAGTTTCACACCCTCTAAGGTTGAGAAGGAATCGAGTACTGCAGTGGTTGCTGAACACCAACATGTAGATGAGAAGCAAGAAGAGGTCAAGGACCAAGCCACAACAGAAACAATTGTTGAATCAGAGGCTGCATGTAAGCCCGAAGAAAAACCTACTCCACCACCAAGCCCTAAATCAACACCACCATTTTCACCAAAATCTCCACCACCTCAACCTCAGAAAACTCCCTCACCATCTAAGCCATCATCCCCTCCATCACCTAAACAACCCTCTCCACAGCCTACTATCCCTTCCCCTCCACAAAAATCACCATCACCCTCAAAAGCCGAAACTCCTCCTCCACCATCACCACTAAAGTCCAAAACTCCACCACCCTCTTCACCACAAAAGGAGTCAACCCCATCACCTTCTCCACAACCACAAAAGACACCTTCACCATCACCTCAGACCACACAGAAAACAGTGCCAAGCACTGAGGAGAAAGAAGTTGAGAAGGAAGAGACAGAGAAGCAGGATGATGACACACATGCACAGGACATGGATGTCGAAATAACTGGGGTAGTACAGGGGGAAAAGGAGACTGGGAAGAGGACAAGGCCCTTGAGGACAAAGGTCTGTAAGGAAGAAATCAAAACGGAGCATGCTGAGAAGGTTCCAGAGGGAAAGAAGGATGAAAAGAAGAAAAGAGTGAAGAGTGTTGCAAAGAAGGGCAAAGCCTCTGAGAGCCCCAAGCCTGCAACCAAACTCCCAACAGAAAAGAAGAGGAAAGCTGACTCTGCCCCTGAAAAGGCCTCTGTCAAGAAGAAAGGTAAGACCACTTCGGAACCACTGTTTGAATTAAGTGGTAGGGGCGTCTTATTTGGGTTTGCATGTCCTAAATCCTGGATGAGTCAACCCTTTTTAGAGGAGTTTAAGGAGGCCATAGAGTTCCAGGGTTGGGAAGGGCTGTTTGATAAGAAGTTGGATGTTTTTGAAAACTGTGTTGAGGAATTTTACTCCAAATTAGGGAAATTAGACAAAGGGAAGGTCTGGAGTGAGGTCGAGGGGGTCGACATCACTCTTTCAAAGAAGAGTCTAGGGGAGGTACTCGGTGTACCAAGAAGTGAGTTCTGTGACTATTCAAAAGACAACTGGCCAACCATTCCTGAGGTCAATATGTACAGAACACATACAAACCACTCTCTTTACTGGTTCTCCAAGTGATGGTTCTGGCTATGTTATTGGCCAACTAAGGGAACCAGTGATGAGGCTGTTTCATACAGTAGCCTCTAAGATAGTACTTCCTAGGGCTCAAGGCAGAATGGATGTGAGAAAGATGGATGCTGTGATTGTCTACTGCTTGTATGAGAAACTTAAGTTGAGTCTCCCTGGTCTCATGCTAGCCCACATGGTTAGCATTCTGGAAAGGTCAAACCACTCTCTACCCTATGGTGCATGGCTTACTCTGGTTTTCCAAAGTAGGAAGGTCCATCTGAGTGGTGAGGTCAAGAAAATGTGGTAGGCCTTTTATGTCGTTTAAAATAAAAGACTTATCAAAAGTAAATTTCTCCTACTCTCCAATTACAACTAGTGTAAAGGGCAAGTAAGGTTCGTATCCATAGAGAACGGATTTATGTTGATTTAATTGTGTTAATATATATTTGGATTATTAAAGGGGAGAATCACTAATTCCTTAGTGATATTGGTAACAAGGGGGGGGGGAAATTGGAGATTTTAGTGATAAAATAAACTAACAACTAATTGATTACGGGAAAATTCTAGTTTTAAAGAATCTTAGGATTCGGTTACAACGACTCTGACTCGGCTAATTGAATTAGACTCTCAATTACCAAACCATTTCAATACTCAATTAATTATTGACAAGAGTAAACTCTTGTAGTCCCCTTAATTAGCTAGACAAGATAAATCGTAAATTGCCTAAAACCCTTAATGTTCAAAGAACACGCAGTGAACAAAAGCTTTAAGAACGGAGACACAATAAGAACGCAATTGTTTAGAGAATACGCAATAAACAATTAACGTTTAAACAAGCTCTACTAAATTGTTCACAATAAGAATACGCTTAAGCATGAACAAGATAGTTGCTACTCGAGGTTGAACACAATAATCGATTGTGTTCAAACCCTAGTAATGATTTTGTAAAATATAATAACAAGACAAAGATCAAGCTAAAACATTCAACAAAACCAATAACAATTCATATAAGAGCAAGTAAATAATTGAAGTAAAGAAATAGTTTAGAGTTAGAGAATCCTCACAAGGAGCCTTTTGGAATCATTGAAACCAATCCCAAGAACAAGTTTAAGCTACCATTTGCATTGATGAACAAATATTGAACAAATATTCTTCATTGATTCCATGATTAAATATCAAAATTACAAACTAAAGATTTAATAGTTTTTATGTAATCTAAGGAGAAACTAGAGAGAATTTAAGCTAAGGAACTATTTGAACATGAAAAACTAGATTCTTTTACAATGAGAATCCACTTTTCTATTTATACTAAACTAAATTATAACCTAGAAATCAAGTGGATGAAGCCGCGTGCAGAACAGAGCAGACGGGCGCTGGCAGCGCCCTCGAAGGCGCGGGGCGCGCCCCTCCTTGGAAGAACTACTGTAACATGGGCGCTGGCAGCGCCCCATAGGCGCGGGGCGCGCCCCTCCTTGGAAGTAATGTTCTGTGGAATGGGCGCTGGCAGTGCCCTCAAAGGCGCGGGGAGCGCTCCCCTGTGAAATGCTACTGTGAGATGGGCGCGGGGAGCGCCCCATAGGCGCGGGGAGCGCCCCATAGGCGCGGGGAGCGCCCCATAGGCGCGGGGAGCGCCTCCCTTTGGCAAGCTACTGTGATATGGGCGCGGGCAGCGCCCCATAGGCGCGGGGAGCGCCTTCTTCTTTGGCCACTTGCTCTATTTTTCCTTGATCATACAGGCGCTGGGGGCGCCCTACATTCTTCAAGACTTTATCACACTTTTTCCAAGTCCCGAATAAGTCTCAGTCTTCCCAAATACAGACAAAATATGGAAAGAAACACGAGCCTGAAACAACAAAAATAAACTAAGTCCTAAAAAGCAATTAAATTATGAAATGCAATATTAAATTAAGTTTCAAGACATAAACTTTCGTTTAAGCTTAAAGTTAATTAATATCACAAAACACATTCTAAACTATTACAAACTATACATCAAAATGAGCTAATTGATTAATACAAACTGAACACATCAAAATGTCTGTCCTCACCAACCAGATCCTAGTTCAGAAGGGGATGACCTTTGAGGGTGGTAAGCTGAAAATGAGGGATGAAGAGAGGGCCACAGGGGTCAGAAGAACAAGCAGTTCAAGGTCTGAGGAGGCTACTGGGTCATTGTCCAAACAGGTGCAAACTCATGGAGAACTACTGCAACAGATGATGGCTAGTGTGAATGCCCTGTGCACTTCTCTGGATGGATCTATAAAGAACATATCAACACGGTTGGACTCCCATGAAGAAAAGCTTGCCTCCTCTTCCAGCTTCAAGCCCAAGACCACCAAGAGAACAGTTCCCATCATTGCCCAATTCAAGAAAAAGCAGCAGGAGGAGAGTGCAGAAAAGGAGGATGAGGATTCAACTGAGGATTCTGATGATGATGTTAACTCTAACTCCTCTTAGCTTACCCCCTACCCTACTAACAATTCTCTTAAACTATCATTTCTCTAGTTTCTCTGAACAATTCCTATCTCTAGTTTTTAACCATTTCTTCTAAACAATTTCTCTGCAGAATGGTCTTGGTCTGTATAATTTTTTAACTTCTGTGTGCACTTAAACATTTGGGATTGTGAGTTGCAGGCACTCACTTTTGGGACAACATCTCTAGAATGCTTTGTTTATATTATGCTTATGACTTTATTTGTTGCCTTCTCCTAATTTGTGTGCTATGTTAATTTTTTCATTTGATGATGCCAAAAGGGGGAATAGGACAGGTGAAGTTCCTAGTGTCAAGTGTAGAAACTTGAACAAGGTTCAGACCTTGTTAAGAGATGGCCCAGCTTTATGCCTAGGAGTACCTTGAATTCAGATCAAGTGCTCCTATCCATCCCAACTGAAAGAAACTCTTCCAAGTGAAATTGAAAATTTCTCTTGCTACATTTGATAATTGAGAAGTCTTGTAGGTTACAGGTTTAATACTGAAACTCAATAATAAATTGAGTAATGTGATGAGTGATTGACCATTGCAATCACTCAAATTGTGCTTTAGTCTGCTGTGTATTTTTTATTCTCTGAGATTATGAATCTAACTACAGGCACAGTGCAAGACCAGTTCCTCTGAACAATTGTTTTATTTTGAAACAATTGGTTACTGTTCTCAAGGAGAACTTCATGGTTTGTCATCATCAAATAGGGGGAAATTGTTGAACGTGTTTGATTTGAATGATGACAAACCAGTTCTCTATACTTGATGTCTATGCATATTTGTGTATGAACAAGTTGAATCAAGTGAGGACTCATCAAGGCAACCATGAAGGCCTTGAGATACTTGAAGATCAGAAGCCAAGAGCTTGGAGTTATTTATTTTTATATTTCTAGGATGTTCTTGTAAAATAGGGTTAGGAAAATATCCTTAGTGTTTTTAAGTAAAGTGCAAAAAGAATTTAAGTTTACATCCAGTAAAGAGAACAGGCCAAGAACAAGCTAAGAACAGGCAAAGAACAAGCTTGGAACAGTTCCCTTTTTCAGATGTAGACTTAGTAGTACTGAGACCACTGTGGGAACAGACTTCAGTATTACGCACGTGATCCGTACAAATTTTAGTGTTCAAAATTATTTTTGAAAATTTATTTGAAAAATATGGATCACTTGTGTTTTGGAAATCTGCCAAATTGATTCACAAAATCAGCTTTGAAATGTACTTGTTTGGACTCTAGTGTACTTTCCACTATACGTAGTGAAAGGAGACAAAGGTCTGAAATAGGTGCCTTTCTACTTGTGTCAGCTGAGCTTGTTTGCACAATTTAGGCATGTAACGACCCGAATTTTCTAGACTGTCGATTTACGTAGGAAATCGACAAATGGATCATTACCAAACATAAAACTTATTAACATCAATAATAATTAAGTTTGATAATCCTTTTATTAACTAATAAATAGAAATGAAATCCCAAAAGTCCATAAATAATACCAAAGTACATACTACTACTGTTCCTTCCCAACAGGCTGGGATAAACTAATCAATAAATAAAAGAAAACATAAACTAGACTCCGGGTTCACTCTACTAATCACATCAACACACAACCCAAACCATACGTGTAACGACCCGACTCGCTTAAATCGGCGCGGAAGAAACCGACGAGTCGAATAGTTAGAAACTACAACTCAAAACTTAGGAAATTAAACTAATTCCTCAAAATTTATCATTAATAACCAAAAAGGTACAAATACCCACAAGTTTGTACATACTAGTCCCAAAAGTCAAACTAGAAATACTAAACACACGAGTAAACTCCAACTACATGTCAGAGTCTTAAACAGCGTAAAAGAGTCCAATAACAACGTATAAAGTCTATGTAACTCTATCACTATCTAAAACAACAGAAAATAGTAAATACAACCGATGGCAGAAATAGTAAACGTCGCTCGCCCAACCCAAAGCTAAGCAAGAGTATCGTCATCAGAAGTACCTGAAAGAAAAGCATACAACAGTCCACCATCAGTGGCGAGTAACATAACTGACTCACCCTAATGGGAATACACATGCACATAGCATAAATCAAATAACAACATCATTAACCAAAGTACGAGAACAATCCCAAAACGTGAACTCGACTCAAACCAACCTAATCAACTATCTTTGGCGCAATCAATCATATTCTAGACCGGACTGTGCTCGTACGAACGCATCTTACGCATTCGAACTTTCTACTATGCTCGGATTTGAAAATCTTACTCCCAAATCCCATGAAAACAATCTTACTGGA
Source organism: Salicornia ramosissima (assembly GCA_951394345.1). NCBI lineage: Eukaryota > Viridiplantae > Streptophyta > Magnoliopsida > Caryophyllales > Amaranthaceae > Salicornia > Salicornia ramosissima. The sequence continues at coordinate 38,920,644 of OX596236.1, forward strand.
AATCCATGTCCCGTGAAACCAATCTTACTGGAAATTCACAAAGATCACATAGTATGACTCCAACTATCCCAATACCGCGGATGGAATAGGGGCAACGTCTTAACCCAAATACAATGAATCTTACTCAAAGTATCAGGCGTCTAAAAATGAAATCAAGCTAATCTTTAATTAAATCTTTTAATCATCTTAATCATATTATTCATTTAATTATCTCAACTTAACTAAATTACAATCAAGAATTGCCTCAATGCCTTGATTCTTGAAGATAGCTAGTTAAATTATCGAAGTTATTCTCAAGAACTGCCGCTAGCCTTAATCTTGAGTCTAACCAATCATAATCCAACATTCAATAATCATTCTTTAATCATATTAGACACTTTCTTTAACTTTCTTTATCATTTAAACCATTTTCTTTAACTTTCAAGATTCAACCAAGAACTCATAAAGATTTATCAAGAACACATAAAGAACTCAAAGAACTCATTCAAGATTCAAGATCTTCAATCAAGAACTCAATCAAGATTCAAGAACTCGACCAAGAACTCATCCAACCATACCCCACACGCATATCATCATCATCAAATCATTTGAAAATTACCATCAAACTTATCCAAAACTCATTAAACTTTAACACAATAATCATGATCATATAACAACATATAATCAATCATGAAATCATGAAAACCTTTATCAAAACATCACATAAACACATAAAAGTTCAGAATATAAACCATACATAAAATCATGGATAATCATCATCAAACAACCCAAACATGCATTTAAGTTATACTATAAACATAGTGATGTAATATGAATAGTAACTACAAGAGGGGGGTGAATTGTAGTTGGGAGAGTTTTTGACTTTTTAGCGGAATTTTAAGTGCAAACTCGAATGGAAGAATAAACAGATATAAAGACAGAGAGATTTAACCTACAAGGAAAACTTCCTAGGCCCAGTTAGGAAGAAAAACCTTGACCACAAGGGATTTTGACTCTAGGATTTCTCTTATTAATATAGGCCAACGACTCTGTTACAACCTATATAGGACCTTTCTCTATTCTCAATCGTTCCACTAGGAACTTGTTCCCCCTGACACCAGTTCCCCCTGAACTGATGCTACGAACTAACTAAAGTCCGAATTTTCTCACCTCAGATTTCGAATGAAATCTGAATTCTCTCTTTTCCTTTTTCTGATTACAATCAAATATTCTCTTTTGATTTTTCTTCTCTCACCCAACCCTTATCACTGAAGAATTACAAATGAAATACTAATGAGATGAAAATTCAAAGAACACTTAGAAATATTGTTCTCTTGAAAATCTTGATCTCTGAATTCTCTCTTGGTTGTGGATTGTTGTCCTCGAATTCTGGTTGCCTTCAATATTTATAGATCTCTGAATTGCCTAGCCTTGGAGAGCAAGAAACCACTTGTCATGGAGTTATGGGCCACGTCATCCATATCCTACACAGTGTTTGACCAAGCAAAATACAAAAACTAACAAAATATAAACTTTAATATTTGACTCTAGATTTTACGTGAAACCTAAAATAAGAGTTAAGAAGAAAATGAAATCTCTTTTTTTTTAATCACACGTGAATTTGGAAAACAAAAGCCAATAAATAAATTTGTTACTTAGTAAGTTAACCACCCACTAAGTATTATATTTAAATAATAAAAATAAATTATTGACTCCTTCTTCAATTCACACGGTTATAACAATAATTCAAGACCCACTAACTAACTTCTCTTATAAAGGAATCCACTAACAACCTAGTGGGTTTGACTAACAAAATTCAAATTAAAAATTCAAAACCCACTAATTGCTATCCTAGTCACACGTAGGACTACTAACAAAGACTACTAACTACTCCTAATAACATGGGATGACCAAAACAATTTTAACAAACAAATTCCTAAAGCTTAGCAAAAGCATACGTGTGCTTCAAACAACCAAATGGAATTTGTAGACTCTAGAATAATTTTTAACAACTTACTAACAAATTACCAAAAATATTCTAACCTCATTTAACTCTACTAACATACGGTTTCTTTTAATAAGGCAAATAATAAGTCACCAATATTAGTTTAAGTATATATTCATATCATAAAAGTGACATAAACCATTAATTAGTGTTATTTTAATAGACAACCGGAATATTCTGCACCACACACAAAGATTAGTATTTCAAAAATAAAACGATATAAACTATAAGAGTTAGAATATAAAATATATTTACTCTAAAATTAGATACTCCTCTAATTTTATTCTTAATAAATATATTCTATAAAAATACGTATATATTAAATAAAATATATTTAATATGAATTCGATACTCATCAAATTCATTCTCTATAAATATATGTCATAAAATATATATAAAATAAATAAAAGATAAAATAAATTTAATTTCAACCAAAATTACTTTTAGTTGATTCTCCTTAAATCTATTCTATTTGATTATATTGTCATCATCAAAACCTAGGGTTCAACAATATTCCCCCTTTTTGATGATGGCAAATATAATGACATATTTTTAGGATTTTCAATTTTTTTTTTTTTTTTTTTTAATAAGAAAATAAGGAAAGCAAGCATACTAATAGCATAGCACATACTTAATAAACGTAACCATTCATGTCATTTTTCTTCCCCCTTTTGTCATCATCAAATGACCAGGGATAAACCTGCAGCACTTAACCACGTTAAGCAAACAATTTTTCTAGGATCAGAAAATTCTCAAGCATCTAATCTAATAATATTAGCCATCCAAACGAATTAAATATGCATGCTAACGCTAGTGATGAGCAAAATATGAATTATGCAAAAGCATAAGAACGAGAAAGTTAGGAGTCAAAATGACTCAGAATACCAAAAAAAACAGAAAGTCATGGAGTATAAGGTCGTGAGGACCAAATACTGTAGAGTAGTGTTTCGAAAATGTTCAGCAGAAAAGAAAAGTTAGTTACAACATATTATATCAAAGTTTAAAGGGAACGAACAAAGTGGGACGTCGTCTTCTCAACTTTCTCCTCGATCTGTAGACGATGCAACCGAATGTTATTGAGTTTAACAAATTGGAAAATCATCTTATGAAACGGGTTTAACAAATCATGGGAAAGCGAGTTGAGTTTCGGATTTCCTCCAAAGAACTTAACAATATCTCCATTTCTTTTTCCTTTTAAATTTACTCTATCTTTTCCTCCTACCAAGTCATCAAAACCAACAGTGGGAACATCTAACCATTTGTCTTTTCATAAAGATCCTCGGTGGCATGAATGTCAACCAAACTGGCCCATTTTTGTTTAGCAATAATTCGTGAAAAGTCCGACCAATTTAATGTCACCCACGCCATATCCACTCTACAACCAACCAAAAATTTTAGAGAACGTTTTTACTTACCCTTATTGGTGGAAGTGGTGTCTCCATCGTCTTCATGCATGTCGATTTCTTCTAAAGAAGCCTCTTCAGATTGGGGTGTGGAAATGGATTCTTGAAAGGATGGTGTTTGTTCATTTTCTTGAGTTTTTTTTCTTCATCACTTTCATTGTGGAGAAGCTTTCTTCTCGTGTTTCTCTTTGGCATTGGTGATGGCGATTTTGATTTGGGTAGATTTTGTTTTCTTTTGGATGCCATTGAATTTCTTGAGGTTGAAGAAGAAGAGAAAAGCTAAAAAGGATTTTAGAGAGAGGAGGGAGGACGGTTTTGGTAGTGGTGTGATGATGAATGTGTGAGTATTGGGTAGAGTGAGTGATGGTGATGATTTGAGTGTGAGGATGGATGTGTAAGTATAGGAAAGAGTGAATGATAGTGATAGGTGGAGTGAGAAGGGAGATTGACGTGAGAGAAGAGGGGTGATGGAGTGTATGAGTGGGTAAAGTTATGGAAAGTGGGATGGATTTGTGGAAGTTAATTATTTTGATTTTATTTTAGGTAGTAATTGTGGCATAAATATAGGAGTATATGTTGTTAATTGATTCCTTTCCTATTTTCATGCTCCCATTGACCAAAATTTAAATTATATGGTGTAACTTCCCCAATTCTTGCTGAACACGGTTTTTGTAATTTTTTTTTTAATTTTATTTTTATTATTTTTTTTTATTTTGATTATTTAATATTATGACCAAAGAATTATTTTTGTCACTAAGTAAAACAAAGAAATTATCATAGAAATTTGCTCATCAAATTAATTATACAAGCATTATCAAATATTTGGACCATAAGGGTAATATTATAAAGATCTCAGCGAAATTTAAATAATCCATAAACTGTTATGAATTGTAAAATTCACACTGACTTTGCAAGCTTATCACAGCCAATATATTTGACAACTCATGGAGAAATATTTTATGAAAATAAATAGTTAATGAATCTTAAGCATACCTAGCTCTAGTCGAATGCTCTCGAATCTTTCTCTTGGTAAAGGTTTAGTAAAAATATCTGCTATTTGTTTTTCAGTTTCGCAAAATAATACTTTTACTAGACCTTTTTCAACATAGTCTTTTAAGAAATGATGCCTAATGTGAATATGCTTCACTCTAGAATGATGCACTGGATCTTTGGAAATACATATAGCACTAGTATTATCACAGTAAATAGGAACACATTCATATTTAATGCCGAAATCGCGTACCTGTTGTTTTATCCATAATACCTGAGAACAACATGCAGCTGCTGCTACATATTCTGCCTCAGCTGTGGACAATGCCACTGTATTTTGTTTTTTCGAACTCCAGGATACCAAGCTATTTCCTAAATATTGTGCGATACCTGACGTGCTTTTTCTATTTACAAGATCCCCTGCATAATCAGCATCTGCATAACTTGTTAGATCAAAAATGTCGCTGCGATGATAAAAAAGACATAAGTCATCGGTTCCCTTCAAATATCTAAGAATCCTCTTAACTGCAGTTAAGTGAGATTCCTTTGGATTTGATTGGAAACGAGCACATACTCCTACACTAAAAGCTATATCAGGTCTACTCGCGGTTAGATAAAGTAAGGATCCAATCATACCTCGGTATTGTTTTTCATTTACCGACTTACCATTTATATCTTCATCCAACCTTGTACCTGTTCCCATTGGTGTATGATTTGTCTTTGAGTTTTCTAGTCCATATTTTTTCAGGTGCTCCTTCACATATTTTTGTTGATGGATCATTGTTCCCTTTTCAGTTAGCTTAATTTGCAAACCCAGAAAGAAATTTAATTCGCCCATCATACTCATTTCGAACTCGCTGCTCATGAGACTTGCAAATTCCTCACATAAAGAATCGTTAGTAGCACCAAATATAATATCATCAACGTAAATCTGAACTACTAATATATCAGTTCCTTTTGACTTGAGGAACAAGGTTCTATCGACCTTTCCTCTTATGAAATTATTTGACAATAAGAATTTTGATAGTCTTTCATACCACGATCTAGGGGCTTGTTTAAGTCCATAGAGTGCTTTGTCTAGTTTAAAAACAGAATTTTGGAATTTTGGATTTTCAAAGCCAGGTGGTTGTTCCACATAGACGTCTTCATTTAAATACCCATTTAGAAATGCGCATTTAACGTCCATCTGATACAACTTGAAACCCATATATGATGCAAAAGCTATTAAAATTCTTATTGCCTCTAATCTCGCTACAGGTGCAAAGGTCTCATCAAAGTCTATACCTTCTTGTTGGTTATAGCCTTTGACGACTAATCTAGCCTTGTTTCTTACCACAGTACCGTGTTCATCCAGTTTATTTCTAAAGACCCATTTTAAACCAATTACCTTTTGAGACTTAGGTTTCTGTTCAAGATGCCATACCTTGTTCCTCTCGAACTCGTTTAATTCTTCTTGCATGGCAGTCACCCAATCTGCATCTCCTAGGGCTTCTTCATGGTTTTTGGGTTCTAGCATGGATAGGAATGCATGAAACGCACAAAAGTTTCTCATCTGAGATCGAGTTTGTATTCCCTTGTTCATGTTGCTCATGATTAAATCTAAAGGATGAGAACTTTGATATTTCCACGACTTAGGCTCGAAGACTTGATCAATTCTTTCATTTTGCATCTCGTTGTTAGCTTTAGGAACCTGTTCCTCTTCTACCTGTACTTCTTCTTCTTGAGGAACTAGTTCCTCGGGAACTTGTTCCTCAGGAACTGGATCCTTCTGTTTATTTGCAGTTTGCTCCTTGTCTTCCTTTTGAGACTCGTCTGGCCGAACCAAACCAATCTCAAAATCTTCTCCATTTATTTCTTCCTGCAAATTGTTAGTCTCATCAAAAATAACATGGACACTTTCCTCGACACACATTGTTCTTTTATTATAGACACGATATGCTTTGCTATTCAAGGCATATCCTAAAAAGACTGCTTCATCACTTCTCTGATCAAACTTACCAAGATTGTCTTTTCCATTATTGTGAACAAAGAACTTACAACCAAAAATACGAAAGTAAGAAATGTTAGGTTTTCTTCCTTTAAAAAGTTCATATGGTGTTTTATTTGATATAGGTCTAATCATAGCACGATTAATAATATAACAGGCCGTATTCACGGCTTCAGCCCAGAAGTTCTTTGGTAGACCGCTAGCAATTATCATAGTTCTAGCCATGTCTTCCAAAGTGCGATTTTTTCTTTCTACTACTCCATTTTGTTGTGGAGTCCTTGGTGCTGAAAAATTATGATCTAGACCTTGTTCCCTGCAAAGCTCATCAAACTGTGAGTTCTCAAATTCCTTACCATGGTCAGATCTTAAGTGTTTAATTTTAAAACCACTGACCCTTTGAACTTTCGTAGCAAAGGTGACAAATTTATCAAATGTTTCATCTTTGCTATGAAGAAAAATACCCATGTAAATCTCGAAAAATCATCAACAATAACAAAAACATATTTCTTACCTGATCTGCTTTGAGTTCTTATTGGACCACACAAATCCATGTGGAGTAATTCCAAAGGGCTTTGTGTGCTTACCATCTTCTTCAATTTGAAGGAGGATCTAACCTGTTTTCCTTTTGCGCATGCATCACAAATCTCATTCACAGAATATTTCATTGTAGGCAAACCCACAACTAAATTCTTTGAATTTAATTTGTTTAGAACAGTAAAGCTTGCATGTCCGCATCTTCTATGCCAAAGTAAAGGATCTTCCTCAATCACGCTCAAACATTTCAAGCTGTTACGAGGAACTAGATCCAGGTCCACGATATACGTGTTCCCTTTTCTGGTTCCCTCAAGTACTTTGTTCCCTGTTCGACTATCGCTAACTACACAATTATTGTTTGTAAAACTAACATTGTTTCCTTTATCACAAAACTGAGAAATACTAAGTAAATTATGTTTAAGACCCTCGACTAAAAAAACATTATCAATGGAGTTTGTCTGTGACTTTCCAATCTTACCAACTGCAACTATTTCTCCTTTCTGATTGTCTCCAAACGTCACAGATCCTCCATGGTAGGCTGCAAGTGAAAGGAATTTTGATTTGTCTCCTGTCATATGTTTCGAACAACCGCTGTCGAGGTACCACTGGTTGTTCCCCCTCACTTCAGCCTGCATCCACAATCAAACATTAGTATGAGGAACCCAGTCCTGCTTGGGTTCCTTAGTTATATCAGAAATCAGTTTTTCTTTCCAGACAAAAGTGGAGTTTTTCTCATCTTGTTCTTTCTTAGTGATGCAACTGTCCGTGAGGTGGCCAGTCTTACCACAGAAAGAACAAATCTTATGACTTGGCAAATCTACATATCTCTTTTTCTTTTTATTTTTCTTATATCCCAGTCCTTCCTTACCTTTGTTCTGGAATTTTTCAATCCAGCTTACAACGTCAGGAAGTTTCTTTTTGTTTGGATCCAGGTTTTTCTTCAAAGTCTGATTTTCCTTTTCTAACTTTTCACATTCGGTTTTTAAGTTTTCGAATTCAAGTTTCGACTTTGAAGAGGAACCTGTTCCTTCGGGAACAAGAGCCTGTAGTTCTGCCAATTTCATATTAAGAAGATAATTTTCGTTTTTGACCTTTTCATAACATTCTTTAATCTCTCTGTTTTTGTCAAATAGATTAAAAAATCTAGTTTTTGTTTCTGATCTAAGTGTGCTTAACCAAGTTGTATGTTCCTTGGAAACTTCCAAGGCTTTTTCTAGTTGGTATCTGTTTAGGCACACTTCTTTATAATCCTCTAGAGTTTCAATAAGTAACTTTGAGATTTTAATTTTTGACATTTTACTTAATTCCTTGTCTATTGAAAGAAGACTTACCTGAGTATTGGATGATTCTTCATGTTCATCAGTTCTTGCCATCAGACATAGATGTGTTGTTTCTTCTTTATCTTGTTCCTGTCCCTCGTCTGAATCAGATTCACCCCATGCAGCGATCATGGCTCTTCTCGTATCCTTCTTTGAGAACGGTTTCTGAATTTCTTTCCCTTTGTCTTTTGATTTACCCTTACCTTTCTCGTTCTCCCAAGTTGGACAATCTCTTATGAAGTGGTCAGATTCACCGCATTTGTGACATTTGAATTTTGATGGCTTCTTCCCTTGTTTGTACTTCTTTGTGTAAAACTTTCTGAATTTTCTTACCATCATGGCTGTTTCTTCATATTCCGACTCTGATTCTTCTTCACTTTCGACCTTTAGAGCTATTGCTTTACTTTTCACAGGTTCGACTTCTTTAGATCCTAAGTGAATTTCATGAGTCATCAGGGAACCTGCAAGCTGCTCTATGTTGAAAGTGGTGAAGTCTTTGGTTTCTTGCAGAGCCGTAACTTTGGCCAACCACTTCTCGTCTTGGGGAAGGCTTCTTAGAGCCTTACGAACTTGTTCCTCAGGAGTGATGATTTTGCCTAGAGATTCCAGTTCATTAATAATGTTGGTGAACCGGGTTAACATGTCGTGAATGGTCTCCTTGGGCTTCATCTGGAACAATTCGTACTTGTGCATGAGCATGTTGATCTTGGCTCTTTTCACTTCACTTGTCCCTTCGTGTGTAACTCGTAGGAGTTCCCACATTTGCTTTGCTGTTTTGCATCCCATGACACGGTTGTGTTCATGAGGTCCAAGACCACACAGGATAAGCTTCTTTGCAAGACTGTTCATTTCCTTTTTCTCGAAGTCTTCCTTATCAAACTTTTCCAGAGGTTTAGGAACCACTTGTCCTTTCTCATTAGTTGTAGTGACTTCGAAATCACCTATTTCAATCACTCTCCATACTTGATAATTTTCTCCTTGAATGAAAATTTCCATTCTGTTTTTCCAGTATGGATAGTATTTTCCATTGAACATAGGTGGTCTCTGGGTTGAGTAACCTTCCTCGAGTCTTTCTCCCGTAGTATTCATTTTTCAGGATTTTGCTCCGCAGTGTTACCTGTTCCTGGAGGAACCTGCTCTGATACCAATTGATGTAATATGAATAGTAACTACAAGAGGGGGGTGAATTGTAGTTGGGAGAGTTTTTGACTTTTTAGCGGAATTTTAAGTGCAAACTCGAATGGAAGAATAAACAGATATAAAGACAGAGAGATTTAACCTACAAGGAAAACTTCCTAGGCCCAGTTAGGAAGAAAAACCTTGACCACAAGGGATTTTGACTCTAGGACTTCTCTTATTAATATAGGCCAACGACTCTGTTACAACCTATATAGGACCTTTCTCTATTCTCAATCGCTCCACTAGGAACTTGTTCCCCCTGACACCAGTTCCCCTTGAACTGATGCTACGAACTAACTAAAGTCCGAATTTTCTCACCTCAGATTTCGAATGAAATCTGAATTCTCTCTTTTCCTTTTTCTGATTACAATCAAATATTCTCTTTTGATTTTTCTTCTCTCACCCAACCCTTATCACTGAAGAATTACAAATGAAATACTAATGAGATGAAAATTCAAAGAACACTTAGAAATATTTTTCTCTTGAAAATCTTGATCTCTGAATTCTCTCTTGGTTGTGGATTGTTGTCCTCGAATTCTGGTTGCCTTCAATATTTATAGATCTCTGAATTGCCTAGCTTTGGAGAGCAAGAAACCACTTGTCATGGAGTTATGGGCCACGTCATCCATATCCTACACAGTGTTTGACCAAGCAAAATACAAAAACTAACAAAATATAAACTTTAATATTTGACTCTAGATTTTACGTGAAACCTAAAATAAGAGTTAAGAAGAAAATGAAATCTCTTTTTTTTAATCACACGTGAATTTGGAAAACAAAAGCCAATAAATAAATTTGTTACTTAGCAAGTTAACCACCCACTAAGTATTATATTTAAATAATAAAAATAAATTATTGACTCCTTCTTCAATTCACACGGTTATAACAATAATTCAAGACCCACTAACTAACTTCTCTTATAAAGGAATCCACTAACAACCTAGTGGGTTTGACTAACAAAATTCAAATTAAAAATTCAAAACCCACTAATTGCTATCCTAGTCACACGTAGGACTACTAACAAAGACTACTAACTACTCCTAATAACATGGGATGACCAAAACAATTTTAACAAACAAATTCCTAAAGCTTAGCAAAAGCATACGTGTGCTTCAAACAACCAAATGGAATTTGTAGACTCTAGAATAATTTTTAACAACTTACTAACAAATTACCAAAAATATTCTAACCTCATTTAACTCTACTAACATACGGTTTCTTTTAATAAGGCAAATAATAAGTCACCAATATTAGTTTAAGTATATAATTCATATCATAAAAGTGACATAAACCATTAATTAGTGTTATTTTAATAGACAACCGGAATATTCTGCACCACACACAAAGATTAGTATTTCAAAAATAAAACGATATAAACTATAAGAGTTAGAATATAAAATATATTTACTCTAAAATTAGATACTCCTCTAATTTTATTCTTAATAAATATATTCTAGAAAAATACGTATATATTAAATAAAATATATTTAATATGAATTCGATACTCATCAAATTCATTCTCTATAAATATATGTCATAAAATATATATAAAATAAATAAAAGATAAAATAAATTTAATTTCAACCAAAATTACTTTTAGTTGATTCTCCTTAAATCTATTCTATTTGATTATATTGTCATCATCAAAACCTAGGGTTCAACACATAGTATACCAACAAGGTTGAGAAAGTATGTTACCTTATTGAGGATTACACACAAAATTAACACAAAAAGTTGCTGCCCGGAACAAGGCACACACGAACACAACACGGCCCAAACCACGTCGAACACGGCCTTGCTTCGAACCACACGAACACGGCACACTTGCACACACGGCTGCCCAGCACGGATGTGTCGCACGAACCACGGCTTCACACGGCCCTGCAGCACGGTCCACCACTCGAACCACCACCCTTGCACGGCCTCACACGGCACCGCACGGTCACCCACTCGGCCACGAACACGAACAAGACCCAAACCCAACCCGAACTCGTGATCTTGAATGAAATGAATGTGTTTAGGATTGTGTTTGAACACTTAAAGATTAATGAACTTTGAATCTTTAAGTTTTAGGGCTAGGAAAGATGATGAACAATTGATGGGTTCAATTGCTCAAAAATGGCGTGAGGCAAGGAGGAAGTGGAGGGAATTTTGGTGATTGAACTTTGATGGCAAGTGCATTAAATGGCAAATGAGCAAAACCTTAAGGCATCACTAACCACTCCTATTTATAGAAGATGGTTTAGTGTGAAAACAAAGCAAGTGGCAAGCCTTGCCATGCCACTAGGAAAACCGGCCAACAAGGGAAAAATGGGCCTAAGATGGGCTCTCGTGATCAATTGGGCTAGTTAACATAATTTACATGACTAATCATGCAATAATCGATTTAGCCCAAAATATTAAATAATTAATATTTCGTCCCGAAATTTCAAGGTGCAGGAGATCGCTCCCCATCGAACAGCTCCGGGTACTTCTGCCGCATGGACGCTTCCGTCTCCCAAGTCGCTTCTTCATGGTGTTGATTTCTCCACAATACCTTGACAAGCGGTACCTGCTTACGCCACAGGGTTCTCTCTTCCCGATCCAAGATCTGGACGGGTCGCTCCTCGTAAGTCAGATTCGGCTCGATTACGACCGGATCCGCTGTAATCACGTGAGTAGGATCATGCACATATTTCCTTAGCTGGGAAACATGGAATACATCATGTACATTAGCCAAACTAGGTGGTAATGCCAATCGATATGCCACCTCCCCAACTCGTTCAAGTATCTCGTAAGGCCCCACATAGTTCGGTCGGAGTTTCCCCTTCTGACCGAAGCGTGCCACTCCTTTGAATGGTGAAACCTTAAGCAAGACTTTGTCACCTACTTCGAAAGCCAGCGGTCTACGTCGATTATCGGCGTAGGATTTCTGACGACTCTGAGCGGCCTGCATCTTAGACTGGATAACTCGGACCTTCTCGATAGTATCGCGTACCATCTCAGGTCCTAAAGCCACAGTATCGCTAATATCATTCCAACAAATAGGACTCCGACACTTCCTGCCATACAGGGCCTCGTACGGAGCCATCTCAATGCTGGAGTGATAGCTATTATTATAGGAGAACTCTATCAAGCAGAGCATACGTACCCAAGACTGGTGATACTCCAGAGTACATGCTCGAAGCATATCCTCCAAAGTCTGGATGGTCCTCTCAGTCTGACCATCAGTCGCCGCATGAAAAGCGGTGCTCAACTTCAATTTCGTCCCAAAGGCTTCCTGAACTGACTTCCAGAAACGAGATAAAAACCTCGGATCCCGATCAGAAACAATCTCCCTCGGAACTCCATGAAGTCGGATTATGTCCTGAGTGTACGCCTCAGCTAGACGCTCCATCGACCAGGTCATCTTCATCGAAATGAATCTAGCGACCTTAGTCAACCTATCCACTATGACCCAAATAGCATTCAAGCCATTGCAAGTGGGTAAGCTCACTACAAAGTCCATAGATACCGACTCAAATTTCCAGGTCGGAATAGGTAGTGGCTGCAATAGACCTCCTGGTCTCTGATGCTCAATCTTGACCTTCTGACAGGTCAAACACTGAGCAACAAACTCCGCTACATCCCTCTTCATCTTAGGCCACCAGAACTGGCCCCTAAGATCCTGGTAAAGCTTATTACCACCGGGATGAACAGAATAAGGCGAGTTATGTGCCTCGGACATGATCCGGTTCCTAAGATCAGAACAGTCCGGTACACACCATCTCCCTCGAAAGCGCATACTACCATCAGAAGGGATCTCGAAACCTACGGCTTTACCTTGCCGTATAGCCTCTCGAATCCTAGCAAACTGTGGGTCGTTCTGCTGACCCTCGCGCATCTCCTGAAGTAAATCAGGCTCGGCACTCATAGTTGTCAGACGAAGTCTGACGGAACCACGACTTCTACTGAAGCTCAAGCGATGCTTGCGACTCAGCGCATCCGCAACTAAGTTCGCCTTGCACTCGCAATAGTTGAGCGTCAGGTCGTAGTCCTTGATCAACTCAAGCCACCGTCTCTGCCTCATATTGAGGTCTTTCTGAGTAAAGATGTACTTGAGGCTCTTGTGATCCGTGAATACTCTACACGAACCGCCATAAAGATAGTGCCTCCAAATCTTGAGTGCGAACACTACAGCCGCTAACTCCAAGTCATGCGTAGGATAGTTACGCTCGTGCACCTTCAGTTGTCTCGATGCGTAAGCGATGACCTTCCCACCCTGCATGAGCACACAACCTAGGCCACTCTTCGAAGCATCACTATAGACCTCGAAGCCCTCTTCATCATTGGGAAGAGTAAGAATCGGAGCAGAGACTAATCTCTGTTTCAACTCCTGAAATGCTTGCTCGCAAGCCTCCGTCCAAACGAATCGGACTTCCTTCTGCAAGAGACTAGACATCGGCCTAGCAATCTTGGAGAAGTCCTGGACGAATCGTCGGTAGTATCCGGCCAAACCCAGAAAACTACGAACCTCCGCCATATTTCTCGGTCTACTCCAATCTACCACAGCCTTAATCTTAGCTGGGTCTACCTTAATGCCTTCTTTTCTAATCACATGACCTAGAAAGGCTACTTCGCGAAGCTAGAACTCACACTTGGAGAGTTTCGCGAACCACTTATGACTCCTCAATATCTCGAGTACCATCCGGAGATGTTCCGAATGCTCAGTCTCATCTCTAGAATAGACCAAGATATCATCTATAAATACTACGACGCACTTGTCGAGTAAGTGGTGAAATGTCCAGTTCATCTGGTCCATGAACACGGCTGGCGCGTTAGTGAGACCAAAGGGCATCACCTCGAACTCGTAATGGCCGTATCGGGTACGAAAAGCAGTCTTCGGAATGTCTTCTTTCTTGACTGGAATCTGATGGTATTCAGATCGAAGATCTATCTTCGAGAACACTCCTGCTCCTCACAACTGATCGAACAGGTCTTCAATCCTAGGCAACGGGTACTTATTCTTGATAGTTACCCGTTTTAACTCTCGGTAGTCTATGCACAGGCGCATACTACCATCTTTCTTCTTCACGAAGAGCACAGGTGCTCCCCACGGAGAAACACTTGGCCTAATGAAGCCCTTATCGATCAAATCCTGGAGTTGTGTCTTTAACTCCAAGAACTCAGACGGTGCCATCCGGTACGGTGCCTTCGAGATCGGCGCTGTCCCGGTGATGTGTTCAGTTTGTATTAATCAATTAGCTCATTTTGATGTATAGTTTGTAATAGTTTAGAACGTGTTTTGTGATATTAATTAACTTTAAGCTTAAACGAAAGTTTATGTCTCGAAACTTAATTTAATATTGCATTTCATAATTTAATTGCTTTTTAGGACTTAGTTTATTTTTGTTGTTTCAGGCTCGTGTTTCTTTCCATATTTTGTCTGTATTTGGGAAGACCAAGACTTATTCGGGACTTGGAAAATAGTGTGATAAAGTCTTGAAGAATGTAGGGCGCCCCCAGCGCCTGTATGATCAAGGAAAAATAGAGCAAGTGGCCAAAGAAGAAGGCGCTCCCCGCGCCTACGGGGCGCTGCCCGCGCCCATATCACAGTAGCTTGCCAAAGGGAGGCGCTCCCCGCGCCTATGGGGCGCTCCCCGCGCCCGTCTCACAGTAGCATTTCATCAGGGGAGCGCTCCCCGCGCCTTTGAGGGCGCTGCCAGCGCCCATTCCACAGAACCAATACTTCCAAGGAGGGGCGCGCCCCGCGCCTATGGGGCGCTGCCAGCGCCCATGTTACAATAGTACTTCCAAAGAGGGGCGCGCCCAGCGCCTTCGAGGGCGCTGCCAGCGCCCATCTGCTCTATTCTGCACGCGGCTTCATCCACTTGATTTCTAGGTTATATTTTAGTTTAGTATTAATATAAAATTGATTCTCATTGTAAAAAAATATAGTTTTTCATGTTCAAATAGTTCCTTAGCTTAAATTCTCTCTAGTTTCTCCTTAGATTACATAAAAACTATTAAATCTTTAGTTTGTAATTTTGATATTTTTCATGGAATCAATGAAGAATCTTTGTTCATCAATGGAAATGGTAGCTTAAACTTGTTCTTGGGATTGGTTTCAATGATTCCAAAAGGCTCCTTGTGAGGATTCTCTAACTCTAAACTATTTCTTTACTTCAATTATTTACTTGCTCTTATATGAATTGTTATGGGTTTTGTTGAATGTTTTAGCTTGATCTTTGTCTTGTTATTATATTTTACAAAATCATTACTAGGGTTTGAACACAATCGATTATTGTTTTCAACCTCGAGTAGCAACTATCTTGTTCATGCTTAAGCGTATTCTTATTGTGAACAATTTAGTAGAGCTTGTTTAAACGTTAATTGTTTATTGCGTATTCTCTAAACAATTGCGTTCTTATTGTGTCTCCGTTCTTAAAGCTTTTGTTCACTGCGTGTTCTTTGAACATTAAGGGTTTTAGGCAATTTACGATTTATCTTGTCTAGCTAATTAAGGGGACTACAAGAGTTTACTCTTGTCAATAATTAATTGAGTATTGAAATGGTTTGGTAATTGAGAGTCTAATTCAATTAGCCGAGTCAGAGTCGTTGTAACCGAATCCTAAGATTCTTTAAAACTAGAATTTTACCGCAATCAATTAGTTGTTAGTTTATTTTATCACTAAAATCTCCAATTTCCCCCCCCTTGTTACCAATATCACTAAGGAATTAGTGATTCTCCCCTTCAATAATCCAAATACATATTAACACAATTAAATCAACATAAATCCGTTCTCTGTGGATACGAACCTTACTTGCCCTTTACACTAGTTATAATTGGAGCGTAGGAGAAATTTACTTTTGATAAGTCTTTTATTTTTAACGACATAAAAGGCCTACCATCAACCGAAAGCATGGGTGATGAAAATCCCGTTCCGTTGTTCCGAGATTTTGGGGCTCCGGACAACTATGAGCTCACAAGCGGGCTTTTCCTTCCCACAACCAACACTAATTTCACCGTACATCCCCACTACACCAACATGGTCTTACAAAACCAATTTACGGGGATGGCACATGAAGACCCCATTGAGCATTTCAACCGATTCTTGGAGCTTTGTGCCATGGTGCAAACCAACAAAGTGACTCAAGATTACATCCGGATGCATCTTTTCCGTCACTCTCTCTCCGGGCGTGCTTATAGATGGCTTAAGAATCTTAAGCCACAATCATTGACTACTTGGAGTGCAGTGGCCTCGGCGTTTCTCAAAAAGTTCATCTCCGAAGAAAAGACCGCCGAGAAGAGAAGGAATATTGCTATGTTCCAACAGGAGGATGGGGAGTCACTAAGTGAAGCGTGGGAAAGGTTCAATGAGTATGTTCGAGCTTGCCCCAACCATGAATACTTTAAGAACCAACTCATCCGGACTTTCTATGATGGGTTGGATCCTATCCCCAAGTCACATCTCAATGCCACTTGTGGAGGCCAAATCTCTACGGTTCCCCAAGCTGAGCTAGAAGATAAAATTGAAGAAGTGGTGCGAGATTGTGCATGGGGAGGTCAATCAAGAGCAACGACCAAGAAGTCGGGGAAGTATGAGCTTGACCCCGGGCAATTGAAGGCTTTCATGGAGCAAATCATTGAGAAAAAGATGGGTAAATATCAAGTGGCATCAACTTCTACACCATCTACCAAGGCTCCGGTCTTCTCTTGTGAACAATGCGGTGGTACAAACCATGATGCTATTTATTGTGGTGGTAGGGATTTCCACCCGGAACAAGTGGCGGCTATGGGTTACCAATACAATCAAAGAGATTTTCGTGACAATGTGAGAGGTAACCAAAGGCCTTATGAACAAGGTGGGCAATCCAACTACACCAACAACAACTCGAATCAAGGAGGGTACTACAACCACCCAAATCATCCGAACCGGAAACCTTTAAACAAGCCACCTTTCAACCAAAACTTCAACCCTGCACAAAATCATCCCAATCCTCCATTCCCTAATCCTTCTATGCCTCACCATGCCCCAACTCAAGACACCCAACTCATCTTAGACCAATTCAAGAATCTCTAAAGAGAGATGAGTGGATTCCAAAAGGAGTTGGGCCAACAAAGCACCCAAATCAAAGAGATCAATTCCCACCAAAAAATGACCGACACCCAAATTGCCCAATTGGCCAACAAAGTGGCTCAACTTTCTAATGACAAGCTACCGGGCCAACCTTCACCCAACCCCACTTCTCACTCCGTGGATGCCATCCACTTAAGATCGGGAACAACTTATGATAGGCCTACCGTTGAGCAACAAATTAATGAGGAGGCACCCCAAAGTGAAGAAGACAAGGAGGTAGAAGAGGAGGTCATGGTGGAGAGCTCAAATGCTAAGGGTGGAAATGATGGCCAAGAGATGGGGGGTGACAAAAGCAAGAAGAAGGATAGGGGGAGAAAAGCAAGTTTGGAAGATGCTACTTCAACCACACCACCGGAATTTGCCAAGTATGCTCCAAAGCCTCCATATCCGGAGAGGCTTGTGGAGAGGAGACTCAATGCAAAATATCAAAAGTTCATGGAATACATGAAGGGACTCACTCTTAATGTCCCCTTTCTTAAAGCAATCAAAGAGATGCCAACATATGCGAAGTTCCTCAAAAAACTTCTTTCTAACAAGAGGAAGCAAATTGATGAGATGGTCACTCTACCATCTCAAGTGAGTGCGATCTTGCAATGAAAGATGCCGCCTAAGCTAAGGGATCCGGGAAGCTACACTCTCCCGGTCATGATTGGTGATTTGGGCACCAAGAGAGCCTTAGCCGACCTAGGGGCAAGTGTTAGCTTGATGCCCCTCTCAATTGCCAAACTCTTAGATTATGAAATGATTCCTTCAAGAAAGTTGATTCAAATGGCCGATCGTTCTACCAAGGTTCCTTGTGGAGAGCTCGAGGATGTGCCGATACGGGTTGGAAATCTCATTGCCCCATGCGACTTTGTTGTCATGGACATCGAAGAGGACCCGACCACACCTCTCATCCTAGGTCAGGAAGCTCTTCACACTCTTGGTGCGGTAGTGAATTGCCGAGATAATACCATAACTTGTGAAGTGGCCGATGAAAGAGTGGTGTTTGAGTTCTCTAAGTTGATGAAGCAACCGATGGTTGAGAAGCTTTGCCGGGTTGATCTTGTGAGTGATGATCTTGATGAGTGTGAAAGGGTTCATCGAAGAATGGAAGATCCTCTTGAAGAAGTGATGCAATTAGAAGATGGGGTTGAGAAAATCCAAGGAGGCTATGGAGCTTGAAGGCTCTCTTGACCAAGCTTGTCCGTTGGACGATGAACCATTGGACGAGCTCCCATCGATCCAAACCGAGTATAAGGAGGAGAGGACCACGCCTCCTCCCAAGGTAGAATTGAAACCCCTTCCCCCTTCACTCAAATATGCTTTCATTGATAATGCTTGTTGTTACCCTTTCATTGTCAATGCTAGCCTTGATGACCCTTGTTTGGAAAAATTGAAGCAACTCTTGCGAAAGTATCAAGGGGTCATCGGGTATAGCATTGATGATTTGAAAGGGATTAGCCCGAGTTTGTGCATGCATAGGATCCATCTCGATGATGGCCATACCTCCTCTATAGAACCTCAAAGAAGGTTGAATCCCACCATGAAAGAGGTGGTGAAGAAAGAGGTCTTGAAACTCCGTGAGGCGGGGATTATCTACGCTATCTCCGATAGCAAGTGGGTGAGTTCCGTCCATGTGGTTCCCAAGAAAGGGGGTATGACCATTGTTAAGGATGACGAGGGGAATGATGTCTCCACCCGGACGGTGACCGGGTGGAGGATGTGCATTGATTATCGTAGGCTCAATAAAGCCACGAAGAAAGATCATTACCCCTTTCCTTTTATGGACCAAATGTTGGAGAGGCTAGTAGGACATTCTTACTTTTGCTTCCTTGATGGGTATTCGGGATTTTTCCAAATCCCGATCCATCCCGAGGATCAAGAGAAGACTACATTCACATGCCCATTTGTGACATTCGTATACCGGAGAATGCCCTTCGGTCTATGCCATGCCCCATCTACTTTCCAAAGGTGCATGTCCGCTATCTTCTCCGACATGCTTGAGGATGTTATTGAGGTGTTTATGGATGATTTCAGTGTGTGTGGTTCGTCTCTTGACAATTGTTTGGCTAATCTTGAGCGAGTATTGAAGCGTTGTCAAGAGACGAATCTTGTTTTGAATTGGGAAAATGCTACTTTATGGTTGAGGAGGGCATACTCCTTGGCCATAAAGTCTCGAAAAAGGGCATTGAGGTAGATCCGGCCAAGGTGGCCGCAATAGAGAAGCTTCCCCTACCTACTACGGTGACCGGAGTCTGAGCTTTCCTCGGGCATGCCGGGTTCTACCGTAGGTTCATCAAAGATTTCTCTTCTATTGCGCGCCCCTTGACCGACTTGGTTCATAAGGATAGGGAGTTCGAATTCGGAGATGCTTGCATTAAGGCTTTTGAAACTTTGAAGAGTGCCTTGATTAGTGCGCCTATAGTGCAAGCTCCGGATTGGGACTTACCTTTTGAACTAATGTGTGATGCGAGTGACTTTTCAGTGGGAGTGGTGTTAGGGCAAAGAAAAGATAAGAAGCTTCATGTGATTGCTTATGCTAGTAGAACTTTGGATGAAGCTCAAAGGAACTACACCACCACGGAGAAGGAGATGCTCGCCGTTGTCTTTGCTTTTGATAAGTTTCGATCATATTTGATGTGCAACAAGGTAGTAGTGTACACCGACCACACAACGATCAAGTACCTATGGGCTAAGAAGGATTCTAAGCCCCGCCTCATCCGATGGGTACTTCTCCTCCAAGAATTTGATGTGGAGATTCAGGATAAGAAGGGTTGTGAAAACTATGTGGCCGATCATCTTTCTCGGTTGCCCCTTGATCATCCCATGTATGAAGAGGAAGAGGTACCTATTGATGATGAGCTTCGTGATGAGGCTTTGATGGCAATCGTCTCCAAGACTATTCCATGTTTCGCCGACATGGCGAATTTCCTTGTGTGTGGAGATTTCCCTCAAGACTTCGATTCCCACCAAAAAAAGAGAATGACCAAGGAGTCTCGCCGCTACTTTTGGGAAGACCCCTACCTTTACAAGAAGTGTAGTGATGGGTTGTTCCAGCGGTGTGTTCCGGAGTACGAGGTGGAAGGGGTCTTGAGGCATTGTCACTCTTTGCCAAGCGGAGGTCATGGTGGTGTTGATAAGACGGCGGCCAAGGTTCTTGAATGCAAGCTGTGGTGGCCTTCATTACACAAGGATACTCACTCCTTCATCCAACGATGTGACCGATGCCAAAGGACCGGGGGAATTACAAAGCGTCATGAGATGCCCCAAAACTACACTTTGCATGTTGAGCCTTTCGATGTGTGGGGCATCGACTTCATGGGTCCTTTTGTGTCATCGTGTGGCAACCTCTACATTCTAGTGGCGGTCTATTACATGAAGAAGTGGATTGAAGCCATTGCCTCCCCAACCAATGACCACAAGGTAGTGGTCCGTCTCCTCAAGAAGGTTATATTCCTAAGATTTGGAGTACCTCGATGCATCATAAGCGATGGAGGCTCTCACTTCGCCAAGAATCACTTTCGTGCACTCTTGAAGAAGTATGGAGTCACCCAAAGAGTGGGCTTGCCCTACCACCCTCAAACTCAAGGGCAAGTCGAGGTGTCTAATAGAGAGATCAAGAACCTTTTAGAGAAGATGGTGAATCAAACGCGAAAGGATTGGTCGTTGAGATTGGATGATATGCTTTGGGATCTTCGGACGGCTTACAAGACTCCGATTGGTACAACTCCTTACCGCCTTGTCTATGGAAAAGGGTGTCATTTACCGGTGGAACTAGAGTACAAAGCTTGGTGGGCTTTGAAGCACTTGAACATGGATTTGGATGCCGCCGGAAAAGCACGATTCCTCAAGCTAAGTGAGTTGGAAGAGCTAAGGCATGATGCCTATGAGAGTTCCAAAGTGTACAAGGAGCAATCAAAGAAGTGGCATGATCGGAGGATCAAGGATCGTAATTTCCAAGTGGGTGATAAAGTGCTCCTCTTCAATTCTAGGCTAAAGTTGAGAGCCGGGAAGCTCAAATCTAAGTGGTCCGGACCCTATACGATCACTAAGGTGTACCCATATGGGTCATTTGAGCTCCAAAAAGGCGACAATGTGTTCAAGGTCAACGGCCAAAGGATCAAGAAATATTACTCCAACGAAGAGATCTCCGACCCTTCTTGCTTGCGGTTGGATGTTGTGAGGGATGATCCCTCTTTTGATTGAAAGCTTATCATGGATGGTCCAATTCTTTGGGACCTTAAACTAAGCACTCTTCGTGCCCTCCGCCTTTATGGTGGGGGGCCCGCGTCAAGCTAGTGACGTTAAAGAAGCGCTTCCGGGAGGCAACCCGTGTATCCTTTTTGTGAATAGTTGTTTGAACAATTTTGGTTTGTAGCTTTTGTATTTGTGGAATTGCTATTTCTTGCTTGGTAGTGATGGAAATTTCGGAGGAATTTCGTTTTGTGAAGGGGGGTTGAGCTCATTGTAGGTCTCCCTTTTCAATTTTTTTACGAAATTCCGTGGAATTCCGGGCTTTTTGAGGCATAGGATGGCCAATTTAATGGCCATTACTAACCTTTTTGCCCCACAATTGGCTAATCTTTTTGTGTGTGCTAAAGTAGTAAGTGGAGTTGTTTTGAGAGGTGGCGAGCGTCCGCTCGCAGTGGCTAATTTAAGGCAAAAAGTTTCTTGAGGAGGTGGAGCGTCCGCTCGCATTCTTAGAGTGTCCGCTCTTCAGGTCCAGGTGAGGTGAATGTGTGCAAGTGTCTTGGAGCATCCGCTCGGGGGGTGCGAGCGCCCGCTCGGGTCCTTCAGCGGAATTTTTTTTTTAATGAAATAAAACAAAAGGGGGTCGACGAGAAACCATTTTCATCATCATCTTCTCAAGCATAACCAACCCCTTATTCTCCCTCATCTCATACTCTCTCATAACCCCATTAATCTCCCACTCAAAACCTCCATTTTTTTCATCAAATCTCACCAAATTCTCACCAAAAAACTCAAGCCACTCTCTCTCCTCTTTCAATTCGCGCGGTTAGGGGCTGTTTTGGGGGTCGTTCTTCATTTTCTCTCTCTTAGGGTTTCAATCTTTTTGCTCAAATTCATTTGGTAATGCTTTCAAACTCCTTATTTATGCTTAATTCAAGGTTATGTATGCATTTCATGTTCAATTTTTGCAAATTTTATTGAATTTGTTCATGATGTATGTTGTTGAGTGTTTGAATGAGTATGAAGGTATGTGTTTGAATGTGTTTTTGCCTTGTGAATTGATGATTATAGGTTGCTAAAATTCAAGTTCTTTGATGTTTTTGAGCATTGATTTTGTAGAAAACTTGCTTTGGGTGCTTGAATCTAGCAATTGTATGTTTGAGTTTGGACCCTATTTTTTACCATGAAACCCCCAAATTCTTGCCCCATGCCCTTGTTTTGTTTTGCTTCATGTTTAAATTCTCTTAGTAAAATTTGGTTGACCATGAAAATTGTTCTTAGCCTAGGTACTAGTGTTTGAGCATTTTTCTTGTGTATGACTTATTACTTGGGGAATTAAGCATGTTGATTTGAAATTGTGGAGCAAGGGAGTTGTTCGATGTGTTTTGTGAGTAGGGCCATTGTGTTATAATCTCCAAGCATAGTGTTGGCATTAGTTTTGCTAGTTGTTTTTGTTTGTTTTGCTTTGGTGGATTGTGAGTTTTACTCACATGGGTTGTTTGTTTTTATTTAGAGGCATAATTTGGGGAATGTGTCCTTTTAGGAGTAAACTTTTAGTTCCCAACCATCAATCCAAATTGCTAATGCTCTTTCTCTTGTTCATAGGGACAATGTTTGGCACAAGGAAGCGCGCAAGGCGATCCCCGAGCCAAGGGGGGTCGAGTCAAGGGCAATCCTCCAGTCAAGGGGTACGCCCCAGGGCCTACACTCCTCGTTTTGGGGAGAGCAAGCATCAACGAGCATATGAGAAACTCTTGAGCTGGGACATGAAGCCCACCATGTTCTATGACCAAGCCACTTGCCGAGAAATGGGTATAGATGAAGATGTGTGCAAGTTTGCAAGGTTCCTTGGGATGGAGGCTATCATGGAGGAGGAGATCCCTAATGATTGGGTTTATGTGGATAGAGCGGCACAAGAGGAGAACCCCACTCAACCTCCACTCTCCTATGCAACCTTTAGAGGGAAGGTCTAAAGGGGGAGCTCGGGAAGGTCGGGAAGGTCTTCTCAAAGGGGGAGCTCGGGAAGGTCTCCACACCCGAGTTGTACATGCTTAGGTGGGCGGCCGAGGGCCCCAAGCACTTCACCACCGATGAGAAAGAGAGGAAGCCTAACCTTGGGTACCTATTTGCACGGAAGGTGGAGGCGGTTAAGAACTTGGGGGCCATCACCTTTAGAGGCTTGGTGACTTGGTTGGCCTAAAAGTTGAGGTGTCAAGCGGAGTTACTTGGGATGGAGCCTTTGGAGAAGAAGGCTCGTCTAGATGCGGACCATTTGATTGCCGCTCATCACCTCTCCAAGGACGGCAAGCGAGGGAAGAGTTTCGTATGGAAGGTGAAGGAGGTGCTGTGGTGCTACCTTCCATGCACCTTCGTCACCCGCCCTCTGGTTGATGTTGAGAATAGGTGGGCGGTCCCCTTACGCCCCTTGCAGCCAAGTGACATGAGCAGCCGTGAGAAGCAAGCTAGAGAGAGAGTAGAGAAAAAGTAAGAGCAAGCACGAAAGGCGGCCGAGGAGGCCAGAGCAGCAGGAGAGAACCGGCGCAAAGGGAAGGCAGCTGCCGGGCCTTCGGAGGCCCAAGAGGTCGTGCACGAGGATGAGGAGGCCCCTTCTCATCACGGGGGCCCCGAGGTAAATGCTTTTGTTTTCAATGAATTTGGTAAGATCCTCGGGGACATCTCCGAGCGCATGGGCACTTTTGAGAGGATGATCCCACCTCATACATTTGTGGACGACATCCCACCCCCCCACCCATTCGTCGCACAGATGTATGACCACCAGGTCAACATGGGATACTTTTTGCCCCCGGTGAACTACCCTCACCACCCTCCCCAAGAGGGACCCGTCCCTAATTGGGATGGGACTGGGTATACTTACCCATATTGGCGTGGTCCGGGATCATCCACTCGCCCCCTCCCCGATGACTTCAATATGCATCCCGGGTTTGATTACACCGTCCCAGGCAGTTGTGATCCCCGTGGAGACCCTGCCTTCCCCTCCCCCTCGGATTATCCTTTCCCACCTTACTACCATGGCGGGTGGGAGCCCCATGGCCCTCCCTCTGGTCATCCCCTTGCATACCATTGGTCTCACCCCTATCCGGTTGAGAGGGTGGTATTCAAGGATGACCATCCCGATTCCGACCCCGGGCTCGACGACTAGCTTCCCCGTTCCTTGCCCCACCCTCCTTCTTTGCACTGAGACGGTGCTCATATATAGTTGGGGGGGTTGCCCTATAATTTTTTCGATATTATGGGGCAAAGGTCGAGGAAGTTTGGAGGGGCATGTGGTGGTGGTTCCCTTGGTGTTTGCAATGCTTTCTCTCTCTCTCTTGATGATGTTTTGGTAATTTCTTGCTTTTTCTAAATGGTGAATTGTGGATAGGATCTTATTCTTGTCTAATCATTGTTTTGGAGAGATGGTTTGGATGTGGTTTTGCAGGTTCTTTGTGCCGGTTTGAGCTATGATTTTGGAGATGCACGATGGCCATTCCGTGTAGTTCCGGCACCACTTTGGTGAGACCTTTCCCTTACCCCTCCTTTTTAGCATTTGATTAGAAGAGCAGGTAGATACAAAGCATGTTTGGTATTAGGATTAGCTGCCGGGTTTGAGACATTCCACCTTTTGTGTGGTTTGATTGTGATATTGGCATGCTTTAGATTCTTATCCATGATGCATCATTATGTGGAGTTCATGTATATAGTTGGATTTTTGGTTTATTTTCTTTTATTTTGATTTGTCCTTTTTTATTTTAGGCTTGAAAAAAAAAATAGAGTGAAAAAAGAAAAAAAATACAAAAAGATTTTCGTTTGTTTTGTAAATATTGGTTTCTTTGCTCTTGGAATGACTCCCTATGATGAGATATATGTGGTTTCCTTTGATCCAATACCCTTGAGTTATGAGTAGGGGGGGCATTTCCAAATTTGGTGTGAATATGGGTTTGGGTTATGTCCCACGCCTTGTTCTTAGCGAGAAATGAGTAGCTTATGTCCCAATGAAAAGTATTTGAGGAAAAAGAATCAATCTCTAAAGTTCACAAAGATTCTCCTAGCAAGTTTATGTAATAGCTAGCATGCATGCATATCGAGTCAATAAGTGCTAAGCACATTTTATCGAGTCCAATAAGTGGCAATGTCCACAAGGCTAGTAGCCTATTCAATCAAAAAATAAAATAAAATATATATATATATATCGAAAGCAAAAAAAAAGAAAAAAAAGAGAGTCAATAACTGGCCAAGCCACAAGTCCTTTGCATACTCACTAGTACGCAACTTAGTCAAGGAATGTCGATGTGAACTTTACGGAGAGATTGGTTTTCCAAGCATGTGGATCGTTGGGGGATAAGTGAAAAGACTACCAAAGAGAGCAATGGTTGTGTGTGAGATGAGATTTCCTTTTTTTATCGAGGACACTCCTTAAACACTTCTTGCTAGCCCATTCTAGCCCCTTGACTTACGAGCACACCTCTTGTGGAATTGCTACCCTTGGAAGTCATTTGAGAGGTATTGGGGATATGTGAACCATATTGATGAGGGGTGACCTTGGGCATGGAAGTCATAATATTTTTTCTTTGGCTCGCTTTTGAGTTGTGCGTTAATCTTTGCTCGAAAACCCTTGCGAGAGCACACTCGCCCTCCTAAGGGACTTGGAGGTTTAAATGGCTTGTCATTTACGCTAAAAATGACCGTGATTCCTACGACAGTGAGTTAGTGTAAATATGGTGTGTTTGATTAGGTTTGTTAGCTTCCAAAACTTGGTGTTGTTATCATGTGGTTCGGGAATCAATTTGACTTTGCTCGAGGGCGAACAAAGGCTTAGTTGGGGGGATTTTGATCGGTGCATTTGTGCACCATCTTATAGGTCATTTTTCATCCTTTTTAGTCTTTGTTTTGCACATATTTGTGCATTTTTAGTTGGTTTTTCCTCCGCTCGTTACATGTTACCAAGATTTTGGATTTCGTTTCATTTTTGGGTATCTTCTATGTATTTTTGAGAGAAAATGGGAATACAAGTGCTTTGATATTTTGCATGAGTTGTTTCAGGTCCACGGCAAAGCATTCAGAGCCTTGTGTGCGAAGCTCGAGCCCGGGAGTCACAATTCGGAGCTTGAAGTGGAATGGAGTTGCAGCTCCAGCTTAGAGCGTCCTTTCCACCCCTACGAGCGTCCGCTCGGAGCCCTTGTCGAGGAGGCAGGAACTTCTTGTTGGAGCTGGAGCGTCCGCTCTCAGCCATCGCCCAGCCAAAAGCTATGGACTGCCCCAGAGCGTCCACTCTTCCCCTTGGAGCGTCCGCTCCCCGTGCCCAGCCTCAGCACACGTCCAAGTACCACCGAGCGTCCGCTCCAGCCCTAAGAGCGTCCGCTCGGCCCATGATCAGAGAAGCAGTAGCTGCTGGGAGGTGCGAGAGCGTCCGCTCCAGCCCATGGAGCATCCGCTCCCTCTCTCCGGAGCGTCCGCTCCCAGTCCTTGTTGCCAGCTCATCGATTTATCGTATTAGTGGAGCGTCCGCTCTCAGCCCTCAGAGCGTCCGCTCCCACCTGCGGCGGCTCATTTATTCCGAATATTCCCCTTCTCTCTCATGTAATATATAAATGCCCCAACTTTTCTAGGTTTTCTGACCAAGAAAAACTTAGCATTTATTTTCAGTATTTTTAGAGAGAGAAGCACAAGAGTTTTAGTAGTTTTAGCTTGTAGTCATCAACAATTTCTTCTCCATTTTGCAATCAATCCATATATTCAATCTTCTAGTTTGGTAACAATTCTTATCTTTCTTTCTTTGTTATTTGTTCATCATTTTTATGTTATTATTTGTTGAGTTATTACTTGTCATTAGCTCTAATCTCTTGTTCATTGTGTTTGTGATTTAAAGTTTGAATCTTTGAGGTAATTTTTGCAAGTCTAGTTGTTATTTTCCATGTTTATTAGTTTCTTTACATCTTCTATCATGTTTGGTCTATTTATGGCTTTTGTTAGTATGAACACCCCTCTCCTAGGCTAGATTTCTAGCTAGGGGAGGGGGAAAATGATGGTATTTTGATTGTTGAACATGGAGTAATTGTTGGTTTGGTATGAAATAACTTGTTGATGCTTGTTTTCTAACACGGATTGAAATGCTAGATTAGGAGTTTGGCCAACTTCTAGGATAGAATCTTGGACTAACCAAGTGTGGTTGAGAAATCTAAGCATGAGGTTAGAGACAACATGGTAGGAAGGGTATAGAGTAAACCGAACCGAATTGTGAGCGAGGTAGAGAATGAGAGATCTAGTTTACCGAGCGATTCGATCCATGGTGTTTGGTTTGGTCTAGGTTGAGATGTTGTGTGAGTGGGTGGGCTGAGAAATCTAAGCCCTCTTGTATAAACTAATCTCCTTGCTTGAAACAAATGATTTTATGCTTGCTATGTGGTTGCTCCGTGCTTGATTATTGGAATATCATGTTTTCCCCCTTCCCTAGTGCCTTTAATTGTTGATTTTACATCACTTTAATTTAGTTTAATTTGCATTAGGCTTAGTTTGTTAAAGTAGTTTAGTCACATTTCCTCTTTATCAAAAACCCCCTTTCACTCAATAACTTGGCTAAGTAATCCGCTTGT
Source organism: Salicornia ramosissima (assembly GCA_951394345.1). Taxonomy (NCBI): domain Eukaryota; kingdom Viridiplantae; phylum Streptophyta; class Magnoliopsida; order Caryophyllales; family Amaranthaceae; genus Salicornia; species Salicornia ramosissima. The sequence continues at coordinate 38,948,902 of OX596236.1, forward strand.
TTGTTGTGGTTCGACCCCTTACTTTCCTATATTACTTGTTAGGTTAGGCTAGGGTAATTATTTTTGACCGAATTAGGAAGTAACAACCCCTAAACCCCGATAAAATTTTGGCGCCGTTGCCGAGGAACATCGGTGTTATTTAGCTCGTTATTGCTTGATTTATTTATTTTTTTTTTTAATTTATTTTTGCACTTTATTTTCTTTGCTTATTTTCTCTATCATCAAATTAGTGTTGTTATTTGTGGTTGGTGTTGTCAATTGCTAACGCCTTGCTTAGTCGTGTTTGATGCAATTGTTTGATGCAAAGGCGATCCCAAGGGCCTCCCGAATACTCTCTTAACCTTGAGATCAACCGTACTTTGCGTGGGGTTCGAAACTTGTAACGAGAGCTAGGCGAGTTTGGGCAAGACCCTCTTGACACATCGAGCACATCAACCGAAAGCATGGGTGATGAAAATCCCGTTCCGTTGTTCCGAGACTTTGGGGCTCCAGACAACTATGAGCTCACAAGCTGGCTTCTCCTTCCCACAACCAACACTAATTTCACCATACATCCCTACTACACCAACACGGTCTTACTAAACCAATTTACGGGGATGGCACTTGAAGACCCCATTGAGCATCTCAACCGATTCTTGGAGCTTTGTGCCATGGTGCAAACCAACCAAGTGACTCAAGATTACATCCGGATGCATCTTTTCCGTCACTCTCTCTCCGGGCGTGCTTATAGATGGCTTAAGAATCTTAAGCCACAATCATTGACTACTTGGAGTGCAGTGGCCTCGGCGTAAGCACTTAAGGAACTCGAAATTACAACAGTCATGTAATTTAATTTATGTGGTGAAATATCAGTAAGGTATGTGGTTCATGTTCACAATTTAGTATATTTGATAATTTCATAAGTAATGAGCATTATTGTGAATCTTATAATATTTTATGTGAATTCCATGAATCAATTTGCCCTTCTAATTTTTACCTATTCATGCATATGGACTGTTAAAAGGAATAAGATTAGACTTGATGAAATATGACTTGAGCATTAAATAATTCTTACCCCAAAATATTTGTCTAATCGGGTTATAGAAAAATTTTAAATTAAAGTATTTTATGTACATTTTAAAGTCAATATGTCACACTTAATTTTTGTGTCATAAGATGACATACTCACTTGCCTTAAAGTATTAGAGGTTTCTTAATAAAAGAATGGATGCTATGAAACATGAAAATCCTAAGTTGCCAAAGGAACAATGGAAGAAACTTTGATGGAACAAGATAGGTAAGTTCCCACATAAATTTAACCCTTCTTAATATCTTAGGGGGAACAAACCTATACTTGAGCCAACTTTATTAACCCACTTTACATCACTTAATTATCCTTATCCTCATAATTTCTTATTTCATTTATATCCTCCCATTCTACTTTTCGATTTCCCGTATGCTCAAATTTAATAAATTTTGTCCTTTTATGGTTCGATGATGCATAAAGAGTTTTCATTAAAAGGTGAATACAAATTGAGGGGGAATACAGAAGGTTTTAGGCATAATCTTTCATAAGAAAAGATGTCACCACAATAAGTTATGTTTAATACATAGTCATGAGTTAAAAAGTTATTGATGACTCACTGATGTCTTTGTAATATTACCCTTATTGTCCATACTGCTAATTGTTGATCGAAAATAAGTGGAAGCCAAATTTACATGCTTTAGCTTCTATAACTAGATCGATGTATGCATGAGGATGGCTAATATTACTAGATTGATGTTTGAGCTAGTTAATATCTTTACAAAAATTCATGTTATATGTTGTTTGTGGTGTGGTGTTAATTTAAGTGTGGAGAAAATAAGAATCATATATATTGTTGTATTTCTTTGGATACTTCTGGAAGAAAGTCATTATCGAGACTAGTCTTATATGTTCCAAAAGTAAGAATGATAAGGAATTCAGGGGGAATAAGGAAGGAATAAACAAGATAATTTATATATTTGGTGATGGAGTTAAAAAGTGGAAAAATAAGTTTAATCTTCTATTGTTTTTGAATTTCTAGGAATCTATATCTACATGTAACGACACCTTTCAAAATAAAAAAGCTGAAAAGCAAAAAAATAAAAATAAAAGTAAAAAAAAATGAAAAAAAAATGAAAAAATAAAAAAGATGAAGGGTAGTCAAAATTTTATTTTCCTAGAAAGTGGTTGATGATTTTAAAGATTATTACTTATAAACGTGGATGGAACAACAACAAAACATCAAAGGAACTTATGTATGAAGCTGAAGATTTTTCAAGTTCCATTCATGAATCTGTCCGATCTTTACTAAAGTTGGCTGTTGATGTAAAGGGAACCTGGTGGATACATGTCTAGGCGAATATGTGTTACGTTTGGCTGCAAATTGCGAGGTGTACGTGGATAAAAAAACTCTAATGATTGTTGAGAACCTCGATTAAAAGGCTAAACTAAGAGCACAATACCCACCTTATTATCATAGTTCCCTCTACTCAAATGTTTCAAATAATTTCTTTCATATATCTTTTGAGCCTAATATTTTTGTTCACACATCTTCAATCTAACTTTAAAACCTATTTTTTGCTTGACTTTTATTTACTTATTTCTCAAGTTCCTTCACTGGTTTTGAAGTTGCCCTTGGATTGTGAGTTAGAAATTTGTGGAGTAGTGGGATTCTAGTTAAAATATGATACCTTGAGGCTTTAAAGGATAAACAAGTGTTTTACCTTAATGGTGGTGAGAGTGACATATAAGATTTAAAGTGTGCATAATTTATTACAAGAAGCTATATGGAAATATGCCCTTTTAGATAATGACAAAAGGGGGAAGAATATGCAAGATGCTTATTGTTTAAATAGTCAAGTCTAAGTCCTAATGATCTAATGTTCCTAATGGTAACAAGTTCCTAGTGTGTTCATTGATAATGAGTTCCTGGTGGTAAAGGAACTTCTAGTATGTTCTTATTATTGTACATGCATGACTTGTTTCATTGTTCTTATCTTGCTTAATTCAGGGGGAATAAATGTGCATCGATTTATTATTTAATTTGTGATAAGCATCATTTGTTTATCATCATCAAAAAGGGGGAAATTGTTGAGCCAAGTATGGTTTTGATGATAATGAACAAATGATGATTATCTAACTAACATGTGTGTTAAGATATGCATAAACAAGTTCATAAGTCTTAAGGAAGAACGTTCCTATTGTGATTGAAGATGTATGCAATATAAGTTCCTGAGTTGGAACAAATCAAGAGAAGCTTCTGAGTTGAAGCAACTAAATAAAGAAGTTCAAGCGAAGGAATACAAATGGAGAAGTGTTTCTAAACGAGAACTTCAAAGAGAAGATCAACCAAGAAGAACTTGAAGGAGTATTCAAGTATTCAAGGGAGATCACAAGAGAAAATTTTCTATGTGGGAATGCAACTCAAAGAGGTACTAAGTTGAAGCCTTGCAAAGAGAAGACTTGAAGAAGCACAATCAAGAAAGCAAGCTAAACTGAAGTTCCTATGCAACATGAGTTAAGTTCCTGTAAAGAAACAAACCAAGAAAATGAGAATCAAGATTTCCAGAGTTGGAGCATCTTGAAAGTGAGAAGAAACTAGAAAATTAAGAGTTTAATTTTCTAATACTTTTGTAAATATGTTGAGTCATGAGTCTGACTGGAACACGAGTTAAGTTACAAGTGGAACTTGGGTCTGTTTGTCAAAGGAACTTGAGTCCAGTTCCTACAGGAACACAAGTCCAGTTCCTAGAGTAACTTGTGTCTGTTCGGTCAGTTATGGTAGTCCACGTGTCTAGCATGATTATAGCATAATTTTAGACTGATTTGATTTGGTAAACCACTCATAATATTGCTGGAGAATGGAGTCCTTAATTTTAGGAAGTTGCAACAAACTATTTTGAATTAATATGTGGTAAACATTTGTTACCTAAAATTTAGGAGCTTAAGTTGGTTTTTCTGATTTAATTGGGAAGCTTCTTTTACTGATTAAAAGAATAATTTATTTTCAGAATTTGTTTTTTAAAATTGGTAAAAATCGGTTCTTTGACTAGCTAGAAAGTAGGGTTATTGCAACTAGTTTGTTGGTAGTCAAATTTGGTGGTTATACTAATTTTAAGCATTCTTTAATTCTGAACATAAAAGTTGTCAAAAGGGTTTGTTAGTTTCCTAAAATCATGGAGTCAAATAAGTGGGGTTTTATGTGAAGTAGTGGGCATGTGTTAAGTTTATGAATTAACCTCTTCACCATGTAAGTTTATGTCATACCTCACATAGCTATTAAAATCAGTCATGGAGTCCTAAAAATAAGAGTCAATAAGTAGTGGGACGTGGCTGTTAGTTAGTGGGATCATGGGCAGCAATGTAGTGGGCAGTTACAAGTTCCTGACAGTACTTTGAGTGGGTTTAGTGGTGTAGTTAGTGTTTTCTTGGGGAGCACGACTTTAAACCTTATAAATATTATATGGATCACCTATTCTAAGGTGAGCCAGACTTCAATAAAGTGGAGAGCTAAAGTGTTACATTATATGTCCACTTATTGAGTCGGTTCCACTCAAAGTTCCTATCGTATGTTTCAGATTATGTTCCAAGTTCCAGTCAGATTTTATGTTCAATATATTAGAATTTGATTTATATCAAGAGTCTGTATTTTGAGAAGAGAAAAGAGAGTTTGAGTGAACTCTTGTAATGGGGAATTTGTAAAGGGTTTGAGTGAATTCATGTAATTGGGGTGAGAATATGAGAAAAGTGTGAGAATAGAGAAGAGAAGAGAAGAGAAAGAGAAAAAGAACAGAGAATATAAAGAGAAAGAGAAAAAGAAAAAGAGAGAAAGAGAAAAGGGAAAAGAACACTAGAATATAGAGAATAGAGAAGTAAGTTCCTAGAGGAACTTACGGGTCCAGTAGAATATTATAGGTTGTAATTGATTTGTTGCCCTATAGTGAAGTGTTTTAGAGAAATCCCTAGTGGGTCGAGGTTTTATTTCCAGTTGGGCCCTGGAAAGTTTCCTCGCCAAATCTCTCTTGCATCGTTTCTCTTTATTTTGCTTTCATTTTTTTAATTTTCGCAAAAATTGACTACTATGTTCCATACTACAATTCACCCCCCTCTTGTAGTAGTTCATCCGAAATAACATATATGCAATAACAATAGCCTAAAATAACATATTTAATTATTATGCAAATTACATAAAACTTGCTTCAATTAGTGATATCCTACCTCAAACTTCCAATTAGTACAAGTTACATATATAACACTTGCTTTTAATCAGTCCTAAAATAACTACTTAGGAAAATTAGGCAACAAAAAAACCCATCAAAGTAGACTAAATATTACAAGGAGCATCTCCACTAGATGGGTCAAGAAGATCACGCTAATGTGGGCTAAATAATCCTAGCAGTTTTAACAGTTTTTATACTCTATCACTTGCTTTTTTTATAAGATTAATGGAGTCCCCCGGACATCTTTGTCCACGGTCTCTCTCCATTTGCGTCTCAGCACATTCCTTTTCAAATTCGTGGCGTTGTTCTTCCAATAAGGCTTGTTGCTTCTCATGTCGACTTTCAAATTTAGTTGGTTTAATATTAGTTATATTACACATATACTTAAATTAGTTATATATTTCTTGAATGATTTCTCCCAATTATATAATTATAATTAAGTTATGTTGTTATATATTATATATTTATTAATTATAATATAATATATTAATTATTTCTAAATATTTATTATAAGTTTAAAGGACAAAGATGATTAATAATTCTATATAATTAAGCATTTAAGTAATTGCTTCATATATAATAATTAATTAATTTTAAAAAAAATACGATAATTGATGAATCGATGACAATGATATCTAGCAACTTTGTATTGGAAAAATACAAATCCGCAATTATCTGAAATGAAATCGAAATTAGCCGAAATGAGATAGAACCGAAACTAAGTGTTTTAAAAAATATTTAAATAATTGAACTGAAATTGAAAATAACGGTTAAAATTTTGTATATGAAAAACAAAATTGAAACTAACCGAACTGAAACTAAATTAATATGTTCAAAGGTTATATCCGAAAAAAATTAACTGAAATTGAAATAAAAACTAAACTGGAAATTAATTGTTACAAAATTATAATCTCAAATGACCTGAACTAAAGCGAACCGAACCAAAAAACTTGTAACCAAAACTAAACTGAACTGTCGATAATTTGAACTAAACTGAATTGCACCCGTCGATAATTTTTAACTGATTGGTTAAAATGAACAATTAACTGAAACTGAACTGAACTGAAATATGTCCGTACAAAAAATGAACTGAACTGAACTAAAATCAAAATTAACTGAATTGAACTGAAAAAAATATTACCTGAAATTAACTGAAACGACCTAAACTGATTGGTTAAAATCAAAACTAAACTGTTGACCTGAATTGACAGTGCTACTCAGAAGTACCTTGGTCATTACCAAAACCAACAACCAACCGAGACACAAAGTGACAAAACCAATCCTTTATGTGTTCTGCAGAGTTTAACCATAGCACCGAAGCCTTCATCCCTTTGACACCACAAGATCTCCAGCCCCTATCCACGCCTTGGGCCACCTCAATCATCTTCAAGGTTCTAGGTAGGACCTTCTCCACTAACTAAATCCTTGACAGAGCAAATTTACTGTGGAATCTAAAGAAGGAAACTAAAGGAATTGCCTTAGGAAATGGGTTTTTCATCCTTCAAACCTCAAAGCCAGAACAAGCACATGTAATCCAGGGGGGCCATGGTCTATTCATTCATGTTTCGTCTATGTCCAAGAGTGGACTCTAGGATTGTGACCGAACGAAGTTGTTATCTCCTCCTTCCCCGTGTAAGCCTACCTTCTAGATCTTCCTCTTGAGTTCCTTAACCACACATTTCTCAAAAGAATAAGGAGTATGTAATACCCCGAAATTTCTGGATATTTTAAATTTTTCTTAATTAATTAATAAAGTAGTTGTAGCAATCTAATTATTTTACCTTAGCCCAAACCTTTGATCTCACCTTGTCAGAACCCGAGCCCAATTTCCTCTTCTCTTGTTAAACCTCACGGCCCCCGTTCCTTTTCTCTTAATTAATTAATTTATTTTGTTTTAGCTAATTTTATTAAATAATATATCTATTTTAACCTATATTAAAAATCCTATTTTTTATCCCAACATCTCCTACCTTCTCTACTAGATTTTAGGAACTTCTAACCCCCCTTTCCTCCCATTACATACGGCCCACCCCTTATTCCTTCCTTTTTATTTATTTCTTTAATTTTTTTTAAACCAATAATATTAACTTATATCTATTTTGATCTTTTCCTAAAAATCCTATTTTTAACCTTTGCTCCCTAACTTCCCTACTAGATTCTAGGTGATCAAAACTCCCTAAACTATACTATATTATTCGGCCACTTCAAGAAGGGTAGCACCTATTTTTGATATACTACCTCTCTTCCAAAAATAATCACAAGAAAACTCCTAAATTCTTTACTATTCATTCAATCATCAAGATTGCATCAAGAAGCTTAAAGAACTCCAAAGAAGCCGTAATATTTTGGTTTGTTCGAACCTTATCTCTCCAAATCAAAGGTAATTAGATTGCTTTATTTAATCTGTAGGATAGATTAGTTATATAATTTTTAGAATAGGTTTGATCATGTTTAGAATTGTTTAGAATTACCTAGAATTGGTTAGAATTATGTTAGATAAATTTTGAATTACATATTGATGTTTGACTATGAATGCCGTGTGCTTTGATGTTAACCCATGATAAATTGATACGTTTATTTTATGATTTTATTAGTATTTTATGCTTATTTTATGAATCTTTCTAAATAGTAATGTTGAATTGGTGGTTGAATGGACCATGATTGATGAATAATACCAGCCGTGTGCCCCTATTTGGTTTGAACATTTTCTTTCACCTTTGAACTTGATCTTCTAATTATAATCTTAATCTAATATTAATCTTTGATGATAATCTTGAATTGAATCTTTGATTTAAATATGATATGTTAGTTTCTTGAATTTGATCTTGTTAGTATAGAGTACCCAATAGGGCCGTATGGTTTAAGGGTATTAAAGAATTGATTTTGATCTTGTTTTGGTACAAACTTGATGATTTAATGTGTAAAGCATGATTTTATGGTTTATTATTAAGTTTATATGATTAATTGTTGATAATTGTATTTAAATAAATTAAAAGTGTCAATTTTGGTGATTACATGTAAGAATGTCGAGTGGTATTAAATAATAAAAGGAGGATTTTTATTATGTTTTAAGCAATATTTTTTTTATAATTGTTAGTTTATATGATTATCTGTTTAATTAATTGATTGATTGAATTGTTTATATGATTATTCTAAAGAATTGAATTAATTATTGTTTTGTATAATGATTGTTGCGTGAGTTGAGTTTGAGATTAGAGTTATGAGTCAAGTTAAGTTGGACTAGAATTGATTAGAAGTCAAGTTGTATCAATAAAGGATTGAATTGTGAACTAGAATTGAGAACAGAATTGTAATATGGAAAAGATGATTAACTATGAAGTGACCGCCTATCTAGTGGCTAAAGTACCATGAACATAGGTATAGTCGAAGCCACTGTCCTATCTTCGGATTTGGGACAGTTCTTGATCCTAGTGCCCTTGGATTTTGTCAAATATTGAGTCCTTTCTTGTTAGTAAAAGTAGCAATATTAACTTTCTTTTTAACAATCAAGATGCATCAAATGCGTACTACTACTAACAAGGAATATCATGAAATAAGAATAAATCACGATTCTCACAAAGCATGATATATATATATATATATATATATATATATATATATATATATATATTGCAAATAGTTGAGATAAACGTACGTAAAGTGTGTGCCAAATAGATGAAGCTCCATAATGCATCAAGTATGTATTTTTGAGTATGTAATATGCATTTTTCAAAACATTTACTACCTTGAACTATTTCATAAAAATTAATATCAAAAAAAATTATTTTTAAAAATCAGATTCAGTTTCAAAAAAATGTTTCTCTTTCAAACAAAAAAAATCAAATTTGATAAATTTCGAAATTTATTTAGAATTTTAAAAAGCAAAAAAAAATATTTTAATAGAAACAATACAAGGAGAATAAATAATAAAATGAACTCATGCATATAATGAAATATCAAGGGAAAAGGTGTACCTTAATTAAATTAATTTCTGTATTACTCGTACTTCTCCAGAGTTCCTCGAATTGCTACAGGAACAAGTTCCTCAAAATGTTGCAGGAACTAGTTCCTCGTAAGTATCCATCCGTTCCAGGAACTTCCTCCTCAGGGTTGCCTGAATTCTGGAGGAACAAGCTCTGATACCAATTGTTATTTCGGATGGTATACTACAAGAGGGGGGGGTGAATTGTAGTATGGGACTCGCTTTTCAATTTTTGCGGAATTTAACGATTATAAAAGAAAGTAGGATAAAGTAGAGAAAAAATAAAGCAACAAGGAACAGGATACACAAACAAGTTAACCTACGAGGAAAACTTCCTAGGCCCAAATAGGAAGAAAAACCTCGACCCCTGGGGATTTTGACTCTTGGAATTCTCTTATTAATTATAGGCTAAAGCGACTCTGTTTTACAACCTACAAATAGACCTTCTTTATTCTCTATGTTCCACTAGGAACTTGTTCCCCGATAACTTGTTCCCCCTGTCACTTGTTCCCCTTGAACCCGTGACACGACTTTACTAAAAGTAGATTTCTTCTCTATGACTTTACTCGAAGTCTTCTCTCTTTGACTTCACTAAAGGTCTTCTTTTTCTCTTGTCTAAGACTTAACTCTAAGTTCATACATGGAAAATTCACTCAAATTTCCCTTCCCCAAAATACAAGAATTAACTCAAACCCTTACAATTCCCTCATACAAGAATTCACTCAAATTCTTGCCTACTTCACTAGAAATACATTAAAATAATACAGACGCTTAACAAATCGAAACTTTAAATACATTGAAGCTAATACTAGAAAATCATAAAGGAATAGGAGAAGAATATGATTTTTAAGAGGATGTAAATTTAACAATGGATGCTTAGCCTCTTAAAAATCATACTCCTTTTGGATGGACTACATTGATACTCTCTCTTTTTCTTCTGCCTTTTTTTATTGTCTGAGAGTTGTTCTTGTGTGGTACTTGTGTAGTGTCCAAAACTTCTGAATGCCCTCTTAATTTATAGATGAAGCTTTGTCCCAATTCTTTTGCCTTGGAGAAGAAGTCTCCTCCACATGCATGACTTGCCCATTTTCCCTACAAATTAGGTTGACCAAAGAACAAGCATAACAAACAAAAGAACAAACCCACTAACTGCTAATTACTATAACCCACTAACAAACAAAAGAATATAAGACTAGATACATTAAATCACTAAGTCAAGCCCACTAATTGCTAAAACTTACGTGAGAGGAAAACAAAGAATTAAATTTTTAATTTTAATTTCTAAAACTAAAAACCCACTAACTACTAATACTAACATACGTGTGACTTGAGGAGTAAAATAAAAATCAGATTTTTATTAATTAAAACTAATTACTATAACCACCTTACTAATCTAGTCAACACACTCACCACACTCCCTATTCTCACGTATGACCAAGCATTACTTACCCATCCACTAAGCACTCCAAAACTAATGGGTTGACTCAACAAACAAAAACTAATTTTTAAATTTCAAAAACTAATTCCTAATTCCTCTAATCACACGCACATAAGGAGGAAGTAAGCCACTAACCACTTTCTACTATAATGGATTTGACTAGAATAAAATTAGGAAAAGATTCTACTTACTGACAACAAACTCCTACTAACTAGGAAGGCTACTTGACTCTCAATCATACGCATGACCCCAACAAATAGAACAAAATTAGAATTATTTAAATTCAAACAATTATTCTACTAACAACTTACTAATAGACCTAAAAACACTCTAACTTATTTTTGACTCTAGGAAAACCGTAATTTACATAAAAATAACATAATGTAAATTAATTACCCTTAATAATTAGTCACTTAAATATTATACCAAAACTAAACACATATTAGTTTAAGTATATAACCCTATTTATATGAGTGACATACTAGTCTTATACTAGCAAAAATAATCTCCTGCACCACACCAAGATTAGTATTCCAATAAGAGTAAATTAACATAGGATAAGAGTTAGAACATATTTAATAAAATATATTTACTTCAAAATTAGATACTCCTCTAATTTTGTTTCCAATAAATATATTCTACAAAATACAAATATATATATATATTAAATGAAATATATTTAAAATACATTTATTCTCTATAAATATATAACATGAAATATATCAATAATAAAATAAATTTAATTTCAACTAAAATTACTTTTAGTCGATTCTCCATAAATCTATTTTATTCACCCATATTAAATTATAAAAGTGATGGAATTATTTTTTCTAATAAAATTAACTTGATTAGGTTGAATACTCCTTCAACCATTACTCCACAAGTTATTTAAATATAAAACATTTTCATCTTAACTTAGTAAAAAGATATTATTTTATGAAATAAAAATCTTTCAATTCCAAAAGTGAAAAAGACTATTTTATCACATAGAAATATATTTTTAATTACATAAATATTTCCAAGATGAAATATGTTTTTCCATCAACTCCATTTAGACAAATATTAATTTTTACTATGCCCAACAATACTTGTATGCCCTTTCTCCTTTTGTGATATTCCTTTACCTGTTATAATATATTAACTTGAAGAAAAGAAAAATAAACTCTTATTTTTCTCCTCAATATATTTGTGTTCCAACTACGAAACGTCAAACGTCTTCTCCATTTGCTTCTACTCCAAAGCTTCTCTTTGATTGTTCTCTTACAGAACTTCTCTTTAACCTAAATATCAATTAGGCTTCTTCTCTTTGGAAATTCTCCTTCAAGAACTTCCTTTATTAATTCATGTTGTATACATCTTCTCGTACTTGGATCAACTGTATATGACTTGTCCAATAGAATATGATATGCACATAATATAATATGGACATCTTAAACACATGTTAGTTAGATAATCATCATTTGTTTACAATCATCAAAACCATACATAATAACTCATCACGCTGTAATTGACGAATCAGATATTAAAGGTTTATAGATGTTAATGATCTGTATTGTTGTTTTCTCCGAAAACAACGCTGCCAAAATACGGGTCGTTACAGAGTATCCTAGGAGGTACAATCAAAACAGAGTTAAAGAGGAAGAATGGAAAGTCTATGCCTTTGGCATGGATAAGAGTCCTGCTTAATTTTTTCCAGCCTATCAAGGAAGTAATATGGATATCTTTTCTTAAACAAGCTATTGTTTGGGAGAACATCCCAATTGCCTGTGAGGTGTGTGCAAGTATTGAGCACAAGAAAACTTTGTGCCCAAGCTTGAAGGAGACGCAAAATTGGACAGAACATGAAGTTCCTAATTCAATGGGAGATGATGAATCTTGGAGTTTAGTTCAACATAAGAAGCTTAATAGGAGGAAGAAGAAAAATCAGTTAAGAAAGGAGAGTAGGAAAAGAAGCAGGGCAAGAGAGGTTGAAGAAGACTGTACTATAAGGGTCGAGGAGAAAAGGCTCCATAATTTAAATTTGAATTTCGAACATAGGGCACTCAGAAAACAAAATTGGGCCTTAGTCCATTCTGATACTATTAAGCCCAATGAGCCTACCTCCTTACCCAAAGAAACCACATACCTCGACTTCCAAAAGCTATGTTCCTGCCTCCTGGTAAGTATACAAATTTTTGGCCAGGCCCAAGCCCCTTGTTCCCACTTAAGACCAATGTTACGACCTGCTTTAACCCTAACCCTAATCTCATTAGCGTTTCACTCAACCCTAACAGCCTCTCATTTGAGCTTCAATTGCCTCAATCCCTCTCGAACCTTTACTTAAACTATGGATCAATTCAAAAAACTTTTTCACCAAAGAAAACCCTATCTACAAACAACTATACCAAAAACCTCCAATACACCCCCCTTTCCAGTTCTGATTATCCCACCCTCTAACAACCCCTCATGGAAAAACACATCTTAGCGTAATGGGAACTAGATCCAACAAGTATGAGCTTTACTTAATGAATCATAGAGTCATCACAGGGCTTACTCCAACTCAGATAAGAAACTTCATCAGGGATCCCAGCTCTGCAGTGGCGACGGCAGATTCAATGTGTATGGTCCCAAAAGACGGGAGAGGGGAAGCTATCCCAGCTCATCTTTCTAACATAGACAATCTCCGAGGCTTGCTTCCCAGGGAGGCGAAATGGTGGGACCATTGGATGACGAGGACTCCTTTCAATCCTCAAGAAATTATCCAAGACGACATGCATTTCTTTGTCCAAGAAACTCCAAGACGACATGCATTTCTTTGAGGATGGGGTTCTCAAGATGGAGTGTCAGGAAGAGAACCAACTCCAAGTCTGATGAAGCTACAGTGGTTTTGTCCAAGCAAGTCCAGACACATGGGGAGTTGTTACAACAGATGATGGCCAGTGTAAATGCTCTTTGCTCCTCACTTGATGGGTCTTTGAAGAATATATCTGCAAGGCTGGACAACCATCATGAAAAGCTTGCCTCCTCCTCTAGCACCAAGCCAAAAACCACCAAGAAATCAGTTCCCATCATTGCTGCTGCCAAAAAGAAGAAGAAGGAGAAGAGTGATGATGAGAGCTCAACTGAGAGTTCTGATGAGGACACTGACTCCAACCCTTCTTAACTTGCCCCCTTCCTTGCTTACTTTTTAACAAAACCCTTTTTAATTCTGTTTCTCTGAACAATTCATTTGCTTTTGGTTTTCACCACTTTACAAAACATTTTTATGCAAAATCGTTCTGGTCTGTATAATTTTAAAACTTGTGTGTGCTTTAAACTGTTGGGATTGTGAATTGCAGGTATAGACTGATTAGTACATAATCCCTAGAATATTGTTTTGCTTTAGCTTGTGTTGACTTTATCTGTTGACTTTCCCTAATTTGTTGTGCTATATATATGTTTTGTCATTTTATAAGTATCGTAGCAACATGAAAAAGGTTCATACCTTGTTAGAGATGGCCCAACTCTATGCCGAGGTGTAACGACCCTGGTTTTATAAGTATTTATGCCGGATGATTATATGTATTTATGTGTTGCTATGTATAGTTCAAATTTAGTTTTGAACTATTTATTTTGTTTTATGTGAATAATTTCGATTTAATTCGAAGTATTTTATTTTGATTGGTTATTATTTATTTTTATTATTTAATTAATTAGAATTTTATTATTTAATTTTCTAATTAATTATTTAATATTTTGGGCTAAATCGATTTAAGCATGATTAGTCATGCGATTTTTGTAAATTAGCCCAATTGATTACGAGAGCCCATTTTGGCCCATTTTGCAAGCCAAAAAACCGGCCCCCTCCTTGTGCATGGCAAGTTTTGCCACTTACCTTGTGTTTACACCTTAACTAACTCTATAAATAGATGAGTTAGTAAGGCTTAAACCTCATTTTGCCATCTTATGCTCTTGCCATCAAGTTCAAACACAAAACTCCCTCCCATTTGCTCTCCTTTCACACGCCATTTTTGGCTAAGTCTCCCATCTCAATTGTTCATCATCCATTCAACTTCAAACTTAAAGATTAATCCTCCATTGATCTTTAGGAACCAAAACACAAGTTTAACCCCCATAATTCCAATCAAGATTTCTAGTTCGGGTTGGTTTTTGGGTACTAGTTCGAGTGGGTTGTTCAAGTGAGTGGTTCGTGGTGGTCGTGTGAGAAGACCGTGCAAGTGGTGGTGCGTGTGGTGTGGCCGTGCAGCAGCAGCCGTGTAATTGGTGGTTCTTGCTCGTGGTCTAGGCCGTGTGGTGGTGCTCGTGTTCGTGGGAAGCCGTGCGTGGTGGCAGCCGTGTTGTAGCTGTGCCGTGCGTGGTGTTTGCCGTGGTTGGGCCGTGTTCGTGTGGTGTTGCCAAGCTGTGCCGTGTGTGCCGTGTCGGTTGAATTTCCGGGCTACAACTTGTGTTGATTTTGTGTGTTAATCTTCAATAAGGTAACATACTTTCTCAACTTAATTGGTGTACTATGATTCATAGTATAGATCTGATTTTTAGGTGGTTTAATGATGATTTGATGATGGAATATGATGATTTAATGAGTGTTTATGTTGGTATTAAGTTTATGTTAATCATGTTCAAGTTTGGTGAATTTTGGATACTAGAAAGTTGATGATTTCATGTGTTAAAGTTGGAAGTATGCGTGTGGTTTATATATGTATGGATGAGTTTTTGGTTGAAGTTCTTGAATCTTGATTGAGTTCTTGATTAAATATCTTGAATCTTGGATGAGTTCTTTGAGTTCTTAATGAGTTCTTTAAGGTTCTTTATGAGTTCTTGTTTGAGTCTTTAAAGTTAAAGAAAGTTAAAGAAAAAGTTAAAGAAAGTGATAAGATGTTGTAGGTTGATTGGTTTACATGTTATTTTCTTAAGTCAAGGCGTAAGATGCAACTTAAGAAGTAACTAAGAATGTAAACTTCGGATTTAAGAGTTAAAGATTAAAGTTTAGCTTGATTTCGTTACTAGACGCCTAAAACTTAGAGTAAGATTCTATGTTTTTGGGTTAAGACGTTGCCCCTATCCTAACCGTGGTATTGGGATAGTGATTACCACTATGTCGTCTTTGACATGGATTTCCAGTAAGATTGGTTTCATAGGGTTGGGAGTAAGATTCTCAATCCTGGCATAGTTGGAAAGTTCGATCGCGTAAGATGCGTTCGTACGTGCGTAGTCCGGTCTAGTTTGCGAATGATTGCGCCAAAGATAAGTTTGGATAAGTTAGTTGAGTCAAGCATGTGTCCGTACGATTTCGCATGATTCGATGTTATGATTTGGATATTTGGTTTATGCTATGTGCTTGTGTATTCCCGTTAGGGTGAGACAGTTATGTTACTCGCCACTGACGGTGGACTGTTGTTTACTTTTCAGGTAATTCTGATGATGAGGTTCTTGCTTAGCTTTGGGTTGGGCGAGTGCCGATATAGTTATATAGTTGCATTTCTGTTGTTTTATGATTTCAGTTAGTTTGAACTATAGTAGTGATACTTGTATACTTTTGCTATAACTCTGACATGTGTTTGGAGTTACGTTTATTAGTAGTGGTAGTTTGATTTTTGGATTAGTAATGTACAAACTT